>CM077025.1:111020981-112368481 GCA_039090855.1 Macrothele yani
ATTATTAACAATTGGAACAGGGTCAAACTGCTACTACTGATGGCTACAAGCAACAATTTCTGCGATTGAACTTGGAAATTTGTCGAAAACGTCCATTCACAGGCGAAGGATTGCGTCCCGTAAAATTACTGCAAGACAACGCTAGTCCGCTTGTCGCGAAATCGGTCAAGGAAACGTTATTGACGCTTGGCTGGGAAGTTTTGCAGCACCCGGCGTATAGCCCCGACAGAGCCCCTTCAGACTATCACTTGTTCCGATCGATGCAACATGGTTTGTCTGCTGTACGGTTCCGGACATGTGACGAAGTGCAAAAATGGGTTGACGACTTCATCGCGTCACACGACGAAATATTCTTCATGGCTGGAATCCGTCAGCTGCCCGACCGATGGCAGAAGGTGATGACGGCGCATATTTTGATTCGTAAAGGTATTGTTGTTTTCTCTCAAATTACATGTTGCGTTGTCTTAAAACGCTTTAAAACTTATTTGTACACCTAATATTTTGGAAAATTTCGCAGATAGATGCATATCTTCTGCAGCAATTGTAATAAGCTGTATTCTCTTATGTTTTACTAGGAAGTATTTACATTTTCAGCAAAATTCTATGAAGGTACTTCTCTCTTTAATTCAGCCAAATTAATGGATCAAAATTTCATACGCCGCAGTGTCGATTCATAACCTAAGCTATTAAAGCAATATGAGAAAGAGGATGCGAAATTGGTAATTTAAAACAGGCCAGTAAACCGGCGTCTAATAATAATCAGAAACACACGGGAAAAACATCTTTTCATTCACGATCACCGAACTAAAGGGATTTGTTCCGATTTTGCTTTTCCATTATTCATCAGAAATGCAAATTATGAGAAAATCGTAGGTAATTTCTCTGGTACCACACATCAACAGAGGAGAATTTGATTAAGAACAGTCGTGTGCGTTCGGTCTACCTAAGCATGAGCAGTTTTCTTATACAGTAGCTAAGACCGCATGATGAAGCAATTTTAGAATATATGTAGACGCCGTTTATTGAATATACACTTTCTCTGCAAGTTCAGAAATAATCTCATTAGTCATTAAATGTATTTAAATTACCATGTATTCCGTAGTCGTAGTGAGTTATTAATATTTAAGGGGAAAATTGCATGAGGATTTATCAAGAAATCTGAGAACAGAAATACTTTGAAGATTAGATTGCCCAGCTGAATCATGACATTGTTCATCATATAATACACATGAAAAAGCGAATAGTAAGAAAAAGAAACTTCCAATCGACTAACTACCATGACCATTATATAGATACTTCTAAAGCTCTACTGTAACTTTTGCAGTAGCGCTACTTCATCTGCACGGTTTTCGTGATACACACTCGTTTTTATTCTGTTCCTGAAAAATATTGCATAAACACAGAAATCACATTATATTCTTTTTTTTTTTTCAAACTGTATAGCGTAAATGCAATTTGACCAGTGGAAGGTATGGAACCTATATTGCCGCCCCGGTGGCGCAGTGGTCTAAGGCACTGGCCTCTGATCATTCGTCCGTAAGGGGTCCGGGTTCGAATCCCGGTCAGGCATGGATGTTGTGTTTGTCTTACGGCACTGGATCTCTCCCTTCCCTGGAACCAGTGACCCTAAATTAGGGACGGGCGACTGCTTATAGCCCATTGAGTTGCTCACGGTGGTCGTTAAACTTCCAATCAAAAAAAAAAAAAAAAAAAAAAAAAAATGGAACCTGTATTCTTCTGCTCTGGAACCGAATGCCTTCCCAATTAAGCTACACCGACGAAGTTTGTCGCTGCAACTTTGCCGTCTTGACATGTGCTGAATTTGACATCTGACTCTGAGGCTGGTACGCCACGTATATCCCCCCCATCCCCGAGAAAGGGCTTTGACAGATCGTATGTATCGGGTGAGCCGGCAAACCACGCTTGAAGTAGATCTGACTGTAGGAGAAGGAATTCTGACTAATTCCAGGGAATGTGCGGAACGATCATCACACATTTTTCGAAGAACTTAACGCCCAGGACATTCCGGTGGAGAGAATTTAATCCGCATGTTTGTGTTCCGAAGCTGAATGCTTTCCCAACTAAGCTACACCGACGAAGTGTGTCGCTGCAGCTCCCCGTAAAGAAATGCAATCGCGATTTCTTCGATATCTCTGTTTCTAAATGATCGATTTGAAAAAAATGTTTTTTGCGTTGGATAGATCTCTTGATGGGAAATGCATATATATATATATATTTTATTTTTTTATTTTTATGAAGACCGGTTTTGCCTCTAAGGTGCGTAAGTGTATATTTCTGCTTTTAATATATTTGTAGTTATATATGCGCTTCTGAAAACTCGACTAATAAAAGTTATTTTGTGATCAGATCCCACTTACAACCAATAAACTTTTCAAGCGTTTTTCTGCTTAAACTAATGTACAGTAGTTCTGCCAGAAGGCGTAGATATACATCTTATATTTCTCAATATCTCGGCTTATAATAGTGCGGACCGCGGATGGCCTAGCAGCCTGCGTTCGTGGCTGCCACGGAGGAACCACAGGTTCGATCCCAGGAGGGTACGAACGCTCGAACTACTAATTATCCGCCGTGCGTCGGATGGGCACGTTAAGCCGTCGGACCCCGGGTACTCGTCCCCCCCCGGTAATAAATAAAGGCGTCTTCCTACCAATTTCTACCTAGCTTCCGTGTGACTTTCCTATCGCACTCTAGCCTAAATCTCCTAGCTTCCTATTTCTGAGGGTTGTTTAAGACCTGGGGTCAGACACTCCCTTCCTAAAATCCTCTACATATGATCTGATCTGATCTTATAACAGACCGCTTCGAAAAATTCTTTCTCTGTCGGGGAAACGGTTTTCCTGTGAAATGTTTTACATGAAATTCCAAATTTTTCTTGACGTACAAAATTCCCAACATAGTGCACAAGTTCACGTTTGCTTCTGCAGCATAATTACAGCAAAATCTGTGCTCTGAATTCTCGATTTAAAATATTTTTTTCAGTCAGTTACTACCATCTACGAAAACTATTTGTGGTCATTTCCTTCTCATAATAAGGCTGAATTTCCCCGCTATAGGAAGCGCAAATATCTAATTTGCTTTTATCGATATGTTCCTTCTAAAAGCCCAATTCGAAATATTCTTTTAACACAGGATAACATTTGCCTTGTGGAACACTTTGCCTGTACTCTTGTGTTTTTGTAGTTCACAGTTCTGGCGCTAGGTGGTGTTAGTGTGCATTTCTCTTTCCAGCTGTATCTCTTCTTCTTCTAAAAATCCTGAAAATTTATTTTTTTACTGTATGCCATTCGCTACAATAAAGATGGGGAACACATTATCGTCTTAAATAAATAATGCACAGTTTTCCTGGTAGCGGGCGTAAATTTGAAAACCTTTTTCTCGCTATCTCTGCTTTCAGGAGACGTATTTTAAAAAATATTTTTTCCCAAGTATAGCTTTTGCTATAAAGAATACTTTTCGCATTTTTCTACTGTTCCATTATTCAAAATTATTTCACTAGATGGAGCATGTTGTTCTCTATATCTGTTGTTCTAACTGTTCGATTTCAAAATTCCTTTGTTCAACTATGAGAAAAATCTTGTGCTCAGTTGTTAACTTTCACAACATGTTATATATATTTTGGTTGAAGGTTTAACAACCACCGTGAACAACTCAATGGGCTATAAGCAGTCGTCCGTCCCTAATTTTGAGCCATTGACTCCAGGAAAGGGAGAGAGCCAGCACCGTAAGTCAAACACAACATCCATGCCACACCGGGATACGAACCCGGACACCAACAGCAAGGGCTCGGGCGGACTCAGGATTAATTAAGAGTCGAAAAACCACGAGCTAGTGCCGGGCCCGGGCTTCGCATTAAACATGTTGAATTTCATTACTGAATTCTTTATATATAGCAGTTTTATTGTTTGTAATTTACCTTCCCGAAAAACTGTAATTAGAAAATAATTCCCTGGATATTATTGTTATAACTGGTTACCAAAAATTTAAGAATTTGTGGTGTTAAATACACGGGTGGTGCCAGTTCTAGATCCGCAACTTGATTTTTTCAGCAATGATTTTTTTTCATTTTTCTGATATTTTTCCGGAAAAAAATCAGCAGGTTTATTTGAATATTTGGAAAATGAGTTTGAAATTGATGATCCTGATCCAGATCAAATTTGTGAGTACAGTATGTGGAATTGTGCATGGAAGAAACACACTTTGAAGCTGTGGATTTGTTACCGCGGTGGTGGAATTCTCAATTTCCCAAGCTAGCTGCCATTGCGAGACGTGTACTATGTATACCAGCCAGTAGATCTGCAAGCGAGAGAGTGTTTAGTTCAGCAGGTCAAGTTTTAGAGGAAAGATCAAGGTTAAGCGCTGAAGCATTACGTGCGATTATTTTTTTGAGAAGTTTCGAGAGGGTTAAACGGTAAGCAATTTTCATGATGAACTTGCTGGAAACTGCACACACACACATAGAATAATATCGTGGTTAATACACTATTAAGTGCAATACTTTGTTAATGTTACAAAATGCAGAATAATCTGGTCTGGAATGCTCATATATATTTGTTTTTGTTTTTGTTTTTTTTTCTTTTGGAAAATTTCTTACATGCTTTTTTATACTCAACTACGTCACTGTAAACTATCTTTACCAGTTAGCACATATGTAAATTATATTGCAAAGTTTAGCATTCTAGAGTCAAAATTTAAAACACGTGCGACTGTCTGTAAAGAGTTGTATGTTTTGTAATGCAATGTATTCAAAATAAAAGCAAATTTAGAAATCGAAAAGAAATAAAGAATGGAATATTTTGTGTTTCTAAAAGATTTTCCTATCTTCAACTTTTGGCAAAAACACGGATTCTCCTGGTAAAGTCGAACGGCATGTGCATCGATTATTTCTTGATTTTCTAGTCCACATTTTAGAATATTTGCTTTTATGCATAATGTTTCGAAGAACATATTAATATTATGAAGTGGATTAACTGAAGTAAACTTTTTAAACTAATGATTTTTAAACTAATCCTTGATTGGGAAATAGCATTGGCTCAAGTCTTGTTAAGCAAAATGTTCTGAGAACCCGGGCCCAAGCCCGGGCTTAACAAACATATGTAATCAAAGAAAGCGGGCTGGACCCGAGCTTCTAAAATTGAGCCCGAACTCATCTCTATCTGGCGAGTCACGATTCAACTTGATGTACCATATGGTCGCATGCGTTTTCGAAGACACCGTTGTGAATGGAACCTTGCGGCCTGCATTTTGTTGCGTCATACCCGTGCAACGCCAAGCGTGAGGGTTTAGGAAGCTATTTGGTTAAATTCACGATCTTGCCTGATACGAACTGAGGGAACCCTCCACAGCCAGTGACACCAAGGATGTTTTAGAGGCAGAAGTGATATATATCCTTCCTTCAGAATTATCCTGGCGCTATATTCCAGCAGAAAAATGTTCGGTCACATGTGTCCCGGAATGTCCAAGACGTCTTTAATGCATGGCAGATACCCCTTCTATCTGGCCTGCACATTCACCGGATATGTCCCCGATGGAATATGTATGGGACATGGTAGCTAAGCGACTGGCCCTTCAAGCGCCTCTTCCAGTCACCAGAAATGAACTCTGGTCTCGCATAGGAGCAAACCGGCAGGAGAACGGTTGTTACAGAAAAACGATAGCAAAAACCTCTTCCATTCAAAGCCACGTCCTGTAGAGGCTGTTATTGTTGCTCAAGATGGCTCCACCACAGGATATAGAGTTTCAAAGCGACAACATCTTGAACAGTTCTACAAATGTAATCACTTATCTCCTGCAACATGAGGAATTTGTGATATGAATTTCATTTAATGGCGATTTTTTCTTGGCGTTGCAATTTTCACATGCTGTAGTGGGTGTTAGCAATCCGATTATTTTGCTTAATTAGACGTTTTCAAGTTTTTGCACATCAACTATTTAGATCGCTTTTTCATGGAAGGCAGACAGAAGACTGCCATTTGTCTGTCTGCCTTCCTTGAAAGAAACATCAGGTTGATGTGCAAAAGCTTAGAAACGTTGATTTATGTTGGTTCCACCTAAAATCTCTGCCTTATGTTTCCAATGGTAAAACTTCTTTACATATGTTCTTCGCAATTAATGTATTTATTCCCATGGACGAAAATTTGCACATCGATAAAACTAACTTTAATTTATAGCATGGGATACTTAATACTTTCTCAAACATAACCATAATTATATTAAAAATAAATTATTATTCTTTGAGTAATGCTCAGACCGGTTAATAGAAGGCTCGACCTGTACATTGATGACGTCAGTAGACAAACAAATGTTGGATTGCTTGATTATGGTTATGTTTTAGCAAGTATTAAGTATACCATGCTATAATTTAAAGTTTGTTTTATCGATGGGTAAATGTTCATCCTTGGGAATACATTAATTGCGAAGAAAATATGTAAAGAAATTAATTTTACCATTGGAAACATAAAGCAGATATTTTAGCTGGAAACACCTTAAATCAGATTACTAATGTAGCTTTATTAATTTAGGTCAGTAGATATCAGTTACAAAAATGTATTTCCTTTTAAAATGTATGATTCGGTAATTTTAGAGCTACTTCGTTCAACATTGAAGGAAGCAGATGCACAATCTGAGATTCCACACTTCTACGCCGGAACATTTGGATGACAGACTCTTTGTTTTGTTTTTTTCGGTAAAGATGGCGAATGGAGCGTTCGAATCCTTTTCAGGAATTAATGAAAGTAATCTAGTGAACAGAAATTATTCGGATACATTATAAATAAACGTTCAGGAAAAAACAGTTTTATCGCACAACGTACCTTCTATGCAATAAATGTTATTCAATTCGTCTTTTCTTAAGCCGCGAATTTGTGCTCGGTTCCTCATGTATCGATATGTTTTCTGTTTCATGTTTAAAATATCTGGTATTCGGGAATACAAAACCTTTGTGAATCCTAAGATTTTTTCCCTTTATGTTTCTATCGGTTGCCATATGATGGTGGGTGTGCGCGTATGGTGGGTGTATGGTGTAAACGAAGCGGAGTGATATTATTTTGATGTGCTCTAAATCGGAAGTCCACTCGGAATTTCCGATGGACTCATCACATAAATGATCAAAATTCCGTCATGGTGGGAAAGCTTTTTTTCCCCAAGAGAAGCGCCTTTATTATTAAACAAAACGACTGAATGGGTATATTACGAACTACACAACGGCCGTTCCATAAAAACAGAGTAAAACCACACAAAATGAAGAAATACAGGTACAGCAAAATATACGTTATTCTTTCTAAAAGTATCTTCCCTCGGATAATATGCAACACTCCCATCGAGTCCACGTTTAAAAGCATGTGGCGAAGGCATTTTGTAGAAGCTGCTTTTGCGACCCCTGTACAGCTTGAATAACGTCAGCATCTGTGTTGAATGTTACGCCACGGAACTTTTACTTCATTGTTAAAAACAACCAGAAATCGCACAGGGCGAGTCAGGACTCAATGCAGGCTGTGGCATGATTTCAATATGTATTTCGTAAGAAACTGTTGAACACAAGCAGCCACATGTGGGCGGGCGTTATCATGGTGTAGGGTCCACTTGCCCACCAGTTCCCGTCGCTTAATCGTTATGTGTCGTTGCAAACGCTTGAAGATTGAAACGTAATACCCAGAATTGACAATCATTTGTGGAGGAACGGCATGCTGGTAGACTACACCTTCATGATCAAAGAAAATCATATCATCATCACCTTCCGAGTTGATTTCGT
The DNA here is from genome assembly GCA_039090855.1 of Macrothele yani. Lineage (NCBI taxonomy): Eukaryota > Metazoa > Arthropoda > Arachnida > Araneae > Macrothelidae > Macrothele > Macrothele yani. The sequence continues at coordinate 111,028,750 of CM077025.1, forward strand.
TTGGCGAACTTTTTCGTTGGAGGGGAGCCTGCATGTTTCCAGGCATTCGTTGCGCGCTCCGTGAATGGTTTGAAATAGTGGACCCATGTGTCATCGACAGTTATTACTGTGTTTAGAAAGTTTGGGTCCTTTGCAATCATTTGTTTCCACTCATGACACACCTGAACTCTGGCTAACAATTGTTCCCTCGTCAGGTGATGAAGTTCCCATCTGGAACACACAGGATGCAGCAGTAATTTGTCGCATAGAATGCGGAATGTCGTCGTTTTTGAAATATTAGTTGACGCCGCTGTGCCTTACACACGTCATTCGTCGATCTTCTTGCAGGATTGCCGAAACAGTGTTAAAAATACGCTCCGTAACAAGACTTTCAGGTCGACCAGGACTAGGAGCGAGTTCTTCCGACAAACGCCCTTTTTTGAAATCATGATGCCATCTAAAAATCGTTGACTCACCCAAACATTTAGCTCTATAAGCTTTTTCCATTAAATCGACTGTTTCTGGAGCCAGTTTACCCAACCATTAGCAAAGTTTTATCGCACAACGCATTTCACTTCTTAACTCTGAATCACTCACCTCCATAGCTGTATGGCGAAATTCAGACGTACCTTAAACAACTGCGCAATTACAAAACCAGAATCGTCTGCCATGGCTAATAACTGTTGCCATACATACTTCCTTAATTCAGTTAGTCATCTGCGTGGTTATTTTCCCCCTCGCACTGTTGCCAACTCAGAAAAAATATTTACTCTCAATTTTTATGGAACTGCCTTTGTAGAAACCATACGTGAGAGAAGGAAGCTGTTCAACAACCTTTACGTCACAGGGAACTCAGAAAAATTGAAACCCTTCGGCATGGATTTTATTGTTTTAAAAGAGAGGATGAAATATTTATTGGATTGACAACGATTCATATTGGATCATGACAGGTTGACAGTAATGATCAACAAGTAACTGCGGCTGCAAGTATGCAAAATTACTGATGCCCGACAGCTGTGGACATGATATCTTTTTTTCATATAGCGTGCTTTAAACAACAACAACAACAAAAAAAAAAAAAAAAAAAAAAACGAAAAGACCCAGCAAAAGGGAAATATCGTCTCCACAGCCAGGATATACAGCCTAACAAAGAAGAAAAAGAATTTTGTCCGAAGTCAAAGGAATTGTCAAAATAGATAAACTCATCTCATTAAAAAAAAAAAGACATAAAAAAGATAAATTGCTATATTTATTTTACCAACTATAAATCGTTTTACGTTTTAATTTTTACATAGACATTAGATAACATATCTCGCCAGAAATTAATATGATTGAAATACATTTTTCTGGTGTCTTATTTGAGGAGAAAAACCATCTTCCGTTCAGTTTTGCGGAAAACTTCCTGTGTCACGTGACATCTGCTCTTGGTAGCATTCATCTGTGAGCAAACATTAAGTTTATTCAGGAAATAAAGCAAAAAATTCTGAGTGGCGTAGTTTCCAGATCACATTCTCGAGGAAACGTTTCTCTCTCTCTCCCTATTTTTTTTTTTTTTTTTTTTTTTTTTTGAAGTCAGATTAAAAGCATTTGAATGTCCCCTGTAAAACATTATAGGAGTTCGTAGAAACCTGGAACGTCGTGTACGGTCTCAGCTGGCACTAGTAAAAACATTTGCCTTTCGCGAAGCATTTTACGTTTTTACTGCGCCATTTGCTTTTATAATCGCTGATATAAAAACTATTTCTTTTCATGTTGGTATAACCTTTCTTATACAATAGTCACGTTTAATGCTTCACTTAAAGATACGGTCTCGTGACTAAATGTCATAACTGTAGCCTCTGTGGAACGTAACGGAGAATTCGCATGCAAAGTCCAGCGTTTTAGTTTAGCATTTCTCTTAAAATTGATGAATGCGGGGAGCTACCCACAGCAGTAGTACTTTTTTTTTTAAATAAAAATCGCCAGCATGGTATTTCCAGTCACGTGGGATATGTAAAAAATTTCGTGGCACTGGAGAATCTGTGTCATTAGAGGGACTGGTTTTCTTAGTGCTGAATGAAAAATTCTCCCAAATTTTCCATCTTGTTGTTCTTATACAGGACCGCCCCTACGGTGTGTGTGACCCCGGGTAAATATTTTATTCTGGGCCACTGCCTATATCAACATTTTGAGTAGAGTATGCATTATATAGTTCATAGGCCTGTGTGAGATATACTGATCTATCGGTGAAATTTTGAATAATCGGTACAGTAATAAGTAACAGGGTTGTACCGAAAGTAAATAAATTTTTAAATATTTTTTAAATACATATTTTTTTTTTATTTTTTGCTGTTACATTGTAGGCTTTGTGGATATATATAAATAATTTATATTTCATAAGAACAGCAGAGAACATTGGGGGAAAGGCCTCAGAGAGTCCTGACAAGCCCTTATTTCCCAAGTAAATAGGCAAGTTAAACTCAGGTACACAAGACAACAGCAGTAATGTTAGATGTTAGATATATTGTAAACAATTGTGTTTTAAGTTATTATCATTTATTTAATTATCTTAGCAAGTATTTTTTTAAACTTGCTTTTTTAATAAATTTAGGTTTTTTATTGTGCTTAACTCTACTGGTAGTGTATTCCAGTATTCGGGACCAATATAATTTAAGCTCTGTTTCATTGTAAGGGTTTTAGGATATATGGGTCGTAATAATGATCTGTGTCTTATATTGTAGTCATAAGTATGTAAATTCTATTCGATGATTTCTGTATGTAAGTTTAATTTAATTCTTTGGAACATGAGTTTGCCTATTTTGAAATCAAATAATTGTTTAATAGATAAAATTCCGTAATGCTTTCGGGTTGACATAGGTATGTTGAAAAGTGGAAGGTTGAAAGTTGGCATCAGAAGAAAAATTTCTTTTTAAGTCTAGTAACCTAATGTATTTATTCTGTAGTACTTGTAGTTTTTTTATGTTGGTTTGACTGTTTTGTCCCCATGAGGAAAAACAATAAATGCAAAAGTGGGCATAACTTTTTTATTAACTGACAGAGGTCACTCAAATTGCACATTCTGGTAGAGTAACTTTTCCTTTTCAGTAACCCTACTTCTTCATTGCAGATTTGAAGGAAAGAAGGGTGGAAGTCTGCTTTGATCTGCTGGAAGCGTTTGAAGCCAATGTAGACACGTTTTTTTTTCGATCTAGTGACAGGGGATGAAAGGTGGGTGTATCTTCACGATCTGGAAACAAAGAATCAATTCATGGAATGGCATCACACCATTTCACTAAGGCCTATGAAGTTCAAGAACCAGCGCTCACCACAGAAAGTCATGGTGACTGTTTTTTTTGGGGGGGGGATCACAGGGGTGTCCTTCTCCTAGATTTTCTGGAACGTGTCCTTCCCATGAACAGCGAACGGTACATTGAGACACTCAAGAAGCTTGGGGAAGTCATAAGGTGGAAAAGACCGAACAAGAATCTGAAAGGATCCACATTGACCATGGCAATGCGAGATCACACATACATCTTTGGCAATAAATCAGGCGATCCACCGTACACTCCATATCTGGCGCCCTCCGACTTGCACCTGTTCGGTCCAATGAAGGATAGTGTCCGGGGCCAACGATTTGATGAAATATACGAGGTGAAGGTGGCTGTAAAGAAGTGGATACAATAAATAGCCCACACCTAAATTTTTTCAAAGAGGATTCGAGAGTTGGGTTCAACAATGGCGCAAATGAATCGCTTGTGATGGAGACTATGTTGAGTAGTTCCTTTGTATATAGAAAGAGCTACTTTACCAACATGTGCAATTTGAACGACCTCTGTCAGTTAATAGAAAAGTTACGCTCACTTTTGCATTACTTTCAGTACAACCTTCGTACTTACGTGAATGATAAATGAATTTCCAACCGGTTTTGTTCGGTTCCGCGAAACAGTTTGTTATGGTGTTGGCATAAATCATTCCTTCTTTGGAAGTTCATTTATCATTCACGCAAAGGAATTAGTCCTTCACGAATGATCATTCAAAAGAACGATAATCCAGTTTCCAGGTTGTTCCTACAGGCTCACTGCGTAAAGCATTCTTTTCAGGGATTCCGCGTTGCTCTTTCAAAACAACAGTTCTTTTTGGATAACTGCCTCAAAATGTGCGAGATCTTCAACCACTCGCCATTCACAATGAGCCAGCTGGTGGTGAACGATTCGGACACACCATTCAAATGAATGGAATTCACGTATTATTCCCATTGTTAAGTTTCACTATTCTTTTCTAGCTGACTGCTCACTCACGTAACAGTTGGCACTTATTAATTCTCGATATTACCTTTCTTATTGGGAATTCGTCCCCGAACTCGCACGGGTGGAAGAAAGTTAAACATGCTGCAGCTTCAGTGTGTGCCGCAGTAAGCGAATTATCATTCAGACCACTGAGAGCGAACCGTCCACCAAACATGTTGAAAAAGTCATCTTTTGGGAACGAATCGTTCACGAATTGTCCGTTACAAATGTGCTGAAATTGCGGCTCTTGGGTGGAACCGTATACTAGATTCGACGTTCAGATGCAAAGTACTACAACAAACATTTGCCAATTCAGAACTAAGTTTTCTTGGTTTTTTTTTTTTTGTTTTTTTACATTATTTCGTGGCACATCCGGACGCAATATTAATTTGCTGCTCTGCTAATTCATAGGAGAAACGATTCCTGTTAAAAACGATTCAGTATTTTGAACGGGAGAGAGATTTAGGTGCACTTACAATTCTACAAAGTAACTCCCAATTTTATTTAATTTTTCGATTGCTATGAAATTTGAGTTCTTTGTTAGAAACAGTTACCATAGCATAGGGTTAGATCTCGTTGAAAATTGATAATGTCTGTCGTCTACAAAGTCATTAGTGAGAACTTAAGAGAGGTTAATTTAAAATATTTTTGAGATGCTAGCGTTAGAACTGATTTACAAACTGGCGTTCCTGAGCTTGTTTAATGACATATACGTCACCTGATTTCCACCTTCGTTTTTCTGGTAGCCATTTTTGCAAATTCTCCCTCAGAGATGTAGGGTATGTTTCAGGAGCTTACTGACAGGAATAAAAAATAGCGATTGAAATTTAACTTTCAGAAAACAAAACGGATGATATTACAAGAACTGAAGATTTCACGGTTGAGGGGGACAAATGTAGGAGAAACCGATGTGTTTAGAAATAATCTCAGACAACAGAGCTCAAGCGAGTGGCACATGAAGAAACAAATTAATGTGCGTGTAGGATTTGGCTAAAGAGCATTTAGAAGAAACAGTACAATTTTCAAGAGCAATTTGACATGTCTTGAAAAGTGTTTAATCAACGCATCCTCGCAGAACTTACTTATGAATCTAAGAAACATGCATAGCTTTTAAACTGAAAGAAGCATGAAAAGATGAAAGCTTGGTGTAACGTGAATTGAGAGGAGCAGGAAGTCATGTATCAAGAAAAAGACAAGAATTGGTGACATCAGGATGAAAGTAAAAACCCTCAATTAGCAATAGTTTGGACATATTGCTGAAAGAACTGAAGTACTAGACTAGATTCCAAGCGATGGGAAAGGACTCACAAGAAAGTCATGTGGGAGATGTATGAATGAGATGCGAAAGCATGCTGGCGAGACGTGGAGACTGGCTTAAGACATAAGGTTATGGAAGGGACTTCGGGAGACCTTCATCCAGCAGTGGATTGGCGTTCTGCTGCGTTAAGTCAAAAAGATACTTAACGAGAAGAGACCAAATTTAGTTAAGAGCAAGGAACTCAAAATGAATATTGAATTATAGATATACGTCATAAAATTTAATTGCAGTGCGTAGGATCTTATAATTGTCTGAACTGCCACTGAAATCATGTCCAATGAACTTTGTGAAGGAAGAAATCAGGACACTGATTAATGTATATAATGATGCATTGTTGTAATTCGAAACTCAAGCATCCGATGTTGAGTAGATTCCCTTAAAAACGTCAGTGCATTCTTGCAATGTAGAACCTACTTAACTGTCACGGAAAGGAACAAACTCGAAGTAGCATATTGTGCTTGGAAACATTTTGGACGATGCTGATGTTTTACATTCTATTCCTTAAGCATCAGCTGGGGTTGAGAATGTGAGAGGGGGAATCAAACCAGACTAGTGGAACTAACTGAACACTGAAACTGTTTCACACTTAATGAGCGTATTATTATCTAACCTTGATGTTGCCACAATTTGAATCACTTCGTGCAGTGTCACTACGAATCCATCAAATGAAGTGATTGAAAGACGTGCTACTAAACGTTACACCCATTAAACTACTAAAGTTAAATGTTACTTGCATTTTCTTCAGTTGACAAGCAAGTTGTAATTGGTGTGAAAACATTTTGTAATGAATATTCAAGCAAAGAAAACTGAGTTTGCTGGCACCACTTACTGGTCATCCATGAAACACTTTTCAGAAAACTTGAAAAATTCCTCGTCCTTGAGCGGGAATTGAATCCCGTATCTCCCGATTGTCGGTCCAGTATGTTAACCATTACACCACCCAGGACACTGAAGTTCTAAGCAACTGAGACTTAGGAATCTGAAAGTCTTCAGCTTTTCGCTAGTTGAAGCATCCCTGCTTCTTCATAGCGCTTTGACCCAATTCTCATCGAGACGGATGTAGGTCAGAGGGCACCAGTACCACAGATAAATCAATGAAGGAAGAAATATTCTTCATAATACATGGAAAATCGACAGAGAACATTTTTTGTCGATTTTCCATGTATTATGAAGAATATGGTTTTCTTCATTGTATTTTGTAATAGCTGAACCATATAATTTAGTTAACTCAAATTAAAATTATGCTTCACTGCTACCGTCACCCTTATTTCTTCTGCTATCATTCTCTACTGTTACAGCTACATCTCCTCCAAAGAACACACCCGATTCTCTGTTATTTTATTAATCTTCATTCTCTCTATACTAATCTTAATTTCCAGGAACAACATACCCCTGTTTGAAGAAGGGCAATAAAATAAATATATGTGCATATGAAATTCATTTGATATTTGTGTCATTGTAGATAAGTGACAATGGATGCAGATCGACAGCTTCTGCTATAGTCTTGTCGGTAGGACCACTGAAGTTTTCATCAAAATTCCAACCCTCCTAATTTCGGCCATTGGTTGGCTATAAAGAGCTAACTTTTCGTCGTATATCATATTCAACTTCACGATCGCGAACCATTTCACCGATGCATTATAAATTGATAACATGCACATGATTTTTTACTTGATGGCTCAAACATACAGTAGGCCAAATAATTATGGCCCTTCATATTAAATGAACATTGATACACACAATTGACGTGGATTAGGAACATCAAACAGAAGTCATCACTCTTTCCACGTTTATAAGTGAGTCACGGAAAATTTTTTTATCGCCCGCCACCGGAAGCTGACCCAGGGTCTTTCAGTCACGCGCCGGATATGCTTTCCACTGCACCGCAGCGGCCTCGAATTCTCCAGACTCACATACGACTAACTGCCAAACCACATGGCAGTTTGCTTCCTGAAGCCCCGTACAATGCTGGGAATTCACCAAAGATGGTAAGCAGCAACTGAACAAATAACTAGGAGACGAATTAATAATTAGACACAATTGTCGTGGATTAGGAACATCAAACAGAAGTCATCGCTCTTTCCACGTTTATAAGTGAGTCACGGAAAAAATTCTCATCGGCCACCAGCGAGAATCGAACCCAGGGTCTTCCAGTTACACGCCTGACATGCTACCACTGCACCAAAGCGTCCTGCCGCTGTGGGGCAGTGGTAGACCCTGGGTTAAATAAACATGAAAAACCCTGGGTTTGATTCCCGGTGGCGGCCGATGAGAATTTTTCCGTGAGTCACTTATAAACGTGGAAAGAGCGATGACCTCTGTTTGATAAATAAACATGAAAAACAATTCCTGTGTTATATACCCTACTGTCATATGCAAATTCGAAACGCTCTTATTGGTGTCCATCAAGGTACTATCAGCGTGCGTGGCGAAGCTGCTCAGTGAAATCAGACTTTAAAAAGCGAAACAATTATCGCCTTGCTCAGTTGGATGTTTAGATACGGGTGCTCTTTGGGAGAAACAGGTATTGGTGATTTGTAACAACAACCCATAGACAGAATTAATTAAATAACTTGTTGAAAGTGTTAGGTTTAAAAAATAAGCATGCCATCCGGCTCTCGACTGTCTGACATCGGAAGTAGGAAAAGCGATGTCTTAAGGTGGAGCTAAAGACATATCCACGGCATCCTTCAGCTCATAGATGGCGCTGAAAATCGTGTTTTTTTGTTTTGTTTTTGTTTTTTTTGCGACTTCTTCTTGTGGGGATCTTGCTTTTGTGAGTGAATTTCGTGAAGTATTTCCCTTTTCAGATGGTTGTTTCTGAATAAGCTGCAACCAGCATCTCTGATTATCAGAACCTAATTTACATAAATCAGCGGGTAGAAAATTCAATAAACTATAATGCAAGTGAATTAAATAATTACTGACATCCTAAACAAAAGTCTCTAACCGCTCAGTTATTATTGTCTGTATCAATATTTAAGAAACAATGTAAGGAAGTGCCTCGTTTCCAGTATTTAACGTACATAGAGCGCTCGCTACCTGTTAACGTTATGCAACATTACTTCAATATGCAGAAATTTAATTTTGAAATATTCCCTATAATTTTTTTCTTAAATTTGCAAGCCACGGACTATAGTTAAGTGTCTTCTTTGTCCGTGTGCCAAATGTCACGAGTCAGGAAGCACTTCTTGTATGTGAACTTATGTAACTCAATTTTCGCCATTGCAAGTATAGCTGGACATTTTCACTTGACGCCCACCTTAAGCGCAGGAACTGATTTTAATGCTACAGATGTTTACCCGAGTTATTAATAGGAGCTCAAAAGTCATCCGAAAGTACCTGAAAGATCCATCTAGGTGCGACAAAAAGAAGAGCACCGACAGACCACCCAAATTTAAGAATCGGGAACTTCGTCTTCTGAATCGCAAAGCATCAAAATGAATTGTAACAGCTCGACAACTGCGCGATGATATAGATTTCCCAGTTACTCTTCGACGAGTACAACAGTTACTAAATCAATCTGGAGTCCGTTTGAGAAAACTCCAGAGGAAACCAATGCTGTGCCTTCAGTCCACAAAGCCAGTCGAAAAGAATTCGCTCGCAGTCATATGAATTAAAGCTCTGAGAAGCAAAACGCTATTATCACCGCCGAAAATTTTTTTATCTGGATGGCCCTGATGGTATGCCCAGTTATTGGAAGGATGACAAAGAAGAACCGCTAGTGTTTTCCACTCGACATTAGCGAGGTGGGTCGGTCATGATAGGAGGTGCAATTGGCTGGAAAAAGAAAATCAATATTGCACTCGTGGATGGAAAAATGATAAAAATGAACAGTTCTGGTTACCAACAAATGTTAAGCAAACCGTTTCTTCGAAATGGACTTAAAATGACGGTATAAAATCGGTTGTTTCAGTAGAACAACTGCGAAATTCATTTATCGAAAGCTTCCCAGATTAGGTTTAAATCGAAAAAATACTCGAATAAAAATTACTTTAACCTTTGCCGGCAAAATCCCCTGATCTAAATATAATAAATAATGTGTGAAGGTATATAAAAATGGCTGAGTGATTTTATGTACAAGGGCAGTTTGGAAACAGTTAGTCTTGAATCGTGGAATTCTATCGATATGAAGTACATTCAGGACTTGTACGGCAACTTACCTCGTCGAATGGAAGCTTGCTACAATGCTAAAGGTGGGTGAAAATAACATTAAAAATATCAAGCTTCTAAAGGTGGCACATATGAATTAAATGCCCTGAGGGTCATCATTATCTCATACTTTCGTTATCACTTGAACGTGTATAAAGCCTGTACAAATATGGTTTTCAGCATAAGAACTATTTATTTTTCTTGTACGCAATTTAGAGAACAATTTGTTCAATGTCATCTATTTTCTTTATATTGTAATAAATGTTTTTGGTTTTTACTGAATATGGCACGTGAGCCATAATTATTTTTCTCACTGTAAGTTACTGAAACATTTTTAACTGCTGAAATGGAGAAACTATGCGTTAAAAATACTTAGTTACAACAACCTTTCTGCCACATATTTGTGAATTGTCTTTGGCTACCTTAATTTCTCGGCGAAAGAGGATCTGATATTCCCCTTCGCTTTAGAAATAAAATAAAATCAAATAAAAGCGAGAGAAAGAGAGAGAGAGAGAGAGAGAGAGAGAGAGAAAGAGAAATAACATATGCAATAGAGAATTCCCATTTCTCGTTTCTGAGAATTTACAAGGGAGAGGCTAAGTAAAGATTTATTATGCGTTCAGGCAAAATTTTTTATGGTTCACTTGCAGCTTATTGGAAAAGTATTGCATAAGAAATGCGCGGACGTCTCGTGTGAAGAATGTCGGAGTGGTAGCATTGCTAGATCGCGTCTTTTCGTTTTCACCTATGGAGCAATGGGAGATATATAAGTAAGGAACAGCCAATTGCACTGAAAAGTTGGCTTCGCCTCACTTTTACTTCACCTAAAATCTAAAGCATGCTGCACAACACATGCAGTGAAATTGTGTTTCCCTACGGAACAGCAAGAAAGTTGTTTGTTCATAGAAAAAAATGTTGAGTTTTCACGCAATATTTTTACACAGATTACGTGAAAATAAATTTGAGTAACAATAAGCTATATGTATTTTAACATAAAATTGCACTAACTTGCGTTTAACACCTGCGTGCTGAAATAAGCATGTCAACTAATGCTCGTAATGAACTTCGTAAACATATCAAACTTTCCCAAAATTATAAACACATTGCCAGGGAAGGAATATCATGATAACGAATACACACTACCACGCCTTCTATTCGTACACCACTGAAACGTCAGGTCACTCATACACTGTATTCGTCAATGTCTTTAAAAAGGGTTCTTTGAAAGATATTAATAATTATCGACCTATAGCTAAATTATCCATATTTGCTAAAATTTTTGTAAAATTACTATTTGTTAGATTATTTGCTTATATTGAAATATACAAAATTTTGCACAAAAATCAATTTGGCTTTTTACCAAATTCCTCAACAGAAATCGCCCTTTTACACTTAAAAGATAAAATTCAATCTAATTCTATTAATAATAAATTTACATTGGGACTTTTCATTGATTTATGAAAAGCATTTGATACTATAAATCACACCTTATTATTATCAAAATTGCATGCAATTGGTATTCGGGGTACATTACATAATCTCTTTAGAAACTATCTCACTGGTCGCCAGCAATATTCAGAAATTGAACATATTAAATCTAACCTACAATCAGTCATTTCAGGAGTCCCTCAGGGCTCGGTACTTGCTCCATTATTATTTAATATTTATATTAATGACTTCTGTACCTGTCTACACAATTCAGATATTATTTTATATGCAGATGATGCAACCATATTAATACATGGAAATGATGTTGAGACACTGGTGCGACAACTACAAGTCCGTTTTATATCTATCACTAATTGGTTAACTAAAAATGATCTGGCTATTAATATTAACAAAACAAAAGTAATGATTTTTTCAAGTACGGTAACCCCTATTTCCTTAATTAAGAATATTAATTTACTCGGATCATCTATAGAAGTGGTTCAAAATCATAATTATCTTAGTATCATTATTCAGCATGATGTAAAATCGAATTCACATGTTGACTACTTATCTAATAAGATCTCAAGAAATATAGGGGTTATTAGTAGCGCAGTGTCCGATTTAACCCCAAAACTAATGATTTTATTATACTATACTTTAATTCAGTCTCATCTGATCTATTGCATATCTGTATGGGGATCGAATACCTTATATAATATGAAAAAACTTCAGTCGTTACAAAATAGATTCATGAGACTATTACAAATTAAATTACAATATAGTCAATTTTCAAATACAGTCTTTCAGGCTAGACTCAGTCCAAACGATTTTAATATACTAACGATTCAACAATTGCATAGCTATAGTATAGGTAAACTGATGTTTTTGAGAATAAAAAATGGTTACTACCAGGATTTAATTACAATAAATACTCGTGGTCATGATTATTCCACGAGACAAAAAACAACACTAATCCCCATGTTTCCACTAACAGAACGATTTAGATCATTTGTTAATTATACTGGTCCGGCATTATGGAATACATTTCCTACTGATATTGTATCACTTAATAATAATAATATATTTAAACGAAAACTCAGGTATTTCTTACTGACCAAAAGCTCATAATGTATTATTACTTTTATTAATTTATAGTACCACCCTAGCTGTGTTTGATATTTTGTGTGAACTTGACTTTTTTATGGTTTTTTTTTATTTTTCTTGTTTTCATGAAATTTTTGATGCTTTGGAAGAAGAGGGCATGTCAGGCCTTTTCCCTCCTCATTCCCTGTTGTTACAAAAATATAATGTGTGCTATATATTTATGATTACGTAATACCATGTCTGTAACAACTAAATGCAATAAATGAAATGAAATAAAAATGAGTATATTCGCTCGTCGATCACTTCGATTTCATTTCAATGGCTTTTATAATAGCGAAAGTCCTCCAAATACGTGGCATCAGTAAATAAACAAAGGCATCACTCTTTCCACGTTTTAGCAGTACACAGCAACAGAAAAATTGTTATTCGGTCACCGCCGGGGAATTGAATCCTAGATCTCTCGATATCTTGCAGAGCGTGTTACACTTACACCATGGTGGCCAACAATCCACGGTGCTATGCGTGTTTTTCAGTCAGCTTCTGACATCATAAATCCATAAGATAAATCCGTGTTTATTTATTTTATAATAGCGTTTAACAATTTACATTTTAATATAATTTTTGACTACAATACTTTTGATTATGAGATAGAATAAATCAGCAAAGCTTATTCACAATTAAATACTTTAAGATCTACTATAGTTTGGCAGAGCGTTTTGCTCGGTTTCATCAGGGCAAATGAAACGTAAGCATTGAAATCATTGTAAAATCATCAACTTTCTGACGGTCACGGAGTTTGGTGATTTGTTCCCACGCGCTAAAAAGAAATGAAGTAGAAGTCATACCGTTGACAAGCTGTGAAGAATTGCGACATATGTGGAAAGCTTCTAATACAGTAAACTTGACAGTCGAATCAGGTTTACCAATAAATTCCGCGCTTTCAAACCAAAAATGTATGGTTACTTTCATGACGATCTGGGCTGCAGACGACTTCTGTAGTTCACAGTTCCGTACGGAAGTCTGTCCTACAGTATACATATGTTAAAGTTCACATGCTCCAGATATCTGATAAATTCTCCAGAACTTTACACCGATTAGCCGTTACATTATGACCACCAACCTAATAAGTTGTAGGACCCCTTTTAGCCCGCCAAACAGCGCTACTCGGCGAGGCATCGATTCGATGAGGTGGCGATACGTATCCTGGGGTATCTGGTGCCATAATGTCAAAAGAAGATTCTTCAGTTCGCGTACAAGTCGTGATGGTGGTTACTTAACGCGAACTCGCTCTCCCAAGTCGAATCACAAATATTCGATTGGGTTCATGTCAGCTGAATTTGGAGGTCACGCCCATACAGCACAAAACGTTTCTGATATGTATCAGCAATACTAACGTAATTCACCGATGCTGTCATACGTACGGTCATTCACAAAACATAATTTTCAAATTGTAGGTCAAGATTAAAAACACTTTATTTACAATTAAAAACTAATATTTACACGCGAGATCTTTCGGGGCTGAACATAGCACCCATCATCAGGCTCAAGCGCCACGAAACATAGGAGAGGACATTATATACTTTCAAACATGACCCACAATTCACTCGGTTTTCTCAATCACCGGTGATGCCATCAACAAATCGTTAAAGTCCAAAAATATAAAGTCTAAATATCTTATCCTATAAAGTCCTCTTCTTCAGAGTTGTGTGAGGAGGGGGCAACCATTTTTATCTTATCCTATAAAGTCCTCTGAAGAAGAGGACTTTATAGGATAAGATATTTAGACTTTATATTTTTGGACTTTAACGATTTGTTGATGGCATCACCGGTGATTGAGAAAACCGAGTTAGTGACCTTTCGTACGATAGACTTTTAGCATTTACCGTATCAGCAATATTACAATCTCTCATTTTCGTTACACTTTCAGAGATATCTTACAATTACGTTTCAGCAACATTTATTTTGGAACATAACTCTTTGTACATTACGGTTATGTTAAAAATAGCATTCACTGATACTACTGCTTTTTAGTTTCCATTGTACATAATTGCTATCTTGATGTTACATTCCAGCGATATTTAAGATTTTTGATTTGGCAACGGAGTGGATGCGCATGCGCATTTATGTCATTTCACCGAAGCACTCTCGTAGTCGTTCCATGTGCTACTGGGATATTCTTCGGTTATACTGTCGTACTCGATTTAGCTGGGTGTAGGAGAAGTCGCCACAACATTTTTAAGGGGTCATATAAAAATTGCGTTTTTGACCACTTTGTGTTCACGACCCCCAGAGGTTGGTTATCTGAGTCATATAAATTTTCCATGATTTCGTCTTTTCTTAATTGCAATCATTTATGTAATTATTTATAAAAAATGTTTGTGATGTACAACTCCACAGAAGATTTCAGGGTTTACAAAATACAAGTCTACAAATTATCTGAGGGCATGTGCTGACTCAGAAAAACTGTCAAGGAGCGAGGGGGGATACCAAAAATTGTAAAATATCAGAAATGTCTGGTCCGATTAGGACATTTTCAGCATTCACAAGTTACAAGTCCACACATTAACTGAAGGCATGTGCCTGCTCGGCAAACCTGTCGGGGGGGGGGGGGTCAATACCAACAGTGTGAAATATAAAGCATTTCTGGTCCGATCGGGCGATTTTCAGGATTTACAAGCTATAACCCTACAAACCCTCTGAGGGCATGTGCTGACTCAGGAAACCTCTCGGAGGGTGTGTGTGTAACACCTAACACCCACCCTTCCCCGACAGGTTTCTTGGGTAGGCACATGCCTTCAAATAATTTGTTGAGTTTTAGCTTGTAAATGCTGAAAATCTCCCGATCGAACCAGAAATTCGTTATATTTCATATTTTAGGTTTCAAGCCCCCCCCCCCCCCCCCCAACATTTAGTCTCCTGGGTTTGCTCATACTTGCAGATAATTTGTTTTGCTGTAGTTTATAAACCTTGAAAAATATCGTAAATAAGAAAATCCGAAATTGCGGAAATGTTATGTGTGTCAGATAACCAATCTCGGGAAATGTAACCACGGAGCAGTTCAGTACGCAATTTTTGTACTGCTCCTTAAAATTTTTGTGACCAGTTCACCGCTTTGTCTTTGGCCCGAAAATCATGGAAATGTCTAAATTTTTTACTGAAAATGAAATACTGAAAAAAATATTTTATGAACAATAGTTGCTCAAGTAGTGGGGAATATAGCCACAAGACACGTCTTTACGCACAACAATTTTGTGGCACTGAAATTCCAATGTGTCCAGTTCTCTGTATGTCCAGTTCTCCGGTGGCCACTTCTCCGTACCCGTAGTTAGCTAGTTAGTGTACACTAGTGTCCGTCCTTAAGTTTTGCACGCCAGTGTATAATATCTTAGTACGTTTGTTGGTTCTGAATCAGGGAAAAAAGTCTCAATAAAAGTAGTTGTTAGTTTGTAAAGGTAGAAAGAAAAAAAAAGGAGTAAGATATGCATTAAAAGGTACATTTCGTTAATTAATCATGAATAAATTTAAGTCATCCTACAGAAAAATAAAATGATCTATGGAAAAAAAATAATGTATTTCTATTAAATAACGTATTGGCAAAACATTTAGAAAAAATAAATTAAGATATGCATTAAAAGGCATATTTCGTTGATTAATCATGAAGAAATTTAAGTCGTCCTACTGAATAATAAAATGATCCGTGGAAAAAATAATGCATTTCTATTAAATAACGTATTCGCAAAGCATATTAAACACAAAGAGAGCTGAATCCGGTGGCGCAGTGGTTTAAGCGATGGCCTCTGATCATTCGTCCGAAAGAGGTCCGGGGTTCGAATCCCGGTGAGGCATGAATGTTGTGTTTCTTTTATGGCACTGGCTTTCTCCCTTCCCTGGAACCAGTGACCCTAAATAAGGGACGGACGACTGCTTCACTTCTGCTGAGCAACTCAGTAGGCATACTGAGTTGCTCACGGTGGTCGTTAAAACTCCAATCCAAAAAAAAAAAAAAACACGAAGAGAAAACGGCGGACCAAAAGATGGTCGCGAAGATCACGTGGAAAAAAATGGTTGCGACTGACGTCATGATCGTCCACACGCATCCTTGAGGCAGCACGTGGACGGCTTCATTTCTACAGAAACCCCTATCATCACGTAACAGTAATATGATGATGCCACAAATATCTTTCAAATACGTATCAGTAACATGAAGTTGGTTTGCTGAAATTACAAAGGTCGCCCCGGTGGCGCAGTGGTCTAAGCGATGGCCTCTGATCATTCGTCCGAAAGGGGTTTGGGTTCGAATCCCGGTGAGGCATGGATGTTGTGTTTGTCTTACGGCACTGGCTCTGTCCCTTCCCTGGAACCAGTGACCCTAAATTTGGGACGGACAACTGCTTATAGCCCATTGAGTTGCTCACGGTGGTCGTTAAACCTCCAATCAAAAAAAAAAAAAATTACAAAGGTTCTGTAACTTTTGCGGACATTTTGCCGTAACCGTAAGGTTTCTGAAACATTACTGTTACATTGCGCAACGTATCTGAAAAGTCTCAATGTTTAAGTGCTACGTAATTATAACATATACGAAATATTTTGTGCTGTGTGGGCGGTATTAAAAGAAAGCCTGCAGCGTGTTCCTCGAACCACTCGTTGGTGATTCTGACAGTGTGACGTGGCTTATAATTCTGTTGATAATAGCCACCAATAGCAGGAAACACAGTTGCCATGAATGGGTGAACTTGGTCTGCAACGGTGTTCAGACACCTCTCAGCTATCAGGGATTGTGTCATTGGGATAATGGGGCCTAAAGTATTCCAATAAAGCATCGCTAACAGCATAACGCCGCCGCCCTGTTTCATCCCAACGGTGCATCCAGCTGTCATAGCCTTCGTTGGTAATCGGCGTATCTGCGCTCAGACGTCTACGTGATGCACCAGGAATCTTGATTCGTCAGACCAGGCCCATTTTCTTCCAATCATCAACGGTCCAATCACGATGATCTAGGGCCTATTTCATGCGTTGTTGGCGATGACGTGCAGTGAGCATGGGGACACCGCTGGGTTTTCGGCTACAGGCCCATGCTCGGGAGGCTGCGATGAATTGCGTGCTGTGACGCATTGCCCTGATCACCACTGTTGAAACTACGGGTGATTTGTCGCATTGTGGCTCTGCAGTCGCTATGAACCATTCGCGACAGTCTGCGATCTCCTCTGGCATCAGTGAGCTGTGGACGACAACCGTCGTTTGGCTATCTGTGCACCACTTTTGATAAGTACTCACTACAGCGGCACGTGAACAACCCACAAGCCGCGCCGTTTCCGAGATCATAGTTACGAGGAGCCGCCCCATCACAATTTGTCCTTTATCAAATTCCGATAAATTGGCAGCTTCTCCCGGTCTGACTCCGGACACTCTATACAAACCGAAAGCTGGTACTCGGATTGTATATATATTGTTGTGTGAACTTCACCTGCGCCGCTGTGAGGTTTCCTGGCGCACTCATTTTGCTAGGCTGTGGGGTGGTCATAATGTCCTGGTTCATCGGTGTATGTCTTTGTCACAGCCTTTTGATCCCGGAATGAATATCAGGCCTCCTGTGAGTGTATATTTACGTATATAGCTGAGACTCGCAGTGCGTAAGATTCCGCGTGAAGGAACTCAAAATTTGCGTATATTTATTTTTGTTACGAAAATAAATATAAATTTTGTTTTGAAAACGCTAAACTTATTGATGAACCTGATTCGACTATCAGGGTTAATGTATTAGAAGCTTTCCGCATATGTCGCAATTCTTCACGGCTTCTCAATGATATAACTCCGTTTCTTTCAAGTGCATGGAAACAACCCACTAAAATCCGTGACCGAGAGAACGCTGCTGATCTCAGTGATTTAAATGTTTACGCTCCATTTGTCCTGATGAAGCCGATCCAAATGCTCAGATTAACTGTAGTAGACCTTAAGACAAGACAAGACAAGGCAAGACAAGGGTTCCTAATTTAGGTTGAGATACCCGAACCCACAGCGCTATGCGCCTTTTGGCAGGTGAAAGGCAATCTATAAGAGTTAGGAGCAGATTGCCCTGATAGAATGGTACGAAAGAAAAATATGGAAATATTAGAGCACAAGAAGTAAACGGTTTCCCGTTAAGTAGTGAAGTTATAAGCTGTCCTACATACTTATCTGTAACAACAAACAAAAGCCGTTCCGAGCGATATTTCTCTCCGCAGAAAAATGCCCGGTACACCGCTGCCACAGATGAGTACAAGGGGGGAAAGAAGGGAAGGACAAAGGAAAGGGGAACCTGAAAAAAAAAACATCACACAGAATAAGTTTCCCAGAGGAAAATCGACGTTCAACACCGGATAAGACAAAACTGGCCATTTTGCTCAGTGTTTCTCTCGAGTCCGCTATTGCTTCGTTATTCGTTAGCCAATGAGAGAAAAGATTTTTCCCCATTGGTTTAAAAAAATATTTTCTCAGGTTTACTTTTGCGGATTCTTGCCTGACATGTCAGAGTAACCATAGCTGAGGTGGTGTTATCACAAGATTACACCGATCGAGGTTTAAGTTACTCATTTTGAGTAAACAACAGAAAAAAACCCCAGCCACAATCAGGGTTTTTATTTCTTATTTAGGGAGCCGCTAGTATAAGGGCCAATCATTTTTTTTTCTTCGCTACTTGTCTGCTTGTTGCACAATTATATGCAACAGCGGAAAAAATTAAGTCCTGTTTTATTTATTTATTATTTTCTTTTTTTAGTCAGAACTAATGCGTAAGAAAAAAAAATTATATAAAAGGCAAGACCAACAACACCTTGTTAGTTAGGGGGAGAGATATTCAGTACAAAAAAGATAAATCTTTTATGCAACATTTATGCAACATTTTGCTCGGCCCTTAAAAGGACCTCACCCCCCCAACTCCTGATATTCACTTCCTGCTTTCTTCCCATGTGTGAAGAATAACTTCAATTTAGTCCCAGTTATTTTTTATTTTTTTTGGAAGTGTAACTGTGAACTGGATTATTTTCAGGAATCAGGAATTTTATTTAAAATAGCCTTCGGTCTTTTAAATTTGTCAGTATCATTGACAACATAATTAAGGGCCTCCCAGACAAGAGGATTGGGATGTTTCTTGGATTTCTCGTAATACCTTTGGGCTAGATCATACATAGTATAATGTATAGAGTTGATATTTAGCATACTACGGATAGCATTATTGGATGTTTTTCCATCGAGTCCTACAGTCATACGAAGAGTTTTATTTTGAAACGAGGTAACATTATTTTTTTGCTGCTTTCTGCAGTTACCCCAGATATGACAGCCATAGGTAATCACCGGGCTGAAGCATGCTTTCCATAACAAGGTTTTTTTTTTTTTTGCTAAGCCTTTTGTTTTTAATTATGTGTCGGAGACTTCCTCTTAGTTTAAGTGCTTTAGCCAGGGTTTCTTTAATATGCTTGTTCCAGCTCAAATTATGATCCATAATGAGGCCTAAATATTTGACATCTTTTACCCAAGGTATTTTTTTGCCATACAATTCAATTTCAAAGTCAGGATTATAATTGTATGTTTTACAGGAGAACAGAATTGCTTGTGTCTTGTCAGTATTAATTTTAATTTTCCAGTCTAGGAAGTAATTCTCCAGTTTTTCCACATAGTACTGCAACATAAATGTTGCTTGATTTTTATTCATTGAAGTATAGGCCAGTGCAGTGTCGTCAGCATAAAGTGCTGTAGTCAGATTCTTGTTGTTAAAATTTGGAAAATCTGAAGTTAAAATAGAGTATAGCGTAGGAGCAAGTACACTGCCTTGTGGAACACCGGCTTCAATTATTTTTTTTGAAGATTTTTTCCCATTAATTTTTGCACAAAATGTTCTGTTTTCAAGATAAGATTTGATTATATGAATAATCTAAGGTGGGAAGTCATGTGCTACTAGTTTGTAGATAATTGCCTCGTGTGGACATTTATCAAAAAGCCTTAGCTACATCCAGGAATATAGCCGCTGTGTGCTTTTTATTCATTATTCTTTCTGCACATTTTTCAGTAACTCTCGAGAGCTGGTGCACTTAAAATATTTAATTGTGAATAAATATTGTCGATTTATTCTATTTCTAATATACTTTGTAACAAAGAGAACTTTCATTAATAAATCTCGTCATGTAAAATCGCTATATATCAAGTGTATATAAATCTTTGGACAGCTCAACATCAATTATACCTCATAAACTCCCTCTCTCTCTCTCTCTCTCTCTCTCTCTCTCTCTCAGTTCTCATCACAAATCCGTGCTACGTTCAGTGTTCGACTTTTTATATGCTGTGCTAACTCACTGTCAGTGTTGCCGAACAATAAAGGCTCTTCGTGGAAGCAATGTGTTATTCAGTGAGAAAAGGTTTAATAAGAAGTAAATATATTAACTCAATAAAACAGAAATTCAAAAAGAAAGTTATTTAGAGGTGTTCATCACAAATTTTTAAACTATTCTCACAGAAATTAAGATTTTGGCGATCTAACTGTGGACATAATTTTTTATTAAACTTTTTAAGGCATTCTATGAAATACAATAAGAAATGAAATTCTATGAAAAGAAATAAATCTAATTATTTATATTTTGTGAAATTAAATAAATATAATATATTATCTGAAGAATTAAATATAATATACATATAGAGACAAAACAGGTGGATTAGAAAGGGGAGTAAACCCTTTCTAATAAGGGGAGAAAACCAATCACTTTGACATCTCACGGTGCTCAATCTGCATCTCCTGACCCCAGTATCAACAATAAAGGGGAGAAAACACTTTTCTAATAGAAAACCATTTCTAATAAAGGGGAGGAACCACTTTCTGGTATATTACATTTATTTCATTCTATGAAATGAAATAAATATAATATACTACCTGAAGAATGATATAATATCAACATCAAAAGTGCATCACAAAATGTTTTACAGGTTTCCGCAAAAAAATATTTCTGTAAAAGATATAACGAGAAACTAAAAATCATGTTACAAGCTAAAAGGAGCAAGAAAAGAAGCTTATTAGAAGAAAATTCGAACACTTCCTTAAAATCGAGAAAAATCAGAATATTCTCGTTTTTTACGAAAATCTATCAGTACATCCATAAACAGGACTAGAAATCAGTAGATCTAATGATTTCGATTTCTGTCTATGAATATACTGATAGATTTACGCAAACCATTGACATCTATTGATTTTTCTCGGTGTTAAGGCTGTCACTAGAATGAATTTTCTTTTGAAAAAGAAAAAAAAAACCTATAGCTTCCAGATTCAACCTCAGGTTTTATATTTTTATCAGTAGAAAATTCAATTGCCTACCTTAAAGCTTGAAGCTTGTAAGCGCCGCCCCGGTGGCGCAGTGGTCTAAGCGATGGCCTCTGATCATTCGTCCGAAAGGGGTCAGGGTTCGAATCCCGGTGAGGCATGGATGTTGTGTTTGTCTTACGGCACTGGGTCTGTCCCTTCCCAGGAATCAGTGACCCTAAATTAGGGACGGGCGACTGCTTATAGCCCATTGAGTTGCTCACGGTGGTCGTTAAACCTCCAATCAAAAAAAAAAAAAAAAAAAAAAAAAAAAAGCTTGTAAACAAAATTCTATTTCTATGGTTTACTAAAATCTTCCAATATATTAATAGACAGAAACCATCATTAGATCTACTGATAAATCAGTAAAATGACAAGACCGAACCCTTAGATTTCGAACATAAGGCCATCATGTAGAGTAACAGCTTTCCCGTCTTAGAAATTCGGAGTGTTAACGTTTAACAGTTGACGGGAAATAGCAATTTTGTGAGAAAAGAATCAGGCAGCACGACAGCTGTGTTCATTGGCAGGCTTAATCACGTGACTTGGCACAACCAAAAGTTTCTTACGATATAAGAAAGTGACTTATATGGTCATATCCGCACGACCGGTACTAATAGTGCTCATGTTATAAGAAAACGCCTTTTCCCTTTTCAGTTTGTTTAAGACATAGGCCAGGTAGTTCCTCCACAGAGGGATCGAAGTGGTGGCTGCATTTTTTAGCTGATCATAACCAATATTAACGGAGATTGTTACCTTAAACACCACAGGGCAATTTAAAGGATCGAATTGGGCATATATTTTGAAACCTTTCAAGTGGTGTTTAACTTTGAAAGACAGTGTGTCATTCTCCTTTCAAAGCATTTGTGACGAATGAATATAACATTTATGTAACTATACTCATCGCCGGAAATAATTGCATCTAGAAGGAAGAGCCGGATTGCAATGCTGTTCGGGAGGAAAGTTAAGTTCACCAGGAACAGTAAATGATTGAACATTGAGACTGATATGGACAATATTTATTGAGCTACACGTAAATAAGTTGTGTCTTTCAGTATGGCATCCGGTCGCCATATCTGCTGACAGAGCATGCCAGACGTCAGGGCATGGAGTTTTACATGTTCCTAATGATGTCCTGTCATAAACCATCCCATGCAGCTTGAATCTTCTCACACAGTTCCCTGCAAATTGCGCGGTGGGGATGGAGTGTGGATAGTGTGTCCAATAGCATCCCGCACGCTTTCAATCGGCGATAGGTATGGGGCTGGCCATGGCAGAGTGTCAGTGCCTTGAAGGAGCTCTCGAGACAGCAGCAGTATGCGGATGACATTTGTACTATTGGAAAATAGCACCGGAGTGAGCGTTCAGAAAACGTAGGGACACCGGTTCCAGGACTTCATTAACGTAACGTTGGGCTGTCAAAGTGTCAGTAATGAACACCAAATGAGATCTGGTATCGTAGGCAATTGCACCCCAGAGCATGACACCAGGCCTTCTGGACGTGTGAACCTCGACAAAAAACCGTTCATCTTGGCGCTGACCACGGTGCCTCCACACACGGATTCGTTGATCGTCTACTCCTAGACAAAAGCGGGACTCCTCACTCAAAATCCCCCGATGCGATACTGAGTGGCTCCTTGCCAGTCTGGCATGACACCATTGCAGTCTTTGCGGACGATGCAATGGTGTTAAGGGCAGTCGTCGTGACGGTCTGTGTACGTGTAGTCTTATGTCGTGTAGCCGTCTGCCAATGGTGCTGGTACTAATCGTAAGATGCATGGACGGCACCACTGATCGCTGAATATCCGCAATCGTGGCTGTTGGGTCACTCCGCGCATGTCAGACAACCCGTCGGTCCTCTCTGTCCGTGGTTCGTCTACGTCCCCAGACTCTTCCCTGTCGCTGCTGCGTGCCTTGTTCTATCCACTGCCGCCAACAGCGTGCTATGATCATATATCCGCACGACCGGTATGGCGCGCAATATAGCGATAAGACCTTTCCGGAGCCCGACGATGCGGCCCCTCTTGAACTCCTCCAACTGCTCGAATTGCTTCCGAACTTTTGTTCAAGGCGTACTTCACTTGCAAAGGATTCAACCAACAAAACTGCGTGAGTCAGAATGGCAAGCACGCGCAACCGGATGACCTTATATAGCCGGCCATGCACAGCGCTACGACCCCTCCTTGCTTGCGTCACATGCACGGCCGAGCGTGATACTTGAATCATTTGCATGTCTCACGATGTCAAACTTACCCATGTCGCCCCGGTGGCGTAGTGCTCTAAGCGATGGCTTCTGATCATTCGTCCGGAAAGGGTCTGGGTTCGAATCCCGGTGAGGCATGGATGTTGTGTTTGTCTTACGACACTGGCTCTCTCCCTTCCTTGGAACCAGTGGCCCTAAATTAGGAACGGGCGACTGCTTATAGCCCATTGATTTGCTCACGGTGATCGTTAAACCTCCAATAAAAAAATCCTACCACAAGTTTTATTCTACCAAATGTCATTCCCGTTGGTTGCTTCCTTCTGGATTCAACTATTGTTTTGACGATGCATGTATTAGTCATATGCTTTGCACTGCTTCTTCGTGAATCAGTTTCACATTTCATTTTTCTGATGGTTTGACTTTACACAAAAGATAAATTTTACGATCATTTTGTCCCCATGGATTCCGTGTGCATGGTAGACAAACAATGAAGGGTTGTGATGTCCTTATGATCGTAAAATATAACACGAAGTGATCTATATTGGCAAGAGGCACCTACAATGGATACGAAAATTTACCAGGCTGAACAATATGATGCATAATCCTCTGAAATTCGAAAATAGCTTTAGCCTCTACTGATTACATTGCTGCTATGGGCGCTACCATTAAAAGCAAGAATGTTCTGACAATCAAGGACTGACGGATAATTGTATTTCGTTCGATATCGTTTACACTATCACCTGAGAGAGAGAGAGAGAGAGATGAGAGATTATCTATACGTTACAAAATCTCTTCAAGACATTCAACGAAGTAAAATAATCCATAATACATAATATAATGCCTGAAAAATGATATAACCTCAACATCAGACGTCATCAAATGCCTTAAAGAAGAAAACGCCACAAAAGGTATCAAAAACTTCACTGAGTACATTCGGTCTGTAATATTTCATTTCAACATTTGACGTGGGAGATATTTTGGTGATCTTTTTTTGTCTACGATTTGACAGTACCGAATCATTTCGATACACTGCGATAATAACAAAAATATTTCGACGAAGAAATTCATAGTATGTTACAATTTTCTTATCACGTCGTCACTGAGATGAATGATTTCCTGTTTGGGAGCCATATGCAGTACACCACTCGACATAGAAACTGCCGCACTACGAAGGAACGCACGAAATGAGACAAAACTTACCAAACAAGTAGACAAGTAGGTGGGAAAGAAGTGATTTAACTTCTCAGGGATTACATGAATGCGATGAGCGAAGAGACAATATGATGTGACCTGAGTCATTAGTTCGTATAACTGCCATGATGTGCTATGCATTATACAATACGGCCTGGCATTGAGTGGAAGAATTCCGTGATGGTGTCCTAAACTATCGCTGACCATGAGTCGTTGATCTCTGACCACAATTCATTGAGATCCGGAATGATGACCTGAAGTATCGCGGACAATGAGTAACAACAAGGAATAAAAGCGACGACTAATTGTTGCTTAACGAGCGTTGAGTTGTAAACTGATTATTGAAAGGAGCGTTGTGTTAAGAGTTGTGTGGTGTGTGGAGAGTTTAGTGCAATATGCTATGCTACGATGTGTTTGCTACATCCTAAATAAAGCAACTTTTTCCGTAAGTGTGACTTCTGTTGTTTACATGTTTCGTCTGTCCGTTAAGGTTTCTTTCATTTAGGAACTATTTCTTAGTATGTTGATGTTTTAAATTAACGTAGAAGTAAGACAAGACTTCTATGTCATAGAGGTGTTAGATTTATCTGACGATTTGTAAATATAATTGCTTTGGTTTTTTGTTTATATTTACCACAAGTCAACCAATTGAAGTATTTTGATAATTCAAGATTACATCAGTTAATAATGTCAGAGATGTCTGACTCTGTGAAAGGAATAGTAGTATCATCAGCATAAAGAATAATATGTGCATTAGATAATACTGAGAATAATTCATTAAAATAAATATTAAACAAGATCGGACCCAAAATAGAGCCCTGAGATACACCCGAATTCATATACAGTATTCTAATGGAGAACAAAACTGGTCGATCTGTGTTAGTTGTTGTCTGTTAGATAGATGATTTTTAAAAAGTGTCTGAGAAATACCTCTTATTCCTATATTATGTAGCTTTTTTAATAAGATTCCATGATCACCTTTTAATTTATGAATCAATGGTCTGTTGTTCTGCATTATGGAAGTTGGTGATTTCTGTCGAAGAGTGTAGGTGTTTTATGATAAAGATTTTGAATATGTAAGCAGTAGATTCATAAATTGAAAGGTAATTATTAGAAGAATAGGTATCTGACGACTAAATTAATTTGCCGACTTACAATATTGACACATATTTATATAATAAATTATACTTATTTTGAGGTTGTAAGAGTTATTTATAAATATGTTGCTGTATGAGCAAAA
This sequence comes from Macrothele yani, assembly GCA_039090855.1. Classification (NCBI taxonomy): domain Eukaryota; kingdom Metazoa; phylum Arthropoda; class Arachnida; order Araneae; family Macrothelidae; genus Macrothele; species Macrothele yani. Next base: position 111,054,949 of record CM077025.1, read on the forward strand.
TATTTACAAGTTGGAAAGTATTTATCAACGTTCCTAATCTAGTGCTTGCACACTATAGTCATCACTTGGAATTGCAAATCACGGTTAACATGCCGTCCATTGGTCTGTTGTTCTGCATTACAGAAGTTGATGATATTCCTCTCACAGTAATGGAGGATGTAATTTCGAACTTTGATATTTAAATCAGGCCACGAGGTAAACCAGGATTTATTAAGTAATTCCCCGAGATTATGAATGTCCGTAAAATATTGTCGTAACTGAACATTTACTGCATTGTCAAAACCGATAGTTGCATTTGCTAAAACTCGTAATAAATGCACATTCGTAGCCAATCAAGATATCACGTTTTGTTAAGATCAAATGTGAATGACTCCTTCTTCGCACGTATTCTACGCGTAGTTATTTGCTTCGATTCTACAGGAATTTCCACTTTAATTCGTGCAGTCGTTAGAATGTGTGACTTAATTAAGAAGGGAAAGCATCATGCGTTGTTACTTTGAAGAATGTAATTGTGAAATGAGTGACGGCTTAATTAAGACCACCTCTATATTTATACTGGCTCATAGCCCGTGTCATGCAGAGGTTAAAAAGCTGTGATTGAAATTTTTATAACACGAATCTTACTCTGCAATGCGAAGAAAATGAAATAAAACACATTACACCTACGTTACAGAACAAACGTCGCACACAGTTGTTCGATCACGTGCATGTTGCCACAGATGAAGTCGTTTGTCTTCCTAAATTTTATTTTCCGATATTTCTCCTTGATTTTACATGTCGTGCGATAGCGGTGAGTTCCGATTTCAGCCACCGGATAAAAGCAGATGGCGCTGCAAGTACCGAATGACGTCAGAGCGTTTGGAGCACACATAGCCTATTATACATGTTTTTATTATGTCTCTGAAAAGAAACATTATACTCGGGGAGAAGCTAACCTGACTGCACTGCTAATGCTGTGAAACCAATTTACCGACAAGATATCTCTTGTGTTTCAGTATTTCTCCGCGTAGTGATGGGGTACCATGTGTCGTGGACCCTTCCCCCTAAGGGTGACTTAAAGCAAAACAAAAGGAAACTTCCCGCGTTTCATCACGATGTTCCCCTTCAAACACCACACCTTCAAAAACTTGCCGATCACCAGGCAAAGGATTTCTGAATGAGTATTTTAAAACAGTGACCACGAAGAAAACACCACGTCATTATCTCCCCATTACCCTCAATATAATACGATTCTCTTCTTCCTCTCGCTGTAAATATCTCCAGTGTAGCCTGTATAGCCCCTCTGAAGCAAAACAGAAGTGCCAATGACGTCGCCAAAATGCAATTATTTGTATTTTTTAGAAACGCGGCCGAAACTGGGATCTTCATTTTTTATGTACGTACTTACGACATTTAGAACATATATACAGCGTGATTCATAAAGAAATATACAGTTTCAACGCACTCTAAAACAAGAACAATGTAAGGTATTTTATGTTACCTGTAACAGAATTGTAGGTGAATGTTTCAAGTTTTTTTAGAGATAGTCACAGATGTTCTATGTGTGTACCCTTAGTCACACGACAGACATCTATCCCGTAATACATTTCCGCCCAAACGCGATACTCGCGGTCGTCCAGGACTTGTAAGTTTGCACAAACAGCACGTAGTTTAAAATTTTTATGGCAATCGTAGGTAGATTTTCTGGTTTTGAGGTTCTTTTCCGAATCGTGATCGAAAATGCCGTTGCACAACAATTACAGATTCCGTTTTGCACAATTCAAGAACACAAAATGCCTTCTCCACTGGCGACGCTGCCATTTTGACTGACTAGTCACGTGACACGCGCGCTATCGCCTACGTCACTTCCCTCAATAGTGGGGCACAAACTTTGAGTAAATCTACCTAACGTTTCTCAGTTGTGGTCCGTGTCTTCAATTGTTACTGTTTCACAGCTTCTGTAAACAGTCTACTTCTTTATGAATCACCCTGTATATCCATGCTCCTTTTTTAGGTCTCAGTTCAAGCTCGAACAGGAGTTTTTGAATTGGAACTATATTTTGCAGTGGAAGTACACAGTCCGTAGCTTTAACTGCATAGGCAGGTTAGTTTTGTTATGATTACTGTAGTGTACTTGGAAAGCCAATAGGGAGAGTACAGGGTGATTCATAAAGAAGTATACAGTTTCCAGATGCTGTAAAACAGTAACAGTTGAAGACACGGACAACAACTGCAAACCGTTAGGTAGATGTGCTCATAAAGTTTGTGTCCCGCCACTGAGGGAAGTGACGTAGGCGATAGCGCGCGTGTCACGTGACTAGTCAGTCAAAATGGCAGCGTCGCCAGTGGAGAAGGCGTTTTGTGTTCTTGAATTGAGCAAAAGAGAATCTGTAACTGTTGTGCAACGGCATTTTCGATCACGATTCGGAAAAGAACCTCAAACCAGAAAATCTATCTGACATTGGCATACAAAATTTGAAACTACGAGCTGTTTGTGCAAAATTAAAAGTCCTGGACGACCGCGTGTATCGCGTTTGGGCGGAAATGGATTACCGACTCGATGTGTGTCGTGTGACTAAGGGTGCACACATAGAACATCTGTGACTGTTTCTAAAAAAACTTGAAACATTCCCCTAGAATTCTGTTACAGGTAACATAAAATATCTTACATTGTTCTTAATTTAGAGTGCATTGAAACTGTATATTTCTTTATGAACCACGCTGTATATATGCTCTAAATGTCGTAAATTGAAAACAAACGGTAACTTGGTACCGTTTATTTCCAATTTTGGAAAATCGGTATTCGAAAATGTACTTGTAGTGCCATTATACAAGAGTCGAAACGTACCACTTCCTATACAAATTATTTCTTCTGTTGGATGGATAGGAAATGAATTTCCCTGAAGAAATAAATAAATGTTAATTTTTTTATATTTTCACCATACACCATGTAAGTCCTCCGTTCAGAAAACTTGAAAATTTTCATCGTTCTGGAAAGGGGATCGAACCCGCACCTCCCTATTTCAGGTCGAGCATGCTAGGCATTACACTACCCAACAAGGAAATTCCATCTGAAGATTCACGGATATTTATGTTCAGTTGCTTAGAATTTCCTTGTCCTCGGTAGTGTAAATCAGGAAAATCAGGAGGTGCGTATTCGATTCCCGCTCCAGGACGTTGAAAAGTTTCAAATTTTCTGAACGGAGGGCTTACATGGTTTACAGTCAAAATATAAAAGTATCATTTCCGTTAATGTACGTAAGTTTCTGTTTGGTTGTACAGAATTTCAATTTTGGAGATTTACTTGCTTACAACACATTCCATTCATTCGCGTCTCTCACGACCACACCGAGTCCTAGTGAGGTACATAATACGAAGAATTAAGTCATAACAACAAGCAATAAAGATTACTAACTCCCGGCATTGAGCGGTACTTAAGTAGGTGGATAAATGAATGTTATTGTCGTAAAACCAATGAAAGAAAATATGTGAGTCACTAAATTAAATATTAAATTAGAAGCAAAGCAATGTATGCAAATGCAAGGCAACAGAAAAGTGCAATTACCGTATATAAAAATGCAAATCAGTCCAAAATGTAGGCACTATTGTTTGCGACGAGCTGCTCCCATCGTCTTCGTGGCTGTTCGATACTGTCTGTGGAGAATTGTACTCTGGCGTGCAAAAATTAAGGACCAGACGGTTTTTCGAATGTAACGTCGTGCAGAAGTGCTCCACATCGACTCAAATCATACCATGAGATCCCCAAAATGTAAGCATATGGGACAAGTGAGCAAATCCATCCAAACAAGGAATCCAAATAATACAAAAGGCACTTTATTGAAAAAGTAGCTTCGAGCACAACTGGACAGAAGACAGAAACGTCCATGTAACAGGCGATTGCCAAGAAAAATTCAGTCTTTAGTACGGGATATGTTCACCCTTGACTGTATTGCAGAATTTAGAACGTCTGTCCATGCCGAGGACGAAGTTGTCAAGGAGCTGTTGAGGCATCGCTGACAATTCCTCTTGTACCGCCAATCGCAGCTGCGGAATCGTTGCTGGCGGCTGGTGACGCGCTGCCAAGCGTCTCCCGAGGAGGTCCCATACGTGTTCGATTGGATTTAGGTCCGAGGACCTTGCGGGACAATCCATGCGTTGAATATCTTTACTCTCCAACAGCTCTGCGACTGCCACTGTACGATGAGATGTAGCGTTGTCGTCCATGAAGAGGAACTCAGGACCCACAGCTCCTCTAAACAGACGCACGTGAGGCGGCAGGATAACCACGGTACAATAGCGGACACCAGTGAGTGAACCTCCTTGGAAGATATGGAGGTCAGTACAGCTACCAAGCATGATACCGCCCCAAACGAGAACTCCGTCACCTCCAAACCGTTTCCTTTCGATGATGTTGGAGGTGTGATTGCGTGTTCCCTGCTCTCTCGAGATGTGTATACGTCCAGAATCGCTCGTCAGACTAAATGGGCTCTCATTCGTAAAGAGAACTCGACCCCATTGCTGGTGTGTCCAGTTCTTGTGTTCCTGGCACCACAGAAACCGCCGTCTTCGATGAGCAGGCGTTAATGGCACACACCGTACTGGTCGTCGTGCAAATAGACCACCTTTGCGCAGCATCCTGGCCACGGTAAAACGCGATAACGGACGTCCAGTTGTCTGTTGCATGTGCCTTGCGATATCTCCCGCTGTCTTCCGTCTGTTTTTTCTCGCCTGTAGGACAATATACCGGTCGTCTGCCGTCGTGGTTGCTGGTGAACGACCACTGCTAAACTTTCGGGCAGCTGTTCCTGTCGTTTGAAATGTTCTCCAAGGTCGTGAAACGATGCTGTGAGCGATCCTGAACTTCTTGGTCACACTTCGACCTTCTTCCAACTTCCCAAAGACGCGACCTCGGGTAAAGTCATCCAGATGTCGTCAACTGGATTGCCTGTGGCCATATCACACGGTAGCAGCAACTCGACATCGTTTAAACCGATGTACACCGTGCAATAACTTTCACCAAATTGCTGAGCGTACACCGCCCGTGTGTTTTATACCCTTCCGACACTACTACACCCCCCCCCCCCACGTCATGCTGCATATATGCGCATGCTCTACCGTACCGGACACTAGTCTATCTCTTGAGTGGTCTTTCGGTCCGTTCTGCCTGCTCGTTCCGCTGTTATGCTAATATCTCCTCTTCCTTTTCGTCCTTAACTTTTTCACACCAGTGTAGCTCCTTGGTCGCACAAAAGTGAGTATGTGCACGTTCGACATCGCTCCGGTTGTTGAACTGCTGTCCGTCAAGGAAATATTGCTACGACCTGGTAGTGGCTTGGGGCAGTGTCCGGGAAATAGGCTGAGTGAAGCGGCAGCTCCCAACCCAGGTCCCTGATCTTGTGACAAGTCACCCATGCTGTGTGAGGTCGCACTCCATCCTGCTGTAGGAAAACACCCTTGCGGTTCAGCAGTACTGGTCGTTTCGACGTGAGCGATGCATGCAGATCAACGAGCTGACGGTAGTACCCATTAGAAGTGATAGTAAAAGTGTCCGGCAATAGCTCAAAAAACACATCCCCACGTATCTCACCAAACAGATAGAAATGTGGGTGCAAGCAAGCTTGCTTTGGGAGTCGGCATGAGTTTCTGTTTGGGGTCAAACCACTACTTCCGGGAGCTGACATTGTCATACAAGACCTATTTCTCGTCACGTGTTACAATGCGGTCCAAGAACTGTTCAACGTACTTACGTGAAAGCAAGGAAATGTTTGCACTCATGCGATTTGCTTTCTGCTCAACTGTGAGTCGATGTGGTACCCAAATTACCCTCTTGTGCACCTTCCCAAGTTGATACAGGTGCGTGATAATGCTCGTGTTGGTAGCGCCAGTTGTGTCGCCAACTCACGCGTGATCGCACCTAGGTCAGTCTCCACTAAGGTTTTCAGCGTATCTACACTGCTGGCCACCGAAAATGCACCACCAAGAAGGAAGCATCGGATTGGCCTGAAATTCGCAGCATGCGTCGCCTGCGAGAGGACATGCAAACGATTAGCATTGCAGGGCATATGCAAATCATGTGCGTCCAGCACGCCACCGAGAAACACTATAAGAAGGGTGGACAGAAGGAGGGGTGTAAGTAGTGGAAGTGTGTGGTGCTGCCGGACCTGTGCGTGGGAAGCTTCCTGATGCCTCGTCGCAGAATACGGCAGTCATTCCATCAGCACGTTTCGGAGTTCGATAAAGGACGAATAGTGGCTTATCGCGACAGAGGTTTATCGTACGGAGACATCGGCGCCCGTGTGGGACGACATCCAGCCACAGTGAAGCGAGTATGAATTCAGTGGGTGCAGGAAGGACGGACGAACCGACGTGAGTGATTGCCGCAGCCGCGGCACACCACCGAACGAGAGGACCGGCATGTTCTGTAGCGGGCATTGACGACTCGCAGCGCCACATTACGAATGTTAGCGCAGGAATTAGGGTGTGTTGTGCAACACCCCGTGTCAGCACGTACCGTTCGACTCCATCTCCAGGAGCGGGGCTCCCAACCGAGGTCCCTGATGGTAATCAGAGTAATGGGCGCCGTACGGCGGGGACTTGTCGTACGGCGCCCATTACTCCGATTACCATTAACGTTACCCCACCGGCGAGTGCGGCGGCAGTGGGCCGTTGAACGCCGCACCTGAACTACGGAATGGCACGACATTATCTTCTCCGAAGAATCCCGCTTCTGCCAACAACATCACGAGGGTTTCATCCGCATGTAACGTCACCGCGGCGAGAGACTGCATGACGCTTTCATTATACATCGCCATACCGGTCCGTCGCCTGGCGTTATGGTTTGGGGCGCAATTGGATATGACACCCGCACCCCTCTGGTAAGCATCGCCTGCGCACTCAACAGCCACCTCATCATCTCCGACGTTTTGGAGCCTGTAGTCCTCCCTTACCTGCAGGACCTGCCAGCGGCCACGTTTCAACAGGACAATGCGCGCCCGCACGTGGCACGCATCGTGCAACAATTCTTCACAGCCCACCAAGTGTCACTGCTGCCATGGCCCGCCTGCTCTCCCGATATGTCGCCCATCGAACACGTCTGGTCACTGATCGGCAACCGAGTGGCCCGGCAAGCAACTCTCGGGGCTACGCCTGATGAACTGTGGCAACGTGTGGAAGCAACCTGGACCGACATACCACAAGCCCACATCCAAAGCCTCTTTTGTTCGATGCCGCGGCGTGTAGCGACCGTTATTACCAGCCGCGAGGGCCACACAAACTACTGATCTCTGCGTGTTCCGCAAGTCGCACGGGCCTGTAATCTCAATCGTTTCATTTTTGCATCTGTTGTTATGTGTCCAGTAAATCTGGCTTTGCTATCTCGTGTCCTTCTTGGTGTTGCATTTTGGGTGGCCAGCAGTGTATATCTACTAGGGGTGTTCAAATGAAAAGGTACGAAACGTCATAAGAACGTAACCGTTAACATATTTGCCTATGCCGTTATGGGAGAACGTAGGGACACATCTAGGGATGCGATTGGAGTCGCCGGCGTGGATCGGAGCATGCGCGGGCGCCCGCATGCGCAGGAGAGAGCAGAGGCTCTTATAAAGAGCGCCGTCCAATTGACGCGGCAGTGCGTGTGAGGACAGGATGGCGTTCACATTGCAAAATTCGACGATTGAGGAGCAGCTAGGCGTTATCCGATTTCTGACAGCGGAAGGTGTTAAACCGGCAGCTATTCATCGCGGAGGGTGTGGTTCTGCTCCATGATAACGCGCGTCTACACGTCTCCAGGGTCACACACGCGGAACTGGCTAAGTTCCAGTGGGAGCAGCTTGACCATCCGTCCTACAGCCCGGACATGTCGCCGTGCGATTTCCATGTGTTTGGTCCCCTGAAAAAACATCTGAAAGGGAAGCGCTTCCACTCGGACGACGAACTCAAGGACGCTCTGCATGACTGGGTCTCGTCACGGCCACAGGAATTCTGGGAACAAGGAATCCTTCGGCTCGTTAATGAATGGGATCGTTGTGCTACGGCCTATGGTGTATACTTTGAATAAGCCGCCCCGGTGGCGCAGTGGTCTAAGCGATGGCCTCTGATCATTCGTCCGAACGGGGTCCGGGTTCGAATCCCGGTGAGGCATGGATGTTGTGTTTGTCTTACGGCACTGGCTCTCTCCCTTCCCTGGAACCAGTGACCCTAAATTAGGGACGGGCGACTGCTTATAGCCCATTGAGTTGCTCACGGTGGTCGTTAAACCTCCAATCAAAAAAAAAAAAAAAAAAATACTTTGAATAAAGTCTTCATTTATACCCACAGTGTCGTTTCGTACCTTTTCATTTGAACACTCCTTGTACTGTTGCGGGTCTTCCGGTTTGGGACGATCTGACAGGTCAAAATTTCCCTCTCGAAAACGTTCGAACCATCTACAGCATTGACGGCACAATATGGCATTGGAATATACACTAGTGATGTTCCTTACAGCTCTTGCGAGGGAACTGGCGCGACGAAACACATTTGCAATGGCGGATGTTCTCCTTGTCCAATTCCGCCGACCAGGTGGCACAGTGGTCTAAGCGATGGCTTTTGATCATTCGTCCGAAATGTGTCCGGGTTCGAATCCTGTTGAGGCATGGGTGTTGTGTTTTTCTTACGGCACTGGCTCTATCTCTACCCTGGAACCATTGACTCTAATATAAGGGCGGGCGAATGCTTTTAGCCCATTGAGTTGCTCACGGGGGTCGTTAAACCCCCAATTAAAAAAAAAGTGTCCAATTCGATTTTGGCTGGCGCTTACACTCTTCGTCTTTTGACTAATAACTGCCGTTGACTTAAGTCACATGCCGGCGATAGTAAGTATTCCGAATGCTTAGTTTTTAAGAAAATTGTAATTTTTGTTACTATTATTTCATATTATTCAGATTTAGATGAACGTAAAAAACGACCCTAACACCGATGGAATGTGGTGTAGTTACGGAAGTCCATTTGCTCATGCGCAAGCTCAAATTTGACTCAAGATAGAAACAAAAGCTGAATTGTAAGTGAAGTGGTTTTGTAATGTTTGGTGCAGGATACTTATAGGTATCAATAGCAAATAATCCCCCTCCCCTCTTTGGAAAGTCGAGAGGAAGCCACATTTTGCTCCCGCGTATAGATTTCATAGTACCAAAAATGTATTTTTATGATGGATTTTATCATATTTTAAATCAGGTTCTCGTAATTTACGTAGTTTACAATAAGAACGCTCAAGCAAAAAAAAAAAAAAAAAAGATGATGAAATAATTATGAATGAAATACGGGATTACAAAATATAATATAAATTTTGAAGATGACAATTCAAGAATGGTACGTCAATAATATCCGAAAACGTGAAAATTTCGTCGTCCTGGAGCGGTAATTGAACCCACGTCTCCCAGATAGCGCCCGAATAATCGGAAACTTGAGACTTGGTCGTTCTGGGTGGTGTAGTGGTTAGCAAACCCAGGCGCTATATGGGAGACGCGGGTTCCATTCCCGCTCCAGGACAACAAAATTTTCAAGTTTTGGGATATTATCTGAGATTTGAGAAACGCTTTATTTTATTGATTGGGATGCTCATAAAGGTTGTTAAACCACAAATAAGAAATTTTACAGAAGGAGAAACAACCATCGAGGACCACAAAGATGAATGTTTGCGCTTATGAAGTCATCTGAAAATGGACGGATGACGGGCTCATAAACGCTGATTTTCTTTAGTCGTAGTCACAGTTCCGTGAAAACAATTGTCACAGACGCTTCGGCTATCTTATATCTCCTACTTCTAAGTTTCAGTGCACGAGAAGGGATGCTGAATTGGATAAGACTCTTTAAGAATTATTTTGAAATAAGTTAATCAGCTGTGTCAGCATTCACAGCAGCAATTGCTTCCGAAGACGAGCTGCGTTAAGTTGACTGTGTGCTTTATTAATAAGATGAAAAGACTCTTCGTTCGCAAAGCTCCTGTAATTCTGATCCTAAAAGAAATATATGATCTACACAGATCGACCAGTGGTGAATCCACTCTGCTCCCCAATTTCTTCATAGTGTTTCTTCAATCCTTCTTCGAAAAATTCTTCCAAATATTTTTATAAATGGGTTTGTTACACATATTCCTCTGTAATTTCCACATACTTTTCTGTTTCCCTTCTTGAAAAGTGGTGTCAAAAAACCAAGTTTCATCTCCAGGGGTACTCCATCACACTGTAGAATTACCAAGAAGAAAGTGAATGGAGGAGATAAAATCAAGTTTACAAAATAATGGACTGCATGAGGTGATGACCTTGGATAGAGAAGTGGAGGAAGACTCTGGCTGAACTATATAGTCGAGGAAATCCGCTTAGTAGTGGAAATTCCTGATGATGATGATGACGACCAATTTTTTAGTCATAAATTATATACCATTGTTTAAGTCTGAATTTTGAATGCTCTCTCATGAAGTGATGCAAAAAAGACACTTTAATTGCTACTCAACAATGTATTTTACTAAACTATCACCGAACGTTACTTAATCACGTTTTACATAAACGTAAAAATATTTGTTGAAATCTGCGTAAATTACGAGAACCTCATGCTAAATGAACTAAAAGCCACTAGAAAAAATGCATTTCAACGCTGTAAACTTTCCTGACTGTAGTAAAGTGTGCGTCGCAGCAAAGTTAAGCTTTCTCTGGATCTATTAACCAGAGGTTTAAAGTGTTGTACAACACGATGGGTATAATTTGTAAATATCCTAGACCAAAAGTTACCAATACCCGTTACTTACGCATTCGCGATTCAGCTTTTCTTTCCACCTTGTGGTCACATTTTAGCTCGCGCATGCGCAGATGGACTTTCGTAGCTACATCACATGGGTTATCTGCTACTGACGAGAGCCTTAAAATGATGTACACTGAAGAGCAATTGAATTAGAGATACCTGTCTAGTAACGTGTAGCACCACCTTTCGCCCTGATGACGGCGGTGATTCGTCTCGGCATGGACGCGACAAGATACCGGAAGCGTTGGGAAGCCATACGGATCCACGACCCCTGAACAAGCTCCCACAGTTCACGAAGATTTGATGGATGGGGGGCAGAGCTTCGAACATCTCTCTCGATGGCATCCCAGATGCGCTCGATGGGATTTAGGTCAGGTGACCTAGCTAGCCAAGAAAGCGAGGTCACGACGGTCGAGTGTTCATCCAACCATTCGGATACAATTCGGGAGCGATGTCTTGTTGCATTGTCTTTTTGTAGGATGAGGTTCCCAGTGGGATGTTGAAGACGTACAAACGGAAGCAAATAGTCGTCCAGGATATTCCGGTAACGTTGACTTGTGAGGGATGATGTCACACGTACCAGAGGTCCCTATTCAGTCCACGCAAACAGTCACCAGACGAGAATGCCACCCCTACCAGCTTGAAGAGTACCCTGCTGGCAGAAAGGATCCTTCGCTTCATTTGGTTTGCACCGTACTCGTATCCTGGCAGCCGCATGTACCTACGTGAATCTCGACTCATCAGTCCAGGCAACATTTTTCCACATGTCTAGGGTCCAGTGGCGATGTTCCCGCGCCCATGCTAATCGTTGCACCGTGTGATGTGCGGTTAGCAGCGATACCCTCGTGGGACGATGACTTCTGTACCCCATAGCGAGGAGATGGTTCTGGATGGTGTGGCTGCTTACACGTTTTTTGTGCACCAGCGTTAAATTGCCGAGTGATTTCTTGCACTGTGGCCCGTCTATCCGCTGTTACAATGCGAGCTAGCCGACGATGACCCCGCTTATCCACACGCTGTTGACCACGGCAGTTGGCCCTTGCAGGGATGGTTTTACCGGATTCGATGTACTCACGGTGCACCCGCGACACAGTGGCTCGTAAAAATCCCAGTGACTGGACGACTTTCGAGATAGAGTGACCCATTCGTCGGGCCCCGACAATTTGCCCACGATCAAATGCGCGCTTAGATCCTTCGTCTTATCCATACTGCGTCCGACTCTTACTGATTCCCGTCGCATGACTCTTTATATTGTCGGATCGCTGCATACCTCATGTCGTTTCCGTTTACAGGGCCACCCTCAGCGCCACATTTGCATAACGCCAGCTGTCTCTAATTCAATTGCTCTTCAGTGTATAACACGATGGGATGTAACCTATAGGTATCCTACACCAAACGTCATCTAGTCTCCCTCACTAACACACGGCTTTTCTTTGTACCTTGAGGTAAAATTTTTAGGTTGGGCATGCTCAGATGAATTTTCGTCTCACACATCTTATCGGTGTTAGGGTCATTTCTTACCTTCGCTTAAATCTGAATAATATTTAATGACAGTAACAAAAATTAATATTGTTTTTGAAAAACTAAACAGTCCGACTTATTACTATTGCCGCCATGTGATTCACATATCTTCTTTCATTAGTTTTAGGACAATAACGTTAATTTATTCACCTACCTAATTACCACTCAATGTCAGATATTAGCAAACCTTATTGTTTGTTGTTATGATTTAATTCTACTTAGTACGTACGTGCCATGAGTGACGCGAATAAATAGAGTATGTTGTATGTAAGTAAGTGTATTCTCTCAAAATCTCTCGTTTTATTTCCCACCCACAAAGGTTTTGGCACACGAAAGATGTATAACTTAAATTATCTTCAAAGACTAGCAGGGAATATTTCCCATAGTGAATGGTAAAATAAGAAAAATATTTCCGCTCCTGATAGTGACGCATAATAGAAAATCTGCTGCCTGTAACTGAAGTCTGTATTCACGCATCATGTTTAATCTAATGCAAGCCTTACTCATCTACTGCAGATGATATAAAGGAAAATGCCATTAATTCAACATCTCTCGTACAGGAGTCATCCGAAATCATTAATTATTATTGATATGAATTTATCCTAAATATATCAGAGAGAGAACCTTTGGTACGTTAAAACAATCAAACCTAAATAATGTATAATGCGTAAAGAACGCTCTTTCAAGTACACCAACCCTGTTGTTGTGGTTCACGGTTCCTTTAGCTTCATTAGTCGTGCTGTGAGAGCGTCTAAATAAATAAACAAATGCATAAAAAGCAGTCATTTCTCTAGAGGGGCATCTACTGAAAAGGGCATGCAGTGGCTCAACAACAACTATTACTCCTCAAGGTGTGGGATTCTGATAAACAGAGTGAATGCATTTCAAATATTCATCCGAAAAAGGAATTACAGTTCGTAGAAAAGAGTGCGTGAGATGAAGAAATGTGAATGCATGTGCCATTCATTTCACGAAGAGGATCATGTTTGTAGTATTTCGTTGAAATGGACAATGAAGATGGTAGTGTTTCTAAATGCAAAATGTGTCTACTGGGTATTTCAAGTGGCGATAATGAGAACCAAGAAATGCGCAATAGCACTGCATTATCTCCTCATTAACTGAGATATCCAGACCCATTAGCATTGGTGTGATAACATTGCTTTTCGCCCCAATATTTCCTCTAAGCTTTCTCAGATTGGCCACACTTCTCTCACAGACAAATATTCTTCAGAAATGCTGAGCTTTGAAATTCCAACCAAAGGATATGTGATGTGTACCTGATTTAACCAGTGAAAACACAGTAATTTATCGCAACCGCGTCTCCTCGCTCCGGAGCAAGTTGCTCTAACCGACTAAGCTACACCGACGGAATATATCGCTGAAGATTTGTTTTCTTGACACGTGCTTCACCTCTGTAGTATGTCACATCATCTCTCTCTCTCTCTCTATCTTTTTCTTCCTTTTGTTTTTTAGGAAGCAAAGAAGGAACATTTCATTCATTCCAGACGTTGTGTAGAAGGAACATCGCACATTGTTTGAAGAACCCAATGGCCAGAAAGACAATCCATTTTTACGTTCGGGTGATAATGTGAAAACAGGAATTTGTCGGTGACGAAGATCGAACTCCCGTCTTCTGTCTCCGGAGTGAGTTGCTCTAACCGATTAATCTACACCGGCGGGATGTATCGCTGCAGATTTGTCGTCTTGACACGTGTTTTACTTCTGTAGGACGTCATAAACTTTCTTTCTAAGTTTTCTTATGTAAATTTCATTACTTCTCGATTAAACATTTTCTCACTGAACGGCGTTTTACTTCTCCGGACAGTGTGTACAATTTGTCTAAGCTGACAGTGAGACAGAGAAAAATACTTAACGACTTTGAATGTGGATAGAGAGTAACAAATGAGGAATTCAGTGGGTGCTGAAGATTTAATGTGTCCCCAATTATGTACAGTTCAGTTTAAAATTAAGGTAGATGGCTTCTGATCATTCGTCCGAAAGGAGTCCGGGTTCGAATCCCGGTGAGGCATGGATGTTGTGTTTGTCTTACGACATTGGCTCTCTCCCTTCCCTGGAACCAGTAACCCTAAATTAGGACGGGCGACTGCTTATATATAGCCCATTGAGTTGCTCATGGTGGTCGTCAAAACCTCCAATCAAAATAATAATAATAATAATAATCAAGGTATCAAATTGGAACAAAATAAGAAAGAAGTTCAAAAATTCTACTTAAATTCACATATTTCATCTTTCTGCGTAGTCTGCCTGACGCTCGATACAGATACGCCAACGTTTAACAAGTTTGTTAAACCGGTGTTTATAAAATCTTCAGGTTGTTCTCGGAACGATTTCTTCGTAGTGACTTGAACATCTTCGTCACAGCTGAAGTGAATTCTTTTCAGATGTATCTTCAGAGCAGAAAACAACGAGAAGTCAGACGGCGCTAATGCTAGGGTGTTCAAGCTGTGGAGGCCCTAGCCCTCGTTGGGCCCCGGGCAATGGCTCTTCATGGGGCTCTTCGCAATCACAATAACCCAAAACCATTTTTTTATATATATTTTTTTCTCACACAAACCCTCACTTGGGGTGAATGTGATCCCAAAGCAAATTCTCTTTTTTTTTATCCGGAATTGTGGTATTGAAATATATTTTAAAGTAAATACAATGTACACTGAAGAGCAATTGAACCGCCCCGGTGGCGCAGTGGTCTAAGCGATGGCCTCTGATCTTTCCTCCGAAAGGGGTCCGGGTTCGAATCCCGGTGAGGCATGGATAATGTGTTTGTCTTACGGCACTGGCTCTCTCCCTTCCCTGGAACCAGTGATCCTAAATTAGGGACGGGCGACTGCTTATAGCCCATTGAGTTGCTCACGGTGGTCGTTAAACCTCCAATCACAAAAAAAAAAAAAAAGAGCAATTGAATTAGAGACAGCTGGTGTTATGCAAATGTGGCGCTGTGGGCGGCCCTGTAAACGGAAACGACATGACGTATGCAGCGATCCGACAATATAAGGAGTAATGCGACGGGAATCAGTAAGAGTCGGACGCAGTATGGGTAAGACGAAGGATCTAAGCGCATTTGATCGTGGGAAAATTGTCGGGGTCCAACGAATAGGTCACTCCAACTCGGAAGTCGTGCAGGCACTGGGATTTTCACAAGCCACTGTGTCACGGGTGCACCGTGAGTACATCGAATCCGGTAAAACCATCCCTGCAAGGGCCAACTGCCGTGAACAACAGCGTGTGGATGAGTGAAGTCATCGTCAGCTAGCTCGCATTGTAACAGCGGATAGACGAGCCACACTGCAAGAAATCACTCGGCAATTTAACGCTGGTGCACAAAAACGTGTAAGCAGCCACACCATCCAGAACCATCTCCTCGCTATGGGGTACAGAAGCCATCGTCCCACGAGGGTACCGCTGCTGACCGCACATCACAGGGTGCAAAGATTAGCATGGGTGCGGGAACATCGCCACTGGACACTAGACATGCGGAAAAATGTTGACTCGACTGAGATTCACGTTGGTACATGCAGATGCCAGGATACGAGTACAGTGCAAACCCCATGAAGCGATGGATCCTTCTTGCCAGCAGGGTGCTCTTCAAGCTAATGGGGGTAGCATTCTCGTCTTGGGACTGTTTACGCGGACTGAAATGGGACCCCTGGTACGTTTGACATCGTCCTTCACAGGTCAACGTTACCGGGATATTCTGGACGACCATTTGCTCCCGTTTGTGCGTCTTCAACATCCCAC
The DNA here is from genome assembly GCA_039090855.1 of Macrothele yani. NCBI lineage: Eukaryota > Metazoa > Arthropoda > Arachnida > Araneae > Macrothelidae > Macrothele > Macrothele yani. The sequence continues at coordinate 111,070,975 of CM077025.1, forward strand.
TGGGGACATCATCCTGCAACAAGACAATGCACCATGCCATCGCTCCCGAATTGTATCCGAATGGTTGGATGAACACTCCACTGACGTGACCTCGCTTCCTTGGCCAGCTAGGTCAGCTCAATCCCAGCGAGCACATCTAAGATGCCATCGAGAGAGAGATGTTCGAGGCTTTGACCCTCCTCCATCAAATCTTCGTGGACTGTGGGAGCTTTTTCAGGGGTCGTGGATCCGTATTGCTTCCTAACGCTTTTGGTGTCTTGTCGAGTCCATGCCGAGACGAATCGCCGCCGTCATCAGGGCGAAAGGTGGTGCTACACGTTACAAGACAGGTATCTCTAATTTAATTGCTCTTCAGTGTAATACAATACATTGTTTATTAATATAATTAGGAATCCAAAATATTACCTTTCCAAAATGACTTGTTACTAAGTAAAAAAGTATAGGTGTACAATTACAAGATAAATCTATTTTTAATGAAGTATTCTGCGACTTTTCTTGTGGTTGAAGTCTTCAAATAAATTACTGTAGTCCAGTGTAGATGTCACGTGGTTTTCTACGGACAGAAGAGCGAGCACATTGCCACTCACTACTTGTACCCGAAATTACGGCAAAGCTCCTATGAAAAATATCTTGGAAAAGAAATTAAATTAAGACATTAATTACTCCATAACTTTCCCGTTGAAAAAATATCTCTTAACCCCCTCCAAAAAATCTTACAGAGTAACTTTTTGATGTCACTAATTAAAAGCAGTAAACAACTATTAAAATTGGTCATTTATTTGTATATGATCGTGAACTACAATATTTTAGGTGACACCAGGCAAAAACTACTAATTAATTGGTGGCGGTGCGGGGCCCCTCTAGGCACGGGGCCCTGGGCGATTGCCCGGTATACCTGTATGTGGGGCCGCCACTGTGTTCAAGAACTTCACAACCGATTTTCTCTATGGCCTCCGAAGGGAAAGCACTGGCATGGGGGTTTGGCATTGTCGTGTTGCAGAATCATTGGCTTTTTTTCCCCCACGCATGCGGTTAATTCTTTGCTTTTAACTTTTTTGGGGGTGTGCACGTTAACGCTTAGAATTGATAGTCGTACCTTTGATTATGTACTACTGATTGATAATGCTTCTGTAGTCCCAGAATAAAGTGAACATGCACTTAACGGCAGAAATTTGAGTTCTGAATTTTTTCGTTCGAGGAGAAAATCGCGTTGTCCGTATTCCAGCGATTGATTTTTCGTTTCAGAATGGTGAATCCAACTCTAATCGTAAGTCACAATGCTTTGCTAAAAATAACTTCAATATTTTTCATAGCGAGCAAGACACTTTTATCAAGTCTTAATATTTTCATTTCAGTCCTTAGGTGACGTGGTACCCAACGAGTACATATTTAGGTGTACCCTAAAACGTTAACAGTGTAATACCTAAACTAATGCGCAGCTTACCTGCTATGATTCTCTGGTTATTCTTCGATTTTTACTGATGAGCTCATTGCCTTTTTGTCTGATCAAATCGCAAGTTACGTTTACGGGCATCCCACTCCGTGGTGGATCCTTTGCGGCCAACTTTCCTCCACTCTCCTTTGATTTTCGTACCCAACGACGAACAGTGCTTATTATGTCCAAAGTTCCAGAACCATAAACTGACACAAATATAGCGTGAATTTCTTTAGGAGGTACATTTTCATGAGTTAAAAGCTCTATTGCTGATCGTTGTTTGACACCCGCTGACACAGTTGAAAAATAATAAACTCAATAAAAATTCTATTACGCAGTAAAATGAAGCTAATATCATAAAGAATAGTTTGCCGTCTGACTGGTTGCTAGGTAACAAGTCATTTGCGAGACACTTTAGGGATGGTATTATAAGGGTCACCCAAATGAAAGTGAGACTCTTGTAATAACGTCGTCGTATAGTTACAGAGTCATGGATTTGCGCCGGTAGATGGCGTGTTATGTCAGAAAGCACGCTGTTATCGACGGCACGTGTCAGTGTGCTGTTTGCACGTGCGGAGGCAAGTTGACTACTTAGGGTCGTGACATGGATTCGTCCAAACAGGCGCAGCGGACAGTTATGAAATTTTTGACGGCAGAAGGTGTTAGTGGAGCCGAAATTCATCGTCGTGTGAAAGATGTGTATGGGAATGAGTGTCACTCACGATGTACAGTGTTCCGCTGGTGTAATGGATTTTGTAAAGGACGTGTGAGCAGAAAGGACATGACGAGACCTGATCAAGCACACGTGGCCATCACCATGGAACCGGCTGCTGCCGTTGACGATCGTTTGGAACCGGCTGCTGCCGTTGACGATCGCAGAATTACCACCCGCGAGCTTGCGTCAACATTATCCTAGAGTTATTGAACTGTTAACACCATTCTCTATCCCCTTTTGGGATACAGCAAGGTTTGCACACAATGGGTCCACAAGCATCTCCAGGAGGAGCAAAAGACTCGGAGAATAGGTGCTTGCCTGGAGCATCTGCATTATTGCCACGCAGATGGGGAAAAGTTTCTTTCCAAGATTGTTCGGGGAAAGAAACTGGCCCATTGAAGTCCTGGGCACAGTTTCTTTCCAAGATTGGTCCAGGGTCCCCAAACATCTCCAGGAGGAGCAGAAGACTCGGTGAATGGGTGCTTTCCTGGAGCATCTGCATCGTTACCACGCAGATAGTTGAAGTTTCTTTCCAAGATTGTTCGGGGAAAGAAACTGGCCCATTGAAGTCCTGGGCACAGTTTCTTTCCAAGATTGATCCAGGATCATCAAGCATCTCCAGGAGGAGTAGAAAACTCGGGGAATGGGTGCTTGCTTGTAGCATCTACATCGTTACCACGCAGAGGGGGACAATTTCTTTCCAAGATTGTAGCAGCAGATGAAACTTGGTACCACCACTTCGATTCGTCCACAAAACGGATGAGTATAGAATGGCGGAATTCCTGCTCTCCACGGCCCCCCAAAAGCCCAGTCCTCCTTAAGAGCTGGAAAAGTGATGCTCACGGTTTTCTTAAATGAGAATGGTGCATTGCTTTTGGATTGGCTGGACGCATGCAGTAGGGTCAAGGCAACCACATACTGCAATACGTTACGCAACCTCAAAACGACCTTCAAGAGTAAGCAACCCGGTATGTTGTCAAATGGGATTATTCTGGTGAACGACAACGCCCGCCCGCATGTGGTTGCAGTGAGCCAAGATTTGCTGCGGAGCTTCCGCTGGGAGGTCCTCGACCATCCGCCCGTATAACTCTGATCTATCCTCGTGCGACTACCACATCTTCGGGCCACTGAAGAAAGCTCTCAAGGGCCGCCGGTTTGCTAGCGACGCATAGGTTTGGAACGCCGTTTAAGACTGGTTCCACAGCCAACCACGGACGTTCTTCACTCAGAGTATTTGTGCCGCACTGGGACACTTGCTTGAACCGACAAGGCGACTGCAGGAACATAAATTTCCTGACAGCCCGGATTTTCACATTCGAAAATTCAATACTTTCCATTGACATGATTCAGTTCAGGACGTCAAACATCTGAAAAAAAGAGCTATTATTCTGAAAATTGACACTTTACAATACAAAAGAACACTCTTTCGTGCTGCAGTGACAAAATAATGCTACAATTACAGGAAGTGGGTTAGGCAGAGAACTTTTCAGCATCCCGTCGTAAGTATCTTTCATAGGTAATGAGATGAAGAGTTGTAAGTCTCTGTCCCACTTAAACTTTCCGTCGTGCTACAACATCCAGTCAATTCCAGTTTGGTTGAGTTCTGCATTACTGCTTTGCCATTTTATTCAGTCAGTCCTTTGACATCCGAAGTCTGGAAAACGAAACCTATTTGTTCTTCCTCAAGAAAACCGTATCTTCGAGTGTTAAGGTAATTCATAAGAGTGAAGGTTTTCCTTTAAGCAATGCTTGAACATCGACACGTTACTGTATAGAATTTGGAAGTACTTTCGCAGTGCCACGTATATCCCTCCACGCCGTTAGCCGATACGCTTGTTTACGTTTGGGATCGTTTCTTTGCGGGCTCCATTACACCCTCTAAGCACTGCCGCAATATTTTTTCCCGCGGCAGTTGCTGACGGGTTTGTTTATGATTTAGACCATAGGTTATTCACTTTGAGCTGAGGATATAACAATATAGTGTCAGCCTAAAACGTAAGCAAAAGACGTATTTTAAAAAGTAAGTAAGGAAACACATTTCAGTCAAACATAAATCAAAATACAAGAGATCGAACTTTACAAATACCTGAAATAACAAATAACTTCTCATTTCTTCCATTCAGTTGTTTTGATTATATTTATCAATTCATTAAAAAAACTGCGTAGTAAAGACTATCCAAACCAACGAAGACCGCTATTCGCTTTATGAATGTGTGGCATCACTGTCTCATGAACGCAAGCAAGTTCGGAAAGCCAGTTAAACTAGATATTAAAGACCATCCAAACAACAACAAAAAAAGAATGCTATTTAATTTTTTGAAAGTCTGTTATTATACTTCTGGCACTCACGCGTTCTTTTGCAGTTCGTTGTGGAACTATTTATACCGCGTAGTTACCGACGGAGCGTCACGATTTGAAATTTAGACAACCCACCAACCTGTAGCACATTGGAAGTACAGCCGTAAATTTCTCTACCTCTGCACATATGATCAACGCAACGTACGTTGGCTGATCAGTAAATAACTTATTGTCAATGTATAACCTTTAGCGGACAATTAGGCATTCGTAAATTCGTATTTCTCAACGTCATTCCACTTTGCTGAGTACAGAACGCGGTTCGGCTCACAAATTTGAATACAAAGGCAATATGCTGGGGAACGGATTTACATGAATAAACGACCTGCCAGGAAACATGATCTTGCTTGGAGGTACGTTCGGTGATTAGTGTTCTCTAGGCACTGAAAATGCCGGCAGCAGAGATCCGTGAACAAATGAAAGAAGCCTGTGATCCTCAAGTCATGAGCTTATCAGAATGTTGTTTCCTTTTTTTAAAACACGCAAGCCAGCTCAATGCGCTGGCTATTACGAAATCTAATGGCCGACATTCAGCATCAAAAACTGGCACCATAATTTTTCGTGAACATCCAAATACCATTCTGACACGTTACGTACACTCACGACGTACGTGCCATAGACTGTAGCTGGCGACGGATCTCATCTGCAGGAGTGTGCCCCGAGAAACCCTCGTACTTTCCTCCAAGTGAGACCTTGTCTCTGAAAAGTCGACAAAGTAATGATCAGTCCAGCTTTGTTTGTTCGACGATGTCTTCTTCCACGCACCCAATTCATCCCAGGAGATTCTTTATAGGATTTGGGACTGGCCGGTTCAATTTTTGAATTTTATGTTCTCAAACCAATCTGTAACAACGCGATTACTATGACTTGGTGCATTTTTTTTAATCCTATGTAGAGGATTTTAGTAAGGGAGTGTCTGACCCCAGGTCTTAAACAACCCTTAGAAATAAGAAACTAGGAGATTTGGGCTAGAGCGCCCGATAGGAAAGTGACACAGAAGCGAAGTAGAAAGGAGGAGGAAGACGCCCTTATTTATTACCGGGGTGCCAGTACCCGTGGTCCCAAGGCTTAACGTGCCCATCCGACGCACGGCGGATATTTAGTGGATCGAGCGTCCGTACCTGCCTGGTATCGATTGTGAGGTCCTTTCCGCGGCAGTCACGAACGTTGCCCACTAGGCCACCCGCTGCCCGACATGGTACATTATCCTGCTGATAGATATATGTTTGAGCTTTCCCTGACGTACTGCCACAAAATTGGTAGTGTACTTTTGTCCAGAACCTATTAGATTGTTATCAGAATTAATGGTTTTGTCCGAAGCGACTTATATAAGCCCAGCCAGAACCACGGAAGAAAGTTCCATATAATTACGTTACCTCCACCATACTTAACTGTAAGAACAGTCGTTCCTCAATGAGGCGTATTCTCCTGACATCCGCCTTACTCAGGAACAACCATCAGACTTGTGGACCGTGTACTGTGACACATGAGTCCAAAGCATATTTTTCCATTGGTCTACAGGTTGATTCACGTTTATAGTGACAAAGTAAAATGCGCGTCATATGCAAATCGTATGTATCACGATTACGTAACCATGTTTATCGTGCAGTACCAACCTTTTGCTTTAACAGCACTTGTAATTTTGCTTTCGTAGTGTTAAGATGCCTCCACGAGTGATCCGTTCCAGGCGGGGTATATAATTGCCGTTTCCGAAGAAGGTTATACAGCAATCCCAAAAATGTGCAAAGAAAATGGTTGCGTGATTTCTAAAAATGTCATATGCCAAGTAATTAAGCGTACAAATGAGAACTTTGCCGCTTGCTCGAGTGGTGCAGAAACGCCACGAAAAAAAACACCCTAAACCAAAGAGGACCGCTGAGGTGGTGGTAAAAGTCATACTTCTTGTAAAGAAAGAGAATCCAACAACGCCAATAAGCATTGCAGAAGCATGTAGATTAAACCTAAGCGTAAAAAAAAACTTTCGAATTTCGATATGCCCTAATGCGGAAAAGTTTTGTATTGCCACGTAAACCATCTGCAAAAAATTTAGCGAAGTTCAAATAATATCTTACGGTTCCAATTTACCTCCAAAATTTCGATATTTGGGTAAAATCGTCGCATTTCCATGTCCGTTGTGAGAAAAGAAAAGTGTTCGTTACAGACTTTTTCTAGTGCGCAAAAACTATCTGTTGGTACCTAAAATGTGCACAATTTTTCAGGCAAAGTAACTAATATCTTATGGTTCCAATTTAAGGCAACACTCCATGTTTAAGTAAAATTGCAATACTTTGACGTCTAGTGTTCACCATGTGATTTGTTTCGTAGTTGTGTTAGTGTGTGCACTACTGCACTGAAAGCACAACATATTGTGCACAGTGGTGCACATTGCACAGTGGTGCACATTGCACACGGTGCAGCTCTTCACATTTTTCATGTTTCAGAAAAAATCCCAGAACTCATCATGAGGAGGTGGCTGCACAGCGAGTTCCACCCGTACCCAACCCAACCACCCATCCATTAGGGCAAATAAATTTTCTGTTCTTTATTAATTTTTACCCGGAAATCTAATTTACTTTCGAAGGTTGGCATTAGTTGCCGTGCTTCCAACCGTATTCTAATAAATCAATCCCCTTTTTCCTCTTCGCAAACTGTAGCAGATGCTTCTGTTGTCAACTTAACACATCGCTCCACTCCCTGATTCTGACAAGGGAAGTTTTCCGTGCCCAATCGCTTAACAATGTCCTTACAGTCACTGTTGCATAGTTTCATTATTTCATCTTCGGTAAAATGAGCAGTCAATGGCGTTTCGCTTGAGACACATGATTGCCAGTCAATTAGGTCAAAATAATCCTCCTCCTGGAAATTTGAACTGAGGAATTTCAAATTCCCGGATTTCATCGCAGGTTTGTGTCCTTGCTCTAAGAAATCCTGAGGAAGCCAAGTTCTGTGATGTTTCTTCTCGTCTGTGATCGTAGCCAGAAATATTGATTCTAGATGGGCAAAATAGCCATTCCTTTAGATTACGTGGTCCAGAACGCTCTTCAAATCCTGGGTGAGATATGGGGATGTATGGATTGCCTACCAGAGATTCCGTGCTGCATAACGGCCAAGAGGGTGTGATCGTATAATAGAACTACATGAGCGCATAAACATCAGAACAAATTCTACCAGAATTTTAAGTGAATCCGAAGGCTGCGAAATACTAATGTAAAGGCGCAAAATATGAATAGCCGTCGTTTGCTACCGTGCATGGCTCATTTTTCTGGTGCTTATGTGCCAGGCTTGATGACCACGTACGTGTTGTCACAGCGTGAATAATGTCCCACCGGTATTTCTAAGACGTGGTAAGATCCTTTGTAATTTTTTCATCACGTTCAGGAAAACTCGCTTCAATTGCTTCAAATTTCAAAACCGGTAGATTTTCGCAGCTCTCCAGCTGTTTGCCGATTTTCCCCTGAAAATATTTTTGTGTCAGTCGTTTGGCCATCCAAATGTTGAATTAAGTGACGGAGTGTCAGCTGGTTTCCGTGCAATTGGCATATGCTCCACTGAAGAGGTTTTTGCAGGCTAGCTCTAGAATGCGAATTGCACCTCCTTTACACCCAGTATTAACGACGGTTACGTCGCAGCCTATCACCAACAGTTTGCTTAGGTAGATATTCTTGGCATGTAAGAAATCCAGCAGACATTTGGGAATGTCCTTTGCATGGAAGATGTAGGAGTGGTATGCCCATGATATTTACTTCCAGGTTCTTCCAACATAGTCACGTGTTCTTCAGTAATAGTGTTTTTGAACCGCTTTCCTTTTCTTTCTTCATACAATATAGTTTGGTTCTTACGCTTGTGGAAATATAGCCCTTTAATAACTTTTACGTGCAGTCAGATTATCGTTTTGAAGCTGTTTTCTCTGCCGTCTAATTTTGTACCTACCTATAACACTTATAGTATCAGCTTGAGTTATCATTCCCACATCTTCCAAAAGTGCCCTTGCAGTGATGGCTCCATACATCCAGATATCTCACCCAGGATTAGAAGGGCGTTCTGGACCACGTAATTTAAAGGAATGGCTATTTTGCCCATCCAGAATCAATACTTCTGGCTACGATCACAGACGAGAGGTAACATCAGAGAACTTGGCTTCCTCAGGATCCTTAGAGCAAGGGCACAAAACTGCGATGCAATCCGTGTATCTGAAATTCCTCAGTTCAACGTCCAGTAGGGGAGGATTATTTTGACCTAATTGACTGGCAATCATGTATCTTAAGCGAACCGCCACTGACTGCTCATTTAACCGACGATGAAATAATGAACCTATGCGACAGTGACTGTAAGAACATTGTTAAGCGATTGGGTACGCGAAACTTCCCTTGTCAGAATCAGGAAGTGGAGCGATGCGTTAAGTTGACAACAGAAGCATCTGCTGCTGTTTGCGAAGAGGAACAAAGGGATTGATTTATTAGAGTGCGGTTGGAAGCACGGCAAATAATACCAGCCTTCGAAAGTAAATCAGATTTCCTGGTAAAAATTACTAAAGAACAGGAAATTGAAGATTAAAAAAGAAGAACAGAAAATTGATTTGCCCTAATGGATGGTTGGGTTGGGCACGGGTGGAACTCGCTGTGCAGCCACCTCCTCATGATGAGTTCTGGGATTTTTCTGAAACATAAAGAAATGTGAAGAGCTGCACCGTGTGCAGTGTGCACAACTGCACATTTGCACAATATGTTGTGCTTTAAGTGCAGTAATGCACACACTAACACAACTACGAAACAAATCACATGGTGAACACTAGGCGTCAAAGTATTGCGATTTTACTTAAACATGGAGTATTGTTGCATTAAATTGGAACCATAAGAGATTACTTGCTTTGCCTGAAAAATTGTGCTCATCTTTTAGGTACCAACAAATAGTTTTTGCGCACTAGGAAAAGTCTGTAACGAACACTTTTCTTTTCTCACAATGGACATGAAAATGCGACGATTTTACCCAAATATCGAAATGTTGGAGGGAAAGTGGTACCGTAAGAAATTATTTGAATCTCGCTAAATTTTGTGCACATGGTTTACGTAGCAATTCACAGCTTTTCCGCACTAGTGCATATCGAAATTCAAAATTTTTTTACGCTTCGGCCTATTGTATATGTCTTACAGGCAACTGGAAACCACATTCTCAAATCTGTGCTACACTTAGAAATGAGATGTAAGCTTTACGTCCACAATCTCCTTCCGTGCCACATTTCGGAGCGGATGACAAACTGCAGGAAACTTTATGAGAGGCACCTAGCAAGAGGCAGCTGAAAGTGTGTGGTCACTTTGGATGAAGTATGGCTGTACCTGAGTGACACAAACAAAATCCGGGCAATATACTATCAAGAAAAACGTGCCAAGACATACCCGCAGTGGGTAAGTGAATGCAAAGAAAGTTTTTCACGTGGATTTATGGTTGTCGTAGGTTATTGCTAAATAATGGCAAGCTGAGAATAGCATACAAATTAATGCAGCTTATTATCAGGCAAACATTTTTGACCCAGTTTACTGCGAAGAAGTTCTATTCTTACACGATGCTATGGCTTCAAATGTATGAATCCACCAATATAAGGCTTCCAGCCATACGACTAGGTCCAGGCATACATGCGGAAGATGGAAGTTGAGGCGGGGATTCACGCTATGCCATTCTCCTCAGTTCCTGTCAAATCCCTATATGCCTCTCCGATGGATTCCTGCAGCTACGGGTTAGTTTAACCCTTTAACGACCATGACCCCAAAATCTTGTATCACTCTAAATACCATAACGCCCGAAACTGTCTCTTGTTTCACTTCTTTATTTAATAACGACAATAGTAACTGATGGTGAATACTGCTGATCCCTTATAGATCGAGAAAATTTTAAGTTACTCATTCTAGACAGGCGTTTTGGACGGCTATGGCCGTTTGTAGGTACGGGCGTCTTGGGCGTTATGGTCGTTAAAGGGTCAACGAGCTCTCGAAAGTAGACTACCCCAAACAATTGACGGCCTTTGGAAAACTTGCAAAGAGGAATGAGAGAGAAATGATCTTGCCTGTGTGCAAAGGAGCCTGCTATCATACAAATTTCGCTACAGAAAGATAGTACAGGAACATGATAAGCAAATAGAACACAACAGAAGTTGGCGCCATGGTATTTCATAACTGCATGATCCTGCAAACGTTGTCACTATAAACGTGAATCAACCTCTGTGCAGTCCAAGATCAACGTTACTTACACCTCGCTAATCGACATGTGGCACTCACCGAAGTGAATAGCAGCTTGCGGATGGCTGTTGGACCGTGGTATCTCTTGTCGTGGAGTATTCTGAGTACTGCTCTAGTGATAAGATCAGTATCGATAGTTTTCCATAAAATATGCATGGTTACAGACGATGTTGACCTGCGTTCTGAGCGGAAAGTCCTGTGGTTAGCTGTCGTGTGATATTCTACAAACCTCGGAAAGTCCTGTGGTTAGCTGTCGTGTCATATTCTGCAAACCTCGGAAAGTCCTGTGGTTAGCTATCGTGTCATATTCTGCAAGCCTCGGTACATTAAAGGGGAGGAACTTTTCTTTGTAGATTTAGGTCCGGTCCAACTCCATTTGTGTCGTGTACCGAACTGTTGCTTATGTGGCTCCTAATGGTAAATCCACGCTAGTAATCAATAAACTGTCTCTATCGTGTCATCTTGCATTCACAATTATGCTATTTTTTCACCATTCCGAACATATTATTTTGCGTTTGCAACGCGTTATTTGTGTTGAAAATTCACTGTCAGTACAGGGATGTTCCATTATCAGTGGTAGGGTAGGTCTATGCCATGTACCTGCAAAGCAACCAGAGTTTGCCAAAGTGTGTTCCTAATTTATCGACTACTCAACTAGCTAATTGTATTATCAGCGAGTGTGGGGAGACTCCTCTAAAAGTCACGTGATCATAGTTTCATCAAGGAAAGTTTTATGCGCAATGGAAAACAGATCTCCAATAATCCAAAACGGCGAAACCACAGTCCCGACCGAGCACTTCTTGCCCTTCATTTCGAATCGTCCCACAAAGAGGATGATTCGAAATGAAGCCAATGTTCTGTGTTTGGCGGGAATTTCAAACTGCAGTGGACACCAAACTTTTTCCCCGGTGGACGTGCGGCCGCATCAGACCTCTAATAAGCACAATTAAATCGTTCGCTCTTCGTCGTGCTTAAAAGTTACGCGGTATCGGTACTCAAACTTCAAGACTCCGGCAACAAGACAACACTAAACATCACACCGCGCGGCGGACCAAGAAGAACTTGGGATAACTGGAATGTGCGCTGCTTTCTCAATTAGTACAGGCACTGTTAAGTCTGTTGAAATTACTATACACCCACACGCGCGCTCGCGCGCACGCACACGCGCCAATCGGATTGCACGGAAAGTTGAATGAGTTGGTGCGCCACGATTGGTGATTCAAGTAATTACAGCCACAGCGCGCTGCTAACTTCGTGTCCTCAGAGAACGTATTTTCATAATTGAATCGCGCAAATGCGAGCAATGTGTGCAGCATTCCTAGTGAGTAGCTATGCTACACCATGTTCCGAGAAATTTGCATGTACGGTTGTCCGACTTTGAACGAGGCAACATTTTAGGACTTTGAGAAGGAGAATTGTCTTTTTGTGATATCGCCGATCGCGTCGAAAAAATGCAAGCACAGCGATGTCTTTATTGTGGCAATGAGTCGTGTTCAACTTCCAGCCTTATAAGTATCGTCGGAGTTCTGAACAGTCAGTGGTATTTCGGAGATATATTACAGGCAGAAGCTTCTACATCGTATTTGCAGACAGTCTTTGGCTCGGTCTATTTACAAACAAAACAACGCCCCTTCCCATTTGGCGCGAATGTTCTAGATCTCCAGGATACCTAGCATGTGCCATTTCTTCCTGGCTGCATGATTTCTAGATTTAACACCCATTGAACAATGTCTAAGATATAGTCACTATGTGGTTGGACCGTCAGCCCCGCCACGCTAGCTAGCATCAACAGGACATGGCCTTTGTGTCGGAATAGAAGCAGCATGACAGGGCATTCCACAAACGGAGATTGAGGACGTCTTCAATTCAATAGCACGCACGCACACGCTAAGGATACCGCTATTAGCGGGTACAATGAGTACTGTGTGTTCCTCAGCACTTAAAGCACTGTACTTCTGATCGTTCATGTCTTTAATCGTAAGAAATATCTCGTATAAATTCAACTTCGTTATCTCGTGTCAATCTTAGTGTTGCAATTTCTATAGACATCAGGATAGTTCAATTCCACGCCCTAAGGACTAAAACTTGTTTCGCACAATGGCACATTTCCTACAAAGCAGGCGGTTTCCAGCATTGGAGGAAGTCGAAAAAGTTGTGGGGAGTCTTTCGCCTTCACAAAAAGAAGCGTGCAATCGTAGAGTATTTCAGATGCGTGTCTAAAATAATGGGAGCCACCCTGGTGGCCCAGTGGTCTAAGTGATGGCTTATGGTCATTCTTCCGGGAAGGGTCCGGGTTCGAATCCTGGTGAGGCATCGATGTTGTGTTTGTTTTACTGCACTGTCTCTCTCCCTTACCTGTAACCAGTGGCACTAAATTAGGGACGGGCGACACTCTATAGCCCATCGAGTTGCTCACGCTGGTTTTTGAAAAAAAAATGTTTCGCGTTTTGTTGAGCAAAGTTCATTTAAATACTGATAAACATTTTTCCAATCACACACTATAAATGCATGGACTCATGAATCAAACTAGTAAATATATCACGTGTTCTCAAATTTCGAATTGCCAAGACTTCCGGTAAAATGATTAACGAGTTTTTAAATCCCTGTAATTTTCGTGGAATATAGCTGTCCGAACAGTGCACAAATCGGTTCTCAATAAGTTCACTTTCAAGCGAATAATGAGTCACTCAAATACTGTAACTTTAGAAAAGGTTACTTACTATTCGTCTTTATTCAGCAACATAATCCTTTGGCACTTCAACAAGACGAAACTAGAACTCTTTTTCCAACGTTAGTAAAATAATCCAACAAATGTAACAGTTTGCTATAAGAAAAACACAACACCAACACTAAAGCAGAACACACTGTCGTCAAATAACTCAAGTTTCAATTGAACATACGTCTCTCAATTAATATTATGACTTCCACCATCTCCACAGCATTCACAGCACTGCTTCTTCCCAATACATTATTTATATCGTTCAGTTCTCATCTCAGACATCAACACGTCATTCGTTCCGATCTCAGGAGTGTTGCACATCATACTCTTGCAAGGGAGATGATATCACGTTAAGTTTGAAAAATGGTAAGGAGAACGAAATCAAATTTTTGTAGAGAAAGAAACTAAACAGGAAAGTTAAATTACAGTATACGTCACACGCCGCATAAATGAGACTAAGAAGCTTACTGGGTTTTACGTTGGGTAAGAATTTAATGCAACACTAAGTTAACGTTACGATATGATATGGGGATCAGTTACACACATCTCCAGAGTTGAAGCACAAATGGGATTTTTCTAACAAACGGTAAAATTGACCGCACAACACACAAATACTCAGCCAGATGAATGTCACCGTTCCTACCGACTGACCTCAAACGGTAATGGCACAATCCAACAAAAGAGACTGCGCTTGAAACAGTTGCTGAATGGTCGATGAGCGCTTGTCGTGAGTAGTCGCTGTGCTAGTACAGTCCATAATAAAAAGTGGAAACATACTGGAAAATCGGAGTAAACATGGCACAAACGCATAATCTGAGCGAGTTTGAACGAGGTCAGATAGTCGCTTAATCTGGAAGAAGGACGTATTGTGACCAGTGTTGCAAATCAATTGGCAATTGATCACATCATTGTGTCAAGGTTGTGGTCACGGTTCCAGACAACTGGAGATTCTTCTAGACGTGTTGGGGAGGTCTTCCGCGCTGCACCACAGCATCAGAAGACCGTTTGTGCTATCTGCTAGACAGAATCGTACAAATAGTGCTGGTCGATTAAGTAATCAGCCGTTTTTCTGCCTTAAACACGATTTACTGTATGGTGTGGATTCACAGCATGTGTTACTCTTGGGTCTTTTTTCTTTAACGAACTGTGCCCCAGAAATGACTGGAAGATTTGTTCAGTAAATGCCGAATGTTGCTTGTTACTGCTGCAGAAAAACTTGGTGCCATGTTTCCAAGAACAAGATGTGCGAAACACAGTCACATTCATGCAGGATGGTGCGCCAGTTCACGTTACATATACTGTGAAGGACCTTCTAGTCACCGTATTTGGTGCAGAAAAACTAATAAATACGAACTGCAGTATCCCGTGACCACCTGCGGCTTCCAAGTATGATACCCATCGATTTTTGGTTGTAGGGTTAATTAAAGTTCAGAGGGTACCAGACAAGACCTTTCACACTGCCACAATTGCAGGAAGCCATTAGCTGCGAAATCTGTTGCTTTAACCCGCACATGCTTCATTCTGCGGTCACTGTGGTTGTCACACACTTGAATGGTGTAATTCCTTGTGGTGGAGGACATCTTGAGCTGTTACTGTTGTGATGATGTCACTAACTTATTACAACTTATATGTGTTTTCGCTGAATTTACAAACGTTTCAATGGTCATAGCCCTCTGTCCATAATTATTTGAACAAAACGTTTCTTCGTTGCCAAACGAAGTGCCTTGCTCTCAGATGCTTTTCATGCAAAGCGCACTGTAGTACAGACGTTTGTTATTTTGTTATTCAGTTTTGAAATTGATGCAGACTTCTGAGCCTTCAGGTACATATACAGAGAGTGAGTCGAAAGTTTTGCAATATCTGGATCACTTTGTCTTCATACGTACCTTCACGGCGAAAGCTAACTAGCATTCAAGGTAAAAGCCATCGTGTTGCACCGTCTTTAACAATCTGTCTGCCAGTGATTCGATTCCGCGGAGGTACACGTTCTTGTCCTTCGAGGAGAAGAATTCCTTCACCCCATCAAACAGAAGTCGTCGCTCTTTCCACGTTTATAAGTGAATCACGAAAAAATTATCATCAGCCGCCAGCGGGAATCGAACCCAGGATCTTCAATTCTCAGTGGCGGCCGATGAGAATTTTTCAGTGACTCACTTATAAACGTGGAAAGAGCGATGTCTTCTGCTTGATGTTCCTAATCCACGTCAATTGTGTGTATTAATGATCCATTTGCCTCCTAGTTATTTGTTCAGTTGCTGCTTTCCATCTTTGGTGAATCCCCAGCATTGTGCAAGGCTCCAGGAAGCAACCTGCCATGTGGTTTGGCAGTTAGTCGTATGTGAGTCTGGAGAATTCCAGGCCGCTGTGGTGCAGTGATAGCATGTCCGGCGCGTAACTGGAAGGCCCTGGGTTCGATTCCCGGTGGCGGCAAATGATAATTTTCCAGTGACTCACTTATAAACGTGGGAAGAGCTATGACTTCTGTTTGATGTTCCTAATCCACGTCAATTGTGTGTATTAATGATCCATTTGCCTTCTAGTTATTTGTTCAGTTGCTGCTTTCCATCTTTGGTGAATCCCCAGCATTGTGCAAGGCTCCAGGAAGCAACCTGCCATGTGGTTTGGCAGTTAGTCGTATGTGAGTCTGGATAATTCCAGGCCGCTGTGGTGCAGTGATAGCATGTCCGGCGCGTAACTGGAAGGCCCTGGGTTCGATTCCCGGTGGCGGCAAATGATAATTTTTCCGTGACTCACTTATAAACGTGGGAAGAGCTATGACTTCTGTTTGATGTTCCTAATCCACGTCAATTGTGTGTATTAATCCTTCAACCGAGTTACCACCTCCTCCTGGCTATTGAAGTGTCGCCCGCGAAGAAAGCGGGCCATAGACCGGAACAAGTAATAATCCGACGAGTTTTGCAAGGTTCGGAGGATATGCTGGGTGTGGCATCGATTCGATGCCCTCAAGTTCCTGGATGTTTGCCCGGGTCGTTCCCGCGGTATAAGGCCGAGCGTTGTCCTACTGTAGAAGAGCGCGCTTTCTGTTCTCCAGTGCCGGGTACTTCTCCTCCAAAATGGCATACATCCGTTCCAGCTGTTCAGAGCAGAAATTAGCGTTGATGGTCCGACCGTCTGGAACAAATTAGTAATGGATTGTCCCCTCGAAATTCCAGCAAACGCAGAGCATCACCTTGTGCTTGAAGCTCCCACGTTTGGCAACAGTTTCAGAAAGCTGTCCCGGGCTCAACCACTGCCGTTGCGTGTTAGGATTACGGAAATAGACTTACTTTTCATCACACGTAATAATTCCCTTGATGAAATGTACATCACGCGGGTTTTCTATGAGTTTCGTGTACATTTTCACTCGGCGGCTTGCTTCACCTGGCATCAGTTCACGAGAGACAATGTAGGAGCTCCTGTAGACCTTGCTGAGGACCTGAAGATGACGAACCACGGTTGTCTGTGCTATTCCCAGCTTCGCCTAATAATCTCCTTGTGCTGGTTGTCGGATTTGCCTCTATGGCCTGGCGCACGGCCTCCGAATCCACGGTTCTTGGCTTACCTGAACTTGGATGCTCGTCGAGGTTTCTGTCACCTCAGCGAAATTTCATGAACCATCTGGTTGAGCTGCTGTGGTCCACAGAACCTTCTCCTTTTGCATAACAAATGTTTCGTGTTGCTTGAGCAGCGTTATGGTCGAGTTCAAACTCGTAAAGCAAAATATCCCTGATTAGTCGGTTGTGGCTGTTCATGTTATATGCGTCCCAACCACAGGGAGAACGCCGACATGCAATGCTGTTCACAGCAACGACTACCACTTTATATCCCTTTTGACTGACTGCAGTACGCGACTTGAATTAGTTTAAATAGGTGACATGCCCACCGCAGCACATGCAAATATTGCAAAACTTTCGACTCTTCTCTTTTTAACTCGCGGAGTTTTGAGAGCAGGGTAATGCGGTTTACGTAGAAATGATCAGAATGACATCGGGGTTTTTTTTTAAATTACATACATTTTTACGCATTTTACTTAAATTTTTCATCGCAGGTGGCGCCATAAGTGAACAGGTCTGGGATAGTGGGTATAAAAGCAGCAGCTGGGAAGCAACCACAAGTCTTGAGGGCCGCGGGTAGCCTAGTGGGCAACGTTAATGACTGCCGCGGAACGGACCTCAGGTTCAATCACAGGCAGGTACGAACGCTCGATCATCTAAATATCCACCGTGCGTCGGATGGGCACGTTAAGCCGTCGGACTCCGGGTACTGGCCTCCCGGTAATAAATAAGGGTATATTCCTCCCCCTTTCTACTTTGCTTCCGTGTCACTTTCCTATCGGGCACTCTAGCCCACATCTCCTAGCTTCCTATTTCTAAGGGTTATTTAAGACCTGGGGTCAGGCACTCCCTTCCTAAAATCCTCTACATATGATCATGATCAACCACAAGTCACAACTGTCCGTGTCAGTATGCTGTCATTACGGGACAAAGCGCTCTTGGTGAAATTGTTCTATTGCAACGCTGAATGTGCGAGTGCTGGGTTGAGAGCCTACCGGTCACTGAAAGGTGATCGCAGTGGGAAAGGACCGATGAAAAGTGCTGCGCTGCGGCGAATGGTGAACACATTCGAGGAAACGGGATCTTTGGAAGCACGCCCACGAAGCGGTAGACCACGAACACGTGCTGCTGCAGCAGAGACGATTACGCAGGAAATGGATGTGATTGCAATGTCATCCGAACATGGCGACAGCCATGTTTCTCGGCAAACAGGCATTCCATACGGGACTGTATGGTGAACACTAAGACGGATTCTGCACAGATACCCGTACAAACTGCAACGGCATCACGAACAACAAGCTGGCGATTACGTGCAACGTCAGGAGTTCGCCTCATGGGTTTTTTTTTTTTTTTTTTTTTTTTGACAAATGGATGTCGACGAGAACTGGCTGATGAACGTTTTTTGGACTGTGGAGGCACACTGTTCCTTAAACGGAGCGATAAACGTGCATAACTGCCGCATCTGGGCCACGGAACATCCCCGAGCAGTCGTTGAAGCTCCATTTCATCAGCCGAAAGTGACAGTGTGGTGTGGATTCACGGCGTCCTTCATTATCGGTTCTTTTTTTTTTTGAAGAGATCAGCGGCACCTCCTTCGAAACCGTTTCAGTGACAGATGCACGTTATGCGATCATGTTACGAACGTACGTTATCCCTAGCTTGCAAGAGCGGGATTTAGTGAATATCCGCATATTTATGCAGGATGGAGCACCACCCCACATCGCACGTTCCGTTAAGCAACTGCTGCAAGAGACGTTTGGCGCAAATCGTGTGTTAACCCTGCGATTTCTGGCTCTGAGGTTACCTAAAATCACAAGTGTACAGATGTCGCCCCACTTCATTGGCCATGCTGAAAGATGTCATTCAACACCATGTGGCAGCTATACCACCGGACATGTTCTTCAATGCCGTCCATGGTGTTTTATCTTGTCTGCAGGCAGTACTGGAAGAGAACGGCCATCACATTGAACACCTGGTACAATGAGGTGTCTAACCTGGTACAATCAGGTGTCTATTTTTCTCGACACTTCCAACGTGTGGTTGCTGCGCCATCTGGCGATGAAAAATGTAAGTAAAATGAGTAAAACTTTATGCGATTTCATAAAAAACCAGATGTTATTCTGATCATTTCTACGCAAACCGCGTTGCCCTACTCTCAAAACTCCGCGAGTTATTACGTTTTCAAAACGTGCAAGACTTTTGGATCACCCGGTATATTAAATGACTGAAAAAAGACAATAACTTTTTTTACAAATCATGTTATTTAATTTGCTCGTGTGTTACTTAAAAACAAATCCACATTGAGGAAATCAAAGATAAATAAATATGCTTAAAAGATGTAGGAAAAAACTGTAGCGTTTGAAGTTTATTACTGCTAACGCTTCTTCTTTCGTATTAATTTTTCTGTTTTTGAGGTTAAGAGAGATGTTTGCAAATTGGGAGATAGAACTGGAGTCATGTGCTTTGATTTTATTATTTCTGCATTAAAAACAATTGCTTTGTTAGAAGTGGAACTTTCCTGTTGAGACTTTGGTTTTTCCTTTTTGCGCTTTCCGAAACCTAAATGATACTGATGAAATTGAACTTCAATAATGTAATTCTAAATCGTAAAATAAATGTTTGTGGTTTTACTCTGCCAATCGTTCGGAGGTAGTTTTTAAGTGTTTAAAGAGATGTCTTCGAAAAAGCGTTTCCGAATGTTAGCAAATAAGAAAAATAATGCTTTGTTTTTCCTTTTCTCTCATTTTTTACGCTTTCCAACCGTAGGTTGAAGAAGCGTATATGCTCCAGCTTTGTCCGTCTGTCTGCCTACTGGCGTAAAAATGGTTCGATTTCGATGAAATTTTAGTATATGGTAGGGGACCACCGGGGGACGAACCCTATTGAAAATGGGACTAATGGCGTGAAAGATCACGACGTAGGAGCGGAATCATTCCATTGCCCTTATGTGTCATAACTTGCGTAAATATGGTTCGATTTCAATGAAAGTTTACTATGTGGTAGGGGACAACCTAGGGACGAACCCTATTGAAAATGGGACAAATGGAGGTCAAAGGTCACGACGTAGGAGCGGGATCATTCCATTGCCCTTATGCGACATAACTTGCGTAAATATGGTTCGATTTCGGTGGAAGTTTACTATGTGGTAGGAGACCGCCTGGGGACGAACCCTATTCAAAATGGGTGAAGTGGGGTCAAAGGTCAGGACATAAGATCGGGATGCATTCCATTGCCCTTATGCGTCATAACGTGCGTAAAAATGGTTCGATTTCGATGAAATTTCAGTATGTAGTAGGGGACCACCTGGGGACGAACCCTATTGAAAATGGACGAAATGTGGGGTCAAAGGTCAGGACATAGGATTGCGATCTATTTCATTGCCCTTATCCCATATTACACTGCCGGACAATTGCTAAGGACGGATGACAATAGCAACGATAGCAACCATAAAATGGAAGGAAGAAAGATGTGGAAATTAGCATAAGTGCGGGATACAGTAAGACGTGTTGTGCGTATGCAAATTTTGGATTGCCGAACTTGTTCGTGACGTCATAGCGCTGATAAGAGATATAAAGTATTTGACGCGTATTGACCGTTGTTGTTCAAACGCAAAGTTGAAGGGGAAAGAATCGATTGACGAACTTGCAATTTTCAGTATGTCTTCCCGACATATCCTAGATGATTTTACGCGTGGCCGTATTATTGGCAAGATTGAAGAAGGGCGAAAAATAACAGATGTTGCCAGGGAGTTCGACGTCAGCCACAGTGTTGTTTCAAGGCTTTGGAAATCATTTCAAACAAATGGAGAGTGTAGCAAACGTCACGGGGGAGGTCGTGTTCGCAGTACGACACCTGCAGAAGATCGGTACATAGTGCTATCAACAAAAAGACACCGGCGCAGCACAGCTAGTGAGGTAGCAAATCAGTTTTTGGCTGCTACTGGAAAGCGGATCTCCCGAAAAACTGTCGCCAGACGTTTGCATGAAGGAGGACTATACGCCCGCCGTCCTGTTGTGTGCATCCCATGGTCCAGACGTCACCGTACCGCCCGTTTGCAATGGTGCCATCAACATCGCAATTGGACTGATAACGACTGGTCTGCTGTCCTCTTCTCAGATGAGAGTAGATACAGTCTATCGTCTGATTGTCGACGACAACTGATCTGGCGTGATAGTGGTACTGCATATTGTCCAGCAAACATACAGGAAAGGGACCGATATCCGACATGTAGTGTCATGGTATGGGCTGGCATCATGAGCAACGGCCGTACGTCCCTCTATGTGCTTCCAACTGGGACTATGACTGGCCAACGATACATTAATGATGTTCTGCTACCTCATGTTCGCATGTTCCGTGGTGCTGTCGGTGATAGATTCATTTTCATGGACGACAACGCAACATGTCATCGAACAGTCGCTGTCCAGGAGTGTCTTGAGAGCGAGGATATTCAACGCCTCGTATGGCCAGTACGTTCTCCAGATCTGAATCCCATTGAAAATGTGTGGAATGCTTTGGGGAGGAGTCTTGCTGGTCGCTAATGCCCTCGAATAAACAAGGACACCCTCATCCGTGCACTGACAGAGGAATGGGATAAATTACCCCCAACAACTGCTTGATAATGTTGTGCAAAGCATGACACGACGTGTGGAATCTTGCATCGCCCTCCATGGTGGCCATATCCCGTATTAACATCTTACGCCGGAACGCCTGCGGACGGTAATTGCATTTTTTTCACGTTTACGTATTCTGCACAAAATGGCCTGTTTGTCCCTTGAACACGTTCTAAAGCCTTCTGGATTTCAGAGCACAATAAATTGTCTTTCTTGTAATGTCCTGACATTCTGACATTATTTTATTTCACTTGGCATCCAACCACACTTACTTTTTTTTATGCGCTATATAGCCGTTTATGATCCGTCCTTAGCAATTGTCCAGCAGTGTATTAAGGTGGACGTTAAGTAATTTTGCTTCCTATACTTCCAATGGAAAAACTTGTACACATTTCCTTCACAATTATTGTGTTCCCAAGGATGAAAATTTGAACATCGATTAAATAACTTAATATTAAAACTTGGAATACTTAATATTTTCTAAAACATAACCATAATTATATTAAAAATCAATAACTTTTCCTTTGGTGGTGTTGAAAACAGAGAAAAGATGGCGCGACCTGTACTTTGATGACGTCAGTGGGCAAAAAAGTTGGATTGCATAATTACGGTTATGGTTTAGAAAATATTAAGTATTCCAAGTTATGAAATGAAGCTATTTTAATCGATGTTCAAATTTTCATCCTTGTGAACGCATTAATTGTCCAGAAAAAAGATGGCGCGACCTGTATTTTCATGACGTCAGTAGACAAAGTTTTATGACGTCACACTTGCGGCAAGCAGATGGTCGCGATTCCCATCTGCCTCATTACGTCACGCGTTGTGTGCGTATGTCCGTCCGCAGGATAACTCGCGTAACAATCGTTCGATTTAGATGAAATTTTAGTATCTGGTAGGGGATCACCTGGGAAGGAACCCTATTTAAAGTGAACGAAATGGGGGCAAAGGTCGGTACATAGGAGCGGGATTCATTCCACTGCTGTTATGCGTCATAACTAACGTAAAAAAGGTTCGATTTCGATGAACTTTTAGTATGTGGTAGGGCATCACCTGGCTACAAACCTTATTGAAAATGGGAGAAATGGGGTCAAAGGTCAGGACATAGAAGCGGAATCCCTTCCATCGCCATTATGCGTCATAACTTACGTAAAAATGCTTCGAATCGGATGAAATGTTAGTATACTGTAAGGTCTTGCCTGGGGACGAATTTTATTGAAAATTGGCGAAATGGGGTCAAAGGTTAGGACACAGGAGCGGGATCTATTCCATAGCCCTTATGCATCATAACTTACGTAAAAATGCTTTGATTGCGACAAAATTTTATCATGTTATTTCGGAGGTATACCAAAACGGTTCTGTTGAATATCATAAAAATGGGATCAAAGGTCAGGGCACAGGACCGAGACTTATTCCACGGCCATTATTCTCATAACTTGAGTAATAACTTGAGTAATGATTTCTGGTATGTTGGAAAGCGTATTATAATCAATGCATTGCATGATTTTACTAACTTGTTAAAGAATCACTTCAGTATGGGTCTCTTCACAGTGCTCCCTGATGGGGTGATTCTAAATAAATTGTATTAAACCTGCTTCGGGTGGTTTTCCCCGGGCTGCCCTTCCCCCTCCCGAGCAAAGATGTTTAGAAAAATCTGCTTGAAAGATGTGAAAGAATATTGCTAAAACTTATAAGTACTTATTGCGCAATTTTTTTACTTGGATCTACATGAAATTTAGTCTGAATTATATATCTGTGATAAATAATTTAAGTTGGTGTTCTTTTTTTTAAGCCAAGAACTCGTTTATAGTGCCCATTATCTATCTGTTCTGCAAAACAGTAGCTTAAAATAAATTCCTCGTTTTTAGATAAATCGTTAGATTAAGTAAATGGTATGAAACTGAGTAAATGTTGTGTTTAAATGTGAATGAGGAAAAAATAAATAAATCCTTAACAATTCTTTATGAATCCCCTATGGTCGGCTTTCATTAAAGTCGGGCATGAGACGTAAAATAAAGAAACAGAAAAATAATGCTCTTTAGATGTAAGTACCACCAGTTCGTTAAGTCGGAAAAGAAAGGAAACATTTCAGAATTGCGGTCTCTTATGAATTTCGAAAGATATTTTCAGTTCTTCTTAGAGGCATAACTATTTCGTCATAAAACTAAAAGCAGACATGTATTAATTATTTTCTTTTCTGTTTTAATTATTCTATTTACATATATTTTGATAATGCAACACCATTTTTTCTCCACATAGTCCTCGATAGCATTGGTGCATCTTTGCCCATCTACGTTAGTCCGAAGTTAGTGAAAATATTGTACATGTACACTATGTGTACAAAATTGATTAAACACGCCAACACAAGCGCATTGGTGTGCACCCGCCATAGACACGTGGTCGATAAGGTATAAAAATGTCAACGGGAGTACCCTCAGATCAGTCGCTGATAAAATGGCTAGTAGGAGAGAGCTTTTCGTGTTTGAAAGGAGCGCTATAATAGGCTCATGAATTCGAGACATGACTTATGAGCATAAGAAGCATTTCTGATGTCAGGCAGGACGCTATATCGACTGCGGTCTTATTCATCAACAAGTGGAAGAAGACGGGACATTGCATCAATTTGCCTCGCCCGGGAAGACCCGCTACATGCAAATTGATGCGGGACATTTCTGAGAAATTTATCTGTTGGGTGGTTATCTTCTTTAATTTTGTTTAATCGTGCCTTTGAAGTTTAGAAAATAACTTTGACAAAATTGATGCGGGACATTGCATCAATTTGCCTCGTCCTGGAAGACATACGAAACTTGAACCCAGGGACCGGAGGGTGATGCAGAGGAAAATTAGGAAATTGATGCGGAACATTGCATCAATTTGCCTCGCTACATGCAAATTGATGCGGGACATTTCTGAGAAATTTATCTGTTGGGTGGTTATCTTATTTAATTTTTTTTAATCGTGCCTCTGAAGTTTAGAAAATAACTTTGACCAAATTGATGCGGAAATTGATGCGGAACATTTCTCAGAAATGTCCCGCATCAATTTGCCTCGCTACATGCAAATTGATGCGGGACATTTCTGAGAAATTTATCTGTTGGGTGGTTATCTTCTTTAATTTTTTTTAATCGTGCCTTTGAAGTTCAGAAAATAACTTTGACCAAATTGATGCGGGATATTGCATCAATTTGCCTCGGCCTGGAAGACCCACGAAACTTCAACCCAGGGACCGGTGGGTGCTGCAGAGGGAAATTAGGAAAATCAGGCTCCGACCAATGCACGCGATAGTACATTCGTCTGAGAGAGTCCGAGTTCGATTCCTGGATGCTGCATGACTGCTAAGTTTGTTTGTCTTAAGCTCTCCGCTCGCGATACAGGAGTCCGAAATTAGGAAAGGGAGACTGCTTATATATACTATAGAAGCTCGTGGTGATCGTTTTACCGGATGATTGCCAGCTCTCCAATGTTAATCCTGTTAAATCTCCCAGTTAATCCTGTTATATCTCCCAGGCTTGCCAACTGCCACTCTAGATGTAAATCCCCCTGCCGTTTGTTCTGGTGATACATTCCACATACACTATATCGGACAAGAAAAAAACTGTTACTGCTTTCACATAAAGTTGTATCTGATGTCCACATTTAATATTATTCTATGAGTCCTGACTTACAAATGGTTGAGGTTTGCACATACGCGGTATTACTGTTTACTTCTATTTTTATGCAAGCAGTAAAAAATGCTAACATTTAACTTTTCAAGCGGCCTACATATCTGAACCAAATGGTGCCAAACGATTTTCGGCACTCTCAAAATAGAAATTTTCACACAGTTGCCGGGTTCTAAATAATCTAAGAAAAAACAGTTCCTTTCCATCTCTCATCCCAGTTAACATTTAACCCTTCAAGTGGGCCCATATACGTGAACCAAATGGTGCCTAAAATTTTCTGCGCTCTCCAAAAGGAATGTTCACTTATAGTGGACGGGTTTTAAATAAGCTATGACGAAACAGTTCCTTTCCATCTCTTATCTCAGCTAACATTTAACCCTTTAACCAGCCCATATACCTGAACCAAATGGTGCCTAAAATTATTTGCGGTCTCCAAACAGAAATGTTCGCATACTGGCCAGGTTTTAAATAAGCTATGACAAAACAGTTCCTTTCCATCTCTCATCTCAGCTAACATTTAACCCTTTAAGCAGCCCATATACCTGAACCAAATGTTACGTAAAATTTTCTGCGCTCTTTAAATAGAAATTTTTCACATAGTGGCCGGGTTTTAAATAAGCTATGACGAAACAGACCCTTTCCATCTGTCATCTCAGCTAATATTTAACCCTTTAACCAGCCCATATACCTGAACCAAATGGTGCCTAAAATTTTCTGCGCTGTCCAAACAGAAATGTTCACATATTGGCCGGGTTTTAAATAAGCTATATGACAAAACAGTTACTTTTCACCTCTCATCTCAGCAGAACCGACCATAAACCTATCAGAGGTTATAAGTGTTCACTTCTAGTCCACTCATCTCTTCCCCATGACTCAAGGCATGATAGAAAAGGGATAGTCCCTCTGACACGGCTACCATGCGAATGGAAAGAGACAAGTTACTCAAACAACCTCTCCTTTTTGTTTCGGCTCTTCACGATTGCTGTAGCCCTTTTAGTAGGTAACCAATCAAAAAAGATTAGTGTTAATTGTGACCACCATATGATTACTTTGAATAACAAACGACGGGGAAAACACGATTTTCTCGTTCCAGACGCGTTCGGCCCACTTCTTGGACAGCGAATATATTCGTTGGAGCTAGTTTTATCCCATTTTGCTAAGCCCGAGTTGATTCGTTCTAGCCGATTAAAGGGTTAAGTTATGGAAAACGATTTCGCTAGCGCCACACTATTGAGCCCACTTCAATAAATTTATTTGTTATATTATTTTTTAGGGGGATTTTGTTAGGAATTATTTTTCGCTGGAGGAGCTTAGTACGATTTATTTTAATTTTCTCTATTTTATGTAAAATCCGTTTATATTCGCATTCACAGAGACAATTGTGACAGCGGCTTGTGCGGTTGCATTAACTTCCACGGACTGTGAGGATGCCTCGACGTCGTATCCGTGCACAGTTCAAGCAGTTGAGCTAGTTTGAAAGAGGGCGTATAATTGGGCTGAGAGAGGCCAGTTGCTCAAGTCGCCGTATCGCTAGACATATCTCCGTAAAAAAAATTGCAACCTCTTATGATGCCGCAGCGACGCGGGTAGTGAACGGCCGAGGACGGGGAAAAAACGCAAAGATCGAGCGATTGTGAGAGCCTCACGGATAAAATCGAATTCGTCGATATCAACCATACGTGGCCATGTTGCGTCGTCTACAGTTACGTACGGAAGTGGCCATTCGGACCACCGTTGCCACACGACTTGCAGAATGGAAACTACATTTGAGGAGGCCACTCTACCACCTATACCAATGACCAGCCAGCATCGTCGACATCGGTTTCAATGGTTTCGGGCCTGATCAACGTGGAATAGTGTCCACTGGCGTCGTGCTCTTTTGGCGACAGGTTTTCATGGCCTTCATATGATTATTGGTTCTTTGTTTTTTGGTAGGTATATGAGTTCGGGTGATGAAACGGTATTTGTCTAGAAATCATTTTTTTGGGTTGAAAGCGGCTGCTTGGTATTGACATTTTGTTGATGTTGTCTGATTGGTTTTTGTTTTCAGTAGTACATTGATGCGGAGGGTAGAGGGAGAGTATGGGGTACAATTGACTTTCAGTGATGAGTCACGGTTTGTATGTAGTGCCAATAACACGCGCATACCTGTCTGGAGGTGAGTTGGCCAGCGCACGGACTCTACCTTTACCGTGGAATTGCACACGGCTTGGACACCGAAAGTGACTGTCTTGAAAGCTATTTCCTACAAGAGTCGAACATCTTTGATAGTTCTCCGTACCACTCTAACGACTCAACGGTACGTCAAAGACATTTTAAGATTTCTTACGTTGCCATTCCTGTCGCAGCATCACCGAGCAATTTCTCAACAGGAAAAAGCCCAGCCACAGACTCACCCAGACTCTCCCAGGTTCCCAGCCATAGGCTCTCCCAGACTCTCCCGGGCTCCCAGCCACAGGCTCTTCCAAGCCTTCTTCCGTTATGTCGACATCCTTCTATGGCCAGCCCGATCTTCTGACCTCTCACAGATCGAACATGTTCGGGAAATGATGGGACTCCACCTAAGCCCATCCTGGAACGTCGGCGAACTGGTTCGTAATATGGACACCATCTGGTATGCCATCCCTCATGACAGTGTCCTTGAACTGTATGCATTTATGCCACGCTGGGTAACCGCTTGTATCCGAGCCAGAGGTGGCGGATACAACGTACTGGCCTGTTCCATTCGTAAAGCTGTTTTATCCGAATAAATGGCCCAACATCTCTAAAAGTGCCATAATTTCCTCTCCTGTACATATAATTATGTTGCACAGACCAATTTTCATCTCAATTTTTTTTTTTTTTTTTTTTTTTTGCAAGGATTGATTTATAATCAGAGATTGTATGCTCAGTTACGTGGTATAATAGCGTAAATATTTTAAAAATAGTAATGCGTTTCATGAAGTTAATATGTTCTTCACATATTGTTTAGGCATTAAAAAGCTCGACGAGTCTATAGTCTAGAGCGACTGAGATAATAATTTTTAATAACTGCGGTTCAATACGCCGTCCCGGTGGCGCAGTTGTCTAAGCGCTGGCTTATAACCATTTGTCTGAGAAGGGTCCGGGTTCGAATCCCAGTGAGTCATGGATGTTGTGTTTGTCTTACGGCACTGGCTCTCTCCCTTCCCTGGAACCAGTGGCCTTAAATTAGAAACGGGTGACCGCTTATGGCCGATCGAGTTGCGCGAAATAATTGTTAAACTTTCAACTAAAAAAAAAAAACAGTCTAATACAAGAATTTATAAATTTTTCTTCTCGCCGCAACTTCAGCCTCAGTATCGTTCGCCTAATATTTTTTTCGGCAGTTATTTCCCTTTCGTAGATGAAAGGTCACAAACTGATTATCCAGCTAAACACATTTATATGTTTCCATTAGAATCGTAATATTTTGTCCGTGTTTATGGTGCTCCATTCCTAAAATTTTTAACTTCAATTATTAGCCGTATGTATTTCTTTTGGATCGGACCAGCCATCATTAGCGGCACTTTCTGTTAAAGTGATGTGAAATCACCTTTGTTATGGTAAGTATTAAAAACAGAGATTCACGTGAGACAGTTTATCTCATGTTATACACTGGTGTGCAAAAATTAATGGCGAAGAGGAGAAATTAGCATAACAGCGGAACGAGCAGGCAGAATGGACCGAAAGACCACTCCGGAGATAGAATAGGGTCCGGTATACGGTAGGGCTTGCGCATATATGCAGTATGACGTAGGGGGGAGGAGTGTCTGAAGGGTATAAAGCACACGGGCGATGTACGCGCAGCAATTCGGTGAAAGCTATTGCACGGTGTACATCGGTTTGAACGACGTCGAGTTGCTGCCACCGTGTGATATGTCCAACAGGCAATCCAGTAGACAACTTCTGCACGACTTAACCCGAGGTCGCGTCATTGGGAAGTTGAAAGAAGGTCGAAGTGTGACTAGTGTGGCCGAGGAGTTCGAGATCGCTCACAGCATCGTTCCACGAGCTTGGAGAGCATTTCAAACGACAGGAACAGCTGTCCGAGAGTTTAGCAGTGGTCGTCCACGAGCAACCACGGCGGCGAACGACCGGTATATTGTCCTACAGGCGAGAAGAGACAGACGGTAGACAGCGGGGAAAATCGCAAGGCACATGCAACAGACAACTGGACGTCCGTTATCGCGTTTTACCGTGGCCAGGAGGCTGCACAAAGGTGGTCTATTAGCACGCACAACGACCAGTACGGTGTGTGCCATTAACGCCTGCTCATCGGAGACGGCGGTTTCTGTGGTGCCAGGAACACAAGAACTGGGCACATCAGCAATGGGGTCGATTTCTCTTTACGGATGAGAGCCGATTTAGTCTGTCGAGCGATTTTGGACGTATACACATCTGGAGAGAACAGGGAACACGCAGTCACACCTCCAACATCATCGATAGGGACCGGTTTGGAGGTGGCGGAGTTCTCGTTTGGTGCGGTATCATGCTTGGTAGCTGTACTGACCTCCACATCTTCCAAGGAGGATCGGTCACTGGTGTCCGCTATTGTACCGAGGTTCTCCTGCCTTACGTGCGTCTGTTTAGAGGTGCTGTGGGTCCTGAGTTCCTCTTCATGGACGACAACGCTACACCTCATCGTACAGTGGCTGTCGCAGAGCTGTTGGAGAATGAAGATATTCAACGAATAGATTAGCCCGCAAGGTCTCTGGACCTAAATCCAATCGAACACGTGTGGGACTTTCTCAGGAGACGCTTGGCAGCACGTCACCAGCCGCCAGCAACGATTCCGCAGCTGCGATTGGCGCTACAAGAGGAATGGGCAGCGGTGCCTCAACAGCTCTTTGACAACCTCGTCCTCAGGCATGGACAGACGTTGTAAATCCTACAACGCAGTCAAGGGTGATCATATCCCCTACTAAAGACTGGATTTTTCTTGGCAGCCGCCTGTCACATGAACGTTTGTCTTCTGTCCAGTTGTGTTCGAAGCTACCTTTTCAATAAAGTGCTTTTGTATCCTTTGGATTCCTTGTTTGGGCGGTTTTGCTAACTTGTCCCATATTCTTACATCTTGGGGATCTTATGGTATGATTTGGGTCGATGTGGAGCACTTCCGCACGACGTTACAATCGACAAAACCGTCTCATCCTTACTTTTTTCACGCCAGTGTATTTCGTACGGTTGTTCCCATGTGTTAAATTTCAATGTGCGCATTTATTATATTCCATTTTGCGTATTTATTAATATTTTTATTTTATCCTCCAAACAGTCTTACCTAGAATTACATGCAACGGTTTGCTCACAGAATGAACCCTCACATTCAGCATAATGTTTTGTAGTTTGACTTAGTCTGTACATTCTGTCAAAAATAAAAGATACGCTCTATATAAAAATAAAATATACAGTGAGTGACCACTTTATTATGACCACCTGACAGTTTTAAGCAAATGAGCTATGGCTGCACGCTGTTGCTGCTAGAGGGCGAGGCTAGTATAATAAGTTAGTAAAATCATGCAATGCATTGATTATAATACGCTTTCCAACATACCGGAAATCATTACTCAAGTTATGAGAATAGTGGCTGTGGAATAAATCTCAGTCCTGTGCCCTGACCTTTGATCCCATTTCGATGATATTCAACAGAACCGGTTTGGTATACCTCCGAAATAACATGATAAAGTTTTGTCGCAATCGAAGCATTTTTCCTTAAGTTATGATGCATAAGGGCTATGGAATAGATCCCGCCCCGGTGTCCTAACTTTTGAACCCATTTCGCCCATTTTCAACATAATTCGTCCCCAGGCAAGACCCTACAACATACTGACATTTCATACAAATTGAAGCATTTTTACGTAAGTTATGACGCATAATGACGATGGAAGTGATTCCGCTTCTATGTCCTGACCTTTGACCCCATTTCTCCCATTTTCAATAAGGTTTGTAGCCAGGTGGTCCCCTACCACATACTAAAATTTCATCGAAATCGAACCTTTTTTACGTTAGTTATGACGCATAACAGCAGTGGAATGGATCCCGCTCCTATGTACCGACCTTTGCCCCCATTTCGTTCACTTTAAATAGGGTTTGTTGCCAGGTGGTCCCCTACTACATACTGAAATTTCATCGAAATCGAACCATATTTACGCACGTTAGGACGCATAAGGGTAATAGAATGCATCCCGATCTTATGTCCTGACCTTTGACCCCACTTCACCCATTTGGAAAAGGGTTCGTCCCCAGGCGGTCTCCTACCACATAGTAAACTTTCATTGAAATCGAACCGTATTTACGCAAGTTATGACGCATAAGGGCAGTGGAATGATTCCGCTCCTACGTCGTGACCTTTGACCCCATTTGTCCCATTTTCAATAGGGTTCGTCCCAGGTGGTTTCATACCACATACTAAAATTTCATCGAAAGCGAACCATTTTTGCGCCAGTTATCGTGCGGAAAGACGGACAAAGCTGGAGCATATACGCTTCTTCAACCTACGATTGGAAAGCGTAAAAAAGGGAAACCTTAGTAGTAAAAGAGATTTTTGGGTGACGAGATGGGTAAAAATGCGATTTGACGGACTTTCAACGTGGGATGATTGTAAGAGTTCGGAGCCATGGAGCGAGAATCGCCGAAACCGCGGCATTCGTGAAATGTTTTAGAGCAGCTGTTGTTAAAGTGTTTAAAGAATGGACTGTCAGCCAAAGATCTCTCTACGTGCAACGTGTGGTCGTCATTGACTAGTGACTGCTCAAGCGGAACGGAGAGAATGGCAACAGTGCAGCAAATTACAGACCATCTTAATCAAGGATCCCCTCAAATGATCTCTACACGCACTGTTTGCCGTACATTGCATCGGATGGGATATGGCAGCCGAAAGCCTGTTCGAACACCTTTGCTGTTTGCAGTTAACAAGAGAAAACGTCTCCAGTTCGCACAGGAGCACACAGATTGTACAGTCGATAATTGGAAACAAATTATGTGGTCCGATGAATCACGTTTTCAGGTGCACCATGCCGATGTCCGAGTGAGACTTTGGCGGAAACAGCACGAAAGCATGGACCCCAAATGCATTGCTACAACCCTTCAAGTTGGTGGAGGCAACGTTATGGTTTGGATAATGTTTTTTTGGCATGCTTTGGACCCTTTAATTCGTGTTGATCAACGTCTGACGGGCACATCATATCTAAACATCCTTGCGGACCAAGTGCATCCTGTCATGTGGATGGTTTATCCCAATGGCGATGGTTACTTTCAACAAGATAATGCATCGTGCCATAGTGCTCATATTGTACAGGATTGGTTTCAGGAACATGCCGGCGAGTTTACTTTGCTTAGGTGGCCCCCACAATCTCCAGATCTCAACCCCATTGAGAATTTGTATGATGAAGTTGAACGAACCACCAGACAGCTGGATCCACAGCCCTGCAATCTCACACTCCTGGAAACCACCTATCAACATCTCGTGGAGTCCATGCCACGCAGAATCGACGTAATATTAAAGGCAAAAGTTGGCCCAACGAAGTACTGGGGGATGGTCATAATAAAGTGGCCACTCGGTGTATATCAGCCTAGCACCCCAGGGAGTATTGTCGCAAATGCTGCGAAACTTAATGATTGCACAACGTATTACATAAGTAAGAAATTATAGCATTTTCGGATCAAAAGAAAGAAAACGAATATTGGAAAAGAAGGTATTCAGGATCATTCTAATACGTATGAGTTGGGTTGATGCATAAGTTCGTGCCGTTTTTTTCACGGCATACAGGAATGTATTACATCAGAAGGGAAAACGGAATCAATCAACTAGACCCCCCATTGTGTACGATGGTGTCCCAACTTCTGTATAGGTGCAATGCCATTCTTGTAAAAACGTACAGGTTTTGCTGCGAAGAAATCATCAAAGAAATTCTGGAGATCAACATCACTGTTGAACGCCCTGCCACGGAGCGCATTCGACCAAGATCTGAACAGGTCATAGCCTGAAGGAACGACATCTGGGAAAGAGCCGGATGTGGAAGGATCTCCCATTTCATGTCCTGAATGGCCATTTTGGCCATGTTTGCACTGTGAGGGCGTGCGTTAACATGTTGGAGAAGGACACCATGGTGTTGAAGTGGCTGTTTCTGCTGAATTGCTCTCTCCATACGGTGGAGTTGCTCACAACAGAACGCACTGTTGATGGTGCGATTCTTCGGCAGCATTTTCTAGTGAATTATGCCTTCCATGTCCCACCAGACACATAACATGATCTTCTCAGGATGAAGGTCATGACTTTGGACGTGGTGTGGGCATCTTGTTTGGGCTTAACCATTCCCTCCGATGCCTGAAATTCACGTACAGGCACCACTTTTCATCTCCAGTTAAAATACGTTACAGAAAGGGTTTGTGTTGCTGAGAATATTCGCGATAGCAGGCGACCAAGGAACTACGTATGGCAACACGCTGATTCATGTCTTCCTCTGTGGGACTGGGAGGCACCCAAGACCACAATTTGTGGACCTTTCCCATACGTTCCAGGTGTCGCACCACGGTGACCTGATCACAGTCTATTCCAGTGGTCAATTCGCGTGTGGTTTGCCTCGGATCCAAGTGGATTCAATGGTTCAAACAATCCTCATCAGAGTGAGATAGACGACCTGAGCGTGGAGAGTCGTTGAGGTCAAAATTGCCACCTCGGAACCGCTTAAACCATTTGTGGGCTGTCTTGGGTGCAATAGCAGCAGCCTTCCCCATACGCAACACAAATTTGTCGAGTAGTCTCGGCGGCTGTGGATCCCTTGTTAAATTCGTAGAGGAGTAGATCTCGGAAATGTTCATTCCTCTCTACTTGACACTCCATACTTCTGGACCTGAAAACCTAAATACCATCAGCCACAATCACACAACGCAATATCATTTAGATATACGATATTACTGGCTACATTTTGATATACAACTGACCATCTGCACCGTCACTACTGACCTGGGAAACACTCGTGAAGTAAAACGGCATGAACTTATGCATTAATCCAATATTAATCTGCTTTTTAACAGAGTTATATCCATCGCATGTTATTACCATATTTTTGGCCGCCAAACTATTTTTCCTTGGTTACTTTACATCAGGCAAAAACACTTTCGCAACAGCTGGCTTTTATAAACGTCTCTGTTGATATGAACCATAGACTTATTTAATGTTATAATAAATGCTTCATAAAGTAAATTTACCTGCACTCGGATCATCGTTGCATCTCTTCATGCTATTACGATGAAGATAATGGAATCGTACTATCATTACAGCAATTATGGGATTTTGAAGTTACCGGTTTTCAATTACATTGCAATTGTTTAAAAAGAAATCACTCCTTCCCTTTGTTGATTTGAATCTAGGAGGTCCCACAGAGGGTCAACAACCGTTCATTAAACCCTGGATTTCTGGCTGAACTCATAGGTGCTAAGGGTACAACGTGTGAATGCCTAACCACTTCAGCAAATTACCCGGGAGACGTGCTCGTGGAAGAGGTCGAGGAGAAATAAGATGCAGAGGCTCAATGTCACGACGGGTAGCGTTTGAATTCTCAAGAGTTATGACTCCCTAATGAACCCCATTCATCCTGTTTTCTTTGTAAAGAAGTATGAATTTAACTTACGGACACATTCTCTTTGAACAGTGTCTTTCTTCCTGTTTCTTTCTTATTTTTTTTTCTTTCTTTTTTACCAGAATTTATTGCTGAGTGATTGCACTTTAATAATATGTTCTAAAACAAATGCATTGTAAAAGCACGCTGAGTGTTTCAAATGTAGACGCAGATTGTTTGCTATGCATACATGTTTAACGAAGAGAGCGAAAGAGAGAGAAAAAAACACTGCTTTTCCAAGCACGGTCTCCTTCGGAACGCAGTGTGTGTGTGTGTGTGTGTGTGTGTGTGTGTGTGTGTTATAAACTATTAATACACATATGTTCCTCTGGCTTCTCTGCAGATAACATTTCTCAATATTCAATAATTCGCTTTTACTTACGTACATTATTATTATTATTTTTTTTTTTTAATGTGCTCCAAAGGAGAGCTGAGCCAGTTATGCAGTCCTGAAAAATCAAGATCTTTAGCGGTGAATTGTAGGCAGTGGATGATTTTTATTGATCGTGCATTCATATCCTACACTATAATCTTATGGCAACCAATTTAATAGCGTATTTGGTCGCCTTTGACCGTATAAACAGTTTCCACCGGTCGTGTCATTACCTTCACCAGGCCGCTGAAGGTTTCGTCAGGCAATCTCTACCAACTTGATAGAACGATGTCCCAGATGTCAATGACCACGCTTGGCACTTGCTTCGACAGGTTCCGCTGCATTCCATAAATATTCGATGGGATTCAAAGTGGGGGAACTTGACGGCCACGGGAGCACGCGAAATGCCGGGTGTGAATGGTTAC
Source organism: Macrothele yani (assembly GCA_039090855.1). Lineage (NCBI taxonomy): Eukaryota > Metazoa > Arthropoda > Arachnida > Araneae > Macrothelidae > Macrothele > Macrothele yani. The sequence continues at coordinate 111,106,667 of CM077025.1, forward strand.
AGATATGTCTCTCCAACTATTCGTGAGAAATGAGAGTCTTGGGCAACTTTCCGTCATCTTTGAAAGAGTATAGCGTCATCTAAGTACACGGTCAAAACATAGGTGAGTACTTATTCAGAAAGTCTGCTTAGGTAGGATCTGGTGAGAAAGATGTGTTCAACTGAGATAAAGGGATCCAGTGATGTCTATGAGAAGAATTCCTGTACCATGATACTACTGCAGAAGGCCGATTTCTCTCCCACAGCGCAGTGTTGTTGCCGCTGTCCACTTCCGGAGCTTCGAATAGAGTTCCACCTGTCGGTATGTTGAAGCGGGAACCTGGACACATCGTATGACGTGATTTCTTCCCAGTCGTGTATGTTCCCCGTGTATCCTGAGGAATAGCGTACAACATTGGGAGACCACGATTCCGTTAGTAGACTTTGTTGGCAGCCAAAAGATTTAATATAGGAATTATGCCATTCAGCGGTTAATTCCGACGGCACCGCGCGTAAGGAATGAGCGCTATTTAATCAGAAAGGACTTAACTGAAGGAAATATCCAGGGCTTCCCAAGAGGAAGGATAATATCCAGGGTGCATAAAACAGATCCCGGTGTTCATGTATTCCAAAGAAAAAAAAAAAGTACTTATATTTCATATCTTGCGTTAAGCCCTATTTTCAGGGTAAATTTTCTCCTTCATGAAGTAATTCTTTTTTTTCAGCTCCCAGAAGATCAGGTAGGGATAGCCAAACGTATCCCACCCCTTCATTAGTAAAGTGCTAGAACGTGAGAAATACACAAAGTACAAACAAGCGTTTCTCACGCCGAGATCTTGCGCGCCACGGAAGGGGGGGAGTCATTAGCCGTGCAATTCCATTTGAATGAAGCACGTCCTCACCAGCTAAGAAAAAGGCGAACAGAACATATTTCTCGAAGGGGTGTGATCAGGGTTGACAGATGCATAAAGGGTCACTGATGAAGTGAAACAGGGCCCTCGATAGTGTTACGGACCCCAAACTGCGTGCTTGACGGGTCAAAGAAAGCATATTTCTCTCAGCATCCCAAGCCCTTCATTCTTTAAAATGACGTATCACGATGACCCGCAACGGTTGATAATCCAATCCGCAGCGAGGGATTGTGGCTCACAACCAATGAGGAATGAACATTCCTGTAAAGGTTACAACGGAAACCCCACCCCCTCGAGATGGAGAGGACGTTTTTCCGAAGGAACGATGAGGACAGTAATGAACTAAGTCGGAATACAGAGTAAATACGAAGGAAGCGGACAGTAAGAGAAGAGTAATACACTAAGTCAAAGAAAAGGAAGGAACTGAGCGCGAGAAGAGAAACGGACTACGTCCGAGAGGGTAGAAGACGAAGTCCAAAAGAGGGACAGACGCAGAAGTTAGGGATGAAGAATAGCGCACCGGTTTGAGCTCGCGCAGGACATCAGGAAACTACTTGATAGCGGCATCGATATTGGGTGAGACTTCTTTAACTTGTAATAATACCTCAAATAGCATGAGTGTGCATGATTATGCTCCCATGAAATCTCAGTAGTTGAAGCCAATTCTTTTGCAAGTGTTCATTTAAATGTTTGTATATTAAACTCGAAAACGCAAAATGCTTAGAGATTAACCCTAGAAGTTAAACATCTGATTTTGATCTAGATAAAATAGAACTCCACCGATACCCATGTATGTACCTTTTAAGAAACTAAATTGAGAAATCTGTCTCTTGTTGAATTTCACCAGAATTTCTCAAATATTTCCAGTATTGTTTATAGAGTGAATCTTTTAAATATCTTATCACTAAATTATCCAAATCACCAAAGTTGCAGCTCAGAATTAGCTTTTCCTTTGAAAGTTTTTTAGTAGTTGCTTATTTTGTAATTCAGTCATCTCTTACATTCCCAACCCTTACCCAATGAAATTCTTATCATTAAAGCGGCACATGGACGAACATGGGATTCCCATGTTTTCCTATATGAAACACAACGCAGTTCACCCGTCGACCTTGAGCTTGGAGACCCTCAATTAGGGAACCCAACCCCATGGTAGACACCAGTAGACAGGAAAGCTTAACAGGGTAAAGAGTTATGCAAAATTTCGGCCTTTCAATTTAATCCTACTGCAGCAAATAAGACGCAGCAGCTGGTTCGCCTCGTTGACCAACCGGACGGGGGTAATATGTAATGTCCAGTAATAGTGCAAGCAAACATTCGATGACGTACACCAACGTGGACACCCAAACGTGTCGCCGACTCTGCAGACCATCAGCAAGCGCCAGCTGGATTGTTTGCTCCAAAGTTAAGTGAGGTATTTTTAACCGTCGGTTTTCTCGAAGAATAAGTGCAGTGGTTGTGTTTCTACTCCGACACGTTCGATGGATGGATGTGTGTGTTTTCCCTATATCGGACTATTCTCACTAAAGGTGGCCGAAGACACACGTTTGAATGACACGTCTGAGTGTCACGCCAGAAAACGGGGAGTCTTGTGCTTAAGGCGGCATGTGACGTAGAGTGAAGCAGCAGTGAAGCTCTTCAACGCCTGTCTGAAATCTTCTTCACTCCACGCTACACGCCGCCTATGGAACAAAACTCCCCTGTTTGCTGGCGTGACACTCATACGTGTCATTCAAACGTGTGTCCTGTGGCCGCCTTAAGTCTACTCTCCAACAACCAGTAATGTCAGTGGTTGCAATCAGCCATTTTCGCACTCATTCCTGTTTCAAAATTCGACAAGTCGTTCCCTTTCCCCATTGCAGCAGCTTCGTATCGGAGAACTGTCATGTCCTGTCCGGGCGTCCTTTATAAATTTCGCGCATGTCACTGACATCACTGTTCTATGCTGTGGGACGTTTCAAATCGTAGAAACAGGGACGGTCATAATGGTTTGGCCCATGGCTGGACCTATAAATTGATTTTTACGTCTTGTTTTCTTGGTAACTGGTGCTTTTGCACATATGCAAGCTGTCCATTGTTAAATATGCACATTTTAAAGCTATTCTTGAACCAAGTGGGGTTTTTTTTCAGTTTTTGATGTGCAAATTTGATCCTCCTTAAAATATATTTATATTTGTTTCATGACAATAGATCCTGTTTCATTGATAACCTGCATCGTTGCGTGGTCATATGCCTTTCTGTTAACTGCAGAGTGGCCGTACCGCTGACGCAGTGATCTAAGCTCTGACTTCTGACTGTTCGTCTGCGTCTCAGATGAAGCATGAGTGGTCTGATCATTCGTCCGTGAGGGGTCCGGGTTCGAATCCCGGTGAGGCATGGATGTTGTGTTTGTCTTACGGCACTGGCTCTCTCCCTTCCCTGGAACCAGTGACCCTAAATTAGGGACGGGCGACTGCTTATAGCCCATTGAGTTGCTCACGGTGGTCGTTAAACCTCCAATCAAAAAAAAAAAAAAAAAAAAAAAAAAAAAAGAAGCATGAGTGGTGCGTCTGTCTTACGGCACTGGCTTTCTCCCCTCCCTGAAACCAGTGACCCTAAATTAAGGACGGTCGACTGTTTATAGTCCATCGGGTTGCTGAGGGTGGTCGTTAATCTCTCAAACAAACAAAAAGTATTACAGAGAAGTACAGTGAAATCCAAGAGCGAAGAAGTCCATAATACATGTATGCAATTAACGCCCGAAATGTATTTGCATAAAACCGCTCTTACATCGTGATTGTCGCTATGACTGCAGCCAGGGCCGTAACTAGACTTTAGTTTCGGGGGGGGATTCTATAGCAAAAATGTAATCTATCTATCTAAATAGACCCGTAATTAGACTTCTGTTTCGGGGTTTAAGAAAAAAATCTATTCCGCAGCAAAAATCTATCTATTTAATCACTTAACAAAACAATAAACTCTTTAGCTTTTAGTATATTAGTATTAGTGAGTAACAACACATGAACCTATTCAGTATTAACACTAAAACAAACTGAACAATATGAGACATAGATCACATGAAAACAACCGGATTACACAGGAGACCGGATGAAAGGTTGAAACATGAAAATTATAAAAGAAATTGAAATCTCCGTCAGGAAGTGCATTTTAAATATTTGACAGTTGCTATGATAGAAATTATTACACAGTCAATTCAACGTCGAAGTCCCATGGTAGGGTAGCTTCATCTATCGCTATCGTAATTTTTTAAATCCACTTCCAAACGGAGATTTCATTTTTTTTAATAATTTCCATTTTTTAAATCTTTTTTATAATACAGTAGATAGATAGATTCTATCTGTCTATCTTTTAAAAATGGTTTAAAAATGAACATTATAAAGTTTTAAATTTCCGTCAGGAAGTGGATTTAAAAAATTCCTAATTGGTTGTCTAATAGTTTTCATCTATAGATGACATGAAGTGGCTGTTAATTTCATTCTCTTCTTCCCTCCATCTCTACGCACGTCGCAAGAAGTAAACTAACCTCCACCACTTAAGAGGAAATAAGTGAGAACGTTCTCAAGCTAAACATGTGCTTTATTCTTACATTTTGCAATTTGCACCTCCATTTCCTTCCCAAATGACAACACACTAATTAAAGTTCGCAAATCTCACTCCTCACCCATGTCAACATCGGATGTAATTGTAATTCATCTTCTACCGACGCCACTTCCTCTCCGTTCACCCTCTGACCCCTCTCCGTCTATGTAGACCGAAAGCGAAACCAGATCAGCGTTTATCTAGGCACTGGATGTCCGACTCTCCTGGCACCGCTTTGGACCCTGTGGTATGTGGAGTTTCAAATTTGAGATGCAATCGCTCACTGCGCTCTCGTTTTTCTAAACACAATCCATCCCAGTCTGGTATCTTGACTTTATAAAAAAACAATAAACTACGATTCCAACTGCCATTTTTTTGTGTGTTACTTAACACGATAAATAAATAAATAAGCGATCTCAAAAATACCTGATAATAGAGCAATTCCGATTAATAAAGTACCAAACACAGAGTTTCGTGTACTTCTGTAAATTTATTGCTGCTGACCATTGGGTGTAGTGAGAAAAAAAATGTCCTTCTGAAGTAAGGTTTATCAAAGGAAATAACAGAAACAATTTGTGAAAAAAAAAATGGAAAGAAACGAAAAGATCTAAATACTTACGATAAACAAGCAAAAAAAGTTTGCCCAAAAAATTTCGGGAGAGAGTGGTTGGACCCTAAGAACCCCTCCCCTGGATAAGGCCATTAACCCAGCTTTGTGTTAAACGTCGTTCAGGGAAAGCAGCTGTCACCAGTGGCGTAGCCAGATATTTCTTAAGGGGTAGGGTTCCATGGTTTTGGTTCATTGGTGAAAGCCTCGTATATGTATATCGCTTTAAATTCGTGCTCAGTCTCTCCTCAAGGGAGGGGTTCAACCCCCCCCCCTCTGGCTACGCCAGTCGCTGTCACATCCTGTGACAGCTTCTTTCCCTGAAAAACTGGATGCGCCAACGCCATCAATACTTGTTTCTTTTTTTCTTAATGGTTGAAAAAAAAAACCTTCCATGCCTGAAAAATAATCTTTTAAGACGCAGTTTTTCTCTGTTCGTACACGTCGTTTCTGCGAAGACGATGTAGCAGTTGCCGGCATGGAAGGCGGGACGTCATGAAACCAGCAGACGCTAGGGATATTTCGTCCAATCGCATTCCTCATTTGATACCATTGGAATACAAATTCTTCTGCGTAGTTTCCCTGGTGTTGTACAAGTATTAGCCGCGTGTGTGCTGCCTAGAAAATTATGGTGCCTTCTTCCCCAGAAAGACAGATTTGAGAAGAGCCACTCGCAGTGTTCTGAAACGTTTATCAGGATCCCTACACAAAGATTAATTAATTTTATTTAGTTGAATTTTCAAGTAAGTGCTCGATTTTAATACTAGTGCACCGCTCTTCCGTTTCTCTTTTGTATTAAGCATACTGTGTTTAATAAATATATTCTTTAGCTTCACACCAAGAGGGCGTGTTTTCATTCATCTTACAAGCTGGTGTTTCTTTCATCTCAGCTTCTGTACTCCCCGAGTTGAAATCAACACTGCCTTCGCAAAATGAGGAAATTCAAGCTGTGTGCTTAATCGCACATTCAGCTACTGGTGCTTATTGTTGGGTCTAATCCATCAAACATGATCTCAATGATTACATATTTTTGTTTATAAGGCTGACGCGTACCACTGCTGCAGCCGATGTGTGATTAATTACGCACAGCAATATAATATGTACATGCATCTACGTCCGTACGTATTTTAGCATCTCTGCAAAAAAAAAAAAAACCTATCTAGACGCCATCTTCCACCTGTTAATTCTCAAGCGTCAGCCCTGCTATTGTTTAGGAGGTAGACAGAAACAGAATTTTTAAATACCAGAGGTGTCGGTATTCTAAAAGATCGGTATGTTCCTTGAAAGGAATTATAAAGGAGGGGAGGGAGCTGTAAAAACAAAAAAGACCCGTATAAATGTAAAGCCCTGTACGAAAATGAACAGATCAAAATGCCTCAGTCCAAGAGTATGCTGCCAAAAAATGAAACAAAAAAAAATACATAGTTGGAATAGAAAAGCCCATGACTATCTCTGCTTATAGGATTATAAATTACGATACAGGAAAGCACTCAAAATATTTCTCTGTGGAAAACGCACTAGGAAGTAGAATTTATATGACTATAAAAAATTTCAAAACGATGCTTACTATTATTTATTGGCTAGGAGATCACCTGTCAGAAACAATGTAAAAGGAAGTAATTGTAGAATAAAAATTTGTTTTATTTTTCCGATAAGGACTAAAATTTGGACATCAAGAAATTTTTGTATTGCGTTTGATCCTTTACACAGCTTCTAAGTACATTTTAGTAAAAGTAACAAAGACTATTTAAAGTGAAAAAAAAAAAAGGACGTGTTTTTTTTTATTAATACACAGTCGTATCAGAAAAATAAGACCACCTACCTAATAATGGGAATAACCACCCTTGGCCCAAATGATAGTGGCAAGACGGCGTGGCACTGACTCTGTGAGGCCCTTGAAGGTTACCCGAGGCACACGTGCCCAAAGCAGGGAAGTCCCGGAGATGACGTGGTTGTGCGTCGGAACATCGATCCTCTCGATCCAGATAGTCCTACAAGTGATCTATGGGCTTGAGATTGGGCGATTCACCCTTCAAGACAGAACGGAGACATCGCTGGCGTGTTCCTGGAACCAATCACTCACCCCCGTAGCTGGATGGCAGGGCGTATTGTCCTCTTGGTAGACACTATCACCACCAGAGTATACATCCAACATGATGGGATGGATGTGGTCAGCGAGAATGGACGAGCAGCCATTGGCGTACAGGGACCCATCCAGTTGTACCAGCGGTCTCACGTGATACCAGGGAAACATGCCCCAGACACGCACATTACCTCCGCCGGCCTAAACTTGAGCGTCAAGTGTGTCCGGGTGTTGATTATTCTGTGCCTGACGCCGTATCTGTCACACCTCGTCTCTTTTGTGGAGTAGAAACCTGGATTCGTCGTAGAAGGCAAACTTTTCCCACTCTTCCACTGTCCAGTGACGGTAATCCAATGCAAATTTAAGTCCAATTTTCGGATAGTACTCTTCCCTAGGACAACAGCTATAGTAGCAGTTGATTAGGACTACAGATATAATAGCAACACCTACTATAACTGTAGTCCTGAGGAAGGGTCGGGGTACAAACCGAAAATTTGTCTTAAAAAATCTCCTTTATTCCTTAAAAAAACCCTCATAATTTTGAAATAGGCAATAATTCCAGGAATAGCCATGTCATCAACAATTATCCAGTTTAAGAAATATTTTTTTGCATTCGGAATCCTAAACTGATCGTTGATCCCTGCCGTTCAATTTTGTCCGATGCATAACTTCGCCGTTAGGGGCGTAAGTATAGAATTATTGAATTCGAAACATATTTTATTCCGTGTCATTGCTGTGAAAAATCTGACCGAAACAAATTTTTCTTTCCTTCGGTACATCTTAAACCAAGAAGATTTTGCGTACAATTTCTTCTGCAAATAATGCAAAGTCTCCCACTAGGAGGCGTAAAATAAGTATCCCTATTCTCGACTGCATACAAAAGCGAGAAATAGGAATACTACGACGAAACCTGGTAGGTATTTTATTGAGGCCTTGGGAAATAATAGTTCGAAATTGCGCAGCTAGGGGAACAATAGCGCAGCAGACTCAAGAAAAGAACAGATACGTGCGTGAATTTACTGTTTATTGACAGCACAAACGTTTCTGGGCAAAATGTACAGCCGTTCAGAAGTGATGACATGCTGCAAACGAAGAACCCCATGTGACACCGCTGCTCACAGCATGTCACGGTCGATGTTCGCCACTTAACGTCTGATAATAATTTTCAGATTTGGGAGAGAGCACATAAACTCTGTCTTTCATGTATCCCCAAAGCCAGAAATAACAAGGGGTAAGACCCGGTGATTGGGCTTGTGAAGACTGCGGAAACTTTCGGGAAATTATGTGTTAATAGGGAAATGTTCGACAGAGCAATTCCTCTTGTACTGCTGTGTGAGAATGCATTCCAGATTGGCCGTAGTCACTGGCAACTGTGATTTCATCCACAACGTTTTCGGAAACTGGCGAGCGTCCCCTTCCCGACGTCGCAGGTCAAAGTTGGTTGACGAGAGGTTTAATCGAAAAGCTATAAGAAACTTTCAGTGGTCGGCACAGGCACCGGATCTTAATCCCATAGAGAATCTGTGGGTGAAATTGAGGCAAAAGATCCGTCAACAATGACCCACATCTAAAACAGCATTAATTGAGTCTGTAAGGGCCCTATGGTACCATGTTTTTACCAATGGACAACTAGAGGAGCTCATTAGTTCCATGCAAAGAAGGTGCACTTTGTTACTATGAAACCGTCGTTATCCAATTAAATATTAGAGCGTATTTTGCTAGTTGGTAAGTTATTTCAAGTGTCCTGCAAGTTTCAAAAATGTACTGTACAGTAATTTTACGTTAAATGCATTGCAAACTAATTTCATAAATTCCACTGTTTTGATTTTTATGACTAGACGCTGTACTTTTGCTTTTAACTTCACTTCTGTTACCGGTAATAGCATTCTGTAAAAGTATTTGAATTTAGCATAAAATTTCCTTTAAAATGATGTATAATATGTATTCCTGACTTTACCATTACGCTGTATAAGTTGACTTCAAACATCAAAAATTTGACTTTCGGTCTATTGGTGCAGGACCTTTGGCCTTAACTGTATGTGCTTCTAGGAGTACGACTTGGAATATTTTTCTGTTGGACAGCGTTCACAGTGGGGAACATTTTTCATATAATTTCTAATTCTTCTTCGCGCATAATATTTACTCTAGACGGCGTAAGTGCACGTTTCTGTTTACAACATATCTGCAGCTGTATCTGCGCATCTAACAAACCTGGCTTAAAAAAATCCCTTTTGAGTCCTAAACCTCTCACCACAGAAACATTTGAATAACTTTCATACATTTTATTAGCGTCGGAAAGGCATACTCATTACAACTGAAAATTCGGTGTCATCTTTCTTTCTTCTTTTTTTCTTTTAAACTAGTCTCCAGTATTTCGCTTTGATCTTCTTACCCTTCATGCTTCATCCTTCATCGCGTAATTAGTTTTCTCATTTTTATTTACTTATACGTTTATCTTCCTGTTCTCATATTCTTACATACGGTGGGTCTAAAATTGAATTCGATTTCATTTTATTATGTTGTGCCATATAATTTTCTTGAAACTATTTTTCACTACTTTCTAGAATTTTATTTATTTTCCGTGACTTGTCATTCATCATAATTCTCTTGCTCAGCTTCATTTGTTTATTCACAGATTTTCTTATGAATTGAAGTGTAAGATGCACGATGTAATTTTATATTAGTCTTAATACCTTACTTTTAAATTTTTCTTCACTGTTTGGCTTTAGCATATCTCTATCGATCCGCTTTTTGAAATGGCAACTTATTCGCAGATATTTATATATACACTATATTGACAAAAGTCACCGGACACCTAGAAGAGAAACACAACATAGCATTTATTGACAAACATTAGCACGATGTCGGTCCACCTTTGTCCTTAATGCTTGCGCTGACACTTCGAGACATGCTTTCGACAAAGTTTTGAGCGCTTCCATTCAGTACATAATGCTACCGCTAACTGTTGCATAGTAGTAGGCCTCTATGGGATTAAGATCAGGGATCTGTACAGGCCAGTCCACACATGATACGGAATTATCGTCAAACCGCGCCGTAACAGTCCTTGTTTTATGGCTCGGTGCATTATCCTGCTGGTACCAACAAGGCTCGGTTTAATAGTATTGTCACAGAGTTGGTAGGGCATAATTGTCCAGAATATCGAGGTAGACGTGCTGGTTAACAGGTTTATCCACGATAACCAATGGGCTGGGACCATACTACGAAAAACACCCCCACACGAGTACACTGCCAGCTCCAAACTTGATCGCAGGAAAAGTACACTGTGGTAAACAGCGTTCCCCCGGCTGCCGCCATACCTACACACGGCCATCAGACTGAAAGGTCATGTTTCTCGTATGAACAACCCACTAATATAACACCCGACAATCTTTCCTTTCTCAAAGTCAGTTCTTCCCCGCCGCGACATTTTCACTCAACTTCACAGCTATATGATTACGGTCCCCGCACGGGGATAACTGGTTTTCCAGTTATTTGGGGAGAGGCGCCCCCACGGCCCGAGCTCACCTTGTGACGGTATACATTTTGTTAACTCTTGAACGATAACATCACCGAAGGGACAGCTGTTCATCCAGCTGATGGGGGATGGCGTCCCCACGGCCCGAGCCGATTTTCTCTTATGATTTTGCTTTTTCGTCTTTAGTTCATTTATTGACATGTACCCGCCTCAGCTGTAGGCTGCTGAGGTTGTGATGAGGCGCCAGCTCCGGGTTTTGTTCCTCGTTCCCTCCCCTGTCTTTTCTCTTTTGTTATATTTTCTGTTTTTCCGGAGCTGGTTAGCTTAGACCTACCTGCACGTTTGCCGTGTGCGGTGACCCGTACAAGTGGAAACGGGGATGCTGGAGGCTGCGGTATCTGGGGGCCGGGTTGTAGTTGTCTCCAGATGCCAACACTCCTCTTTGCTCTCTGCTTCACCCTAAACGGGAGGATGGGAGCTAACCCACTCCTAGTCAGGAAGTCTGTGGCGGAGTGGCGTCCAGACTTCTAGCGGCTTGTCGTTCTGTTCAGCAGGGTGAGTTTGGGGGTAGGGTGGGCATGCCAAAGGGGTGTTCCCCAAGCACGGGAAAAGTCTGGGTGCACGCCGAGCGTATGTCTGCCCTACCAACTTGCTAAATCCGCTGACTATCCCTAGAGCCGAGTCCTGCATCCTCTTGGGCTTGCGGACCTCCGGCTCTCCCTCGTTGGGCTCGGTAGTGGGTGGGGAGGTCGGCGGACGAATTTTTCTCTTCTTCATGGCAACACAAAGTGTTTCCCATGCTACTACTTTAAAGCGCCCTGTGGAGGATGGTTCACCTTCCTCGACTAAGAAACTTGTTTCAAATCATTGCAATGCTCTGTTTCTTTTAATAAAATCCGGTGACTCTTCACAGTCACTCAGTAGCAAGAGTCCTTTCTGTATCAACAAGGCTCTGCAGGCCGTTGCTGGCTCTCCAAAGAGTGTCAAGAAGCTCCCTTCAGGGATCTTCTCGTGGAAACCTCTAATCCACGCCACAGTGCCACCTTGCTGGAAACGACCGTTTTGCTTGGCATTCCTGTTCAGGTTTCTCCCCATGGTTACCTCAATTCGTCTCGCAGTGTTGTCAACTCCCGCGATCTGCTTGAGTGCAGCGATGAGGAATTGCTGGAGGAACTTGGTGAACAGCATGTCATTGGTGTTCCACGGATTCTTTTTAGGCGGGATGGGAAATCTATTCCCTCCCGTAACATCATCCTAACTTTTGACTCCCCAATCCTGCCTATTTCCATCAAGACAGGTTATTTATGGCTTGATGTTCGGCCGTATATCCCGAACCCCTTGCGATGTTTCAGGTGCCAGCATTACGGTCACTCCCAGCAATCTTGCCGTAATGTTGCAAAGTGTGGTCGCTGTGGTTCCACAGAACACTCTTTGGCGGAATGCTCTGCAGAGTCTGATCATTGTGTCAACTGCGAAGGGACTCATCCTGCATCTTCTAAGCAGTGTCCAAAGTGGATAGAGGAACAGGCAATCCAACGCCTGAAGAGAACTGAGCACCTCTCGTATCTCCAAGCTAGACGGCGGATCGCCCCATTACAACCAGGCCGGCGGTCATATGCTTCAGTTGTGGTGCAGAAGGTTTCAGTGGCGGTCCAGACTGAGGTGACCATCCCAGCGCGGTGTCCTTATGATTTTGAGGACATCGTTGCTGCTGGATTGGAGGCACTGAAGTCTCGCCGCATTGCCGCCAAGGCGACATCAACATCGTCGCCTAAACCTTCCTCTATGCCGAAAACATCTTCTGCCAGCACAGGGACCCAGGGCACTGCAAAGAAGAAGCCGGAGAAGGTGAAACCAGGCTCATCCTCCCCGAAAGAGAGCAGGCAAAAACCACCTCTCAACACAGGGGGTAAACACAGCCCTGTGTTACCTCCAGACACTGCGGATGGATTGGAGGTGATGGACGACATGGAGAGTTTCTAGTCGTCTGTCTTTTTCATTCTTTCATTTCATTTTTCATTATGGCCACACTCATTCAGTGGAATTGCCGAGGTCTGCGATCACGCATTGATGATTTGAAAGGCTTACTGTCTTCGCACACACCTGTGTGCGTTTGTCTCCAGGAGACAAAGCTTCGCACGACGGACACTCCTTCGCTGCGGAGGCATTCCCTTTTCCGCAAAGATCACCTGGACGGCGTTATCGCCTGCGGAGGAGTGGCCGTCGTTGTTCCTCATGGTATTCCTGTCACTGCAGTTGCCCTTCGGATGACTTTGCAGGCAGTGGCAGTGAGATTATCGGTGAACACTCTGTTCACGGTGTGTTCTGTCTACATGCCACCAGATGAAGCTGTGAGCCATTCGGATCTGGAAGATTTGGTCGACCAACTGCCGCCTCCTTTCTTCATCTTAGGGATTTCAACGCACACAATCCGTTGTGGTGTTCTACCACTCGAAACTCCAGGGGCCGTGTTGTTGAGTTTCTTCTCTCCAACACGTCCCTCTGTCTCCACAACATGGGAGCTAGTACTTATTTTCATGAACCCACGCGCTCCTACTCAGCCATTGATCTGTCTCTGAGTTCATCATCTTTATATCCTGACTGGTGCTGGAGCGTGTCTGGTGATCCCCTTGGAAGCGATCACTTTCCCATCATTCTCCGTCTAGCTTGCGGCGGGTACCGTTACCCTACTCGCCCTGCTAGTGGAATATTGATCGAGCCAAGTCGAACACATTCACGGCTTCGGCAGGTATTTCTCCTGCTATGGTGACCTCAGGTACGGTCAATGACGCTGTTGCGGCAATAACGGATCGTATTGTGCAAGCGGCAGAACTTACGATCCCCAGGACGTCGACTAATCTTCCACGTTGCCCGAGACCTTGGTGGAATTCCACTCGCATGGCAGCTCGTCAGGCCCAACATCGGGCTTGCGGTAGGTTTCGTTGGTACCCCACCGACGCAAACCTATTTGCTTTCGAGAAAGCCAAGTCCTACGCGCGATTGGTTCGTAGGCGTAGTCAACGGGACTCCTGGATACAATATGTATCCGGGATTAACACCAATACCAGCCCTAAGATCGTTTGGGACAGGATCCGTAAGATTCGGGGACAGTACCCATCTGGGGAAATCTCTATTCTTGAGAGTGCTGGAAGAACGGTTGCTGACGCTCAGGGTATTGCTGACTGTCTGGGCGCCGCATTTTCTTCGGTGTCCAGCAGCAGCAATTACCCTGCTTTGTTCCGGCAGTTACAGCAGCGGCTTGAACGGTCCCAGATTTCTTTTGGACCGTTTTCTTCCGCAAATTATAACAGCCCGCTGACTGCCGTGGAGCTGAAGACCGCTCTAAACAGGTCCGGCCGGACATCTGTCGAACCAGATAACATTCATTACGAGATGCTGAAGCACCTTTCTCCGTCCTCTCTTGAATGTCTGCTAATCCTGTTTAACAGGATTTGGCAAGAGCATGTCTTTCCCGAATCTTGGCACACTGCCATTGTCGTTTCTGTTTCCAAACCTGGTAAAGATCCCACCAACCCGTTCAACTACCGGCCAATTGCTATGACGAGCTGCCTTTGCAAGGTACTCGAGAGCATCATTAATCTTTGTCTCATTTTTTATTTAGAGTTTCATCGCATTTTTCACCTCATCAGAGTGGATTTCGCAAATATCGATCTACCACCGATCATCATCTTCGCCTTGAGACATCTGTCAGGGAGGCGTTTGTCCGGCGTCAGCACATGGTCTCCGTGTTCTTCGATATGGAGAAAGCTTACGACCGCACCTGCAGATACGGCATTCTCTGTGATCTGCACGAGTGCGGAATGCGGGGAAACTTACCATCTTTCATCGCCGGATTTCTCCAGGACCGGAGTTTCCGTGTGCGCGTCGGGTCGACCCTCTCTGTGTTGTACCCGCAAGAACAGGGTGTACCTCAAGGCTCCATTTTATCAGTCACCCTGTTCATCCTTCGTGTGAATCACATATTCAAACTTCTTCCTCCGACGGTTCGTGGAACCATGTACGTGGATGATCTGCATATCTCTTGCGCCTCTGTAAACATGCGCACCATCGAGAGACAGCTCCAGTCTGCCATTACCAAGATCTCTCACTGGGCTTCCCAAAATGGATTTGGCTTCTCGACGCAGAAGATCGTTTGCGTGCATTTTTGCCGCAAACGGGGTCTTCACCCAGACTTCAGCCTCCGTCTGGGGTGTTCTACCATCCCTGTGGCGTCAGAAGCCAGGTTTCTTGGGCTAACGTTTGACCGAGCGCTCACCTTCCGGCCTCACATTCAGTCTTTGAAGGTGAAGTGCACGAAGTCATTGAGTATCCTGAAGGTCCTCTCTCGAACATCCTGGGGCTGACAGGTGCTCAATGCTTCACATTTACCACTCTCTCATTCGGTCAAAGTTAGACTTCGGATGCATTACGTACGGTTCAGCGCGTCCATCGGTTTTAAAGCCTTTGGACCCCGTCCAACACCAGGCATTGCGGCTATGTACTGGTGCTTTCCGTACCTCACCCGTGCATAGCCTGTATGCGGAGCCTCATGAGCCGCCGTTATGCATCCGTCGTAAGCAGCTGTCTCTTCAGTTTTATACAAAACTGAAATCTCTTCCTGATCATCCACTGCATGGTTCCATCTTCCAACCGGATTGTGTCCGCTTGTTTTCCCACCGCCCCTCCTGTGTTCCGACGTTCGGGATTCGGATGTCTGCCATAGTGCGCGATGCTGGTCGCAACTTGTCTAGGATTGGTTTGACCACCTTTTTCGACCATCCTCCTTGGCAGCCCGTTCAAGCAACGGCTGACCTTTCTCTTTGTGTGTGGCCAAAGTCGTCCACTCCTGCTCTGGTGTACCAGCAGCTCTTTGCTGAAAAACTGTCTGTTTACCCGGATTTCGTGCCTGTGTTCACCGATGGCTCGAAGTCCGGGGATGTCGTTGGATCCGCTTTTGTGTGTGGCGATGCCTCACATGCTGAGAGGCTTCCGCCTGAATCCACCGTCTTTTCGGCAGAGATGCGTGCGGTACACCTCGCTTTGTGCCACATACAGTCTCGATCACATCGTCGCGCTATGGTTCGCTCTGATTCCCAGTCCGTCATCCAAGCTTTATCTTCTCCGGAGGACACGGACTCACCTGTCATCCGTGATGTCCGTCGTCTTCTTGGAACTTTTGAGGGTGATGGCTTCCTGGTCTGATTCTGTTGGGTTCCTGGCCATGTTGGGATCCGGGATAACGAGCTGGCAGATCTCTCTGCCAGGTCTGTTTCCTCAATGTCGCCAGCTCGGCTGCCACTGTCTTTCCGCGATTTTAGACCTTTGATCCGGACATTTCTCCTGGACGAGTGGCAGTCCCTGTGGTCTCAGCAGGGCAGCAATAAGCTGCATTCTATCAAACCACAGATCGGATTATGGAAGTCTAGTTTGCGGAAGAACCGTCGTGAGGAAGTTGTTCTTGCACGTCTCCGCATTGGGCACTGTCGTTTTACTCACCGATTTTTGCTGTGTGGCGACAGTGCCCCGATGTGTGAGGCGTGCCAGTGTCGTCTCACCGTCCTTCATGTTTTGTGTACTTGTGTTCGTTTTTGTGATCATCGTTTTCGTTAATTTCATTCTCATTTGTTGGACAAAGGAGCAGCTACGCTGCAAACTATTATTGGCGAAGCCTGCGACATGAAAGCAGTGTTTTCCTTTTTACAAGAAATTGACTTTTTTAAACTCATCTAGATTTTAACTTGTTCACTCTCATGTTTCATTTTTACCACATCAGCCTGTTTTTTAACCTTGTGTATGTTTTTTATTGATTATGTTTTGTTTTGATGTCTTTTGTTTGGCGCTCTTTGGCCAACCATGGCCCTTGCGCCATTAAAATCTACCTACCAACCAACCAACCAACCAACCTATGATCACGGTCAGCTGCATGCTTGTTTTTATACCGTTTAAAGCTGTACTGCGCATTTTAGCAATGCAGCGGATCCGTTCATTTGCTTTTGAAGGGGTGTCCGTTGAGTTTTGATAATATAATCTATGTTTACATTCCAGCCTTTCTTTGAAAATGTCTTTTGAAGTTACATCGTAATTTCTTATTTCGCATTTATTATCTATTACAATTATATCGCTAAGCTTTTTCCACTTCTTATTTTCTTCAACTCTGTGGCTCCAAACTTGAAGACATTTCAACGTTTGCTTTATTTAAGAGAAAAGGTATGTGAAACACAAAAATTAAAAAAAAAAACCCACAGTTTTTCAGTTCATTACGGATTGGCATTCCGACAGCCAGAGTCGGTCTTTCCTTACATGCACTAGGTATTTCAGCGTTTTGTTGTCAAATATTGCCGTTTCTCCAAGAATTCCAAACAAGCAAACAAACAAAAATTTGAAAACAATTAAGAAATTTTGTGAGAAACACAAATGAAGTCAGTAACTTTGCAAAACTTTCTAAAGCATTTCTACTGAACGCTACTTATAAAGCCCAACTTTCTGCAGCATTTCTTTTAAACACGACTTGAAAGTATTTATTGTACGAATAGCATACGTTCACAAACCTCTTACGTTCGCGACTGCCACGGAAAAGTCATAGCATCGATTCCAAGCAGGTATAAGCATTCTAACTACTAAAAATCTGCCGTGCGCCGGATTAGCACGTTAAGCCGTCTGACCTCTGGTACTGGACCCCCCTATTAGAAATAACGGCGTCTTCCTCCCCTTTCTACTTTGCTTCCGTGTGACTTTCTTGTCGAGTATTTTAGCCCAAATCTTCTGACTTCCTACTTCTAAGGGTTGTTTAAGATCTTGGGTAAGGCATTCCCTTTCTGAAATCCTCTACATAAATCTCAATCTCTGCAAACCTCCCTTACCCTTACAGAATAATGACGGAATATCTCTCTATTAGTAATAAATAGTTCATATACCTACCTGCTATATAGCGTTTTAAAGTATTTCTACAAAACACCACTTTGACTTATAAACGCCCAACTTCCTAAAACATTTCAACTAAACGCCACTCATTTACACTAAAGCTACAATTTGTTATACACCCAGCACACATCTACCCTTCCAGAATAATGAGGCCGCTCAATACCCCTCCCCCCCCCCCCAAACCCCCGCGGGGAGAAATTAGTCCATATACCTACCTTGATGTATAACGTTCTGAAACATTTCCACTAAACGCCACTTATAAACACCCATACACATTTCTGAAGTATTTGTACAAAACACCACTTATTTACTCTGAAAGTACAATTTGTTATACACACTGCACAAATCTTCAACTCCCCCATTCCATAACAGTGAGGCCACCCAATCTCCCCGCAGGAAATGAATAGGTCATATACCAACCTGCCGTAGAGCGTACATGCAACTGTGATGTTTGACTGACAAAGAGACCTGAAAGAGTCCGATCGTGGGTAGACAATGGATGCAAGGAAGATGTGTTGACCTTGGGCAGACAGTCGGTGCGAGTAATATCTTCAGAATGTCTGGGATTTTAGCGTGCGACGATCGAATGGTGTACCAACAACATTTTAACACCGTCAGCCGACGGGAAAAGTGTGTCCGTAGACGGGAACTTAATGTTTTAAAGGATAGCCTCCTCTCGCATATCGCAACATCTTAAACGGAGTGTCAGTTTCGAATAGATAACGTTATCATTCAACGACGGGGTTTCTTACGAAGGTATGTGCAAAGTCAGTTCTATGTAAATCTTGAGTACACTTATTATCACCAATTCACCGGACTATGAGGGTGCAGTGGTCAATGAAATATCTTCACTGGACCGTTTAAGACTGGGAACGAACAGCTTGGTCCGACGAATCTATGTTCCAGCTGCAATACGACGGAGGCAGGGCGCATATATGGCGTAAACCAGACGTGGTCACTGCCCCGTTCAGTAAATTCTAGATGATAGAGGCAAGTATATGTAGTGTAATCTTCTCGCAAGTCTTTATGTAGGCCACCTTCGGGCCTACATAAACACTTGCCAGTGGTGATGGTCTCAATTCGCACATTGAGACCATCACCACTGGCAAATGGCTAATTGACCTATTCGACGATCATTTACACCCATTAAGAGCCTTTGTTTTTCTGGCAGGATGCTTTCCTTCAAAAAGACAACGGAACGATTCTTCGCTCATGTTAAGCGAAAGACTGGCTGCAAACGCCTACTCAGTCTACAGATCTGAACCCACTTGAACATCTGCGGAAAGGAGTGGAGCTGTTCATTCGAGCCCGGAACCCACTACTGGTAAATGTTTACTGATAGCTGTCTTTGAATCATGGGCAGCAGTACCTCCCAAACGTTTCCAGCACAAAGTGGAGCCCACACTACGACGTGTTCATGCTGTTTCGAGATTAAAAGATGATCCCACACGTTATATATTGAGCGGCCACTTTATTACGACCACCTGACAATTTTAAGCAAATGAGCTATGGCTGCACGCTGTTGCCGCCAGAGGGCGAGGCTAGTATAAAAAGGGAAAGTTTAGTGCTTACGACAGTAGTAAGGTGATTTCTGGGTGACGAGATGGGGTAACAAATGCGATTTGACGGACTTTCAACGTGGGATGATTGTAGGAGCTCGGAGCCATGGAGCGAGTATCACCAAAACCGCCGCATTCGTGAAATATTCCAGAGCAGCTGTTGTTAAAGTGTTTAAAGGCTGGACTGTCAGCCAAACAACTGGATCTTTACTTGCAACGTGGTGTCGTCATCGACTAGTGACTGCTCGGGCGGAACGGAGAGTGACCAGATTGGTAACAGACAAAAGATGGGCAACAGTGCAGCAAATTACAGACCATCTTAATCAAGGATACCCTCAAATGATCTCAGCACGCACTGTTCGCCGTACACTGCATTGGATTGAATATGGCAGCCGAAGACTTGTTCGAACACCTTTGCTGTCTGCAGTTAACAAGAGAAAATGTTTCCAGTTCACACAGGGATTGGACAGTCGATATTTGGAAACAAATTATGTGGTCCAATGAATCACGTTTTCAGTTGCACCATGCCGATGGCCGAGTGAGGATTTGGCGGGAACAGCACGAAAGCATGGACCTCAAATGCATTGCTACAACCCTTCAAGCAGGTGGAGGCAACGTTATGGTTTGGGGAATGTTTTCCTGGCATGCTTTGGGCCCTTTAATTCGTGTTGATCAACGTCTGACTGGCACATCATACCTAAACATCGTTGCGAACCAAGAGCATCCTATCATGTGGATAGTTTATCCCAATGGCGATGGCTACTTTCAACAAAATAATGTGTTCTGCTATAGTGCTCGTATTGTAGAGGATTGGTTTCAGGAACATGCCGGTGAGTTTACTTTGCTTAGGTGGCCCCCACAATCTCCAGATCTTACCCCCATTGAGAATTTGTGGGATGAAGTTGAACAAGCCATCCGACAGCTGGATCCACAACCCTGCAATCTCACACTCCTGGAAAGTGCTATTCATCAAGCATGGTCTCAGATTCCACAAACCACTTATCAACATCTCGTGGAGTCCATGCCACGAAGAATCGACGCAGTATTAAAAGCAAAAGGTGGCCCAACGAAGTACTGACGGAGTGGTTATAATAAAGTGGCCACTCAGTGTATAAAGTGTGTATATATAAAATACTGTTCTCTCAGTGGGTTATTAAACTGCTGTGTAGGATACTAGAGAATTTATCTACCTGTTCCAGATGTTTCCTTTTGACTGCGATGATTTATTTTGTAATATGTCCTTACACGTCACTACCTTCTGTTTCGCGTTTTCACTTCAGTCGCTCCTAAGTTGTGAACCAAAAGCGGAAAGCGTCAGAATTGTCGTGCCCAATCAATGGAGTTACTCTAATCGTTGGCACTGAGTATGTTCACTATTGTCCATGTAGCCACCCTTTCAGAAAACTTGAAAATTACATTGACCTGGAGCGGGAATCGAACCCGCACCTCGCGATTACCGATTGAGCATGCTATCCGTTACGCCACCCAAGACAAGGAAGTTCCCAGCAACTGAAGCTAAGCAGATGTAACTTAGAAATCTGAGAACATTTCACATCTGCGCCGGTCGAAACAACTATAAGCTTCATCGTAGCGTTGCAACGACCCTTTGTCACATCCGGGAGCGGATATAAAATGCTCTCAGAATTCAAGGTTGCATCTGCTTAGTTTCAGTTGTGTGGAACTTCCTTGTCCTGAGTGGTGTAACGGTTTGTATGCTCGACCGGTAATAGGACGGTGCAGGTTCGATTCCCGCCTCAGGACAATGTAAATTTCAAGTTTTCTGAAAGAATGGCTACATGGACAACAGTGAAAGTATGGCACATCAGTACCAATGATTAAATTTGTATCGTCTTCCATGTATTTGAGAAGAATTATATCTTCGGGGAAATTCGTTTTCTATGTATATATGATGGTACGTATCTTTCTGTCAAAAAGTTTCTAGCAGAATAGATTAAATGCTATTCGTGTGCGGTTGTTGGCTGTGCATAGCGGTAGTGGGCCTGCACAATTCAAAATAAAACGTTGTCTAAGTTGTTTTAGTGAAGCAGAGGATCCATTCTAAACAGTCCTCCTCTTGAGAAAAAACATAAAGGTAACTCCCCCACAGAAATTGTTATGAAATTGATAGGTGGTTGAAGGCATCTGCGACTGCCATGGGGTGGAACACATCTGCAGTGTTGAATTGTTCAAGAAAAGAAGCCTTCGTTATGATACAGAACACAGCTCTATGATATGAAAAGTAGCTTACACAATTTTTACAAATAATGCTGGATGCAAATATTGAAGATGACAATCCGATTTTTGGCGTAAATGTGACAAGGATGGTAAGTCAGATAATATCCGAAAACTTGAAAATTTTCATTGTCCTGGAGCGGGACTCAAACCCGCGTCTCCCAGATAGCGCCCGGGTATGCTAACCACTACACCATCCAGAACGACCAAGTTTCAAGCTTCCGATTAATTTGAATATAACCATCACAGGATTCGCTAGTCGAAGCAATCGGCATTCATGTTTAGCGAATCTGGAGGTTAAGAATGCTGGATGCATTGCAAACACAAAGCAGATCGATACACGAATTGCCCAACTTGGTGCTCTGTCTTTTTGGCTTCTTACATTCTTCATCATTTGCTCTTGTCTCTCGCTTTGATTTTCTGCACTTTTGCTTGCGTTCATTCTGCGAATTCCGAGGCATTGTCGAAAATGTTAACCCGTTCACACGAAAACAGTTTTTAAAAAATTTAGTTTTTAACCACTGTAACATGTTCTTCATATATTTGAATAAATTTCGTCGAGAGTTTTAAAACGATACCACGTACAGTCGTTTTGCACTCACGGTTGTCCAGATAAACCGCGATGTTGACCAAACTGTTCACCAGTTCACATGAAAACATTTTTTTAAATGTTCAGTTCAAACCACTACGAAATGTTCTTCATGTATTTTAATAGATCTCGTCGAGAGCTTTAGAGCGATACCAGGTATATTCGTTTTGCGTTCACGGGTGCCGAGATAGACTGAGTCAAACGCGGCGGCACACCCAAAAATATTGCATCATCGGCGGCACACCCAGAAATATTGCATCATCGGCGGCATACCCACATATATTGCATCATCGGCGGCACACCCAGAAATATTGCATCATCGGCGGTACACCCAGAAACATTGCATCATCGGCGGCACACCCATAAATATTGCATCATCGGCGGCACACCCAGAAATATTGCATCATCGGCGGCACACTCAGAAATATTGCATCATCGGCGGCATACCCAGATATATTGCATCATCGGCGGCATACCCAGATATATCGCATCATCGGCGGCATACCCAGAAATATTGCATCATCGGCGGCACACTCAGAAACATTGCATCATCGGCGGCATACCCAGATATATTGCATTATCGGCGGCATACCCAGATATATCGCATCATCGGCGGCATACCCAGAAATATTGCATCATCGGAGGCACACCTAGAAATATTGCATCATCTCCCCCGCTCACAGGGAGCGGGGAAGATAATGCAATATTTCTGGAGCAGTGTCGCGCGCGCGCACTATGTATTGCGCAGTACGTGAATTGGACTCCATACTCTTTACGAATATGCTAACACGATTAGTGTACGGCAAGTATATTTAACGCTATAATGATTTCAATTGGGACCTATTCTTGTCACAGGCTGTCGGCCGTAAGTCGCCCCATACCATCCACGGAGTTAGACGTACATCAAAAACCCTCTAAGATAGACAGGAACGAGATATGATACACGAATACACCACTAGGATCCCGACACCAAACAAGAGTCCAAAGAGTGGTAACGCAATATCGTTCCAAAGAAATTTCGGACGGCACCGGTGGGCGAATGGTCAGAGGCGCTGGTTTCTGACTACTTTCCCATGTTGGGTTCATGTTCGAAACACACATGAGGAAAGGGTGGCGGTGTTCTTGTCCTACATCTCTCTCTCTCTCTCTCTCTCTGGTACCTGTGGCCCTAAATTTGAGCAGGAGAGCTACATATAGCCCTAAGAATTGATAATGGTGGTCGATAAACCACCAAAGAAATATAGCCCACAGCTTTCGGCTGAGGAAATTATTGCCGCTTTTTTGAGGGGTTAAGGGGAGCTGCATTCTAGATAAACCCTCTGCTTGCAGATTACTTGAAACACAAGGAAAAATGTTATAGGGGATTCATATGTTGATATTTTGAGCGTTTTAACATATGTAGTAAACTACGCGAAAAGCTCGCTTAATTTGTTGCTTTTTTGGACCATAGTGTTCCAGTACCCAAGAAAAATAGCAACTTTTAGGAACTAAGCCACACACCGTAAAAACCAGATCTGGCTTCCAATGATTGTTTTGTTTTACTAAACCTTAAGAAAGACCTGCGGAAATGCCTTTTTCCCCAAGCAACTCTAAATTCTGCAATATGTGCGCCCACCAACTGAGAGGCCGATACGTAGAAAAATTGGGGAAACATTTTTCTCCAATTCAACTTATTCACGGATAGGTAGGAAACTTAAGTAGCACACCTCGAATTACGTGGTACGAAATTGGAAATTCGAAAATGTGTGACTTGTTTTCAGGAAACTGAAATAAACTGGTTCCATAAATTAAGCAACAAACGGAAAAATCGTGGTAACTCAAAAAGTATGCAACCGATTCGGATGAAATTTGGTGGTGAGCGTAAGCTTTATAAGTAAAAGTGCAAAAAAAAAAAAAAAAAAAAAAAAAAAAAAAAAGAACATATGATACAAAGAATTTACATTTTGTATAAGTGATGCAAATATGAAAATACAGAAATATAGGTATGAAAATGAAATAGGAAAAGGTACTTCAATACGGAGTGTGGTTACCCCGAACAGTAATACAGGCTCGACAACGATGTTCAATTCTGTTAAATATAGAGTCGAGCTGTTCCGTGGGAAGTGGCTGCGTCCATTGCTCGAGCAAAGCAGTGCGGCGCCCCTACATGGTTCGCGGAGGCTGCTGGAGGCCAGCAACATGTCTCCCTAGAGCATCCCAGTTATGTTCAATGGGATTCCGATTGGGAGAGCGTGCTGGCAACCCCATGCGGACTGTAGCTCCTGTTCCAGGTACTGGTGCATGAGGCGAGCTGTGTGAGGGCGGGCGTTATCCCCCTGCAATGCAAATGTATCGTCAATTGTGGCTGCATACGGACGAACAATTGGGTCCAGGATGTCGTCTCTATACCTGTGAGCATTGAAGTTTCCATGTGGCAACATACAATACAGAGGTCGGTGCAACTGCCTAACGATATGCCTACCCACACCAGAACACAGCCACCACCATAGGTGCTCCTTTCTTGGATGTTAGAGGGAAAATAGAGAGTACCTGCCTCCCCAGGGGTAAGCTTGGCGAGAATCACTCTGTATACAGTATCGCGACTCATCAGTGAACAGAACGGACCTCCACTGATTCTGATTCCAGTTCACGTGCATTCGTGCCCAATTGAAATGTTCCAAATCAGGCGGCGGGGGGTGAGGGGCACGCATAATACCGGTCTCTGAGCATACAGTCCTCCTGTATGTATCTTGCGTACCGTCGAAGCTGAAACAGTTCGTCCGGTGGCTGCCGCAAGCACAGATCTGAGATGAGTCGGTGTAGCCGTCCTGTTCCGCCGTGCCGAAAGCCTCAAATACCGGCCATCCGCGGAGGTCGTCGCCCTTGGCCTACCTTTGCTGTACCTTCGGGAAGCTGCACCCGTGGCTTGGAACTGCTGCCACATCCTGCTGACTACAGAACGACCGACGTTGAGCCGTCTTGCGACGTCCGCGTGCCGTTATAGTCGGTCTATCGCTCTGTAGCGTAACTTCGCTAGTAAATGACGTTTCGAAGCCATTTCAACAAAGGCGCTATCTCGAAATATGGTCATTCACCGCCGCACATGAATTGGCGACTCCCTCACAAACAGCTGGTTTTAAGCTCTTCTGTATTTGCATAAAGCGCTGCCAGCGCCACTCATTTGCCTTTCCGTACGTTGATATTATATGCTTTCGCCCGTAACATATGCAAATTTCGTGCAATTTGAACTATCATTCGCCCAATTATTGCGATTTTTCGGTTTGTTTCTTAATTAATGGAAACCAGTGTATATCAGCACAGCAGCAAAGAAACGAACACCAGGAAAATTAAAACAGAGAGAAAAGCGTGATATTTTGTTAAACTTTGTGCCCAATGGGAGGGGATCAGTATTCTTAAATTGTGTTACTCTTCGCTTTCAGTGGCCAAACCCGGTTATGTCAGCATAAATCTCGAAACAACCACCAACAAAGCAATCTTCGCAGTTTTATGCAGTTTATATATTTAACGGTAATTCCCAACAGTATCGCGTTATAGACAGCACTTTATTTGCGTATTGAGTGAGCGTTCCTTCTGAAGCAAAATACTATACTCGGCACTTTTTCTCCGAAATATTTTCATTGTATTCTGTTTTCTCTTTTCCTCGGGAATTTTTTATCCAAATTTCGATCACTGTCTGCTTCACTGGTTTCGCTGTTATTTTTTAGTACTCTTTTATTTTTATTTTTTTCAGTTCAGTTCTATTCACGCATCATTTGGAAAGAGCTATTTATTTCATGTTCTTTTTTTCCCTTACAGTTTTGCACTTCTGTTTTACAATTTACTATTTTCGAGTGCTTCTTCTTTTTTATTCTCTCTTCTTTTCCCGGATCTTTTGAATTATTTTCTTTCCTTTCTTGAATTTATATTCTTTCCCTTCTCGTTTCCCACATTTAGCAATAGCGGTTCTCTAATTGTTAGTTATCTATGCCTTTTCTAGAAATATCATATCTCAAATATCCTTTTCCCTTTTCCTGACATTCTTAAATTTAGGATTTTTAAAGTTAAGGAGGAAAGCGTCATTTTGCCCCTCTTACACTTCAGATTTTGTTTTCCCCTTCTCTTCCTCTTACCTCTATACTTCATTATTACCTTTACTTCTGTGTAAGAACTCTCTTACGCACACTCTCTCTCTCTCTCTCTCTCTCTCTCTCTCCCTCATGTGTTTTTTGTTCTGTTCTCTTTGGCATTCCCATCAGGTTCAGACTTTTTAATGATACTCATCTGTATTTATTTTAGAATTCTCAGATTTCGTACAATTTTTCTTGTACTGACATTTTCAAATATAAATCTTTCACCAGAAATGAAACCTTATCATTTGTATTTTATTACTTTTCACTCTTTACTTTCCCCTTCGTTTCTGTTTTTGCTTCATAATCGTTTACATTCGTTTATAATTTTTTTCTTCTGTTATCTCTTTCTTTGTAGTCCTTTCTTTTCTTAACTTTTTAGGTTGCTAGCTATCTTTGATTCTCTCTACAATTTCCTTGTTTCTAAACACCGAAATTCGTCTTCCCGATGGCGCATTGGTCTAAGTGTTGGCTTATGACGATTCGTTCGAGAAGGGTCCGGGTTCGAATCCCAGTTGAGGCATGGACGCTGTGCTTGTTTTAAGGCCTTGGCTCTCTCTCTTCCCTGGAGAGAGTGGCCCTAAATTAGGGACGGACGACTGCTTATAGCCCATTGAGTTGCTCACGGTGGGTTAGTCGTGTTTATCTGTGCTCCTCAAGTTTTCGTTGGTGTGTTATTTTTCTTCGTTGTCAGTGTTTTATTTCGTGTGTGTGTTGTGTGTGAAGGTTCCGTGTTTCTTTTTATATGCCTGTCGAGCTGGTAAGTGCTTATTTTGATTAGTTTACCTTATTTTTCTGCCTTGGCCAAGCTGGCTAAGGGCTAAGCTTTTCCTCGCCATTGCAAATGGCGGCTTCCGGGGAGAATGACGTCCTAACCCTTGCTACCGGAAATGATGATCTCCCGATAACAGCTTCTCTAAATACTACTACCAATGACGAGTCAATCTCGATAAACCACTCCTCCTTGCAGCCTTCTGTTGCTGCCTTACCATCGGATATCGCCTCTTCTTCCAAGTCTCCCAGCGGCGATACGATGTCTTCTCTGAAAGCTAATGATGACGCCATGGATGTTTCGCACTCCATGCCGGAATCATCTCCAAAGCAACGTACAACTACCCTTTCATATGCTGACGTAACCGCATCTAAGTCGGGACCTTCCCAGTCTTCTTTTTCTCCTGGACAATATGAGATGACGCATAATGCTGAAGTCATTGAGGTTGTCCTTAAAGAAGATACCCCTTCTGGGCTGAAATTCCTTCAAACTATGGAGAATGGTGTTGTATTTCCGAGCCTGAGAAATACAAAACTTACTGCATATACTGCTGCTCTATGAGAGATTGTTCCTGCATCAGCTATAACTCATGTGGGCAGGAAGCCTTACAAAGTAGTTGTTTACTTCTCTACTCCTGCCCATTCCCTACATGTACTGACCAAGGGCATCTCAATTGGTGATCGTCACATCCATGCCGAACCTGTTTCACAGAGTTCCGTTGTTGTAAGTTTCTCACCAGTTCCACCTGAAGTTTCAGATGATCTCTTGATTGCCGCTTTTCTTCCTTATGGCCGGATCATTGGAGGTGTAACTACCTACTCTTCGTTTCCAGAGGTGCCAGAAGATAGATACCTACTCGGGTTTCGCCGCAATGTTCGTGTGGTCTTCCCTTCAGAGGAGCACATGCTGCGTATTCCACCCACTTTACGTGTACGCTGTTGCACGCACATTAGAGAGATATTCATCACAGTAGGCTCCGTCTGTCCGAATTGTAAAGGCACGGGACATCCCCGCGCTCTATGCCCTCATAATGCGAACACTCTTTCCAAGTCAACAGCACGACCTTCTTCCTCTTTGTCACGCCAATCGGCATCCTCTTCTGGTGCTAAAGACCAGCAACAGCAGACTTCCTCCAAAAGTAATGATACAGTAGTTGGTCAACCGACGTCTACAAAAAGTAGTGAGACAGCCGTTGGTCAACCGACGTCTACCAGAAATAGTGAGACAGCCGTTGGTCCGCCGACGTCTACAAAAAGTAGTGAGACAGCCGTTGGTCAACCGACGTCTACCAGAAGTAGTGAGGCAGCCGTTGGTCAACCGACGTCTACCAGAAGTAGTGAGACAGCCGTTGGTCAACCGACGTCTATGGGTAAACCTTCGACCTCGGGTGATGCATTGGCGCCCACTTTATCTCTTCAGTCAAATGAGGCATCAATTGTTAATCCAAAGTCTCCTATAGAGATGGTTGATGACGATTCTCGTCATACTGCAACACCGACCGTTGAGGTTGTTTCTTCAGTTCCTTTTAAATTGCCGGAAGTTCCAATTCCGGTTACAGCACAAAGTCGTGGACGGGCGAAGCGACGTAGAACTTCACGCGCTCAGAATAAGAAGTTTAGAATTACAACTACCCTTAAGGCAGGACGTGATTGTTCTAGTAGTCAGATGCTCACGTCTGAAGGCTCTATGGAATCTGATACAGATGATGGAACAATTATTCCGATCTCCTGTGAAAACTTTTTACATATTCTAGAGGCATCCTCGCTTCCACAGACACCTGTGTCTGGGGAGAAGGTGTATGCGTTCCTAATAAGTCCCCGTAGAGACAAGCTGTCTCGCAATTTTTTGGAAGGATACTCCCACTGTCTGTCTGACACCATGAATCAAATGTTGGCGATACATTCTCATTTACGTACCGTTCCGGGCAGAGATCTGGGTGGTCCCTACTGGGCAAAGAAGTTCCGTAGCCGCCTCGCCAAGTTACAGAACGCGGCCGACAACATCCTCCAACCATCATCAGACTATTCTGTTCAAGACAGTGTCACTGAATAGTAGGGGTATGTGTACCCCTTTGGCGAATGCTTTAGTGTATGAAGACGTCCACCACCTCACAGCAGATCTCCTACTTTTGCAAGAGACAAATTGTCTATCCACTTCACCCTTCCATCGCTGGAGGAGATGGGACTATCAGTTTCATCACGCGTATAGGCTCTCTCTTCGTGGAGGTTTAGCGATTGGTGTACATAATAGATTTCGTCAAGCACTCTCCTCTGTTAAAATTCATAACCTGTGCCGAGACTTATTGCAGCGACTCACTTTCGTCCTAGATGGACAACGATATTTAGTTTTCAACATATATATTCCATGTTCATCTACACATCTAACCTTGTTATTTTCGTCGCTCCGCACTGCACTTCAGTCAGCATTACCATCAGATCATGTGCTCATTGGAGGAGACTTTAACTGTACACTTCAACCAGAGCTCGATCGCGCTCCTTCGAGGACTGAACATCGTTCACGTCTTGTGGAGCAATTGCGATCATTAGTGTCTGATTTTGATTTACATGACGTGTTCCGACGATTGCATCCGACATCCATTTCACATACCTGGAGAGCTTCATCTGCATCCTCCTCTCTTTCTGCCAGGCTGGATCGATTTTACGCTTCTGCTCCGTTATTGCCCATTACAACGGATTGTATGCACTCTCCTACAGCTTCATCGGATCACTGTGCCATCACTATCTCCTGTAGCTCTTCATCTCGTCTGCATGTTAGGCCTCGGTCATGGACACTGGACACTTCTCTCCTAGCTGATGAGAATATGTGCACCGAGATCAGAGATCTTCTTGATCATATGCGAGAGGGCCTGTCCACTACACCTTGTGCCATCAATTACTGGCTCGAGGTAAAATCTTACCTACTTTATCTTCTCAGACGTCATTCCTTCTCCGAAGGCACGAAGCGCTCCATGGAAGAGCAAAATCTCCGAAACATCCTGTTACAGCTTGGTGCGAGTCATCCCATGTATACAGCTTACCAAGCGGATCTTAGAGCACTTCTTGCGCCTCGTGCACGTCAGGTAATTCTTCGTCTCCGTCTACAACATATATCACCAGAGGACTGCTCCTTTGAGTTTCTGTCCGCGTTAGAAGAAAAGCGCCGCTCGTCGCATCAGCTTCGACTACTTCGGCGGCCTGATGGTGAAATCATCTCTGATCCGGATGCAGTTTGCTCTCAGGTTCGTCGATATTTTACTATCAAATACAGTGAAACTCCTCAGCCTTCTGTTTCTGCTTCTGCTACTTTACTCTTTGCTCTTCCCCAAGTTCCTTCCAATCTCTCTGATTCCCTTTTACAACCTATTTCGCAGACTGAACTTCGGACCATTCTTGCCTCTCTAAATTCCCGTGCTGTCCCAGGTCCAGATGGCCTTCCGCTCCTTTTCTACCGTACTTTTCTCCCTTCGTTGCTTCCATTTCTTCTCGCCGCTTTCAATGCTGCTCTTTCTTCCTCTTCTCTTCCGAGGGGTTTCACAGAGGCTCATATGGTGTTATTCCCCAAGAAAGGCGATCTGCTTGACTTGGGAAACTGGCGTCCTATCTCGCTACTAAACATTGACTATAAACTCTTCACTAAACTCCTTTCCAATCGACTCAACCAAGTTCTTCCATTTCTTCTTTCTCCCGACCAGACCTACACGGTTCCTGGTCGGTCCATCACTTCTAATCTCAATCTCCTTCGAGATCTCCTACATCTGGCTCGTACTAACTCTGAACCACTTGCTCTCTTTAATCTTGACCAAAGAGCTGCTTTCGACAATATCTCACATTCGTATCTTTCTGCTGTTCTTATTGCTTTCGGCTTTCCTTTTGCTTTTGTTACCTCTATTCTTGCCCTTTATCAGGACGCTGCTTTCCATGTCAAGACGGCCGCCTTCTTGACTGCACCTATTCCTTTTCGGCGAGGCATTCGGCAGGGTTGCCCACTTTCTGGGCAGCTCTTTGCCATTGCTTTTGAGCCGTTTCTTCGGTCTGTCCATCGAGTCTTTATAGATGCACTGCCACCGCCTACTGCAAGTACTAGGCACTTTTCTGTGACATACTCTGCATATGCTGATGACGCGACCTTTTGTGTACGGACAGACGCTCAATTCGACATCTTGCTCCAGATTTACAATCAATATTCTTCATGTTCAGCGGCATCACTTAATACATCCAAGAGTGCAGGTCTATGGAGCGGAGTGTGGGCCTCTAGGACTGACACCCCGTGGGGCGCCTCATGGACTGCTTCATCCCAAAAATTCCTTGGGGTCCATCTCGGAGTCCGTCTTTCTGCTCAAAATGAAACATGGAATGCTCTCAGAACACGCCTTACTCGAACTGCTGCCTTCTGGCGAGGTTCCCAGTTTTGTACTTCTTACTTCTCAAGAGCTAGAATAGCTCAGACTTATATTCTTTCACCATGCCTATATGCATGGTCAGCTGAACGTATGCCCATTTATCACCTCAATGAAATCACTCGAATCATCTCAACGATAATATGGAACAGGTACCATTGGATCCAGGTCTCCACTCTCTGTCGTCGAGTCACTGATGGAGGTATTTCACTGCTGGATGTTCGTACCTACTATAAAGCACATAAAGTGATTTCTTTCCTGCGGCTACTAAGTGCACCAGAGTCGCCAGTTACGCTCGTTAGAGATGTCATGATATCGCCTAGGAATTCCCGAATCACTTTCATCATGTATCTTCTAATGGATCAATCTCCTTTTTTTCCATTCTAAACTTTCCCCTTTCTACAAAGAGGTCCTTTCCTTTCTCCGTTCTCTACCCCTCTTCCGTGCTCCACCGGCTTCCACCACTGAACTATTAGCTGAGCCCCTGTTCTTTTCTTCCATCCTTCATCCCCCTAATGCTCCCTACTTTACTGACCTTTCCTGGCTCCCCGCCGGAATAGTATCTGTTCAGGATCTAATTTCTCCAGATCTTTCTTGGAAACCCTTCTCTGATCTTTCCCCCTCCTCCCCCCTACCTCTTCCTCTCTTTTGCTGTATGATTCCTTCCGTTCTTCAATCATTACCCTCTTCCCTAACCTTGCCTCTCAAGCTGGGTTAACTCTTGTTCCCTCTGCCTCTCTTCCTCTTCCCTTTTTCCTTTCCGTTCGGGGCTCATCACTTCCTCTCTCCAGTTTTTCTGTCTCGTCTCTTTACCGTTGTCTCATTGATCCACTGTATGCTACACCATTGATGATTCCAGATGTTCCGAATGTCGCCCTTTCACAAGTGTGGTCCATGTCTAATTCGCCACTATCTATTCCAGCAGAAAGAAACATCCAATGGTTGTTTCTTCATCGGCGGTTACCAGTTCCTACCAAATTATTCAGGATGACGCTTGTTGATTCGCCTAACTGCATGTTTTGCTCTGCGATTGCGGATGTAGATCATGTGTATCAACATTGCACAGTGCTTCTTCCCTTGCTACATCTGACCTTCACTACTGCACAGTGCCTTAGTACTAATGATCTCTCCTTCTCAGCCTATAGTACGCTACTCAGTTCAAGTACTCCGCCTATTCCTATATCAGAGTCATGTGCTTATGTATTCATATTAGCAAAACATGTGATTTTTTGCTACTATCAACAGCTACGTTCTACCCCTATACAGCCTAACATCTTTCAGGCGGGAGCTGCAATGTGCAGTCAGTTCCGGAACAGACTGACTTCACGCTTGAGGCTTGCTTTCACTGTTGCTAAGGCAGCGAATCGAATCCCACACTTTATGTCAGTGTGGTCACCTTTTCGTCAATGGTTTTCTGGTCCATCAGAAGACCTTAGACTTTTGTTCTGACTTCTGTGAAATTGTTTGGAATAATTGAAGTATAGTTTTGTGATTATCGTGTTCTTAGGTGCCCTTGTCATCATTGCTTCTTAATGTTACTGCACGTTTGCATGTTTCTCACCAACAAGGTCCTGTAGGTGAGTTTCTTGTTATACCACAGGCACTTAGAATAAGTTTAAAGTTTTTTTTTTTTCGGCACTTTCCTTATGTCTTCCGGGCTTTATAATATATGGTTTTTGCTCACGGTGCTAAGCAACTGTTTGATAGTGTTTAAATTGTATTATTGATTTTGCACAGTGTGGTTTTTGATCATGTTACATGTACATAAAGGGATATGATCAGTCGATTACACCATGTTCTGCAAGGTTTAGCACTTTTGTAGTGCAGGGGGTAATTGTTCATCATTCGGTTATTTGTACTGTATCTGAAGTATAGTTGCTATGCCAAAAGCTCAGTTTTGTATATACTAATGTACTTTCCTAATTGCACTGTAAAATTTATGTTTGGCACATTTCGCGTGTTGGGTCACGATTACATGTCTTAAGTTTTATGCTCATGGTGCGGAGCAAACGCTTTGATAGTATTTCAATTATATGTTAATATTACACAGTGTGGTTTTTCTCATGTCACATGCGCCTAACAGGAAATAATAAGTCTATTAGATAATATTCTGCGCTGTGTTGCATATTTGCTGTACAAAGAGTCAGTTTCATATTTTCATTATTTGTATTGTACCCGAAGTATAAATTTTCTGTAAAACACAAGTTCTGTTTGTACTAATATACTTTACTCTTTGCACTGTGAAACTTACAGTTGTACCATGGAATTGTAACTCCTGATTAGTGTCTTCCCTATGCCGTTGCATGTTGTGTACATATGTTGTTGTTCATTACAAGTTAATCTATAGCACTGTGATTGAGGCACTTGTGTAAGCCTAAGTAATAGTTCTTTTTGTAATTTGACAGCGTTTCACAAGAGAGATATTGCATTCAATTTGTATAGAGTTCACACCATCATTGTGGATAGATCATCTATTCGCTTATCTTTCAGATACTGAAAAGTATAAACCTTCTGCTCTTTTCTTCTTTTTTCTCAAGATTGCTCAAAATATACATGTTTGTTTTTGCACTGTAAAATTTATAGTTATACCTTGTACTGGTGTTCACCTGTTAGAGATGGCACTGTGCTGATGCACATTGAGAACATATGATGTACATAGAGTAAGTCAACATTTCAGTCCAGTATTGTCAGTGTTATGAATTTGCTTACATTGTATATAGTGCATCCACATAATGTAAATATCTCATTGTCATTGTAAATAGGTCATCTAATTGTTTATCTTTTGGTAACTGTTCAGCACAGGCCATCTGTATCTTCCTGTCCATGTTTGCTCCAAATAAAAATTGTTGAAGCTCACGGTGGTCGTCAAACCTTCATTTAAAAAACAACAACCCTGGCATTCGATGTCACAAACACGAAAACAACATGGTGATTCCTAATATCTTCTTCTACTTAACTACTGTTCGTTTTTATAAACGTGATAACTAATTTCTTTTTGTACCTCATTATTTAACCATTTTATCCTACAAATTCTTTTAGTAACTACTGTAGCTATCTGTATGCTCCTTAATGTACTCATAATTTTATCAGGTTACAGTTTATGTGTTTCTGGTTATTTTCTAAGAAGTATACGTATTAATGTTTACCCCAACTTGGTCTTTTATCTTCCTATACAGTGCGGGCGCATTGTCGATCTGCTCGTCTTTTTACATTCTTGCAGATAACTTTTGAAATTCATCTAAAACTCGTGGCTTTTTTAATTTATTTCGTAATCATAGCCTTATTACAAAGACAGCTGAACCTTTCCTGCACGCGATTTCATTTTTTTTTTTTTTGCGAACTCGACTGACACGAAACAAGTTGGTTTTAGGAAGACCGCAGTTTTTAGTTTCAAATTATGAATATTGTTTTTTCGTCTCCCCCCCCTCCTGATATGTAACTGATAACAATATTGAATTTTGGCCCAAATGTATGCATTCTTTTTAAATGTAAAAAGGTCTGCTGACTTATGCAAGTATGTATGGGATTGGTGCGAATGAAATGTCCGACAAAGGACAAGCACACGTGGACAGCGAGAACGGAAAAGTAGGACAACTTACCTAGGGATAATAATCCCCCTCGGCATCGACACATAGTTGCCATCTGTCCAGCAAGGCCATGATCCCGGACCGAAAAAAGTCTTGTGGCTGGGACCCGAAGAAGTCATCAACTGCACGTTGAACCTCGATGACTGTCGTGAACTGTTTCCCGGACAGGAAGTGATCCAGGAAACGAAACAGATGATAGTCTGTCTGAGACAAGTCCTGGAAAAAGGCAAAATGAGGCAGTACTTCATAGCCCAAGGCACTTCGTGTCAGCATCGTTCGTTGTGCGACATGAGGGCGGTCGTTGTCCTGGAGCAAAAGAACACCATGTCTGTTGTCCAAAGCCGGTTGTTTCTGCAGCAATTTCCAGTGCGTCTGGTGTTATTCAGCACAGTGACGTTCTACAGTGATGGTTTAGCCTCTTGCCAAGAAACCCCGATGAACTATCCAAGCTGTGTACCACCAGACCAGGAACATCAACTTCTTGGTGTGTAGAGATGGCTTAGGATGCCGTGTAGCAGGCTCTGCCTTGCTTAACCGTTGCGCAAATCGTTTCCGATTATCATAAAGGACCCACTTCTCGTCACAGGTGACGATTCGATGCAGTAGGGGTTCCTGTTTATTCCTGGCAAGAAGCGACGTGCAGACATCCAAACGAAGTCTTGTTGGCAGTTGTCAACTCATGCGGGAGCCACATGTCCAGCTTTTTGACCTTACCCAGCGCAGCCAGACGCCGAACAATTGTCGTGTTGTGGACACCTACCTCCGCCGCTATCTCACGACACGTTTCTCGGTGGTCCACTTTAACCACACGTAACAAAATATCGTAAGAAACAACAACAGTTTGGTAACCACGTGCTTCGTTTTACAGGTCTGTATCTCCTCTTCGAAACTTCACAAACCATCGCTAAATGGTTCGTTCGTCGCCTGTGTTCTCCCCAATCGCTTTGTTAACGTTTCTAGCGGCAATTTCTGAAGAATGGTCCATTTTAAATTCATACAGGAAGATGACTCCTAAATCCGGCGTCTCCTTTGAAAGCCAAGTTACGTCCAAACAAGCTACGCCTGAACCTTGTTCTTCACACACGTGCTATCTATTTACAGCAACTCTGTGACATAATACCCGCAACACCTGTGGATGGTTCCATTCCGCTGTGAGGGGGATGGGGGGGCTATCTCCTCCGCTCGTTCGCGCCGGACATTTATTCGCACCAAACCAACAGTTACGATAACTGTCTGAGACATATGCTTTCTCATGTGTGTAACACAAAATAAAGGTCTGCACACGTATGGTTCAGCCCCGATCCCGACCTGTCACTAGAGGCGGGCGGGGCAGGTCGGGCGTTTTTTTCTGTTTTTATTTTTCATCAGATTAGTAAAAAGATTTCGTGGCTCGTGCCGCGCCGGTCCTGTTCTGGAAATTTTAGTATTTTGCTCATACATTAAAAAACTCCTTTTTTTCTCACAAAACAAAGACCGAATTGAGAAATAATCAAATGGCGAAGTTCATTGAGTGAAACGAATGTGCCACTCAATGAACTTCGCCATTTGATTATTGGTTACAGCTTAAACCGACAAGTCGGGCAGGTCTGTAAAATTCGGGTCTGAAATGGGACAGTTTATTTCTTTTAAGCCTGAAATCAAATTCGGTTTTCACTTCCTTGGCTTCAGCGACTAAAAC
Organism: Macrothele yani; assembly: GCA_039090855.1. Taxonomy (NCBI): domain Eukaryota; kingdom Metazoa; phylum Arthropoda; class Arachnida; order Araneae; family Macrothelidae; genus Macrothele; species Macrothele yani. The sequence continues at coordinate 111,143,137 of CM077025.1, forward strand.
ACGTTGCTTTTTTTCTTTTCCGAGAAATGTATACATGAGAAAAGAGCTATCAGCTTCTCGAAGTCAAGACGAAAGCGATCTTTCGGCGCCATTCGTTGCTGCAGTGGAGATGAGGAAATTTAAATTGTTTGTGTACATGCACTATACTGACAAAAATCACCCGACACCACTTCAAAAGGAAATAAGAGGAACCGCTAAGTTGTTAAAATGCGCGGTACAGCTGCAAACGGTACACAACAGGCCTGCAGCTGACAGCGATCATATGGCACTCTAAGGTTGAGTGGAAATGTCGCGGCGGGGAAGAACTGACATTGAGAAAGGAAATATTGTTAAGTGTTATATTAGTGGGTTGTCCATAACAGAAACTGAGAGGCGTTTAAAAATATACAAGTCAACTGTTTTGGATGTGCTGAATAAGTGGAAGACACGTGGCGTGCCTGAAGCAGCAGAACGAACCGGCAGACCAAAGAAAGGCAGTGATAGAGGACGTCGAATCCTCAGGAGAGTCATTACAGCTGATCGAGCGAGAACTGCACCAGACCACAGTGTACAGGTGAGTAAAATTGATGGAATCTCGGTATGTGCACGTACCATTCGCAGAGAACTTTATTCCATGGGTTACCGTGGTCGTGCGGCTGCTCATAAGCCTTTCATCTTCCCTCGGCATACTATTCGTCCTTTAGCATGATATAAAGAACATTTATCGAGGACCGTAGTTCAATGGAAACGGACTCTAGGGACTGATGAATCCAGATGCACGATCCATCAGTCTGATGGATGGCCGTGTGTGGGTATGGCGGCAGCCGGGGGAACGCTATTTACCACAGTGGGCTGATCCTACCGTCAGTTTAGGAGCTGGCAGTGTACTGGTGTGGGGGTGTTTTTCGTGGTATGGTCCCGGCTCATTGGTTATCGTGGACAAACCTGTTAACCAGCATGTCTACCTCGATATTCTGGACAATTATGCCCTTCCAACTCTGTGGCAGTACTATGGAACCGAGCCTTGTTGGTACCAGCATGATAATGCACCGAGCCATAAAGCAAGGACTGTTACGGCGTAGTTTGATGATAATTCCGTATCGTGTGTGGAATTGCCAACACATAGCCGTGATCTTAATCCCATAGAGCGCCTATGGGGCGAATTAGAGCGCCGCATAAGAAGTTTGGAACCAAGGCCTACTACTAAGCAACAGTTAGCGGCAGCATTATGTACTGAATGGAAGCGTATACCTATCGATGTGCTCCAAAACCTTGTCGAAAGGCTGCCTCGAAGGGTCAATGCATGCATTAAGGCCTAAGGTGGTTTCAAAATATCTTTATTCAAGGTAGAAATCAGGAGACGAACTAATAAGGACGTCTAAATACAAATAAAATGCGATCAAAGATCGTTAAACTACTAAAACCTATATAAAAATATACAGCATAGTGCACAAGTTGAAAAATGGAGCAAAATTACAGCTCGTGATAAATGAACAGCGACAAGCATGTCTGGGCATTTAGGAAGGATTTTAACAAAAAAACTTATTGCTCATAAGTGCATTGCTGTGCGATTAACAAACTTGTTCAAGAAAATATTGAGAGCTTCAGGAGACAACATTTCTCTTGCAAAGAAAAAAATACAATAAGACAGTAAGGTGTAACAAATCATAGTTACAAGAATGTACAGTACAAAGCAATTGACAAACTGATCATAAGACAAATCAATGAAATGAAGAATATCAGGAGAAGAACAAACTTGGACTTCCTGGTGTAAATATAATATATTACCTGTTCGGCAATATTCAGAAACAATGTACAGATATACAGCACAGTGTCAACATGTTACAAATCAAAATCGGACCATATACAGAAATGTAACACTATTCTGTTGACCAGATAGAAAATGTAAGTATAATAAGAAAACACACGATGAATAAAGCTTTAACATATTCTCACTATCCATATGTAGTAATAGAAGAATGATAGTACCAAGCATCACCTCACACAAAAGAACAAAATAGGTAAAATGTTTTTCAAAATATATTACTCATGAGTACAACACCATGCAATTGACTAACTTGTGCAAAAATAAATACAGTAAGAATCATTAGTCAACATGTCTCTTGAAAGAAGGTACGATATGACAGTGAGTTTTAACACAACATATTTACAAGGATGTACAGTACTATGCAATTTAAAAACTGATTATCAGACAAATCATTGGAATGTTTAATAACAGGAAATAACTAAACTTGGACATTCTGATGCAAATAAGATGGATTACTTGTTCCGCAATATTTTCAAAACTATGTACAATTATACAGCACAGTGCAAACATGTTCGGGAAACAAAATAGAACAAAATTACAAAACACTACACTGCAGAAACAATTTCTATGTTTATACAGCACTATGCTAATGACTAACTGCAATATTTATACTCAAAATGTAAACTAAAGACGAACTAACTTGAACGTCAATGTAAGAAAAAAATACAAGATGAGTGTCACAAAAAACAATTTGCTGTGTAAACACGTACATCCCTTTATAAAAAAAACCCATGCGGTAAATTTCCAAGCTGTGCAAAGATCTTGAAAACAGATTGTTAATATTTACATATGCATGTCTGATTCAAAAAGGTCAAATACCAAATCTGCCGACCGTCAGGTACAATGACGCTGGCGAGCTGGTAAACCATGAGGCAGCCGGTGACCAGGTGGCAAGGAACTGGCTCTCCCGACGCTGAGTAACTGCAACAGAAAACTCTAGCCGAAGTCGAGATGTCAGACGGTCGCGGAAATAGCATAATAATGCCGTAGAAGCTTCATGCACAGTCAGAGGAGTAGTCAAATATCTGCAGCGTTGATGAAACACGTAGATTACATGCTTCGCTAAAATAAAAATATAGGCACAGACTGATGGGAGCTTGACTGGGGGATAGTTCTGTAGCAGAAGAGTCTGATATGCATCAAATGTAAGATCTGCTGTAATGGAACATTGGGCGATAGTAAATGCCAAGTTCAGCATTGGGAGTAATATAACACAGTGTTGATAGACATGGGAGACATCAGCCTCCCGAGCACAGAAAGGGCAAAGAGGGGAGTCGAGAAGAGACATTCGGAAGAGAACGGAGGGAACAGGAAGGCGGCGATGGAAGAAAAGCCAATGGGTATTAATTTCTAGAGGAGCAGAAAGAGGAGACAGGGCGGCTGACCACACCGTAGCAGTGGCAGCAGGGGGAACATCAGGAATGGGGAGAGGAGGAGAAGAATGGGACATAGAGAGGAACCGATAAAGAGCTGACACCGAGAGAGAAGAAATGGGATGAGCTGAGCCAGAAGTAAGCAAGAAAAGAGGAAATGGGAGAGAAGCAGAAGGAACAAAGGAAAGACCTGAGTGGGAAGCAAGATGAGGAAATTGAGAAATGATAGATGAAAGAATAGAGTCGTAGATGTCACGAGAGGAGGAGGAGAGGAGAAGAGAGGGAGGGAGGCTGGCGAAGGGTCGCCAAGAAAGGTCAGCGTTAGTGAGATCTTTAACTGTTACCACACCTGCTCGGAGCCAGGTAGGATAGGCAAAGTACGGAAGATGAGAGGGGTGAATAATCGAAGAATAAAAGAGGGGTTCAGCAAGGAGCTCAGTTGTGGAATCAGGTGGAGAACGAGAGAGAGGGAGGGAACGAAGGAAAGTTAGAGCTTCACGGTAAACAGGGGGAAGTCGAATGAGGGTGAGGGGTCGGTGGTCCATGAGTAGTAAGGAGAGAAAAGAAAAGTTAGGGTTGCTCGGGGAGGCGATGACGTCCCTAGCTAAAACGGCATCTGGTACTGGCGACTTGAAGAGACGGAGAAAAGTAGTAATTCTGACGGCCTTGTAGTACTCCTGTGTATCAAGGAGTCCGATGCGGCCGTGATTCGGAGGGAGACAAAGCTTTGTGACACTGACCCAGTGTTGGCAGGTCCATATCAGAGAAGTAAGACATCGGGTAATTTCATGAAGGCGGAGTTGTAGAGACTTGACACCAAGCCAAGAGTGTGTGCACAAGGAAATCAGGAAAGTTCGAGAGAGGCGAGCTCTCTGGAAGAATGATGAGCAGAACTGGGCTCTCCTCCAGGAGGCAGTTGACCTGAGCAAGCGTGGGTGAATAGCATTCCACGTGTAGAGGGGGCAGCTTGCAAGGAACCAAGATGAACTCCAAGGAAGCGCTGTGAGATGGACGACCAGCTTGCTCCCCAAGGGGTGTCTACACGATGTGCCCATGAGCCGCACCATAAACCAGTGCTTTTAGATGAGTTGAGCGCTGCACCGGAGCATGAGGCATAAGCTGCGAATAGACGTTGGAGACACGGAAACTGTGAGTCATGACGGATGCAGATGGTGACATCATCTGCGTATGCAACAGAGGTAGTGGCATGATGTCTTGTGCAGGCAGAGAGTGGTGGCAGAACTGCTTTAAAGGATTGGTGTACAGAGCGGAGGAATGGTTCAATTGCGATTGCAAAGAGTTGTCCGGAGAGTGGGCAACCCTGCCGCACTCCCCGGCGGAAGGGAATAGGCGCTGTGAGAAAGGTGGGCAGCCTAACCTGGAGAACGGCGTCTTGATAGAGTGAGAAAAGAGAGACGAAGGAAGGAGGAAAACCGAAGTGAAGGAGTGTAGCCGATAGATAGGAATGTGAGATATTATCAAAAGCGGATTGTTGGTCAAGAGAGAGAAGGGCGAGGGGTTCAGAGCGAGATCGGGCAAGATGGATTAGATCATTTAGTAGATGGATGTTATGAGAAAGTGAACGGCCGGGAACTGTGTAAGTTTGATTTGGGGAGAGAATGTGAGTGAGAATGGGGTTAAGGCGTTGGGAAAGAAGTTTACTATAAAGTTTATAATCTAGATTTAAGAGGGAGATAGGGCGCCAATTCCCCAGGTCAAGGAGATCACCTTTCTTAGGGAATAGAACAACATATGCTACTGTGAATCGCCTTGGTAGAGGGGAGTGATTGAAAGCAGCAGAAAGTGCAGAAAAGAGAAATGGTAGAAGGAGAGGTAGAAAGGTTTTATAGAAGAGGAAAGTGAGGCCGTCCGGACCCGGTGCGGCCCTAGAGTTTAAAGAAGAAAACGTAGAGGATAGTTCAGAGAACGTGGGAGGAAGGAGGAGGGAAGAGGCAAGATGGGGAGGAACTTGTGGTAGGTTAGAAAGAAGTGATGCCAAAGCTGAAGAGGATGGCGGAGGAGATTCACAGAACTTCTCTGTATAGAACTTTCGGACCTGGGAACATAGAGTGAGTGGATCATCAGACACCTCTCCAGATGCGAGGCGAAGGTGCCGAAGTGAATTCGATGCTGTTCGTGTTTTTTCCATGGATGTAAGGAAATCGTAATTGGATGCGTCTGGCGATAGATGTTGTAGCCGGAGACGTCGTAGAGCTTGTTGAGCCAGAGGAAGGAGGATTGATCGCAGTTCTTCTTGATAGTGGCAGAAGAGAGGATCACTTAGGCTTAGGATGGAGAGCATGGAACGGACATGGTTGAGACGCATGTTTTGAAGCGTTTTTGCTTTAAAAGAAAGTTTGCGAACGTGGAGAACGAGTTGCTGTTTAATGTCCAACCAAAAAGTCAGACCACAAGGAGCTGATTGAAGTTGAGGTCGTTTGTCCTCAAGGAAGGAGCGTACTGAAGTACAGAAGTCTGGATCTGTAAGAAGAGTGTCGTCAAGAGTCCATGGACGAATTGTACGGGGTTGTGCTGGAACTGCTTGAATAATAAGAACGATGGCACAATGGTCAGAAGAAGCTGTAGGAGTGATAATAGATTCTGTCACAGCTGTAAGCAGAGTAGATGAGGCGTAGTACCTGTCAAGGCGAGCTGTGTAGGGATTTTGATTATGTTGCGAACGCCAAGTATGTACAGTCGATGAAGGATGGAAGTGACGGTGAACATCAATGAATGAGTTGTCGGAGACCACTGACTGAAGAAGATTCACCAAGTTAACACGGCGTTCTCTGGTGGAAGGAGATTGGTCCAGGGTAGGATTCAGAGTGCAATTGAAATCCCCTCCAATTAAAACATGATCTATGGGAGGAATGCGAGACAAGGCACGACGAAGGCGAGTAAAAAGTATTGTCAAGTGGGTTGAAGAGCTTGGAATATAAATATTAAATATATGATAAGATGTGGAAGCTATGGTGAATGATGCACACTGTAATAGGTCTCGACATAAGTTTCGAACCGAAAAAGAGGTGATTATGGAGTTGAAAGTATGGCGGATACCTATAGCTAGACCACTATGGGATGATAGTTAGTAGGCGTGGTGAAATGTGTAGTTCCACTGGCGCCATCGTGAGAATATCGTAGTGGATTGGCAATTCGTCTCTTGTAGTAAGAGAAGATCAGCTCCTAACGGAGTGAGGTCTTCATGTACCAAGGCATTAGAAAATGGGGATGCAAATCCCCTGCAATTAAGAGATACAATCTTGAAGACTTTTTTCCATTAATGCTTGCTGAAGAGCCTTCACAACAGGAGGAAATGATTTGAGTCGATTAAAATAGGTTTTAGCCCACGGATGTTCCTTGCGAAGGCGGGAGATGCATTGATTAAGGACTTGGATCTGATCATGCACTAGAGGGAGAAACGATGCATACTTTGAGAGTAAAGTATGCGTTGTGGAGTGGTCTGTCTTATGTGACAGGTATTGATGTAAATCTTCAAATGAAATCGGCCCAGTAGGAACCGAGTCATCCTTAAGGTATTCGACAAGATCCTCAAATTTAAGAGGAGGCTCTTCGTCGGCCTGGACAGAAGAGGTAGCAGCCTTTGATGGTGAATTCTTTCGAGAGGTACTACCAGTACGGGGAGAGGTGCGGGGTGATGCGGCAGTCGGCTTCTTCGGTGGGCGTCTTCGAGAAGAACCACGACGTTTCAGCGAAGGCTCAGTTGAGCTCTCATCAACTCGAGATTCGTGGCCAGAAAATCCGTCATCAGCAGATTTAGAAGTATCAATGATAAGGGCAGTGGAGAAACCCCCTGAAGGAGACTCCGCTACAGAATGACGACGCATGGGACGCGAACAATTAAGTGAGGGAAAATCCAGTTGCTGGTTGAAGGATAAAGGGTCCGTAGACACGCGTTGACCAACTCCTGCAGTCGACTTTTGTGAAAGTTTTGATTCTGAAGCTTTCTGTGCAGTGGAAGAAGCTGTTGCTCGGCTCAGAAGAGGGCCAGAAGTTGTAGGAGAATTATTAGGAGCCTGTGATGCTAGATGTGGGCAATGCACACGTAAATGATTCTCTCCGTGGCAAAAAGTGCAGTGGAGGAAGGTAGTCACTTCAATTCTCCTACGTTGCTGTCCACAACGAACGTTGAACACCTTTGGGCAGGCGAGCAAATGTTCATCAGATGGAAAGATCACTCTTGCACTTCGGCGAAATCCTCCTATGGATTTATCGTCTGGATCTCTCGGCGCGGCTGAAAGAGTAGTAACTGGCCCAACAACTCGACCGAACTTACTGAGTACAGTGCACAGCGCAACGTCTGACACCTCAGGTGGAACCGGATAAAATGTAACCTGGATTGGACGCTGAGAGACAGGTTCTGGTAGAAGATGGACGTCTTTGAGGGACAAACCTTCTGTCAAGACAAGATCCGCATGCTCTTTAAGAGCAAAGTACACCAACACAGCTCGAGGTTTTCGAGCCATGTGAGTAATACTGGCTCCAGCTGGAAGTATCTGCTTGAGAGCCATACTATATTCTTTCAACTTTGTGTCTGGGAGCGCATCAAAACACACTCCGAAGTCCATTCTAGAATAGAATTGTTTTCCCGCTGGGGAATCTTCGGGAATATCTATGGTGGCAGTAAGGCCATCAACAATGACGTACGAGTCTGGTAAGACTTCTGCAACAAACTTGGAAGGAGCTTTTGTTCCAGTAAGAGCGGCAGAGTATGCCCTAGGAGTAGGACTCGAGCGTGAGGGCTGCAACGCAACCGGCTGTTTGAACTGAGTTGAAGTAGAGGGTAAATTAGCAGCGCTGTCAGACACATCCATGTCTTCACTTAAAGCAACAGAGGGTTGCGCTGCACTGACGTCACTGGTCGAAGCAGGGCAAGAAGCTTGAGCTGTAGTTGAGGAGTCACTTTCCACTTCTAGTGGTTGGGTGACGTCACCTACAAGCATTGGAGGAGATTGGTCTCGTGTCGAGGAGGAGGAGGAGGCAGGAAATGCCTCGCTGATATGGGCGTGGACATCGCTCTTATCAGCAGCAGCCGCCGCCATTGTTAATGACGAGGGCTGCCTGAGAAATCGACCAGCTAGGTCGACAATTCAAATGATGATAACAGAAAAAATAAACTACTCACCAACTTGGGAGATGTATCAAAACAAAGCACGAACCTTCAGCTTGAAGGAACACGAAAGGAAAATGACGAACCACACGATAAAACACACTAAATAGGCACACAACACGGAGCTCAGAAAAACGTGACTTAGGCCAAAGGTGGACCGACACCGTAATAATGTATGTCAATAAATACCACGTTTCTTTGGTTTTTTTTCTAGGTGTCCGGTGACTTTTGTCAATATAGAGAGTGGATTGAGAACTACATTATTTTTTTTAAGGGGATTGAGAACTACCTTGTTTGTTTTTAATTGTAGAAGTACAAAAGCATTTATATTTGCATTGGAAATATGTACAATGGAACCTCTCTTATACGTTTCTCAGTTATGCGTTTTTTCACTTTTATACGTACGTAATTCTGCGTTAGTCCCGATGTTCTACTTTAGTTTCTACCGCTTTTTTTAAACTAGGTTGTGTCTAATTCGTTTACCAGCTTTTTGCGATTATACGTTAAATTTTGAATTTTTGAATTTCGGATAATCAAAAGTACACGGTTATTTGATTTTTTTTATACTCAACCCGGTATGTTACAACTTTGAGAGTATCGAGGTAGCGTTGTTGTGTTACTCTTTGGTTCAGCCAAAGTTGAACATTGATCCCATCAGAAAAGAGTATGTTGTTTACTCTCGGTTTCCATAAAAAAATGATTTGACATTTCGTGACTCACACACATTTGCGCTATTTAACCCTTTAACAGGCTGGAACGAATTAACTCGTGGTTCACAAAATAGGCAGGAATCAGCTCAAACGAATACATTCGCTGTTCAAGATTTGCGCCGAATGTGGATAAACCTACGCATTAGAAATCGTTGCTCCCCGCCCAACCCCCACCTACCCCCAAGACTCCTTAGCTTTGTTATTCAAAGTTGTCATATAGGCGGATGATTGACACTAATTCTTTCTGACTCATTACCTGCTGAAACTATAACAATGCCGCAGAATCTAAAAAAAGAGAGGGGGATGTCTGAGTCACTTGCTTCTTCCTAGGTGCGCATTGTTCGTGTCAGAGGGACTAGTCCTTCCCCATCATCCTTTGGATCATGGAGTAGAAAATAAAGTAACAGAAAGGAATCTCATATACAATTGGGAAACGAATTTCCCCAAAGAAGTAATTGTTCATAAATTCATGATAAACATTGTAACGTTATCATTGGCATATTTTCCCTGTATTCTATGTAACTACTTCCTTAAGAAAACTTAAAATTTTCATTTTCATTGGAGCGGGAATCGAAACAGCACCTCCCGATTTCCAGTCGAGCATGCTAGTCATTACACTACCCAGGACAAGAAAATTCCAAGCAACTGAACATAGATATCTGAAAACCTTCAGATTTGCGCTAGTCCAAGCTATTCCTGTCCCATCGTAGGGTCTCATGACCTTTTCTCACATCCGGGGTCGGATGTAGATCACAAATTCCAGTGATGAAAGTACGTCATACACAATTCATTTTCACGTTTTCCGAAGGAAACCTTCTGTTACTTTAATAAAAGGCAGTGCTATATAAGGGAGAGCTTATTACCAGTGACAGAGTTATGTGGTTGATGGGGATTGGAACTGTTTTATCGTAGCTTTCGTATAACCCGACCGCTATGTGAACATTTCTGTTTGGGGAGCACGGAAAATTTTGGGCACCATTTGGTTCAGTAACAACGGCCGCTTAAAGGGTTAAAACTGATACATTTCTGGGATGTAACTTTCTGGACCCACTATTTCATGGCGTAGTAGAATAGAATCCTACGTGTTTCATAGTAGAATAGAATCCTACGTGTTTCATAGTAGAATAGAATCCTACGTGTTTCATAGTGGAATAGAATCCTACGTGTTTCATAGTAGAATAGAATCCTACGTGTTTCATAGTAGAATAGAACCCTACGTGGTAGAATACAATCCTACGTGTTTCATAGCAGAATAGAATCCTACGCAGTAGAATAGAATCCCACGTGTTTCATAGTAGAATAGAATCCTACGTGTTTCACAGTAGAGTAGAATCCTGCATGTTTCATAGAAAAATAGAATCCTACGGGTTTCATAGTAGAATAGAATCCTACGGGTTTCATAGTAGAATAGAATCCTACGTGTTTCATAGTAGAATAGAACCCTACGTGGTAGAATACAATCCTACGTGTTTCATAGCAGAATAGAATCCTACGCAGTAGAATAGAATCCCACGTGTTTCATAGTAGAATAGAATCCTACGTGTTTCACAGTAGAGTAGAATCCTACGTGTTTCATAGTAGAATAGAATCCTATGTGTTTCATAGTAGAATAGAATCCCACGTGTTTCATAGTAGAATAGAATCCTACGTGTTTCATAGTAGAATAGAATCCTACGTGTTTCATCATTACTCAGCATTCTGGTTTTCAAACAGTTGCACACATGATCCGCAGAAAGAAAACTCTTAATTAATGACTTCTACATTGAAGCACTGGTCTCACATTTTCAGATGTGAGGATTTCATTTAATCTGGAATCATGATTTTTATTGACAGATAAAGTCGTCAAAAAAAGATTTGCTTTTCAAAGGCTTCAAAACAGGTTTGCTATTCAAAGGCGTCAAACGAGGTTTGCTTTCTGATGAAGAAACGATGCAGTTAACATGATATGTTTGCAATGCGATAAAATATATTTTAATTAGCAACGATTTGCTTTCTTCCACCAGCAATTCGATTTTAAATAAATTATTATTAAGAAACATCATATACTCCTTTAAAGAGCAAATTTTATAACAGCATTTAAAATTTTAATCTGTTATTTATACGTTTTTTAGGGCCATCCCCCAGAAAAACGTATAACTGAAGTCTCACTCTATTTAAACCGAAACCTCAGCCATGAGAGGAATTTTTAAGAGAAATGACGCGTCGTCCTGTGTAAGATTCTCTCTACAGGAAAGATAATTTTGTTCAGTACAGCACATTTGTTTCTCTATACCAGGGAGTTTTCAAACTTATCTGGATCGTGGACAATATGACAAAACGAAATAGAGTTGGAGGGCCACATGGAAGAGAAAAGTAAAAATGCATGTGTTTATTATGAATATCGATTATTTTGAGAGAGATTTTGAGCCTAAAACTTAACTTTCTGATGAAGAAACGATGCAAATAACATGATATCTATTGAATAACAAGGATATCTATGTTAGAAAAAATTCCGAAATAGGTACCTGATATACGCCTACACATTACAGAACTCCTTAAAAATTCCTCTGTGTGTGTGTGTGTGTGTGTGTGTGTGTGTGTGTGCGCGCGCGCGCGTTTTCATTTCTCCATGTCAAAAATGTATTTTCTTCCATTTTAGAATTTCCCTTGCGGGCAACGTACCGCCGGCCATTAAAAAGTGCTCCGCGTGTCACGGGTTGAAGACCCTTTCTCTAAAGAAGATGCGTTATTTTCATTAAATGGAGAAGAACGCTTGGTGAAAGTGTAAAACCGGTCGGGTCGAGTCTGTCAGGTTCGTAAACTGGTAATTCTGAGGCAGGCCTGACTCGAGCTGGGCTCCAAAGTTTCGGGCTCGGTTCTGGCTGGGCTTGGCTTTCCAAATATAGACCCTCTTACAAACCGACAAGAAAAAACTAAAGCATTCATTTAATCTTCAGTGGCACTTGTTCTATATAATAGTAAAGCAGGCTTAATTAATTGCTTCATAACCTTTAATCAACGGATATATATTGCCTTTTGTACTGTTTTAGTGTTTTTAAGTTTGATTTATGTCTTTACCAAATTATCGGGTTGATGAATAAGTTCATGCCGTTTTTCCCCCGCATTACAGGAATGTATTACATCAGAAGGCAAAACGGAATCAATAAACTATGTATTCTTTCCCCCGTTGTTTACCATGGTGTCCCAACGTCTGTATAGGTCAGCAATGCCATTCTTGAAAAAAAATGCAGGTTTTCCTGCGAAGAAATCAATGACATTCTGGAGATCGACATCATTGTTCAACGTTCTACCACGGAGTGCATTCGACAGAGATCGGAAAAGATAATAGTCTGAAGGGGCTACTTTTGGGTAATAGGCCGGATGTGGAAGGATCTCCCATTTCATGTTCTAAATGGCCATCCATTTTCGTCATGTTTGCCCTTGTGAGGGCGTGCGTGATCATGTTGGAAAAGGACACCATGGCGCCGATGTGGTCGTTTCTGCTGAATTGCTCTCTCCACACGGCGGAGTTGCTCACAATAGAGTGCAACGTTGATGGTTCGATTCCTCGGCAGCATTTCCTGGGGAATAATGCTTTCCATGTCGCACCAGACACACAACATGATCTTCGCAGGATAAGGGTAGCGTTTTGAACGTCGTGTGGGCGTCTTGTTTGGGCTTAACCATTCCTTCCGATGCCTGGAATTCACGTACAGACACCGCGTTTCATCTCCAGTAACAAAACGTGACAGAAAAGGTTAGTGTTGCTGAGAACATTTGCGATAACGGGCGAACAAGAAACCACATATGGCAACACGCTGATTCTTGTTGTCCTCGGTGAGAGTGTGAGGCCCACAAGCCCCCAATTTCTGGACCTTTCCCATACGTTACAGGTGTCGCACCACTGTGGCCTGATCACAATCCATCTCAGTGGCCGATTTGCATGTGGTTTGACGCGGATCCAAGTTGATGAGATGGTTCAAACGATCCTCATCAAAGTAAGGTGGACGACCTGAGCGTGGAGAGAATTTGCGGTCATGACCTTATGCATTGACCCAAAACTTGGTGAACACGAATTTGGGCCGTAATACAGTATATCGTGAACACGAATCTTGGCCGTAATGCACTATATGTTGTTAGACTAAATGCCTTAAGTCTAACAACATATACTCTATTACGGCCAAGATTCGTCAGAATGAGAACAACTTATGCTAAAATGTAAGTGTTTTTTTCAGTTCGAATGTAGAACTCGCACGACTGTTGAACTTACTATGACATCAATGATAACGCTTCAGACTTTCGTAATATCCAGTTAATTTTGCCAATCAATAAATTATCCGACGATAGTATCAGCACAGTCTTTGCCATATCTACATTTTCCAGACATTTTGCCCTCGACGTAGTTTTATTTACTCTCTGATTCACTGTTAGCGGTTCCAAAACGTACGCTGCTCAAAATAATTAGGGGAGCAACATTATGCAAGCCAATCACGTGATATCTTACAGAAACGTGGAGAACGCTAGTAAAGCGTGACGTAGACAACCGAACTATGCATATCAATATGCAAATTAGCGTCTGTGACGTCATAATGCATAAATCACAGATTGGGACAAAAACGAAGGTTTTTCGGGAGATCTCTTATTCTGGCGCGTGTACCATGACAATTCGTTTATTGACGTCGTCGGTTCGAACGATATTTCAACAGAATGATTTACCAGAATCAACTGCGTTGAGAGCTATTGGAAGGCTGGAAACAGGTCAAACACTGCGCATGATAGCAAAGGCATTAGAGTGTCCTTTTATGGCCTTTTACGCAACAAAAACAGCGTTGTTTTCCAGCATCAACAAGATGGATCTTTATTCAACAAACTCGTAATTCTGTTATTCAGCATCAACCCTGCGGCCAACAGAAGCACAATTCTTTTTCCTTTTTTGTTTTTGTTTCGGGACTTAACTCCACTATGAGCAACACTGTGGGCTATTACCATTCTCCTATCTTTAAATTTGGACCATTACTTCCACGGAAGGAACAGAACCGGATCGATCGGACAAGACTCGAATACGGGCCCATCTCTGACGAATGGTCAGAAACCAGAGCCTTAGACCGCCATTTGGCCATTCGGGAGGCACAATGCTCTTATCCATTATCAACAGGATGGCCGTTTATTCAAGACCAATAGGACAGTAAATTTTAAATTGTCCCGTCTGCTGTGTTTACTCAACCGTAATATGGTGCATATCTGTTTAACAGAAACACTGCCCTTATTCAACCTGAATATAAGTATCATTTATTCAGTGGGAACGTAATTTTTTATCCATTGTCACTGAAGTGATTTGTCTTTAAAATCATAAAGACGTACTTACTCAACTTCTCCACGATGACCTTTTCAACAGAAACATAACTTATAATAAACGAAACTTATAGTATTCTTTTTCATCTTATACAAATTTGTAGTTTACTTAACAGCAACAAGATAGTCATTTTTATTGACAACATTTACAACATGATAACCACGTACTCAACATCATCAGATGGTCATTTATTGAAATGCAGTGTGATTATCGTTTCTTCAACAGTAATGATAAATCATTGATTCAAATGCATTTTGATAGCACTTTATTCAAAAGCGATACAACGGGCATAACTTCAAGGACAACACGATGGGTTTATTCAACAAGAACAAAGTTCCATTCATTACACCGCAACGCAAAGATAATTTACTCAACCGCAACATTTTGTCAGTTGATAAGTCAAAAGTACGAAGTATTTCGCGAAAGATGAATTGAAGTAAGTAAAAATTTCTAAACTTTCTTTAACTGTGTCGTTTTGTTGAAGAAAGGGAACGTGTACATCAAACGTTTTTAAATTGCTCTTTGGTTATGTTTGGATATTTGATTCTTAAAACAAATGGATCGAGTTCTTCTGCTTGGTAACCTCGATAATAATGTTCTTGACAGAAAAACATAACTCGCAATATCTCATCCTCTCTATATAAGAATGAATGGTCAAAAAAAGAAAGAGAAGAAGAGGCAGTGTTTCAGGTTACCTAATCATTCTGTTCTTCAACGTAGGTTGTACTGATTGATAGTACTTTCATCGTAATCTATAATGCATTTTTCAGGGGTTAGCATTCGAATCCTCGTAGTTGCAAATGAAAATATCAATAATATATACATGCACTGTATTTGAAGCACATGTTGGCGTAATAAATATTGAAACACAAACACGAGAGATTCTCCTCCTTAATAATAATTCATCATTTTATCTGCCCTTGTGTTTATCATGTTTGGTTGTATTATGCCGTTATTCGTTTCATTCGTCCTTTTCGGTTATTATTCATGCAATGAAATATATATGAATTCTAAGCTTGTCTATTCCCCCAAAGTTTGAGAGTGTTCACACAATGAAGCTTCACTTTACGAAATGCGTTCTCATATTATGTCTATGAAAAGTATTCGGATGTTGAATAATTACTGAAATAATAATGTTGTGCAAAAATTCGGTATAGGTAATGATAAACCAAAAAAAAAAAAATCTTTACAAAACACTTAAATTTTCACACTTCGCAAATCTCATTAAAAGTGGAGAAAGAGAAGCATTACCCATTTGGTGAATTTAATACACGGTTCGGTCAAACATTAATGCGCAATCGAACTTAAAACATATACAATGGACAATCACCGTAATTTATCGCACATAATCTTTATTAATATTGATGCATTCCGAGCCTGGCGGCAATCGCACCGTTCTAACCTATATGATACGAACTGAGCATAATTCTTCGGAAAACAAAAAGGGTGTAGGTTCTCCCGCAAACAATGCTACATTTACTTAAACTTAATTTGATTATCGCTAGATTATCCACCAATTAACTACGTGGATCGCAGGCACATAAATGCGCTTTAATTTAGACAACTATTTTATATAATTTTTGATAAAAATATGACTTCAGGTAGGTCACTACAATTAACATCTAAATTTGTACTGGACCACAATGTAATAAAATGTTAATAAAAAACATTTGAAACAGTTAATAAAATGTTCTCTCACAGGAAACTTTACCAAGCGGCTGGATCAGTTCAAGCGCGGAAAATAAGCCAGATTAAGAGGAACTTACTGTTTTTGTCGAAGATATAACCCAAAAGCATCATGAAAATGCACACACACAGACCTGTAACTACGCGCTGCTCTCAGCTGCACCACGAATTCACCACGAACCATTCACAAGAACCATTTCAACACAAAGCGCCACGAACCATTTCAACACAAAGCACAGCGGCGTTTTTTCCTATGTAAGCGTTTCTAACCGACTGGCGATTTTTTGTCTCTTCGGAAGTATACTGCGGACAGCTGGACAGAATGCAACACAGTCTATTTTCATGTGGAGGCCACAAAGTAGACGGGGTCACTCTCCAACACCTTATTCTGGCGCTTCATTTTTCCACGAATGCGCTTGGAAAGTTGAGTAAGGAAGGCTGAACAGCACGGTCAGCCAACGTTTCTGTTGGCCATGATTTTGTGGGAAGCTCCTTGTGCACACAGATTCATGGTATCTCTTTATCGCTGGTTCAGTTCTTTCTCCATTCGCTGTTTCCGTGACACCAGGATACTGCCAGCTTTCTTTCTCGCAGACTTGGTAAACCACTGATTTTCTTCATACTTCGATTGCGACTCCTCTGAAACCCCTCGCTTTGCCCCCCCTCCCGCACACACAAAATCAAGGGATGAATTTTCAGCTTTCCTGTCGTGAGAGTGATACTAATTTACGAGAGTGTTTTGACCAAACTGCGTTTGCTTCCTATAAATCTGTCTTTCAAACGGCGTCTACGACTCTTTCCTTAGTTAGTCTAAGAGCTTGATACCATCGGCTGAATTCCAATTGTTTTTGTCGCTTACAGACCCCACAACACGCAACGACAAAGCTTTGTCGCTTACAGACCCCACAACACGCAACGACAAAGCTTTGTCGCTTACAGACCCCACAACACGCAACGACAAAGCTTTTATTGGAGGTCCCTGTTTCACTTTGAGACTTCTCTTTTATTTATCCAAACCCCAACCAGAGCCCAACAATTACTTATTCAATTAATTAATTGGCCTGAGTAGCTACGACCATTATATCCAAAATAATAAGGCAAAATTTGCATCTATATCTTTATAAATATACCTAATAAATACTTTCTGCGTGTTAAAAGTTATGGAACCTGAAGCGTAAGCACCAGAATCAGACGACGGTCGATCGTCGAGTTCCTTTTCAAGAGTAGTGAAACTTCAGCGACTGTAATTCATAAAAAACGGTTTTGTGGTAAATAAACTGTTGACAGGAGCAACGCATGAAGATGATGGAATCAGCGCTTCAAAAAGGGGGATTTTGATGTAAATAACAATGTTAGGTTTGATAGCCCATCAACAGTAACAACGGTCAAAAGTAAGGGCTTTGTTGAACAAATGATCCAAGCTGACAGAACAATAACGAGAAATAAGATAATGGCAAAACTTCATTGTCTAAAGTAAGTGTTATCTAGTTTCAACCCTTATATATTGTAAAATATATGTTCACAGTAGGTGCCAAAGCTTCTTACACGTGAGATGAAACAATCAAGAAGAGAAATCTTCACAGACATTTTGGAGAATTTCTCTGGCCCGCTGAGGATTTTAAGGAAGCCATAACATGTGACGAGACCTGAGTTTATCATTATGACCCTGCTCTAAACGCTACTGAATGCAATGGAACCAAAAAACATCCCCAGTTACAAAAAACTCAGGCTATCTCTATCAAACTAACAAAATCATCATCACTAACATTTGCGACCAAGATGGCATGATTTTTCTCAACACACTTAAAAATTGACTATATTAGAAAGATGTTGAAAATTCTTTAGAAAACATCAGAGAGCCATTAAAACCAAGGGGCCTAGCCTAAAAGACGTACATGTTAAATTTCATCAGGATACTTCAAAACCCCACACGGTGCATGTGATACGTTTGGCGATTGCAAGATTTAATCTGACGCTGCGTATAAGTCCTGACTTCAAACCCTCGGATTTTTTCTTTTTGTTTGATTAGAGAGACTTTTAAGTCAGAAAACATTTGATTTGGGTGGACATTTGATAAAGGAGGTCAAGCAGTGGTTTCAACCATGGGAACCTGTATTTTACCAACGTGTCTTTGTGAACTGCCAAAGATGCTTGACAAAATGCGTTGACTGTTGAATGCGGTGGATGTGTTGAATGACACCTATACATAGATAAAGAGTGGCTAATTATTTCTAATAAAGGTTTTTTTTTCGTAAGACCGATTTTTATGACTGATTGTGCTTTACTTTTTGACCGACCATTGTATATGTTTAAGAGTGGGTGGTTGACATAATAGTTCTAGGTATTGTCAAAAGTCATAAGAAAACTACGCATGCAGTTCAAAATTCTGAAGCGTCCATCTTCCTGTGATTTAATATAAATATCTGTGAGATGTGTAGGTGCTTTTAAGAAGGTTGTGAAAAAAAGAAGTTATCTTCAATGCATTTTTTCTTCTGAGCTAAACATTTTGTTGCGTCCATGCTGCTGAAGTTTAATAAAAACTAGTACCATATTTCTGTGCATCAGGTGGGATTTATTGAATACAAAAATGCTTTTCTTCGACGTGTTTCTGCTCAAAAGTTCAATATATTAAAGAGTATACCCTACTGTTATTTAAAGTAATAACTGTGCCATATTTCTATGCTTCAGATAGTTAATGTCAAATACTCCCTGCTTGATGCGTTTCTTCTTGCCAGCGCGAAATGTTGAAACAGTTGTCTTGTAATTTAATAAAAAACAACAACTAAACTATACTTTGGTGTTTCAAATGTGAGTTATCAAAAGCCAGTCAGTTGCCTTCGATGCATATATTCTTGCAAATCAGAAATATTTTAAACGTAATTTAATTTAAAAATAACTACAGGATGCTCATCCCTTGTCCGAAAATCCCGAAACCGAAAACCTCCGAAATCCAAAGTTTTTTTCAATAGCCAACATGACATCACAAATGGGAAATTCCTGAAGGGTCTCAGGTGTTGCGCAGGTCATTGCGCACCACAACGGATACGACACGTGACTTCAGATATTCTGGGTGGAGCTTCGATTCTGTTCCGTTTTAGCAATGCGATTCTTTTGAAAGAATCGATTCGTACTATTCGACTGATGACTGAAACAATTCACTGTCACTGATTCGTTCGTTGGCACTTCCGGCGATCGTCTTTGACTCGGTTCCGTTTGGGTCGTTCGTTTAATATTTCGGTGATCAGTTTCCGTAGGGAATTTTTTTTTTTTTTTGAGGTTCAATAACAACCGTGATCAACTCAATGGGCTATAAGCAGTCGCTCGTCTCTAATTTAGGGCCACTGGTTCCAGGGAAGTGAGAGAGCCAGTGCCGTAAGACAAACACAACATCCATGTTTAACGGGATTCGAACCCGGACCCTTCACGGGCGAATGATCAGAGGCCATCGCGTAGACCACTGTGGCACCGGGGCGGCCCGTAGGGAGAGGCTGTCAGGAATCTGTTCAGAGTTTGATCTGTTTGTGTTGTTCGTTAACTCTTCCGATGAACGATTTTCGCAGAGAACGACTGTCGCGAATGAGTTCATAGTCGGATTCATTTGTGTAGTTTATTGACCATTCCGGTTTATTTAACGATTATCAGTTTAAATTTATGATAAAATATTACGGAACATAAATTAATTAAATGTTTACTTGTTCCCATCTCTATGCTATGCCATTATATACACTCATGGTCAAAAAAGTAGTTGCACCCAGAAGGACATGTCCGATTGCAATGCTATTCGGGAGGAAGATAAAAATGATCAAATGATCAAATGTAGAGGATTTTAGGAAGGGAGTATCTGACCTTAGGTCTTAAACAACCCTTAGAAATAGGAAACTAGGAGATTTGGGCTAGAGTGCCTGATAGGAAAGTGACACGGAAGCGAAGTAGAAAGGGGGAGGAAGACGTCCTTATTTATTACCGGGTGGTCAGTACCCGGAGTCCGACGGCTTAACGTGCCCATCCGACGCACGGCGGATATTTAGTGGATCGAGCGTTCGTACCTGCCCGGGATCGAACCTGAGGTACCTTCCGCGGCAGTCATGAACGTTGCCCACTAGGCCACCCGCAGCCCGTGGAGAAAGGTAAATGTTACCAGGAACAATTAATTATTAAACATTGAGACTGATATGGGTAATATTTATTGAGCTATACGCCAATAAGTAGGGTACCTCAGTATGGCGTTGGACCGCCATGCTTGCTCACACAGCATGCCAGACGTCACGGCATGGAGTTGTACTGGTTCCTAATGGTGTCTTGCGATAAGCCGTCCTATGCAGCTTGATTCTTCTAACGCAGTTCCTGCAGATTATGCAGTACGGATGGAGCGTGTGGATAGCGCGTCCAATAGCATCCCACACATTTTCAATCGGCGATAGGTCTGGCGATGCGGCTGGCCATGGCGGAGTGTCTTGAAGGCAAGCGCTCGAGACAGCAGCAGTATGAGGACGAGAGTTGTCCTGTTGAAAAAATTTACTGGAGTGAGCGTTTAGAAAAGCTGGGACCACTTGTTTCAGGACCTCATTAACGTAACTTCGGGCTGTCAGAGTGTCTGTAATGAACACCAAAGGTGATCTGGCATCGTAGGCAATTGCACCCCACACCATGACACCAGGCCTTCTTGAGATGTGATGCTAAACAACAAACCGTTCATCTTGACGCTGATCATAGTGCCTCCTCACATGGATTCGTTGGTCGTCTCCTCCAAGACAAAAGCGGGACTCGCCACTAAAGATCACCCGCTGCCATTTTGAGTGGCTCTTTGTCAGTCTGGCGCGACATCATTGCAGTCTTTGGCGACGATTCAATGGTGTTAAGGGCAGTCGACGTAACGGTGTTCGTGTGTGTAGTCCTACGTCGTGCAGCCGTCTGCAAATGGTGCTGGCACTAATCGGACAATGCATGGATGGCACCACTGCTCGCTGAATATGCGCAATCGTGGCTGTTGGGTATCTCCGCGCATGTCGGACAAACCGTCGGTTCTCTCTCCCTGGTTCGTCTAGTTCTCTCAGATCCTTCTTGTCGCTGCTGCGTGCCTCTTTCTATTCACCGTCGCCAACAGCGTGCTATGGTGATATCCGCACGACCGTTCTAGCGCGCAATACGGCGATAAGATCATCCAGCTTCCCGGGTCCTGACGATACGGCCCCTCTCGAACTGCTCCAACTGCTCGAATTGCTCCAAACTTTTTTTCAAAGCATACTTCACTTGCAAAGAATGCAACCAACACAGAAGCCCTCGTGAGAAAGTCAAGCACGTGCAACGGGGCTACCTTATATATCCGGTCAGGCACAGCACTGCAGCCTCTCCTTGCTGGCGTCACTTGCGCGGCCGAGCGTGATACTTAAATCATTTGCATGTCTCACGATGGCAAACCTACCCAAGAAGTTTCATTCTTGTCGGATGCTTCCTTCTGAGTGCAACTATATTTTTGACGATGAGTGTAGGTATACCGTATGCAAGTATTATAAAAACCTCAAATATGCAAAGTCCGATATATTTCCTGCCTGAAGCATTGGATTCTCAACCTGTACCATATTTCGTTACTTCAGAAGAGTTTCATTGGATATCAATTGTCTTCGGTGCATTTCTTCTCCACAGTGTTATATACTCAAGGGTACATCTTCCTGTAATTTAATAAGTAACTGTGCCATATTTCTGTGCTTTAAGTAGATTTTGTCAAATGCTACTTGTTTGATTCGTTTCTTCGTTCAAGTTCAAAGTAATGAAGCAACCATTTTTGGTAATTTGATGAATATTTTTGTCATATTTTAGTGCATTAGGGAGGTTTTGTCAAGTACTACTTCTTTTCGACGCATTTATTTTTGCATGTCCAAATTATTCCAAATTTAATTTATTGAACATTAGTTCTATGCGCACGTTTCCAGCGCTCCATTGAGCAGGTTGTAAAAGCAAAACGGTTGAAGTTTTGCCTGAATTCCGTGCTGTCGGGGTAAGACGGCAACACAACGTCTAAGTACACTTGTTGGAAAACAGCTAACAGATGCGGGTAATTGTAGTGACCAACATGATGCATATTCTTCACTTCAACTCTACTACGTGAGAGTATCCGGTTTCGAACATGGAGTTAAAAACCGTAAAAGTTGTAAACAAATGAAAGAGTTAAAATTGCAAGAATAGAAAGCAACTGGAGGACTGTTAATCATAAAAGTTGAAATCAGTTGAAAGGTTAGAATTCTCGCTAGATAGAATGATTTGGGAGAATAGAAACCACAGCAGTAAGAAAGAATAGAAATCACAGCACTAGGAGAGAATAGAAACCGTAGCAGTTGGAGATAATAGAAACCCCAGCAGTAAGAAACAATAGAAACCACAGCAGTACGAGAGAATAGAAACCATAGCAGTAGGAGAGAATAGAAATCACAGCAGTAAGAAAGAATAAAAACCACAGCAGTAGGAGATAATAAAAACCACAGCAATAAGAAAGAATAGAAACCACCGCAGTAGGTGAGAATAGAAATCACAGTACTTGGAAGAATTTAAAAGCGTGGAAATCGGAGCAACAGGAAAGGTTGAAAGTGCAGAAGTTTGGAATAATTCAGAAGTGTGTGTGCGGTACTACAGAGGTGGAAACGTGTCAATGCGACAAATCTGCAGCGAGACATTCTGTCTGCGTTGCTCAGTTGGGAGAGCGACTTACTCCGGAATGAGGGGACCGGGTTTCGATGCCGTCGCTGACAAACTTGTGTTTTCACAAGTGGATATTGCAGGACTTGATGGACTGACAAACGCAGCAGCTGAAAAAAGCTGGAAAATTCGAAACTGCAGTACGTGGTATAATTTTGAAGACTGGACATCACAGAAGTTGAAAGAATGAGAAACGCAGAAGCTGTAAGGGTAGAAACTGTAGTACGTTAAATCATTCAGAAGAATAGAAATTGCTTCCGTTGAAGGAGTGAGAAATGCAGCATTTGAAAGAAACTGGATGGGTGGAGAGTGCAATAATTGGAATAATGTAAAAGATCGGAAATCACAGCAGTTGAAAGAGTGAGAAACTAAGTAGTAGGAATCCATTGGTGCTGCCACCAATGGACCCCTACTACTAAATAGTAGGGGTCCATTGGTGGCAGCCATTGATGGCCCTGCAGCATCGCCGTGAATTGTGGGCCTCCAAGGAAGTGCCACTAGTGGCACTTCCTTGGAGGCCCACAATACCAGGTGGAAGCAACGGGACTGCGCATGCGCACAAGCAACACGTACTGTGTCTCTCATGGTACCAGTTAGTTGAAGACGACGGTATCGCCATCGTGTTATTTTAGTGGATGTTAAGAAAAAAAAAGCCATATGTAGAGAGCGAATTAATTTCCTAATAAAATGCTACGTCGAAGAAGATGTCAAATTAAACCATGAAATACTAGATTACAGCCATGAAATACACCCACTCCATTCCCATGAATAACAAGAAACAATTTCTGTGTAATCTTTCGTTTTAACATACATTATACCGCTTGAAACAACAGTCCTGGAAAAACATTAAAAAAACGTTTGTTCGATAAAAAAAAATAATTATGCACGTACAAAATTTATCAATTATTTGAAAAAAAAAGAGCAACACTATGTGGATATGATGTACTCTTCAGTGGGTTGAATACACAAGACTGGAGCAATTAGCTTCTAAAAATAACGAGAAGTAAAATAAAATATCTTTCCTCTTTAAAACAAATGTAGCTTCGGACAGCGGAAAGGAAAGATACAACGTTAGAAATGTAAGAGAATGTGACATGAACAGGTAAATATATTAATTCAACAATCGCCTTTCAAGACGACAAGGACAGCACAAAACTTTGGAAAGCGCTTTTAAGTTGGTACACTTCTCGAAAATGAGTGAAGATCCCTTAAGGTAAAAAAAAAAACTATCGTTACGTTGAAAAAATAAAGTTATGAATTTAATAAAACTGACATTTATGAAAAATATCTGCCAATATTGTAAAATTAAAGGGAGAACCATTCGATTATACATTCCGCAGGAAAGAGACTCAGTTTCAAGCTAATGTGCGCGTGCTTCCCACGCAGGCAGTACTTGGTTCGTTTCCACCTTTTTTGGTCTGTTGAGAATATTTCCCCAGCGCAGTGCTATAATTCAGAAGTTTCTTTAGGGGAAGAAAAGTTTTAGATTTGCAAAAATTTGGTTTTCCTTGAATGTTTTTTTTCCTACTACTGCGAGATTGTCGGACAAGATTCGCCAAGCCATCAGTTACGTCACGTGATTGCCGGATGCCACTGCTGGGAAACTAGCGGACCACATTAGACTAGCCATCATTTATTGCACGTGCTTGCAGAGCCGCTGAAGGGCCACTTGTGGCAGCTACTGCCTGTGATGGATAATTGATGGCCCTGTTGTGGCATATGACAACTAATGGGGGTGCCAACTGTTGGCCAGCAGCTGACCTGAACTGCTGGCACTTCTGCTGGCCGCCCAGACATTTTATTGACAGTTCGGCAACGGCAACATAGTGCTGGGCCATTGCTGGCAGTGCGGGGCCAGCAAGACTGTTTTTGCTGGGATATGGATGGAGATGGTCGGCTAACAGGTCCCTGTAGCGTCCACCACTCAGTGTTTGTGGGATGACCAACGGAATTTGGGCTTACCAGGAAAAGCTCCCCAGACCAGAGCCCCATATCCACGGGCCTGTTAAACAGCAACTGTGCAATCAGGGCATAGGGCTGTATGCTGTTTATTCCATATGCGAACCCGACCATCAGCATGGTGCAGCATAAAACGGGACTCATCACTCCAGACGACCTTCTTCCTTCTGTGCAACCATGGGGTAGGGTACATGCTGTTTATGCCATATGCGAACCCGGCCATCAGCATGGTACAGCAGGAAATGGGACTCATAACTCCAGACGACCTTCTTACATCTGTGCAACCAGGGAACAGGGTTCATGATGTTCATGCCATATGCGAACCCGACCATCAGCATGGTGCAGCACGAAACGGGAATCATCACTAGACGACCTTCGTCCATTTGTCGAGGGTCCATGGCGGACATTTCTTGGCCCATGCGAGGTGTTGTTTGCGATGATTGGGTGTCATCATGGGTACCCTCCTTAGTCTCTGGCTGTGGTACACTAGACGAAGCAAGGTACGGCCCATGGTACGTGGGGAAATTTGTCGAACTGAACCATTGTTGTACTGGTTGGTGAGCTACCAGTTGTGACACACGATGCTCAACTCTAATATCAACCGCGAGTAGCTGACCAATATGAGCCCTTCTGCTGAATGTCTGCACATGGTTAATCCAGTCCTGGCACATACTTCATATAGTAGTACAGCAGCAGCCATCAAGGGTGGTTGTTTCTGAAATATTTGCACCTGCCAGCAGGGTCTCCAACTCATCGCGCCGCGGATAAATTCGCTTAAGTCGCCAAGTTTCCCCATTACTGGCAAACGTTTACGGATTACGTATATAGAGGATAGGTGTGCACAATTTATAGTAGTCGCACGTGACGCTGATATCACGTGGTACTTCGTGATCCCTCCGAATACGCAAAATGGGGGTGCTCCTCGTGCAAAGCTAACTTGGTATATTACGTTTACATAACAGTGACCCACTGTTTCTGCTTTTTCTGGAGTGTCACAATTTCACAAATTGCTGTTATGTTCTCAAATAGCGATTCTAATATTTGTAGAGCAAACAAGTTTCCGAAATAAATTGCTAGGATATCATCACCATTCACCCTTAGAACATAAGTTCTGCTTAAATATTAGCTTCCTAATTATCATATCTCGCTGGGAACGTCTATGTTTATTTTAAAAAAATTATTAGCTTGTTTATACTTCTACTTTTTCTCATTGGGCCTTGATTTCCTTGTACTGGATTATCCTGATGAACATATTCTACGCGCGAGTTTCGTCTAATCTCGTTTCGTTCTCTCTGAGGGTTGTGTAGCGCACATTGTCACCTTTATTGTTTGATTCGATGAGCGGAAGAACGATAATCAGCGAGATAGAGCTCTCAATAGGAAAGTTAGATGAAAAGAAATGAAAAGTCAGATATGAAGGAAATAGAGAAAAGTGCAGAAAATGTAGTACCCAACACTGATGCCTACACAACACCGGCGTTAGGAGGTAGGCTAATGATCTTGAGTAACAATAAATATAAAACTAGTAAATAAGACTATGACAATATTCGTTTATTTTATAACTCCTTATAGAAACTTCCCCATTGAAAGAGGTCTCTCCCTTTTTTATGGGAGGGGGAAGAAGAGGCATAGCGCGATTTTCTTTTCTTTTCGCAAGTCTGAGGTCTAAGAACAGTCGCCGTCCCTATTTTGTGGCACTGGGTATAGGAAGGGAGGATGTGAACAGTCGCCGTCCCTAACTTGTGGCCACTGGGTATAGGAAGGGGGGATGTGAACAGTCGCCGTCCCTAACTTGTGGCCACTGGGTATAGGAAGGGGGGATGTTAACAGTCGCCGTCCCTAACTTGTGGCCACTGGGTATAGGAAGGGGTGTTGCGAACAGTCACCGTCCCTAACGTGTGGCCAATGGGTATAGGAAGGGGGTTGTAAACAGTCGCAGTCCCTAATTTGAGGCCATTGTGTCCAAGGACGTGAATGGAGCTCGTGCTGTAAGAAAAACATACCACTCATGATTGATCCCGGACACGACCCGAGGCCCACCCAAACGAACGGTCCAACTCTTAGATTACACCGAAGCGGACTGCGAGAAATTCAAACGTACATAGAGATTCCATATAATTATTTCTCATTTGTTTTATTGGTTTCCAGTTTTTGTTTCCTTATTGTTACTTTTTGTTAGCTCTTCTCCTTAGAGATAAGTTTCATACGCCTGTGTGGATCTGAAGATGACATCTCCTTTTCTCCTTGCTTTATTAGCCTTCTCTCCGATGTTTTGGTGTTTTTCATTTGTGTTTCAGTTAACATTCTGGCCCTAAATAATTGCAGACAGTGCAAGCCGCGTTAAATAAAGCAATATAAACAGTAATGGCTCGATGATCTCTTTTTAAACCTAGTTGTCGAAAAGGCATTGTATCGAGGAGAATATATTTGGCCGTTTTTGCACCACCACCAGGGAGGTTTGTTTTTGCTTCGCTGGTGTTTCTAGCGGCGACAACGTCTCGTTTCTGGAAACAATTTCCAGGGGCAAGTCAACGTTTTATCACTTTGCTGGATCTGCATCGCCATTGTGTCAAATGAGAACGCCCGCGATGAGTAGTCCCGGCGAACAATACATCAACGGGGCGATCGGAGATGATGATGATGAGGATGACGATATCGGAGAAGCCATTGCAGGGATGATGCGCCAGAGGTCGCCGTTGTTTGTGTGGGGAAGAGCCGGAGCGAGATGCTGAGCTCGCGCAGCAGCAGTGAGTGCTTGGATGTGCGGAGTGCTGAATGTGGGACGAGTAAAGCACCAGCATCACCATCAAGCATCTTCATCATAGCCGCCGGATTCAGGAAAGCAGAAAGAGAGAGAGAGAGAGAGAGGAGTGAAGAACAGGGAAGAGAAAAGATGGAAATGTGTGTTAGTGTGTGCATGAATACCTAGATGTGTGTTTCGTTCAACCTTAATTATCACCACCTTTGGATATATCTTGTAAGTACTAATTCCATTTATTTTTCAACAGCGTTCCGGTATCAATCAAATAAGTACTAATAAGCAATTGACGTTCGCTTTACGCAGAAAAATTATTTCTATTCAAGCATTACTTATAAATTTACACCTAAAGTTGCGCATTAAGAAAAAGAAAGAATTATTTCATATCTAGCTAAGGAGCCTTCTTATGAAAACCATGAATTCTGCTCTGCTACAAAATTAAAAGGTACTAAAAGTAATTTGTTTAAATAAATTTTTCAATCACCTCTAATTTTAAAAATATGAGATGGGAATTATATGTTTCCGCAACTGATTTAAAAACGTCAACAGAAATTATGAGCGCAATTTTTGGTACCTGCCATATTCACTGTATTTAAAATAAGTAATTACTGTATTTTAAATAAGTAATAGTAAGTAGTTTATTTATTTTTTTGCACTTTAAAATGAAAATGAATATCGAAATTGCTTATTTTAAATACAGTGCATATAAATTCACTTTTAAATTAAAACAGAAAATGGAGCTGCTGAAGAAAATACGAAAGTAAGAATAATTTCATTTGCTGTGCATGCAAAGAATTTGCAAAAACAATTCTCATTATTTACCTTCCAGTTTCAGTATAGTCTCTTATAATGTTTACTTAATTTTCAACTACATAAATAATTGTAAATTAATTATTAAAAGCTCATATTATGCGTGATAATGCTTTATTAGTTTTACGGTTAAAGAAAAGTTGGAAATCTATCATTCAAGAGAAAGTTTCTTTAACTTATTCATGGCGGAAGTGTTTTAATATAGAAAAATGAATAATAGTGACTAATCGATTTCATATTTACTCAGAGCTGATAAAACATGAATATTTGAATGATCTTTTTTTATTAGTTACATTTTTGAATGTTTTGTTCAGAGAAACAGTTCTCTTTAAATACTGCTTACCCATGTTTTTAGTCAAAAGAATCAGGGGCATATTAATTCTGATCTTTACTTTTCTTTTCTTTTATTTGTTTGTTATTTTACTTTTGCGTGATACTTAAATATTCAAACAAACGAATAAAACAAAAGGTGCATAACTTGTTCTAAAGATGATTTCAATTTAATGCACGAAATTCAAAATAAATTACAGTACTCTACGTAATGAACTTCTAAATTTAAAAGGAAGGGCGGTGGGATATCAAACCAATACCCAAATATTTTCATTGTGCAAAAAATTGCCCTGTTAAATTTTTAGAACATGAAATATGAGAATAATAAATTTAAGGGAGTCCTCTTTCTATATTTTTAGATTTTGGTGCAGTTTCAACTTTGAATATACAAATAACTCAATTTTTTTTTTCTGTTATGAGAAAATGATACTATATGAGGAATATATTCTGTTGAAACGAAAACAACTGAGAGGAGTATATTTTTTTCACGACAGAATTACCGAATTCAAGTTCATTAGTTCAGGGCGAATAAAATTTTACACAGGCATTAGAAAAAGAAGAAAATATACCCTAGTCTGTTTCATACTTTCTCGTAGTTGATTGTTCTTGCTATTATTTTAATAATGATATGCACATATTTTTTTTATTTGCTTTTTTTTTGTTTGTACTTGTACTTCAGGGGCTTACCCGTTGTTTTTCGGGTATCATATTCAATAGTACAGCTAAAATTAATTGTTTGTTTTAAATTTTTAAAAAATTATCTGACTAACTCTAAAGTATTTTTTCCAAGCACTGTAAATTGTAATTTTCGATAACACTTCACTGATATTTTCAAATTAAAAACAATTGAAAGATAAAATTAGCATGATATATTCACTTAAGTCTTTGTTACACATAGTGACTAATATCATAGCAGTTCGTTTAAAATTTTATTTATCCGATTCAGTCATCATGAAATTTTCTTGGAGAGAGGTACATTTTTCTACCTCTTTTGTTAAGTAAGTGTGACTAGTGCTTTTGTAATACGTTTAACAAGCGCGTGAATTTCTTTGGTTCGAAATTTTACGAGCACGCATTATTGTTTTCACAGAAACGATATGTTTGTATTTGATTAAACAACTGATAAACTTTTCAAATCATAATTATTGATTTTCCTCAGGGTATGTGCTTTTCCCCTACTCGTTTTTCATTCCTCTGCTTTCTTAAACATGTTTTCAAATGCCTTAAACAATAACGCATAGAGTCAAGAGCAACATGGTTGTAAACTTTCTTTTATTCATTCATGAATGCTAAAACTAAGAATTCTAGGTTATCTACAGTCTAACTAATACATCTACTTTTTTACATCCTGCAATTTTTCACATCTATTTAACCGAAAGTGTTTGAGCTTTTACGCTGCAAAACATGAACAAAAAATAAAAGAACCCAAAACTCAGACGAAAACTGAAAACAAAATAATAACAACTAATGCTGATTACCTATAACCTTTGTTCAACACTCACGGTTCATTGCGAGATTGCCTGCCTTTGAGAAATGAATACGTCGTCACTGACGTCACATTTTGTACTATAAGCGCATCTACTTCTAGGTCTTACCCGTAATCGTTGATCAGCTACTTCAGAATAAAACGCTTGTTGTGGCAAACTCTGATCATCCATAGACACACATGCCTAAACTACCGAAGCGAGTTTTCATTAACTTTGCTTTTAAAAACGCCAAATTATACATAACTACTAATACTAATCCAGCCTCGCCATTATATCCAACTGCATTACTAATCCGGCAACGCCATTTAATCATCAATTTTTACCAAATGTTCTTTTTACCATTCTAACATCCGGCACTTCCATTTTAAAATATAATAATAATAATAATAATAATAATAATAATAATAATAATAATAAGAGTAAATTATTATTATTATTATTATTATTATTATTATTATTGCTATTATTATTCTACTTCACAAAGGAAGTGATAAGTCCCAATCGCAAAACTATCGACCTATTACTTGCCTACCAAGTATTTACAAAATTTTTGCATCTGTCCTTCCAAAAAAGATTTACGATCAATGCGAAAAGAATGAAGTGTTTTCATGGGAACAGAAAGGTTGCATTAAAAGATGCTTCGGATGAAAATCACAACTAATAATAATGAATGAAGTTCTTCTAAAGCACGCAGAAACGAAGTCAAGAAATCTTAGCATCTGCTACACTGATCCTCGTAAAACATTCGATTCTGTATCACGTGACTGGCTTTTTAAAGTCTTGAGCATGTACAAAATTCATCTTAAAATTATTAATCTGCTTCAGTTTGTTGATGGAAGACGAAGACAAATCTAGTACGAAATGAAATGAAAATTAAAGAAATTACTATCAGTCGTGACATTTTTGCAAGGAGACTCACTGAGCTCATTGTGGTTTTTATTCGCATTAAAACCTCTCTCCAGTTTACTGAACCAAAATCGAGCTGGGTACCATATTAATAATAAAATGCATCTAATAAAAGTTGCATATTTGTTATATATGGTCGACCTAAAGCTGTATACCAAAAGCAACTTGACAGCTTAATCAAAACAACTAATAAATTCAATATTGATTTAGGTATGAAATTTGGCGTCAGCAAATGAGCGATACTGAATGTCAAGAATGGAAAATCGCTTAAAAAATTCTACCCTCAGAAAATTAGTTGATGGACAAACTTGAAGATGATCAAACATATAAATATCTGGGAATAGAGCAAAATATAATGTTAATCACACTTAGAAGATAATTTACAACAAAACGGTAATTTTGATTTTGGAATATAATTTAGTGTTGAGATTCAAAAAAAATCTGAACACTAAATTATACTCAAAGCAAAATGATTGCTATCAAGATATTAAAAGTCTTCGTGCTGCAGAGTATTAGTTGCTATCAAACGCCGTCTAAACATGATTTTAGTTGAGATTAAAATCTATGACATAATTAAAACTTTTTAATGTTAAAAATGTATCACAGATAAAAGTATCAGATTTTTCGAACCTCGCTTAGTGTTCATTTTCCGATAAGCTCTGCAAATTAAACATGAGAATCAGCACCTTATATATATATTGGTCTCCCCAAATTTCTTCCACAATTGTCTGTCTTGGGACTGTCTCTTCCATGCCACTCCAGCATACTTTAGAATTTCATCCTTCCATCTCCCATGAGGTCTTCTTCTGGGCCTTTTCCTGTTCCTTCGAATCCAGTCTAAAATTTCGGTTGTCCATCGGTGGTCCGTTCTTCTGGCAACATGTCCAGCCCATTCCCATTTCAGTGGTTTCATTCTGGTCATGATATCGTCCACTCCTGTCATTTTCCTTATCAACAAATTTCTCTTCCCATCTTTCCTGGTTACACCAAGCATGCATCTTTCCATGCCACTTTAAGTTGTCTGTAGTCTTTGTATATCCATTTTAGTTAACGTTCATGTTTTTTCTCCATACGTAAACACTGGTAGGATGCATTGATTAAACACTTTTCTTTTGAGACATAATGGCATACTGCTCTTAAACATTGTACTGTTTCTTCCCAAAGCTCTCAATCCAAGTTTTATACGCCGATTAATTTCTTCATCAATGCGACCCTCACTTGATATCTGCTGCCCAAGATAAATGTAGGAATCGGTTGTCTCAAGCTTTTCTCCATCAATCGATAAATCTTTGTTTCTTGCAAAAGCATTGTACATCACTTTTGTCTTGTGAAAGTTCATTTTAAATCCCACTTCTTTACTTTTGTCAGCAAGGTCTTGGATCATACTTTGCAGCTCTGAAGGGTTAGTTGCAAAGATGACTACGTCATTAGTGAAACGAAGGTGAGTTAAGTAACATCCATTAATCTTTATCCCTTTGTTTTCCCAGTTCAACGATTGAAATACATTTTGCAATGTGGCGTTAAATATATATATATATATATATATATATATATATAGAATGCGAGGTTTCTAGGTGTGAAGTCTGGGACCACAACGGGTAGTGGGTTCTTTTATGAATTTCCGTGCGGTGGCCATTGATGCTGTCTTAACGCCTTATTTATGTTCTGCGAGTCATGTTTTTGATATTCCGACTCGTGGGCAATTCCTATATTAACGTACTTATTTGGAATCCTTAAATTGGACCAAAACTGATCCACAGGAACTTGAAAACTCACTAGAAGACTTTTAACTAAATATATCATCACTACAGTGGTAGCTGCAGCCGAAAAACGCTTTATCTCACTAAGCCTGAACACTATTCATCTTTTTCCTTAATCAGTAAACAATTCAGACACATTGAAAAGTTGAAAAAGCAAATTCTGAACGGTAAATGTCTAAACTCCGCAGATCTCGAAAGCACTGACAGAAACTCCTCATTAGAATGGTTAAACAAGTTAGTAAAATCATGCAATGCCTTTCCAACATACCAGAAATCATTACTTAAGTTATGAGGATAATAGCTGTAGAATACATCTCTCTCCTATGACCTGATCTTTGACCCCATTTCGATGATATTCAACAGAACCGGTAAAGTATACTTCCGGAACAACATCATAAAGTTTTGTCTCAATCGAAGCATTTTTACGTAAGTTATAACGCATAAGGGCGATGGAACGGATCATGATCCTAACTCATGACCTTTGACCAATTTCGCCCATTTTCAATAGGGTTCCTGCCCAGGTGGTCCACTACCACATACTAAAATTGCATCAAAAGCGAACAATATTTACGCAATTATGACGCATAAGGGCAATGGAAGGCATACCGCTCTTATGTCGTGACCTTTGACCCCATTTCGTCCATTTTCAATAGGGTTGGCCCCCAGTGGAGCCCTACCACATACTAAAATTTCGTCGAAATCGAACCATTTTTACGCGAGTTATCTTGCGGGCGGACAGACGGACAAAGCTGAAGCATATACGCTTCTTCAACCTACGGTTGGAAAGCGTAAAAAAAGGATAACTTTATCCAGAAACGGAGAAATTCGTCATTGAGATTGAAGATCGCGTTATCGCAACCCATAACTACAAAAAAGACATAATGGCATTTGCAGATAATTACACCTGTGCATGAAATATGTGGAAAAGCCATTAAAACCATGGAACGCATTTTAGCCGGCTGCTGCCTCCTTCCTTCAAAACAATACCGTAACAGACATCAGTAGCTAAGATCCTACACAAAGAGCTTGGCGTTAAATGTGGAATTAGCCAATGCACCTGATTACAAGTACCAACAAGAACCTATAATCTGAATTAAATCATGTGCAAACCTATCATTAGAGACAAGACCACTGACCACAGTTGACCTAACATCGTAATTGCTGGCAAAAACATGAAGAAGACGTAACTGATAGATGCAATGATTACTCTTACAGCTTAAAGAAAACATCCAAAGTACAGTATCGGAGAAGATCGCGAAATATGATAACCTACGAATGGAAAACCAAAGAATCTGAAAAAAAGCATAACACGGAGCACACCACGTTTCATTTCGGTAACCTCAGTGGCACCAAATAACTTTCCAAAAAATCTCGAGTAATTAAAATTGCCACAAAACCTCTTCACCCAAACGAAAAGGAGGTCATTTTGCAGACCTTTCCATATCTCTTGAACATTCCTGAATTTCCAGGCTTGAGATGAATATATCCGCCTTCTGCTCACCGGCCCTGGTGGAGAAAGTGAACGATAATAATAGTAATAATAATAATAATAATAAATGACTAAAAAAAGAGACCTGGCCATAGAAGTTACCCGATTATGGACTAAATACACAACGGTAGTCCCCATTGTCATCGGGGCACTTGGAACAATGCCAAAACAATTTACGAATCATTTTGAAAAATTGCACCTTTCTGATATACCACCTGGAGAACTGCAGAAGTTAGCTTTACTGGGGACATCATATATTTTACACCGATTCTTGACTGGTACCCAGGTCGTCGGTGGAAACTTGTATCTGCTCAACTACACCAGTCATTGGTAATTTTCTTGTATATGTTTGATTGTCATAGGCTGTGCTTCGTATATTTAAAATAAAGTTAATAATAATAAACGTAGAAGGAGAAGAAGAATTGCAATAACGGCGGACTACTCTCTTTCATTTTAAAGGAATGTGCAAGAAATACCGTTCGTATAAATATGTCGTAATTCGTTTATATGAAAAACGTTTTACATATACTAAGAATAGTAGAAATATTTTTTCTTCTGTTTTTATATATACAAAAATTACTATTTGAAATTTGTCTTCAAAGAAACTTCAACCAATTACATCTTATCTCTTTTCCAGCACCAGAACTTGCAGAGTATCATACTTAATCTATCTTGAGTTACAATAAAGTTTATTGCCTCGATCACAGCTTGAGCTATTGTGTATTTAAAACCATAGCTTCAGAATTGTGGTCAGACCATTATGCGTGACTGACTTAAAAATATCTCGAAACTCTAAACCCACGCGTGAATATTTTCCTCTGAGGGACTAAATGATTTAAATTTCGCAAAGCAAAATTTAAATCAGCCACAAAATTTAATGAAACACTAAAGCAAGATGCATGGAATTCTAAGGTGACTAGTTTTCAAAAGCCATTATTATATAACTCATCTAGAAAAATTGCAGTGCTAGTGATCTTATAGACAAATACTTACTTTCATGTGCACTAATCCAAGAATAATGTAATACTGACATTTAAATGGACAGGAATTTAAGTAATCAAATTTCACAAAGTTCAATTTGACAAATTCAATAAAGTTTGTATTAAAATTTCAAACTTTATTGAATTTATCCAAAAATTACATGATACTCCTGTTTTTAGAAATTCACAGCACATGCTTACTTATCCAATGATTGAGTAATTAGCTTGATATAAGTGCTACCCCTTCATTAAAAAAACTGCCTCTGCGATTTTTGAAAAAACTAGTAGAATCAATTACCATATAAAGGAGTCAGTTTCATGATTGATTTGAATGTTATCAGCGTTGATGGTCGACGTATTTTCACTTCTTTAAAATTAGTGCCATGAATTTGGGTTCAGCGACCCTGCTTTGTTTATTTACTGACCGTTTCCGAACTACGTATCTGAAAAGAGGTGCTTTATATTGTTTCAGCTTTTACGAGTGTGTAATATTTTGAGAAATACTCAGTGAGAATACTCAGAGAAGTCCAATGTGTTATAAATCGAAGTATACTGCTAGAAGGAATGAAAATCAATAAATAAGCAGCAGTTGTCATTGCAATTTGGAAGTGTAAAAATCGAAGGTTTGCATACTGTTTGGATATCAGCAAGTGGATTTGCTACTTTAATAAGTAACAGCGGGAAAATTATGAACGTAAAGCATCAGGCAGCGGATTAACCATTTTTACACACCATACATACATACATACATATCACTAAACTTTTCTGTGAGATTAAGAGTTTGGCTCCTCAAAGAAAGCTCATCTGTCAGATGAAAGTTAAAAAATAATGGCGTTCGATTTTACTCGCTGCTTATGTGTCAAACGTTTGCATTTATAAGGATCTCGGCACAAATATCAAACTCCACTGACATACATATCACGTCTTACACAAAATATTTTGTACTTCATACTAATTGTTTTCATCTCATGCAGGGATTCCTGAATCTGGTCATCCCATGATTTCCTTGGCCCTCTACTAAACATTCTGTCCTACCACTTGGGTTGAATAAATTTTCTTAGTAAGCATCTCACCACTCATTCTTTCAACATGGCCAAACTGGCTAAGAACACTTATTTCCATCCTACTAATACCATTTTGCTTCATATTACACATCTAGAACACATGTTCATAGTCATACGATCAGAACGAGTCC
Source organism: Macrothele yani (assembly GCA_039090855.1). NCBI lineage: Eukaryota > Metazoa > Arthropoda > Arachnida > Araneae > Macrothelidae > Macrothele > Macrothele yani. The sequence continues at coordinate 111,179,537 of CM077025.1, forward strand.
TGCCGCAAATTCCGAGTGATTAACGTACCTTTCCTGCACACAAATGACTCTTACGTCTCTTCTGCAGTTACCAGATTTCACTGACATATATTAGAGTAGGAGCAGTAACACTTTCATATGCACAGTGTGGCAAAGAATTTTTAAGACTGGGTCTGTAAAATGAAATAGAAACAAGAAATTATAATTTGTTTCGGTTTGTTATTCAAAATCAGTCCCTCTGACTTCAATACACTCGTTACAGCGATTTAATAATGATTGAATGCCTGTTCCAGTTCACTTTGCCGAATTGCCTCCAAAGCACGCGTCGAAGCTGCATGTAGGGTCAAAATATCATCAAAATAACACCCTTTTAACGTCATTTTAAGTTTTGGGAATAAAGAAAAGTCGCAGGGTGCTAAATCAGGCAAATACGGTGGATGATTTAACACACAGACGTTATTTTTCGCCAAAAATCTACGAACAAGAAGTGAGGTGTGACTGGGTGCATTATCGTGCAACAAACACCAACTGTATTCATCCCGATATTCTGGACGAATGCGACGAATTCTGCCCATCAAACGCCTCAAAACATTTAAATAAAACTCACCAGTAATTGTTTGTCTACTTGGAACAAATTCTTTGTGGATAATACCCTTATATCGAAGAATGTAATGAGCATTATTTTGATTTTCGATGGAACTTTTCTTGTTTTTTGGCTTGTGGGGAGTTTCTTTACTTCCATTTCGCACTTTGTTGCTTTGTTTTAAGATCATACTGAAAACACCATGTTTCATCACCTGTAACAATTGTTGATTTTAGGAAGTTTGGATCATTTTCAGCGGCTGAAATGATGTCTCTACAGTCTGTACTTCTCCTTGATTTTTGTTCATTAGTTACCGTGTGTGGAACAAATTTAGCACAAACTTTTGTTTTGCCCAAATCTTCATGCAGGATGGTTCGAATCGTTTCTTTGTTGATGTTTAAAGACTCTTCCATCATTCTTAGTGACGCACATCGATTGTTTGCCACGAAATCACGCACTTTTTCAATAATCTCAGGTGTCCTAGATGAACTTGGTCTTCCGGTACGCTTATCATCTTCTAGTGTATCTCTTCCGTCCAAAAAACGTTTCTGCCACAGGAAAACATTTGATCTACTTAAACAAAACTCACCGTAAACTTGTTTTATCATTTGGTACGTTTCCGAGGCACTTTTACCAAGTTTTGCGTTAAATTTAATAACAGCCCTTTGTTTCATCTTAAGAATTCAACATGAAAAAATTTTGTACTTCTCTAATGAACGGCAGTTTCGTTTGAGTTACTTTAACAACTGCGCAGTACTTTTGGCAGAAAGCAAGCAGATGGTCACGGTTTATAACGCATTCGCGATTACACTGGTGGCGCGACCGTAGGCTGAAATCTAGCGCCAGTCTTAAAAATTCTTTGACGCACTGTGTATTGTGGAACTTTTCGGGAAACCCTTCGTCCTGTGAACTCCTTTTAAGGCACTATGACTTTCAACGTTGAATTTACTCGCTTACTAATTTCCCGAATAAGTCTGTTTTCTCTGTCAAGCGTTTAACTCGTATTATAGCATTAAGTTTAGCTCATACTGACCGTAAGAGTTTACTTTTATTGACAAAAGTTCCTTCACCTGGTTTGTCTCTTTACCATTTACATTGATCTTGTATTCAGAACTAACATACTATATTGTGTATTGTATTGAACTATTTTACAACAAAAGAAATAAATTGCGTTGTTATGTATTCACACGCATGTGTTGAAAATTTAAGAACCTTCTTCACCACGCTATAATATCCTTGAGCTCTTCGTCATCTCTGAAACCGTGATATAGGTTCCAGAAACGGTGAAGAGCTTCAGAAAAGCACAGAACTGCACTTTCTAAGAGAGGTTGAATAGTGCGAAGGTAGCGAAACTGTGTTGAAGTTAAGCGGAATTATGTAGAAAAGTAATGCCACAATATTTCCGGATGTAAAGCACAGATGAAATCGAATAGGAGCTGTGTGAAGATATCTCGTGTTTTCAAATTAGGAAAAACATTACTTATTTTCCTGTAAGCCTTTCTGTAGTAAGATTGAAAAAAGCTATAAAATAAATATTCATGGTTGACATTTTTTTCTCGAGCCCCAGAATCCATTTTCTTCATCAGAATTTCTCGAAAACGTCTGAGTGATTTCTCAATGCGAAGTAAACATTGTTTCGGAAATTGTTTTTGCAGTCTCTAGGAATCAGAAAGAGTTCGTTAGAATCTGTACGCTGTTATCGATTTTTACTTGAAGAATTTTATTTTGAATTTATTCATTCAAAACTCAGTATTTAAATCGTGCACCCAAGAAAAGTCAAGCTGATTTCTTTTCATCTCAAACGTACATGGGGAACAAAGCAACACAATAAAACGTGCGTGATTCAAAATATATATTTCTATGATATGTTGAAAAAAAAAAGTTAAAACACTACAAATAATTATTTTCAATCTGTGTTCAATAATATTATTGTCTTTGGAGTTTAAAAGAAGTCTTAGAAAAACGCTCTAAATATTAGTCCTTGAAAAAACGTTTTGTTTAAAAGTAGTAAATATTTTATAAGATAAAAAAAAGTTATTTTCGATTGAATGTATTCCGTAGACACAAAGACATACGTAATACCGTATTTTGTCTCGAGTCAGTTCCATACGATCGAATGCTTGAGAATTCTTCGGAATCTGCATGTTGGTAGACCTACAGAATGAATTCCTGATCCTGAAGAATTCGAATATACAGTAGTTGTGTTTACGCAACTCCCTCAAAATAAGTAATATGGTTGTGCCTGCGGAAATCATTCAATCCCATATAAGTTTTATTTTTTATAACATCTTTTTATTTGTTAACCAAAATACTTTCTTGAACCAGTTATTAGAGAATTTTTCCAAAACGGCTTTCTAAACTTCGACGACAATAATACTCCTGAGCACAATTCGGAGATGATATAACGTGTTGTAGTGTTTTTAATGTAGAAGTTTTTAACACATCATCGAAATATTTAGTAAGATCTTTCCGTATGCGATATGCACAGCGAATGCTTTGGTGTTTTTTTACGTGGACGTTATTAGTTAAAGCCGATAAAAACACATTTTATCATTATTCCTGTTTCTCACGTTTTATTACAGCATTAGTAGAATGGCAGGAATTAGTGTTCGTGTAAACCTCAACGTATTTACGAGATGCTTAAATGTGGAATTGTACTAGTTCTGTAACAAAACGTGAGAAACACGAATAATGATAAAAATATGTTTTTATCGACTTTACATTAAATATATTGCTGTTTCATCTTAACATGACCTGTAAAAAATAAAAAAGGAAACTTTAATTCCATTTGGAAACTTTGTGAACTATTTCTTGAAGGAAACTCCATTCTCCTTGCAGTCTCTTATTTTAAAAAGAAAAAAAGATAATTTACTTTATTATTCAACCCATTATTCGTAATCTCATTTGCGACTTCCAAAAACGGTAATAAAGAATACATTCTTCTCAAAAGTGAAATCCGCGGTGACTGAGAAACACAACGTTATCACATCAGTGTGCTTTTATTGAGTAACATTACGCAAGTTCAGAAATATTGCAATAGAATATGTGAAATATAAATTACGTAACGTACGAAGGTAATATCCAACCGATTTTCAAAACTTAGAGTGAGAAGAAACTGGGCACAGAATTTTTACACTGTGACAGGACGATGCTTATGTGCTACGACTCTGCTTATGTGGTAAGATAAAGCTATAAAACATGTTCTCGAACAAGGTTTTGTAGGTAGGGGTAAAGGTTGATGAAAGTGGTGTAGAAATAAATCTTAAATAGCATACACTGAGAAAAACATTTTGTTAATTCAACAAAAAACTTTGTCGATATGGTCAACAAAAAGTCGGTTAAATTTGCAAAATTATTTTGTTGAAAATTATTGTTGATTTAACAAAATTTATTGTTATCACGACAAAACGTTTTGTTCATTTAACAAAATGATCAGGTCAATATTTGGAAATTTGTTATCATGACAAAATGTTTTGTTGCTGCAACAAAACATATTGTTCTGCAACAAAACTTATTATGTCACGATAACAATATGTTTTGTTGCAGCAACAAAACATTTTGTCATGATAATATGTTTTGTTGGATCAAACAAATTCTCAAAAATCGACCTAATCATTTTGTTAAATGAACAAAACGTTTTGTCGTGATAACATTGAATTTTGTTAAACCAACAATAATTTTCAACAAAATAATTTTGCAAATTCAACATATTTTTTTGTTAACTGTATATCGACAAAATTTTTGTTGAATTAGCAAAATGTTTTTCACAGTGTATGCAAGCAATATTATTACTGTAGATAGAAACGAAAAACAGCTGAGGAGTATATAATCATGTCTTGAAAATACTCGAGAGGACGTTCGGTTGCGAATAAATGAGGAAACGACACCAATACCTTCTTTCGAGAACCAAAACCTATATGATAGTCATGGTAACGCTATCACAGTTGTGTGTAAAGGAATGCAAATTCAACAAGGTGAGAGTTAAGATAAGCAAAGCGGTCAAAACATTAGTCACTCCTAACAGAAATGACAGTAGGAAGTTACCGGTTGCACAGAGGGCGCCGTGATAGCATCGTTGGGAGATAAGTAGCACTGACGGGGTCTACTGGATCATTTCTGTCTCGTGCAGCAGTAAAGAGGAGAGTGCGTGTTCAATTTAGTCTGCAATATGGGTCGCAAGACAGATATTACTGAGTGTCAAAAGAAAGCATCGTGTTTGGCCGTGCCCAGAGACAGAAAGTGAATGAGGTCGCCCAATTTGTTGGTGTACGGAAGAGTACTGTCCAGCGGGTCTACAAACAGTGGTGTAGTTCGCAGTCAGCTGAAAATCAGCGGCGTAACTGTGACCGGAAAACGATTCTCACCAACAGAGACCACCGCCATTTTTCACGCCTAGTAACTGCAGATTGGTTTCAAACCAGGCAACACTTGCTCCAAACAATCAATGAAAGTCCATTCTAACCAATGTCCGAAAGGATGTTGCGACGAGAATTGCATGCGATGGGCATTTGGAGCAGAGTACAACGGAAGAGGCCTCTTTTAATAGCAAGTCACAAAGTCGCACGTTATTAATTATCTCAATGGCACTAAAACATAACTATGGAGAATTGGAAATAAGTAATTTGGTCTGATGAGTCTCGTTTTTGTTTGTACTCCAATGATTGGAGGCGACAAGTGCAATGCACACCCAATGGAGCCTTTAATCCTGATTGTGGCTAAGGTGTTCAAGCTGGAGGGCGTTCTGTGATGTTTTGGGATGGTTTTTCGTACCGCAAAATGGTCCCTCTCTTTGCAGTGACGGTGCATTTGAACCAGCATGCGTGCCTCAGCATTCTGAATGACGAAGTGTTGTCTTTTGCACTACATCTCCAGGAGCAGCATTAGATTGCCACTCCTGTATTCCAAGACGACAATTGCCGGTTGCACAGGGCTAAAACTGTGTATGAGTGGCACGACGAACAATTAAAAACACAGTCTCACCTCGACTGGCCCGCCAAATTCCGAGATTTAAATCCTATTGAAAATATGTGGGATCATTTGGAACAGAAGGTGAAATGCCGGAATAGACACCCACGACCTCAGTGATTCTCTACCACACCGGATTCATGCTGTTGTCAGGGCAAGAGGCGCCGTCACCCGTAATAAGTCATGTTCTGACAGGGGTGACTAATTTTTTTTTGTCCGGCGTGTTTATCTTGATGTAGTCTGTTCTCTGACATCGCAATGATAAGACAAATAATGGTGACATTACAGGTTGGCAGTCAATATAGCTTCAGATTAAATAAGATTTGGACAAAAAAAAATAATCAAGGAGAACTGAAGCACAGCTGTATAGTACAATTTAGGGTGAACTTTACTTGTACTTGGAAGGAGGGGGAAGGTGATTCGAATTTTTCTTAATCACTACAAGACTTTTTCTTTGTAAAGGAGAATTAAATAATTTAAATTCGAAATCAATAGAATATTATTAACATGCGCCGCATTTAGGATGAAATCTGAAGAAATCGTGATTTTGTGTGTTCGTTTTTCGCTAATAAAATTCTTTAACCTTTGAGACAGTAAAATATCAGCAACCAAAAACCTTCGTGCTGTTTTATAATGCATTACAATGCAATGGGACCCGTTTGTTTAGCTTCGTGATTTTCCCAGTTGATACAAGTGTAAAACGAATTGCTTCACCGCTCAAGCCTAAAGGTTTGTGAAAGTTCTTGACATGTTAATCTAGAATTATTTTTAACAGCAGCACGTAATTTTTCATTATCAATAATGGAGGGTCTTCTTAACCGTGGTGCATCTTCAAGTAATTCATCACCAGAAACAAATGTTTTAAACTATTTCTGCACAGTACGTTCTGCTACCGAATCTTTTCCAAATGCCACACGTAATATTTTAGGGAACGATTCTGAAGACTTCGAACCCCGCTCCGGTGGCGGAGTGGTCTAAGCGATGGCCTCTGATCATTCGTCCGAAAGGAGTCCGAGTTCAAATCCCGGTGAGGCATAGATGTTGTGTTTCTCACTTTTCCCTGGAACCAGTGACCCTAATTTAAGGACGGGCGACTGCTTATAGCCCATTGAGTTGCTCACGGTGGTTGTTAAACCTCCAATCAAAAAAAAAAAAAAAAGCCTTCGAACCGAATTTGAATTCGTAAACCATACAAGCCCGAATAACACCAGGTTCAACTGACATTTTAAAACGGCTCAGAGTCGCAGAAAAAGAGTGCACACCAAGTTAGAGCGCACCGATTGACTTAGGAGTGCGTATCTGTGCCTGATCACGGACATAAAAAATTGCGCTCTACAAAACACTACAAAATAAAACAAGCCATTCCAGCGAACTCTGCCGAAGACTGCACGAACTTTTTGGTTATCCAATACTTACAACAAATAATTCATCAATTTAAAATAATATGACAAAATATAATTCGCGAAAACATTAAAACACATTTGGTGGTTTAGTTGGTAGGTATTACGCAAAGAAATTCCATTACTTCAGAAAGTATTTAACTGCAGCATTTTTTAGTTTCCCCGTCTGTGTCCTGGATACTGTGGGCGATAGTCTTGTACTATCGGAGAAAACATAGCCAGAAAATATGAATTAGCACCCCGAACCGATTTTATCAAAAATGAATTGTTGCAATTCATATATATTAAACACTATATTGAGAAAAGTCATCGGACACCTAGAAGAGAAACACAGCATAGCATTTATTGACATACGTTAGCACTGTGTCCGTCCACCTTTGACCTTAATGCATGCCCTGACCCTTTGAGACATGCTGCCGATAAGATTTCGGATCACAGCGCTAGGTATGCGCTTCTATTCAGTACATCATGCTGCCGCTAACTGTTGCTTAGTAGGCATTGGTTCCAAACTTCTTTTGCGGCTCTCTAATTTATCTAAGTGCTTTATATGGCAATTAAGATCAGGGCTATGTGACCCAGTCCACACACGATACGACATTATCGTCAAACCACGCAGTAAGCATCCTCGCTTTATGGCTCGGTGCATTATCTTGCTGGTACAAACAAGGCTTGGTTCCATAGTATTACCACAGTGTTGGTAGTGCATAATTGTCCAGAATATCCAGGTAGACTTGCTGGTTAACAGGTTTGTCCACGATAACCAATAGGCCGGGACCATACCACGAAAAACACTCCCACACAAGTACACTGTCAGCTCCAAACTTGATCGTAAGAACAGTACACTGTGGTAAATTGCGTTCCCCCGGCTGCCTCCATACCCACACAAGCCATGAGACTGATGGACCGTGTATCTGGATTCATCAGTCCATAGGACTGGTTTCTATTGATCTACGGCCCACGATAAATGTTATTTACACCAAGCAGATGTCAAGTGAGGGTCACATTGATGAAGAAATTAATCGGCGTACAAAACTTGCCTGGAGAGCTTTTGGAAGAAACAGCATAATTTTCAAGAGCAATATGCTATTATGTCTTAAAAGAAAAGTGTTTGATCAGTGCATCCTTCCAGTGCATACGTATGGTGCAGAGATGCGGACCTTAACCAAATGAGACATACAAAGGCTGCAGAGAACTCAAAGCAGCATGGGGAGGTGCATGCTTGGTGTAACCAGGCGAGATAAGAACAAGAACTCGTGGATCCGAAACATGACAAGAGTGGAAGACATCATGATCAGAGTTAAATCCCTAAAATGGCAATGGGCTGGACATACTGCCAGAAGGACAGACCATCGATGGACAGCCGAAATTTTAGATTGGATTCCAAGGGACAGGAAAAGACCCAGAAGAAGACCACATGGGAGATGGGTGGATGAAATTCGATAGTATGCGGGAGTGACATGGAGGAGACTGGCACAAGACAGACGGTTGTGGAGGAAACTGGGGAAGACCTTCGTCTAGCAGTGGATTGATAATGGTTGACAATGATGATGAGCCGCCCCGGTGGCGCAGTGGTCTAAGCGATGGCCTCTGATCATTCGTCCGAACGGGGGTCCGGGTTCGAATCCCGGTGAGGCACGGATGTTGTGTTTGTCTTACGGTCCTGGCTTTCTCCCTTCCCGGGAAACAGTGACCCTAAATTAAGGGCGGGCGACTGCTTATAGCCCATTGAGTTGCTCACGGTGGTCGTTAAACCTCCAATCAAAAAAAAAAAAAAATGATGATGATTTGAAACGACGAGTAGCATTCCGAGTGGAGATGAGAGGCTTATGAGCAGCCGCACGATGGAATGAAGTTCTCTGCGAATGGTACGTGTAGATACCTAGGTTCATCGATTGATGGAGAAAAGCTTGAGACAACCGATACCTACATTTATCTTTGGCAGCAGATATCAAGTAAGGGTCACATTGATGAAGAAATTAATCTCCGTATAAAACTTGGATGAAGAGAGAAGAACTTTTGGAAAAAACAGCACAATTTTTCAGAGCAGTATGCCATTATGTCTTAAAAGAAAAGTGTTTAACCAATGCATCATGCCAGTGCTTACGTATGAAGCAGAGACATGGACCTTAACTAAAAGAGACATACAAATAATGCAGGCAACTCAAAGAGCATGGAGAGATGCATGCTTGGTGTAACCAGGAAAGATAAGAAGAGGAACTTGTGAATAAGAGAAATGACAGGAGTGGACGACATCATGACCAGAGTGAAATCATTTAATTATCAATGGGCTGGAAATGTTGCCTGAAGAACGGATCACTGATGGACAACCGACATTTTAAACTGAATTCCGAGGGACAGGAAAAGACCCAGAAGAAGACCCCGTGGGAGATGGATGGATAAAATTCGAAAGTTTGCTGCAGTGACATGGAAGAGACAGGCTCAAGACAAACAACTGTGGGAGAAATTTGGGGAGCCCTTCATACATACAGCAGTGGATTGATAATGGTTGATCATGATGATGATGAAGTAATTCTGTTGGAATGTCTTCGCTTATGAAATTTGGATTGCTCAGGTGCATACATATTACTTTTTCTTATTTCACTCCCTCTTTCGTTTCCTTGTTGCTCTTTCTGCATAATTTCTCCAGGCGTTTATGTTTTTGTTAATTGCCCAAACTGTCGACATATAATTAAAGTGCTATCCTTTCATCACTTAAATACCACAGACAGTTCAGGAATATTTTAAAAGCATTATTTTTGTTTAAATTGAAGTGGTATCTTTTAATGGAACTTGGATTTCTTTTGCGGTAGAAACCATGCTTTCGCCGCTTCGGTGGCGTAGTGTTTTAAGCTCTGGCTTCTGACCATTCGTTGTGAAAACACAAATTTGTCCGAGACGAGCATCGAAACCGTGTCCCCTCGGTCAAGAATAAGTCGCTCTGCCAACTGAGCTGCGCGGACAGAATGTCTTGGTACAGATCTGTCGTCTTGACACTTGTTTTCATCTCTGTAGTACGTCACATCATCTTCCTCTTTTTTTCCTTTTTTTATCTTCTTTGAAGCGAAGTAGGAATTTTTCATTCATTCCAAACGATGTGGGGAACAAAGATCACACCATTTTCGAAGAACACAACCAACGGTCAGTAGATCCGTTTTCCACAATCGGGCTCCAATGTGAAAAAAGAACTTTGTCCGCGACGGGCGTCGAATTCGTGTCCCCTCACTCCGGAGTAGGTTGCTCTCCCAAATGAGCTACGCGGACAGAATGTCGCTGCAGATTTGTCGTCTTGACACATGTTTTGACCTCTGTAATACGTCACATCGTCAGTGATGGGTTCGGTTCGAATCCCGTAAGGCATGGATGTTGTGTTTTTCTTACGGCGCTGGCTCTCGCCTTTCCCTGGAACTATATATTTATTTATATACAGTCACGGAAAAATATAGCAACTCTGGAAATTTCTGACGTTTTTGGGTTTTCAGTGTTGCTACAAAAGTAAATATGCAGATTATACTCATAATATATATATATATATATATATATATATATATATATATATATATATATCATTTTAAAGCACATTTCATGCAGAATCCAACTGAGTTTACAGAATGGTAATATTTTTAACAGAACTCAAGTTTTGAACAGAATTGTGCTGCGAAACAAAAATCATGGCGATGTAACATGTTCAAATTCAAATGCAATTACGTACCTAATATTTCGTTGGGTGTCCTTTTGATATAACAACGGCTGCGCGCATGTTGAGCATAGAGTCAACCAACGTGCGCAACATATGGACGAAATACAGTTGTGCCAAACGTCAGTAATTGCGTTAATCAGTTCCACTGTTTTTAGGGGTGTCGTTTGGGCACTTTTCTTTTCAAAATGCGCCACAAATTCTCAATCGGGTTAAAGTCTGGCGAATTACCAGGCCAAGGAAGAGGCACAATATTGCCTAAAAACGTCCCATAAGCTTTAATGATTTTTGCACGATGGCATGGATCCGAATCGTCCTGGAAGATGTATGGCTCACCCTGGAACAAATCACGTTCTGAAGGCACCATCTTGTCTTAGAGGATACTTCTGCATTAACAGTGCTCTCACACACATGGATTCTGCCTACTCCAACAGCAGCAAAACATCCCCAAATCACAACACTGCATGGATATTTTCTTGTCTTAAGTGTGCAAGAGGGATGCAACGCCTCGTTATTTCGTCGAAACACTCGGTTGACGTCACCTATCAGTGTTCCACTCCTTATGTTCCTTTGCCCATTCTAAATGTTTCTTGCATTGTACATTAGTTAACAATGTCTTCTTTACCGCCTTATGAGACGTCAGACCCATAGAACTTAACCTCTTCCTCACTGTTCGAGGACAAACAACAGTAACAAAGCTCTCCCGCAATAATTTGGTAAAAACTGTTGACGAGACGAACCTGTTTCGCAGACATAACCGTTTCAACACGTTGTTACTGTTAGGAGTTGTTTTCATTTTTTGGCCATATTTACCCAGCCTGCCATTCTTGATTCCACCCATATCACGGTTCTTCGCCATCTGCCGTCCAACTGTACTCTTATGCACCCCAGTTATCAGGGCAATTTCTGCATTACTTTTGCCTAATTCACTTAGTCACCATTCGCGAGGCTTTTTGTGGTTAAATATCACCTAATCTTCCCATAACTGCAGCATAGTTTGCACAGAATAAACGAAATACACTTTAAATTTCAGATTTGCACTGCAGTCCACAGGAGCAACGACAACACACTCACCAGTGCAAACGAACTATCTACGCGCACTGCGAAAACGCCTGGAATAACCCCACTCACATCACCTGCCCTTTATATCGCCTTTACGAGAACGTATAAGCCAGCTCCGTCGGGTGGTAGCAAAGATTTCACATAAGGAAGTGTGCTTCCTTCGCAGCCCATTTCTGGTCGTAACTTCAGTTCTCTTAAATATATTCCCATTCTGCAAACTGAGTTGGATTCTGCATAAAATGTGCTTTAAAATGGTACATATATTGTGAGTATCATCAGCATATTTACTTTTGCAGCAAGAAATTTCCAGAGTTGCTATTATTAATTTTCCCGCAACTGTATATGTATATGGATCATACTCTGCAGCTCTGATGGGGTAGTTCCAAAAATGACTACGTCATCAGCAAAACGAAGGTGGGTTAGATAATCTCCATTAATCTTTATCCCTTTGTTTCCCCAGTTCAGTCATTGAAAGACATTTTCCAATGTGGCATTAAAGAGCTTCGGGGACAAGGTGACACCATATCTCCGAAGCTCTTTAATGCCACATTGGAAAATGTCTTTCAATCACTGAACTGGGAAAACAAATGGATAGATATTAATGAAGATTATCTAACCCACTTTCGTTTTGCTGATGACGTAGCCATTTTTGTAACTACCCATCAGAGCTGCAGGGTATGAATAGACCGCAGTGTTAGTTTCTCTTTAAAGAAAATTTATATTGCTTCCTAAACATTCACATTTTAAAGCAATAAATTTATTTCGCCCTGGTAAAATGATGAGCTCCAGGATTACACCGGTAGGATTTCCTCCTAAAAATGTTACGGTTAGCGATAAGAGTTATTTGCAGTCATCTCTTGAACAACTGTCTTTAAGCTTCCGTCCTGTGAATGTTCATATTTCCACTTTCGCATCCTTTAATATTTCATGGACACCTAAATCCATTGTTCATGAAAAAAGTTTCATTTTTCGCATGTTTAACCACACTCCGTTAAACCTGTTGAACAGCGGCATGTGTGGACCACATGAAGAATGTAATTTATATTCTAATTTAACCTTCTTTTTTATTTATTTCCTGTGTTCATGCCTAAATTCTTTTTCATTTTCGTTAAGCGTTTTGCAGAGTGAACGCTACATTTTCTCTCTCGACGAAATTTTATTTTGGCAACCTGTCAACAGGTCAAAGTGTAATGACGTATGCTAAACTGATGATAAGAGCTGCTGATTGAAATGTACGAGAGAAAAAAAAGATTTGATATGCAGCAAAAAGACGATTTGATTTGTAGGAGAGTTTTATTTGAAAATATTTACGAGTTCTCTCTGATTTCTGTAGTCGCTCACTGGTTTGACGAACGTTGAATTATGTTACCTTTATGTATGTTATTTGGGAGCTGAACATTTTAAATTGTTGTAAATATTAATAGCTGTCGCAGAAGTATCCAGATAACTCAGTATTGGGTATTGCTGAGAGAGAGAGATAGGATTGCGTCTGGTTGCATTTTTTCCTGCGAGTAAACTACAGTAGAACACGCTTATAACGAGGAGCTGGGACGGACGGAAACCGTCCTTAAATTTCGGCGTTCGCTAAATTTGTTTTTGGGTGAAAAATCCCACCATGTAAAAATGTCCATACGTTTATACTTATATATCCATAAAAATGGGATATATTGGGAAGATTTAATTAATTATATTAGTGTGTAACGTACCAGAAGATGTGACGTACCTGCCAGAAGGACGCACACGACATAAAGGCAGATAGGAATCAGAATAAAACGTCCGCGTAGCTTAATTGGTAGAGCAACTTATTCCGGAATGAGGGGACCCGGGTTCGAACCCCGGCGCGGATAAAAATGACGGAGAAATTTACTTCGTTATAAGTGCTTTAATTAATCAAAGCTTTTAAGTGTATTAAACTTGACTTCCATGTGAAGCTGACAGCTGCTTAACTACATAACACACATGAAGCAAATCAGCACAGTTCCTCCCAATGTATCGCTTACTTAGAGGGTTAAAGCGGCAATGGGCCCATTTCCAGGAATTGCTCTAATGTTTCCCCTCCGGCGACATCCCCATTCCACTACTTTTCTATCCGTCTCTGCAGTTGTCACCCAGAAATCCATTTAAATGTGCGTAAGCCCCAATCCCATTGTCTTTTTTCCTAGGAGTAGGTAGCCTGTTTTCAACTCGGCTGACGCGATACACCCATGATATAGGTGCATGAAGTGGGTGGCAGGGAAATTCTCTTGTCCAACTCGCCAGTTGAGCATTTGATGTACTCACTCCTCATTAGTTTTCTCTCGAAATTTGTAGCGTTCTTTATTGCTTAAAACGTGTATATGTGGCTTAAAGAACACTACGTAAAGTTCATTCTTCGTATTTTCTCACTTTAAGTGAAACAGAAGTGACGCAAATAAAGTTCAAGAAAGAGTTACAGTTCTTTTATTCCTTCAATACCTCATAACATACTTCACTGGGATTTCCAATCTTTATGAAAAAATAATTGGTAACAGCACTAATTATTTACTCTGATTAACGTGAGTTAGTAAACACAACAGCAGTTTGAAAAAACTAACACGATATATATATATATATTTATACATATATATATATATAATCAACCATTATAAATCCACTGATGGATGATGGTCTCCCCAAGTTTCTTCATCAATTGTCTGTCTTGAGCCTGTCTCCTCAATTTCACTCCAGCATACTTTCGAATTATTTATACAGAGGCTGTATATATACACACATAACTATATTGAGAAAAGTAACCGGACACGTAGAAGAGAAACACAACATAGCATTTATGGACATACATTAGCACGGTGTCGGTCCACATTTGGCGTTAATGCATGCACTGACCCTTCGAGACATGCTTTCGATAAGGTTTTGGAACACAGCGGTAGGTATGCGCTTCCATTCAGTACATAATGCTGCCGCTAACTGTTATTTAGTAGCAGGCCTTGGTTCCAAACTTTGTATGTGGCGCTCTAATTCGTCCCATAGATGCATTATGGATGAAGATCAGGGGTCTGTTTGGCCAGTCCACACACGAGGCGGAATTATAGTCAAACCACGCCGTAACAGTCCTTGTTTTATGAATTTATGGCTCGGTGCATTATTCTGCTAGTACCAACAAGGCTTGGTTCAATAGTATTGCCACAGCCGTTGGTAGGGCATAATTGTCCAGAATACCGATGTAGGCGTGCTGGTTAACAGGTTTGTCCGCGATAACCAATGGGCCGGGACCAGACCACGAGAACCCCCCCCCCCACACACACACACGAGTACACTACCAGCTCCAAACTTGTCCGTAAGAACAGCATACTGTGGTAAATAGCGTTCCCCCGGCTGCCGCCATACCCACAAACGGTCGGCCATCAGACAGATGGATCGTGTATCTGGATTCATTAGTCCATAGGACCCGTTTCCATTGATCTGTGGTCCACGATAAATGTTCTTTACACCATGCTAAACGACGAGTAGCATTCCGAGTGGAGATGAAAGGCTTATGAGCAGCCGCACGACCACGGTAACCCATGGAATGAAGTTCTCTGCGAAAGGTACGTGTGCATGTCTTGTACCGTACTCCGTCGATTAGCTGTAACGACTCTCCTGAGGCTTCGACGTTCTCTATTACTGATTTTCTTTGGTCTGCCGGTACGTTTTGCTGCTTCAGGCACGCCATGTGTCTTCCACTTATTCAGTACTTCTGAAACTGTTGACTTGGGTATGTTTAAATGCCTCTCGGTTTTTCTTATGGACAACCCCCAAACATAACACCCAACAATCTTTCCTTTCTCAAACTCAGTTGTCTCCCGTTGCGACATTTTCACTAAACTTCACAGTGCGATATGATCGTGGTCAGCGGCAGGCTTGTTTTTACACCGTTTGTAGCTGTATCGCGCATCTTAACAACGCAACGGATCCGTTCATTTGCTTTTGAAGGGGTGCCCGGTGACTTTTGTCAATATAGTGTACAGATTAGGACCGCTTCCACCACTACCAGTAACGCATCACCCCTTGTTTAGCTCCAGACATTATGTCTCGTTCTTAGCTTGTCAAACATGTGCACTTCATTAACTCTTGACCTCAAGATTGCTTCCGAGATAACATTCAGTGAGAGAGAAAATATAACTTTAAGGTTGAAACGCTAAGAGGGGACTTTCTCAAAATTTACTTAGAGGAAGACAACTAAAAATGAAGTTAAATTGAGGTATATGTCATACATTCTTCCCTTAGCAAATAATGGTTTCGCCTGCATTGTTGCATTTCTTGTTCTGTATGCAACCATTTCAGGGCAGACTGCAACAGATTTTCCAAGCCTTGTTAAAAGTGGAATTTCATTAAGTTTTGTTACTTTGCTTGTTAAAAGGGGATCATCTTAATTTCCTCTACCTTGTTAAATTCGGGGACTTTTTCGCTAATTTGTTTTCGTTAAAAAACGATCAAACTAGCTTTCAATTAACATTATACGAAACAAAAATTCCTGTTTCACTTGTTAAATCCAAGATCTCGATACATACGGTGTCGTTATAAGCGGACTATACTGTATTTAATTGAGCAGAATGTTTACCATACTACTCTTTCTTGACGAGCGTGAAATAATAGGCTGCACCTTGCAAGTAGGATTTATTTCACATTCTTCTATCCGTGACGGTTTCTAGGGTATAATTAGTTGATGCATGTTAATTAAGTATATCAGATGCGGAGAAGTGAAGCTATCCGAGATACAATTCATGCTATTCAACTAAGATATAACACTGAAAACCCGATTCATGCAATTCAGTGTTATTCGAAGCAATTCATGCAACTCAATTCGAATAACACTGAAAACCCGATTAGGCATGCTGTTCACCTAGTGATGTAAGTGTTCTGGATGGACTGCGTACAAGCTTCGTTCAATCTGATCTTTCAATGCCACCACACTTGAAAACTGCCGTCCATTCGCATATACATCACGAGCTATAAAATACCCCAGAGGTTCTCGATAGGGTTCAGATTTGGACTGAATGCTAGCCAATCCATTACGGTCACATGATGAGTGTTAAACCAGCTTTTCGTTGATGCAGACCGATGGATAGAGGCATTGACTTGCTGGAACAGAAAATCAACACCCGCAAAAGTTTCGGCAAACGGTAGAAGGTGGCTTCTGAGTATGTCCTGATACGTTTCGGAGTTTTGCCTGCCTTGCAGAACAGCGATATCCGTTGTCCCATTGAACGCAAAAGCTCCCAAGACCATGACAGATCCCTCTACTTTCTGTCTGCTGAAGAAGATGCGTGGCTCGCGTCGTAAATCATGCCAATAGCAGTTCAAACGGTTTGCGGCGAATGTTCTCCCTAAGACTCCGGAGAACATTGCAGTAAAAAAAGGGCGGTGACGGTCTATTCTGGCCCTGGGGGACGAATTCACGGTGCACAACTCCAACGAATGTCGAAGAACACGATGAGCATGCTTTTTGTTGCGCCCCGGACCTATCGGGCCTTCTTCAGTCGTGGAGATGCTGGGCTCTTCCACTGCGACGACTGTTGTTTGGTCTCCGGGTCGTAACCCTAGACCCAAGTCTCGTCTCCACTGATGACCCGCGACAGGAACGTTGGTTCATTCACCAACTGCTGACGAAGATCTTGACAGAGTTTGACACGGAGCGCCTTCTGTTCGGGGTTCAGAATTTTTGGCACAGACTTTGCAGCAATGCGGTGCATGTTCAAACCCGACGTCAGAATTTCTTGCACTGTTCCGTATGACACATTGACGATGGTACCAATGTCTTGAATGGTTCTCCAACGATACTCCTGAACCAGTTCCCTAATTTTGTCCACATTTTGGAGGGTTTGCTCATGGACGATCGCCCTGATCTCTCATCGTCTTCCAGTGCCATTCTGCCGCTCTTGAAGCGCGAGTGCCACTCAATACACCTCGCACGACTCATTGCTTCATTGCCATAAGCCTTCCGCAACATTTCATGCGTTTCCGTTCCGGATTTGACGCAGAATTTGACGTTCGCTCGCTGCTCTAGTTTGCAGTCCATACCGAAATCGCATCTGTGTTCTGCACGTGGTCACCAATTATCGTGTAGCACAGCTATCGGTGTGCACAGAACAACGCCACTCGGTACAATGACTCATGAAGGTCCCTGCCCTCGACCGCTGCTTGCGCATTCGCGTACTGCCATCTGTTGGCGCGCAACTTACCTTATATCGGAACTTTTTGATCGCCCTAGGTATATTGCATATCATCATCATCGTCAACCATTATCAGTCCACTGCTGGATGGAGGTCTCCCCAAGTTTCTTCCGCAACTTTCTGTTTTGAACCAATCTCCTTCATATCACTAAGACATGCTTCAGAATTTTATTTTGCATTTTACACTCCCATCTCCGACATGGTCTTTTTCTGGGGCTTTTCCTGTTCCTAGTATTTCCGTTGTCCAACGGTGGTCAGTTCTTTCAGCGATATATCCAGCCCATTGCCAGTTTAGGGATTTTACCTTGATTTTGATGTCATCAACACTTGTCATTTTCCTGATCTATGAATAATTCACCTTATCTTTCCTGGTCATACCAAGCATGTACCTCTCCATGCCTCTTTCAGTAGGTTGCAGTATTTGGGCGTCTTTCTTAGTTAAGGTCAATGTTTTTTATTCACAAGTAAAAACTGGAATGATGCGTTGATCAAACTCAATTCTTTCAAAACATAACGATAAATTGCTCTCGAAAATTATTGCCCATGGTGAACGTAGGCATCGTTTACTTATAAATTAACTCCATCAATCAGTTAATCTTCAGTTCCTGTAAAAGTATTGTACATCCATTTTTATTTTCTGCGCATTCCTCTTTTGCCCCTTTCTTTACTTTTATCAGAAAGTTCCTGCATCACACACTGCAGCTCTGATATTGTACTTGTAAAAATGACTCTGTCGTGAGAAATACGAAGGTGGGCTAAATAATATCCATTAAGTGTTGCCCTTTTCTCTTTCCAGTTCAATGATTGAAAAACGTTCTGTAATGTGGCAGAATGTTTTCCTGAAGAGCTTTTAAACCTTTATGAGGCCAATGTACCTGAAGCAAATGGCACTCAAACTTTTCTGAGCTACCAGCAAGGAAATGTTGACTTAACATCTGGGTTATACGATACCTCAGACAAAACAATTGCTTTGCTCCCCCTTACTTCAGCAGTACTGACCATAAACCTCTCGCTTGTGATAAGATATCGCTTCTATTGTTCTCTGTTCTTTGCTGCATGACCCAAGACATGATGGGAAAGGACTTATCCTCTGATAAGGACAACATACGACGGAATGCTAACAAATGCCTCAAACAACTCTGTTTTTTTTGTGTTAATCGACATTGTTACAGCCCTTTTAGCAGGAGATCGGTTAGAAAAGATTAGTGTCAATCATCCACCTAAATCCCCACTTTGACAAGCAATGTGGTAATTTAGTGTCAATCATTTTTCTAAATGATAACTTGGAAAGGTAAGGGATAAAAGACGCCCTCTGATGCACAAGTTCACTCATTACAGCAGCGTTCTGTACACTTCTTAGACAGCGAATATATTCGTTCGAACTGATTTTAACCCATTTGATAACCCCGAGTTAATTCGTTTCAGCCGGTTTAAGGTTTTTAATAATATTAGCGTTTGAATCTTGAATACCACATTATTTCGAAGATGTAACTTTTGATGGTTTCATGGAATCAAAAGTTTTTTCTTAATCATTGAAAGCCTTTCGTAGTAGAGGTTCTTATTAATTCGCTTTTTCAATTAGTTCTCTGCGTACATGGATATTATCTGCAGTGCTGTAGCCGCTGCTGTATTCAGCTCGTTCTCTTGGTTGAGCCTTATCCAGTGTTATCTTCAAACGATGGGACGGTACCTTCGTGAAGATTTGCGAACAACAGTTTGGGGGTCATTTTTTCCATGACGATTATTTCACTGATGTATTCGGATATGCCTACCACGGCCGTCGCGAGGGTGGGGCGCCTAGGTCGCAACGAGCAGGGGTGCGCCGCGAGATCTCTCTCTTGCGTGTTACGTTATGTGAGTCGAGCTGAGAAGATAAAAAAAAATATTTTCAGATATGAAACCAATCCCCATGATTGTATCATGCCAATCCCGATGGTTGGCTTCGCCTCAGTTGCAAAATGCCATTGAAGGAGAATGACAGTGGCTAAATACTGTCCAACCCATTTAATATTGAATAACATCTTTAAATGTTACATAACACCTATATAACACGTATATAACACCTACATAAACACTTATATATACCTATATAACACCTATATTGCATAACACCTATATACCTATAACACCATAACACCTATATTGCCTATAACACATATATATTAATAACACCCATATTGCCACCTACCTATAAAACCATTGACACCTGTAACACCTATTACCATACCATTACCATTAACACCTATTACCTATACCATTGCCATTACCACCTTTTATCTATATAACACCTATATTGCCTATAACACCTATATCTACCTATAACAACTATATTGCATAACACCTTTAATGTTACATTCTATCATGAATTTAAAACTTAGGATTGTCTTTCTCTAAATGGGGAAGCGGGGCTTGTTGAACCTCGTCCCGGGCGCTTATGGCCGAAGCGACGACTCTGATGTCTACTTGTCTCTTCAGAAAGGAAAATCCGTTTTTCAATTGCAATTTGCAAGTTTTATGATGTCTTCTTTTTTTAATATTTGTCAATTCAACACCTTTCGTTTGCTTTGAGAGCTCGCGTCGTTCAAGTTTTGCGATAGCATGCACCATATATCTGACCACTCTATTGTCACTTCCTGTGTTGAACCTGTTAGGCACACTGCAGCCTTCGATGGCAATAAATAGAAGACGCTTTGTTATTCGTGATTTCAAGGGTGCCATGAAGAATGTCCTTAAACTGGAACGTGTATAAACAGTGATGGGTAATCGTTGGTGGTTACCTTGATATACATTATAATTAATATATGGAAAAGTGCATTTCTACAAATAATCTTTATTTACACAAAAAATTTAAAATTATTTGCTGAAACCTTTTGAATTTATGACAACGTTTTGTAAATGTTCGCCGCTATCTTTCACCATTTGACTTTCAAAGCAGTGATCAGTTCAGCTCTATTTGTTAGGCGATCTCTTCTTTCGGACACTTCATGATTCAATTCGTCCCAGAGATTTTCTTTAGGGCTCAGGTGATGACTCTTGTCTGGCCATTCGAACTTTTCGAAGCCCTTGACCTCAAGCCATTCTGTAACAACATAAGCGGCATGAAATAGTGCTTTGTGCTGCTTATAAAGATATAGGCCTTTTTCGAAGTATTGCCAAAACGTTGGTAGTGCATAATTGTCCAGAACTTCTGGGTAGACCTCAGCATTCATGGTTTTCTCCAAAACTAATGATGGGCTCAAACCGAACTACGAAAAATGACTTCATACCATCGCGATGTCTCCAGTAAAATTAATTGTCGTGACAACACAGTCCGGAAGATACAACCTTAATGCAGATGTACGTAAACTTCAGTTATACATAATACGTGGTCTCGTGCTCACAGAAGGATATAGGCAAGTATTTAAGTCTTCTTCTCGTCAGTAATCGCCAGTAGCGTTGATCACAATCTGAAAGACAAAGTATCTTTCCGAGTTGAATTAAAGGGTTATTGTGGGTACTCATCGGGCTATAGCGACGATTTTGAAAACAGCAGTGATCACTGGTTTCTCAAAAGGCGAGATATGCTGGATCTTTAATCAGTGAAGAAATAACCCACATTGCTTGTTTAAGAGGCGTAACCGACACAACAACAATCTGTCAGGAATGAGATCACCGTCTTCCGAGAAGGCTTGAACGTGGAAACAGGACTTCCTTTGTGCAGCAGTTAATACAAGCATTCAACGAAAGCTTTTCCCAACTCATATCTCAGCGAACTGTGCGTAGGAACTTGAAGGGGATTGGTATTGGCAGTTGCATGCATATGCGGAAAGCACTGGTTTTTTTTTGTTTTTTTTTCTGGGTTGAAGGTTTAAAGACCACTGTGAGCAACTCAATAGGCTGGGTCACTGGTTCCAGGGAAGGGAGAGAACCAGTGCCGTAAGACAAGTACAACATCCATACCTCACCGGGATTTGAACCCGTACCCCGTTCGGACGAATGATCAGAGGCCATCGCTTAGACCACTGCGCCACCGAGGCGGCCCACTGGTTTTTACGAAGAACCGGAAAGTTAGTCTACAGGGGTGTTAGGGCACAGTGACTGAACACCGGAAGTCTGGAAAAAAGCCATATGGTCCGACGAATCGCTGAACACCTTGTTCTGTACAGAAGGTAGGAAGATAGTTTGGCGGGAGGCCCATGAACCAATGGGCTTAGTTTGCCTTGTAAACTCAACTCAAGGTTCTGGAAGTGATGTCATTATGTGAGACCCGTTTTGCTGATACCGAACGGGTCCCATGCTTTTGCTGGTACCGAACGGGCCCTATGGTTTTGCTGGTACCGAATGGGTCCCATGGTATTGCTGGAAGGAGGTCGGGTGGCCTCCAAGGGTTATCTGAGCATTGATATCGATCATGTGCATCCAGTATTGATACTTTATCCAGCGGGTGATCACTATTTTACGGCCGATAATGCTACTGTCCATCGCAGAAGATGTGCTCAAGTAGTAGTTCAGCGAGCATGATAGTGACTTCCATTATCTTTCCTGGCCGCCACAACGCCAGGATCTAAGCATTCATAATGTATGCGTCATGCTAGAAAAAACAGATCCGGGTGCATAGTCATCTTTCGTCAAATCTGAGGCAGTTATAGTATTTTCTGTCAAACGCCTAGTATGCTGTTGACGTAGATGCACTCCAAAACCTTGTGCAATTTATGCCGAACCGCATACGTGCTGTAATTCGGGATAAAGGTTGTACAACCAGGTATTGGGTAAAAGTTTCTAATTCAGTGGGTGGTATGTGTACCTTTCTTCCGTTAACTGCCACACCCAAGAACGACCTCCCGCCTGGTACATTGTGCCCTATGGCTCATCAGTCCAAAGCACAGTTTTCCATAGGCCTAAAGTCCAAGATGGGCGTTACTTACACTACGCTAACGGCATGTGACATCATTGAAGTGATTAGCGACTTGCGAATGGCTGCGTAACCATGGTAACCCATGTTGTGCAGCGTCGTGCACACTACACAAGTTTCAACATCACTCGTGATAGTCTCTCATGGAGTTTGAGTGATTACAGATCATGTCGGTTTGCGTTCGGAGAGGAGGGTATTTTGCAGAACACTCCAGTCACAATTTGTTAACTTCAAAGGTTTACCGGATCGTTTCGTCGCTGATTCAGCCCCAAGTGTTCTTGACTTTGCATATCTCATAACCAACAGTTGGCCTAGTGATCTTGAATTGAATTGCAATGCCCATTGATTTTAGTGCCTTATATTACTAATCATTGCCGAAATCAATTAACTCTGTCGATCAAGGCATCTTGTTTTTCCAGTTGTGCTATTGTCTCATCATACCACT
The DNA here is from genome assembly GCA_039090855.1 of Macrothele yani. Taxonomy (NCBI): domain Eukaryota; kingdom Metazoa; phylum Arthropoda; class Arachnida; order Araneae; family Macrothelidae; genus Macrothele; species Macrothele yani. The sequence goes on from CM077025.1 coordinate 111,202,744, forward strand.
ATGAACATATTTGTATTTGGCTATGCGCCGTGATGTGTTGCGTAGTTTACGTAGGTGTGACGTTTCACTATCAAGAAAAGGGGCTTTTGTATTTTAATGGTAAGGTAGTGTATATGTTGTACAAGAAACAACATCGTACTTTGAGTACACGGAAGATAAGTCTTCGGATGAATTCGCGTTGCACGACGTTTGATTGAAAAGCATGTTTCCCGAGTTAATTCATTCGATATTTAAAAAAGTTGTTCGTTGATCTCACTGTATTATACGATACAAAAATACAGCATCATTATGTAGTGTCAACTTATCTGTCTGTCGATTTTCGAACACGATACCTTTTTGGTCTGTCATTTGTATTCGAAAAAATACAATTTTGATTGCAACAGGTGAGACTCTTAATGAAACTCTATAAATTTCCTGATTTCTCTGTTGTGCATTCCCACCCTGGCAGGAAAAGTCCTAGCTTTTGTATTTTATGCATCTTGACCTTCCACATATTACACTGGCGGAAAGTGAAAAAAGAACACTAAGAAGGAATTGGCAGACGATCATGAAATTTACATATGTTAATGGGGTCGAGTTTACGTAGGTGTGACGTTAATTTCGGGACCAACCGGTGAGCGCTTGCGCCACAGCACGGCATAATATGCAAATTATCGTCGGTGGTATTTAAGGAGTACGGCAAAGTGAATGTAATCAGTCGTCGGCGTACGGACACGTGCGAAGACCCTGAAGAAGCTGCAATGCCTGGGCATGGAAGACGTGTACGGTTTCAGCTGCTATCGGACTTTGAGCGAGGTCGTCTAGTCAGAGTCCGCGAGGCCGGGTGGTCGTATCGTAGTATTGCGGAGAGAATTGGACGGGAAGTATCGGTGTTGGTACGATGGTGGCGTAGATGGTCCGAGGAACATTCCCACACGAGAAGACGTGGAACCGGAAGTCACAGACGGACTGATGAACGGACCGATCGGCGCATAAGAAGAGCAACGTTGTCAAGCAGAACATCCACTGCGACGCAAATCCGAGCTGCCGTTGCACCTAAGGTGACTGTGCGAAAAATCCGCAACCGTCTACTGGATGAAGGACTACGTACACGTGTGCCTCTGGCATGTGTACCTCTGACTCCAGCCCACCTTCAGGAACGGCTGCAGTGGTGTCGCTAACGTCTGCAATGGAGAACGCAATGGCGATCTGTCGTGTTCAGCGATGAAAGCAGATTCTGCTTGGGGCCACCGATGGCCGTATGCGTGTTCGCAGACGCACAGGGGAGCGTCTCCACCCTTCTTGCATCCGCGAGCGACACACAGGGCCTACACCTGGTCCTCTGGTGTGGGGAGCGATCAGTTGTCACTCTCGTACACAACTAGTGTTTGTACCGGGTACGTTAAACAGCACCTCCTACATCAACAACATCATTCAGCCCGTTGTTGTGCCATTTGTAAGGTCGGTCCATCGTGGTGTTTTACAGAAAGATAACGCACGCCCACACACGGCACGTGCAACGCAACATGCACTTCAGGGTGTGAGACAACTTCCATGGCCTGCACGTTCACCGGATTTTTCCCCCATTGAGCACGTGTGGGATTTTATGGGACAACGACTTATCGGTCGTGGCGGTCTCCACGGCCAGCCACGACCGTCCCCGATTTACGCGTCCATGTTGAGGATGCTTGGAACTCAATACCCCAAACTTACATCCAACATCTGTACGACAGACTCCATGCCAGAATTGCACAGTGTGACGCAGTTCATGGCGGTTCAACCTCGTACTAACCATGTTACATGGAAATGTTATTTTTCAGTTTACCAGCAAATACAGCTGTATTTTGCCATAATGTTTTGATGACGTAATCCTTTGTATTCCGTTATTATGCTGTATAAATTACGTTGGTATCAGACGTCTCCTTCTTGGTGTTCTTTTTTCACTTTCCGCCAGTGTATATTACCAAGATTAGTTTCATTTTCCCCGATATTTCAACAATAAGTTTCTTCCTATGTACCGTAAATTAATTTGCTTGGTAAAATCATACCTTTTCTCTGAACACCAGAAATGTTTTCGTTAATTGTTTGTATTAAACATCAGCATGCACACAATTAACACACTACTTAATGACATTCATTGTGCACCTCCTTCCCCATGAAATATAATACATCACCTCGATTTTATTTCCCACATATATTTTTAATGAATTGTAGATTTCTTCTCAATATAATTCGAATAGTTGTTTGAAAAACATACTGGCTGATTTAGTGAGTTAATTACAAGGTATCTAGGAGATCTTCAGTAATTTCTAAAACGGCAAGAATTTTTTTAAATACCATGATTGTTTTTACATTTTAATAACAACGTGGCAAGACATTAAAGGCAAAACCCAGTAGCATTTCTTTAAAGCGTGTTTGTTCGTGTGTTAATCACGTGGCAGTATGCAGAACACCCCTGTGGGAAAATGTGGTTTGTAAAACATTCTTACACATTCGTGTATTAAGCACACGATTTACAGATATAGGGCAGGAATTACATGTCAGACCTGCTTTTTATGACTCCTGTTTTAATTACAGGTAAGCAGAAGATCCACAAATGAAAGCCTAGGAACAAATATTGCTGCGAAAGTTTTCCACTTCTGCGTTTCAGCGCGGTGTGGTTAGAAAATCAACAGAAACAAGCGTACAGAAAGGAGAGCTCGAAGACATATACGTGCTAATCCATGTATTAACCGCAGTGCACTGTAAAAAACAATTCTGGAATTCACAAGCCACTTCCCGTCATTTCTTTCGTGAATTAACGAAGCATATTCCTGATACAACCTTTTCCCTGAAATGGCAGAAAGAAACCTGAATTTCACGGATTTTTCGTACAACGGAAAAATTCTGAATTTTCAGAAACCTTTCCGCAGTTTCTTTCTTATATTGACGGTAAATTATCGTTTTAGAGGTGTGTTAACGGAAAATTCTGGATTTTCAGAAATCTTTCCGTAATTCCTTTCGAATATTAACGAAATACTTTCGTTCTCACTTTTTTCCGTATGCGTATATGACTAGAAATTACCGGTAATAGAAGCGATTTGCTGAGAATACTTGAGGTTTGATTAACTTTTAGATTTCAATCATCTGCCGAATTTTGAAGTTCCGTAGCGAGATCGGACACTGTGGATATCGCATGACTTTTGTTTATTGTGGCAGAGGATATTTTTTCTCCTCTCCCCTATTTTGCACACCAGCTATTTATTATATATTGTGTTACTGTAAGAAACGGGGTACTTATTGTACAGATGATTATACGATGTGTATGTATCAGTCTTTGGAAAACTTAAGACATAAGCTCTTATAAAGAGTAAATTTTAGATTTAGGAAATAATACTCTTTTGTGAAATAATAATATAAACCGTACATTTCGCCTTTATTTAAGGATAACTGAAAGTCATTGTTAATTTTAAAAAATGTAAAGTTGCAAAGCGTTTTGTTGCTTCGAAAAATCACGATGAAAAATGCTTAATTAAAAAGTCCTGAAGAAAAAAAACAACTACTATAATACAAACCTGTTCAGAAAAATATAAGCTCCAACAGAAAATAAAATGGCTTGCATTAATGACAAAAAAAAAAAAAAATACAACAAAAAAAACAAACATCGTCGCGCAATTCGTTTTACGCTGTACGTGATTCAGATTTCCGAGCGTGTGTGGCTCTGTGTTTAAAGGCGCGTGTTCAAACAACGACGGGAGTTCGATCACGTCGAAGCAGAAGGTTTACCTGGAGTAAGGGCTAAGAAATGCAGGGTCGTCTATTTTGCGGAATTTCAATTTAAATACGGGAAAATGGATTTTTTTTTTTTTTGTAATAAACGGAATGTCTGACTACGGAAAATTTATGAAAATACGGGTTAAAATAAACGGGCACTTTTAAAAACGGAATTATCTGAAAAAACACGGACACCTACCGGCAACGTTGCTGCACTTTATTTTCAGGAATTTTCCTTCAATTCACACCACTTATTTTTTACCGTAAGAGTCTAGAAAACCTGAGGAAGAAACCCTGATTTCTTAAATGTGTGACTAAAAGAACTGAAAGTTTTATGTCGCATTCCACTTTTCGTCCTGGCAACAGATTTGCGTCACATCTGATGAAAGTATTTCGAAGTAAGGAACCTTTTTATTTCAATGCGGCTGTCATAAAAATCGATCCCATGCCATCAAAAGCCCTGATTCGCCATAGCTGACATAATCGAAAGTTGATTATTGCCTTAAATATATCAAACTTGGCCATCGCTTTCGCCCGATAAGAGTTTATGACAAAACAACTGATTGAATTAGTTTTAACTCGTCTTATGGAGGAATTTTGAATGTTCATTGCCCTCTGAAGTATTATTTTCATTGAAATTAAAGATGCTCTGGACATCATCACCAGCTTGGTGATTTTCTGCCCATCTGTAGTACTATTAGAATTCTTATACTATTATGCGACATATACTACCCGTTATAGGACGATAGTTTTTAAGCTTTAAATAAATATTAATGTAAGGGGATGTTCCCCGTTCTAAGAAGGTGACAGTTTTAATTAAAGCAGATTGAAAACAAATCAAATAGACGCCGGCTATTTTGTAAGAAAATATAGTCAAAATTTATATAGCAAGAACCCAACCATGTTAGAACTAAAAATTAATATGCTTTTTATTTCCGCTTTTCAAAAGTCCTCCCGATAAATAAAAAATCTGTGCGAAATATTTGTTTAATAATTTTCCTTGTAGGCCAATTTTTTTCCTGTAAACTTACCCTAAGAACTTTTGCTTTGATTTTTCGCGTTAAATTACTTTTTCTCCGGCACACTTGTTATTCCGTTCGCGGCTTGTTTTGGACTGTCCTATCCAAAGTTTAGTTTGAAGCTTCATACCGAAGCTTTTTCTACAAAATAATGCGACATCTGGCATTACAAAACGGAACGATATAAATTATCAACAATGTGCTGTTGGGTCGACATATTCTTCTAGATGCAATTTTGCTCCCTTCGGCATCGCAAGATTTCGGTTTTTGTTGCAGGTTAGGGCGTTTAGATGGATCGATATTTTGCAAAATGTTTAATATAATCATCACTAAACTTGGAAAGGTAGTTAAATTAAAAAAGTAAAAAATAATTAAAGCGTACAAATTAATGTTAGAATTGTGCTAAATTAAATCAATATACAAACGCATTTTGCCGTGATATTAAGAATTCAATTCGAATTTTGTGGATCGGATAAATAGTTTTCGAGTCATTCATTGGTCCAGTGTTTTTAAATTTGCACGCGATCACCTTGACATCTCAACGTGATCGTGTGCAAACTCAGCTTGCTGTGATATTCAGGATTCCATTCGAATTTTGTAGATCGGAAAAACAGAACTCGAGTCTTTGAATAATAATCTTTGAATAATATTTGAAGAACTCGAGTCATTAATGATACAATGTTTTTAAATTAGCACACGGTCACCTTGACATCTGAAAGTGATCTCGTTCTATTATATAGCAGGCAATCACTTTGACATCGCGACAGCACACACGAATTGATCGATAAGTGACGAACCAACAATGCAGACGTTGGTGTGACGTCAAGCGTTACAACGTGACGAATATGGGTGTTTATATTGTTAATTATGTACATTTAAACGTAATAACTAAGCGGTATATGAAAGTACGTAGTGTTATATTCTTATCAAAGAAAATGCGTAGGCATTCATGTCAAACGGACAAGAGTTTGTGATTCCAGAAATATTGTGCCTAATAGCAAAAACAAATTAGAGTGAGGTAAGGTATGAAAAAATACATGTATATCAGAAATATTATGTATCATTTTCAGTTTGCCGACAACATATCAATATTTTCATTGCACAAAATGAAATATTTTTTCTGTTTATCATTTCTCAAAAATTACTGTCATATTTGTTCAAATGACTGTTATGCTGAGGTGTAACTCCCGCCGTAATAAGTTTAAAGGTAATATCTTACCGAATTGATTGTAATTGCATAACATTTAACAGTTCAGGATTTATAATAAGTATTTTTCTTTTTCTAGACTTAAAAACTTTTTCTTTGGGAAGTCAGAGATTTTTAATTTTGATATTTTAGGTCTTAAATCATTTGCATTCTCTCTTACTGTGAATTTGGTCGTGAAGCGAATTCACGCTTAGACTGCGTGACGTAAATGCACCGCAGGACGCACATGAGATAAAGGCAGATAGCTGTGGGAGCACATGTTCGCGTAGCTCAGTTGGGAGAGTGACTTACTCCGGAGTAAGGAGACGCGGACAAACTTGTACGTCATATTGGCGCCCGAACTTCCGGGATGATCTGGCTGTTAAGTTTCTCGCAATAATGTGATGTTCTTTCCACACAGCGAAACAGAAAAAAAATGAGAATCTCTTCTTCTGTGCTTCGAAAAAATAAATCAGTGATATGTTACGCTCCACACACCTAATTGTCTGAGATTTCTCCAATGTACGTTCTTCATCAGATGACTGCCTACAGCGACACATGGTTCCGGCTAACCCTTGGGTCATGCCCCTGACCCTCTTTCGGGGGTGGGGGTGGATGGGGGTGGATGGGGAGATGTGACGTGCCTACCCAGCAGGACGCACATGAGATCAAGGCAGATAGCAGTAACAGCACATGTCCGTGTAGCTCAGTTGGGAGAGCTACTTACACCGTAGAGAGGGGAGCCTGGTTCGATTCCCGGCGCGGACAAACTTGTACGTTATGACTGAAATAGTCAGACTTGATCGTGAAGTAATCTGACATAAATGTGAAACAATTCTATCATGAGCACGATGCATTTTAACATGAGCGTGAAGTAATCCAGCATGTGGGGAAAATGCTCTATAGCGTGAGCAACTCTTCCTAGTTTTCGAGCTTTTCCAACCATGATGAACAGTTCCGAGGGGTGTAAGTATCCACCCAGGTGAAGTTCAAAGAGGAGTATATATACAACCCTGGCGCAGGTGAAGTTCAGAGAGCAGTATATATACAACCCGAGGACCGGCTTTCGGTTAGTAGAGTGTTCGGAGTCAGAATGGACTGCCGATTTATCGGAGTTTAATAAAGGAGAAATTGCGATGACACGCGCCTCGAAACTACGATCTCGAAAACAGCGCGGCTTGTGGGTTGTTCACGTGCCGCTGTAGTAAGTACGTATCGAAAGTGGAGCACAGATGGCCAAACGACGAACCGTTTTCCATCCGTGTGTTGTCCGAATTGTTCACAGCGACCTAAGCCCCAGTGCGACAAATCACCTGCAGCTACAACAGTGGTTCTCAGGGTAATGTGTCACGGTAGACAGTTCATCGCAGTCTTCTGCGCATGGACCTGTGTAGCCGAAGACCTAGCCGAGTCCCCATGCTCACTGTACGTCACCGCCAATAACGCATGCAATACGGCCAAGATTGTCGGGATTGGACCGTGGATGATTGGAAGAAAATGGCATGGTCTGACGAATCAAGATTCCTGGTGCATCACGTAGACGGCCGAACGCGGATACGCCGATTACCAACGGAGGCTGTGGAACCTGGATGCTCTTTTGGGCGGAAACAGGCGGGAGGGGTGGTGTTATGCTGCGGGCGATGTTTTATTGGGGCACTTTAGGCTCCATTTTCCAAATAGCACAATCCCTGACAGCTGGCAGGTCTTTTTTTTTTTTTTTTTTTTGATTGGAGGTTTAACGACCACCATGAGCAACTCAATGAGCTATAAGCAGTCGCCCGTACCTAATTTAGGGTCACTGGTTCCAGGTAAGGGAGAGAACCAGTGCCGTAAGACAAACACAATATTCATGCCTCACCGGGATTCCAACCCGATCCCGTTCGGACGAACGATCAGAGGCCATCGCTTAAACCACTGCGCCACCGGTGCCGCGTGGCAGGTATCTGAACGTCGTTGCGGACCAAGTGCACCCATTCATGACAACAGTGTTCCCTGCTGGTGATGGCCATTACCAACAGGATAATGCGCCATGCCACACAGCAAGAATCGTTAAGGAGTGGTTTGAGAAACAGGCTGGTGACTTTCAGTTGATGCCCTGGCCTCCAAATTCACCTGACATGAACCCAATAGAACATTTATAGTTCGACTTAGAAAAGCGAGTTCGGGCTAAATCCCCACCACCCCGAAATGTACGGGAACTGGAGGACCTGCTGTTGACATTTTGATACCAGATACCACAGAATACCTATCGCCACCTCATGGAATCGATGCCTCGCTGAATGGCCGCTGTTTTGCTGGATGAAAGGGGTCTTCCAGCTTATTAGGTAGGTGGTCATAATGTAATGTCTCATCGGTATATGAGCTTGGTATTAAATCTCTAGTGTCTATACTCTGGGCAAAGTTACCCTGACAACAGGACAAAAGCTACGGTTCCTTTTCACTCCCAGTTCACAGTATTACTCCGCACTAATGGTGTGTAATTAATCTTTACTCCGAAATTTTGCGAGGGAGCTTCTCCCACAAGTCCTCACGGCTGTCTGTCACCGTGATCGAAGACTGACCCCTCTATTTCAGCACCATCTCCCAGCCCTGACCATATCCCCAGTATCGCCCACCCCCGCGCGCACGTTGCAGACCGGTAGATAAGCAATTTATTTCTCTCTCTCTCTCCTCTCTCTCTCTCTCCTCCCCTCTCTCTCTCTATTTATGTATTTTTTTTTTTGAAATGTTACAGAACGCGTAACTTTTTTTGTCTTTTAAAATAAAATTATCTTTGCTAAACACGGGAAGAAGTCTTATGTGGCCTAATTTCGTTTTCACATATTTTTTCGATTTTATTTTTATATTTCATTTATTTACTTACTGCTTGAAGATTACCAACTGTGGGATTTAATTAAAAGTATTTTTTACCATGTCATCAGTTATGCGTAAAATTTCGTTCTTCCCAAAATTTTTCATTGATTAGATTTTTTTAAATAACAGATACCCGTTGAATGTGTATGCATTTTAACTACCCTATGTTGCCGTTAGTACTGGACAAGAGCCGGTCTCTGTGATTAATGATATTTTAGGGTTCACTGTAAACTGCCACACACCTTTCAGCAACTTGGAAAATTGTCACACAGGAAAATTTCCACACAGGAAAACTGCCACATGTTTTTCATTGAGGGGCTGGCCACAAATTGCTGTTCCTCCGAGGAACCCTTTGAATGTGTGGCAGTTTTCCAAGTTTCCGAATTATGTGTGGCAGTTTTCTAAGGTGCCTAGCGAAGGGAAGGAACTCTTTCGTATGTCTAAATTTTTTTAGGGCAAATTTCCACAAAAGTTCAAAAGGAAAAGATAGCCATTTCTTGGCCTATATTGAGAACTGAATTGGGAACTCCAAACAAATTTCGAGAAAACGCTCTATATAAGCCAAACGAGAATTGCCGAGGGATCCGAGATACTTAGGTTAGGGGCTCTACTCCCAACTTCCGTAATTTTATATTCTGGACCGCTGGAATGTATCCAGGATGTATCCAGGATGTTCCCCTTGAAGCTTCCGCGATGTCCGTAAACTTTGGGGGAGTGTTAGTCCACAAAATGTAGAAATGGACATAGAGCTGTATACATTGGTACCATGCTTTATCTAATGATTCTATGTACGACAACGAATTTTCAGAAGGGTTCGGTAAATTCACCTCCCTCCCTCCCCAGGTTTCTAAGAGCGGTGAAAAAGTGTTCAATGTGGGTTATTTGCTCGCAGTATCCGTTCTTCATGTTCTTTTGAGTGATTGACTCTACTTGTGGGTACGCTCTTCCCCCCCCAGAAATTTGGTGAAGTCTGTAAAAGAGATCCGAGGTATTTGGGTTGGGAGGCTCTACCCATAACTTCCGTAATTTCATATTCTGGACAGCTAGAGTCGGTCAGTGTATCCAGGATCTTCACCCTGAAGTGCTCTTAGAAATATGGAGGGGTGAATTCACCCCACCCTCCTGAAAATTCGTGGTAGTGTCCAAAATCATTGTATAAAGCATGGTACCAATGTTTGCAGCTCTGCATCCATTTTTACATTTTGAGGGAAGCCCCTCACCCCCAAAGCTCGCGGACGCTTCAATGGGAACATACCGGATGCACTGATCGACTTTAGCGGTCCAGAACATAAAATTACGGAAGTTGGGAGTAGAGTCCCCCAACTAAAGCACATCGTATCCCTCGGCCAATTCTTGATTGACTTACACAGAACGTTTTCTCGAAATTTGTTTGGAGTTCCCAATTCAGTTCTCAATATAGGCCAAGAAACGGTAATCTTTATAGCCCCCGCTCACCCTTGAACTTTTGTGGTCAGTTGCTCTAAACTTGTATGAACCGCCATGAAAATTCCGACAAAAAAAAAAAAAGAGCTCCTTCCCGTCGTTAGGTACCTTGGAAAACTGCCACACATTCAATGTGTTCTTTGGAGAAACAGCAATTTGTGCCCGGCTCCTTAATGAAAAACATATGGCAATTTTCTTGTAGGGAAGTTTTTTTGTGTGGCCATTTTCCGAGTTTCTGAAAGATGTGGGGAAGTTTTTTTGTGTGGCCATTTTCCGAGTTTCTGAAAGATGTGGGGAAGTTTTTTTGTGTGGCCATTTTCCGAGTTTCTGAAAGATGTGGGGAAGTTTTTTTGTGTGGCCATTTTCCGAGTTTCTGAAAGATGTGGGGAAGTTTTTTTGTGTGGCCATTTTCCGAGTTTCTGAAAGATGTGGGGAAGTTTTTTTGTGTGGCCATTTTCCGAGTTTCTGAAAGATGTGGGGAAGTTTTTTTGTGTGGCCATTTTCCGAGTTTCTGAAAGATGTGGGGAAGTTTTTTTGTGTGGCCATTTTCCGAGTTTCTGAAAGATGTGGGGAAGTTTTTTTGTGTGGCCATTTTCCGAGTTTCTGAAAGATGTGGGGAAGTTTTTTTGTGTGGCCATTTTCCGAGTTTCTGAAAGATGTGGGGAAGTTTTTTTGTGTGGCCATTTTCCGAGTTTCTGAAAGATGTGGGGAAGTTTTTTTGTGTGGCCATTTTCCGAGTTTCTGAAAGATGTGGGGAAGTTTTTTTGTGTGGCCATTTTCCGAGTTTCTGAAAGATGTGGGGAAGTTTTTTTGTGTGGCCATTTTCCGAGTTTCTGAAAGATGTGGGGAAGTTTTTTTGTGTGGCCATTTTCCGAGTTTCTGAAAGATGTGGGGAAGTTTTTTTGTGTGGCCATTTTCCGAGTTTCTGAAAGATGTGGGGAAGTTTTTTTGTGTGGCCATTTTCCGAGTTTCTGAAAGATGTGGGGAAGTTTTTTTGTGTGGCAATTTTCCGAGTTTCTAAAAGTTGTGTGGCAGTGTCCCTGTGTGACAATTTACTGGGAAACCATATTTTAGCAATTGTTTAGTTTTAAATAATTTTTGTGAATGAATGAAATCCACTGTACGAACATTATTTAAGTACATATAAAGTATAATCTGGGTATTTTTTAAAAACTATTCGTAGTACTGCAGGTAATCAAAGTTTGAAAAATGAGCTAAATATTAAAAAGACTTACATTTTCATTTAGATATTGAATTCTTGAAGCATAATTCACTCACGCTAACCGTACTCACACCTTCCCCCCACCGGTTCCCCGGAAAAAGGCAAAGGTTCAATCCCATCGACGTCATTATCTGAAGAAACTGTAGTGTCGGATTCTCCAACAGTAAATTCAAGGTGTTCAACACGGCTGTCTACCATCTCGTCTAAAGTCCACATCTTATCATCCTCTTTGATTACGTGATTGACATAATTATTCCAATGTGAAGCCGTCACTCGATTAAAGCCTTCATAAGTAAGTGTTTCGACTGCTGCAGCTTTGAATGTGCGATTTTCAGTTGCCACAAATCCTTTGACCTGACTACATACATGCTCGATTGGATTTAACTCGTAGTGAAATGGAGGCAAGCGAAGAATTTTATGCCCATGTATTTAAGCAATGCTGTCGATGCGATATGCTTCGTGGCGACTACGGACATTCAAAACAAGCTTCATGAGCTCAGCTTTTAACATGGCCGAATCCTACGGAATCTGTTTTGCAGTCAACCACTCCTGGATGTTTGATTTCTTCGTTGATTTTATCGGTATACTTTCAACGTGGACGCTGTGATAAGGGGCATAATCCAAAACAACAATGCTATTTGGTTCGATATTTGGTAATCATTTGTTGATGAACCAATTTTCATAATGTTCGCCATTCATTTCACCGTGGTAGTCTCCTGTGGTTTTTTTAGCAAGGAAAATTTCACATGCATTGCCCACAAATCCTTTTTCATTACCAGCGTGAACTGTTATTTGCCTCTGGCCTTTTCCAGAAGGAGCTTTAAAGCCAGGTGAAACACCGCGGAGAAATGCCTCTTCGCTGGATTTAACAGTTGTGTCTTGCCAAACTGTGTTTTTCGTGTGCCCAAAATGCACCCATGTTTCATCTATGTAATACAGGGTGTTCGGAAACTAGGCTACTGTTTTGTTTTCGCAGTTATCAAGTGCAGTATGTGCCACCGGAACGTAATAAAGTAAATTATCCCAGTCGCAGCCGATCGCGGAAACCCATGGGGTTCAGTGAGCTGCTCGAAGCGTCGGTTGCCGCATTGGGGCAGTTGAGTTCCAGAGGTCAACAGAGACGAGTCGTTGTTACTGTAAGTATCGAAGTTATCGTGTTTGCTGTTGTTGTTCAGTTTTTCGCACTATGGTTCTTTCAATTGCGGAACGTGTGTTTTTGGTTGAATACGTCTTTCGAGAAGGCAATGAATACACCGATTTAGTGCGGCAGCAATTTGCTGCCAAATTCCCAGAGACACCTGTACCTCATCGTAATGCAGTTCGTCGACCTATTGAGAAATTTCGTGCGACAGGCTCAGTGTTCGACGCCGAACGAAGCGGGAGACCAACTAAACTTACTGATGGGAAGTTGATGGACATCTCTGACTCCCTGCTGCAGAGTCCATCAAAATCATTGCGCAAGTTGACGCAAGAGGAAAATATCGGGCTTGCGACAGCGCATAAAGCGGTTAGAGAATCATTGCACCTCTACTTATACAAAGTAACAGCGGTGCAACAATTGCAACCGGCGGATCACGTAAAACGACTCCGGTACTGTGAATGGTTTAACAATTTTATTCAAACGAAAACTGTTGCTGTTCTTGATGTCACCTTCTTTACAGATGAGGCGTGGTTCCACCTCCCTGGGTATGTTAACGCACAAAACACATGATTGTGGTCCACAGAGACTCCTCATTCTGTGTCGTAACGACCCTTGCATGACCAGAAAATCGGAGTGTGGGTTGCGCTATCCCGACAGCGCATTGTCGGGCTGTTATTCTTTCAGGACACCGTGAATAGTGCACGTTACTGTTCCATACTCCACGACATCATCGGCCGCCTTCAAGAAGAAGAAATCACCTACAGCTGGTTTCAACAAGATGGCGTTACTGCGCACACAGCTCACACCTCTATGAAACTTCTGAATGAGGTTTTCGGTGAACGTATCATCTCAAGAAACCTATGGCCTCCTCGCTCCCCGGACCTTACTCCACCAGACTTTTTTCTGTGGGGGCAGCAAAATCTGTGTATCGTGATCGCCCTTGCATGCTTGATCAATTACAAACTGCAATAACTACGTTCATCGGAAACATCTCACAAGCAGAGCTGCAGCAAGTGTTTGCAAATAAACTGAAACGGGTTCAGCGCTGTACGAACGCTCGTGGAGATCACTTCGAACATTTTTTCTAAGTGCATAGCTTAGGTGCACAGTGACTTTCCAAACACCCTGTATATGGATCTACCCTGAGAACGATGATACCGAATTTCTCTAATATATCTCCGACGCCATTCCTGGATATCGTCACGCTCTATCCACACTGATATCCGTTCCCGCTTGCTGTACTTGAATCCCAAGTCTTTCATAATGTTCCTCGCTGTTCTAACACAAACTGTAGGCAGCTCATCATCTTCATTAACAGCCGACATAACTTTGATTGCTGTTGGAATTTCATTCCGGAAGAAGAAACTGTGTACTTTTTGACGAACTGCTGTTAAAGTAAATCCGTCGTACCATTCCAGCCATGTTTGGGTTTTAGACCTTAACGGGCGTTTTTTCCCGGGGTAGAAAACGCACCGTTGCCTCTAAATTCAACCTTCATTCTCTCAATGCTGCGACTTGAAACACCAATGAGTTCTGCCGTAAGAATTGTTATTTCATTTTCCGATTTATTCGGCGAATGTTTTTCCATCAATTTAGTGAAAACATTCATAACGATCACCTTATCATAGCTTCGTAATGGTTTCTCAGCTTCATACGGCTGAAATACACTAGAATGACCAGCAGATGCCATTGGAAAAACCCGAAAAGACAGAAGAGTGTTTTAAAACAACAATGAAGGAGGAGACACGCGAAATGCCCTCGGAAACACTTATCTCGCCCTCACCCTTCCGCTAATGATCCCCACAGCAGTAAATATCCCCTGCGTTGAGAGCTTAACTCTGACCCAAACAAGAATGCTGTGACAGAGGACCATCAGTGACGTCACCAAAACGCGAATATCTATTTTTTAGAAATGCCGTTGAAACTGAGATCTGAATTTTTTAAATGCACATATACACAACGTATTGAACATCTGTGTACTTTTTAAGTGCCAGTTGAAGCTGGAATACGAGCTTTTAGACTAGAACTATTTTATGCAGTGGAAGTATACACTCTGTAGCCTTCCTTCCATTGCCAGGTTAAGTCAGGTTTTATGGAACTTCATTTCTCAGGCCAGCCGACATGCACTTCTCTGCTTTGGTTAAAAATGGTTTGAAAAACGAACGATATTATACGTTTTTTTCCATTTTAAGATGCAGCAATCGCTCATGAGAAGGGAAAAAAGCACTAGAATTCGAGGCAAGAAAAAACTCGCGGCAAGGAAACGGTTAACTCAGATTTTCCAAAATTAATCTGTATACTAGGGCTGGGCGATGTATCGATACATCACGAAAACCTGGTGCGAATTTTACATCGATGGTATGGTTTTTCGACTGACGGAAACTGCGATGCATCGCGAAATCGATTACCGCGATGCATCATGAAGGCTGATTTGATGTCATTATACGATCGCATCCACATACTGCCAACACCAAGCACAGATCATCACACGTTTGATACGCATTTCAAACGTACACGCCGATTCGTCACCTCATTTGTCCGCGTCACTTCAGCGCAGACCAATGGATGACGAATTGGACGGACTCCAGGTCTAGCTCGAGACCCTAATTGTTCGAACGGGTCTACAGTTATGCCAGTCCGATATTACACGTTGGCGGCTGTCGGCATTTCGCACGCTGATGAGAATGGATGATCTTGCGATGTGTCGTTAAGACGGTACATCGGCACATAACATTACGGATATCGGAGCTTCTCCACGGCTTCGTGCGCAGGTATTTCCGTCGTGAAGTAGACACGATGTTCAAAACCGGTTCTGATGTGGACATCGCGCGTGACGATGCTACTGGTTGGCGGGTATCGGAGAATTTGCGTGTGATACTATGGACCAGCAGAAACGATGTTCATACGAGAGTTTTGATCAGTTTTATTCCAAAAATGTAAATCGTTCGTGAGTCATGGCAAGGAGTACGTGCAAGTCTACGTCGGGACTGCAGTCTCCGGAATCTCGGAAATTTATTGCAGTTTAGGAAGTAGGAGGCTAAAAGTAAATTTTCTTTCCTCTCGTTTTTGCGAAACAGTATACAGAGATACAGTATATGCATAGGGCGCGATGTCAATCGCATTCTGCGCAGTTTGCAAAATAAAAAATCGTTTTGGTGATGGATAAAAAGTTTTGGCGAAAGTATTGGCGATTACTGTTTAGAAATTTTTTGGGTAGTGATAAATACAAAATTGAAAGTAAGTGTACATATATTTCTTTCTATTAGAATTCAGGATATATAACCTAATATTTTGCTTCTTACTTGTAAAGTATCTATAACCTACTGTTTTTGTACCATTATAACACTTTGTTTTTCCGGTTATTATATTTCCAATGGAGAGTGAAAAACAAATGGCGGCTTCAGATTACATTTGGCGAAAACATTCTTTTTTTTTTAATTTTTGTTAGGTGTTTAAAGACCACTGTGAGCAACTCAATGCACAATTAGTCCCTAATTTTTAGGGCTACAGACTCCAGGAAAGGTGAATGCTGCAAGGCATACACAACATCCGTGCCTCACCAGGATTCGAACCCGGACCCATCTCGGACGAATGGTCATCAGAGCGGTGGTGCAAACTTATGAAAAATCCAGAGCAACAGCTGTATATGGGTATAAAAAATTGCCTGTTAGGAGACTTACCCATAGAATCTAGGCAAAATATTGGCACACATAGTACCGGTCGAGTAAAGATCTAAAAACGACCCCCACCTCCCCCAATTAGGGCCTAGATCGAAGTGCCCCTGGTTCAGCTGTCGGTTTTCGCAGCACTTCCTTATTGAATTCTGGCATAAAAATCGTCACACCTTGACTATGCATAAAGTACACAGGCACAAGAACAAGGAGTAAAGTAGACAGACAAAATAACGTTAGCTCCTGAAAAGTTTTGATTAGGCATAGACCTATTAGCAGACTTGGATACTTCCCCGATGGAATTTCGATATGCAAATTGATACAAATTCATTGTGTGTGAAGTACATAGACACAAAAATGCTACATTCACAAAATGTTCAATCGGGCCTACACTAGACACTAAAAAAAGGCTATCTACATGCTGTACTTCTAAAAAAGCCTATCCACTGCGCTTGTACTTCCTAAAGGAATTCCGGAATGGAAATCGATATAAATGCAATATACGTTAAGTGTTAAGTAGACACACACAAATATTGCATTCTCAAAAATTTAATCAGCCTAGGCTGGGCACCAAATAATAAAAGGAAATCCTAACTGCAGGCTTGAGTACTTCCCAAAGGAATATCACCCTGAAAATCGGCACACATGTACAAAGTGTAAAGTGTACTTACACAAGGGAAACACATTCTTAAATTAGTCCTAGGCTAGGCAGTAAAGGGCTGATACCAGGCTTGAATATTTCCTGGTGGAATTCCACCATGAAAATCAGTAGAAATGCACTGCGCTTGAAGTAGACACATAAAAAAAATATTTCATCAAACTTTTTAATAAGGCCTGTGCTAGGCACTAAAAAATATAATTGTAGGCTTGGGCACTTCCTGATGGTTTTACCCTGAAAATCAGTCAAAAAATGTATACTGAGCATGAAGAAAACAAACACGAAAATGCTACATCCTCAGAAGTCTTAACCTGGGATAGGCTCCTAGGCCTAACCTCAGACTCGGGCATTTTCGGATGGTGTTTCACCATGGAAATAGGCTCAAATGCACCAACTGTACATGAAGAAGACAGTCAAAACTATAACATTCTGAAATGTTTAAGGCAGGATTCTGCTAGATGCTAAACAACGCCTTCTTAAACGCAGATTTTCTGATGGAATATTGTCGTGGAAATTGCTATAAATTTACTACACATGCAGTAGATGTGTTCGTAAATCTTGTATTTTTAAACATTCAAATCAGGCTTGATTTTTAAACATTGCCTACTAAACCAGTAGTTAAAAAAATTAATTACTGATTCAAGAAAGTCTTGCTGGGTTCACAAACAATGTTAGAAATGATATACTGTTTATACAACATTAAACTTGTAATTTTAAACCGTTTACACAACAGGCTTAATATTTAATTTGGACATATTTTAAAAATATTTGACAAAAAATTAATGAGGGTACAGGGCAAATCTCACTCCTAAAAATGCAGAGATGCAACGTTTTCACTCGCACAGCAGGAAATTTCTCTTTTACTGAGAGATTTGGTTTTTATTTCAAAAAAATTGTAAAACATGACCATTCTTTTTCATTTGTTAAAAACGTTTTTCAATATAAAGATTTTCAAATTGCCATTTGTACCAAAAAGTAGTGATGTAAATGCGTAGGTGGTATAATTGATAAAACTGTTCTTAATTCTCTAATAATACGCATTTAAAAATTTTAAACTTTATATTTACAGCATACCCTAATCAATTTTATATATTTTGATGCATAGAAAACAGACTGCCAAGTATGTTTTAAGGTATGACCACTATGTTTGGCTGTGAGCACATTACTGTGCAATTTCATAAGAGAGATATCTTGTAATATAACGAAATGATTTCGCTGCGTAAATTTTCAAATAAAAATGGGGTCTTGATGCCCACAAATGTTATTGCATTTAACCTGAGATAAATAAGAAATCTTTGGGATTTCTTCTACCAATTCAGTAAAGTTCTGTATGCTATATTTCCACCTTTTGCCATTTTAACAAACTTGATAAAGATGGCCTGTAATTTGCTTGACAAAAGTAATTTTTTGCAAGGCATGATTTTGAATATGAGTCGATATCGCGATACATCGTGAAAAGCGATGTTTCGAAGACGATACATCGTGATTTTAAAACCCCAATAGCTCCCGCCCCTAAAGTTATTTTGAGTATATTGTATAGTTGCAATGATATTTTTAAATTTGTGTAGACAAATCTCAGGAAATAATTCTTCCGACGATCTCATCATATTTTAATTCAAGAAGGCTATATATATATATATATTTTTATTGAAGCTCTAACGTCCACCGTGAGCAACTCAATGGGCTATAAGCAGTCGTCCGTCCCTAATTTGGGACCACTAACTCCAGGGAGCCGCCCCGGTGGCGCAGTGGTCTAAGCGATGGCCTCTGATCATTCGTCCGAACGGGGTCCGGGTTCGAATCCCGGTGAGGCATGGATGTTGTGTTTGTCTTACGGCACTGGCTCTCTCCCTTCCCTGGAACCAGTGACCCTAAATTAGGGACGGGCGACTGCTTATAGCCCATTGAGTTGCTCACGGTGGTCGTTAAACCTCCAATCAAAAAAAAAAAAAAAAACTCCAGGGAAGGGAGAGAGCCAGGGCCTTAAGACAAACGCAACATCCATGCCTTATCGGGATTCGAACGCCAAACCCATCTCGGACGAATGATCAGAAGTCATCGCTTAGACCACTGCGCCATCTGGGCGGCTGAACGTTATTTGCAGAATGTACTTTGGTAGTAAACATTTTAATGGCATGCGAAGCTTTCTAAATAGGTAGTTACAGAATATCGACTACCTTCGTTTATCTCTCCTTGGTGACGTGAGATAGCTAATTACCTAAATTCCAAATCAAAGGCGTTCAACATGTTTTGCGTAATTTGTGGACTGGATTAGTGTTTTTATAACACCAGAAACAACTTTATCCCATCTCTCGACAATG
This sequence comes from Macrothele yani, assembly GCA_039090855.1. NCBI lineage: Eukaryota > Metazoa > Arthropoda > Arachnida > Araneae > Macrothelidae > Macrothele > Macrothele yani. The sequence continues at coordinate 111,221,990 of CM077025.1, forward strand.
ACATTGTTGTGTTATTCAAAAAGTACGAGTATAGACCAAAATGGTCAGCAAATCAGGTATCGCACTCGAATTAGTGCGGTAGTTTCCCGTTATGCACGGTGTCACGTATCGAACCGCAGTTTCTCTTGGAAACAGCCGTGTAAGAAGACTGTATGCGAATTCCCTTGTGCCTAAGGGGGATCGTGCTGATTGGCTCTTCTGTGCCGTGCAAATCGTGTCTCGTCTGCCTATAGCACATTAATGGGAGAAGTCCAGGTCATCAGTAGATCGATGATACATCCAACACCTGAACATTAGCCGTTCGAGTGCTCCTGTAAATTCGTATTTGTTTTCCAAAGTTACAGAATGCCTATCACATGTTCAGTGCACTAAATGCATGTCAGTAGATGCAGTAATCGTAACAGTTATGCCTCTTTCGTTCAGCGCTTTGGATTGAGTTGAATTCGCCATTGTAAATACTTCGATGAACGTGCACACACAGAGAGTCTAGCGAGGCAATAAAAGACAGCTAGCTTAGGTGAAGGGCACACTTAATGGAAACTACCAGAATTAAATGATAAAACATTCAGTTTTAATGAGTCCTTTAACCATCCTGATAGAAATAACGTGCAGTTTGTCACTACTTGACGTACATTCACTCAAGTGCAAAAATGAATTTATGTTCATGAAACATATACGTGTTAAATAAAATATGCAAATCAGCAATACAGCCATTTTAGGGACTTTTTTTTCTGGGGTTAAAGCATTTCCAAAAGTAATATCAGACGCCGCCGGTCTCTCATTTCGGGTAACCGATAGCAAGAAAAGTCCCTCATTTCGGCACTGGTCCCTTATTTCGGGTAACCTGTACTCGGTCATCGACCAATTCCACTCTTGCAAATGAGCACATGATGCAGCGGTCTATGCATTTACATGGTTAAGAAGCTCATTGATCTCTAACTAGGCCGCCCCGGTGGCGCAGTGGTCTAAGCGATGGCCTCTGATCATTCGTCCGAAAGGGGTCCGGGTTCGAATCCCGTGAGGCATGGATGTTGTGTTTGTCTTATGGCACTGACTTTCTCCCTTCCCTGGAACCAGTGGCCCTAAATTAGGGACGGGTGACTGCTTATAGTCCATTGAGTTGCTCACGGTGGTCGTTAAACCTCCAATAATAATAATAATAAAAGAAAAAAAAAAAAAAAAAAAAAGGCCGCCCCGGTGGCGCAGTGGTCTAAGCAATGGCCTCTGATCATTCGTCCGAACGGGGTCCGGGTTCGAATCCCGGTGAGGCTAGGATGTTGTGTTTGTCTTACGGCACTGGCTCTCTCCCTTCCCTGGAACCAGTGACCCTAAATTAGGGACGGGCGACTGCTTATAGCCCAATGAGTTGCTCACGGTGGTCGTTAAATCTCCAACCAATAAAAAAAAAAGAAAAGAACTCTAACTAGCTGAATTGCCCCCTAGCGTTGCTCGAGAGAATTTGGTGATAGTTCACTATTCACTATCTAAATCTTGTACAAATCAAATGAAAACGATTAATATTTTTACGGCATGAACCGTACCTAATACTGAATTTGAATTTTATTCTCTAGAGTCTTTAGGCACGAAGTATTTTTAGTTTTACGTTTGATTTTTGTCGTTTTTTATATACATATATACATATTTCCCAGGTAAGTAATGCTATTCGTGGAATTAGCAAGTTCAGCGTGTGAGAGTTTATGAATGAAAAAGGTATTCCTGTAATTTTCCAGTAAATGTATTTTAATTCATTCAGGTTATTGAGTCGAGATGGCTGCAAATGTGAAAAAAATATGATTTAGTTAATTTACTTTTGCGAGACAAAAAAGAAAGAGCGAGAAATTGAAATACTTTCAGTTCTGATTCTTAATTGTGTTGCAGTTCTTCGCTGGAATCGAATTCAAAATAAAAAATGGAACTTTTTACGAACCCCGGGCCCCTTGGTCCCGGGCTTCGACTGCTTCTAAAAACCGTCTACGGTCTAAGTTAGAGTGCCATGAGATAGTATACTGAATTTTGTGGTTCTAAATTGAAAACTGTTGATTTGCATTGCCGACAAACAAACAAATTATATATATTTTATGACTACGAAACTTGTGTTTTTGAGATAAAATAAAAATACCAACGTTTACCACAATCAAAGGTTAATTTCAAACTGGAGAGTTCCATTTCTTAAAAAACTATTTCAAAGTATTATTTCGGTAGCACGTTAATGTGATGTGCCAGTGAGAGGGTTGAAACTGACGAAAAAATATGCTTTTTCGGAAATGTGGTCTCAAGCCTCTAAAAGAAATGTCAGGAGACAGGTGATGACACCTGATCAGTGCAACGTAATCCAAAACTAACAGCATCTCTAGAAGACAGATGGCCGCCCCGGTGGCGCAGTGGTCTAAGGCGCTGGCCTCTGATCATTCGTCCGAACGGGGTCCGGGTTCGAATCCCGGTGAGGCATGGATGTTTTGTTTGTCTTACGGCACTGGTTCTCTCCCTTCCCTTGGAACCAGTGACCCTAAATTAGGGACGGGCGACTGCTTATAGCCCATTGAGTTGCTCACGGTGGTCGTTAAAACTCCAATAAAAAAAAAAATAAATAAAGGAAGACAGATGCGTAGCTTCACATATCAATCATCAAGTGTTGTAGTGCCCTAGCAGCTTCCCAGCTTGCTCTAGAGCTGTTGAGCACAAGAAACAGTTAAAAGCTGACAGTCTCCAAAATATTTCAGGAAATCTTTTTGTGGAATTATCCCAGGTAGCAATATTATGTTGGACCAACCGTGGGCTTTCAACGGTCGGGCCAGGGACTCGGCGACTCGGCGGCCAACAATTGGATATGTGTTGGTTCAACGGTTAGACCCACATTGGAAAACTGCTGCAAACAGTTTTCCAATGTGATCATGTGTTGTTGGACAACGATGGTTGGTCATGTGTTGTTGAACAACCATCGGACAACCGTTAAGTGGTCATTTGTTGATAAATGGTTGGTCATGTGTGGTTGGAAAAACCGTTGGCCAATCTTCGATAAACAACACAACCTTCGCCCAACGCTGAAGACGCAAAAATATCATTGGGCCAACCGTTGGCCAATGTCAGTGTGCTACTTCGGATACTACCAGTGCGCAGAATGCATCTTCATAGCTCCCTCCAAAAGAGAAACCTATCTGAGTTGGTCTCAGCAGTAACGTGTTGATACAGACAGGGAATTTATGGCGAATGGTTTTGTCACAGATATGTTGAGGTTCACTTTTCAGTTACATTGCTCGACACAGAAAACGACACACCATGAAGAAGTGCACGAAACCGCACGTATTACTAGTAGGTGGGAAAGAAGTGACTCAATTTCTAAGGTATTACCTGAATGCGATGGCCGAGGAGACAGCTCAGTGTGGCCAGAGCCAGTGGGTCGTATGGCCGCCATTATGAACTGAACATTCGTCAACACGATGTGGCATCGAGTGGAACAGCCCCTAGATGGATGGTGTCCGAGATATTGCGACACATGCATAGTTGATCTGGGCCAACAATTAATCGACATTGCGAATAGGTAGGACAGAGAAGTTATGTGGTCTGCCAATGATCTCTCACATGTTCTCTATTGGGGAGTGGTCTGGGGATCGCGTTGGTCATTATTGCCGTCACCTGACACCTCGTAGGCATTGTCTGCTGGTGTAGGTAGGGTGCGGGTGGGCGTTCTCTTGTTGAAACTTGGGATACAGTGGATATACGGCAGCAACATTGGCTGCAGCATCTCATCGACGTATCGTTAGGCTGCCAATGCACCGAATAAGTATAGGAGTGATGAGCGATCGTTTTAGCTCATAGAGCTCCAAATCGTAACACCAGGCTGTGAAGCCGTATGACGCTTTCTGGTGGCAGAAAGAACATCCCGGTGACCGCGCTGTTTTCAGACTTTTAATCGAAGACTATCGGCGCTGAGACAGAAGCAAAACGGGATGAATGGAATAATGTTTGCTGAATACGGTATTGTTCCTTTCGTTCCGTCTTGCGTGTTTGGTACGGCATCACTGCAACGTCAATCGACGATGCGCTGCGATGAGTGGGATACATCGCAGTGGCTGGCTAGAATGTTAACCTACCTCATCCGATTTGCGATTCACAGTTCCTGTTGATGTGGGGATGTCCATTGCCGTCTGTAAACCTCGGGCCATGTTAGTTATTGCAATCCGATGCGTTTCTGCCGCGATGAGACGCAGGGATCAACCACTTGTACGTAGCTCAATGATGAAAGCGTTGTTAAACGTTTTCGTGTGGTTATAGGATTCCCGATTATGTCACCTATGCATTCTCAGTCCCTACACGTCCGTTATCCATGCAGATGACTCCATAACGAAGTAAATTTCTCCGTCATTTTTTTCCACGCCGGGGCTCGAACCCGGGTCCCCTCATTCCGGAATAAGTCGCTCTACCAATTAAGCTACGCGGGCGTTTGTTATCGCTGCTATCTGCCCTTATGTTGTGTGCGTCCTGCTGGGCAGGCACGTCACATCTCCCCCACACACAAAGAGGGCCAGGGGCATGACCTACGGGTCAGCCGTGACCATGAATCGTCCTAGGCAGCCATCCGCTGAAGCACGTGCACTTGAGAACTCTCAGTCAATCTAGTGTGTGGAATGCAACATCACACACATTTATTTTTCGAAGCGCTGGAGGAGGGATACTCTTATTTTTCCTATCTCGCGGTGTGGAAAGAACATCACACCATTGCGAGATCTTGAACGGCCGGGTCATCCGGGAAGTTCGAGCGCCATTATAACGAATTAAATTTCTCCGTCATTTTTGTCCAGGCCGGGGCTCGAACCCGGGTCAACTCATTCCAGAATAAGTCGCTCTACCAATTAAGCTACGCGACGTTCGTTTTGACTGCTATGTGCCTTAAAGTCGTGCGCGTCCTGCTGGCAGGTACGTCACAACTCCCATGCAGTGGTCCAAAAGCCAGGCTCTAAACGACCGAACTTAGCCATGTCGAATCGTTTGGCCGCTTTGTCTCCTTCACGTATCATGTATCCCTAAGCCAGGCTGAAGACGACCGAACTTAGCCATGTCGAATCGTTTGGCCGCTTTGTCTCCTTCACGTATCATGTATCCCTAAGCCAGGCTGAAGACGACCGAACTTAGCCATGTCGAATCGTTTGGCCGCTTTGTCTCCTTCACGTATCATGTATCCCTAAGCCAATCTGAAGACGACCGAACTTAGCCATGTCGAATCGTTTGGCAGCTTTGTCTCCTTCACGTATCATGTATCCCTAAGCCAGGCTGAAGACGACCGAACTTAGCCATGTCGAATCGTTTGGCCGCTTTGTCTCCTTCACGTATCATGTATCCCTAAGCCAGGCTGAAGACGACCGAACTTAGCCATGTCGAATCGTTTGGCCGCTTTGTCTCCTTCACGTATCATGTATCCCTAAGCCAGGCTGAAGACGACCGAACTTAGCCATGTCGAATCGTTTGGCCTCTTTGTATCCTTCACTTATCGTGCATCGACAAGCCAGGCTCAAGACGACCGAGCTTAGCTATGTCGAATCGTTTGGCCTCTTTGTCTCCTTCACTTATCGTGTATCCACAAGCCAGGCCAGAGAATAGGTTTCCTCGAAACTTTATTTCGCTTTGTGTACGTCATAATTTCGTACAACACAAGCATAATGTTCCTCTCGAATCTGGCTGACAATGCCCAAATCGAAAGTAAAACGTCTTAATTCTTTGCAGAAAAAAAAATGGAAAAAAATGTCGCGTGATTTACAAACAATGTATAGGTATACATGTACATCCGGTACTCACTGTCAGTCTCACATCCAAAAATTGATTATACTACTTATCTATATTGGTACTCTAACGAGCAATAAGGTTAAAGGCCATCTGCCGTGGCTACTGCGTCACCCCCGTAGCTGCGTTGTTAGAGTCACGGTTTGCAGGATAATCATTCCAGTTGGGGGAGGTTCCAGTCTCGGATGAGTCATGGGTGATGTGTTTGTCCTATAGCTGCAGCTCTGACCCCTTCCCCAAACCGGCGGCTCCAAACCAGGAACTATTAACTCCTTATAACCTTAGTTGCTCAAAAAGCTCGTTAAACTTTCCTCCCCCACAGAAAAAATGTGTCCTATACTACGTTTTCTTTAAAAGCAGTCAAAACGTTTCATATATTAACTATAATTTCCCTATCCTCTATTTATTTGCTCAAAGAAATCAAAATCAACCAATGTTCGTAGGCATTTCGACCTCCAAACTTGCGTCAGAAATTTGAGGACCAAGCGCGCTACAGACTGCGCAACCCTTTATATGAAGACACCAGCATGTCAATAAACTTTTGGCCTTTTATGATCGACTCTAGTCTTCGATGGATACTCTCCACCAGTTTTTGTTTTCGTTTGTAGATGTACGCCGATGTGTTCCATCATTCGGCATTCAAAGTAGTGACCGCATGTCAGCCCTATTTGGTGGGCAGCCTCGTTTTCCGCACACTCGACGATCCAATTCGCCCTCCTGGTTCTTTATAAGGCTCAGGTCAGGATTTAAAGCCGGCCAGTCAAGCCCACTCCTCAAATCAATCTGCAACAACGCAAACAGTATGACATGGTGCATTGTGCTGCTAACAGAGGTATGGGCCATCCCTCGAAGTACTGTCACAACTTTGGTAGTGTATCATTATCCAGGACGTATAGGCGGACATCAGCGTTCATGATTTTGTTCAGAACGATTAACGGGCCCAAGACTAGCCATCAAATGAGCACCATATCATCAGCTGCATTCACTAAACTTGAGGGTCCGGATGACACAATATGGAAGATACCTTCTTCCGTCATCCTCTACACCCAAGAATAACTATAAGACTGTTAAGACTGTATACCGTGACCCATCAGTCCAATGTATAGTTTACCATTAATCTACAGTAAAAAGTCAATGCTTCTTACACCACGCTAATAAACAATGGCGTTCGTCGAAGTGATTTATGGTTGGCTGTTTGAACGTGGTAAACCCATGTTGTGCAACGTCCACCACACTGTACTGGTGCTAACATAAGTCTAAATAGTCTCACATAGTTCAAGTCCACATAGTGTTTGACATTGTTAACCTATGTCGTGCAGCGTCCCGCACAGTGTTCTAGTGCTAACGTTAGTCCCAATAATCTCACATAGGGTATGCCAGTGGTAACCCATGTCGTGCAACGTCCTTGACACTGTACTGGTGCTAACATAAGTCTAAATAGTCTCACATAGTTCAAGTCCACATAGTGTTTGACATTGTTAACCTATGTCGTGCAGCGTCCCGCACAGTGTTCTAGTGCTAACGTTAGTCCCAATAATCTCACATAGGGTATGCCAGTGGTAACCCATGTCGTGCAACGTCCTTGACACTGTACTGGTGCTAACATAAGTCTAAATAGTCTCACATAGTTCAAGTCCACATAGTGTTTGACATTGTTAACCTATGTCGTGCAGCGTCCAGCACAGTGTTCTGGTGCTAACGTTAGTCCCAATAATCTCACATAGGGTATGCCAGTGGTAACCCATGTTGTGCAACGTCCTTGACACTGTACTGGTGCTAACATAAGTTCCAGTAATCTCACATTGGATTTGACTGTACTAACCCATGTTTTGCAAATTTCTGCACAATGTACTGGTGTTAGCATCAGAAAACAAAGCTTTCACTCTTTTGGAAGAATTGCTCGAATTGTCGGTGACGAATACGAAACGAACTCACTCGAACATTTTGTTCTAGAAGATTCCATTGACGAAGCCTTGACGCTAGTAGCTCTGCTTTAACTTTGGTTAAATTCAAATCGCAGACAATATCGTTCAGTTCCTCTGATGTAATTTTATGTGGTATAGACTCAGAAGATGCATATTCGTCATCGCTTTCATTAATCCGTGACGTTGATGGTTTCGGATTACACAAATCGTCTTCCTGGACCTCATCTAAATCGATAAAAAAAGTTGTCGGAATCTTGGGATTGGAGAGTTCTTCAGAATGAGGTACAAGTCGTCCAGCAGAAGGTATATTTGGATATTCTACAGTCCATTTCTTCTTCTTTGTGATACCTTCAGCCATTGGTGGCACCATACAGAAATAACAGTCATTCATCTGATTTATGGGCTCCCTCCAAATCATGGGAACAGCAAAACCCATCGTTTTTCTTTTGCCATTATAAGCCACTGTGACAGATTCGTTTCACACGTGCGGCAACATACATGTGGAGCCCAGTCCTTATCCTCGTCGCCTATATTGCAGCCGAAATACAAATGTTAAGCCTTTTTAACAACCGGAGTGATTGACTTTTTCTGTGCAGCAAATGTCACTTTACCACATATATAGCAAACGTTATCCGCCTTATTCAGATATTCACGCGGCATAGCTACGTAATGTCACAATACAAGGATCACTTTAACAGGATGCTATCAAGAGAGTACACTCACCAATGAAGGGAAAGAAACAAATGGACTGAGTTCTTTACCGTTGGGCTGTTAAAACTGAAAGGATTGCATCACATCAGGTTATACTACACCGGATGTCACGGGAACTCCGGACTTCTCACCCAATGACGCAATACTTCCTGGTTTGACGGTGCCTAAGAGTACGGAGAACGCCGTACGACCTGATGTTCTTACTATATTTTTATTTCAGTACCATTTTAATATACATTTGCTAACATTTATTATATTTATCATAAATTTATTAATATGTAACTAAACATTTTTACTCATTATACCTACTTTTTTACTAGAAATTACAAATTTTTAACGTTCCATTAGCTGTATTTCCGAAACAAGAGCCAATGAAAGTTTTTCATGGCAATATTCGTGTTCAGTGGGTTAATTTCATACAGAATTGCGCACTTTCCCCGTCAGAATCAATTTCATTGTTGTCCAGTGTAATTACATTATATAATGAATTTCTCTCTTGTGTTCCTAAATAATAGTTGAGGTGCAGTTGCAATTTGTATTCCTGGAATGATTCCAGACCATATTTTTTTCTTTTATTGCAATTAAATCTCACAGAGTTTCGCTTTAGTTAATACCGGCAAAATTGCATCAATAATTCATGTATTCATTTGTGTGTGATTCATTTGCCTCATAATAGAGTCTAAGATACTGAGAAGAACCTCTTTACTTCTGCGCGTATAGACACGCACGCTACCACCTTTCCCTTTCAGTGCGTGCTATCCCAAACACCTCGAATAAATTTTCTTAGCGTGTAATCATCCACTCTGGTATCAGTCGTTTGAGCTTAAACGTTCCTTTCGAGTATTATAATTGTAAATATTAAACTTTCATAAGCAATCCAACGATCTTCCTTGCGTAATAGAATTGAGGTGTGAAGCTCATTAGGATTACATGTGGCTTCTCATACAGCATTCATGGTTTGGCACAACTTACTCAATTAAATGTTGCTCTGAGGTCTGTTTGCATCTGGAAATGCTTTGTAAAGCAAAGCGTTTGCTCAAATGATAGGTATTCCCAGATATGTAGGAAGTCACCCGTTTACGAATTTTCGTATTTCTTCCTGTAAGAGACATTAACCGTTCCATTAATTCGTCGTCTGCATTGCTTTGTCACTATGTATGAGCATATCAATATAGGCAACTTTTATAAATCAATAATAAATTCCATTTCGGAAATTTATAAATAATACTTAGAAGAAAACTCAACATTCGTAATCCATAAAAATGGAAGATAATGTCCATGTGTTTTTAACAGTTATAACTCATCTGGAAGTCGTGGTAGCCGCTTCAACATTTGACACGGGATTTTAGCTGTTGTCTGAGTTGCAGCCTCCGGTTTCAATTCATTTTCATGTTTGCCGGAGGTGCATTCGACGATTTCAACTCGAAATTCCAGAACGCAGGCTTACTAAAAGCAAAAAGATATTATTACCGTGCCTGTCAATAATGACAGAAAAAAAATAAGATATGAAGAGTAATTTTTATTAACCAGGTATCCTTATTGCTTATGATGTCCAGCATTACAACAATGAAAAAAAAAAAAAAAAGGTTTATTGGTTAAGGCAAGGATTCGATAATTAAAACAGGCAAATGCTTTTTCCACTGTGCTTCCTAAATGGAACAAACTTTTAGACAAAGGAAATTATATTGATGAATAAAATACGGGATTACACCATTGTACAATACAAATTTAAGAGACGTGAATCTGTTTATTGGTGTAAACATGACATGGATGTTATGTCAAAATGTTGAGTTTGGATCTTACACTTAACATCCATGTCATATTTGCACCAATAAACAGATTCACATCTTCCAAATTTGTATTGTACAATGGTGTAATCCCGTATTTCATTCATTGATATTCTGCGCATCCGGGCAATCACGAAAATGAATTTCTATACCTCCAGATTATCTATATACGAATGCCGGTTGCTTCGACTAGCAAATCCTGTGATATTTATAATCAAATTAATCGGAAACTGTAAACTGGGTCGATCTGGATGATGTATTGGTTAGGCGCATACTCGGGCGCTATCCGGGAGACGCGGGTTCGATTCCCGCTCCAGGACGAAGAGATTTTCAAGTTTTCGGATATTATCTGATTTAACATGTACACTGAAGAGCAATTGAATTAGAGACAGCTGGATTTTGCAAATGTGGCGCTGTGACCGCGGCACTGTAAATGGAAACGGCATGACGTATGCAGCGATCTGACAATATAAGGAGTGATGCAACGGGAATCAGTAAGAGTCGGACGCAGTATGGGTAAGACGAAGGATCTAAGCACATGTGATCGTGGGCCAATTGTTGGGGCCCGACGAATGGGTCACTCCATCTCGGAAGTCGTTCAGGCACTGGGATTTTCACGAGCCACTGTGTCACGGGTGCACCGTGAGTAAATCAAATCCGGTAAAACCATCCCTGCAAGGGCCAACTGCCGTGGACGACAGCATGTGGATGAGCGGGGTCATCGTCGGTTAGCTCGATTTGCAACAGCGGATAGATGAGCCACAGTGCAAGAAATCACTCGGCAATTTAACGCTGCTGAACAAAAACGTGTAAGCAGCCACAACATCCAGAACCATCTCCTCGCTATGGGGTACAGAAGCCATCGTCTCACGAGGGTACCGCTGCTGACCGCACATCACAGGGTGCAAAGATTAGCATGAGCACGGGAACATCGCCACTGGACCCTAGACATGTGGAAAAATGTTGCCTGGACTGATGAGTCGAGATTCACGTTGGCACACGCTGATGGCAGGATACGAGTACGGGCCGCCCCAGTGGCGCAGTGGTCTAAGGCGCTGGCCTCTGATCATTCGTCCGTAAGGTGTTCGGGTTCGAATCCCGGGTAGGCATGGATGTTGTGCTTGTCTTACGGCACTGGCTCTTTCCCTTCCCTGGAACCAGTGACCTTAAATTAGGGACGGGCGACTGCTTATAGCCCATTGAGTAGCTCACGGTGGTCGTTAAACCTCCAATCAAAAAAAAAAAAAAGAAAGATACGAGTACGGCGCAAATCACATGAAGCGATGGATCCTTATTGCCAGCAGGGTACTCTTCAAGCTGGCGGGGTGGCATTCTCGTCTGGGGACAATTTACGTGGACTGAAAGGGAACCCCTGATACGTGTGACATCGTCCCTCACAGGTCAACGTTACCGGGATATTCTGGACGACCATTTGCTCCCGTTTGTACGTCTTCAACATCCCACTGGGAACCTCATCCTACAACAAGACAATGCATCGTGCCATTGCTCCCGAATTGTATCCGAATGGTTGGATGAACACTCCGCCGACGTGACCTCGCTTCCTTGGCCAGCTAGGTCACCTGACATCAATCCCATCGAGCACATCTGGGATGTCATCGAGAGAGATGTTCGAGTCCCTGCCACCCTCCATCAAATCTTCGTGAACTGTGGGAGCTTGTTCAGGGTTCGTAAATACGTATGGCTTCCCAACGCTTCCGGTGTCTTGTCGAGTCCATGCCGAGACGAATCGCCGCCGTCATCAGGGCGAAAAGTGGTGCTACACGTTACTAGAGAGGTATCTCTAATTCAATTGCTGTTCAGTGTATGTCATATTTACACCAATAAACAGATTCACATCTTCCAAATTTTAAATTATATTGTTTTAGATGTTTTTACCAGTGCCAGAATAGGCAGTTGAAAATGCATATATGACTTTGAAAGCATGTGCTTCCACTTGGGGCGACAATAAATTGTTCCGGTCACGTGCGTACCAGGAGAAAGAAATATTCTCTTATTTCCGTATTGTGTTGTTCTGGCGATCAAATGCATATCACTTTATCAGCATTTACAGTACTGTGCTACTGGTCTTGAATTGAGTGAAGAATTTCTGTTAACCTTTATGAAAGAATATATAGAGCGTGTTTGTCAAACTCATTTTTCATTAATCCCTTATGAAAAAAAATTGTGGCTGCATGTAGAGCTATGGAAAGAGATGAAGCAAAATGGCTAAAACAGGAAAGGTTTCAACACCTAACGGAGAAATGATTAACGAGGTTTTAAGGAAGTACACTGCTCGACATAGAAAATGCCGCACCAATCATTATTTGTCGGAACGCCGTGAAATTGGTGGATATATGTCGATAGTTATGTTATGTGATAGATGAGGAAAATAATCGGGCATAACAGCTAAGCTAGCTATGTTTGGTCTTCCGAAATTGGGAGTGTGGATCATTGCATTAGAGTGACATCGGTGGTGACAGCATGTGTACAGAGTGAAGATACTTTGGTCACGTCATGAGAAATCCTGTCATCACACGGACACCTTTACCAGAGACTTCATCATACTGCTACGTAGCGCTGGTTGCTCCTTGTGTTGCATCCTGACTGAAATCCACCCGGGTGAAACAGTTGTCCCCCGAATGGTGTAAGAGTGGTTGGTTGAAGTTATTGTGTTACAAGTGCACGTAGGAAGACATCCAAACGTTTGGATTGCCTGCATTCGAGGAAAAGCCCATATCAGCCAGGAGCCCCTCAATCCGCAGAAGGCGACATTTCATGAGGTTTACAGAGAGCTATGGGCATCCCCATATCAACACGGATTGTAAATCACAGATTGGCTGAGACAGGTTTGTGCACTCGCCAGCCATTGTGACGATTACCACTCACCGCAGTCCATCGCTGCGCAGTGGTGCACTACCAGACATGCGTGATGGGTCGAAAGAAGCCATGTCGTATTTACCGACGAGTCTCACTTTTTTTGTGTAGAGCAGCCTGAGTTTGCTACAATCCGCGAGCATCGTACTGCTACCGCTCGTAGGTGTGGTGGGCACAAAGACAGCACAACGACACGTCGATGAGGTGTTGCTGCCCGTTTTGTTGCTGTATCTATGTGGTAGGATCGAAATGATTCGTGTTAAAAACTTAAAAGGCGTAAAATACTGTCGTCAGACATGATTAAAAACATATGTAGACACATACTCTGCATGTTAAAAAAGCTTTACTACTAAAAACACTCATTTAGAGGACATGAGATCTTTCGAAGCTGCATCGGCTTCATCATCAGATGGAAATACATCGCAGTATTGTGTGGACAGATCTTACGTAATGTCCGAATGACGTAAAAGGACACAAGTGCAAAGCTCGCAGCGCCATAGGTAGGAGTGTGACACATAATTATGCTAAATCGTGAACAGCCGAGTACAACATTGGAGGAATGGCGAAGAGAACTTGTGATTACATTAATCCAAGGTTAATATAACTTAGGGCATGTAATCGTTACAGCATGAAGTCTCGTAACGATTAATAAGTAGACTTTCAGTGAAATGTATGAATGCCTTCTTACCTGGCTTTCTTTTTAAAGTGTATCTATGCGGTATTACTGATGACCGATTTCTTTTCTTTTTTTCTGTTTGTTTGTTTGTTTGTTTGGGGGTTTAACGACTGCCGTGAACAACTCTTTCGTGTATAATCAGTCCCCCATTCCTAATATTGGACTACTGCTTCCAGGAAAGTGAGATAACCAACGCCGTAAGACAAACGCAACATTCATGCCTCACCGGGATTCGAACCCGGCTCCATTATGGACGAATGGCCAGAAGCCAGCTCTTAAACCACTGCGCCACCGGGACCGGTGATGCCCGATATCAGCCAGATAACAATCACCCGCATAGGACCAACATCAGTATACAGTTCCTAAAATGTGTCCGGGTACTACCCTGGCCAGCGCTATCTCCAGAATTCTCCCCAAAGGAAAACGTGAGCGACCACACTGGCAGACGAATCAATGCCTCTTCACGACCCCCTTGCAATGTGAATGAATTGTGATCACAGGTCATGTACACATGGTCGTAGATTACTCAGGGACACCGTCCGGAGTCCTTTCCACTCAACCCCATGTCGTGTTGCCCAATGTATTTGCCCAAGATGGTGGTGATACGCTCTACGGACTCAGGCCGTACTATACTGTTCCGTTGCTCATCGCACTAATGTAATCCCTTAGAAATTACATCGTTGCTTTCTCACCTACATGTCGACATGTGTGGAAATTTACGTCTCGTTTCGTGCATTCCTTTATGGTATTGCAACTTCTCTGTCGAGCAGTGTATTAATCTACTTCCCAGAATTTTTTTTTTTTTTTTTTTGATTGAAGGTTTAACGACCGCCGTGAGCAACTCAATGGGCTATAAGCAGTCGCCCGTCCCTAATTTAGGGTCACTGGTTCCAGGGAAGGGAGAGAGCCAGTGCCGTAAGACAAACACAACATCCATGCCTCACCGGGATTCGAACCCGGACCCCGTTCGGACGAATGATCAGAGGCCATCGCTTAGACCACTGCGCCACCGGGGCGGCCTTCCCAGAATTATCATACAGTTTGATGGCGAATATGAGAGGAAGAAGTGGTTATTTTGGTATCGTTTTTCTATACGTATCAGCATATTTAATTCGTGCAGATCTAGTATTATAATATGTGTATATGCACAGGAAAAATACAAACATTGGTAACAATGTTAAGGTGGACGTCTAGTGATTTTGCTTCCTATACTTCCAATGGGCAAACTTCTGTACATATTTTCTTCACAATTAATGCATTCCCAAAGATGAAAATTTGAACATCGATTAAAATAACTTCATATTATAACTTGGAATACTTAATATTTTCTAAAACGTAACCATAATTAAGCAATCCAACATTTGTTTGCCTACTGACGTCATCAATGTACAGGTCGCGCCATGTTTTTTCTGGTCTCGACGCCACCAAAGGAAACGTTATTGATTTTTAATATAATTATGGTTATATTTTTAGAAAATATTAAGTATTCCAAGTTATAATATGAAGTTATTTTAATCGATGTTCAAATTTTCATCATTGGGAAGGCATTATTTATGAAGAAAATGTGTACAGATATTTGCCAATTGGAAGTATAGGAAGCAAATTCACTAGATGTCCACCTGAACAAGAAAGATGACACTGAATTTTCGGGTGTAATGAGTACGTCTTTTGAATCCGTTTTGATGCGAATTAAATTTATCAAAGCCATTCAAAGTCAATGGAACTGGTATGGAAAACAATAGTATCTGATCGAAGAAAGAAGTTTTTTCAATCTGGTTTTTAATCCCTCAGATATTGCTATAAACGGAATCCTGAACTTACGCCCACTGTTTTTTTTTTATTTTTATTTATTGGAGGTTTAACGACCACCGTGAGCTACTCATTGGGCTAAAAGCAGTCACCTGTCCTTAATTTAGGGCCACTGGTTCCAGGAAAGGGAGAGACCCAGTGCCGTAAGACAAACACAACATCCATGCCTCACCGGGATTCGTGCCCGGACCCCTTTCGGGCGAATAATCAGAAGCCAGCGCTTCTGATTACGCTTCTGATCAGAAGCCAGATTATCACTGCGCCACCGGGGCGGCGCCCTCTGATTCAGGGACGTCGCTAGACTTAGAAATCACGGTGGGCAAGTATTGTTTTTGCTAGGGCAAGTTTGATAGCAACATTATTTACGAACTTACTACCACAAACAGCAGTGCGCTTACTAATGACTTCCTTCAGTGAATTCCTTTTCGCACTCTTCATCTGTGGTGGATCCAGCGGAGGGCAACTGGTGCCATCAACCCCCTGAAACGCTAACGAAGTTTTTATGTTTAAAGTAGCAAAGATCGCAAATGATTAACTTTGCATATTTAGTTTTCAGTTTTTCTAAAAAAAATTAACAATTAAACTTACTACGGAATTGGATTTAAAATACGTATTACGTTGATTTAGCTTCAGTAAAAAAAGAAAGAGAAGAAATTAGAAGAAAGGGAGCGAGAGAGAGAGTGAGATTGAGAGAGATAGTGAGAGAAAGAGAGAGTATGAGAGAGAGAGAGAGAGAGAGCTCAAAAGATAAAGGGAGGAGAGGGACAGCAGGGTTGGTTGGTTGGTTGTTTAATTTTTATGGCGCAAGGGCCATGGTTGGCCAAAGAGCGCCAAACAAGACACTCAAATGAAGACAAAACAAATCAATTTAAAAAATGTACAAAAGGTTAAAAACACGCTGATCCGGTAAAAGTGAAATATGAGAGTGAACACGTGAAAAACTAGAGTTTAAAAAAGTCAATCTCTTTCAAAAACGAAAACACTACGAACGTATCGCGTTCTTCACCCAGGATAGTCTGCAGCCTAGATTCAGGGACAGCGGGGGAAAAGAAAAACATGGCGGTATTCTTTGTTAGTCCTTTGCTATTTTATTGTCTAGCGTCTGTAACGTCTCGAAACAGTCTGTGAAAAATTTAAAACAGACCTGAATCCATAATTCAAACCTACTAATTTTCCTCATGAAACTTAATATCTCTAAATTGTAATTAAGATAGTAGTCTATTCTGAACTATAATAAAAACGGAAACTTTCTATTAGTGTTTGGGAATTTCGGTGCTGCAAACTTTTCGCAGGAAAAGATTAATAATTTCGTAAAAATTCCAAGATCTTTAAATTAGTAAACGTCGAATATTAGGAAGGCACTCTTTACTTGGTTTCAGGTTACGTACTCATTTAAAAGAAGTGTTCAGTTCTTCAAACGAGATTAAGGGAACTTTGTTTTTCTAATGAAAATCTAATGGAAAATCCTATTGGAGTTTTCATTCATAACTGATATCAGAACTGCTTTCATTTTCTATTTTTAGGTTAATTTCCAATGGACGTAGAGTTTCGTTATTTCATAACCAATGAAAAGAAGTCGAAAATGATTCTTTTCGTCGCCGTCGGGCACAGTAAAAACACAAGAAAGATTAGCCCGTCTTTTGAATCCATTCTGACGCGAATTAAATTTATCAAAGCTATTCAAAATCAATGGAACCGGTTTGGGAAACAATCTACTGGTTCCAACTATCTATAAAATATCCAGAAATAGAAACATCTACTTAGTTCCACCAGCGGCTAAAAAGCATGTTACGAAAATTAACAAATGGTGAACAAAACGTTTCTCATACTAAAAGGAAGGTACCAGAGACAAAGAGATTTTCAAATCGAACAGTTAAAAGAAGAAATATTAAAAAGGAAACATTTATAGGAAACAACTTGCTAGTAAAGGAAACAACTTGCTAGTGGAAGCAACTTGCTAGCGGAAGAATTTTGCATAGCGCAAAGTTGAAAATAGGTGAAATTTATTCTTCATGGAAAAAGCGTTCGACCTTTACGCAGCTTCTGAGAAATCTTTACGTTACATAAAGAAGATAATGCTCCACATCTCTCTTGTAGCGAATGGCATACAGTGAAGAAGAAATTTCGCAATAGCGTTTTTAGAATTGGCGATACAGCTGCAAACTGAAGTACACAAACACCACCTACGGACAGAACTGTGAACTACAAAATTCCTCATATACTTGACTTAAGTGTTCTACAAGGTAAATGGCATCCATGTTGAAAGAATGTTTGAAATCGCGCATGTAAAAGCAGTGATATTGAGAGAAACAGAATGAGCATATGCGCCCATAGCGGAGAAATTGTGCACTAATTTGGAAAGAAAATACACACACACAGTTTGATAGTTAATAGTATCTGACCGAAGAAGAAATTTTTCAATCGGGTTTTTAGACCTGCAGATATTGCCGTAAACGGAAACGTGAACTTACGCCCTCTCGTGACAGACTTGTGCACTACGAAAAATTTGAAATCATATGAGAAACATTTCCCCACGGAAACGCTCTGCAATGAAGAAATACTTTTTCAAATCGGACTCTTAGAAGCAGAGATATCGACAGAAATAAGATATACCTTTACGCTCCCTGGCAGAAAAACCATGCATTATTTTAAGAAGAAAGTATTCTCAAAAGGTCTTCCGATGTGAGCGGTATCGGTCAACGAAATAATTTTTTTCAATCAAGTTTTCAAGAGCTCAGATTTTGCTACAAGCACATCAGGCGCAAAAATTAACACTTACGCCCCCTGGTGGCAAAACCATTCTTTATCAAATATTAGAAATTATAGGAAAAGCATTTCCTATGAGCAGCTGTATCCGGTGAAGAAAGAAGTTTTCTAATTGGAATTTTAGAAGCAGAGATATCGGGGAAAACGCGATTTACTTTAACGCCCCCTAGCGGAAAGTCTGTGTATAACTTAAAAAATTTGAAATTATATGAGAGCATTTTACACCGGAAATGCTATCTAACAAAAAAGGAATTTTTCAAATTGACATAAATAAGATATACTTCTACGCCCCCTGGCGGAGAAACCATACATGGTTTTAAGGAGAAAATATTCTCAAATGTTTATCGACATGAGCGGTATCTGTCCACGAAAGAATTTTCTCAATCGAGATTTTAGAAGCTCAGATTTTGATGGAAATACTTACGAACTAAAAATTTGCACATATGAGCCCTGGTGACCAAATCATATTTAAAAAAATTGGAGACTTTAATCAAAACATTTCCCACCGGGAGATGTATCTGGTGCAGGAAGAATGTTTCAAATCGGAGTTTTAGAAGCAGAGATATAGGGGAAAGAGCAATTTACCTCTACTTCCCCTAGCGCAAAGTCAATTAATTACTTAAACATTTTGAATTGATGTGAAAAACATGTCGCACCGAAAACACTATCCAACAAAGAATAAATTTTTCAAATTGAACCATTAGAAGCAGAGATATTGACAAAAATAAGATATACATCTACGTCCACTGGCGGAGAAACCATTCAATATCTTAAGAAAGAAATATTCCGAAATGGTTTGTCGGCGTGAGTAGTATCGGTCCACGAAAGAACTTTTCAATCAAGATTCTAGAAGCAGAAATTAACGCTTACGCCCCCTGGTGGCCAAACTGTTTTATACCAAAAATTAGAAATTGTATACGAAAGATTTCCCATCCGGAGCTGTATCCGCTGCAGAAATAAATTTTCAAATCGGAGTTTTAGAAGCAGAGATATCGGGGAAAACGCAATTTACTTTTACGCCACCTAGCGGAAAATCTATGCGTAACTTGAAAAAGTGACTATACCTAAAATAATCTACGCCATGAGTAGAATCGAAAGGCAAAAAAAAATTTGAATAAGATATCTAAAAGCAAATGTATTTTGAATTCGATATCATCTGCATTTACGCCCTCTAGCGGCGAAATTGTGCATCGTAAAAAAATCAAAATAAAGGGTCATCATTCGCACGTTTCAAGCTTTGTAATGCAAAAGAATTTTTCAAATCGGATTATTAATTGCAGAGATATCGTGTCTACAGACGGACGGATGGACGGACAAGCCGATGACATAAGCACGATCTTTTTCTACAAAAGACGTGCTAAACGGGGGGGGGCAAAATTCCAGTTACTGTGTTTTATATTTAGAGATTTTATTAATAAACCGTGCGTTCATTAAGTTTTGGCTTAAATCAGGCCTGTATTTACTTTAATGTATGTCCGATGGAGACCATTAAAAAAATGTTTTTATTAAATAAACGAACTCCGGAATATAAGAGCTTGCGCTTTATTTTGAAGGATTTCATTCAGACGTATGTAGTCTGTGACGATTTCAAAAAAGCGTAAAGTACATTTCTTCGGGAAACACGCAATCGATCGCACTGAAATAATTGTGATTTTTCACCTATTGCTTGCTCATGTTCAGGTATTTAACGATTTAACATTCCTGGAGCAAGTGAAAGTGTTTTGAAGACCTTGCAAAAGGTCGCCAGGCAGGAGCGGTACTACCAATATGTATATCTAAAACACCCTTCCATAATGTCTTCTCTTTTCCCCCCTCCCCTTTTTTATACCCGAAAAACCGCACCACCTGCAGTAAACGTCTGGATTCGCCCCTGCTCTTCATTCGTCCCCGATCATACTAACTTGAAAAATGGTTTAAATTGAGAATTCGGACGGGTGGAGAACAATTCACGGCCCCGTGGAAGTTATTTTGATAACCTTTCTACGGAGTAGTAAAAGCGTACTTCCTAGGGGAAAATTCGCAAGTCTACACGACGAAAAACACCAGTCATTGTTATTTGGCAAAGCCCAGATTATATTTTAAAGTAAAAAAATTAAAATACGGCACATCATGAACTGGGTGGGCAGGTAGATGGGCAAGAAGAATTTTAGGGTGTGCTGGAGCCCACCCTCGCAGCCCCTTGGCGGCGTCACTGCTCTGGTTGCAGACTTGTGGGTTAACAAAAATTAGAAATATATGAGAAACATTTCTCAGCGGAACCGCTCTCCATCAAAGGAAGAATTTTACAAATCGGACTCTTAGAAGCAGAGATATCAACAAATATAAGATATGCTTTTACGTACACTTGCGGAGAAAATATACATTATTTTAAGAAGAAAGTATTCCCAAACGGTTTTCAGATGTGAACGGTATCTGTCCAGGAAAGAAAAACAAATATAGTAATATTTCTTCTTAAATATCTAAGCGCTGGCTCATGATCATTCGTCCAAGAAGGGTACGGGTTCGAATCCCGGTGAGGTATGGATGTGTTTGTCTTACGGCCCCGGCTCTCTCCCTTCCCTGGAACCAGTGACCCTAAATTAGAGACGGACGACCGCTTATAGCCCATTGAGTTGCTCACGGTGGTCGTTAAACCTTCAATCAAAAAAAAAAACAAAAAAAAAAAAAAAGGAAAGAAAATATTTCGAAAAGGTTTATCGACGTGGGTGGCATCGGCCCACCAACGAATTTTTTAATCGAGATTTTAGAAGCTCAGATTTTGTGTCAAATGCATCAGAAGGAATAATTAACACTTACGTCCCCTGATGGCCAAACTATTTTTCACGAAAAATTAGAAATTACATGCAAAAGATTTCCCATCAGCAGCTGTATCCCCTGAAGAAAAAAAATTCAAATTGGTGTGTATCAGAAGTAGATATATCGGGGGAAACGCAGTTTAGTTTTACGCCCCTAGCGGAAAATCTATGCGTAACTTGAAAAAGTTACTACACCTAAAATACTCTTCGACATAAATGGAATCGAAAGGTAAAAATAACTTTCCCAATCGGATGTTTAGAAGCAAATATATGGAATAAAATGTATTTTGAACTCCATATCTGCATTTACGCGTCCTAGCGGCGATAATCTACATGGAAAAAAAAACCGAAATGAGAGATCGTCATTCGCATACTTCTGGCTTCCGAATGCAAAAAGAATTTTTCAAATCGGACTAATAGTTACAGAGATGTGGTGTCCACAGACGGATGGACGGAAAAACCCATAACATAAGCACGATCTTTTTAAAAAAGACATGATAAAAATTTACAGATCACGTTGAATTTATAAATGAAGTTTAAGTGCGTATAATATACTGTGGTAGATAGATAATATTTTTTTAACGTATGTTTGAAATACCCCTTTGTAACACGGTATACACTGAAGAGCATATGAATTAGAGATACCTGTCTAGTAACGTGTAGCACCACCTTCCGGCCTGATGACGTCTGCGATTCGTCTCGGCATGGACTCGACAAGACACCGGAAGCGTTGGGAAGCTATACGGATCCTAGACCCCTGAACAAGCTCCTACTGTTCACGAAGATTTTATAGAGGGGGATCTAGCTAGCCAAGGAAGCGAGGTTACGTCGGTGGAGTGTTCATCCAACCATTCGGATACAATACGGGAGCGATGTCACGGTGCATTGTCTTGTTGCAGGATGAAGTCCCCAGTGGGATGTTGAAAACGCACAAACAGGAGCAAATGGTCGTCCAGGATATCCCGGTAACGTTGACCTGTGAGGGACGATATCACACGTACCAGGGGTCCCATTTCAGTCCACGTAAACAGTCCCCAGACGAGAATGCCACCCCACCAGCTTGAAGAGTTCCCTGCTGGCAAGAAGGTTTCATCGCATCATGTGGTTTGCGTCGCACTCGTATCCTGCCATCCGCATGTACCAAAGTAAATCTTGACTCATCAGTCCGGGCAACATTTTTCCACATGTCTAGGGTCAAGTGGCGATGTTCCGGCGCCCATGCTAATCTTTGCACCCTGTGACGTGCGGTCAGCAGCGGTACCCTCGTATGACGATGGCTTCTGTACCCCATAGCGAGGAGCTGGTTCTGGATGGTGAAATGAGAGATCGTCATTCGCATACTTCTGGCTTCCGAATGCAAAAAGAATTTTTCAAATCGGACTAATAGTTACAGAGATGTGGTGTCCACAGACGGATGGACGGAAAAACCATAACATAAGCACGATCTTTTTTAAAAAAGACATGATAAAAATTTACAGATCACGTTGAATTTATAAATGAAGTTTAAGTGCGTATAATATACTGTGGTAGATAGATAATATTTTTTTAACGTATGTTTGAAATACCCCCTTTGTAACACGGTATACACTGAAGAGCATATGAATTAGAGATACCTGTCTAGTAACGTGTAGCACCACCTTCCGGCCTGATGACGTCTGCGATTCGTCTCGGCATGGACTCGACAAGACACCGGAAGCGTTGGGAAGCTATACGGATCCTAGACCCTGAACAAGCTCCTACTGTTCACGAAGATTTTATAGAGGGGGATCTAGCTAGCCAAGGAAGCGAGGTTACGTCGGTGGAGTGTTCATCCAACCATTCGGATACAATACGGGAGCGATGTCACGGTGCATTGTCTTGTTGCAGGATGAAGTCCCCAGTGGGATGTTGAAAACGCACAAACAGGAGCAAATGGTCGTCCAGGATATCCCGGTAACGTTGACCTGTGAGGGACGATATCACACGTACCAGGGGTCCCATTTCAGTCCACGTAAACAGTCCCCAGACGAGAATGCCACCCCCACCAGCTTGAAGAGTTCCCTGCTGGCAAGAAGGTTTCATCGCATCATGTGGTTTGCGTCGCACTCGTATCCTGCCATCCGCATGTACCAAAGTAAATCTTGACTCATCAGTCCGGGCAACATTTTTCCACATGTCTAGGGTCAAGTGGCGATGTTCCGGCGCCCATGCTAATCTTTGCACCCTGTGACGTGCGGTCAGCAGCGGTACCCTCGTATGACGATGGCTTCTGTACCCCATAGCGAGGAGCTGGTTCTGGATGGTGTGGCTGCTTACACGTTTTTGTGCACCGGCGTTAAATAGCCGAGTGATTTCTTCCACTGTGGCCCGTCTATCTACTGGTACAATGCGAGCTAGCTGACGATGACCCCGCTCATCCACACGCTGTTGTCCACGACAGGTGGCACTTGCAGGGATGGTTTTACCGGATTCGATGTACTCACGGTGCACCTGTGACACAGTGGCTCGTGAAAATCCCAGTGCCTGCACGACTTCCGAGATGGAGTGACCCATTTGTCGAGCCACGACAATTTTCCCTTTATCAAATGCGCTTAGATCCTTCGTCTTACTCATACTGCGTCCGACTCTTACTGATTCCCGTCACATCACTCTTTACATTGTCGGATCGCTGCATACGTCATGTCGTTTCCGTTTACAGAGCCGCCCACAGCGCCATATTTGCATAACGCCAGCTGTCTCTAATTCAATTGCTCTCCAGTGTACATTACAGCTATAATCCCCTTTCTCACCAGTACTGATTCATCTACTTGCAGTGTCGCGTTGGAAATCCGGGTTTTTAAGTCAGCAACGCTCTTGAACATTAGACGCGCGTAGACAGTTTCCTCAACATAGCCTGTAAAGCAAAATCTCGAAGTGGTAAGTCTGGTAATCTTGAAGCTGAAGGGCATATAATAGAACCCACGACCCCAACGATTTTTTATTATACTCTGTAGCTTTCTTAACTATTTCAAATGTATGCAGCCTTGGTTGCAACACTACGCACGATTTTCCTCT
This sequence comes from Macrothele yani, assembly GCA_039090855.1. Lineage (NCBI taxonomy): Eukaryota > Metazoa > Arthropoda > Arachnida > Araneae > Macrothelidae > Macrothele > Macrothele yani. Next base: position 111,246,141 of record CM077025.1, read on the forward strand.
TCTTATTTTATTCATCGAAGTGCAACGAAGTCTCTCAAATAAAATTGAGAATGATTTACTTACTTATAATATGATGCGTGACGACCGAACCCCCCTTACCCCCCCCCTCCTGTAGCTACCCGTTAAGGTGTCTACAGTGTTCCGCTTCAGTCAACGGATCATACTACTCTTAATAAAGTGCGTCTGGGCTCTACCTTTAGGAATTTATCGAGGAGGATGGCTGAGCACGAGTACTCTATTAGATCGTCCAACTCAGCATCTGCTTTTTCCAGAACAGTAAAGAGTGGTGGCTTCTACCCAGACTGGGATAACGTTCGGATTCTGGGCGCCACAAATAAACGGCAAACTCATTTTCTACTTCAAGCATTATGGATTAACGATTTCGGACCGCTGTGTTGCAATGACGAATTGCACTACATTCTACCTGCAGTATGGAAAAACCTTGTGGACTAGCTGCCGCCTCCAACCCTGCGACGAGCAATTGCACTCTGGTAATTGGTTCATTTACTGACTATATTATTGTTTGTTTGTGACCTTCTCTTGCAACGTGTATAGTGTAAGGGGGAAGGGCCTTTGTACGTTACCTCTATATATAGACATTAATGTTAGCTCATGTTCGGGTCTGATGATGTGGTCGTTGCGACCATGAAAGATCTTGCCATAATAATATTTTTACTTAGTTTTTAGTCTGTAAATAAAGTTTTTAAGTGCAGTGTGAGACTAAGTATTGACCGTGCTCAGACAGTTTTTTTAGATTCAACGTTGTTATTCTTTGTGATTACGACCAGCTCGAATGTTTCTTTTACTACTTAGATTTACTTACAATTTTTTTTTTGATTGGGGTTTAACGACCACCATGAGCAACTCAATGGGCTATAAGCAGTAGCTCGTCCTTAATTCCGGGCCACTGACTCCAAGGAAGGGAGAGAGCCAGGGCCTTCATACAAACACAGCATCTATGCCTAAACTGGGATTCGAATCAGGACTCTTGTCGGACGAATGGTCAGAACCCAGCGCTTTGACCACTGCGCCGCCGAAGCGGCACAATTCTTTTATTTCCGCTGCACTTCACTCAAGCATCACTCCAATAGCATAATAAGCACTTAGTCCAATTAACGTTAGTTAGTAAGCAGACAACTTGATTAAGTTCAACACGAAAAGTCTGCGTATTAAAACTGTGTTATACACAGTTTTAATACGCAGACTTCAAGTAAACATAGTTTCAGCGTAATACAGTTTCCACCACCACACTTTTTGGCTGTTACTTCAACATTATGTATTAGGGATGGGTACATCGGTGGGTAACATCGATGATAGACATCGATGGTTACTCATTCCCAAAACATCGATGCATCGATCGTATCGGTGAAAACCTCGATGTTTTTGCTAATAAGCCAAAAAAATTCGTTGTTTTTAATCTGCAGCAGTAAAAGATGTGCAAAATCTCTGTTCAATATATAACAGTGATTACTCACCAATAACATCGGGTAACTAATAATATATATTAAAATGCTCGATGCATTAGTATAAACCTATATTTTTGTTCGATGCATCGGTGTATAAACCTCGATGTTTTGCTAATAAACTGAAAAACTCGCACTTTTCCACCTGCACCAGTAAATGGGCACCCGATTTGTAAAATCTCTCTTTATTATAACAGTGATATACACCAGTTCAATAACCACTAACATAATATTTGTTAAAACGATCGATGCATCGTAAAAACCTCGATGTTTTTTCGATGCATCGGTGGGAATCTCGATGTTTCGATGTTTTGCTAATAAACTGAAGAATTCAAACTTTTCCATCTGCAGCAATGAATGTGCTATCTATTTGTAAAATCTCCGTTCAATGTAACGGTGTTAATCAACAACGCAACATCTGGTAATGTAATATTTGTTAAAACGCCCGACGTATCGGTGGAAACCTCGATGTTTTTTCGATGTATCGGTGTAATCCATGATGTCTTGCTAACAAGCCGAAGATTTCACACTTTTTGATCTGCAGCAGCGAATGGGCATATCGGTGGGTAATGGGAAGCAAATGAGCATATCGGTGGGTAAAATCTCTGTTCAATGTAATGGTGATTGCTCACCAATTCAACCCCAAGTAACTAATAATATTTCTTAAAAGCCTCGATATTTTTTCGAAGTATCGGCTAACATGCCTTCGAGGAAAGGATCTCGGTTTTCGCCAACGAATCAAGTAAAACAACCAATAGGAAGGTGATATTTCTTTACTCTGTATAGCTAGGAATGAAACAAAAATAAATGCATTTACTTTTCGCAGAAGATATTCTCTTCCAGTTCCAAACATCGATCACGAAACCTCGATGTTTTTACGATGTATCGACTTCTGCAACATCGAAGTTAAAACATCGATCATCGGTGGCAAAACATCGATGTTCAAAAACATCGAGGTTTTTTGACCATCCCTATTATGTATCTCTCGTTCTTATCTGTCAACATGCATACGTCACGCTCTCTGACCTCAAGATTGTTGCCAACATCATTCCGTGAGCGAGAAAATATAACGTTAAAGTTGAAAACGCTGAAGGAGAATGAACTCAAATTTACATAGAGAAAGCAACTAAACATGAAAGTTAATTTAGAGTATACATCATAAGTGTCTGTTGAGGAAGTTTCCGACAAACTTTAAAAAAGTCGTGTTGTGTGTCATTTTGCAGGAACAGCATATCAGACTCCATGTCAACGTATAACTTGTAACGTACCAGGAGATGTGACGTACCTGCCAGAAGGACGCACACGACATAAAGGCAGATAGGAATCAGAATAAAACGTCCGCGTAGCTCAATTGGTAGAGCAACTTATTCCGGAATGAGGGGACCCGGGTTCGAATCCTGGCGCGGATAAAGATGACGGAGAAATTTACTTCGTTATAATGGCGCATGAACTATCCGGATGACCCGACCGTTCAAAATCTCGCATTGGTGTGATGTTATTTCCACACCGCGAGATAGGAAAAATAAGAGAATCCTTTCTCCAGTACTTCAAAAAAAAAAAAAAAAAAAAAAAATAAGGGGGAGATGATGTAACGTACCAGGAGATGTGACGTACCTGCCAGAAGGACGCACACGACCTAAAGGCAGATAGGAATCAGAATAAAACGTCCGCGTAGCTCAATTGGTAGACCAACTAATTCCGGAATGAGGGGACCCGGGTTCGAATCCTGGCGCGGATAAAGATGACGGAGAAATTTACTTCGTTATAAACTGTGGAATTAGGAATTTTTCCAACATATCCTGGTAGCTGAACTCCAGTAGCTAACGTTGCTTCGCTGAACCACAACCCTCACTATGCCTTTTCTCCCACTGAAATCAGAATTTTGCTTGCTCGACTAATGTGCTGCCCCTTTGTGGCTTACGCACAAAACAGTCGTACGTAAAGGAACTTCAGGATGTGACACACACATTCATGTAGATTTCATACCAATCACTTAGCTGGATGCGGAGGAAGAAGATGTAAAATCTCTTACCATAGATTTTAATTACCTTGTATGTCTTATAGTGCATTGTTGATGCGGAATTTATCAGAAATTCATGATGCAGTGCGTATTCTCAGTATTTCCTGTTGCACCGTATAGCAAATTGCAGGTAAAGAAGAAGGTCCTGCATCTTCTTTGGGGCGCTTGAAATAAAAAACAAAAAACTTTGCATTTCGCAAACTTAGAATAATAAAATCATAACAATTTTGGTGAGAATATTTATTTGCGGTGATATATATTTTTGCGTTGAAATTATTAAACTACATGAGAAAATTACAATTTCCTTCATTGACATTTGTGTGTGTGTGTGTGTGTGTGTGTGTGTGTGTGTGTGTGTGTGTGTGTGCCATAACGATGTTTCAAAGAAATACGTATGACCTTTCAGAATTTCAGATTTCGAGAATCTGTCACCAAACACCCACTTTGATCGTCTTCTCAAACAAATTGCCACTACTATATACATTTGTTCATAATTTATTCAAAGTAATTTACTTTGTTATCTGATAATGACAATACTGACTTTTCTGGAAGTTATTTACGCTATTGGAGACAGTTTTACTCCTGAGGTTTTAAACAAAAGATTTATCTAACTGTGCTGAGAGTTTCTCAAACTAATTTCGTCCTAAATCGTTTCAGTTAAATGAACTCGAATTAGATGTTATCCACTCGAAAATCAAAAACTGTGCCTTTTAAATGAAAACGAATTACTGCTACTCGCAATTAAAGAATTTAACGCTTCATTAACAGATATGGACAGATAAAAGTGAGCGATGACATCCAAAAATATTATTACGCGAAATATTCTTTACATTAAAATTTGCATCTGAAAAGGCAAATCCGTGTTGTCATGAATATTTCGTTAAAATCACGGCTCCTGCAAAATTAGAATCTGTAAAGAAATAATAATAATTGGAAGAAAATGAACAAACGCACTATATGTGGAAATCACAAAAGTGCCAGTCCTTGTTTTTAATTTATTTGAGGGCGGTTTTCAATATATTATCATTATTGATAAACAAGAATCTAACATTTTTGTTTTCATTTGTGCGCTACGTACAAAAAATGACTGACACGTTTTACAAAGAAAAAAATGTGCGAAAGGTTTGTCTGAATTTTATGAAATTGTTCTTCATGACAGCGTTCTCAATCCGTTGGTGGTTATCATGTGATCTTACAAAAATTTTTAAATGTTTTTGAAGGCTGTTAGTTACGCCTGGAACTGCCGTTTTTGCATCCAGAGCCAGAACTTGAGTTTCCTAATGATTTTCCTGTTTCTTTCCCAGAAAGACCACGTGATGTATTAGCATATCACGTGGTATTTTTTTATTATTAATTATTATTATTTCATTGTCTTCCATTTCACTACATATCTCAACACTTCGACTTGCTCAAACATAATAAGCAAATGGACATATGCGAACTAATCATGCGCCACTTGGAGATCCTAAGTACAGTAAGGAGCATCGTGTGATAAATCAAAATTATTGTAAATGTAACCGATGTAACAAACCACACGCGCAATTCTTCCTTTCTCCCGCCAACTCTTTCAGGTGGTACAGAGCAGATCTATTCACAATCATTTGACCTTGAAAACAGTGCGTTACATCAAACACAACAGTTGAAATCACGGAGGTGAAAGACAAGCCAGGAATTTGAAATCTTTCGTAACAACAATGTGTTAACATGAAATGATAGTTACAAACGAAAATTTTTACTTTAAATAAAGTGACTGTGTATTGTTTGAAAATTTTACATTAATAAATTGACGGTATATTGTTTGAAAATTTTTATTTAAATAAGCTGACGGTATATTGTTTAAAAATTTTTATTTAAATAAATTGACGGTGACAAGCTATTATAAATGAAAAGCTTCTTAGCTATAGATTGTATTCCAAAAAACGTACTTTTATTGCATTTTAAACTCTGCTTTCAGTTGCATCACATATGAAAATCAAAGTTGCGTTTGGTTACGTTTCACGAATTGTATTTACACCGGTCGTCGGCAATTCGTCATATTTAAATATCCTAATGGATGTTCGACCAGTTCCCCTCTTTCGTGCGATATGATGCGATCCATTCTTTCTTTATCAGTGATTCCTTTGTTTTGCGTCGATATTTTTATCGTGGCCTTAAGGCAGTGAGAGCCATTCCCAGCCCAGGGGTGAACGTCGATACTGATTCTTCCCGAAAACCATTATGTAAGATTTACAGCCTTTGCACATTTTACATGATTATTAAGAAATACAAAAATACAGTCCTTAGAAATTCACGGAAATTTAATTTCTTTACCACTCTCGACAGTCGCCTGTAGTTCTTCGAGCCGAAGGCTTGATAGTTATAAAACTAGTTATTCAGATAAAAGAAATAAAAATAAAGAGACTTCAACCAACAGATGTGATTGGCGACCGTTAGCGATAGCGTGAGATCTTACTAGAAACATTTAAAATAATAAATTGCTTTTTAGCGTTTCATTTATTACTAACCATAAGTTAGAAGAATTAATGGCTGATTTATCTCGTATGAATGTTTTCTGAAATAAAATAGTTTTTGGAAATTTATCTATCCCAAGTAGCAATCTGTTGATTCATATAAATTATAATTATAATTACATATGGTAATCAAACAAGTTCGTGCCAGTTTAGAAGAGTCATAGATAGCAGTGATAAAAATAATCACGTGACCTCTCCCTTCCATTTATTTCGCAGATTAGATCTATGCGCGACAACAACCTTTTCCCAGCCGTGACATAGTATGTGGAAGCCCCGATGGTAAAACTCCGTGTTCCTTCATGCCAAAAAATGAATTCAGTGCACTCCCTACTTGTTCGTTTTGGAATTGCTTTTCTTGAAGTTCGTTGTATAAAGTACGGAAAAGGTTATTATCCGAGAGAGAAATATCTTCGGAATTTGCTTGGAGATACTACGTTTCTCAGGTAAAGCGCTTTATGGTTTCCATATTTCTGTTCGCTACGTGGGGTACGCCATTGCCATGCAGAAACAGCACACCTTTCAGATTAATCCGGTATCCGTGCGAATCAGTACATCCTGAACCCGTTGTAGCGTGCAGGAGTACAGGTCCGCTGTCAATGGTGTTCCCAGGTGGAAGGATCTCATGATGCATTATGATCTTGACATGCCTACAACACACACAGCAAAACCTTATTTGGAGGCAGAGATGATTTGCAGATATGTGGTGTCGGTTCTTTTCGTGTCAACCAGTGTCGGATACGTTTCAGAATATAATGATCTCACTTCTTATCTCAGATGAGCACACTGTTGAGAAACACTTTCTTGTGCTGCCGTAAGAGCAACGATATGCATACAACCAATCTCTACTGCTTATTGTCATCTATCAAATGATATGGGAACTAGGTACTTAGTCTTTATGAGTTATGCATGGTATCTAAACGTAGCAAATGGTTCCAGCATTTACACCGAACGTTAAGAAAGCTCTTCACATGCTTGTGTTGTGTCTTATTCAACGACAGTGCGAAGAATGTTATCATAAAGTGCCCGTGGTCCTCCATTGCATGAGACATTGCCCAACGAATCATCTCCACAACAAAATTTCTAGTGATCTTGTGAATTCCCATGCCAGTCCAAAATGTTGTACTTATCGGTTTGGTTGCTTATGCCCAGTTTATATTGTACTTCTATAACATACACCAAAGAGCCAAAATATTCAGCGCGTATTTATGCTAATAAAAGAAACTCCAAAACGACGACACGTGTGAAGATCATCAAGCTGTATGAATAACACCTGATACTTAGCTCTGTTAATCAGTGCTAGTCTTCTCCTTAGATGAGAAAGGCAGTGAACTTTGACAAAGGCCAAATTGTAATGGCCAGACGACTGTGTTAGAGAATTTCCGAGATGGCAAGGCTTGTGGAGGATTTCATAGACGGCAAGGCTAGCGGAGGATTTCCGAGACGGCAAGGCTTGGCTCTTCGGTGTGTGTCTTTTTATCCGTCTATGAAGAAGCCATTTTGCCGCAGGTTTCCATAGACAAGACGTACAGCTTTAACAGAAACGTGCAACTTATCGTGTTAATAACCACTTTCTAAGCTTGCAACATCGCGGAACAGTTGTGTCTCCCATCACTTGTTCTGCATCTACGCCACCTTCTTCTTTTCCATGCGCAAAACGTAATGAACTTGTTTTCATGATATTGTGATTAAAAATGCACTTTTAACAAAAGGGAAGAAAAAAGAAGCACTCTCCAAAACTCATTCGATCCTCATGAAAATCCGTATGCAAGTAACTCAGCGCTAATATGCAAATGATTAAAAAATAAAGACCAATGACGAAATAATGGCCAGCCACAACGCATGAGAACTGCAGAAAGAGTAAAGTTCGCACGCATGAGTTTTGGGGAGTGCTTGTTGACGACGGAAAGCGGCGGCAATAATCTCCTCGGACTGTGAGGATTCCTTGAATTCGGCTACGTGCAGAATACTAGCAGTTGAGCGAGTTTCAGTGAATACGTATAATTGGGCTAAGAGAGACCGGCTAGTTAAGTCGCCGTATCGTCAGGAATTTACCTCGGAGAGACGAGGCAACCGGACGACGTTGGTGCCAGTGGTTCGAGGAGAGCACAACCCAGGGGCACGCAGGCAGAGGATCGAACGATTGTGAGAGCCGCACGAAGAAAACCGAATTCGTCGTTCGCAAACATCAGTAGCCATGTTGCGTCATCTACAGGTACGGAAGTCTCCAACCGGACCATTAACAGACGACTTGCGACATGGAGACTACATTATTCGAGAGGTCACACTGCTTCCTACCACTGAGCAGCAAGCATAGCCGTCACCGGTTGCAGTGGTGTCGAGCCAGATCAACGTGGTATAATGCCCGGTGGCGTCGTGTGGTCTTCAATGATGAGTCACGGTTTACTCTTGTCGCCGATGAACAGCGCACACGTGTCTGGAGACGAGCCGCCCAGCGCACGGACCGTGCCTTTACCGTAGAACGGCACACACCTCGTACACTGGAAATTACTGTATGGGGAGCCATTTCCTACGATAGTCGGACACGCTTGGTAGTCCTCCTCCCCACCCTCACGGCTCAACGGTATGTCGACGACATTCAACGTTCTGCTGTGTTGCTATTCCTGCCGCAGCATCACCGAGCAATTTTTCAACAGGATAACGCCCGGCCACAAACAGCACGGCTCTCCGAAGCCTGCCTCCAATATGTCGAGACCCTTCCCTGGCTAGCTTGATCGCCGACCTCTTACCGATCGAACATGCTTTTGAATATGATCGGACGCCAACTACGCCCATCCCAGAATGTAGGCGAACTGGCCGGTAATTTGGACACCATCTAAAATGCTATACCTCAGAATAATATGAACTGTATGAATCTATGCCACGCCGGGTTAGCTCTTGTATCCGAGCCAGAGGTGGTGCTACAATGTACGGATTTGTTCCACTCGTGCAGCTGTTTTGTGTTAAAATGCCTTTTAACCTGGTTGCATATTTGATGAAATACGTGATTTGAAAGATATTTTATTTCCACTTGCATTGGATTCAACGTTTCATTAGATCTGTCTAAAGCCAATTGATCTACTTTAGATTAATCGCGTTTAGAGAGATTACCCAGTCTGACGACTTGCACCATAATATGACTTAGTACTGAGTAAATCTTGCCATTTGACGACCGAATGTTGGCCGAATTATACCTTTGGACGCGTCGAACCGTTGGACTGAACGAAGCTTACTTTTATATGAATGGATATTGTACGAACTTTACCTTTGGACCTGTCATTCATTTGACCGATTTCGTCCTTTGTTCGAACTTGTATTTATTCGATCAACGTTGTTCGAATCGTTAATCGAATAAATGACTCGTACTATTAGTGATCTGCCGTTTCCCGAATAGTACGCGAGGCTTGTATTCGTCACAAAATTGATTGGTGTTAATATTCCCTGGGAATCGTTTGTTTGTTTGTTTACTAGCAATACAGAAAAAGAAGGGTTGGAGATTAAGTATAGGACTATAGAAGTGCCTAAAATTCTAACTTAATGGGAAAATTGAGATCATGTTTCATAGTATGCGTTCCACTTCTTTAAATCAGAAAAATCAAATAATGCAGAGATGCAATATGTTAGATTTATAAATCTAATACTTTGCTGTTCATTCATATACTCTGCGGTGCCAATTTATTTGGTATACGATTTCTTCTCACATAAATGATTCACTGCAACACGTGAGCGTATGTTCGGTATAAAACTGGCAGACGAGCTCATCGAGCATCATTCGGTAGTCCGCTGTTGGTCGGAATGGACAAAACGAGTCATCTAAGCGACTTTGAACGTGGCGTAATCGTTGGTATCAGGCGTGCTCATTCGAAAATCTCCCAATCGCTCCTCCCTCTTGGCTTATCTTGTACAACAGTAGCAATTGTTTACCGTGAATAATGTGACACGCTAGACAGGTCTTCAGCAGTCAGTTATGCTGCGGAAGGAAACAGCTGGTAGATCACTGGAGTCAAACGAAACTTATCACGTGATTTGTCGGCTGTTTTAACCCGTTTGTGACATTATCCGATACGTCGAGCGTTTTATGATGACCCTCTGTGTAGTTATGCAGTGATTTTCCAGGTTGTGGCACGTTTGTACGTTTGTTCGTTTGCACGATTATTTGCAGACTACTGGAAATTGTTTGCGTGTTGCACACCTCACGGTACATCCTTGCCATGGTTGTGTGGGAAAATCCGAGGAAGGAAATCATTTGGGAGATTCTCGAACAAGCGCGCATGACGCTGCCTATCATTACACGTTCAGAGTCCCTCAGATTACACGTTTTGCCCAGTCTGGTACCCAGCGGAACTGCTATACTCGCTAGTTTTCCAGATTTATATCGCAGATTGCTCTCACATGTCGTTTTAGTCGTCTGAGTGAGCCATTTATGTGTTGAGGACAGGTTCACATTTGTACAATAATGTCTGATAACAGAAGTAAATCCCTACTTCTGAACGAAAATTATTTTGGATTGAATTATAAGTAGTTTAGTAAGGGGGTGTCTGACCCGATGTCTATAACTTCCATAAAAAATTTAGAAAATAAGAGATGTGAGTAAATAAACCCGACAGGAAAGAAAACACAAAGTGAGGAAAAGATATAGGAAAACAAATTTTCCGCTAAGCAACCGAAGCGGCAGGATCATAGGAAAGTATGCAAAAAACCTAACTTGGGGGAACCACCGCAACGGCACCACAAGGACAGTCACTATAACCACACTTGGGGGAGAGGAGAGCGAAAACCCTGTAAACCTATCCAGAGTAGCATCACCAATAACTTGTAAGAAATGGGCTAACCTAGTCATGGCACCTGTCTGGGGGTCTAACACATACCTGGTAACTTCAGAGGACTTACCACTCTATCTGATCCACTCCTCCATCTGATCCAATGCCTTAAGCACAAGACCTAGTACTCAGCATTGTTGTGATCCCTTTATTTCTTCCAATCAGAGTGGGCAGTGACCCCGACTTTAGATTTTGGATGCTTAAGGACTTCACTGGGGTCATAACCAACTCAGAACTAAAAGAGACACTACGACACACATATATAGCCACCCAGGAGAGACAGTGGAGTAGAAGCTTCTTCTCGTTCATCTGAGGTTGGCCCAGACTCGGGCCCCATATGAGATAAACTTGATGTGGTTGTCCTCCGGCATTGGCCCTCCCCCTTCCCTAAAACCGTGGAACCAAGCAGAGTACGAGAGAGCTCCGACATAATTACAGACTCTACTGCAATGTCAAATCGCAATGCTTTAGCAACAATGAGGAATCCTCTTCTCGAATCTTTTCGCCTTTCACTGACAGAAGGGATCTGTATTAACCGAAGGACAGAGCAGTCGCAAATATAGATAGGGGCGACGGTACAATCGCAGAACACGAAGGACAAAAAGGGAATGAACGCACGAGATACTACCGCTGATGCTGCAAGGTCTAGAATAATATCCCTCATTGGTGGGAACTTAGCCTTTTCCCTTATTTCGTCGTATGGCTGCATGTTGTCGTGGTTTTCATGCCAAAAACAACGTGCACATGAATTTTAGTATTCAAAATAAAATAAAAAAACAGTTCCGGTTTTACAGGGACTTAATGAATATAACACGCACTGCTAGATTCAAAGAGAATGATAATCTTTTTTTTTTTTAGAGAATGTTTCCCGTTGACATTAGGCAGCTGGAACCGTTACTTTTGAACATGAGAACCACTGCGTAGTCACATAATCTGTGCACACTTGGTGCTCCGTGTGATTAAACCCGTTTAATAGCGACGTGGTTCCTCTTTGTGAAGTGAAAGGCGGCGATGCCATCAATTTCACGTGTTTCGTCCGATGTCTAGATATTGATATGCAACTTTATTTTCCTGGAAAGCATACGTGGTCTTTGTCGGGGGCCATTAAAACTGTCAAGCACAGGGTTTCAGTCACCTTTGATTACATACAACACCTGGTAAGCTAAATCTACTTCTGCGATCGATTATACGTTGTGACGTGCCTACACCGCATGACGCACATGAGATAAAGGCAGATAGCAATGAGAGCCCATATCCGCGTAGCTCAGTTGGGAGAACGACTTACTCCGGAGTGAGGGGACCCGACTTCGATGCCCGGCGTTGACAAACTTATACGTTATAACGTGTTCTGGATTGGTGGAATAAAAATAATTGCGAATGTTTGTAGAAAGGAGGTGTTGAGGTAGCTTGTAAAAGCGTAGAATTTTAAGTTTAACAATTATGACGTTATATTTTATTCTCCCGTGGTACATCAACAACAAGGCATGAAGTTGAGAAACCAAACATCTAGAAACTAGAAGGCGTGGCGACCATAAAATCTTCCGATTCCAATTTAGCTAAAAGAAGGTTTCTGTTCTTATTACAGCATGCATGTAACGTGTATTGCAAATCGAATCATTGCAGGCTGAATTGTGATGGGCAATGGATTTATAGCGTACAAGTTTGGTCCGCGCCGAGCATGGGATCCGGATCCCCTCACTCCGGAGTAAGTCGCTCTCCCAACTGAGTTACGCTGACATGTGCTCTCACTGCTATCTGCCTTCATCTCGTGTGCGTCCTACGGGGCAGGCACGTCACATCACCCCCTGCCCCCGAAAGAGAGCATGGGGTATATAGCCCATGGGTCAGCCGAGACCATGTGTCGCTGTAGGCAGTCATCCCATGAAGAACGTGCATTTGAGAAATCCCAGACAATTTGTTGGTGCGTGGAACGTTACATCACACACACTGATTTTTTCGAAGCACTGAAGAAGGTATTCTGATTTTTCCTGTCTCGCAGTGTGGAAAGAGTATCACATCATTGCGAGAAACTTAACAGCCGGGTCATCCTGGAAGTTCCGGCGCCATATAATGTACAAGTTTGTCCGCGCCAGGACATCCAATCCATTCAATCCGGAGTAAGTCGCTCTCCCAACTGAGCTCCGCAGACATGTGCTCTCACTGCTATCTGCCATTATCTCGTGTGCGTCCTGCTGGGCAGGCACGTCACAGATCACTTGAATAATTTCAATGCAGTTGGGTGTCAATCTTTTATAAGGATTCCCTGTTCTCTTTCACTTACACAAATATTTACGAGGCAACGGTAGTAGCTGGCGTTATCTGCACCCTGAAAAGTTGTATGTCAAAGGGCATCCACCAGAAATGGCTCACTACGTCTAGGGCTGATTTTAGGGTCTAATCTACGCATTCGCGTTACTTTCACTGAAACCCTATAAAACCGCGAACTGGATGGCTATACAGCGGGAATAGAACTCAAAGCAGTCGCTTGCCATACAAATATGGCCGCCCCGGTGGCGCAGTGGTCTAAACGATGGCCTCTGATCATTCGTCCGAACGAGGTCCGGGTTCGAATCCCGGTGAGGCATGGATGTTGTGTTTGTCTTACGGCACTGGCTCTCTCCCTTCCCTGGAACCAGTGACCCTAAATTAAGGACGGGCGACTGCTTATAGCACATTGAGTTGCTCACGGTTGTCGTTAAACCTTCAATCAAAAAAAAAAAATGTGGCTGAAGGTTGGCCAACTGCGCTACGATGAAAGTTATCCTCTGAATTAAGGTTCTTAATAGCTTCAGATGTTCATGTGGTAGTTAAATCCCGAAACGAAGACAAAAGCAAAAATGTCAAGAAAGGTGACACCGAATTTTCGGTTGTAATGGGCACGTCCTTTGAATCCTTTCTGACGCGAATAAAATTTATCAAAATTAGTTTATTTATCAAAAATGATTAAGCGGGAGCCCTCCTGCCCATCCTTTAAGCGCGCATACATTGGAATATTTTGCACCAGATAGTCCCATTATGACGAAGTAAATTTCTCCATCATTTTTATTCCAGGGGCGGGGTTCGAACCTCCAACTCTCGGTTCCGGAGCTCCGAGAGCTATTCACTATACAACACTGGCGGGTGCTCTCACTGCTATCTGCCTTTATCTCATGTGCGTCCTTCAGTGCAGGCACGCCACATCTCCCCCCCCCCCGGCCCTCGAATGAGGGGCGCGGGGCATGGCCCACAGGTCGGCCGTGACCATGTGTCTCTATAGGCAGTCATCCGATGAATAATGTACATTTTAGAAATCCCAGACAATTTTGTGTGTGGAACGTAACATCACACTGATTTTTTTTTCGAAGCAATGAAGAAGGGATTCTCAAGTGCATGTTCTTCATCGGATGACTGCCTACAGAGATACAGAGAATAATGGGTCCCGGCTGACCCGTGGGCCATGTCCCCGGCCCTATTTCGGGGGAGGGGGGTATAACGAAGTAAATTTCTCCGTCATTTTTATCCGCGCCAGGATTTGAACCCGGGTCCCCTCATTCCGGAATAAGTTGCTCTACCAATTGAGCTACGCGGACGTTTTATTCTGATTCCTATCTGACTTTATGTCGTGTGCGTCCTTCTGGCAGGTACATCACATCTCCTGGTACGTTACAGGGGGAGATGAGCTAAAGGCAGATAGCAGTGAGAGTACTCGCCAGTGTTGTATAGTGGATGGCACTCGGAGCTCCGGAGCCGAGAGTAGCAGGTTTGAATCCTGTCCATGGTATAAAAATGGTGCAGGAATGTACTTCGTCGTACAATACGCATCACGCAACAACTGAACTGTCTCATATTGCAGTATTATCGATTTTCAAACATCACTGAGTGTTTGCGGCCGATTTTCAAACAGAACAGAGTATTTACGACCGATTTTCAAACAGAACCGAGTGTTTGCGACCGATTTTCAAACAGAACAGAGTATTTCCGACTGATTTTCAAACAGAACCGAGTATTTGCGACCGATTTTCAAACATCACTGAGTGTTTGCGACCGATTTTCAAACAGAACAGAGTATTTACGACCGATTTTCAAACAGAACCGAGTATTTACGACCGATTTTCAAACAGAACCGAGTATTTGCGACCGATTTTCAAACAGAACCGAGTATTTGCTCTCTGCTCCATGACAGAACTGTGACCATGTTCTTCCACGGAATGACGTCATGAACGGCGTAGATAATCATCTGCGCAGTTCTCAGACAAACCCTGTTGCCACCGTATAACTGATAAATAATTTATTTAAAAAAATCATGATTTCCCGGCCCGCGTGTTTTCCCTGGATTTCTTTGAAAAAGAAGTCTCATTACGTAATTGCCGTACTGTTTATGTATCGATGAATAATAAAACTTTGTGCAGATCTTTCGATTAATGACGAAACGTTGTGAATGTGTGTGGCTGATTGATAAACTCCGTGAACGGCAATCGATGAAGGATAAAATTTTCGTAACAGTCAATAAATCAATGTTGAAATTTAATATAGGCGTATTTATGAATAATGAAAATGTATGGAGGGTCTATCCATGAATTATGAAACTTTGGCAGGAAATTTCCTTGCAAATCTTTACCTGTGAGCTATATATACCTCCAAATGCTTCGCTGCGGCTTTCATATAACTAAAGAGAGGATGTCAGAAAATGCATGGTACTTTCACAGAATTTTGTTGAAAAAGGATTTCAGTGTTTTACCCTGTGATAGTATGTAAAAGAAAGAAATTGTGAGTCATAATTTGAGCACTCCTCGTTCTGTGAACTATGACGTGGAATGATTTGTATCAATAATTCCTTTAGTTATTTTCCGCCTGCATTATGTGATGTCACATTCCGTGGAGACTACTAATTCCGCATAAAATAAATAGCACATGTTCTTGGTCGTAATCATTCAGCGTAAATTTGTAAAATGCAGAAATTTACAAAAACCATGCATTTCCTCGCCGTTGCGCAAAAAGCAGAGTGATCGAAAGCGTACTAATTTGTTAATTAAACAATATGTGTTGTGGCACTAACATTTCTTCACTTAGAATTCCGACGTTTTTAATCCCATCTCCTACTCCAAGTCATTCTGGAAAAACGGCGCATCAAAATCAAATTAAAAAACGGAAAGTTTACATAGAAAAAAGTGGAAAGTAAAAAGGAAAAAGAACTGTTCTTGGCAGCGACAGAACAATGAAGAAAAACTCATTCTATTATATTATGTGTTTTTTATTCTAGGGAAAATGAAGGGGATTATGCATTATATTCAATGCTGAAGCGAAGAAAATAAAGAATCACGCTCTGAATAAAATAAATTTCAAAAAATCTGTCTTAGAAAATCTTCAAAGAAGGACAATAGGTCGGAATCTTTTTCTCAAATCGTTCTCTAATTTCAGGGTTGAGTGAACAACAATTTACTATTTAAAACTTTCATGTACTTAGGCGGCTATGTAAATTGAATTTTATATATATATTATCATCATCATTGTCAACCATTGTCAATCCACTGCTGGATGAAGGTCTCTCCAAGTTTCTTCCACAATTGTCTCTCTTGAGTCTGTCTCTTCCATGTCACTCCGGCATGCTTTCGAAATTCATTCATCCATTTCCCACGGGGTCTTCTTCTGGGTCTTTTTCTGTCCCTTGGAATCCAGTCTAAAATGTCAGTTATCCATCGGTGGTCTGTTTTTCTGGCAACATGTTCATCCTATTGCCATTTCAGTAATTTCAGTCTGATTATGATGTCGTCCACTTTTGTCATTTTCCTTATCCACAAGTTCCTCTTCTTATCTTTCCTGGTTACACCAAGCATTCATCTCTCCATGCTTCTTTGAATTGGCTGCAGTCTTTGTATATCTTCCTTATTTAAAGTCCATGTCTCTGCTCCATACGTAAGCACTGAGAGGATGCATTGATAAAAACACTTTCCCTTTAAGACATAATGACATACTGCTCTTAGAAATTGTACTGTTTCTTCTAAAAGCTCTCTATCCAAGTTTTATACGGCGATTAATTTCTTCATCAATGTGACCTTCACTTGATATCTGCTGCCCAAGATAAATGTAGCTATCGGTTGTTTCAAGCTTTTCACCATCAATCAGTAACTCTTCTTTTCTTGTAAAAGCATGTATAACGAAGTGAATTTCTCCGTCATTTTTATCCGCGCCGGGGTTCGAACCCGGGTCCACTCATTCCGGAATAAGTTGCTCTACCAATTAAGCTACACGGACATTGATTCTAATTGCTATCTGCCTTTATGTCGTGTGCGTCCTTCTGGCAGGTACGTCACATCTCCTCTCCTGGTACGTTACATCATCTCCCCCTTATTTTTCTTTTGAAGTGCTGCTCACATTTTTCCTATCTCGCGGTGTGGAAATAACATCACACCAATGCGAGATTTTGAACGGTCGGGTCATCCGGATAGTTCGGGCGCCATTATAACGAAGTGAATTTCTCCGTCATCTTTATGCGCGCCGGGGTTCGAACCCGGGTCCACTCATTCCGGAATAAGTTGCTCTACCAATTAAGCTACGCGGACATTGATTCTAATTGCTATCTGCCTTTATGTCGTGTGCGTCCTTCTGGCAGGTACGTCACATCTCCTGGTACGTTACACATGGTACACCACTTTTG
Organism: Macrothele yani; assembly: GCA_039090855.1. NCBI lineage: Eukaryota > Metazoa > Arthropoda > Arachnida > Araneae > Macrothelidae > Macrothele > Macrothele yani. The sequence goes on from CM077025.1 coordinate 111,263,585, forward strand.
TCTTCTGAAAGTACATTTTTAATCCTACTTCTTTACTCTTGTCAGCAAGTTCTTGGATCATACTCCGCAGCTCCGAAGGGGTAGTTGCAAAAATGACTACGTCATCAGCAAAACGAAAGTGAGTTAAATAATCTCCATTAATCTTTAACCCTTTGTTTTCCCAGTTCAATTATTGAAAGACATTTTGCAATGTGGCATTAAAGAGTTTAGGAGACATGGTGTCCCCTTTTCTCCCTCCCTTTCCAATTTTTATTAGTGCTGTATCCTCAAATATCCGAACCTTTGCACTTGTATTTTCTTAGATTTTATTAATAATGTTATTGTACGCATCTTCAATACCGTAGGATTTTAAAGCCATTGTAACTGCTGATGGTTTCCGGAATCGAAGGGCTTTTCACAATCAAAAAAAGCCATGCATAATGGGAGTTCATATTCTCTTGTTCTTTCAATTAGTTCTCTCAGTACATAGATGTGATCCACAGTGCTTTAAACACTACGAAATCCAGCCTGTTCTCTTGGTTGAGCCTTGTCTAGTGTTAACTCCAAGCGATGTCAAAAAACTTTAGTGAATACTTTATAAACCAATGATAGGAGGCTGATGGGCCTGTAGTCCCCGAGATCCTTTTACTGTAATCATATATATATATATATATATATATATATATATATATATATGTCTTTCAATCACTGAACTGGGAAAACAAAGGGATAAAGATTAATGGAGATTATCTAACCCACCTTCGTTTTGCTGATGACATAGTCATTTTTGCAACTACCCCATCAGAGCTACAGAGTATGATCCAGGAACTTGCTGACAAGAGTAAAGAAGTGGGATTAAAAATGAACTTTCAGAAGACAAAAGTGATGTACAATGCTTTTACAAGAAATGAAGATTTATCAATTGATGGAGAAAAGCTGGAGATAACAGACACGTACGTTTATCTTGGACAGCAGATATCAAGTGAGGGTCACATTGGTGAAGATATTAATCGGCGTACAAAACTTGCCTGGAGAGCTTTTGGAAGAAACAGCATAATTTTCAAGAGCAATATGCCATTATGTCTTAAAAGAAAAGTGTTTGATCAATGCATCCTTCCAGTGCTTACGTATGGTGCAGAGACGTGGACCTTAACTAAAAGAGACATACAAAGGCTGCAGACAACTCAAAGCAGCATGGAGAGGTGCATGCTTGGTGTAACCAGGAGAGATAAGAAGAGGAACACGTGGATCCGAAAAATGACAAGAGTGGAAGACATCATGATCAGAGTTAAATCCCTGAAATGGCAATGGGCTGGACATACTGCCAGAAGGACAGACCATCGATGGACAGCCAAAATTTTAGATTGGATTCCAAGGGACAGGAAAAGACCCAGAAGAAGACCACATGGGAGATGGGTGGATGAAATTCGAAAGTATGCGGGGAAACATGGAGGAGACTGGCACAAGACAGACCGTTGTGGAGGAAACTTGGGGAGACCTTCGTCCAGCAGTGGATTGATAATGGTTGATGATGATGATGATGATGATGATGATATATATATATATCCTTTACTCTGATCATATATATACACTACACTGACAAAACTCACCAGACACCTAGAAGAGAAACACAACATAGAATTTATTGACATACATTAGTACGGTGTCGGTCCACCTTTGGCCTTAATGCATGCACTGACCCTTCGAAGCTTGAAGTGGTTGGGTTTTGAGCTCTTTCGTTGCTATAAGGTGTTTATTGAGTGCTTTAGTTTCTGTGGTTGCGTGTATCTTCAAGTTGAAGTTCTACACTTTACGTTCGTGTATCTCCCAGGTTGGTGAGTGCCATATTTTCTCATTATTCACTGTTTCATTTTTCAACCAAGCTGGTCTTTTTTCGTTAAAGTCTCGCCATTGCTTCGCTGGCGGAGGCAGACAAGGGTGACGCCCACATCCTTATCTTGGCAGATCAGCCAGCATCCTCTTCTTCTTCTACCGCGGTAGCTCCTGCTCAGCTTAATGAGGTGGCTCCCGAGCGTCATTGCGACATCATGGACACCTCTTCTTCTCCAGCTATAACTCCCACCAAGTGCGGTGGTGCCAAGTCTCCTATCTACATCTCAGCAGATGATGACGTATCCGTTATCAGCAATACTGAGCTCACAGCTTCTACTTCTCATCAACATTCTGATCCGCCCTCACTGCTAGGGGCCGCTTCATCGAATTCTCGACCCATGTCTGCCCAAGCGTCCTATGCTTCTGCAACTTCTGGGGTCCTCACACCCCCAGTTTCATCTGCTATGCCTTTTCCTGAATCCTATGTCACTGTCGTCGGTTCTACTGCTACATCTGACATACCAGAGGATTCCCGAGCTGGTCACCTTTTTTTCTCCACTTTGGAACGGGGCGTCTATTTTGATGCGCTTCCCGACACTAAGCTGTGGCAATATAGCCGAGCCCTCAAAACTATCTTACCAAAGGATGCAATAGACTTTGTAGCTCAAAAACCCAGATCTGTCTTGGTCTATTTTAAAGATAAAGCGCATGCTGACCAGGTCCTTACGGAAGGTCTAACCATCAATGACGTGCATCTGTTAGCACAACCTGTTGCGCACCGCCCGGTGCAGGTGACCTTCTACCCCGTTCCACCAGAAGTATCCGACGCTCAGCAGGTACGGCAGAGTTGTTGGCTCCATAACAACTCTCTCTGCGGCTCCCAGAGACCCTGAAGACAAATCGATTCGGGGTGTCCGCCGCACTGCTCGAGTCCTCTTTTCATCTGTTGCTCAGCTGAAAGCGGTTCCGAATGTTTTGCACATCCGCTGTGGACAGCAACGCCGAAGAGTTGAGATAATCGCTTCACAGTATTGCACTATCTGTCAGAGCGAAAGTCACATAAGGGCTCAGTGCCCACGTGCCTCCCTGCAAACAGCTCCACACACTACATCTTCTTCTACTTTGTCCACCAACGCTTCACAGACTTCTTCCTATTCGAGGAAAGTCGCGGAATCAAGATCTTCCAAAAGTCAGCTTACTGCCGTTGGTCAACAAACGACTTTGATGCCTCCACCTCCTGCTGATCCTAAGAATTTTCCCAGGCTTCCAAAATCGACTCTCCCTAGTACTTTTACAACCACTGCTGATGTACATGTTGACCACTCCTCAGCTTTTACCGTTGGCTCCATGACACGAGTCACAGGTAACGCTTCGGGTTCAGACTCTCCAGACGATCATGAAGCTTTTGTGGTTGCTGGAAAACGCAGTGGTGCTACTCACCCCAAGACGAAGAAGTCAAAGACTCTGGCGTCCCGAAGATCATCTTGCTCTTCTACCCGCTCATCCACTCGCTCCGTCAGCTCTCGACGACCGTTCTCCAGGTCGCCTCTACACACTTCCTCTGAGACAGCATGTGAGGGTGCCTTTCCCTCACTAGATGAATTCACAACTTTTCTTGCTGAAAATGCTTTCCCTGCTGAGCCTCTGCCATACAAGGACGTGCTGGATTGCCTTTTAGGGTCCTCTAGCCCTTCCGCAGCACGCACTTCCATTCAGCAGTATGCAGCAGCTCTTCCACAAGTGCTGGTTCAATTACACTCACTTGAAAACACTCTTCGGCGCACTGCGGACGAAATCCCGTGGAGTGCTTGTTTTCTCCGTCGACTCCACTCCATCACTACAGCCAGTCAATTCCTACTGCATCCCACAACTAACCTAGACATTCAAGGTGGTGTCACTTAATTGTCGTGGTTTTGCGACACCTCTTGCGAATGCGCTGGTACGAGAGGATCTTGCTCCGCTGAATGCTGATTTATTACTTCTACAGGAAACAAACTGTACTTCCACCACCTCTGACAAACCAATATATATAAATTGTAACTTCTCATTGTACAGAATCATGTATATAGGTCGTTTCACGAACCACAGACATCTGTAAACTTTGTCGTTTTTACAGTGTATTCTTATCTTCAATTCCTGATTCAAATGTGTAATTTTACTTTTCAACTGTGTAAATTTGTGTTCTCCAATACTCACTGTGATGAGTTGTGTCTTCTCTCTGTATTTTCAGAGATTATTTTTTCTTTTGTATTCTCAGGAAAATGATTGTATATAACTATTTTTCATATCACCGTTGTATGTAACATGTAGTACCGCGAGCCACATTCATCTGCAAATTTTTCATCATCTGTCTTTCGAACTTTTGATTTCATGTTTGTCTCCTTGATCACTTGCAACCTCCTGGTTTTCCAGGTCACCCACAATGTATCACCTTTCGGTCAGAACTTTTTTTCATCAATATTGTGTAAAATTTATACTCTATAGTGCTCATCATTCTGGATTGATTTTACTCTCTGTATTACCAGAGATTCATGTTGCCTCGCCAGATTTCTACTGCACTTAACTGTTGTCATGCAAACGTTGCACCGAATCCTGTAATTAACGTAGCGCAAGCTGCACATTCTGTTAATTTCTCATCACCTGTCTTTTGAATCTATGTCTGCAAGCTCGAATTCTGTATTATTCCTTGCATCAATACTGTGCAAAATTAATATTGTATAACGCTCTTCAAGCTGAATTGTTCTTATTCTCTGCTTTGTCAGAGACTTTTGTTGCCTCACCAGACACTCGAGTGTAATTAACTGTTTTTTTACTATCATCAATGTACAAAACCGTGTAAATAAGCAGTAACGTAAGCTACAAGCATCTGTAAATATTTTTTTTTGTCATACATCATTTGAGATGATTTATTCAAGCAAATCTCCTGTATCTTTCTTCTAATAAATACTGTGTGAAAAACTGACCTTTCGAGACATTCTTTCGACTAAGTTTTGAAACACAGCGATAGGTATGCGCTTCCATTCAGTACATAATGCTGCCGCTAACTGTTGCTTAGTAGTGGGCCTTGGTTCCAAACTTTTTCTGCGGCGCTCTAATTGATCCCATAGGTGCTTTATGAGATTAAGATCAGGAATCTGTGCTAGCCAGTCCATACATGATACGGAATTATCATCAAACCAAGCCGTAACAGTCTTTGCTTTATGGAGCGGTGCATTATCCTGTTGGTACCAACAAGGCGTGGTTCCATAGTATTGCCACAGAGTTGGTAGAGCATAATTCTCCAGAATATCGAGGTAGACGTTCTTGTTAACAGGTTTGTCTACGATAACCAAAATGCCGGGACCATGACACGAAAAACACCCCCACACAAGTACACTGCCAGCTCCAAACTTGATCGTAAGAACAGTACACTGTGGTAAATAGCGTTCCACCGGGTACCGCCATACCCACATACGGCCATCAGTCTGATGTATCGTGTATTTGGATTCATCAGTCCATACGACCCGTTTCCATTGCTCTACGGTACACGATAAATGTTTTTTACACAATGCTAAACGAAGAGTAGCAGTCCGAGTGGAGATGAAAGGCGTATGAGCAGGCGCACGACCACGGTAACCCATAGAATAAATTTCCCTCTGAATGGTACGTCTACATACATACAGAGGTTCCAGCATTTTTACTCACCTGTACACGTCTTGTGCAGTACTCCGTCGATTAGCTGTAACGACTCTCCTGAGGCTTTGACGTCCTCCATCACTGATATTCTTTGGGCTGCCGGCAAGTTTTGCTGCTTCAGGCATGCCATGTGTCTTTCATATTGATATTCAGTACATCCAAAACAGTTTACTTGGGTATGTTTAAACGCCTCTCGGTTTCTCTTATGGACAACCCACTAATATAACACCCAGCAATCTTTCCTTTCTCAGAGCCAGTTCTCTCCCTCCGCGGCATTTTCACTCAACCTCACAGTGCGATATGATCGAGGTCAGCTGCAGGCTTGTTTTTATACCGTTTGCAGCTGTATCGCGCGTCTTAAAGACGCAGCGGATCTGTTCGTTTGCTTTTGAAGGGGTGTCCAGTGACTTTTGTCAGTATAGTGTATATCATCATGATTGTCAACGATCATCAATCTACTGCTGGATGAAAGTCTCCGCAAGTTGCTTTCACAACTGCCTGTCTTGAGTCGGGGTCCTCCATGTCATTCTGGCATACTTTCGGAATCCATTCACTCATCTCCCACATGGTCTTCTGGATCTTTTCCTGTTTCTTGCATTCCAGTATAAGATTTCGGTTGTCCATTGGTGGTACGTTGTTCTGGTAATACGTCCAGTCCATTGCCATTCCAGGGATTTTACTCGGTTCATGATGTGTGCCACTCTTGTCATTTTCCTTATCCACATGTCCCTCTTCTTATCTTTCCTGGTTACACCAAGCATGCATTTCTCCAGGCTTCATTCACTTGTATGCAGTCTTTGTACGTCTCTTTTAGTTAAGGTCTATGTCATAGGCGTAGCGCCCGGGAGGAGGAGGCACAGGGAGTCACGTGCCCCCTCCCCTCCAAAGAAAAAGTCGAAAAGATGATAACTAGTCGTTCGCCTTTTAAATGCTATAAACTGTGATATACAGCCAAAGGAACACTGCTACGCAATAGCAAGTATAACTGCTTTCCAGCAGTCATTCCATGCACAAGAGCTTGCAGTCATGTAGTGATGGTTTTCGTCATGATATAACTGCATGAGGGGCTTTGGAAGGATATTTTTTCATCCTCGTTAGGGGAATCAACTGAAGCTTTGCACACTTCGTAGTTTTGAATATATTAGGCATGTAATAAACCTAAGTTATGTCACTAATGGCAGTTGAACAGGAGCTTTTTTCGGAGAAACTATTTCCGAGTATCCCCCCAAGAAAAAAATTTGTTTACACTTATTTGTGCCCCCCCCCCTTCAAATGTTAGGTCGCGCTACGCCTATGATCCACGTTTCTGCTCCGTACTTAAGCACTAGAAAGATGCATTGATTGAACACTTTTTTTAAGACATAATGGTATATTGCTCTAAAAATAATACTGTTTCTTCCAAAAGCTCTCCAACCAAGTTTTATACGCCGATTAATTTCTTCATCAACGTGACCTTTGTTTGATATCTGCTGCCCAAGGTAAATGTAGGAATCGGTTACCTCCAGTTTTTCCACAGCAATTGATAGGTTTTCATTTCTTGTAAGAGCATTGTACATCAGTTTTGTCTTCATATATTGTATATATTTGTGCGTGCTTGACCGAATAGTTTTTGTTTCAAGAAAACCGCCGCTCGCATGTTATTCAGCAGCTCATCAATAATTATAATTCTTTTTCAGTTACTGATAAATGAATCGCAATAGATTCAACGTGATTCTTATTCATTTGTTTAGTAGGCTTAAATGGTGCGAAGGAGATATTTTTCCAAGCTGCATGTCTTAGTAATATACAGTAGATCTGTTTAATTGGGATCCAACTGACCACTTTGGCCCAGTTAAGGGGCAGCGCCAATTATGTGAAAATTTATCCCAAAGAGCTAATTCGGGATGCCCTTCACGAATTGTCACAAATGAACGGCTGCCCCGATTAATCGATAGCCTAATCAACCAGAATCTACTGTATAAGCAAACGTCAGCTGCTGATATGTTGTCTTATCACTTTCGTAGAGCACTTCAGTGAAATTGTTTACTAGAAGCAGACGCTATTTAAACTGCTGCCAGGTTATTTATGGACACTTGCAGCGTGCATCCATAGAACTCTTAAATTTTTTAACAAGTTTGTAAAATCATGCAATGCATTGATTATAATACGCTTTCCAACATACCAGAAATCATTACTCAAGTTATCACTCAAGTTATGAGAATAATGGCTGTGGAATAAATCTCGGTCCTGTGCCCTGACCTTTGATTCCATTTCGTTGATATTCAACAGAACCGGGTCGGTATACCTCCGAAATAACGTGATAAAGTTTTGTCGCAATCGAAGCATTTTTACCTAAGTTATGATGCATAAGGGCTATGGAATAGATCCCGCTCCTGTGTCCTAACCTTTGACCCTAATTTTGCCCATTTTCAATAGAATTTGTCCCCAGGCAGGCCCCTAAAACGAACTAATATTTCATCCAAATCGAAGCATTTTTACGTAAGTTATGACGCATAATGGCGATGGAAGTGATTCCGCTCCTATGTCCTCACCTTTGACTCCATTTCCCCGATTTTCAATAGGGTTTGTCGTCAGGTGGTCCCCTACTACATACGAAAATGACATCGAAATTGAACCTTTTTTACGTTAGTTATGACGCATAATAGCAGTGGAATGGATCCCGCTCCTATGTACTGACCTTTGACCGCATTTCGTTCACTTTAAATAGGGTTCCTTCCCAGGTGATTCCCTACCAGATACTAAAATTTCATCGAAATCGAACGATTGTTACGCGAGTTATCGTGAGGACGGAGATACGCACACAAAGCGTGACGTAATGAGACAGATGGCGTGACCGCACGGCAACAATCTCAAACTCGAGATTGTGACGTCATAAGATTTTTAAGCATTGGTAACATTAATGGAACGACGCCATGACACTAAAAACGTTATAATTCGGGGTGGTTATTTAACCCACTAAACGAATTCTCCTAAAGTCGAGATCAAGCTAAATCGATTTCTAGTACCAGAAAACTGTAGGTTAACGACTTTCATCAACATTCTTAGAGCAGTTTTCAAAATAAAATGTACATACATACATACATACATACAAGAATTGTTACTTTAAGGTGGACGTCAAATAATTTTGCTTCCTATACTTCCAATGGAAAAACTTCCGTACACATTTTCTTCACAATTAATGCGTTCCCAAGGATGAAAATTTGAACATCGATTAAAATAGCTTTATTTCATAACTTGGAATACTTAATATTTTCTAAACCATAACCGTAAGTATGCAATCCAACATTTATTTGTCCACTGACGTCATCAAAGTACAGGTCGCGCCATCTTTTTTTCAGGTTTCAACACCACCAAAGGAAACGTTATTGTTTTTTAATATAATTATGCTTATGTTTTAGAAAATGTTAAGTATTCCAAGTTATAGTATGAAGTTATTTTAATTGCTGTTCAAATTTCCATCCTTGGGAACACACTAATTGTGAAGGAAATGCGTGCAAAAGGTTTTCCATTGGAAATATAGGAAGCAAAATTACCTGACGTCCACTTTAATAGTGTGGGATAAGGGCGATGGAATGGATCCCGATCCTATGTCTTGACCTTTGACTCCATTTGTCCCATTTTTCAATAGAGTTCTTCTCCAGGTGGTCCCCTACCACATACTAAAATTTCGTCGAAATCGAACCTTTTTTATGCACTTTATGACGCATAAGTGCAATGGAATGCCTCCAGCTCCTATGTCCTGACCTTTGACTCCACTTCACCCATTTTCAATAGGGTTTGTCCCCAGGTGGTCGCCTATCACATACTAAAATTTCATTGAAATCGAACAATATTTACGCAAGTTATGACGCATTAGGGCAGTTGAATTGATTCCGCTCTTATGTCGTGACCTTTGATCCCACTTCACCCATTCTCAATAGCGTTCGTTCCCAGGTGGTCCCCTACCACATACTAAAATTTCATCGAAATCGAACCATTTTTACGTGAGTTATCGTGCCGAGAAACGGACGAACGGACGGAAAAAGCTGGAGCATATACGCTTCTTCCAGCTACGGTTGAAAAGCGTAAAAATGTGTTCTACTGAGAATGTGTGTGTGTTAAAGAGTGAGAGAAATTTCAGCATTCGGAACTGCAGCGCAATATAAGTAAAAACATTAATCGCGTTGTTACACAAAACCACGTGAGAGGAAAATATACTTTTTGGTTGGTGTTGTTTCGGGGTTCAAATACCACCGTGAACAATTCCAAACGGTGCATGCACTCGCTACTCCCTAATTTAGAGCCACTGGTTCAAGCGAAAGGAGAGAACCAGTGCCGAAAAACAAACTTTCCACCGTTGCCTCATCTAGTACACATACCGAGGACCACTCAGACGTACTATCAGAAGCTATGATTAACACCACCGGATTAACGAGGGTATAATACAGTACCATTGGAATGAAAAAATACTAAAAGAATAAAAAAAACATTCCACAAAGTAAAAATCAATGTTGCGGTGTAGAGGAGAACAAACACACAAAGCCACAAATCAAAATAACGTGTGTAAACAGTACTGCAAAGCATATGCAGTACTGTATGTGCGATATCCTCGTCGTTACATCAAGTTGAGCAAAACCACAAGTTTTCCGAAAAATTAAGCCATGTGTATTTTTGATTTCACTTTTTGTTCACTTTCTTTTTCATTATGTCTCACATCCCTTTTGAAATTCCCACCTCGCGTTTACGCGTTCCCTCGGCGCCTTCTTGCGGCTACCATTATTTGTAATGTACAGTTCAAGTGATTATGGTTACTGTTATAACCAGTGTGGGACATACTCCTGTAGTTATCCATTTTTAGTGAATTTCTTTCTTTCTAAATGCTCTTTAAGTAGGCTGAACAGGTGTAAAATACAGAGTCAAGTTAGAACTGTAAATGTCATTGGCGAAGTATTTTTCAGCCCATTTGAAGCCACAGCTATCGTAGATACGTGAGCTGTGTGTAGCCTAGCTTTGTCATGCAACAAAATAATCTGTTTGATTAATACACACAATTGACGTGGATTAGGAACATCAAACAGAAGTCATCGCTCTTTCCACGTTTATAAGTGAGTCACGGAAAAATTCTCATCGACCAACACCGGGAATCGAACTCAGTATGGGAAATTCGAGGCCGCTGTGGTGCAGTGGTAGCATGTCCGACTTGTAACTGGATGACCCTGGGTTTGATTCCCGGTGGCGGCCGATGAGAATTTTTCCGTGACTCACTTATAAACGTGGAAAGAGCGATGACTTCTGTTTGATAACCTGTTTAGACAATTTTTCTTGGGCACTTCTTGCGAATGGTGAGTCCACGATTCTCCCTTATGATGGTAGTGAAGTTCTATGTATTCATTATTGTTCTCCGTGCAAAAGAAACCCACCAAGGGTGCTCCGTTTTCCTCCCAGAATGCAGTAGCCATTAGTTTTCCTACAGTCGGCACTTCCTTGAATTTCTTTGGCAGTGGGGAACCCTTCTGGCGTCATTTACAGTCGGCTTGCTTTGTTTTATGGGGCAAAAGTATTAACGCAGGTCTCATCAGTGGTCACGATCTGACTCAAAGAGATGAAAAAGCACTTTCTCAGACTTAAAGACATGAGAAAACAGTGTGTAGATGGTGACCCGAAGCTACTTATAATCAAATGTCAACGCCTTTGGTGTCTAAAGTCTACACATCTCTCTGAGGAGCAGAACCTCTTAGGTGAATATTTCCACACTATGAACACTAATCTCGAATATCGCAGCTATGTCATATACCCTTATCATCCTTTTTTTAAAACAGAAACCTGTAGCACCCAATTGCATTCACTTGGGCCACAACTGTATCAGACATTTGCCTATGCGATTCATTTGATACTCCTTCTGAACCCTCGGAATACTTATTGCACCGATTTTCAGACACATGTATTTGTTAGCGTTTTGTCTTGCAATTATGTGTGAAACCTACGCAGAATTTTAGCAAATGTCACTTTCTCTTTCACAAGAATGATATAACGTTGTTCCACCTTCTCTGACGCAGGTACAGACTCCTTGCTTCTCACAATGGATCTCGCATAAGACACGTGGGCGACAATGGATCTCGCATAAGACACGTGGGCGACAATGGATCTCGCATAAGACACGTGGGCGACAATGGATCTCGCATAAGACACGTGGGCGACAATGGATCTCGCATAAGACACGTGGGCGACAATGGATCTCGCATAAGACACGTGGGCGAAACTAGTACTAGCCTGAAGGGTAGACTCGCACGTATTTACCGCATGGATCCTCTTGTAACTGGTACATAGCATAGGAAGTTAAGATAAAAAGTCCAGGTCAACCTTCAATCACCCTAGTATATCGACCATATGGGTAAGGTGTCTTAGTCAGCTCTCACGAATCACGTGGTTTGGGGAAAAGAAATTGTAGGAGTTCAAATAGGGAGTGATTATCAGCTCCAGGAAGGTAGGTGGCAGCATCTCAGCAGATGTACGCATTGTTAGCTGTACGAGGGCCGCCGATGTGAAGGTGTGGAAGGAATAGTCAGAAGAGGAGCATAGACCTTCATCCAACTTTACGTAAAAGATAACCCACCATTGGTTCATAATCAAGGCGAACGATGATTGGCACTTTCTGTCCGTGACAACAGATGTTCCACGATCTCTAACTAAAACCAGGATTCCCAGAGAAAGGCATCGGATTAAACCATCCAGCGGACACGCTCTGGGATGGTTCTATTCATCCAACGTTCCGGAAAAGGTAGACCACATTCAAGGCAAACGATGATTGGCACGTTCTGTCCGCGACAACAGACTGTCCACGATCCCTGACTACAACCAGGGTGCTCAGAAGAAGGCTTCAGATCAAATCATCCAGCGAACGCCCGTCTCGGATATCCCAGGTAGCACAGCCGTGCAATTTAACATAGGCCCAACACTGTGCCACCGTCTTTTGGTAATAGAAGACGGTGGATGAGTGTTGGGCCTAAGTAAAATTGCAAGGCTGTGCTACCTGGGATGGTTCTTAGGATTCGGCGACAGAGACATTCATCCAACTTTCCGGAAAAGGTAGACCACCATTGGTTGACATTCAAGGCAAACGATGATTGACACGTTCTGTCCTTGACAACAGACGGTTCACGATCCCTGACTACTACCAGAGTGCCCAGAGAAACGCTTCAGATTAAATCATACCGCGAACACCTTTCCGATGGTTCTTAGGATTAGGCGGCAGAGACATTCATCCAACTTCCCGGAAAAGGTAGACGATGATTGGCACGTTCTGTCCTTTACAACAGACGGTTCACGATCCCTGACTACTACCAGAGTGCCCAGAGAAACGCTTCAGATTAATACATGCCGCGAACACCCTTTCCGATGATTCTTAAGATTCGGCGGCAGAGACATTCATCCAACTTTCCGGAAAAGGTAGACCACCATTGGTTGGCATTCAAGGCAAACGATGATTGGCACTTTCTGTCCGTGACAACAGATGGTCCACGGTCGCTGACTAAAACCAAGATGCTCAGAGAAAGGCTTCTGATGAAACCATCCAGGGGATGCACTTTCCAATGGTTCTAAGGATTCGGTGGCCCATTCATGTGCACTTTAGTGATTGGCCATTCGACAGCAATTCATGCACAATAAATGACTGTTCATTGTGAATCTTGAAAGATGTGTTTTCCCCATTGTGAGTGATCTTCCAATCCGCCACTGCTTTTGTAGGGAGAAATTTTAGCTTACTTTTCTCGCTGCTGCTCACGTTCCAATGGATATATTTTTTTTAATTTTGTACCTGGGGATTACAACTTTTGGTGGGCATTTTGAACCCGAATCATGTAATCTGTCTCTAATCCTACTGTTTTGGTCTTGAGGTTTTTTCTATAATTAAAAAAATAGTTTGTCTATTTTTCTGAAAATTTACTGTCAATATAAGATTTAATAAGTACATTTATTTTGTCTTCACCATTTCGTTTCTTGATAAGTAACAGCTAGGAAATATGGTGAAACTTTAAAATGGGAATGAAACGTGAATATGATTCATTTGAATAGTGTGTTTGTTACGAGCGGTTACTCATTCGTGAACGGTGAATGCGTTCTAAGCTCCCGTTCTTTTGGGAGTTTGTTGATTTCTACTCTGATCTTCAATGGCAATTATGTCTTTGCCTCGAGCAGAGATTCATTCGTGAATGGTGAACGGGTTCCACCTAAGTTGGCGCTCGTAAATAGACAAAGCCATTGCTCTTTCCACATTTTTCTGTAATTAACACACAGCAACTGAAAAATTGTTATCCGGACACCGTTCGGATCGTACCCCAGATTTCTTGATAATCAGCTGAGTGCGTTCGCCTTACGTTACGGTGGCCAACAATTAACGTTAGTTAAGCAAAAACGTGGAAAGAGCGATGACTTTGTCTATTCATATTGTCTCCACGTATTTGGAAGATTTTCACTATCATTCTCGCCATTTGTATTTATTAGCTATAATTTAATAGTTTGTGCCGTTAAGCCCAACCTGATGGAGACGTCTCAGTTGCTAAGCTGTTGCTCTTTTGAGCAGTTTTCCCCGTTTCCGTTTTACGTCATTCCGGGCTAAATTAACCAATGAAATGGCCATTTTTAACCTGATGTGTTTCGATTTCCTTGAAATTCGGTGTGATTTAAGGCATGCAGATTTATACCAAAACCCCAAATTTCAGCTGTCCCACTCACGTGATTTCAAATTTCATGACTGAAAATTAGAAAATCGTGCCCTCCGAACAATCTTCGAGTGGTTGTATCTTGTTACCTAACTGTGCTAGAAATTTCCAAATTGAGTTTTTCTATAGCATTTTATATGAGCTTTCACGCAATATGCTGAAAACAAGATCACAGAAATAACCTTTAAACTTCATTTTTTTAAACTGCAATTTTAAAAATTTTAAACACTTCCATGGCATCCTTAAAATTTTGTTTAGCAGTATGCCAACTTTCAAGTTGGGACCGTATGTATACTGTTGCAACTGGTACAGAACTCCCAGCTATACACCTTTGATTGGTTATAATTTTTACATTTAGGAACGGCAGATGCAAATTTTGGTGAGCATATTCAGCCCGCAATACGTTGTCTGCTCGTGTCCCCATCGGTTTATCCGGGCCTATGTTTTGAGTCATTTGCTATAGTTTTAAAATAAATCAGGTTTCACCATTTCTATAAAAGTCTACTGTTAATATAAGAATTAAAGCGCTTATTTATCTACTTTTTATTTTTTATAAGTGATATCGAGGAAATATGGTAAGGTTTAAAAATGGGAATGAATCATGAATGCCGTTCCTTTGAATAGTATGTTCATGACGAGCAGAGATTTATTCGTGAAAGGTGAACGCGTTCTTCGCTCTCACTCTTTTGAGAGTTTGCCAATTTCCTCTCTGTCATTGAATGCGAATGGTGTGTTCACGACAAGCGAATATTCATTCGTTAAAGATGAACGCGTTCTGAGTTCCCACTCGTTTGGGAGTTTTCCCAATTCCTCTGTGGCTTTGAATGCGAACGGTGTATTCACGACAATTGGAGATTCATTCGTGAAAGGTGTACGCGTTCTAAGCTCCCACTGCTTTGGGATTTTGCCAATTTCCTCTCTGGCCTTGAATGCGAATGGTGTGTTCACGACAAGCGGAGATTCATTCGTGAAAAGTGAACGCTTTCTGAGCTCACACTCTTTTGGGAGTTTGCCAATTTCCTCTCTGGCCTTGAATGCGAATGGTGTGTTTATCACACGAGAAAAAAGAAACTCACTCAGCGTTCAGGAATGAACGCTGAGTGGGTTTTAACTAAGCTTGAGCTTTTTTGGGAAGTTCGCCGATTTCCTTTCCGGTCGTAAAAACTGGATTCCTACAACGAATGATTTGCTCAGTGAGTGTAGAAGGAGAACCGGAAGTGTTGGAAATGGAATGATCATGCATTTGAATGATCTTTCGTGAATGACTCTTTATCGTGAATAATGAATGAACTCCCAAGAAGGAATAATTTATGTCATTACTAGCGTGCATATTAATCGACCGTCATCAAAAGCGCACTAGCACAAAGCACAGTTACTGGACAGTGTGCGACTGATAAGAAATTGTGTAATCGGATTAATCTACGTTTCATTTTCATCGTGCCAACGGAAATATCCTTGTTCAACACTACCCTCTTGAAGAGCTTCAACCAGACAGCACGGATGGATCGAAACAGTAGTATATACCCATAGCGGAGGTATAGTCTTCTTATGAACATCACTTGGACCCCTCGTCCCTCGTTGAATGCGTTTTCAGAACCAGATCCAACCTAGAGTAATACTTGTACTTTCTGGCTCCGTTCTAGAGTAATACGCTCTCTTGTGTGTAACATACTACAGAGGTGAAGCACTTGTTTACATGGTGACACTGTATGCAAATAGCACCGAACTCTTTCAGAAAGACAACGCCCAGTATCACAATGCCAACAATGTGCAGGAAGAGTTCAAAGATCATGCCCATGCATTTCTTATGCTTCCGTGGCCAACAAGTTTCCCTGATTTGAATCCGATTGTGCCTTTACGGGATGCAGTGAAATGCAGATTTCTGTGGCACACGCTAGTGCCACGTTTTTTCAAAGAACGCCCAGACATCATTCGTTGCAGCTAGTACAAAATGCCTCAGGGCGCCTTCTGCGGTCTAGTGAAGACGATATTACGCCACGTGCGAGTGGTTATCATGGACAAATAATATCGCATACGCCGTTAGGCTGTTTTGTTGTCGTTTGGAGGTTCAACTACCATCGTGATCAATTCTATAAGCAGTATCCCGTCCTTAATTTAGGAGCACTCGTTCCACGGAAGGGACAGAGCCAGTGCTGTAAGAGAAATACACCATCCATGCTTTAATGGGATTCCCACACATGCCCATCTCGGAAGAAGGATTACAAGCCAACGCTCTGTATCACTCAACTACCAGGGCAGCTTGGCTGATAGGTGGGTGACTGCAATATTGTGAATTAGGCGTGCAATGGGAGAAGATCGTAATAAAATACTCTCTTTTGTAAGTAAAATACTACAGAGGTGAAGCACATGTCAAGACGACAAAGTTGCAGTCATAAATGCCGTCGGTGCAGCTTAATTGGGAAAGTATTCGGCTCCGTAGCAAAAGGATGAGGGTTTCGATCTCCGTCACCACAGGCAAACATTTTTGTGTTTTCGCATTGGCGCCCAATTGTAGAAATGGATCCATTGGCCTTTTTAGGTTCTTCGAAAAATGCATGATGTTCGTTCCACAGAGCGTCCAGAATTAATCAAAATTTGATCCGGACACTAACGATTCCGTCACAGCCTATTCTCAAATTTGGGGGGGTTGACTTACTACAGAGGTGAAACACATGTCAAAAATTAGCAGCGATTACGATAAATTTCGTCGGTGTAGCTGAATTGGGAGGCATTCAGAAAGATGAGGGTTAAAAATTCGTCACCGCTAAATTTGTGTTTTCACATGTAATCCAGTGGCGTAACCATGTTTCAAAATCTGGAGGTGGGGTAGGCGATCACACATACACGCATTATATATATATATATATATATATATATGTAAGAAAGGTGACATTGAGGATCTCGGAAACTACAGACCTATCAGCCTCCTATCAGTAGTTTATAAAATCTTCACTAAAGTTCTTTCACACCGCTTGAAGGTAACACTGGACATGGTGGCTCAACCGAGAGAACAAGCTGGATTCAGGAGTGGCTACAGCACAATAGATCATATCCATGTGCTGAGAGAACTAATTGAAAGAGCGAGGGAATATGAACTTCCATTGTGCATGGCTTTTATCGATTATGAAAAAGCCTTTGATTCGGTGAAACCATCAGCAGTTACAATGGCTCTGAAAACCTGCGGTATTGAAGATGCATACATTAATATTATTAATAACATCTATGAAAATGCAAGTGCAAAGATTAGGCTGTTTGAAAATACAACACACATAAAAATTGGAAAGGGAGTGAGACAAGGTGACACCATATCTCCGAAGCTCTTTAATGCCCCATTGGAGGGTGTTTTTCAGTCACTGAGCTGGGAAAACAAGGGGATAAAGATTAATGGAGATTATCTAACCCACCTTCGTTTTGCTGATGACGTAGTCATTTTTGCAACTAGCCCATCAGAGCTGCAGAGTATGATCCAGGAGCTTGCTGACAAGAGTAAAGAAGTGGGATTAAAAATGAACTTTCAGAAGACAAAAGTGATGTTCAATGCTTTTACAAGAAATGAAGATTTATCGATTGATGGAGAAAAGCTGGAGATAACAGACACGTACGTTTATCTTGGACAGCAGATATCAAGTGAGGGTCACATTGATGAAGAAATCAATCGGCGTACAAAACTTGCCTGGAGAGCTTTTGGAAGAAACAGCATAATTTTCAAGAGCAATATGCCATTATGTCTTAAAAGAAAAGTGTTGATCAATGCATCCTTCCAGTGCTTACGTATGGTGCAGAGACGTGGACCTTAGCTAAAAGAGACATACAAAGGCTGCAGACAACTCAAAGAAGCATGGAGAGGTGCATGCTTGGTGTAACCAGGAGAGATAAGAAGAGGAACTCGTGGATCCGAAAAATGACCAGAGTGGAAGGCATCATGATCAGAGTCAAATCCCTGAAATGGCCATGGGCTGGACATACTGCCAGAAGGACAGATCATCGATGGACAGCCGAAATTTTAGATTGGATTCCAAGGGACAGGTAAAGACCCAGAAGAAGACCACATGGGAGATGGGTGGATGAAATTCGAAAGTATGCAGGGGTGACATGGAGGAGACTGGCACAAGACAGACCGTTGTGGAGGAAACTTGGGGAGACCTTCGTCCAGCAGTGGATTGATAATGGTTGACAATGATGATGATGATGATTTATATGTATATATATATATATACATACTGTATAACATAGAGTTTGGGACTCCCTCCCCTACACACGCACACGCAGAAGCAAAGCGTTGCTGAGGCGCTATCTAACGGGCACGACATAGGCGCCTGTGCTGGCGAATTGTGGAACTTAGCAAATACAACCGTGAAACTATGATAGACAGGGCAGAAATGTAAATTGTTAACTGACGTTGCTTATTATAGGAATCTATATCGCTGTTTTATTAAGTACACATTATACACGTGTTTGCATTCTACGAAAAATTGTAATCTTATATTAGTAAATTTAGTTAGTTCACATCACAAAAAAGTGCATTATATCATTATATTTCCGAAAAATTGGGAGGGGGGTGCTTTACATTGGGGATCCCCGACCCTGAAAATCTGGGAGGGTCCTGACCCCCCGACCCCTCAGTGGTTACGCTTATAATGTAATCTTCCATGATCAGAAATAATTACACAATGACACAATAAGAGGAATCTTGTTTCTTGCTTGTAGATTATTTGATAAGAAAAGAAAGACCAAATTGTAGGCATACAAACGTTGTGTATGAGAGAACAGAAAATGCGGCGCAGCATGCATTAACTAGCGAGCAGACTTCGTGGAATTTTGCAAAGAATTAGAAAGCATTCAGAGTGTTGGTTGTACTCACGAACAGACGAGCTTAATTAGATGCATAAATTATACTTGAGATGATAGCTTCTCTGCGTTCATTCTCAAAGAAATGTGAAAGTGAACCGAGAAGAGAAAATATTTAATCTCTGAACTCCCTTAGGAAAATCAAAGAGAAATGCATATCTGACGCTTAATATCTCGTTCCATGTCGTTTCCGAAGCAGGCAATTATAGTCAAGTAAAGAAAATATCAAGAACCGAAGAGAGCGAACGCTTGAATTGAGGCGCGGCCCACTTGAAATCTGAAATCATCCCATTCAAAGGTATCTGAAGCGAACGGGATAAAAAAAAGATAACTCTTGAAAGGCTTTTCATGATTTGCTGTAAAGTGAACCTAATTTATCAGGTTAGAAAATCTCGGAGAACCCTAATTATTAAAGGTTCTCCGAAGTGTATCCCCATCGCATAGAATCGAATATTTATGTCCAAAGAAATACATCGGTTGCGAAGAATGAGTCGTTATCACTCTTCACTACGTATTTATATCTAATTTTAAAGCTTGCCAATGGGAATTCGTCAAGGTATACAACTAAGCTTCAGGTGGCAAGATGAGCTTTAGAAAACACGATAGGAAATGCCTAATTTGAGTTAGTCTATGTAAATCATTTCTACGAAGGAGTGACAGTATTTCAAATGCAAATAATGTATGTTAAGAAATGTAAAATTAATTGTGTGTGAGACGCGCACGAAAAACGTTCTGTGTGAGCTCGATGTGTCAACCAGTAACTCAATTGTTTGAAATGCATCCTCAATATCCGAGGTACGAAGATCGACCAAAAATTATGATAACAATTGTGATCACGCAGCTAACAGATGTGGAGTTTTAACTTTGTCAACTGGATTTTAAATGGTTAATTAAGTAGCCGGCTAATTGGCTGAAGTTCGTGGCACACAAAGCACACTTTAGACAGAAGTAACCGAACTCCAGGTAGAAAGAAGCAGTAATTCCACTGTAATTTAATTTCAACAATGTATCTCCAAATATTTGTACTTCAGGGCATCAATACTGTCCACTACCAGGATATAATCTCGCTTTAAAAACATGGATATAATGCGTATAAAAATGACACTTATTTGGCTGCCCCAGTGGCGCAGTGATTCAAGCGCTAGCCTTTGACCATTCGTCCTTGATGGGTCGGGGTTTGAATCCTAGTGAGGCATGAGTCGTGTTTGCCTTACGGCACTGGCTCTGTCCCTTATCTGGATCCAGGTGCCCTAAATTAGGAACGAGCGACTGCTTATTTCCCATTGAGTTGCTCACGGTGATCGTTAACACCTCTCTCTCCCCCAAAAAAGACACTTATTTGTTGATCGCATATGAATCGACAGGCTATATCTCTTTTGCAACATCAACTCTTTACAATCTACCCTCAAACTCCCCAGATCTCTACAAATTTCCACAAAATCTCCGCTTCACATTCAGTCTTGTCATTTTTTGCTCTGACTTGCTGCCAGTGTTGCCAAATTCTAAGAGCCGTTCAGGGGAAATAATGTATCATGCAGGAAGAAAATGCTTAACCAAGAAGTTGCTAAATTTACGTAAAGAAACAGAAATTCAAAAGGAAGGATAAATAGAGGTATACGTTACACACACCTATACGAAGAGCAATAACCCTCTGCATAGAGAGTATGAATAATATATCGTAATAGCAACACTGCGGAGCCTAAAGTTGCATGTGCATATTACATCTGTGTTGTGGTAGTTCAAATGGCGATAAAACGGTGAACGTTGTACTTTTTTTTTATGGGTGGTTTAACGACCACCGTGAGCAATTCAATGGGCTATAAGCAGTCGCCCGTCTCCAATTTAGGGTCACTGGTTCCAGGGAAGGGAGAGAGCCAGTGCCGTAAGACAAACGCAACATCCATGCCTCACGTGGTTTCGAACCCGGACCTCTTTCGGATGAATGATCAGAGACCATCGCTTTATATCCAATTAATAAAAAAAGAATTCCCAATTAAAACAAAAAGAAAAGGAAGGTAAATTTAAATATATACACCGTGTGCACGTTAAGTAATGAAATAAAAAGTGTTATATCAAAACAACAAACTATATTTTGAATTGTCACATATACAGATTCAAAATAATCTCCCTCCAATTCCACACAACGGTGAGGTGAACCTTTCGTACAGGTATTCTAAAGCACTGTGGAAATCTTGAACCAGAACCTCCTTTAGTCTATTCGTCAGCCTTTCATGTTGCTGAAACGCTCCTCTTTCAAGGTACACTTCCCCTTTGGGAAGAGAAAAAGTCTACGGGAGCCAAATCTGGCGAGTAGGGTGCATGTTCGATCACATTGATCGACTTCGAAGCCAGGAACTGCTTCACAAGCAACATGCAACCTGATGCTCTCTCTGTTTTTTTGTCAACGTGTGCAACCCAAACTTCAAACAAATTTTTCTCTTGTATAGATCTTTTTCTAAGATTATCCTGGCCGTCTCGCAAGCTGTCCAGCGAGTAGCCTAGTAGATATTCGCCTGTCATATGCAACAATTTTGCTAGCCTTCACCACATTTTACTTGTCAGTGCAGAAACTGGCCGTCCTATGCGTGGTTCATTCTCGTGGGATACCCCCTTCCTTTCTTTAAACGTTTAAAAACCTGCGGGACACCTGTGCTTGGTTTGTACAATCATCGCCGTAATTTTGTTTTCTTTTTTAGGTCTTGGTATACTTCCGTGGCAGTTTTTTTCCTAATTTACAGCAAAATTTTACCACAGTTCTTTGCTCCATTACGCAACTTCTGACACGGTTCACTCGCACAGTCTTACTTCAACGGTGGCTACACGAATACTTACAGCACACTCTAGCGGTGAAAACTATAAACACATGTGTTACTTTTATTCGAAGGGATATCCTGTAAAAAATCAGTCTCATTACTTAACGGACACAGAGATATCAGTTGACATCTGATTTGAGCATAATGGTTCAGTTCTTAGATGAATAGTATACCGTGCTCCATAGGATACCCTTCATGGTTTTGTAACCAATAATCATGAAACGGTCAGAGGGCGCTACCATCGAACGTTAGGTTAGGAAGCCTCATCATTTTAAAAAGAGGAGATAAATGGTGGGAAATTTATTTTTTCGCCAATTTCTACAATCGAAGCTTCGCTAGGGCATTGCATAGTTTTCACAAAGACAAATGCAGAGAAAATTTGTTGCAGCGAAATTTATTTAGCAGTGTTTTTACCAGTTGCTGTAACCTGATGAGAACTGTAACGTACTAGATTTCTTCAACCGTTCTTTACTGAAATACACTAGGCTTGTTCAACTCACTCCGTACTAAACGTTCATTCAGTACTAAACATTCATTCAGTACTAAACGTTCATTCAGTACTAAACGTTCATTCAGTACTGAACGTTCATTCAGTACTAAACGTTCATTCAGTACTAAACGTTCATTCAGTACTAAACATACATTCAGTTCTAAACTTTCATAACTTATGACTAGAAGTTTATATCCGAAACTCGTATTATTTTTTCTGGTAAATTCAAAAAGAGCATTACTGAAAATATCTGCCAAAATTGATAAGGTATCAACTACCCTATTATAATCGCAAGAAGTGCTACGTTGATCGACTACTACAGTTATGTAGAAGTTGTAAATTATTCCACTCCGTCATTATGGCAATAATCACAAAGTAAAATATACAGAAAACACTCTCTTCTCAACCCAAAGCCAACCGTCTCATCTATGGACAATACTGTTGGTTATTTCTAAATAAATTAGATCTATATCAATTTCAATCAATTAATGATTCCTAGCTTAGGTTGAGAGACCCGAACCCACAGCGCTATGCGCCTTTTGGCAGGTGAAAGAGAAACTAAGAGAGTTAGGAGCAGATTGCCCTGATAGAATAGCACGAAAGAAAAGTATGGAAATATTAGAGCAGAAGGAGTAAATGGTTTCCCGTTAAATTGTGAAGTTGTAAGCTGCCCTACATACTTACCTGCAACAACAAGCTGTTCCGAGCAATATTTCTCTAAATTAGACCTATAATTGAAGTTAGCCTATTATGTAACGCAGCAAGCAACTCACCAGCTGTACGGAAATAAGCCTTTCATTCAGCATAGGATAAATAGGAACTACCATTCATTATAAATTAACTATTTATTTAAGACCTTGAATGAAAATAAACATTTGAACATCTATAAAACTACATCTCCAAAACCCACATATACTGTATATCTTATTATATTAACGCGCACACGCTATACATTGCCGATATAATTATTTTCGGTCAGGAACTAACTGCGCAATTTACTAACTGACATCAGTAGAACGGGTGTACAGGTGACGCTCGCTACAGCAAACAAAAATGAAAAGTGAGCGCAGCGCTACCTGCATTTCGGGTAAACATGCGCTGAGGCCTCTAGTTCAAATGTCGTGGAACTCCAAAAGTCATAGTTCTCATCATAAGAATTTCTAACAAGTACATGGAGGTCGGCGCCGGAAGTTTTCTTTTTCTCTTTTTCATTGGAGGTTTAAGGACTACCGTGAGCAACTCAATGGGCTATAAGCAGTCGCCCGTACTTAATTTAGGGTCACTGGTTCCATGGAAGGAAGAGGGCCAGCGCCGTAATACAAACACAACATCCATGACTCTCCGGCATTCAAACCCGGACCCATCTAGGACGAATGATCAGAAGCTATCGCTTAGACCACTGCACCACCGGGCTGGCATCCCGGAAGTTTTCCCTGGTCGTAGTAACATCTGAAATTTTATGAAAATTGTATTGTATGTGCCTTGAACTTTGAATTTCAGTTCATAGAAAAGCATCGTTCAATTATTTAAAGCAAGAAGAATACAAACCGCAATTCAAGCCTATTGCCATATCTGCTGTTGTTTTCCGAATATGCCCGAGTATTTAACCCTTCAAGCTGCCGATGTGTCTCGTCCAGATTGTGCTCAAAATTTTCTGCGCTCCCCAAACGGAAATACTCACATAGCTTCCGGAATTTGCAAAGGTTTGACAAAACAATTTCTTTCCCCTTCAAATTTCAGCAGTGCCGACCGTAAGTCTGTCAATGGTGATACGCGCTTTCTTCTAGTCCTTTATTCTGAGCTCCATGTCGCAAAGCATGATGGAGAAAGGGATAGTCCCTCTGAAACGGCTACCATGCCACTGGAAAGAAACAAGGGACTCAAATATCTCATTTCTTTCTTAGATTTTTTCTCTATTATAGTCCTTTTAGCTGGTAATTAATCAGACAGCATTAGTGACAATCACTCCCTAATTTACCACTACAAATAAAACAGCTAAGAGGGAAAAGTAACGCTTTTTTGGGTTCACTGGTTCACTCATTTTAGCAACATTCAGCCCGCTTCTTAGACAGCAAATATATTCGTTTAAGAGCATTTTGGCCAGTTTTGCTAATACTGAGTTAACTCGTTCCACCCGGTTAAAGTATTAAGCAAGCCTATACCTAACACACAAATATTTTGCAAAGAAGAAATAAATATTATAACGGCCTGCGAGCTGATTAGAAGGGCATTTTTGGCTTCTTCTGCACGCAAAGTAAAGTGACATTCAACTGCAGCGCCACCTATAAAGTTGATGTTTGGGGGGGTGTTTTTTGGGGAGGAGGGTTAACGACGGGCTATAAGCAGTCGCCCGTTACCAATTTAGGGCTACTAGTTCCAGGGAGCTGAGAGTGACAGTGCCGTAAGACAAACACAACGTCCGTGCTTTACCGGGATTCGAACCCATCTCGGATGAATGGTCATAAGCTGACGCTTAGACCACAGCGCCCCAGGAAAGCTAAGTTGATGCTTCCGAACGTAGAGTGTTTCAGCCAGGTCGACACATTATATCTTCTGGGCTGTGCTTTGGATTGTACTATTCTGGATGGTAGTTTAGCTGGGTCAGAGCTCCTCTAGGGAAACGCAAGGCCGGTATAAAGGCCATACGGTTCTTGCGTTCTTTCCCCTAGAGGAGCTATGAGTTCCATTCTATTGAGTTCTATTGTATGAACTCCGCATCACAATGAACACGTGCTGTCAAGAATTAATATTTCATGGAACCCTCCCCTCCCCATTTGCTTTGGTTCTTCGAAGAAATGTTTCGTCCCACTCGCATCCCCCCCGCTATCAATTTAATACCTCTGTGTTACGAATGGTGGGAGAAGTAATTCATCCCTTCCACATCATCGTCTACTCGTCAAAGTTACATTTCTCATCTGGACAGTCAGCAACAGAGAGTACGAGGCACTTCATTCAGTAACTTCTCTTGCCTAAACTCTTTCGACGCAGCTGTGCCGTTAAAAATACACTGCCGGACAATTGCTAAGGACGGATGACAATAGAAACGATAGCAACCATAATATGGAAGGCAGGAAAATGTGGAAATTAGCATAAGTGCGAGATACAGTAAGACGTGTTGTGCGTATGCAATTTTTGGATTGCCGAACTTGTTCGTGACGTCATAGCGCTGATAAGAGATATAAAGGATTTGACGCGTATTGACCGTTGTTGTTCAAACGCAAAGTTGAAAGCGAAAGAATCAATCGACAAACTTGCAATTTTCAGTATGTCTTCCCGACATCACCTAGATGATTTTACGCGTGGCCGTATTATTGGCAAGATTGAAGAAGGGCGAAAAATAACAGATGTTGCCAGGGAGTTCGACGTCAGCCACAGTGTTGTTTCAAGGCTTTGGAAATCATTTCAAACAAATGGAGAGTGCAGCAAACGTCACGGGGGAGGTCGTGTTCGCAGTACGACACCTGCAGAAGATCGGTACATAGTGCTATCAACAAAAAGACACCGGCGCAGCACAGCTAGTGAGGTAGCAAATCAGTTTATGGCTGCTACTGGCAAGCGGATTTCCCGAAAAACTGTCGCCAGACGTTTGCATGAAGGAGGACTATACGCCCGCCGTCCTGTTGTGTGCATTCCATTGTCCATACGTCAACGTACCGCCCGTTTGCAATGGTGCCATCAACATCGCAATTGGACTGATAACGACTGGTCTTCTGTCCTCTTCTCAGATGAGAGTAGATACAGTCTATCGTCTGATTGTCGACGACAACTGATCTGGCGTGATAGTGGTACTGCATATTGTCCAGCAAACATACAGGAAAGGGACCGATATCCGACATGTAGTGTCATGGTATGGACTGGCATCATGATCAATGGCCGTACGTCTCTCTATGTGCTTCCAACTGGGACTATGACTGGCCAACGATACATTAATGATGTTCTGCTACCACATGTTCGCATGTTCCGTGGTGCTGTCGGTGATAGATTCATTTTCATGGACGACAACGCAACACGTCATCGAACAGTCGCTGTCCAGGAGTGTCTTGAGAGCGAGGATATTCAGTGCCTCGTATGGCCAGCACATTCTCCAGATCTGAATCCCATTGAAAATGTGTGGGATGCTTTGGGGAGGAGTCTTGCTGGTCGCCAATGCCCTCCAATAAACAAGGACACTCTCATCCGTGCACTGACAGAGGAATGGGATAAATTACCCCAACAGCTGCTTGATAAAGTTGTGCAAAGCATGACACCACGTGTGGAATCATGGTGGCCATATCCCGTATTAACATCTTACGCCGGAACGCCTGCGGACGGTAATTGCATTTTTTTACGTTTACGTATTCTGCACAAAATGGCCTGTTTGTCCCTTGAACACGTTCCAAAGCTTTCTGGATTTCAGAGCACAATAAATTGTCTTTCTTGTAATGCCCTGGCATTCTGAAATTATTTTATTTCACTTGGCATCCAACCACACTTCCTTTTTTATGCTCTATATAGCCGTTTATGATCCGTCCTTAGCAGTTGTCCAGCAGTGTATATATCTTAAATCGCAGTTTGGCTTGATAAAGTGTCGTACAAAAAAAATATTTCGGATAATTAATTTTGTTTCTTTTTGCTCTACACGCTAGGGACTACATTTCGTAGGAGAGGTAGCTGTTTCTTACCTTCCAAAACAGTACACTCGTAAGTTGACTTGAAGTATAGGCACTGTAGTATGGGAAACGTATCTCGTCAACATGTTGTTCAATGGTATATGGCTGGATTGTATTGGGCGTCCAAGCGAGCAGCTCACCGGAAATCAGCACATAACGGGTTGAAGAAACGAAATCGCTCCCTTGGAAATTTTCATTTGTTCCCTTTGTTAAAATACACTATATCATCAAAGGTATACGAACAGCCCTTGCAGGCATTCTTTAATGAAACAGAATGTATGTAAGAAATTAAATTCCAGCAAAAACTACAGTAATTTTATATACTTCTTCAGCATAAAATACATAATAAAAAATCTTGTTTATACATTTACCTTCCCAATTCCTTTTCTGGAGAGCAAAATATACACAATCCACGGTTCATAAAAAAAATTTCCCGAGTCCACTTACAATTAAATTTTCCACCCCGAAAATTTAAGTGGTAAATGATATCAGTACAAAAATTATTGAATATCGCAATTGCTGCAAACTGGAAGGGGGCAAAGTCGCACAGAGAACATCCCGTTCCACCGCTACCCAGATGTGCTCTATTGGATTCAAATCTGGGGTCTGCGCAGACCACTGAAACAAAAAAGATGCTTCTGCGTATTTCTGGAACCTTTCGATGACGATATGAGCCTTATGAGTCATGATGATAAAACGTACCATGAAGGAATGAACTTTGTAGGCAACGATTCTTCGTGGCATTCAGATGTCCTTCGATGGGTATGTCTTTCTTTTTTTTTTAGGTGGGGCAGAGGGGGTTAACGACCACCGTGAGCACCTCAGTGGGTTATAAGCAGTCACCCGTCCCTAATTTTGGGTAAGTGGTTCTAGGGAAGAAACAGTACCGTAAGATAGACACAACATCTGTACCTCAGAAGAATTCGAATCCAGATCTATCTCGGACGAATGGTAAGAAATCAGGGCTTAGACCACTGCGCCAGCGGGGCTGCCCAAGAGGACAAATACGTGCTAGCGAAACATTTCCCACTCTATCACAGCTCCAACACCGGCTTGTACTGTTGACATCTGAGGTGGGGGGAGGGGTTGGCTCTAGCTGCTGGAGCAAAACTGTGATCCCGCCATCCGTACGATGCAGAAGGAACATGGTTCATCTATAATCGGTCGACTTGTTTCCAATCCTCAAAAGTCCATTGTCGATATTCATACTCCCAATGAAGGTGCTCTTTCGTACTTTACTCTGACAGCGTCAGCAGCTGATAATATATTTGGCTGTTGTAA
Source organism: Macrothele yani (assembly GCA_039090855.1). Taxonomy (NCBI): domain Eukaryota; kingdom Metazoa; phylum Arthropoda; class Arachnida; order Araneae; family Macrothelidae; genus Macrothele; species Macrothele yani. The sequence continues at coordinate 111,291,849 of CM077025.1, forward strand.
AAACCATTTTCGACATGATCTGAAACGAGGTACGTTCAAAGGTAGCACTTGTTACACCAATGTTGAACTCTCAAGTGATTTGCCGATTTATGGTCCATCAATTCACATGTATGATTCTCGCTACTTTCCTTTGACCTATGTGATCCACCAGTTGTTCTCATTCACAAGATCGCCGATTCCTGGATGTTTCTTCCTGCGTATCGCGCCATTCACGGTAAACCCTTGCCTCGATCGTGCGTCGAGTGAAAAACCCAGACAGATAGCCGTTTCGAAGATCCTAGAACCGGTACGCTTAGTGCCAGGTATTGTGAGTTGATCAAAGACGCTCAGATCACTCATTTTGCCCAGTTAGATTCTCAATTAAAAGCTAACTGATGCTCGACGAACTTGGTCTGCCTGAATCATTGCGCTCACGTGACGTATTGTGTGTGTATGTGACGTGGGCAGATTTACCTAATGCACTGTCTCTCAGTGTATGTTATGAAATATGTAATTTCCTTTTTTGTAGAGATTTAGGTGATCTGGAAAATAAGAAGTAGTTAAGCCAAGCTAAGACTAGCAGAAAGCTTGAAGCTTGTGGTCATACATATAATATTTCTATCGCTGATGAAATGTCTATTTTATATTACCTACTTTAAATTTCTTTGGCATTGCTCCAACTCCGACCATTCTTGTGATCTATCATTTACTCATGCTTGAAGTCGTAACCCATTACAGTTTAAGTATCCGTTATCCGAAGATCTCAAAACCGAGAACCTCAGAAATGCGAACATTTTTTCGAGTGCCAACATGACCTCAGAAATGAAGAACTTCAGACGGATCTGTGTAGGTTCCAAAGCGTCGTGTAGATGTCTGCGTACTCTGACGGTTAAGACACGTGACATCAAATACCCTGGGTAGAGATCTCGCGAGCCGATTTTTTGTTCCGATACGACCCGGTTCTTTCAATTCTCTTCACCAAAACAATGCGACCACATTAGTTCGAACGTTTCGTTCGTCTGCACTTCCGGCGAACGATTCCTTCAGCTGATTAGACCTTATATATCGATATCAAACATTTTACTCATGTTGTAAACAATATTAAATTGTATTGTTTTGGATTCTAAAAAAAGTAAAGTGTTTGCGTTTCGCAACATCTCTCCCAATCTACCGAGTTTTCCTCCAGTCTACTTTTCCATTAGGGTCTTCTTCTCCCCCGGTTGCGGTGTTCGGTGTTGCTGTTCACGGGCATCCATGTGTACGGGTCTGGGGTTCTGGTGTGGGGTGGGATTGCTGTCGCAATATCTTAATTTCTCACAGTGAGTTCGACTAATTCCTGCAAAGCAGTCAAATGGGGCAGGCAAAGTTAGTTTACCAAAAACCTAACAGAAAAATTGCTTCTGTAAAATTAAAAACATAAATTGAAATTGAAAATGTTTCATTAAACCGAATGGACCAACGAATGGCACAAACGGATTCGATCATCTAAACGGATTTGCGATTGTTAATGAGATTTATCCATTTTTAAATGCGCATAATGTGTGTGAGTGATGAAATGTGAAATCAATTTTTTGTTGAAACCGAAAGTAAACAACATACTCTTCACTGATGAGATCAACGTCCAATTTCAGGTGCATCAAGAAGAAACCTAACAACGCTGTCTCAATTCTCGCAGAGTTGTAACATACCGAGTTATGTATAAAGGAATCAAAAAACCGTGTATTTTCGATAAACTGAAATTCAAATTTGAACGCATAATCGCAAAAAGCGTATAAATGAATTACATACAACCGAGTAAAAAAAACTATATAAACTAGAGTAAAATATCGAAAATAACGTAGAATTATGTATAAAAGTGAAAACCGTATGACTGAGAAACGTATAACTAAAGTTCAAATGTATAGTGACTTTATCTGTAGCTTATTCTAATGACATAATTTCGTCCGGTTTTGCAGCAGTCCAGTAAGTTTTATTCTCTGAAACAAAAGCACATATTTAAATATCTTTCCCCTGTTTTTAAAAATAGTTCAGGCGCCCTTGTAATCCTATGAGTATATGCACATTAGAACACCAATTTTCAAGATACATTACTTTACGAAGACGATTTGGCGGATGCTCTGTTTGAATTGCAGATGCATGATTATTCATAGCGAACTTCAATAAGAACTTCATATATCCGCGGTATCGAAATAAAGTTTTAAGATTAAAATTAGACTTCATATTTGTGTATGTTATTAATACTTTCTCTCTCACCTGTTTCGTAGAAATGTTGGTTTAATGAATTGTATACCTGACTTCCGCCTTCTGATTGCATTCCGACATGTCTTTAGACCCTTGCGACTGAACATTTTTGTTTATATTGAGGGTTTGTAGAAATAATCACAAAAGTGTTAGGCTTTTCGAAGAAGAAAATGCGTTTCAAGCTAAAAAAAAAACGGTAATTGAAACAAACGAGGGAAGAAAATCACTTTTTGGAATTAGAAATATCCTTTTGTGATATCTAAGAAAAAAATGTCTTTTAGATTATGAATAGATATCACATTACGGCTTATGTAAAATCCAAAAATAGTGACAAATGAAATGAATCTTTCAGCAGACACCGTATTTTATCAGATCTCTCCGTAAATTTATGCAAAAGTAATTTTTCCCAGTTTCGAAGATTCATCAGGTCGTTCTAGAGATTCACGCATTGGTCGCTACAAGTTCGCATCCTTCTGGAGAAGATAAGAGGATTAACTTTGGTTGCTTTATCGATTTTAGCTACCAGCATAATTATACGAGCAGTAAATCTTATCAGCGATCTTTTGTTCGTTCTGACAAAGGGAGCGTTATGAGTTGGACGCAGACTAATTGACAACAGCACGGCAAGAGCTCCAAGTCACCTCTCAGCAGACTTTGAGACAGCAAAACGGGGGTTGGACGCGTTCAAAAGACCACCATCCCGAAGAAGATATAGATGTAACAGTTGGAGAATTAGTAACATATTGTGTTGAGTGCTGCTGAGGAAGAGGGTGTGTTTCTGAATCTTTGCAACGCACACGTCGGCGTCTAGCTTCTTTGTTTGAAAAGTATTTGGTGAACGAATGAATAGAAGGTGACTTCCGTCTCACTGAAATGGTGTTGCCACGCTAACTAATAAAGAAAGCAATTGTTCACGCTGTTGCTTTCCACTAAAGATAGGGGAAATAAGGTATAACTGATTTCCTTCAGATTTCTGGTCTCAAAATTTCGTCCCAGGATTCGGTACTTTGACCGAAGTTCGATAATTCCTTACGCCGAGTACAATCGCGCTTAATTAATATTTAAGATTTTCATTTTGGCATATAAGATATGAGTTTCCTAGAACTTTGAGGTCTGCATCTAACGAGAGACTGAATCAAAAAGAGAGCTGTGTATCTCTGTCTCAATATTTCAATCCTACCACCACACGGTAGTACCATCATTAGGTCTTCCTTACTCCACTCGCCTCACGAATCAAAGTTGGTACATTGCCTCTCCAACTATTCGTCTCGGCCTGAATTGGTCCATGTAAGCTCCAAAGTCGACTTCTCCGACTGTGACGTACTCATGAAGTGATGCATGAGGGTAAAGGGCAAGTTACAGCGATAAACCTTGTCGGTGTGGTTCAGTCGGTAGAACAGCCGCTCCGCGGTAAGTAGGTAAGAGTTCGAACACCACCACCACCGGCTGAAAGAGCTCTTTCGGTGCATTAGCGAACGAACATGAAATGAATCTCCTGGCCGTAAGATAAGAAACAAAATGTGTAATGCTTCTTCCACACATCGTTTGGTAACTTAGTAGAAATTATTTCTTCAACAGTGAGTGAGCACGGTTAGTCGGCGGACCAGGAACCTGCGATTTCGTTCCCGGCCTTCCTCAAAAAGGGGTATATGAGACGTACTACAGAGATGATGTGTGAGTCAAAACGGCTATTTGCAGGGATAAGACTTGCCGGCGTAGTTCAATGGATGGAATAGTCGCTCCGGAGTAGGAAGATGAGAGTTCGAATACCACCGCTGTCAAATAAGGCTTTTTGTCCATGCCTCATCCGAATCTCATTCGTTATCATCCAGCCAGTCCAATTTTGGTGTGCTCTTTATCTTATGACTCTTCCCTGCATGACGAGCAACGTACCACGTGATGTGACATATATGGCGTACTACTGAGGTGACTGCTGAGTCAAATCAACTATGAAGTAGTGATGAGCCTTCCAGCGTACTTCAGTTGGGAGAACAGTCGATTTGGAGTAGGAAGACGCGGTACCGAAACCACCATTGGCAAAAATCGTTATATCTTATATTAGCGCCCAAACTTGTGTGTTACGTTTTCCACACAATGCACGAAATTAATAAAATTAATGTTTCTAAAATGATATGGTTCTTCCCACACAGCACAGAATATTTCGTATATGTTACAAGTACGTAGCACTGAAACATTGAGACTTTTCAGATACGTTGCGCAATGTAACAGTCTTACGGTTACGTCAAAATGTCCTCAAACGTTACATAACTTTGAAACATAACCAATACGTTACAGTGAAAGGTCTTTGTAACTTCATCATACCAACTTCATGTTACTGTTACGTATTTGAAAGATATTTGTGGCATCATCATATTACTGTTACGTATTTACTACGTTGAACAATATAGGTGTAATAAACTTTGTGAAATCACAATAAAAAATATTACCCTCGAAGCTGTTTCAAACGCAACAAGTCGTATTACGAATTATTTACGTTTTCACAGGTTCAACGCAGTCCGCTGTCCATTGGGAACAGTGACGGCGTTTATATATTGATAACAAAGGAAATAAAAATCGGTCCCAAATGTGGGTGTCGAATTTCTACTATATATGTGGAATAGACTATATTTCAGCAAAAAATAAAAAATCAAATTTATCGTTTCTCTAAATGCCTACCAATATGAAATTTCTCAGCTTCAAGAAAAAAAAAACATGCTGGTATAGTATATTATTACAACAACACAGCCATCTACTTAGATTTTATAAAACGCATTTTAGAATTAAAAAATTATAATAATCCAAACAATTACTTACTTTCAGATAATCTTGAATCACAAAAGAAAAGGATGAAATGTTAAATCAACTAACTAGCTAATTTGAGTACGACAGTATCACCAAAGAATATCCCAGTAGCACATGGAAATACGAATACAAGAGTGCTTCGGTGAAATAGCATAGATGCGCATGCGCATCCACGCCGTTGCCAAACCCAAAAATCTTAAATATCGCCGGAATGTAATATCAAGGTAGCAATTATGTGCAATGGAAATTATAAAACAGTAGTATCGGGGAATGCTATTTTTAACGTAACCGTAATGTACAAAGAGTTATGTTCCAAAATAGATGTTGCTGAAACGTAATTGTAAGATATCTCTGAAAGTGTAACGAAAATGAGAGATTGCAACATTATTGATACATATCTGAAACCTTTTGTGCTGTATGGGTTCGTGTATGGTTGACAGCTGACCCGAAGTCTGTGATTTCGTGCCCCGTCTTTCTCAGGGAGGATGATGTAATAATGACATCACGTGGATGACATACAGCTGAGGTGACGCATGAATCAAATCGAAAATGAAGCGGCGATAAGCCTGCCAGCGTAGTTCAGTTAGGAGAACAGCTGCTGCGAAGTCAGAAGACGTGTATTTGAATGCGGCCACCGGAAAAAGAATAAATTTTATAGATGTCATTTATTACCTCATCCTTCCTCCTCATCACATAAGCATATCAGAGCTGCCTTCTCTCCTTCATCATTACTATTATGCCAGGCTCTTTAAAAACTTATCTCAATTCCTTATTTTACTTTCTTTTCCATTTACCATTTTCTCTCAGAGGCCCCAAAAAACTGTCTCAATACACTACAGCGGAGGAGACCCAGAGGTAAATCCTCTATACACTGTAAAAACTTTACTGAAATTCACGGACTACTTTCCGTCATTCCTTTCGTGAATAAACGAAGCGTGTTTCTGATACAACCTTTTCCGTGAAATGATGGAAAAAAACCTGAATGTAACGGACTTTTCGTACCACGGGAAAGTTCTGAATTTTCAGAAACCTTTCCGCAGTTTCTTTCTTATAATGACGGTAAATTACCGTTTTAGAGATGTGTTAACGGAAATTTCTGAATTTTCAGAAACCTTTCCGCAGTTTCCTTCTTATAATGACGGCAAATTACCGTTTTAGAGATGTGTTAACGGAAAATTCTGAATTTTCAGAAACCTTTCCGCAGTTTCTTTCTTATAATGACGGTAAATTACCGTTTTAGAGATGCGTTAACGGAAAATTCTGAATTTTCAGAAACCTTTCCGCAGTTTCTTTCTTATATTGACGGTAAATTACCGTTTTAGAGATGTGTTAACGGAAAATTCTGAATTTTCAGAAACCTTTCCGCAATACCTTTCGTATATTAACGGAAAATCTCCGTTCACACTTTTTCCGTATCCGTATGACGAGAAATTTTCGCTAATAGTAGTGATTCGTGGAAATAACTGAGGTTTGATTAACTTTCAAATTTCAACCGTCTGTCAAATTTTGAAGATCCGTAGCGAGATCGGATATTGTAGCATATCGGATGGATTTTGTTTATTGTTGCACAGGGTATTTCTTCTTCTTTCCCCTATTTTTTGCACAGGCTACTTATTATATATTGTGTTACTGTAAGAAACTGGGTACTTATTGTACAGATGATTATACGATGTCTGTGTATGAGTCTTTGGACAACTTAAGACAAAAGCAGCTATCAAGAGTAAATTTCATATTCAGTTTTTTTTTCTGAAATAATACTATAAAAAGTACATTTCACCTTTTTTAAAGATAAATAAAAGTCACTGTCAGTTTAAAAAAATCATGTTGCAAAGCATTTTGTTGCTTCGAAAAATCACTATGAAAAATGCTTAATTTTAGAAAAGACCTCCTATAGGGGGAAAAAATACAAACCTATTCAGAAAAAAAAATAAAAATAAGCTCCAACAGAAAATAAAATGACTAAATTACTCACATTAATGACAAAAAACAAAGTTTCTTTGTCAAGGAATTCGTTTTATGATGTAGGGTGTGAGTCAGATTGCCGAGCGTTTGTGGATCAGTTGGTAAAGTCGTACCTGGTTGGTTAGGCTTTACCGAGCGTTTGTGCTCAGTTGGTAAAGTTACCTGTTCGGCAAGCAACAATGTAATGTGTTCGATCCTGACCTCACCGGAAGGACTGTCTGGGGATAAGTGCTATACAGGGTTGTTGGTTTTGCGGAATTTCAGTTTAAATACGGAAAAACCTGAAATGGACTTTTCTGAAATGAACGGAATCCTGTCTACGGAAATATCTGCGAAAATACGGAAGCTAAAATGAACGGGCAACTTTAAAAACGGAAATTTCTGATAAAGACGGACACCCAACGGCAACTTTGCTGCACGTAATTTTTAGAAATTTTCCGTCAATTCACACCACTTATTTTTTTACAGCGTAGAGAGCTAAATATGGAACTAACCTACAGTAACTATAACCGTTAAGTATAGCTTCTCTTCAAGAGTAACAATCCTCTCTGCAACGTGGCATTTATAATCTCTGGTTTGGTGTCCCATGGTATACGTTAACGTAATTTTAGGTCCGTTCACTGGAGAGATAGTTAAGGTAGAGTGTTGTACCTCTGTAATTTTTACTCTGAGCAATGCATGACTTAGATTTGTCTGGGCGATAATACAATTTGAAATTCATCTACTACTTGGAATTACAATTAAACATCAATATGACCACTCCTGTCCTCATGGGTGGACGTGTCCTGCAGCAGGTAATATTATCGTTACGGATAGACGTGGGATATAAACTGAAGAGCAATTGAATTAGACAGGTGGCGTTATGCAAATGTGGCGCTGTGGGCGTCCCTGTAAACGGAAACGACATGACGTATGCAGCGATCCGACAATATAAGGAGTGATGCAGTACGGGTAAAACGAAGAATCTAAGCGCATTTGATAGTGGGAAAATTGTCGGGGACCGACGAATGGGTCACTCCATCTCGGAAGTCGTGCCGGCAATGTGATTTTCACGAGCCACTGTGTCACGGGTGCACCGTGAGTACATCGAATCCGGTAAAACCATCCCTGCAAGGGCCAACTGCCGTCGACAACAGCGTGCGGATGAGCGGTGTCATCGTCGGCTAACTCGCATTGTAACAGCGGATAGACGGGCCGCAGTGCAAGAAATCACTCGGCAATTTAACGCTGGCGCACAAAAACGTGTAAGCAGCCACACCATCCAGAACCTTCTCCTCGCTGTAGGGTATAGAAGCCATCGTCCCACGAAGGTACCGCTGCTGATCGCACATCACAGGGTACAAAGATTATCATGGGCGCGGGAACATCGCCACTGGACCCTAGACATGTGGGAAAATGGTGCCTGGACTGATGAGTCGAGATTCACGTTGGTACATGCGGATGGCAGGATACGAGTACGGCGCAAACCACATGAAGCGATGGATCCCTCTTGCCAGCAGAGTACTTTTTAAGCTGGTGGGGGTGGCATTCGCGTCTGGGGACTGTTTAAGTGGACTGAAATGGGACCCCTGGTACGTGTGATATCGTCCATCACAGGTCAACGTTACCGGGATATCCTGGACGACCATTTGCTCCCGTTTGTGCGTCTTCAACATCCCACTGGGGGACCTCATCCTGCAACAAGACAATGCACCGTGCCATGGCTTCCGAATTGTATCCGAATGGTTGGATGAACACTCCACCGACGTGACCTCGCTTCCTTGGCCAGCTAGGTCACTTGACCTCAATCCCATCGAGCACATCTGGGATGCCATTGAGAGAGAGAGAGAGAGATGTTCGAAGCTTTGACCCTCCTCCATCAAATCTTCGTGAACTGTGGAAGCTTGTTCATGGGTCGTGGATCCGTATGGCTTCCCAACGCTTCCGGTGTCTTGTCGAGTTCATACCGAGACGAATCGCCGCCGTCATCAGGCCAAAAGGTGGTGCTACACGTTACTAGACAGGTATATTTAATTCAATTGTTCTTCAGCGTATATACACTGCTGGCCACCCAAAATGTAAAACCAAAAAGGAAGCATCCGTTTGGCCTGACATTCGCAGGATGCGTCACCCGCGAGAGGACATGCAAACGATTAGCATTGCAGGGCATTGTAAAATATGAACTTCCACGCACAAAAGTGCGGAATAATACATTGACACTTAATGACTTGAGCGTGTGGTGAGTGATGTAGGGGAGTAGCGTGAGAGGTATTGAAGGAGTAGGACATGTCGAGCTTTGGCTGAGACAACAAGTTCAGTTTGTACCACGGAGTGTATTCCAGTTTATGTTTTTGTATGAAATAGTAAAGTAAAATGTTTTGTGTTGTGATCGAGTGTCTGTGATGTTACAGACAAAAAAAAAGAAGTGGAGGCACCGGTGAGATACGAGCTTCGACGGCGTTTTAGAACCGTGGAAATCAATGAATTGAAAAATCTTCAAGCGTGGGAACGAATCAACGCTACAGGGATATTTTTTTCCCTCTTTGTTATGGGAAGAACAAAGGATGGTGACTCTTATTTTTCGAAATTAGTTCGTGAGAAAACAAACAAGTTCCCAATCGGATTTACACTTACCTTAGATGTTTATGTAAGTACTGTTTTTGTTGTTGTTCTTAGAGAATTATCCAAAGGAATGAGATATCAAAGCAAGTTTTTTAGAAGTTTCCGGGCACGGAATTAAATAGAAGGAAATAATTTCTGTCAAGAAATAGTACATTCAGATCAACTGTGTTTGAGCTTAGAGTATAGGTAAATGTAGAATATTGTTGTAAACAATTTCTGTAAACGTATACACATACGATAATAGAAGGAAAACATTTCTGTCAAGAAATAGTACATTAAGATCAACTGTTTGAGCCTAGAGTATAGGTAAATGTAGGATATTGTTGTAAACGATTTCTGTAAACGTATACACGTATACGATAATAAATAAACATTGGGTACACGTAGAACTTGTCAAAATTCGGCATTGTTGAAATGCCTCTCTTAGGAAGAGCTCGCAAAGAAGAACTTATGCAGTTGGCGGAAGAATTGGGTATAGAAGTTACGCCAAATATAAAAATTCTGGATTTAAAAAATAAAATTGTCAACTCTGAAGGTTATGAAGAGGATTTCGTGAAAGAACTTTTGGCAGGCATAAAAGAGCGTAAAGAAACAGAAAGACAAATGGAATTTGAGCTTGAAAAACTCAGAATAGAAGCTGGACGTCAGCCGCTGGGAGGTAGTTTGGAGCAAAATGGAAATGCTCATAAACCGAGATTAAAACTTCGTCATTTGATGAAAACATTTGACCCAAAAGACAGTGATATAAGTATTTACCTAGTTTTATTTGAAAGGCAAGCACAACAAGCAGAAATAAAAAGGGAAGATTGGGTCGGGAACTTGATAGGACGTTTGCCCTACGAAATATCACAATTGATTGCCACAGAAAATGTGGAAGATGCTAAAAACTATGAATATGTTAAAAGGTTACTTCTTAAAAGATATAAGTTAAGTCCAGAGAAATTTAGATTGAAATTTGTACAACACATGCGTACATCAGAGAAGACCTAGAGAGATTTCGCCTTCGAGTTAGAAAATTATTTTAATGAATGGATTTCAGGACTTAAAATAGGCGATTTTGAAGGGCTAAAAAAATAATGATCGCAGATCAATTGAAGCGGAGAGTGCCTATAGAAATAAGGGAGCATTTTATTGATAAATGGTCAAATAGTGTCTCACCTTCAGATTTGGCTGATATGGTGGACAATTATGAAAGTGTAAGAGGAGGAACCAAGAAAAATTCGTCGAATGAATTTTGTTCTTCAAAGAAAATGCAAGGCAGTGAAAAAAAACTAGAGATAACTATGATCGGGGAAATTTTAGTAAAGATGGATTTTATAACAAAAATTATGTTAAGTCAGATGCAGGACAAGGGTGGTCAAATCGGAATGTATCTCAGAATGAAGAAAAGTATGATGGCAGACAGAAGATTCAATGTTACTAGTGTGCATCTTATGATCACATTCGACCTCAGTATCCTAAGCTAAAATCACAGAACTCAGGAAGCGTAAATAGAATCAGAGAGGAAACTGAAGGGGATCTCTTGGCACCCTATACCTTTGAAGGAAAAATAAATGGAGTTACCATGCCTATTCTCCGGGATACAGGTTCATCAGTTGGTATCATTTGTCAAGAGTATGTATCGCCAGGTGAGTTTACTGGAGAACATGTGTGGATACAGCATCTCCTGGCTGAACAAAAGGTTTGTTTACCATTGGCAGAAGTTGAACTAGAATGTGAATTAGGTCATATTGTAACTAAGGCTGCAGTGATTAGGAAGTCGCTAGATCAAGGTAGATATTTACTTGGAAATAAGACTGCCGCTTTGTTAAAAAAATTGATATGGAGTGGCCACTTAATTCAGAACAGGCAAATGTTGTATTTACTCGGTATCAAGAAAAACAGAAACGAAACAACGAAGAGAAATTCAGTAAAGAATGATTCAGGGAAGAAAGAAAAACAAGCCCTTGAAGGAGAGGCTGTGGGTTCCGATGAATCAGGAGAATTAGAAGAAGAAATTCTGCCACTGAGGCATGATGAAGATAAAGCCATGTTAGAGTTGGTAAAATTGGATTCAAAAAGTTTCATGGAAGATCAACGGCAAAGTTTTGAATTGAGAAAAATTCTCAAAGAAATAAAGAAAACAGATTTTAAAATGGCAAATGGTTATGCTGTACCAAGAAATGGGATGTTGGTGAAGAAGATCAACAAGATTGGCAAAGAGGGAGATCTTATAGTTGTTCCAGAACAATATAGAGAACAAATAAAAAACATGTGTCATGAGGGAACTTCGAGGCATTTAGGAGTGACAAAAACCAAAGACAGACTAGCGAAGTATTTTTATTGGCCTAACAGTTATAAAGACATTGAAGAATTTGTAAAATCTTGTGATTCATGCCAACGTGCTGGAAAAGCTGGGGACGAAAAGAAAGCACCTTTGAAAATAGTTCCAATTATTCCTGAAATTTTTACAAAGATCAACGTTGATGCCTGTAGGCCTTTGCCCGAGACTTCAAGCGGAAATAGATACATAATTACAGCTATGTGTTTGTCATCCAAATATACAGATGCGGTACCAGTCCCAGACATAGGATCCATGTCGGTAGTTGACGCTTTGTTACACATTTTTAGCCGCATGGGATTTCCGAAAGAAATTCAAACTGATCAAGGAACCAGTTTTGTAAGCATTTTGACACTAGAATTTCTGGAGCGGTTTGGAATAAAAGTTACTCATAGTTCTGTATATCATCCCCAAAGTAATTCGGTAGAACGATTCCATCGAACTATTCAAAGGATGTTGATAGTTTTATGTCTTGAGTCTGCTCCGGATTGGGAGAAACAGTTACCGGCGGCGCTGTTTGCTTTGAGAACTGTGACACATGAAAGCACAGGGTTTACACCTGCTGAATTGGTGCATGGAAAAAATTTGAGGACGCCAATGACACTATTGTATGAAAAATGGATGGGTCATCCTGAAGAAGAAAACTGTGTCACTGAATATGTATTTGAGTTAATAAATAGGATGAAAAGATGTCAGGAACTTGCCATTAAAAACATGGAAGTGGCTCAATTGAAAAGAAAATATTGGTATGACAGAAATGCGGTAAAAACGTGAATTTCAAGAAGGAAATTTAGTATTGGTTTTTGTTAATTGCAGGCCAAATAAGTTAGCGGAACAGTGGAAAGGACCAGGGAAAATTGAGAAAAAAGTTTCAGAGACTAATTATGTAGTAAGTTTGAAGGTAAAAATGGCCGCCCCGGTGGCGCAGTGGTCTAAGCGATGGCCTCTGATCATTCGTCCGTAAGGGGTCCGGGTTCGAATCCCGGTGAGGCATGGATGTTGTGTTTGTCTTACGGCACTGGCTTTGTCCCTTCCCTGGAACCAGTGACCCTGAATTAGGGACGGGCGACTGCTTATAGCCCATTGAGTTGCTCACGGTGGTCGTTAAACCTCCAATCAAAAAAAAAAAAAAAAAAAAAAGGTAAAAATGTAAAGCATCAAGTATATCACATTAACATGCTGAAACCATACCATAAACGACCAGAATTTGTGAACTTATTGCCCGGTTGTGAAAATGGTGAAATGGATTTAGAGATTAAATTTCCGCAAGTTGAAAAAAATCCAAATATGTTTAACTTCTCTGATATCGAGGAGAACAGTGAACTTCGAGAGCGCCTAAGTGGCCAATAAATTCAGGATCTGAAAAAAAATATTATGTCATTACTTGAAAATGTTTTCTAATATTCCAGGAAAGACTCATTTGGTCGAACATGATATCGAGCTAGCTAGTAATGCTATTGTAAGAGTTAAGCGTTACAGAATGTCGCCCAGGCAGATAAATATTCTTAAAGCCGAGATAGATAAAATGCTGCAATACAAGATTATAGAAGTTGGTGAATCAGACTATACATCACCCATAATTTTGGTAGAAGTACCCGAAAGAGATCCACGCCCATGTATTGATTGCAGGCGATTGAATGAAGTGACAAGGACCCAGTTCTATCCATTGCCCAACATAGAAGAAAGAGTCGAAAAGGTTTCTGGAGCGAAGTATATTACAGTATTAGATTTAACAAAAAGGTTCTGGCAAATTCCATTAAGTGCTAGAGCTCAACGATTGGCAGCGTTTGTGACTACTTTTGGAACGTATCGGCCCTTAAAGATGCCATTTGGCCTTAAGAAGCGCCTTTTTTCTTTAGCAAAATGATGTCGGAACTTTTGAGAGGCTGCGAAGAGTTTGCCGTACCATATCTAGATGATGTTGCCATTTTTTCCAAAAACTGGGGGGATAATTTGATACATCTTGAAGAAGTGCTACATAGGTTGCAGAGGGCTTCCTTGACCATAAAACCTTCCAAATGTAAGTTTGCTCAAGATCACGTGTTGTATTTGGATCATATTGTTGGACAAGGATACCGGAAACCAGCGGAACGAAAGGTTCAGGCCATACAAAATTTTCCTACGCCAAAGAACAAGACGTAAGTAAGATCTTTCTTAGGCCTGGCGGGATATTACAGCAGATATATTCCAATGTTTTCTTCGATAGCAGCTCCCTTGACAGACATCTTGAAGGGTAAAAATCGTAAAGAGGAAATTATACTGTCAGAACAATGGGAGAAAGTTTTTGTGGAACTAAAAAATGTTTATCTAGTTTTCCAGTTCTGTATGCCCCTGACTATGAACGTAGATTTATTCTACAAACTGATGCTTTAGATCAAGGAATGGGAGTTGTCCTCTCGCAAGAACAAGAAGATGGCGCTGAACATCCTGTACTCTATCTAAGCAGAAAACTTTCGACAGCAGAGAAGACATACACCACCAGTGAAAAAGAATGTGCCGCCATTATATTTGCGGTACAGAAACTGAAGTGCTACCTGGATGGTCAAAATTTCGTCATACAAACTGATCATAACCCTCTCGTTTGGTTACGCACCAACGCAAGTTCAAATGCTCGTCTGATGAGATGGGCCCTTGCTTTACAAGCATATGATTTTGTTATAATTCATCGATCGGGAACTATGCACAAAAATGCAGATGGACTGAGCAGAATTCCAAATTTAGATGATCCACCTTGATCATGCTATGTGTCTGCTAGTGAAAACATTTTTTTTGTTTTTTTTTTTGTTTTTGGTTGTGGTATATAATACATAGAAATTGTTCGAAAACACGTAAAGATAATTGTTAAATTAACTCATATATTTCTCTTTGTAAATGGATTATGACTCATTATGTGAACTATGACTATTGTATTGTAAAATGACAAGCACTTTTTACCACTGGAAAAAGTTCCTCTGGAGTGAGGAGGGGTTGTACAATACGAACTTCCACGCACAAAAGTGCGGAATGATACATTGACACTTAATGACTTAAGCGTGTGATGAGTGATGTAGGGGAGTAGCGTGAGAGATATTGAAGGAGTAGGACATGCCGAGCTTTGGCTAAGACAACAAGTTCAGTTTGTACCGCGGAGTGTATTCCAGTTTATGTTTTTGTGTGAAATAGTAAAGTAAAATGTTTTGTGTTGTGATCGAATGTCTGTGCTGTTACAGCATATGCAATTCATGTGCGCCCGGCACGCCACTAAGAAGCACCATAAGAAGGGTGCACAGAAGGCAGGATGTAAGTAGTTGGAGTGTGTTGTGCTGCCGGACCTGTGCGTGGGAAGCTTCCTGATGCCTCGTCGCAGAATACGGCAGTCATTCCAGCACGTTTCGGAGTTAGACAGAGGACGAATAGTGGCTTATCGCGACAGCGGTTTATCGTACCAAGACATCGGCGCCCGTGTGGGACGACATCCAGCCACAGTAAGGCGAGTATGGATTCAGTGGGTGCAGGAGGAACGGACGGACCGACGTAAGCGATTGCCGCAGCAGCGGCACGCCACCGAACGAGAGAGCCGGCATGATATGCGGCGGGCATTGACTGCTCGCACCGAAACATCACGAACGTTAGTGCAGGAATTAGGGTGTTTTGCGCAACAACCTGTGTGAGCACGTACCGTTCGATGTCGTCTTCAGGAGCGGGGATTTGTCGCACGGAGTCCATTACTCCGATTACCATTGACGTTTCACCACCGGCGAGTGCGGCGGCAGTGGGCCTTGAACGCCGCACCTGGACTACGGAATGGCACGACATTGTCTTCTCCGACGAATCCCGCTTCTGTCTGCAACACCACGATCGTCGGATCTGCGTGTGGCGGCACCGCGGAAAGAGACGGTATGACGCCTGCACTATGCATTGCCATACCGGCCCGTAGCCTGGCGTTATGGTTTGGGGCGCAATTGGATATGACACCCGCACCCCTCTGGTATGCATCGCCGGTACACTCAACAGCCACCGCTACATGTCCGACGTTTTGGAGCCTGTAGTCCTCCCTTACCTGCAGGACCTGCCAGCGGCCACGTTTCAACAGGACAATGCGCGCCCGCACGTTGCACGTATCGTGCAACAATTCTTCACTGCCCACCAGGTGTCACTGCTGCCGTGGCCCGGCAAGCATTAACCGCGGCTACGCCTGATGAACTGTGGCAACGTGTGGAAGCAGCCTGGACCGAAATACCCCAAGCCTACATCCAAAGCCTCTTTCGTTCGATGCCACGGCGTGTAGCGGCCGTTATTGCCAGCCATGGGGGCCACACGAACTATTGATGTCTGCGTGTTCCGCAAGTCGCACGGGCCTGTAAGCTAAATCGTTTCATCTTTGTATCTGTTGTTATGTGTCCAGTCAATCTGGCTTTGCTATCTCGTGTCCTTCTTGGTGTTGCATTATGGGTGGCCAGCAGTGTAGATGGCATCGGCAAGACGTGTGGGTTTGCCAGTAAGAATCGAGGAAAGAAAGGTATTCTCGGGGTTTGAACTCGTTATGATTAACTGGGTGAGGAGTAGGGCGACATCTCAGAAAGTTTAGGTATTGCTGCCTATTCGAGGAATGCCATAGAGAAGGTCAGAATATGGAATCACTAAGCCATCAGGAAAGGGAGAACAACACTCTTTCACAGTTAAGATGAACTCTGGTTACAGGCGGCTCACGTTTCGTCAGTAACCGACATTCAAAACCCATTGTGCACTGATAAACGATTCCAGTCACGCAATGCAGCAGACGATATTTTAAAACACATCAACTTTTCACGTTAGTGTCATTCGAATTCACGTTTTTATACTCCACAGTGGCTGTTTTACCAACTGAACTATGCCAGCAGGATTACCGCTGCTTCATTTTCAATATGACTTATGTTTCACCTCAATAGTACGTCATCTACGCCATGTTACATAGCATACATACTGCAGGATGAGATAAAAGAGTCGACATTTCATCCATTCACATACTCATCTTGATAGACTATTATTAAAAGTTTTGCCTTCAGTGGGAACTTAATCATAGCGATTGCACAGTGGGTAACTGGGAAAGAATCGCTTAGCCCGATGAATCCAAGTTCCATCTCTAATAAGTCGAAGGACTGCACAAATGCAACGCCGACTGGATAGACAACTGTAACCAAACTACGCGATTCGACTGAAACAGGGCGAAGACGGAGGTGTCATAGCATGGGTATTGTCCTCATGATTATCAGTAAGTCCTCACAGCCCTGTTGAACACATCATTACAAGTAGATCGTACCTAGGCATTGCTTGGGGACTACGTGTTTCTCTGTACGTTGACTTTGCAATCCTGTGATACTGGACCCTTTCAGAAAGACAACACCTAGTCTAATAAGGCCCGCACTATGCACAACTAGTTCGATCCACGTCGAAGCATTTTGTTATCATCCCCGGCCACCAGATTCTTCCGATTTGAATCCTATCGAACATTTGTGTGATGCAGCATAGCACAGCATTCGCCGATTCATGCGACTTTTTCTCTCCGACGCCGAACTTTGCCACGTCATTATGTTTATCTGGTAGAAAATACCCGAGGAAACCCTAAGAGGTCTTAAGCATTCTATGCCATGCTAAGTGGAATGGGCCATCGTCTCGAAATGCGGCCGAACGCGCTCTTAGGTAGGTTTAAACAATGCTATAACTAAAGTGCATTATGTTCGAAACCCAGTTAACTTAGAGCCTTAGACGTAAACTGATCGGGGAGAATTTTGTTCTAATTTTAGTACAACGTGCATTCCGAGTTCTATGAGGTATAGTGCCGTGTCTAACATCTGCTGAAAGTGTCAAAACATTATGTTCTCGCTAAAAGCAAAACATAATTTTCTGTCTTGCATTCATTTTATTCTTAGTTTTTGTCTTAACACCCGGTATATTTTGTAATTTTTGTTTACGTTTGAGCTTCTCGTGAGTAAATAAATATCAACAGCAATTTATCTGTAATCTTCTATTATTTATTTTAGGCCAGTCACGAATTTTTGTTATAAAATTTACCAGCAAGTGATTCCTCTTAAAAGAAGAGAAATTTTTGTTTTAAAGGTTTTTCTTTTTAAAATACAGGGCACTTCTATGCGTCCGGTTCCCGCTGTCGTGTATACTTCCGTTGATTGAAATACTTTAAAGAAGAAATCATTATCATTGTCAACCATTATCAATTCACTGCTGGAAGAAGGTCTCTCCAAGCCTCTTCCACAACGGTCTGTCTTGTGCCAGTCTCCTCCATGTTACTCCCGCATACTTTCGAATTTCATCCTCCCATCTTCCATGCGGTCTTCTTCTGGGTCTTTTCCTGTCCCTTGGAATCCAATCTAAAATTTCAACTGTCCATCGATGGTCTGTTCTTCTGGCAGTATGTCCAGCCCATTGCCATTTCAGGGATTTTATTCTAATCATGATGTCTTCCACTGTTGTCATTTTTCTGATCCATGAGTTCCACTTCTTATCTCTCCTGCTTACACCAAGCATGTACCTCTCCTTGCTACTTTAAGTTATCTGCAGCCTTTGTATGTCTCATTTAGTTAAGGTCCACGTCTCTGCACCATACGTAAGCACTGGAAGGATGCATTGATAAAACACTTTTCTTTTAAGACATAATGGCATATTGCTCTTGAAAATATGCTGTTTCTTCCAAAAGCTCTCGAGGCAAGTTTTATACGCGGATTAATTTCTTCATCAATGTGACCCTCACTTGATATCTGCTGTCCAAGATAAACGTACGTGTCTGTTATCTCCAGCTTTTCTCCATCAATCGATAAATCTTCATTTCTTGTAAAAGCATTGTACATCACTTTTGTCTTGTGAAAGTTTATTTTTAATTCCACTTCTTTACTCTTGTCAGCAAGTTTCTGAATCATACTCTGCAGCTCTGATGGGGTAGTTGCAAAAATGACTACTTCATCAGCAAAACGAAGGTGAGTTAGATAATATCCATTAATCTTTTTCCCTTTGTTTTCCCAGTTCAGTGACTGAAAGACGTTTTCCAATGTGGCATTAAAGAGCTTGGGAGATGTGGTGTCACCTTGCCTCACTCCCTTTCCAATTTTGTTGTGTGCTGTATTCTGAAACAGCCGAATCTTTGCACTTGTATTTTCATAGATGTTTAATATTATTAATGTATGCAGAAGAAATATCGGTGCTTATATATAAAAATATAGTAAGTGTTCCTTGCTGTTTCTATTCGAAAGAAAACCTTGGACGTCTTAATCTTGCAAAGATGTTGTACGTTTTGTTCTTGTGTATGCAATAATTTTGCCAAAAAAAAAAAAAAAAAAAAAAAAAGAGGGTCGTACGTTTTTACGTATCTCTACCAAAATGATTCTTTAGGTCTTCTTTACATCAACTGTATCAAAATCTTATGCTCCTGCTTCCTGCTATACAGGACATTTACCAAAGAAAAATGCGGCACACCTTTGTTGAAAAATATTTTCCCAAAGTCATCTCACAAATGTGTTATACAAGAGTATATCTTGGCAGAACTGTACCAGAAGAAGTCTTCAGTTGCAGAACGGTCAGCGACAGCACCTTCTGGCTAATCATCTCAGTTTGCGGACGTACTCAAGGGCCCATCTGGGGTGATTCCTCCTACACACAGGGGAACATGCATACGCCGTTGGCTCGCCACCCTCCTTGCAACCAGAGGAATTAAATTTAGTACGGGCGACTTTAGATGCTTACGAGTCATTAAACCCAAAATTGAAACTAAAAAGTATTGCACTCATTTAAAGCAATGCTTTAAAACGAAATCTTCTACATTTCAGAGATGGGTCCGAAATGACGTAATGGTTACTTCTTCACCGTCACTGAGAAATCTTAGGTCTCCTTTACAATGATTTTGCCTAAAGAAATTGTAGTGGTCATAAAGTTGATCCTGACCCCTTTATTACCAGTGACAGAAAGTAACAGTTCAAAATTCACTAATCAGAATGAAAGCATTAGCCGTGTCCGGGCAATGCTTGGGGTCAAAAGTCATTGTTACGTCACAGTTTCGGTTGTCATGTCACTTTATCTAAACATAATGTCTTGTTTTCTGTTAAAACATCGTACAGGTCGCTAGTGATGTGAGCTTTCTTTCAGTCCCCCCCCCCTTTTTGCCACACTTAAAGATAGTTTTCGTTTCGGCTTCCGCTATGCGTTCGTTCGTAAGAAAAGAATCGGAAGAAATACTACTGTAAGTGATTAAATGATTTTGTCACTGTTACAAACGAGACGGTGAATCGCCATCGCTGTTACAAACAGTGATTTTGTCTTTGTTACACGTAAGACGGTAACTCGCTGTTCCGGTTTCTTTTCAGCTCCATGACAGGTGTAGTAAACGGCTATTTTGTCACCGTTAAAAATCACCATTACTATCGCTGTTAAGCCCACCTCTAGTACGCCTTTATTCACAGCACTTCTGGAAAGAAGGAAGCCTGGTATACCAATTTTGATTAGAGCGACTGCACTAAAAGTAATTTTGTACAAATTTCTTTTTTGTCTTTGAGGGAAGCCCCCCCCCGGTGGCACAGTGGTGTAAGCGGTGGCTTCTGATCATTCGGCCGAAAAGGGTTCCGGGTTTGAATCCCGGTGAAGCATGGATGTTCTGTGTGTCATACGGCCCTGGCTCTCTTCCTTCCCTGGAACCAGTGGCTCTAAATTAGGGACGGGCGACTGCTTATAGCCCACTGAGTTGCTCACGGTGGTCGTTAAAACTCCAATCAAAAGAAAAAAGAAGGTTTTTTTAACGAACGCCGTAAGCAACTTAATGGGCTAAAAGCAGTCGCCGTTCTCTAATTTAGTCCCACTGGTTCCAGGTAAGGGAGAGAGCCAATGCCGTAACACATGCCTCATTTGGGATTTGTGCCTGATCCGTCTTGGAAGATTGATGAGACGCAAACTCCTCGTGCCACTCCAGCACTGAGGCTTCTCAAGTTGATCTTACATATATTCTGTTGAAATAATTTCATGGTGTTACTCTACCAGAAGAAGTCTTGCACATGTTTTTTACAGCAATTGTACCAAAAGAATTCTTCCACATCTTCTTAGCAGTAACTTTACAAAAGGAAGTTTGGTACATCTTCACAGTAGTTTTTCAAAAAGAAATATTTTATATCTTGTGTTCAGCAATGATATCGAAAGAAATTTTGCGGTGTTCGCCATACATAGAGGAAAACTACCACAGAACGTCATATCCCCCTTACAGTTATTTTATCAAATAAAGTATTGTGTATCTGCTTCACAGCTAAAATAATATTATATGTCTTCTTATTGCAACTTTTGTTTTATTGGAGGTTTAACGACCACAATGAGCAGTTCAGTGAGTTAGAAGCAGTTGTCCGTCCCTAATTTAAAACCACTAGTTCCAGGAAAGAGAGAGATAGCTAGTGCTACAAGACAAACACAATACATACATCCGATATTGGTCCGGGTTCGATTCCTTACTGGGATTCGAACCCCTGACCAATATCGGATGAATGGTCCCAAGCCAGCACTTAGACCACTGCGCCACTGGGGAGTGAGGGGTGGGGGGACAGCTAGTATAATTTGAACATGAGCAGACGTGTATATTTTCTTTAAAGTAGTTCTACCCGAAGAAGTATCCAAGATATTGCGAATCCATGTATAGGAGAAAACTTTTCCAATATATATTTTTGTTTGCCTCTTCTTCCGATTGTGCATTACGGAGGACTAGCATTTACGATGAAAGAGTAAAAGTGTAAAATGAACAACACGAGAAAGTTATCTGGGACATGCATTTTCTGACAAATGGAAAGGAATACTAAAGGCAAAAAAAAAAAAAAAAAAAAAAAAAAGACAAATAGGTATCAAGTAGAAAACAATTTTGTTCATTAACATTCCAGTTTTATTAACATTCGAGTTTATTTTGTTCATTAACATTCCAGTTTTAGTAATTAAAATTTCTTAATTATTACTCAAATACGTTGCATAAATTTTGTAAATACTGTATCCGGTGACTTAAAGTTTAATTTAGCCGTTGAAGTTTCAAAGCCAGCAGTGACTTTCAGCTGTCTGTTAGCACCACTTTTGAACAGAACATATTGCAAATCGAGCAAATATCTCACGTTATAATTGGATACTCACTGTTTTAATGTCACATGAGACTTTAAGGTGAATGAGCTAGTGATGTTATCAATTCATTGCTGATACATAAAACTCTTACCACGTTTCACAGAAGATTACCATAGAGATGAGTGATGAACTGATCAGAAATTACAAACGTGCGTGAAAACTGATTCTGAATACCAGTCCACTCTTGCATAATAAACAAGAGGATAGATTGAATCATCATTATCCCAAAACGGAACCATCCATGAATAATAAATACCACAATAGCTCGTGCTCTCGTGTCCGAAAGTCAATAAGGCCATACCAAGGAGATAGCCTTCTTGACTTGTGACGTATATTCTAATTTAACTTTCATTTTTAGTTCCTTTTACAATGTAAATTTGAGTTTGTTCTCTTTTGCACTTTCCAAACTTAACGTGCTATCTTCTCTCTTACACGAATGAGGTTGGCAACACTTTTGAAGTCAGAGAGAGTTACGTATGAATGTGATAAGAACGATAGATAAAAAGGGCGATACAGCAGTTGCT
Source organism: Macrothele yani (assembly GCA_039090855.1). Lineage (NCBI taxonomy): Eukaryota > Metazoa > Arthropoda > Arachnida > Araneae > Macrothelidae > Macrothele > Macrothele yani. The sequence goes on from CM077025.1 coordinate 111,314,379, forward strand.
TAGTGTATGTGTGTGTGTGGATATGTTTGATCTTTGTTAAACGAGTTTATTCCATAGATAGTTAAGGTATTACATGGGAAGCAGTGCTATATTGTGGATATCATCATTCGTTGCCTGGACCAATAAAATGTTATCGTAAGTTTGGCTTCTGTATACGTTTTGTCTGGCCGTAAATCATCAATTTAGAGCTATTTCGTGCATCTATTGCATTGTATTCTCACTTAGTTCAACATTTCCTTAGGCATGGTTTTATACATAGCGTAACACCAATCTCGCACACGAAAAAGGCTTACGTTACTCAATGGTTATAAGCAAAACGTACAGGACATATTTTCTTAAGTCGCGGGTTGACAAAACTGCAAGTCTCTTCATTCGGCATTTTTAGGGAAGTAAGTTTTGCAATTCAAGCCAGTATTGCGCTTTTTTGCCACATACAGCTAATTCGCGTTTACCCTAGCGGTATCTGACAGGTTGTTTTAAACATTTTTTTTAAAATAAACTAAATAGGTCCGGAGGAAAATCGCACTGTATTTTCTCAGCTGTCTTCGTTTCACGTACCTCTTGTGGTATGCAAACGCATAACACTTTTGGATGTTTTCTGTAATAGCATCATCAGAATGCAAAGCCATCTCTGTAGGAAGATACTTAAACTCTAACTGAGTGGTTTTCAAACTCGTTTGGTCTTATATCTCCTTTCCACTATTCAAAATAATTGCGGACTATAAAGAGCTTTAGTTTATGCGAAATATATCTATCAATATATATTAAAAATTCAAACTGAGAAATTTTTAAAATATTTATATGTAAAAAGAGCTATATTAAGCCCATTACATCTTAACGTAAATAACATACGAGGTATACTGTATAGTTTTATTGGAAAAAAACATATTTTACAGAAAATATTTTGGCAAAAAGAGCGCTATTTATTGTTTTACATTTTTAAACTAGCATTAAATTCTAAATTAATAAGTTTTAGATAAAATTTAAAATTCAGAAAATATTTATCATTTTTTATAAATAATATTGCAAAATAAGATCGCAAAGTGAATTTCTCACTGTGTTCTATCTTCTATCGTAAGCGCAAGGAAAATTTCGGGATTTCAAAATAACGATTTTTTCTATTCGGGGTTTAATGACCACTGTGAGAAACTCAATGGGCAGTCGCCCGTTCCTAATCTAGGGCCACTGGTTCCAGGGAAGGAAGAGAGCCAGTGCTGTAAGACAATGCCTCATGGAAATTCGAACCCGGACCTATCTCCGACGAATAGTCACAAGCCAAAATTAACGATCTGTTGGACGATGATTAAGTTACAGAGATTATTGCAATATAACTGAAAATAGCTAATAAGAGCACAGTAGAAGAACTAAGAACAAAGTGAGTTATACTTTAAAAACGCACGTACTTACATTTCAAACCTTGGAAATGTCTAGAAAACACAAGGGTATACATAAGCACACTTTTGATTAGGGTCAGGACGGTCACGACATCATACGTCATGTATCCTATGGGAAAATGCACACAACACTATCGTTTGAGAATGAGATTGAAAAATGAAAATAACGATTTAATATTATTATGGAAATAATTTTACTCTCTTGGACCCCCTGAAATTTTCTCGGGGACCACAAGGGATCCGCGTACTGCACTTTGAGAATCGTTACTCAAAACTTAACAAATTAGCCATTATAAATCATTCACGTGGTATATTTGATTACTTCAAGTAACACAAATGACAACTTTAGTAAATTTTTATTTTAATTTATGAGTTCAACGACCACTCTGAGCTTTTTTTAAGGGTTATAAGCACTCGCTCACTTGAAATTTGGCGGCGCCACTGGTTTCAGAGGGAAGAGAGATTTAGAAAAGACCTACACCTATGTCTCATAGGAAAGAGCTACACCTATGTCTCATAGGAAAAAGCTACACCTATGTCTCATAGGAAAGAGCTACACCTACGTCTCATCAGAGACAACCTCAAACGAGGAGTGAGCAGACAATATCTCGTACCAATTGGCCATAGAGGCGGCTCAACCTTTCTGAACATGTACTTGCTTACTTGTGGAAGCATTTAACAACATTTCTGGGCATCTGACGCTAAGAAATTCCTAATTTAGAACACACCAGTAACTGGAGATAACCGGTGCTGCTAACATAAAATGCTATCAGTGCCACCTGAACACAGAATCGACATTACGTTGAGCTGAAAGCCCCCACCCAAGACCGTCTCAACCAATTTCCCTTCCCGTTTTATTAAAAAAAACTTCTTGGCTAATAGGTACACCGTGGGTAAGATAAACTAGTAACGGGAACCATGTACACAGTCGTATCAGATTAATATGGCCACCTACCTAATAATAATGGGAACAATCACACCTGGCCAGGATACCAGTGGCGAGATGGCTTGGCATGGACGCAACGGGGCCCTGGAAGGTTACACGAGGAACACGTGCCCATTCGGACTGCAGCACAGCACGGACGTCCCGGTGATGAAGCCGTTGTTGGTCGGTACGTCGAACCTGTCCATCCAAATAGTCACCACAATTGCTCAATGGGATTGAGATGATCGGGCGATTCCGCCGGCCCAGGCGTCGCTCTCGTGTTCCTCGAACCAGTCACGTACCCTCTAAGCGACATTGCACGGCGCATTGTCCTGTTGGTAGACACCCTCACCACCAGGGTAAACGTCCAACATGAAGGGATGCATGTAGTCAGAGAGGATGGACAGTTAGCCATTGGCATTTAGGTCCCTATCCAGCGGTACCAGCGGTCCCAGGCCATAGCAGGAAAACATCACCCAGACATGCACACTGCCAACGCCTGACCGACAGGCGCGTCGGGGTGTTAGTTCTCGTCTGTCTGACGCTATATCCGCCACCGTCCATGGAGAAGAAACCTCGATTCGTCGGAGAAGGCAACCTTTTTCAATCTATTCTTCCCCTGTCCACTGACTGTAGCCCCATGCGAACTGCAGGCGTCGTTGCCGATGGACCTGGGTTAACATGGGCACCTTGATGCAGCCTCGACTCCGGTGACCCATGCGTAACAGGGTTCGATCTACTGTTATCGGGGGCACGTAACTGGGAGCCCAAACGTTCATTTCTGTGGTCAGTTTCTGCACTGTTGCGCGTCGATTACCCTCTACCTGTCGACAGAAGCGACGCTTTCCTCTGGGGTTGATGGCCTTTGTGGCTCCACAGTTATGACGTCAGGAGGTACTCGGTGTGTCAGCGGTCCATTCTTGGTACACCCTTACTACAGCACCTCGCGAACAGCCTAGGAAATCCGCTGTTTCTGAGATGCCTTCACCCTTGGCGCGGTAGCCGATGATCATTCCTTTTTGAACGTCCGTCAATTCACTACCTCTGCCCATTGTGCTCACGTAACGTACTACGGCTCATCTGTCTTAGCCGGCCGCTTATATCTTCGAGTAGTCAAACTTGTCGCGTGCAATCTGTGGTTCTGGGAGTGGTTATATTATTCTGATACGACCGTGTTTGTTTATTAACCCCTTAACCGGCTGGAACGAATTAACTCGGAGTTAGCAAAATGAGCTGGTATCAGCTCGAATGAATGAGTTCGCTGTCTAAGAAGTGGACCGAAAGAGGCTAAAACCAGTGATCTTACCCATCAGAGAGCGTTGCATGTTTGAATCACTCGTTTCTACCCAATGACATTATGCTCGCGCCAGGGAAACTAGTCGTTCCCCATCGAGACTACAGTCATGAAGCAGGGAATAAGGTATTAGAACAGAGAGAGCGGAGAGAGATAGCGAAAGAGAGAGACAACGACAGAGAGGAACAGAGAAAGAGACAGACAGAGAGGAACAGAGAAAGAGACAGACAGAGAGGGAAAAAGGAGAGATACAGAGAAAAATAGTGAGAGTCAGAGAGAGAGTGAGAGACAGGAAGAGATAGAAAGAGACAGTGAGATAAAGAGAGAGTGAGAGACAGTAAGAGATAGAAAGAGACAGTAAGATAAAGAGAGAGACAGAAACAGATATAGAGAGACGAAAACATGCGGAGACAGAGAGAGAGATAGAAAGAGACTGATAAACAGAGAGAGAGAGAGAGACATAGAGATGCAGAGACAGAGAGAAAAAGACTGAGATACAGAGAAAGAGAATTTATGACCAGTGACAGGTTTGTGGTTGGTACTTCTCAGATGAAAAGATGAAAGGAATCGTTTTGCCCCAGATTTCGTAAATCCAGATCTCTATGAGAACATATGGGATTGAGAAACGCAGAAAAGTATGGGCAGCATTTGATCCACATACAACGGCCGCTTAAAGGGTTAAGAGGGCTGCTCTATGTATGTATAACTACCGATTACAAATTATCCATTCAGCACAAAACGTTTGAGATACGTATCAATAATGTTACAGTCTCTCATTTTCGTTACATGTTCAGAGATATCTTACAATTACGTTTCAGCAACATCTATTTTGGAACATAACTTTTTGTACATTACGGTTACGTTAAAAATAGCATTCACCGATACTACTGTTTTATAATTTCCATTGTACATGATTGCTACCTTCATATTACATTCCGGCGATATTTAAGATCTTTGTTTTGGCAACGGCGTGGTTGCGCATGCGCATTTATGCCATTTCCCCAAAGCACTCTCGTAGTCGTATTTCCACGGGCTACTGGGATGTTCTTACGTGATACTGTCGTACTCGGGTTAGCTAATTAGTTGATTTAGTATATCAACCTTTTTTTTTTTTGTTGTGATTCAAGATCATCTGAAAGAAGGTGATTGTTTTGATAATAATGATTATAATTTTTTAATTCTAAAAAGCATTTTACAAAATCTAAGTACATGGCAGTGTTGTTGTATTAGTATACTATACCCGCATATTTTTTTTTTTTTTACTTGTAGCTGAGAAATTTCATATTGGTAGGTATTTAGAGAAATGACGAATTTGATTTCCTTTCTTTTTTCGCTGAAATATAGTCTATTCCACATGTATAATAGAAATTCGACACCCTTTTATCAGACCGATATTTATTTATTTTGTTACAAATTTATAAACGCCGCCATCAGTCCCCAATAGACAGCGGACTGCGTTGAACCCGTGAAAACGCAAACAACTCCTAATACAACTGTTGTTGCTGTTGAAACAGCTTTCGACTGTAATACATTTCATTGTGATTTTACAAAGTTTATTAAAACTATTTATTAAAACAGCGTAGTAAATACGTAACAGTAATATGATCATGTCACATATCTTTCAAATACGTAACAGTAATGTAACGAAGTTACAAATATCTTTCAAATACGTAACAGTAATATAACGAAGTTACAAATATCTTTCAAATACGTAACAGTAATATAACGAAGTTACACATATCTTTCAAATACGTAACAGTAACATGAAGTTGGTATGATGAAGTTACAAATATCTTTCAAAAAACGTAACAGTAACATGAAGGTGGTATGATGAAATTACAAAGACCTTTCACTGTAAGATATCGGTTATGTTTCAAAGTTATGTAACGTTTGTTTTCTGTAACATTACTGTTTCAGAAAACAAACGTTACATAACTGTCCCAATGCGGTCAAAGAACAGGTCAATTTGGGCACGTGCAAGCAGGAAAACGCATGCACTTATGCGATTTGTTTTCTGCTCAACTGTGAGTTGATGTGGTACCCAAACGTCCCTCTTGTGCACCTTCCCAAGTTGACGCATCTGCGTGATAATGCTCTTATAGGTAGTCTCAAGCTGTTTCGCTAACTCCCACGTGGTCACACGTGTGTTGGTATTCACTAAGGTCTTCAGCATATGAATATCCCCTGTTTCGGGTCTTCCGACTTTGGCACGGTCTGACAGGTCAGAATCTCCCCCTCGAAACCGCACTAACCAACGGCAGCATTGACGATCTCATATGGCATTCAGTACACACTGGTAATGTTCCTTACAGCACTTGTGGGCGCTACCACGACGAAACTCATACAATATGCAATGGCGGATGTGCTCCTTGTCAACTTCCACGTTGTCTGGCGCTTACACTCTTTGCCTTCTGACAGCTAAGTACCACTGACTTAAGCCACCTACCTGGTGATATCATGCCGTGTGCTGCGCAATATCAGTTGCCGGGACTTCAACTTCGGGTACCTCGTCATCGGATACTACTTTCTTTCTAACCCAATACTTAGAAGAATGTCTTTAAAATATGTAATTTTTTATCATGTTCATCAAAAATCAAAATGGTCTTTCAGTTTTACTGTAGTGTATAGTAACTTAAACTGCAATTTGAAATAAACTTATTTAAATTTTCAGTGAGATTTTTCGTATTTTGATATTGTCTGTTCGTGCCAAAAATCACTTAGAAATACACTATACAAGCTTCTTTATGGATGCAATATTCCTGGCAGGCGCAGCTGGTATTGAAACTGGTATCGTCTTTGATCGACTACGCTGGATGTTATTACGAATCCATTTAAATTAAATATAGGATTTAAACTGCGTTTTATATTTCTTAATTATATATATCCCGAAAGCACGCTTTTTGGGATGAATCTCTTCTCGTTCGTGCATGATTATCTTATTGCATATATTAGGATATAACGCTGCTGCTTCTGATGTGAGACTAGCCGAACAAACAGCAAAGGCTACCTGATATATATATATCCAGAGGTGAACTTCTCGGAATTTATTTAATCAAATATTTTTTTTTCCTCCTTCCATAAAAAGATTGTCATATAATGTAATTTGGGTATCATTTCTGCTGAAAGTCTACTTATTCCTCTGGAAACGAATGTAATGCAATTTTCTAAACCGAAGTAATTAGATATTTACCCAAAAGAAATTCAGCGGAATGCCGCTTAATATTCTGAGCATTTTTGTCAAAGGTTGACTTTGTGCAGCGGGAATTTAATCATCGCAGATTTTTTTTTTTTTTTTTGTCATGAAAAATCACCATGACTGAACACTAATTTAATTGGAGCGCGTAAATTTGATAGCGTTTATTTAGATTAGAAGGAAATTTGACTTGTGCTTTATTCGGTCACCTTTTTTATTAATTCCTGCTGTAATGTTTCGTTATAATGAATTTCTCCAAACATATAGTGCAGGTAGTTCTTGGAAGTATCGCCTTAACTTTTTTTATAAATAAAAGATGCGAAACTCTTTTCCTTTCTTGCCATGGTTTGAACCGTAACCCCCAAAATATGGCAAATGATAGGGTAATTCCTAAATGGAATTATAGATTAAAGTTACTATATGGGTTTACCTCTTAGGAGTTGAGAAACGTTTTTTCGCATATTTTTATATATTTGCTATCGATTTCTGAATATATTTAGTAGTGAGTTTAATTGAAAGTATTCATTTTTAAAACTATTTTCCCAAAATTGAGTAAAACGCGAAATTGAGAAAGTAAAAAAAAATTCTGGAGTTAATTCAAGTGTACAAATTTTTCCCCACTTAACATACTCGCTACAATTTGCTGTGTTGGCGATTTCAACGCCATCTTCAGGTTGCAAAAGAAAGTTCATTTGTTAGGTATCTTGGGACAGTGTGTGATAATAATCGATTAGCTCTTATATTAAATTGCGTTTGCCCACTCACGGGTCATGTAAGAACTAAGTTGGATAACCGATTTAATACAGGAGATCCCCTCTCCGAGCTAGTTCTGACAGAGTAGCCAACACGCGGTTCCCGTCAAACGAAAAGTTAAAAGGAGATAATTTGTCGGGATTTGTTGCTTTCTGTTGAGTGAATTGGAGCATTCACGAAGATTGTGTAATTAGAGAAACCGAGGTTGTTGTTGTTTTTTCAAATACCCTGGGTATATGTCGTTTGAAACGAGGAGCTTACAATTAAGTTAACAGACGACACTTCCAACAGGGCCCGATTTACACAGAATCGGGTTTTAGACACAGTCAGTACACGATGAGTCCGCCAGCGATCCACATTCTTGAAAGAGTAAGTACATTTATCACCACTAAATATTATCAATTAATTGAAAAGTTGATTTAATAAGTGGGTTAAAAATAGGAAATATCTACTTTTATTAAATCGTAATATTATCAAGGAAATTCGCACTCAAAAATGGAGACAGATAAGAAAAACACTATTTAATAGTTTAGTATTGCCATTTTCGCATTTAATTATTAATTCAAATATCCACAGATGTTAAGTTATTCATCCCCTTTTAATTTTATTTTTAACCGATGAACATTTAGACTTGGTACAGTCTGATTTTTTGGGGACAAGGTGAGCTTCCATATAGCTGATTAATCACCTGTGATGTATTTAATGTTATAGAGGAATAATTATATTAACAGAGGAATGATACTTAGATTTGAACAAACATGCAAAACTGGATAATTCTCACACTCATAAAAGCACATTATTCAGCTCATTAATTCACTTAATTCAGTCCCAAAAATTTTAAAATCTGATAATTTACAATACGAAATACTCAAAGTTTCTTCAAAGTGTCTTACAAATGCAAAACCTCAAAGTGTCTTAGGAATGCAAAACCTCAAAGTGTCTTAGCGATGCAAAACCTCAAAGTGTCTTAGCGATGCAGAACCTCAAAGTGTCTTAGCAATGAAAAACCTCAAAGTGTCTTAACAATGCAAAAATTCAAAGTGTCTTAGCAATGCAAAACCTCAAAGTGTCTTAGCAATGCAAAACCTCTCGAGAGGTGTATAGTAATAGGAAGACAACACATTTTTATTTCATTCGCAAGCTTCAGATGGAAGTGGCAAGACATGACGTCACTGAACTGCAGTTGAAATGAGCTGGTAGTGAAAGAACCTAGTAAAAACATTAGTATTAATCTTCATTTCAGGAAGAAAAATTGCTTCCCCCAAATGCTTTTAACATTCATAATAAATTTGTAAAAACGCATATATTTATTTTTGCATTGTAGTTCTCGGGCCCCTCTAAAATGCGGGCCTCTAGGCCGGGCCTTGCTGGCCTAGGCGTAAATCAGGCTTTGCTTCCAAAGCTGTTTAGTTGTTTAGTCATTAAGAATATGTAGCGTAGCTACTGTAACAGTATAGTTTTCAGTGCTTATATCAGCAAATCAACATGTATCAAGGAAGGGCCGCTTGGAGGAAGAAATTAATAATCGTATCGAGCTTAATGCATCTGGAAGAAACAAAAGTTCCCGTTTTTTCAAGTTCCCGTTTTTTTAAAAGTTCCCGTTTTTAAAGCTTCCGTATTTTCACCGATTTTTCGTAGTCACTTAATTCCGTTTATTTCAGAAAAGTCCTTTTCAGGTTTTTCAGTATTTTTACAGAGACTAGTCCATAACCCATGCAATGCATGATTAAAAAAAGCTGTGAATGGATTTTTTTCTTGTCATATAACACACATAACTATAATAAACGGTTGAATTATTAATGGGCAGTGATGGGTCACCAACAACAACATTTTCGTAACATTCCCATTCATTTTTTATTTTTCCAACTACTCGTATACGAATTTAACGATGACGTTCCTCATTATTGTATAAAAATATGCTTACCCGTCGTTGACGGGCTTGCATTGGAATATTAAGGCATTTATTCAGTGACCCGAAATGATATCGTGTTCAGATAACTACACAATGGGGTTAAAAATGTGTTTTATTTTTCCAGTTTGGTTTTAACATTTTTTTTGGTATCATTATATACGTAATCTCTGCTAATATGTGAAGAGAGAAACTTTGTTTTTGTGTTTGAGGTAATCTCGAAAACTACTGAACCGATTTGGATAATTCTTTCACCGTTGGGTAGCTAATTTCTTTCCGCTAGACATAGGCTATTTCTTTTATTTATTATTATTTTTTAAACTTTTTAGTATTTTTGGCTATACTTACCGAATCAGATCACTTTCAGGTAGTTCCCGATTTTCAGTGTATCGTTCCGCTTTGTTTACATATAACCTTATGGAAACGTGAAAGAAAGTAGTTCAAGATAATATACGGAGTTTTTTCTACTAATCTCGAAAACTACTGAACCGATTCGGAAAATTACAACTACGTGGTTGATAGCTGATGACTTCGTTCCAAGTTCGACAACAGCAGAAAGGCAGAAGAAGCTGCAAGTACTGAAGCGAGAACAAACGCCAAAAAAATTAACGGCGGATTGTACAAAGAAAATGCCATGGTAACATAAAAAAATATTTATGACAGTAAATATGAGCGATGACAAATCTGTGGGTCAGAAATTTTCATTTTCAAGACAAAAAAAAAAAATTATGAGAATCGCTCTAGTGGGTGGCGCTGGCGGACTGTAAAAAGAAACGGCCTTGTGTTTTAAATACATATATTTCGCAAATCGAAGACACTGAATTTTTCAACCATTTAGCCAGATATTCATTTCGCAGCGGTGTGACTCGAACCGAGATCATTTCAGTTGGTTCAACAGAAACCGCGAACCTTAACCACTGAGACAGAAAGACTCAGAAATCATACTAGCGTTCAAGGTAAAAATCTATTTGCGCGATGATGATTATTTATTTCTGTCATTTATACCAGTGATTTATCCATTTTGTTTCCTGTTTGAGCTTTTCTTTTAATACGTGTGTAATAATTTTATTTTTTCTGTAGGACTTATCGCAAATCAAGTATTTTTTTCATCGTGATTTTTCAAAGCAACAGAATGCTTTGGAACTTGAGATATTTTTTTAGTGACAATGACTTTCAGTTATCTTTAAGAAAATGTGAAATCTACTGTTTATAGTATCATTTCACAAAACTTCTAAATATGAAATTTGCTGTTGATAGCTGTAATAGCAGAAAATACTAAAACTTTAATCCGATTTATTGGCGTTCAAAAAGCCATCTGGTTGAAGTGCGAAAGCTTGGAAACGTTTATTTTTATATCCCTACGCCAATAAATTAGATTACTAGTATAGTTTTACTATTTTGTACATAATTGGTGTATAGTTCATCGTTATTAATTAGCTATAATAGCTTTTGTCTTAAAAACTCCACAGACTGATACATAGACAACGTACAATCACTTGTACAATAAATTAAATACTCGGTTTCTTACGGTAACACAATACAGTCAACTCCACTTATAGTGAACCTCTCCGGACTCTCATATTTCGTTCACTGTATCCGAGCTTCACTAAAACCGAAGTGTCTTCCCTTATCTTGAATTGACTGGAATAGTGAGCAAGAAAATAAAATATGTACATGTGTACCTGAAAAAAATAATATTTTTATGTACGCAGTGTATATTCATTAAATTATGTAAACAAATTAATTTTACATTATTTTAATTAACATGAAAATATTATGTTATTTGCCGCTGCTCGCTGCAAACAGTTTTAATAATTATTTTCTCCTTTCTAGAGTATATGTTCTTTTCTAGAGTCTATGCTTTTGCTACACCCCATTCTACACTTTCCGTACATTCTATGCCCACAATATTGTTCTGAACACATTCTTTCAAGTTTTTACAAGAAATTTTGTTTCAAAATAAGTTGCAATTTCATGTTACAAGTACATTCTTTTCTTCGAAGTTTTATTTTTTAGGTTCATTATAACCGAAGTTGAGGGTTCACTGTGAACGAAAATTTTAATGTACATTTCTGATGTTACGGGTCGGGACTAGTGATTTAGGTTCACTATAGCCGAATGTTCACTATAACTGAGTTCACTATATCCAGAGTTGACTGTATATGATTCATAAAGAAGTTTACAGTTTCAACGGACTATAAAGCAAGAACAATGTAAGATGTTACCTGTAACAGAATTGTAGGGGAATGTTTCAAGTTTTTTTTAGAGACAGTCACCGATGTCCTATGTGCGCACCCTGAGTCACACGACACACATCGAGCCGGTAATCCATTTCCTCCCAAACGCGAGGTAAGATATCTTAATCAAGTGCAGTGATAGTGGCTGTGATACGCTGTTTCAGCTCCGTTAGATCAACAGGAAGGGGAATTTGTGTCCCTCAGTAGCAGGACGCAAACTTTATAAGTACATCTACCTAACGGTTTGCAGTTGTGTTCCGTGTCTTCAACTGTTACTGTTTTACAGCATCTCGAAACTAGAAACAGAAACTAGAACCGGAAATGGATTACCGGCTTGATGTGTGTCGTGCGACTAAGGGTGCACACATAAAACATTTGTGACTGTCTCTAAAAAAATTTGAAACATTCCCCTACAATTCTCTTACAGGTAACATAAAATATCTTACATTGTTCTTGTTTTATAGTGCGTTGAAACTGTATACTTCTTTATGAATGACCCTGTATAATAGCTGGTTCACAAAATGGAGGAGAAGAAGCGAAAGCAAACCAAAATTCATGCGATATTCTATCCCCAATATCCAATCAAGTGACAGAATTTCAAAATCAGATCCTTTGACAGACAGTGGAAATTAGCAGTTAACCAAACCTCAAGCTTCAAACCACAAGTATTCCCGCAAATCGCTCCTATTACCGGAAATTGTCCGTCGCATGGATACAGAAAAAGTGAGAACTGAGGTTTTTTCTCTCGTTAATATTCGAAAGGAATTGCGGAACGTTTTTCTGAAAAATCATAATTTTCCATTTCCACATCTTAAGAACGGCAGTTTGACGTTGATATAAGAAAGTAATTGCGGAAAAGTTTCTGAAAATTCAAGATTTTCCTGACGTTCGAAAAATCCGAGAAAATCAGGTTTCTTTCTGCCATTTCACTGAAATAATTGTATCAGAAATATGTTACGTTAAGTTACGAAAAGAATCATGGAAAGTGACTCGCGAATTTCAAAAAAATATTTACAGTGTAATAAAAAAATTAAAAATAAATAAATAAATAAAAAGACTTGGACGACTTAAGAAGCATAGCAAGATGCATGCTTGGTGTATCCAGAAATAATAAGAAGAGCAGCTCGTGGATTTGGAACATGACAACAGTAGATGGCATCAGGATCGAAGGATAAGTGGTAATTAGTCGGAGAGATTGCTAGAACTGGCAAAAGTTGGACAATTGATATAACATAGTGGATTACATGGGACAGAAAGCGTCCCAGACAAAAAGCACGAAAATACCAGGTTATGAAACTTAAAAGCATGCCAAAAGATACAGAAGAAGATTATAATAATTGATAGAAGTTCTGTAATGATAACTGATCGAAAGAAATTCGAGCTCATGAATTTGGGAGATAATCTCCTATACGTGCTGTGTCTTTGAAAAGTCATAACATTGCTCTTGCATTTTCACAGTTGCTATTGATGATATTAACATATACCCTGCTTCAGTACTTCAGGATTTCAAAGAAAGTTTGACTGCTGATGGTTTCACGGAATCAGTAATTTTTTTTTAAATTTGTAGTACTAATAAAACAGTTAAAGCATTCAGTAGCAGTGATGTATTCACAAAATTGTGGAAACACTTGACCTTAAACGAACCATTTCATGTACGAGTTTCAACTAAAGGATCTGTGAAAACACAAGTGTATCCCTTCACTCCTGAGTAAGTCGCTCCCCGAACTGAGCTAAGCGGGCAGAACGTCTCGCAGCAAATTTGTCGTCTTGACACATGTTTTCACCTCTGTAGTACGTCACATAATCTTCCTCTTACATTTCTTTTTTCTTTGAAGAGAAGTAGGAATTTTTCATTAATTTCAAACAATATGTGGAACAAACATCACACATTTTTCGAAGAACTCAACGGGCAGTATATCCATTTTCCACACTCAGTTAGGAGAGCGACTTACTACTCCGTAGTAAGTCGCTCTCCTAACTGAGCTACGCGAACAGAATGTCACGCTGTAGATTTATCCACTTGACACATGTTTTCACCTTGTAGTACGTCACAGATCTTTCTTCTGCTAGCTATAAACATATTCTTTTTAAAAATCAATATTACTTCTCTTATTACCAAATTTTTCTTCGAACATAAAGAATCTGTCTTGAAGAAAAAAATGATTAAAGATTTAGACTGACACCTTAAACGAACGAAATGTTACTTTAAAAAGGAATGTATTTAAGTGACGCTGCGTTCCTCGACACACGGATGTGTAAACTGTAGAAGTATGAGCTATTACTGAAAAACAGACTGGAAGTGGAGCAGCTGTGAAGAAGTCTAGATATTGTTACCTGGACTTCGTTTCAGGTAGCAATACCTGGATAGCTTCTTTTCTTTATACTGTGCCAATTCATTTCTTTTCGTCGTCGAGCACTATGTCGCTGGTATTCCTGCTTCCTTTCTGCAGCATTCTGTTCAGGATCACTGGTTCTCTAGCTTACCACGTTTTTTCTTATTCATCCTGCATTGGAACACAGGTTATCTAACTTCCTTTCTTCTTCATCTACATTCAGTCCTTAACTATCTCGCTGCCTTTCTTCTTTATTTTGTACCGGATGACGAGCATTCTTGCTTCCATTATGTTTCTTCTTTAAATGTGTCACTTCCCCTCTAGCTTCCTTTCTGCTTCATCTTGCATTAGGTTCCTGATTCTCTTGCTTCCTTTCATCTTCTGCATTCGGTCACTAGTTTTCTTGCTTCCGTTCTGCTTCATATTGCATTGACCCCGTTCATTATTCATGTACCTACGTCGCATGGCTTTAAGATCGTTCTGTAAGAAGCAAAATATATCAAAATCATCCTCTCGTTTCTCTACCTGCTGAATCTTTCATAAAAGCATTTCTGTATCTGTTTCCTGGCCTCAATATTTCTTCAGCTTTCGATATTGTTTCAAAAATCAGATTGTCTTTCGAGTAGAGAGATGACACGAATTCTAGAACATTACTTTAATTTCCTAAAAGCAGTGTTTCCACGTTTTGTAGTAGTGTTTCCACGTTTGGATGCCTGTCTAATCTTTTTCTCAGTTCATCCCAGATGCGTTCATTAGAATTAAGGCTTTTGTGTCGTGGTTACAAAGTTTTGAAAGTGTTGTATAGGCCTGGTGACCGCTGTCGAAACTTCTTTGTTGTGCATCCGACACATACTGAATGGGATAAAGTCTTTTTAGGGCAGTGGTTAGAAAGGTGTGAAAACGTCTTTGGGGCTTAGTGACACCTGAGCAAGCTACTCTGCAGTGTGTCCCAGATATGCTCGATAGGACTAAGGCCAGGGTACTTTAGAGGTAGTAATAAAAGTGGAGTAGCGCGACCTTCGAACACTCGAACTTCGATGTGATCGAAATGGGGCCGTGCATTATAATTCTCAAAGAGAAGCAGAACCACACAAACTTACAAAGAGAAGCTACCTCCTCAAACTTGACGATCTCTGAGGCTGTCGAAGCAGCTTTTTCCCTACATCATGAGTGAGCTGCTGTGCAACTTGGCACAAATGCTGACAGTCGCGTGCTTCTGAGGCTTTCGCAGAATGTCGGAATAAAAGACAAATTCGGATTCATCGCAGATCATCAAACTTTGTTATGCTTTCTGCCGTAGTTAGTATTGTTGCGCCCACTCACATATTCCTTGCAGCGTTAACGCGAAGAGCGGTATTCAACGCAATGGATGTCTGGATAGCAAACCTTCCTAATGCAGTCCATTATAGGCAGTCTGATCAGTTACTACGACACCGTTGGCACATTTCAGAGCATCTGGAATGTGGCTTCTGGACACTGCGGAGTTTCTGCGGGCGTTTATTTTGAAATACCGATCGTTTCCTAGGATGGCGACTTTCCAATTGTTCTGCTACATCGCCTTGCTCTCGACATCGCGCAATGAGTCTACTTATCGTACTTTGGGATACATGAAGAGCTGCTGCAGTATTCGTATCAGAATGGAGTTGTTCAACTGCCCTTTTGCGTTCTTCCACCGTGGAATATCTTATCTTCATTGTTCACAGTCTGGCAGTAGTGTTTACATAGGCGCATCGTTCAAAGATATCTAAGCACACTAAGAGTTTCGAAGGCTAGCAGGAACCCAAAATTTGCATGTTTTTTCGTTTCGTACTCTGCCAGCAACCATTCTGATCTTACAATACTTACATAAAAGCTGGCCTTGAACGCTAAATTGTAATGTCACTGACACCTTTTGAGCAGTTTAGTTCGTTTAGTTCCTGGCTTTTATAACTAGTTAGTAAAATCATGCAATGCATTGATTATGATACCTTTCCAACATTCCAGAAATAATTACTCAAGTTATGAGGATAATGGCTGTGGAATAAATATCGCTCCTTTGCCCTGACCTTTGATCCCACTTCGATGATATTCAACAGAACCGGTTCAATATACCTCCAGAACAACATGATAAAGTTTTGTCGCAATCGAAGCATTTTTACGTAAGTTATGATGCTTAAGGGCAATGGAATGGATCCTGCTCTTATGCCCTGACTTTTGACCCCATTTCTCCCATTTTCAATAGGGTTTAGACCCAAGTGGTCTCCTACCACATACTAAACGTTCATCGAAAGCGAACCATTTTTACGCGTGTTATCGTGCGGAAAGTCGGACAAAGCTGGAGCATATACGCTTCTTCAACCAACGGTTGGAAAGCGTAAAAAATAACTCGAAGACTCATGGTAATACCCAGTGTTTCAGCGGATATGTTTAGCACGTGTTTTTCAACAAACGTACGTGCATGTAGTAGCACTGTCCGTCCGTCGGACCTTTGACATTGTGTCTCTCCAAAGTTTAGTCAGATTTGAAAAATTATTTTTTTGCAGTCGAAAGTCAGAGCTATGAGAACGGTTATTCCTACACTTTGATAATTGTATGACGTCAACACAACACTGACGTATCAGTCCGTGTAACACGAGAATGACGTCATAAACGGAGGGAATACATTTCTATAATATCATGGCCTAGTGTTTTCTAGACGGTCATGGTTTAAACCCTGTCGACATCTCATATTTTAACACCTACGTCCACTAAAATATTTTTAAGTTTTATGCGTGTTCAGGTTGTTTGTTTAAACAACTGTCACTTAAACAATAGCATTTAATCATTACTGCCAGAATTTGTTTGATGAATAGCACTTACGTGAAAATACAAGTAGCCTTTTATTTTCTTGCCACTTGTCGAAATATAGCTTGTCTTTCAGAATCACAACGCGATCTTGACACGAACCCCAATTACTATTTAATAAAAAGTAAAATATCTTCTTAGACCGAATCACCTTAACAAAACTTATTCTGCTTTCGGACCATCCAGATAACATGCGGTCCGAATTCAAACGGTATATCGCCTTAGGTGTATACCACCGCATCCTTCTTTTTAAAAATGGGCGTGTCTTTTTATTTACTTATGACTCACTGGCAGCCGTTGCCAAAACGTCAGTGCCGGCTCAAGCCTGTTAGCAAGCATTGCACGTCATCCCCTAGAGAAACGCATACGACAAAGTAATTCTTGTAAAATCTTAAATGTTGAATAGGCTGCGTGGAGAAAACAAAGTATTTCCGGGCTGCTATGATCTTATTTCGTTCTATAGCCGAGAACAAGTAGTTATTTTTTCCCAAAAGCAGTACTGGCGAATTTTTCTAGACTTCGTCTCTGGCCACAGATTATTATGCTTTTTCACATCTGTCTACGCATCTTCTTTCTCTTTCACATTAACTTTTTCTGAGAAAACGAAACACAGTGTTTATTTGCCTTCCAACCACAGTGATGTATTTACCATTAAACAAAGGAAGCAGCTTCTTGGAGCGACAGTTAACGGTGAAACGGAATTTCTCTCTCTAAAAAGATCACGACGATCCAATTTATTCCCATTAATAAAGTGTATAAGGCATTGAGAAACTACTTGCATAATTTTTCTATCGGTCTGAAATCACTCTGAGTATAGAGAATCATCGGGGGGGGGGGCGCAATTAAGTGAATCTAGCGCACCCAATAATTTTACGTGAGGGGTAGTACCTACCAAGTAAATGTTAACGTGAATGGGATCACCATTACCACGTGACAATTTGTTTCAGTAAATACGTACTTAAAAAATATTAAAATGCCTTATGTCAAAATGTTTGGAGCTGAATTCGGGTAGATCAGCAAAATCTATGTCATTATGTTAAATTCGAAAGCATTGTATAAATTTTCTACAACGAAAAATTCACAAAGAGGCACAGAAGCGGCACTTTCCATCATGGCGCAAACACACTTTGAGCTGCAAGAAGTGTAAGGAAAGACGAAGAAGTCGAAGTGCCGTCCAGAATGAAATATAACGGAAATGTAACACAACGTTCATAAGAACAGAAACTCAAAAAGGAAGTTTAATTTAGAAATATACGTCACACCACCGAATAGTAAAATAATGTGATTAAAACATGCTCTCTCAGTTGAACGAATCTGGGTACAGAAGCTGGAAGTTAATAGCAGTAAGAGGAATTCATCCCTTTCGTATGTTTTGCTAACTACCGTACATTCCGTACGTATGTTTAAATTCGAGACATAAAGTTTTCAATCTTTCCCTGCACTTCATATTTGACACTTGATCAGCATTTTCACTCTGGGAACTTCTTCCGTGATAAAGGATTGTAGCAAATGGCTTTTATTGTGACAGCAAAAGAACTAAAGAAGCACATAAAAACACAAAAGCTCTGATTCCAGATATAATGCCCTTTTACTACCAGGTAAATGGTTGCCAGAAGGATCAGCCGATTGGATGAGCAAGGAAATTGCGAGGGCTTTATGGTAGGAATATCGGAATTATAGCTCATCGAGCAAAATATTACGATCCTAAGTAAAAAAAAAAAGTGCAGAAAGCAACTTAGGTGAACTTGACCCAAAATTAAAATCCAGAAACAGCTTTTATAAGTTAAGAGCTCTTCTTAAAAAATAATAATAAATCAGTGGTTCGCTTCCTGGGTGGTATAGGTTGTAAATTGAGCGAACAATTTTCTTTTTCAAGTACTTAGGTGTCAAAGTGACATTAGCGGTATTTGAAAACTTTCCACTGTTAGTTTAAGTTGCCGATGATGCGAAAAACAAAATCTTGTTTATCGGAACATTGACTCTTAAACAATGTCAAAGATATGTGTCAGCGAAGATGCACAGAGACTTTACTTATTTATTACTCTCGGGAAGATGCGTCTGACATTTCACTAATTGCAGTAAATTAGTAACCAACAAGTTGTTTCAAGGGTTATGTTTCTTATGAACTTGATAATACACAGCCTGACAGAAAAAATGCCGCACCATGAAGGAATGCTCGAAAACAGACCATACTGCACACACAGATACCCAAGTAGGTCCTGAAAAAATTACTTAACTGCCACATACAGACTAGGCTTCAGTGGTTTAATATACAGGACGATCAATAAGGACCGTGGCTCTCATTTTGAGCGATACGGTGTTGAATCCGACGCGGCATCGAGGCAATGAGAGTCCGAATAGAGTCCTGGGGTATCTTGGAGCACGTGGTGTTGATCCGAGTCCACAGTTCATCTTCACTTTGCGGATGTGAAAGGGTACTCAGCCAACGTCCAATCGTATCCCACAGAGGCTCGATGGACGAGAAGAGGTCGGGGATTTTGCTGGCCACAGAAGTATCCGCACACCGTGTAAAGCATTCAGGCTGATCCGAGCGGTATGCGACCGGGCGTTATCCTGTTGAAAAACGGGGTTTGGGATGCCTTGAAGATACGGTAGTGCCACGAACCGCAGCATCTCTTCAACGTAGCAGCGTGCCGTCATGTGCCCGTAATGCGTACCTAAGCGGTGGGCGGCTCTTGGCGCTGATAGCACCCCCATACCATGATTCCACGTTGCCCGGTCGTGTGTGCCACTCCACAATAGCGGAGGAATCCGCACGTTGGCCATGTCGCTTCTAGACTCTCACACGGCGATCATCCGTGGTGATACAGAACCGCGATTCGTCGCTGAGCAGCACACTGTTTCATCCGACACCCCACGCAGGTCTGGAGCGACACCGCACCTAGCGGTGAAGACGATAGCTTGCTGTTAAGGGCAGCCTTCTCAACGGACGGCTGGACAGCAAAGCAGACGCAGCCGATCGGTGCAACCCTATCTGCGTCGATATCGAAGCATCCAAGCATCCCCGTATAGCCCGCAAAATGTCGCCCGTTGTGGCCTGTGGGTCCGCTACGGCATGACGTCGGATGCGGTGATCGGAGCGCTCGGACGTCCGTCTTCGTGCTCCGGTCCCCCCTACGACGTTGCCCAGATCCTTCATGGGAACCACTGTCTCCAAATGCGACTGACAGTTGTGGCATCACTATGCGTTTCTTCCGCAATACGTCGTAAGGAGCATCCGGTGGTACGATGGCATACGAACACCTCTTGTGAACTCATCCGTTTGACGAAATCGCGTACGACGGCGTCTTAACGGCATTGGCACCCCTTGTTCGTTCTCTTGACACGATTACAGCAGAATTACTCACTTTTCGAGGGCCGTGGCGATATCTTGATCTGATAGCTTCACGGACTGGTGGTCCGCTTATATCCCGCGCGCCGTTCGTACGATTGGCCTGCAATTTTTTTTCGAGGGCCGTGGCGATATCTTGACTGATAGCTTCACGGACTGGTGGTCCGCTTATATCCCGCGCGCCGTTCGTACGATTGGCCTGCAATTTTTTTTCGAGGGCCGTGGCGATATCTTGACTGATAGCTTCACGGACTGGTGGTCCGCTTATATCCCGCGCGCCGTTCGTACGATTGGCCTGCAATTTTTTTCGAGGGCCGTGGCGATATCTTGACTGATAGCTTCACGGACTGGTGGTCCGCTTATATACCGCGCGCCGTTCGTACGATTGGCCTGCAATTTTTTTCGAGGGCCGTGGCGATATCTTGACTGATAGCTTCACGGACTGGTGGTCCGCTTATATCCCGCGCGCCGTTCGTACGATTGGCCTGCAATTTTTCTTCGAGGGCCGTGGCGATATCTTGACTGATAGCTTCACGGACTGGTGGTCCGCTTATATCCCGCGCGCCGTTCGTACGATTGGCCTGCAATTTTTTTTCGAGGGCCGTGGCGATATCTTGACTGATAGCTTCACGGACTGGTGGTCCGCTTATATCCCGCGCGCCGTTCGTACGATTGGCCTGCATTTTTTTTTTTTGTATTGGAGGTTTAACGACCTCCGTGAGCAACTCAATGGGCTATAAGCAGTCGCTCGTCCCTAATTTAGGGTCACTGGTTCTAGGGAAGGGAGAGAGCCAGTGCCGTAAGACAAACACAACATCCATGCCTCACCGGGATTCGAACCCGTACCTCTTTCGGACGAATGATCAGAGGACATCGCTTAGACCACTGCGCCACCAGGGGCGGCTGGCCTGCGAATGCAAACATTTGCATAACTTGTACGTGTGCACCCACCTTGCAATTTACATGGCGCTGCGTTCACGTCTTCGTGGTGTGACATTTTTCTCTCAGCGAATCGTTGTGCAAAGCAACGCAGGCAGTATATTTATATTTAAACTGAACAAATCGGACAAAAAAAAATAATACGGAATGCTGATCGAAACATGTACATAAGTATAAGGTTGCTGAACATAACGAGGTGTACAAATATGGAGGTGAATCTGCTGGATTATGATTGTGGATGTCTGAGGTGTGTATTTAAAGAATCAGTAGCATTCTGTATTTCCTTTTACACGTACAACAATGGGTCGTAAAGGTAACGTTATTGAGTGGGAAAATAGAGGCCATTGTTGTTGTTTTTGCCTAGAACATGGTTATTCCTTGCAAGAGGTGGCAAAGTTTGTTGGACTGCCCTAGTCAATAATCAGTAGTGTTAATTTCCTGTGGCAGAGGTATGAAAGCAATCACTGTAAGCTGGATAACGGTGGTAGAAGTTCTATGATGAGAAAAAGAGATCGGCGTTTTGGACGATTAACAATTGGTGCACGTTTCCAGACTCGCCAAGAACTAGTTCAACATTACAGTGCTGTATCCAGTAAACCAATCAGAACACTACGGAGAGAACTGCATGGCTTGGGCATTTTCAGTCGTGTTGTTCGGCTCCGTCCGAAGTTAACAAGTGTCCAGAAGAAAAAATATCCTTGCTTGGGCAAAACAGCATCGTCACTGAGCAATATGGTCCGACGAATCCAGATTTTGCTAGTGTTCAAATGACGTCATACTCCACAATCATGCAGGAGCCTAAAGAAGCATTTAACCCAGAATGTGTACAAAGAATTGTGCATAAAAGGAAGTGAAAGTGTCGTGTTTTGGGGCTGCATTTAAAGTGCTGGAGTTGGACCATTCGTTAAGGTGTGAAATAGCATGAAATCTATGGATTATGTGTCACTTTTATAAACAATGTTTCCTCTAAGCTGCGCGCGCAGCCACTTAGGTACCTCAGCGCAGCTGAAATATCTTTCGCGCAGTATGCATTTTAGATTAAAATTCCCAAACCCCAAAATTAATTTTCATAAATCGAAAATCAATTACCTGCAAAATAATAATAAATAAATAAAATTCGGGCTGTCAAAATAACACTTTTCTTAAATGCCGTTCGCTTCCTTCTAAGTTCGTCTCATTGTCCTCTATTGCTCTCAAAGGCTTCTCGCAAAGTACCATCGTGCGAGCAGATAGTGAACGCCAGAATGCGAATTAGTGATTTTCCCACCCCAAAAAAGAGAAATACTGTATTTGTGCGTATTTTATGATACGAGCTTCAATCCACCTGTTTTTCACGAGCATAACTCAATCTGAACTAAAGCTTATGTTGAACAAGTTGATAAAATCATGCAATGCATTGATTATGATACGCTTTCCGACATACTAGAAATCATTACTCAAGTTATGGGGATAATGGCTGTGGAATAAATCTCGCTCCTGTGCCCTGACCTTTGATCTCATTTCGATTATATTCAACAGAACCGGTTCAGTATACCTCGTGACAAACGTTATAAAGTTTTTTTGCACCCAAAGCATTTTGCATAAGTTAAGTCGCATAAGGGCGATGGAATGGACCTCCCCCTATGTCCTAACCTTTGACCCCATTTCTTCCATTTCCAATAGAGTTCGTCCTCAGGTTGTCCCCTACCACATACTAAAATTTCATCGAAATCGAACCATTTTTACGCGAGTTATCGTACGAACAGGCAGACATACAAAGCTGGAACATATACGCTTCTTCAACCTACGGTTGGAAAGCGTAAAAACTTATGCATGCATAAAAAATGAGGAAACTAATTTTACCATCAGCTCTTATAATATTATACCTTTTATTTTACTAGAAACGTTCAAGCAATCTGTTTGGTTGGGTATTTTACGTATGTTAGGAAATACTAGTGAAACAGTAAAATGCCGGAACACAAGAAAAACAGAAAAAATTGTTTGACGGTACAGCGAACATCTGATATGATTTAGTTCTAACAGATGTTATTGATCTTGACACTTTTTCACTAAAAGTGCCATCCTTTTTATCCGAACAGATGGCTTATGTTTTTGCAAATTAAACATCCTGAAGCAATGAGGATGTGCGCGAAATTCATAATAGCCGGCGGCACAAGGTTATAAAACTTCGATAACTTATTTTTAATTTTTCTCCACCATCTCATCAACTGCGCCGAAACACTTCTTTATCTAACGTAAATGTGTTTTTAATTTTTTTTCTCGTTTCAGTTCACCAGTTCTCAGTCCCTTCTTGACAGAGGACGCCTTATTTGAAAGGAAATAAGACGCGCTTCTAAATTCATCGGTTTATTACACTAGTCCGTGACCGTCGTCCATCGTTTTTTCTTAAGGCTCTACGAGACCCGCCATCTTGTATTGCTGCCTTCTCTTGTTAACCAATGGGCAAGCGTATTTCACAAATTGCTCGGGCAATTTTGCACATTTTGGAACACCGTTTGTGGCTAACGCAAGGTATATGATAAATAAAGAGTTTCCTGGTTTTAGATTTTCATTTTGGACTCTTTAAGTATTTTTTATTAATTAATAAAACTATGGAAGACGCCTTGGTACGACTTTCGCTGCAGATAAAAAATGAAGGGAAAGGTCAAAAATTCTGAAACCAGGGAACTCTTTATTTATCAAATATCTTGCGTTAGCCACAAACAGTGTTCCAAAATGTGCAAAATTGCCCGAGCAATTTTGTGAAATATGCTTGCCCGTTGGTTAACAAGAGAAAGCAGCAATACAAGATGGCGGGTCTCGAGAGCCTTAAGCTGAAGAGAAGCAAATTACAACTAGTACGCGAAACCATAGCAGAGAAAAGTAGTCTTCGAGTTTGTTCTTAAAGCTTCAGCTTCGGGTTTGTCCTTCGCATTGAGTACCATTTCAAAACTCAATGACTATCCACTTCATGAGAACAACTTTCACTTTACATTTATTGAAAAGACACTTAACAAAAAGCGCTCTGAAAATATACTGAACTTCACAGAATGTATGCCGGGCATAGAAATGTAGTACCAGTGAATTTTAAATGTATGGGATTTTAAACGTTTGTGACTATTTTCTCGAAAATATGGATTTTTACCCTGTAAACGTAAAAAATAATTTGCCTACTAAGCTTGTATCCATACCGATTCGAGACAAGCATTTTACTTTTCATCGTTTTACTAAACTTTAACAAAAATGGTGACGTCGGATTCTCAAGTATAATAAGCACGTCTTCGAAATCCGTTTTGAAACAAATATAATTTTCCAAAATGGATATTTAGAAAAGGAGAAAATCAGCAAAAAACCGATATGCATTTATCCCCTAGCGAAAAAACTACGATATATTTAAAATACGTAATGTGTACGGTATCCTTTACATTGAATGGAACCAATTGTAAAATGCGTTTTTCCAAACGTATTATTTTTCGCCGCCCCGGTGGCGCAGTGGTCTAAGCGATAGCCTCTGATCATTCGTCCGAAAGGGGTCCGGGTTCGAATCCCGCTGAGGCAGGGATGTTGTGTTTGTCTTACGGCACTGGTTCTCACCCTTCCCTGGTACCAGTGACCCTAAATTAGGAACGGGCGACTGCTTATAGCCCATTGAGTTGCTCACGGTAGTCGTTAACCCTCCAATAAAAAAAAATGTATTTTATCTTTGTTTGAGGAGTTAACGACTAACGTGGGCAACTCAGTGGGCTATAAGTAGTAGTCTGCCGTCCCTAATTTAGAGCCACTGCTTTTTACGAAGCACCACATTTTCCGCTTCGTTATAAGCATTTGATAAAAAGCGCAGAACTAATATTCATATTTTGTATAAAATAAAATATATGTATAGATAACACTCGCACGTTCAAATGAGTTGACAAGGCAAAAGCCCAAATCACGTGACTTACAGCGTGAGCCGAAAATGCGCTGCTACGCATGAGCATCTTGTCATTAGTTCGCACATATGGGTTCCGGGTGGGCACGTTTTTGTGAAATCGTCATTCAACTCTTTTTTTTTTTTAGCTCAGTTGCCGAAGACAAGAGTCTCCAATAAGTCGTCTGTGTTAGTATCGGGACGAGCCATGGGCAGCATGCGTGTCTTGCCCTTTCGGCTCTATCCCTTCCTTGGAACCACTAGCCCAAAATCAGGAACGCAAGACGCTTTAGATGCATATCAGACCCGTTAAATCCCCCCCCCCCCGAAAATTTTTTTTTTCTGTAGAAAATAAAATAACATGGAAGGTATTTGCGACACAACTTAGATTGAAGTTATGGACGTACATCAGTGCAAAATTACCTGAATTCTAAGATTACAAAATCAAGTGTGTAAGCATCAGGGCAAACGGATAGGATCTTATAAAATGAATTAATGACTCGCATTGTTTCTGACTATGTTATGTTTGATTATGACATTATTTTGTTAAGATATTTGCCATTCTGTCAGCAAATCTTTGTATACAACACGAGTGCTGATCAATAAGTAGTTTCTGATAACTTTTGGCATTGGATTAGGGATACGTATATTAGCGTCTTCCAAAGTCATTACACTTTTCTGACTGGAGAGCATTCATTGTGTGACACTGGAGTTTTTTTTTTTTATTATTATTTTTTTTTTTTTTTGATTGGAGGTTTAACGACCACCGTGAGCAACTCAATGGGCTATAAGCAGTCGCCCGTCCCTAATTTAGGATCACTGGTTCCAGGGAAGGGAGAGAGCCAGTGCCGTAAGACAAACACAACATCCATGCCTGACCGGGATTCGAACCCGGACCCCGTACGGACGAATGATCATAGGCCAGCGCCTTAGACCACTGCGCCACCGGGGCGGCTTTTATTATTTAATTGGGGGTTTAATGACCACCATGAGCAACTCAATGGGCTATGGCAGTATCCCGTCCATAATTTAAGGTCACTGGTTCCAGGGAAGGGAGAGAACCAGTGCCGTAATACAAACATAACATCAATGCCTTACCGGGATTCGAACCCGGACCCCTTTACAGACGAATGATCATAAGCCAGCGCTTAGAACACTGCGTCACCAGGGCGGCACACTGGAGTTTGATTAAGAAAAAAACATATTGGGCAACAAGGGCAAGTGAAAATTACGACCTTCCTGGAAACATGGATTCATTCGGAGGTACGCGCGGGGATTAGCTTCATCGCGGTACCGAAAGAAGCATTTGTATATATAGCAATCTGATACAATGTCGCCCGCCTATTTTCTTGTACTAGAGTTTTCTGACTGGTTCCGAACGCTCTTGACTTGGGAACCATAGACTTCTACAGTCAGCGATGGATTGATCTTCTTGTCGGCGTTTTTCATGCACAGAAAAATTCCAGTCACAGCGCGTACCTCCGAGTGAGATCATGTTTACAGGTCGATCGTCAATTTTACTTAAATCTGTTCTCCAAAACGTTGCCTTTTTATCCGAATTCCTGTGCCAATCCATCAACGCCCTCTAGTCAGGAAACTTCTCATACAGCACAAAACGTTTCAGATATGTATCCATTATGTCACAATCTCTCATTTTCGTTACACTTTCAGATATATCTTAGAATTACGTTTCAGCAACATCTATTTTTTTTTTTTTTTTTTTTTTGATTGGAGGCTTAACGACCACCGTGAGCAACTCAATGGGCTATAAGCAGTCGCCCGTCCCTAATTTAGGATCACTGGTTCCAGGGAAGGGAGAGAGCCAGTACCGTAAGACAAACACAACATCCATGCCTGAACGGGATTCGAACCCGGACCCCTTACGGCCGAATGATCAGAGGCCAGCGCCTTAGACCACTGCGCCACCGGGGCGGCCATCTATTTTAGAGCATAACTTTTTGTACATTACGTTTACGTTAAAAATAGCATTAACCGATACTCCTGTTTTATAGTTTCCATTGAACATAATTACTACCTTGATGTTACATTCCGGCCATATTTAAGATTTTTGTTTTGGCAACAGTGTGGATGCGCATGTGTATTTATGCCATTTCTTTTTTTTTTTTTTTTTTTTTTTTTTTTTTTTTGATTGGAGGTTTAACGACCGCCGTGAGCAACTCAATGGGCTATAAGCAGTCGCCCGTCCCTAATTTAGGGTCACTGGTTCCAGGGAAGGGCGAGAGCCAGTGCCGTAAGACAAACACAACATCCATGCCTGACCGGGATTCGAACCCGGACCCCTTACGGACGAATGATCAGAGGCCAACGCCTTAGACCACTGCGCCACCGGTGTGGCATTTTCATGCCATTTCATCGAAACACTCTTGTAGTCGTATTTCCACGTGCTATGCTTTGGTGATACTGCCGTACTCGAGTTAGCTAGTTAGTTGATTTAATATTTCATCCTTTTTTTTTTATTGTGATTCAAGATCATCTGAAAGTAAGTAATTGTTTTGATTATTATAATTTTTAAATTCTAAAAAAGCATTTTATAAAATCTAAGTACATGGCTGTGTCGTATTAGTATACTGTACCAGCATGTTTTTTTTTACTTGAAGCTGAGAAATTTCATATTGGTAGGCATTTAAAAAAATGACGAATTTGATTTTCTTTCTTTTTTTCGCTGAAATGTAGTCTATTCCACATGTACAATAGAAATTCGACGCCCTCATCTGGGACTGATTTTTATTTCTTTTGTTATCAATATATAAACGCCACCACTGTTCCCAATGGACAGCGGACTGCGTTGAACCTGTAAAAACGTAAACAACTCGCAATACGACTGTTGTTGCTTTTGAAACAGCTGTCGAGTGTGATATTTTTTTATTGTGATTTTACAAAGTTTATTAAAACTATAATATTCAACCTAGTAAATACGTAACAGTAATATGATTATGTCAGAAATATCTTTCAAATACGTAAGAGCAATTTGATGAAGTTACAAATATCTTTCAAATACGTAACAGTAATGTAACGAAGTTACAATTATCTTTCAAATACGTAAGAATAATGTAACGAAGTTATAAATATCTTTTAAATATGTAACAGTAACATGAAGTTGGTATGTTGAAGTTACAAAGACCTTTTACTGTAACAAAACGGTTATGTTTCAAAGTTATGTAATGTTTGAGGACATTTTGCCGTAACCGTAAGGTTTCTGAAACATTACTGTTACATTGCGCAACGTATCTGAAAAGTATCAATGTTTCAGTGCTGCGTACTTGTAACATATACGAAATATTCTGTGCTGTGTGGGTGTAATGACGGGAGAGGCACCAATTTACATATATGAAATCCCCCGACACAGGTAATCAGAAGATACCTACTTTTCTGCCTACGTATAATGGCAGCGTTACACATCTGGAAGAACGAATTTTTGAATATTAGTACCAATTATCATAATTTACATTTTTTTGCTGTTTTGATGACTCGTTAGTCCATAGCATACAAATTAATACCTGTTTTCTAAAAACTGTATTTGCTTTTGTTTTTAATTTGAGTTTAACGACTACCATGAGCAATATATGACGTATATTCTAATTTAAATTTGTTTTTTAGTTTCTTTCCCTGTGTAACTTCAAAGTTTTTTCTCCATAAGCTCCTCAAATTCAATCTTAACGAAATGTTTTCTCACACACTAAAAGTTATTTGACAAGTCATGAGGTCAGGCCTGAATGACATGAGTATGTTTTGAACGATGTGTATAATGTGTGGTGCAAACTGTGTTAAAAATGGGTTATATATATATATGTATATATATATATATAATCATCATCGTTGTCAACCAATATACATATATGTATATATATATACTGACGGAAAAAAATCCCAACACCACGAAAAGGTAGTTGTAGAGGAATGAAATGGTGGCAATGCATTTGTATAGGTAACATATTTAATCGATTAAGGTTTCAAGATCACAGCTTATTGTAAGCGCGAGAAGAGCCATTTTAAATGTGAAATGCTGGTACATTAATAACCTTTGTAACCGCCAGAATGTTGAATGCAAGCACGCAAACGTTCATGCATTGTGTCGTACAGGTGCTCGATGTCAGTTTGTGGGATGGAGTTCCATGCCTGTTGCACTTGGTCGGTCAATACAGGGACGGTTAATGCTGGTTGGGGGTGACGCTGGAGTTGTCGTCCAATGATGTCCCATACGTGCTCGATTGGTGAAAAATCTGGTGATCTAGCAGGCCACGGTAACATGTCGACAATCTGTAGAGCATGTTGGGTTACAACAGCGGTATGCGGGCGAGCGTTATCCTGTAGGAAAACACCCCCTGGAATGCGGTTCATGAATGGCAGCACAACAGGTTGAATCACCAGACCGACGTACAACTGTGCCGTCAGGGTGCGTGGGATAACCACGAGAGTGCTCCTGCTGTCATAGGAAATTGCTCCCCAGACCATAACTCCAGGTGTAGGTCCAGTGTGTCTCGGCCGCAGACAGGTTGGTTGAAGGCGCTCACCTGGCCACCTTCTAACCAACACAAGGCCATCACTGGCACCCAGGCAGAACCTGCTTTCATCAGAAAACACAACAAATCTCCGCTCTGTCCTCCAATGAGCTCTAGCTTGACACCACTGACGTCGCAAACGGCAGTGGTTTGGAGTAAGTGGAATGCACGCTACAGGGCTTCTGGCTCGGAGCTGTCATTCAAGTAACCGATTTGTAACAGTTCATTGTGTCTTTGTGGTGGCAACTGCAGCTCGAATTGCTTCCGCAGACGCGGTACGATGTGCCAGGGCCATACGCCGTACACGGCGGTCTTCCCTCTCAGTAGTGCCACGTGGCCGGCCGGAACCCGGTCTTCTTGAGACAGTACTTTCCCTTGACCACCGCTGCCAACAATCATGCACAGTGGCTACATTCCTGCCAAGTCGTTCTGCTATATTGCGGACAGAAAATCCACCTTCTCGTAGCCCTATTACACGACCTCGTTCAAACTCCGTGAGCTGTTGATAATGGCTTCTTCGTCATCTTAAAGGCATTCTTGGCTAACATCAACGCACTACGTCGATTCTCAACGATAACTAACGTTCACGAACGTTATAGCGCGTATTTACAGCATACCTGCTTTGCATGTTCCGAGGGGCGCTACTAGTGCCACACGTATGCGCCGAGCGCGAAATTTGCATAGACGTCATCTTACAGATGTACTCTCACCGCCTACCAACTGTGGTTTATCTAACACAACCCCTTCTTGGTGTTGGGAATTTTTTTCCGTCAGTGTATATATATAATAATCATCATCATCATCGTTGTCAACTATTATCAATACATTTCTGGATGAAGGTCTCCCCAAATTTCTTCCACAACTGTCTGCCATGAGCCAGGGTTGGGGAGCGTGTGATAGCATTTCCTCTAATCCCGTTTGTATAGCTATACCCCTATTTGTCGGTCGTCAGAGCCCCTTTAGTAGGAACAGGATGCACCACAAGAAGGCAGGGTTGGCATTTTTCAAAGAGAGGCTGTATATTTGTGCTTCACCTGACCTAGCATATATATATATATATATATATATATATGCTACTTACAATGGACGCTCCCTATCTTCTGATTCAAGGCTTCTTGAATTGGAAGAGGAACTACAAAGGATCAAGTGGGACATCGTGGGGCTAAGTGAGATAAGGAGAAAAGGAGAAGATCTCATCGAACTGAAAAGTGGACATCTCTTCTACTATCGTGGGACAGATACTGGCAGAACTAGTGGTGTTAGATTTATAATAAACAAGAAACTGAAGGATAAAGTTGTAGAAGTTGAAAGTTCCTCTGACAGAGCTGCACGACTCGTTATCCAACTATCGAAAAGATACCAGGCTCAGATTATTCAAACTTATGCACCCACCACAAGTCATCCTGAAGAAGAAATTGAAGAATTTTATGAGGAAATTTGTCATCTAAATAATAAAGGTAAGCAGCACTTGAAAATAATTATGGGAGATTTCAATGCAAAAATAGGGCAGCGGCAACAGAATGAAACTTTAGTAGGTAAATTCGGTCACGGCAACAGAAACCAGCGTGGAAATACTCTCGTTGAGTTTGCAGAGGCAGAAGGGTTTTTCATCTTGAACTCCTTCTTCAAGAAAAAGCCACACAGGAAATGGACATGGAGACATCCAAATGGGACGACAAGTGAAATTGATTTTATTATGTGTAACAAAAAATTCGTCATAGAAGACTGCAGTGTGCTAAACAAGTTCAACACAGGTAGTGACCATAGATTGGTGAGATGTAAGATGCACCTCAACACTAAACTTGAACGTGGCAAGCTCATAAGACAAACAAAATCTATTGACATAACCAACCTTAAAAAAACACCATAATACCTTCAAGTTAGAACTGAA
Organism: Macrothele yani; assembly: GCA_039090855.1. Lineage (NCBI taxonomy): Eukaryota > Metazoa > Arthropoda > Arachnida > Araneae > Macrothelidae > Macrothele > Macrothele yani. The sequence continues at coordinate 111,345,828 of CM077025.1, forward strand.
GAACAGGTTCTCTGCTTTAGAAGGCCTAACATCAGAAGAAGTGGACATCTCTGAAGTTAACAGAGAAGTAACCAAAGCTCTTATGGAAACAGCAACAAAATTAGCTGGGTATAAGAACAAGTTGCATGTGAACAAATTATCAGGAAAAACCAAAATGTTGATGCAAAAAAGAAGAGAGATGAGGACAACTAAAGAAGATGTGACTTCCAAAGTGGAATATATAGAGCTATGCAAGACAGTAAGAAAAAGTATCACTGAAGACGTAAGGAAATTCAAATGTGAACTAGTGAGGAAAGCAATTGAAAACAACCAAAGCCTAAAGATAGCAAAGGGATATCTCAGTAAGGGAAGAAAACAGATTATGGCACTGAGAAAAGAAGATAGTTCTGTAACAAGAAATAGAGGCGAAATTTTGACAAGAGTGAAAGATTTCTACTCCAAATTATATCAAAGGGATGATATATGCACTCCAGACATCATGAAAGATACCAGTACCAGAGTTCCTCCAGTCCTTCCAGCAGAAGTTGCACATGCAATCAAGAACATGAAGCGAGGAAAAGCTCCTGGAGAAGATGGAATTACTGTAGACATCATACAAGAAGCAAGTGGAGAAATCGAAACAGTACTCGCCCAAATTTTCACTCGATGCCTTAATGAAGGAAAGATTCCTGAGGATTGGAACACCGCTACAATGATCCTGCTACATAAGAAAGGTGACATTGAGGATCTCGGAAACTACAGACCTATCAGCCTCCTATCAGTAGTTTATAAAATCTTCACTAAAGTTCTTTCACACCGCTTGAAGGTAACACTGGACATGGCTCAACCGAGAGAACAAGCTGGATTCAGGAGTGGCTACAGCACAATAGATCATATCCACGTGCTGAGAGAACTAATTGAAAGAGCGAGGGAATATGAACTTCCATTGTGCATGGCTTTTATCGATTATGAAAAAGCCTTTGATTCGGTGAAACCATCAGCAGTTACAATGGCTCTGAAAACCTGCGGTATTGAAGATGCATACATTAATATTATTAATAGCATCTATGAAAATGCAAGTGCAAAGATTAGGCTGTTTGAAAATACAACACACGTAAAAATTGGAAACGGAGTGAGACAAGGTGACACCATATCTCCGAAGGTCTTTAATGCCACTTTGGAGGGTGTTTTTCAGTCGCTGAGCTGGGAAAACAAAGGGATAAAGATTAATGGAGATTATCTAACCCACCTTCGTTTTGCTGATGACGTAGTCATTTTTGCAACTACCCCATCAGAGCTGCAGAGTATGATCCAGGAACTTGCTGACAAGAGTAAAGAAGTGGGATTAAAAATGAACTTTCAGAAGACAAAAGTGATGTTCAATGCTTTTACAAGAAATGAAGATTTATCGATTGATGGAGAAAAGCTGGAGATAACAGACACGTACGTTTATCTTGGACAGCAGATATCAAGTGAGGGTCACATTGATGAAGAAATTAATCGGCGTACAAAACTTGCCTGGAGAGCTTTTGGAAGAAACAGCATAATTTTCAAGAGCAATATGCCATTATGTCTTAAAAGAAAAGTGTTTGATCAATGCATCCTTCCAGTGCTTACGTATGGTGCAGAGACGTGGACCTTAACTAAAAGAGACATACAAACGCTGCAGACAACTCAAAGAAGCATGGAGAGGTGCATACTTGGTGTAACCAGGAGAGATAAGAAGAGGAACTCGTGGATCCGAAAAATGACAAGAGTGGAAGACATCATGATCAGAGTTAAATCCCTGAAATGGCAATGGGCTGGACATACTGCCAGAAGGACAGATCATCGATGGACAGCCGAAATTTTAGATTGGATTCCAAGGGACAGGAAAAGACCCAGAAGAAGACCACATGGGAGATGGGTGGATGAAATTCGAAAGTATGCAGGGGTGACATGGAGGAGACTGGCACAAGACAGACCGTTGTGGAGGAAACTTGGGGAGACCTTCGTCCAGCAGTGGATTGATAATGGTTGACAATGATGATGATGATGATATATATATATATATATATATATATATATATCATCATGGATGTAAGGTCAGGTGATGCGTAACATCACAGCCTCTCCTTGACAAATGTCAACCCCGCCTTCTCGTGGTGCATCCTGTTCCCACTAAAGGGGCTCTGACGACCGCCCATAGCGGTATAACTATACCATCGGGATCAGAGGAAATGCTATCCCACACTCACCAACCCGCTTGGCCAGCGTGGTGAGTTATGGCCAAACCCCTCCAAAATGATTCCACAACTTAAATCTTGGCCCTCAGTCTCCGGCAGCTGGAATGTACCTGGCCAAGGCAGCGGCCAGTGCGACATGAAGGCAGAGGGTGCTAAGAATCCCCGGAGGACCGGACTAGGCTGCCATCTGATGCTGACCTTGGCTACTTACAATGGACGCTCCCTATCTTCTGATTCAAGGCTTCTTGAATTGGAAGAGGAACTACAAAGGATCAAGTGGGACATCGTGGGGCTAAGTGAGGTAAGGAGAAAAGGAGAAGATCTCATCGAACTGAAAAGTGGACATCTCTTCTACTATCGTGGGACAGATACTGGCAGAACTAGTGGTGTTGGATTTATAATAAGCAAGAAACTGAAGGATAAAGTTGTAGAAGTTGAAAGTTCCTCTGACAGAGCTGCACGACTTGTTATCCAACTCACGAAAAGATACCAGGCTCAGATTATTCAAACTTATGCACCCACCACAAGTCATTCTGAAGAAGAAATTGAAGAATTTTATGAGGAAATTTGTCATCTAAATAATAAAGGTAAGCAGCACTTGAAAATAATTATGGGAGATTTCAATGCAAAAATAGGGCAACGGCAACAGAATGAAACTTCGGTAGGTAAATTCGGTCATGGCAACAGAAACCAGCGTGGAAATACTCTCGTTGAGTTTGCAGAGGCAGAAGGGTTTTTCATCTTGAACTCCTTCTTCAAGAAAAAGCCACACAGGAAATGGACATGGAGACATCCAAATGGGACGACAAGTGAAATTGATTTTATTATGTGTAACAAAAAATTCGTCATAGAAGACTGCAGTGTGCTAAACAAGTTCAACACAGGTAGTGACCATAGATTGGTGAGATGTAAGATGCACCTCAACACTAAACTTGAACGTGGCAAGCTCATAGGACAAACAAAATCTATTGACATAACCAACCTTAAAAAACACCATAATACCTTCAAGTTAGAACTGAAGAACAGGTTCTCTGCTTTAGAAGGCCTAACATCAGAAGAAGTGGACATCTCTGAAGTTAACAGAAAAGTAACCAAAGCTCTTATGGAAACAGCAACAAAATTAGCTGGGTCTAAGAACAAGTTGCATGTGAACAAATTATCAGGAAAAACCAAAATGTTGATGCAAAAAAGAAGAGAGATGAGGACAACTAAAGAAGATGTGACTTCCAAAGTGGAATATATAGAGCTATGCAAGACAGTAAGAAAAAGTATCACTGAAGACGTAAGGAAATTCAAATGTGAACTAGTGAGGAAAGCAATTGAAAACAACCAAAGCCTAAAGATAGCAAAGGGATATCTCAGTAAGGGAAGAAAACAGATTATGGCACTGAGAAAAGAAGATGGTTCTGTAACAAGAAATAGAGGCGAAATTTTGACAAGAGTGAAAGATTTCTACTCCAAATTATATCAAAGGGATGATATATGCACTCCAGACATCATGAAAGATACCAGTACCAGAGTTCCTCCAGTCCTTCCAGCAGAAGTTGCACATGCAATCAAGAACATGAAGCGAGGAAAAGCTCCAGGAGAAGATGGAATTACTGTAGACATCATACAAGAAGCAAGTGGAGAAATCGAAACAGTGCTCGCCCAAATTTTCACTCGATGCCTTAATGAAGGAAAGATTCCTGAGGATTGGAACACCGCTACAATGATCCTGCTACATAAGAAAGGTGACATTGAGGATCTCGGAAACTACAGACCTATCAGCCTCCTATCAGTAGTTTATAAAATCTTCACTAAAGTTCTTTCACACCGCTTGAAGGTAACACTGGACATGGCTCAACCGAGAGAACAAGCTGGATTCAGGAGTGGCTACAGCACAATAGATCATATCCACGTGCTGAGAGAACTAATTGAAAGAGCGAGGGAATATGAACTTCCATTGTGCATGGCTTTTATCGATTATGAAAAAGCCTTTGATTCGGTGAAACCATCAGCAGTTACAATGGCTCTGAAAACCTGCGGTATTGAAGATGCATACATTAATATTATTAATAGCATCTATGAAAATGCAAGTGCAAAGATTAGGCTGTTTGAAAATACAACACACGTAAAAATTGGAAAGGGAGTGAGACAAGGTGACACCATATCTCCGAAGCTCTTTAATGCCACATTGGAGGGTGTTTTTCAGTCACTGAGCTGGGAAAACAAAGGGGATAAAGATTAATGGAGATTATCTAACCCACCTTCGTTTTGCTGATGACGTAGTCATTTTTGCAACTACCCCATCAGAGCTGCAGAGTATGATCCAGGAACTTGCTGACAAGAGTAAAGAAGTGGGATTAAAAATGAACTTTCAGAAGACAAAAGTGATGTTCAATGCTTTTACAAGAAATGAAGATTTATCGATTGATGGAGAAAAGCTGGAGATAACAGACACGTACGTTTATCTTGGACAGCAGATATCAAGTGAGGGTCACATTGATGAAGAAATTAATCGGCGTACAAAACTTGCCTGGAGAGCTTTTGGAAGAAACAGCATAATTTTCAAGAGCAATATGCCATTATGTCTTAAAAGAAAAGTGTTTGATCAATGCATCCTTCCAGTGCTTACGTATGGTGCAGAGACGTGGACCTTAACTAAAAGAGACATACAAAGGCTGAAGACAACTCAAAGAAGCATGGAGAGGTGCATGCTTGGTGTAACCAGGAGAGATAAGAAGAGGAACTCGTGGATCCGAAAAATGACAAGAGTGGAAGACATCATGATCAGAGTTAAATCCCTGAAATGGCAATGGGCTGGACATACTGCCAGAAGGACAGATCATCGATGGACAGCTGAAATTTTAGATTGGATTCCAAGGGACAGGAAAAGACCCAGAAGAAGACCACATGGGAGATGGGTGGATGAAATTCGAAAGTATGCAGGGGTGACATGGAGGAGACTGGCACAAGACAGACCGTTGTGGAGGAAACTTGGGGAGACCTTCGTCCAGCAGTGGATTGATAATGGTTGACAATGATGATGATGATGATGATATATATATATATATATATATATATATATACATGTATATATATCATCATTATAAACCATTGTTAATCCACTGTTGGATGAAGGTCTCCCAAAATGTCTTCCACAACGTTCTATTTTGCGCCATGTCATTCGCGCATGCTTTCGAATTTCATCTACCCACCTCCCATGTGGTCTTCTTCTGGGTCTTTTCCTGTCCCTTCGAATCCAGTCTAGAATTACGGTTGTCCATCGGTGGTCCGTTCTTCTGCCAACATGTCCAGCCTATTGCCAATTCAGGAATTTTACTCTTATCATGATGTATTCCACTCTTGTCATTTTCCTTTTCTTAAAAAAGGAGTTCATGATGAAAAACCTTCTTCCTCTGCCAACTCTACAATTGAATTTCCACGCTGGTTTCTGTTCCTCTAACCGAATTTACCTACAGAAGTTTCATTCTGTTGCCCTATTTTCGCGTTGAAATCTCCCATAATGATCTTCAAGTGCTGCTTGCCTTTGTTATTTAGGTGACGAATTTCCTCGTAAAATTCCTCAATTTCTTCCTCCGGATGACTTGTGGTGGGTGCGTTGGCTTGAATAATCTGTTCCTGGTATCTTTTTGAGAGTTGGACAATAAGTCGCGCAGCTCTGTCCGAGGAACGTTAAACTTGGTGAACATTGTTCTTCAGTTTTTTATTTATTATGGTGTCCCACGTGAATCTTTGGAGTTCCTCCTCCAATTCAAGGAGCCTTAAATCAGAAGATAGAGATCGTCCGTTGAACATAGCCAAGGTCAGCATTGGATGGCAGCCTAGTCCGGTCTTCTGGTGCTTCTTAGCACCCTCTGCCTTCGTGTCGCACTAGGTGCTGCCTTGGCCAGGTACATTTCAGCTGCCGGAGACTGAGGGCCAAACTTCACGTTGCGAAGTCATCATTGGAGGTGGGGGTTTCGGTCATAACTTACTGCGTGGCCTAGAGGGTTAGTGAGTGTGGGATAGCATTTCCTCTAACCCCGGTGGTATAGCTATAGCGCTATTTGTCGGTCGTCAGAGCCCCTTTTGTAGGAACAGGATGCACCACAAGAAGGCAGTGTTGGCATTTTTCAAGCAGAGGCAATATATTTGCGCTTCACCTGACCTTGAATATATATATATATATATATATTCGTTCATTATGCTCCATAATTTACTTACTATCTTCTGTCCGTTAGAAAGCCTAATATTGTCCATTGTATAATTAAGGATACTGTACTAGTTATCCATAGCATAATGTTAAGAAACTCCAGTGTTTCAAGTATCACAGATGCACGATATGTAATGTTTTTTAAGGATAAAGACTTTCAAGCCCATAGCATAAGTATTAAGCAAATTTATACCAATTAAAAACATTATAAACTTAATTGGCTTATAAGCAGTTGCCTGTCCCTAACTTGGGATCACTGGCTTCAGGGAACCGTGATAGTCTCCTTGGTAAAAAAACATAACATCTGTACCTCACCTTGGATTCAAACTCAGACCTATCTGGAACGCATGATCAGAAGCCAGCTCATAGACCACAACGCCATCGGGGCGGCAAATTGAGTGTTTTTATATGTTTTATCGCAATTATTTGGTGAAAGCATTGCAGAATAATATTTTATTTTTGTTTTGTGTGACACACACTCACTGGAGTAACCCCTTTTTTCTGCCCAGCCCATGGAAATGTAGTTTGAGATGGGATTTTCAGATAATCCCATCTCAAACAACATTTTTTTCACTTTCGTCAAACTTTGTTGTTAGACGAACGTAGCCATCTTACATTTTGTTCATTGATAAATCTTGCTAGACGCAGCAAAACTGTTGCTAATCCTTTTTACTGCTTTCTAGAAGCAGCAAAAGTGTGGCTTGTTGCTATATCAACAAACTTATAACTGCCTACCACAGAAACTTGCTGTTGTTGGGAACTAGAAAGTAGCTAATCCAGGTAGCATGCAAAGCAAAGCATGCAAAGCATGGCTATTTGTTTAGCATATTTTCAATAACAAAATTTGCTACCTCCACAACATTTTTGCTCTTATAGCAAAGTATTCTTTTCATTGGAATACCATTGTAAAGAAACGCTCTTCTAAACACATTTGTCGTCCTGTTTTGACATACTCGGAGGAAATGTCGCAAAATCATAGCATCCTAGTGACATAAATGTATTACATTGTTCTTAGAATTTCTAGTTCCTGCATCGTCACAGTAGAAGGTACAAGTAACAGTAAAAATCATGCAATTCATTTCATTTATTATGATACGATTCCCACAATACCAGAGATCATAGGGAAATGCATTGGTTTTGAGGGAACTAAACTATGGTATAACGTTTGAGGTTCACATATATCAAACTTAAATCTCTTTGTGCCCGTGTTACCTATTTCTATTATCAAGAGCTACCAAACACAAGCCGTTTTATAATTAAAAATCCCATCTAAATCGGGAAATTTCCACGGAAGTTATTGAGCGAAAATAATGGCTAACGAATCTCACGCATGCGCACTTCCCTCAATTGCTGACAAAAAACATTTTTGGCGGAACTGCTTCCAAAGTCGTTACACAACAACGTGTTGTATTTCGTCGCAATAGAAGCATTTTTAGTCAAGTTATGAGAATAATGGCTGTGGAATAAATATCGCTCCTGTGCCCTGACCTTTGACCCCATTTTGATGATAGTCAACGGAACCGGTTCAGTATACTTCCGGAACAACATGATAAAGTATTGTCGCAATCGAGGCATTTTTATATACGTTATGACGCATAAAGGCGATGGAATGGATCCCGCTCTTATGTCCCGACCTTTGACCCCGTTTCATCCATTTTCATATAGGGTTTTTCCCCAGGTTGTTCCCTACCAAATATAAACATTTCATCGAAATCGAACGATTTTTACGCGAGCTATCATGCGGACAGATAGACAAAGCTGGAGCATATATGTTTTTTTACGCTTTCCAACCGTAGGTTGAAGAAGCGTACACGCTCCAGCTTTGTCCGTCCGCCTGTCGGCACGATAACTCGCGTAAAAATGGTTCGATTTCGATGAAATTTTAGTATGTCCTAGGTGACCACCTGTGGACGAACCCTTTTGAAAATGGACGAAATGGGGTCAAAGGTCACGGCATAGGAGCGGGATCCATTCCATTGCCCCTATGCGTCATAACGTGCGTAAAAATGGTTCGATTTCGACGAAATTTTAGTATGTGGTAGGGGACCACCTGAGGACGAACCCTATTGAAAATAGACGAAATGGGGTCACAGGTCAGGACATAGGATCGGGATCCATTCCATCGCCCTTATCCCATACTATTAAATGAGCAATTGTTGTATGTACAGCATGTGAATTTTATTTTGAAAACGGCTCTAAAGATTTTGATGAAAGTCTTTGACCTACTGTTTTCTGGTACTAGAAATCGATTTAGCTTGATCACGACTTTAGGGAAATTCGTCTAGTGGGCTAAATAACCACCCTGAATTACCACATTTTTACTGTCATGGCGTCGTCCCATTAATGTTGTCCATGCTTAGAAATCTTATGACGTCACTATCTCGCGTTTGAGAATGTTGGCGCGCGGTCACGCCATCTCTCTTATTACGGCAGGCGTTGTGTGTAGATAATATTAAATTTTTATGACGTCACACTCTCTCGAGCAGATGTTCGCGATTCCCATCTTCCTCATTACGTCACGCGTTATGTGCATATGTCCGGTTGCACGATAACTCGCGTAAAAATCGTTCGATTTCGATGAACTTTCAGCATTTGGAAGGGGATCACCTAAGAAGGAACACTATTGAAAGTGAACGAAATGGGGTCAAAGATTAGGACATGGGAGCGGAATCCATTCCACTGCTCTTATGCATCATAACTACCGTTAAAAAGGTTCGATTTCGATTAAATTATAGTGTGTGGTAGGGGACCACTTGGGGACAAATCCTGTTGAAAATGGGCGAAATGGGGTCAAAGGTCAGGACATAGGAGCGGAATCACTTCCATCGCCATTATGCCTCATAACTTATGTAAAAATTCTTCGATTTGAATGAAATGTCAGTACGCTGTAGGGGCCTGCCTATAAAATGGGCGAAATGGGGTCAACGAATCCTATTGACAATGGGCGAAATGGGGTCAAATATTAGGGCACAGGAGCGGAATCTATTCCACAGCCCTTATGCATCATAGCTTACGTAAAAATGCTTCCATTGCGACAAAACTTTATCATGTTATTTCGGAGGTATACTGCACCGGTTCTGTAGACTACCGTCGAAATGGAATCAAAGGTCAGGGCACAGGACTGAGATTTATTCCACAGCCATTATCCTCATAACTTGTGTGATAACTTGAGTAATGGTTTCTGGTATGTTGGAAAGCGTATTATAATCAATGCATTGCATGATTTTACTAACTTGTTTAACCTAGGGTTGGAAAGCGTGAAAAATGGTTTGCATGTGATAAGAAAGATAATTTTAGAATCCTTTTTTGTTGTTCTTCGATAAATGTGGTATGAATACAACCAATAAATAACGTTTGGAATTCGTATTTCTATTACGAATCATCTCCGAAATAAAAGAATAAGTAAAACAATATTGGGGGAAAAAATAAGATCCATCATCCAGGAAAGTAATATGAGAGAACACATCAAGTCCTTCTGAGAATGGTGATCATTAGGTGTCATTTTGAAAACAAATTTCTGGCTGAACAGGGTCGATCTTCGAGGAATTTCATCGCAGAAGTTTAACATGAATGATCATTACTGACCCGAGACGTATATATTTTTATTAAAAATTAATTTAGTTTTGTGAAGCATATGTGTTTAGCGCTTTCTAAAAAAATGTGAATATTTAACGTTTTTCATTTACTTCTTTTTGGATAAGATATTATGACCATTGTTTATACTGTCAAGAAAATTCTCACCTCGTCCCAAACCTATTACCCTAGGTATTTACTTCAGTTTAATCATAATTGCTTAAAACGGCGGAATTTCATTTTGAACTGAATTTCCTCCATTATGCTATTACGCGCAGCGATAGAAACAAGAGAAGTTCTCTCTAATGAGTTTTTCTCTCTTTAGAACACCAAAAAATATGTAGTGTATTTAGAGGCATCCTTCTTGTTACAGAAATGAGATTAAAAATGAAAACAGGATTATTTACCTAGGTCGGGTCCCGGATCAGACATGGATGGGCGCAGCCCCAGCTGAAGGCATGTTTATGCCCTGATTCAAAGTGTCACTTCTGCGCCTCTTTGCGAAATTTCCTGCGGAAAAATTTTCATATTGTTTTCAAATTTGACATGCTCACATGTAAATAGACGATGCCATCGCTCTGTCCACGTTATTTAATAAGCAACGCATTGCAACAGAAAAATTGTTCATCCGACACCGCTGGGATCGAACCCCCCCCCAGATCTCTCGATAACTAGCCGAGTGCGTTCGCTTTACGCTACGGTGCCAACAATTAACAGCGCTATGTGTGGTTTATCAGTCAGCATCTGAGTACGCAAATCCTTATTGATGAGCTCAGGAACTGATGGACTGATAAACCACGAATAGCGCTGTGAATTCTGGACACCGTAGCGTAAAGCGAACGCACTCGGCTAGTTATCGAGAGATCTGGGGTTCGATCCCAGCGGTGTTGGATGAACAAATTGTCAGTTGCTATACGTTATTTATAAAATAACGTGAACAGAGCGATGACATCGTCTATTTACATTATATCCACGTATTTGAAATATATTCACCATTCATACACACATGTATTTGCTGTTCTGACCAGATGACCTTTCCGAATGGGAGAACATTTTCATTAAAAAAGGTCATTTCGAGAAAAAGGACACAGTAAATTTGTACAAAAATAAGTATGAATGCACATACTTTGTATTTGAAATTTTACAGTTTGAGAGTTTATACGTGTAAAACTTTGAAAAAGAAAAAATCGATTCTAGTCTGCCTGACAATACGAATTTTTTACTGGAAGAGGTTTTCTTCAGTAGATCGGGTTTCTTTAACAAATATTTGTGAAATTCAGAGCATGACATGTCTTTCAAATTGTATTTAACTAGCAGTAGACCCCTCCCTGATTGATTAAGGAACTTTAATTATAAATAGAAAAAAATTACAGCAACGACTCACAACACACGAAACAAGCGATATGAGCCGCCTGTTTACACGACTACACCGCAAAGCACCGTACGTCTGCCGCATGCGATGAATGACAGACAGACTAAAGCGCACGGGCGGATTTTCTCTGCTCTGTTGACTCAAAGGTGATGCACTGCAGCAGGAACCTACAGGATTGCTGAAAAAAAAACTGACCTGAGGTGGGAGGGAGGGCGTGAGCGAGAATCCAGAAATGAATTAATACATTTTAGGGTGGCTTGATAGGATATATGATTACAATAGAAGAATTTGATCAAAATGTATTTGAATTATTCCTTATTGAAAAAGCCCGACATCCTTAATACCTGGATGATGATGTCCTGTGAAACCCGGACGTCTTGTCACCCTGGTTTTTCCCCATTCCACCTCCAAACATTTAGGGAAACTGTGTTTTACTATCTCCCAAATACTTAGTAGCATGGATTGTTACAGGGAAAATGGTGACTTCATTCACGTTAAAAAATACTGGGTGGAAACTATTCCGCTCGTAAAATTATTGGGTGTGCTGGATTTACCATGTATGATAGGCGCCCTGATGATTCTCTCTACTAAGAATGCAGGGTTAAAAGACAAAAGTAATTTATCATTCTTCATATTTTATTCATGCGAAAAAATAGTGCTCCGTGAAATTGTTAGGGAGCGGAATTCTATCCCCACCGTTAACCGTCATCCCAAGCTGCTGCTTCCTTTGTTTAATGGGATATACGGAACTACGAGAGGAGGGGGGCATATAGACATTGCTTCTTTTTTCTCATAAAAATAAACAAGTTAATAAAATCATGCAATGCATTAATTATGATACGCTTTCCAAAATACCAGAAACCATCACTCAAGTTATGGGGATAATGGCTGTGGAATAAATCTCGCTCGTGTGCTCTAACCTTTGACCTCATTTCGATGATATTAAACGGAATTGGTTCAGTATACTTTCGGAACAACATACTAAAGTTTTGTCGCAATAGAATCATTTTTACGTAACTTATGATGCATAAGGGCAATGGAATGCATCCCGCTTCTTTGTCCTGACCTTTGACCCATTTGATCTGTTTTCAATAGGGTTGGTCCTTAGGTTGTTCCCTACCACATACTAAAATTTCATCGAAATCGAACCATTTTTACGCGAGTTATCGTGCGGACAGATAGACAGACCGACGTATAAAGCTGGAGCATATACGCTTCTTCAACCTACGGTTGGAAAGCGTAAAAAAGGGTAATACGATATGTTGTACGCAAAAAAGCAAGATAGACTGTGATCAAAGAGATAAGCAGGATAAATTGGTTAGTTCATCTTAGTGGTAAAAACCACTCCTTGTTATTGGTTATATAACGAAATAAGGGTATAGGAGACCCAGAAATATTTTATTTTTCCCATATTTTGAATTTCACAAAAGTTGCTTTGTCCAGCCCCCCCCTAGAGAAACCATCTCGATGCCTCTTGCTTACAGGATTTTCTTTTTTTTTCTTTTTTTGGAGGGGGGACCGGGGTTCACGACCCCCGTGAACAACTCGATGGGATATAAACAGTCGCCTGCCCCTAAGTTAGACAGATCCGTAAGGCAAACACAACATCCATACCTCACGGGATCCGAAATCTTATTGGCCTGAGAAGGCTCTGGTGACGCATTTTCGTAGGTTGCTGGGTCTTCCCTCCACCTGGAACCAGATGCCTGGAATTCGGGATGGGTGACTGCTTACGAACCTCACAAATGCCTATCGTTGGTGATAAACCCGGAAACAAAAAATGAAAATCCATATTGAAAAAAGATAAGCTATTTTTTGTGCGACTACCAGTGAAGTAGTGAAATCTCTCTGTAAGCGCTAACAGATGGCGCTATGCAAGCAATGGAGGATGCTTATCTGAATAAACATAAAGGGGCAAATAACAGTTGTTATTTAAGAAATAATATGTTCCTTTCTCTCTTTTTTTTAGACTGTCAGGAATTTTAAACCTTCTCATAAATCGTCAGTTGGAGTTTTGAATTGATGGTGGCATCACGAACTAATCAAGTCAGATACTCCAATAACGTCATTTTATCATCTGATTGAAGCATCTGTCTATCTAGTTTCATCGCTTAGAGAACTGCGCAACTGCTGCACCAGGTGGCGCAGTATCCTAAGCGCTGACTTCTGATCATTCATCTGAGATGGGTCTAGTTCAAATCCTGGTGAGGCATGGAGGTAATGTTTGCCTTATATTTCTCGCTGTCTCGCCATTTCTCATTAAGGGACGGGCGACTGCTTATAACCCACCGGGTTACTCACAGTGCTCGATAAAGCTCCAAACAAAAAATAATAGTAATTATATAAATAAATAAATTTCATAGCATGCCAAAATTGTTAAGCGTTCTTTTATTCTAAGTTTCGCCCACCTAAATTACCTGTTGCTTTTTATTTAAAAGATATCTTTCCATTTATTGCATTATATCCGTATATCTCAATACAAACATAACGAAAAGACTATCCTCCCCATGAGAGAGTGAATAGTTGCGCGGACTTCTGGCTAACGCTCTGAACTGTGTAGGGCTTTGAAGCCCAGATGATACATGAGCGAGTTATCTGTCCTTCTCCTTAGAATCTGTAGCCTTAGCTTAAGGACGGGCAACTCCACATAGCTCTGAGTGCCCATGTAGGTGTTGTTCAACATCCCACCTCCCACAAAAGAAAAAGAAAATTATGAAACTGGAAACTTTTAACATATATAAATTTTGGTGATCGAAATCTATCATAAATTTGGCTTTTGCGTGTGTTTGGTAAAATAGAATTCAATTTTATTAGCTTTGTGTCAAACACACTTCGCGAAAGTGTTTGAAGTACTGTACTATACAAAGCAGAAAGCTGGCTGAATACAACATTATGCAATTAAACTGCCGTACGTATTTTAACATTTTTTGGCAAAATAATCTCTATGATCTGCCACCTGCATTTCGATTTTGCATATGACTCCGCCGCTTCATTAAAATAGCTGGTGTTTATTTCCGCTATGACTGTATCGGCAATGCTTATTTTTTGTAAGGTGCCCCTACACAATTGAGAGAAACTGCAGTGGATTCCATATCCTTAACGGGATCTCATAGGTTTCGATGTTACTGATATGCTGAATAGTAGACATCAAATGTTTGTTGCAAAAGCGTACGTTCTCGGCATAAAGTCTGCACAATTTTAATAGACACAGCGGCTGTCTTGGTTCAACCAGCGTTTGTGTAAAACCTATCAGTTAGTTAGCATGAAGCCTGTGGAATGAAGAAAGGAGGGGAGATATTTCGGAAATGGAAAGGAAATTCTTATCTGCCGGAGATAGGCGGGGATCCAGTACCACAGCAACCGCAGGCATTGTTTGATATTCCGGAGCCGCAGTAATGAACGTATCGCAAGAAGCTTTCGAACAGAGACGCATATCCAGCCACTGTGCGGGAAAGGGGAGAATTCCGTTGGTTGATAGTCGAACTGAAAGTCAGTTGACATCTGCTGTCCAACACAACAAACACCTCACGTGTCTTCACCTAACAGGAGACAACGAAATCGCACATCGACACGCTTCAGACCTCTGAAACCGTCAACCGTAACTTCACGTATAGTGGGCACAGAAGCTACAGACTTGACATTGGACGCCTTGAAAGAAGTGGTTTGGTTCGGTGAATCCGGGTTCCAGCCGCTAATATGTAGCCTGGACATCATCGGTTAACATCTGCAATCAGACAACACGATTGCAGGGAAACAGGCTGATAGCTTATGGCTTAGGAGGACATACACTGAAGAGCAATTGAATTAGAGATACCTGTCTAGTAACGTGTAGCACCACTTTTTCGCCGTGATAACGGCGGCGATTTGTTTCGGCATGGACTCGACAATACACCGGAAGCGTTGGGAAGCCATACGGGACCACGACCCCTGAACAAGCTCCCACAATTCACGAAGATTTGATGGAGGGGTGGTCAAAGCCTCGAAAATCTCTCTCGTTGGCATCCCAGATGTGCTCGACGGGATTGAGGTCAGGTGACCTTGCTAGCCAAGGAAGCGAGGTCACGTCGGTGGAGTGTTCATCCAACCATTCGGATACAATTCGGGAGCTGCATTGTCTTGTTGCAGGATGAGGTCCATAGTGGGACGTTGAAAACGCACAAACGGTAGCAAATGGTCGTCCAGGATATCCCGGTAACGTTGACCTGTGAAGGACGATGTCACACGTACCAGGGGTCCCATTTCAGTCCACGTAAACAGTCCCCAGACGAGAATGCCACCTCCACCAGCTTGAAGAGTACCCTGCTGGCAAGAAGGATCCATCGCTTCATGTGGTTTGCGCCGTACTCGTATCCTGCCATCCGCATGTACCAACGTGAATCTCGACTCATCAGTCCAGGCAACATTTTCCCACATGTCCAGGGTCCAGTGGCGATGTTCCCGCGCCCATGCTAATCTTTGCACCCTGTGATGTGCGGTCAGCAGCGGTATCCTCGTGGGACGAAGGCTTCTGTACCACATAGCAAGGAGATGGTTCTGGATGGTGTGGCTGCTTACACGTTTTTGTGCACCAGCATTAAATTGCCGAGTGATTTCTTGCACTGTGGCCTATCCATCCGCTGTTACCATGAGAGCTAGCCGACGATGATCCCGCTCATCCTCACGCTGTTGTCCACGGCAGTTGGCATTTGCAGGGATGGTTTTACAGGATTCGATGCACTCACGGTGCACCCGTGACACAGTGGCTCGTGAAAATCCCAGTGCCTGCACGACTTCCGAGATGGAGTGACCCATTCGTCAGGCCCCGACAATTTGCCCACGATCAAATGCGCTTAGATCATTCGTCTTACCCATACTGCGTCCGACTCTTACTGAGTCCCGTCGCATCACTTCATATATTGTCGGATCGCTGCGTACGTCATGTCGTTTTCGTTTACAGTGCCGCCCACAGCGCCACATTTGCATAACGCCAGCTGTCTCTTATTCAATTGCTCTTCAGTGTATATATATACACTGAGAGACCACGTTATTATGACAACCCCCTCAGTTCTTTGTTGGGTAACCTTTTGCCTTTAATACGGCGTCGATTCTTCGTGGCACGGACTCCACGAGATGTTGATAGGTGGCTTGTGGAATCTGAGACCATGCTTGATGAATAGCACTTTCGAGGAGTGTGAGATTGCAAGGTTGTGGATCCAGCTGTCTGATGGCTCGTTCAACTTCATCCCACAAATTCTCAATGGGGTTGAGATCTGGAGATTGTGGGGGCCACCTAAGCAAAGTAAATTCACCGGCATGTTCCTGAAACCAATCCTGTACAATACGAGCACTGGCAGGGCGCATTATCTTGTTGAAAGGAGCTATCGCCATTGGGATAAACCATCCACATGACAGGTTGCACTTGGTTCACAACGATATTTAGATATGATGTACTAGTCAGTCATTGATCAACACAAATTAAGGGGCCCAAAGCATGGCAGTAAAACATTCCCCAAACCATAACGTTGCCTCCACCAGCTTGAAGGGTTGTAGCAATGCATTTTGGGTCCATGCTTTCGTGCTGTTTCCTCCAAATTCTCACTCGGCCATCGGCATGGTGTAACTGAAAACGTGATTCATCGGACCACATAATTTGTTTCCCATTATCGACTGTCCAATCCTTGTGCGCCTGCGGGAACTGGAGACGTTTTCTCTAGTTAACTGCAGACAACAAAGGTATTCGAACAGGACTTCGGCTGCCATATCCCATCCGATGCAGTGTACGGCGAACAGTGCGTGCAGAGATCATTTAAGGGGACCCTTGATTAAGATGATCTGTAATTTGCTGCACTGTTGCCCTTCTGTTGTCTGTTACCAGTCTGGACACTCTCCGTTCCGCCCGAGCAATCACTAGTCGATGACGACCATACGTTGCACGTAGAGACCCAGTTTTTTGGCTGACAGTCCAGTCTTTAAACACTTTAACAACAGCTGCTCTGGAACATTTCACGAATGCGGCGGTTTCGGTGATATTCTCTCCGTGTCTCCGAGCTCCTACAATTATCCCACGTTGAAAGTCCGTCAAATCGCATTTTTACCCATCTCGTCACCCAAAAATCACTTTTACTGTCGCAAGCACTAAGCTTTCCTTTTTTATACTAGCCTAGCCCTCTGGCGGCAACAGCGTGCAGTCATAGCTGATTTGCTTAAAACTGTCAGGTGGTCATAATAAAGTGGCCACTCAGTATATATATATATAGTAGTTTTATAAGAAATCAGATATTTGTGTTGAGGATTTTAAGAAGGGGGTGTCTGACCCCAGGTGTTAAACAACCTTTGGAAGTGGATGCATGGATATTTGGGCTAGGACTGCCAGACAGGAAAATCACACGAAAGGGAGGTAGAAAGTTGGAGCACCCGTGTTTATAACCGGGAGACCAGTACCCGGGGTCCGACGGCTTACGGTGCCCATGCGACTCACGGCGGATATTTAGTGTTTCGAGCGTTCGTGCCTGCCTGGGATCGATCCTGAAACTTTTCTGTGGCAGTTACGAACGTTGACCACTTGATCATCCGCAGCCACCGGTAGCATGCAGAGTCTCCCGTCCGTTATTTAAAGCTACTGGTTCCAAGGTAGTGTCAGAACCAGCGCCGTAGTACAAAAACCGCATTCATGCCTCATCTGGTACACAAAACCGGTCCGAACTCAGACTGTTATCCAGAATACGACGCATCTAACCGCTATGCTGTTGATAAGACCATACATATACATTACGAATATATTACTTTTGCATATATGCACATGCACCAGTTATCCTGATAAAGCTGGATCATGTGCTTATTGAAACTTCAGTTGACACTGAATCATTGCACCTAAAATTTGAAAATGAGTATTTTATTCAAACACCATTTTTCTGACAGCCGAATGGTCAGACGCGCGAGTTTCCGATTATTTTTCGGACTGGCCTAAGTTTCAATCCTGGATGAGGCGCAGCTGTGTCTCTGACCCATGGCGCCGGCCCAAAGCCTAGAAAATACAAGGCCATGAGCGATGAGCTCCCTCTTTTAGTGACCTCACGCAGTAATTAAGGCTTCCGATTGATTTCCAACGCTGTCGTGTGTGACGTCAAAGACGACACCGACGTATCAGACCGTGTAACAATGAGAGTGACGTTACAAATGGAGATTTCTTATTTTTCTAATGTCATGGCTTTGTAATTTCTAGACGGCCTTAGCTGGCCTCGTCGCCCATCTAGCACCAGTAATCGGAAAATAGGAACGGGTGTTATCATAGGTGCTCACTGGGGTCGTCGAACCCTTATGTGTGAAAAAGAAAGAAAGCGCACTGCACTTATCTCTTTCCAAATCTTAATAAAATGGATGACTTTAATCACGGAGGGTTTCATGAATATATGTGCAGTTTTAGCAAATTGCGGTACCAGAAAGAGTTTGGAAGCCTCTGACTTAGATTACTAAAGCTATGTCTTTTTAATCAAAAGGTAGGAATACTGGGTGAATGGATATTCAAAGCTGAGGCAGATGATAAATAAATATCTGCATTGTGTTCGATGCGCTCCAGAATACTTTGTCTATGGCATTTTAAAACTGAAACTATTTGTCAATACCTTTCAAGCTCAACATGGTAGAAGAATATGCTACAAAACTCATAACTCTGGTGCGTCCAATGCATTGCTTTGCATTATCCCAAGCAAGCCATTAATCACGAGTTATTAATATTTAAGGCAGTCTTTACGTTACATTTATTGTCATAACCCATTCGAGGAGCAATGAATCATTGCAGAATAATGACCGTGTTTTACAACACAAGATGAATCAGAGTGCGGCTGCCTAAAAGTAAGTCGTGCAATTACTCGAGGCAAAACGTATTATTCCAAGAGCAATTTTAGTTGAAGCTCGGGCATCAGATGTTTATTATTTATATTTGCGCTAATTCCCATGAAATAATAAGAATTCGGCTGGGGTTGGCTGACGATTGCGATCTTTTAACACATTCGCTGCTCTTTATCAGAACCTCGTTTTGTGACACGCCAATGATGCCTCAAATGGGGAACTGCAATTTCGCGAAAGAAATTACGAACAACAGCGTTGCAATAGGAATAGTTTTCTTTTTCTTTTTTTTCATGTTTAGTAACGGTTGTAAGCACCACAAACGATCATTCATTAGTCCAATTGATGAGATTTAAATCGGTGTAAAACTTACCAAACGATATTTTCACTTGTGCTGGAATTTAAGACACACAAGGATGAGAAGGTCAAATTAATCTAATGGATTATAATAACAATTCGTAAAATATTCTAAGGAAATAAAAGTTGGAAAAGAGTGTTTTAAGTTACGTGATATATATATATAATAATAAATATTTAATAACACGAGAAAATTTTAAGTCTAACTGAAGTCCAAAGATAACTGAAATACAATGAAACGAAAATACAAAATTGCGGAGCTAATAACTCGTTTGCGCAATATATACGTAGCAGACTGAAGGAATTAGCGAATTATAGAGTTATGAAACAACAACAAGGGAATACCGAACAAAAAAAAATTTTGTGAAGACAGGAACGTAGAAAAATAAAAATAAAATGAAACTGAAAAAACCAGGTTGCTTTCATCAGGAGAGTGGCTTTTCTGGTATCAGTGAACGACTAGGAAAAACCAATAGTCGACTGATCCTGCTCCCGAAGCCACTAAATCCTGACCAGTTAGAATGAGAAACTTCCGAATGCTAAAAAACTGTTGAAAACAAAGAAACGGTAACTCACTGCTGAGCTGTTTACTGCGGCCGGAGTAAACAGCTGAGCAACCACTACCACTGAAATACGAAGGGAAGGAATAAGAAATAAATAATTAACACGGAAATGTTGTAATAAAATGTTAAGCAAAAACGGGGAACCTAATTGGCCGAACCAGGTGAGCGTAACAATAGATGCAAGACTGTGTATGTAGATTAATACAGACATTTAACGTGGACCAGGAACATCAAACAAAGATCTTCGATCTTTCCACGTTTATAAGTGAGTCACGGAAAAATTCTCATTGGCCGCCACCGGGAGTCGAACCCAGGGTCTTCCAGTTACGCGCCGGATATGCTTCCGCTACACCAGAGCGGCCTCGAATTCCTCCAGATTCACACACGCTAACTGCCAAGCCAATTTGGCAGGTTGCTTCTTGGAGCCCCGCACAATGCTGGGGATTCACCAAAGATGGTAAGCAGCAACTAAAGAAATAATTATCCGGCGCATAACTGGAAGACCATGGGTTCGACTCCCGGTGGCGGCCAATGAGAATTTTTACGTGACTCACTTATAAACGTGGAAAGAGCGAAGATCTTTATTTGATGTTCCTGGTCCACGTTAAATGTCTGTATTAATTATTAATTCGCCTTCTAATTATTTGTTCAGTTGCTGCTTACCATCTTTAGTGAATCCCCAGTATTGTGCGGGGCTCCAAGAAGCAACCTGCCAAATTGTCTTGGCAGTTAGCGTGTGTGAGTCTGTTGGAATTCGAGACTGCTGTGGCGTAGCGGAAGCATATCCGGCGCGTAACTGGAAGACCCTGGGTTCGACTCCCGGTGGCGGCCAATGAGAATTTTTCCGTGACTCACTTATAAACGTGGAAAGAGCGAAGATCTTTGTTTGATGTGTATGTAGATGTTCTTCAGCCACAGGGGGCCTGTCAAGTGGCATTTGGTGTTACCTGCTGAATTTAAATTTGTAAGGACCTGTGTTAGTACAGAGTGTTGATGTGTATAATTTAAAGTTGGGGGAGGTAGAATTAAAATTTAGAATTAGTTGATGTATGTAACGTCTGAGAAAGTGGACTGAAATATTATTATTTTTGAATTTAATGATTAAGTTGTTGAGGTTTTTGGTAATGTTTTCAGTGTTAGAACATATTCTGGAAATGCGGTGAAACTGAGAAATCTCTGTACTAACATAGGATCATAAAAATTTTATTTCAGCAGGTAACACCAAATGCCACTTGACAGGTCACCTGTGGCTGAAGATCATCTACATACACAGTCTTGTATCTATTGCTACGTTCACCTGGTTCTTTTTTTTTTTTTTTTTTTGATTAGATTTTTAACGGCCACCATGAGCAACTCAATGGGCTATAAGCAGTCGCCCGTCCCTAATTTAGGGTCACTGGTTCCGGGGAAGGGAGAGAGCCAGTGCCGTAAGACAAACACAACATCCATGCCTCACCGGGATTCGAACCCGGACACCGTTCGGACGAATGATCAGAGGCCATCGCTTAGACCACTGCGCCACCGGGGCGGCCTCACCTGGTTCGGCCAATTAGGTTCCCCGTTTCGGTTATTTATTTCTTGTTCTTTCTCTTCGTATTTCAATGGTAGTGGTTGCTCAGCTGTTTACTCCGGCCGCAGGGTTCGCACCATCTTTGGGTGAGTTACAGTTTCTTTTGTTTTCTACAGTATTTTAGCATTCGGATGTTTTTTATTCTAACTGGTCTGGATTTAGTGGCTTCGGGAGCAGGATCAGTCGACTATTGGTTTTTCCTATTCGTTCACTGATACCAGAAAAGCCACTCCCCGGGTTGTTGCTCTCCTGATGAAGGCAACCTGGTTTTTTCAGTTTCATTTTATTTTTATTTTTCTACATTCCTGTCTTCACAAAACATTTTTTTGTTCGATATTCTTGTGTTGTTGTTTCATAACTATATATATATATATATATGTGTGTGTGTGTGTTATACAAAAAGATAGAAATTAGAAAAATCATAATATTTAAGGTTAAAGCACACTGGCTGACCACTCATCAGGAAAAGACGTTTGAAGCCCCGGGGCCTATGGTTCAGGTTTCGGAAGAGTGCTGAATTTTTCGTAGCCAAAGTGCAGACGTCTTAACTAATTTAGTATCAAATACTTCCTTAGCACTCTGTCTTCCCTACCTGAACCGATTAGTAGAACTTAAATAACATAAAACATCTGAAACTTACATGTAACTCACGAATGAACCACACACAACCGTAATTAAAATTATGAAGCACACAACCGAACTTTTCCACTATTTTCGGAAAGCAACCTTATTGACTTATCGTTCACCTTAAGACATGAGTTCTGACCATAACTTCCATGTCTTGTTTACATTTCTGCCTTGGGGAACTTAAGTTTTTGATCTTCTGTGCATCATAATTTTAATTAAGGTTATGTGCAATTCATCAGTTACATGTAAGTTCCAGATGTTTTATGTTATTTAAGTTCTACTAATCGGTTCAGATAGGGAAGACAGAGTGCTAAGAAAGTGTTTGATAATAAATTAGTTAAGACGTCTGTCCTTCGGCTACGAAAGATTCAGCACTCTCACTAAACCTGAACCATAGGCCCCGGGGCTTCAGACATCTTTTCCTGATGAGTGGCCTGGTGTCCGGTGTTTTTTCGCTTCGTATTCAATGGTAGTGGTTGCCTTAAAAAAGTATGGATTTTTCTAGTTTCTATCTTTTTGCATTTAACCATTTTAATTCTATTTTTAGGATTTTTAGGGTGTTATATTGAGAGTGTTGTTTTGGGATTGTAAATTACTTGTAGTTGACTCTATAGCTATATTGATTACGTTTGAAACCTGCAGCTAGGCGCGGTTTTGCAGTGATCATGTTACATTTGCATGCTTCATGCTGATTTTTTAAATCTTGTGAAATATATATACAGTATATACAGTATATATACTCGTACATATTTGTTTGGGATGCAAGGTCAAGTGGTTCGCAAAAATATTACATCATTGCCTCTTCTTGACGAATGTCAACCCCGACTTCTCGCAGCACATGGTGTTCCCACTAAAGAAGCTCTGACTACAGCCAATAGCGTATAACTATGCCACCGGGATTAGGGGAAATGCCATCCCACACTCACCAACCGCTTATCTAGCGTGGTGAGTTATGCCCCCACCCCCGAAACAAAAAATGAATTCCAAGGCACAGGAAAAGCCCCAAGAGAAGACCACATGAGATATGGATGCATGAAATTCAAAAGCATGCGGTAGTGATATGGAGAAACTGGCCCAAGGCAGAGTGTTTTCGAAACAAATTGGGGACGCCTTCATCCAGCAGTGGATTGATACTGGTTGACAATGTTGATGATGATAATATATGCCTGCCTCATTTATTTATGCACTATACACGGAAGAGCAATTGAATTAGCGATACCTGTCTAGTAACGTATAGCACGACCTTTCGCCCTGATGATGTCGGCGATTCGTCTCGGCATGGACTCGACAAGACACCGGAAGCGTGAGGAAGCCATACGGATCCACGACCCCTGAAAAAGCTCCCACAGTTTACGAAGATTTGATGGATTGGGGTCAGAGCCTTGAATATATCTCTCTCGATGGCATTCCAGATGTGCTCGATGAGATTGAGGTTAAGTGACCTAGCTGGCCAAGGAAGCGAGGTCACGTCGGTGGAGTGTTCATCCAATCATTCGGATACAATTTGGGAGCGATGGCACGGTGCATTGTCTTGTTGCAGGATGAGATTCCCAGTGGGATGCTGAAGACGCACAAACGGAAGCAAATGGTCGTCCAAGATATCCTGGTAACATTGACCTGTGAGGGACGATGTCACACGTACCAGGGGACCCATTTTAGTCCACGTAAATAGTCTCCAGAGGAGAATGCCACCCCCACCAGCTTTAAGAGTACCCTGCTGGTAAGAAGGATCCATCGCTTCATGTGGTTTGCGCAGTACTCGTATCCTGCCATCCGCATGTACCAACGTGAATCTCGACTCATCAGTCCAGGCAACATTTTCCCACATGTCCAGGGTCCAGTGGCGATTTTTCCGCGCCCATGTTAATCTTTGCACCCCGTGATGTGCGGTCAGCAGCGGTACCCTCCTGGGTAGATGGCTTCTGTACCCCATAGCGAGGAGATGGTTCTGGATGGTGTGGCTGCTTACACGTTTTTGTGCACCAGCTTTAAATTGCCGAGTGATTTCTTGCACTGTGGCCCGTCTATCCGCTGTTTTATTGCGAGCTAGCCGACGATGACCTCGCTCATCCACACGCTGTAGTCCACGGCAGTTGACCCTTGCAGGGATGGGTTTACCGGGTTCGATGTACTCACGGTGCACCCGTGACACAGTGGTTCGTTAAAATCCCAGTGCCTGCACGACTTCCGAGATGGAGTGACCCATTCGCGGTCCCCGACAATTTTCCCACGATCAAATGCGCTTAGATCCTTCGTCTTTCCCATACTGCGTCCGACTCTTTCTGATTCCCGTCGCATCACTCCTTATATTGTCGGATCGCTGCATACGTCATGTCGTTTCCGTTTACAGGGCCGCCCACAGCTCCCCATTTACACAACGCCAGCTGTCTCTAATTCAATTGCTCTTCAGTGTATATATATACATATAGTATATAAGGAAATATTTAACATACAACTTTCGTTCTCATATATTCTTGTTCATTGTAACAGTTTGCATAGACGAAAGTCTGGAATATTTTAATGTTTTAGTAAGAGGCGTGATTTCTCTCTCTTTTTACCTTTTGTGTTATTTATGTGCACCCCAGTGTTGCCATTCTACTGATTTATCAGTAGATCTATTGATTTTGACTCCTGTCTACGGACAGATTTTCGTAATCTATTGATTTTTCTCTTTTTAAGACCACCTACACACTTAAGGACATGCTGTCTAAGAATGTCGGCATTTTCTCAGTACTCACCATCTTCTGATAAAATAGACAAAACTCACCTCAGAATTGGTCTGAAGAGAAAAAGCTGACAAAAACTAAAATTATTCAACACCTGCTAGCTATTATTTGTTTAAATTCATGCTGGTGGCTATGAAATAATTATTTTATTCTATATAATTATAATTAGTCCGTTATACAAAGTTTTTCCCTAGTTTTGTTGAAACACGGAATATCAGGAAAACGTCTATAGTACGATATCTGTATTAATGTTACTTTTTTGAGTATAGCATTTATTTCACGTACTTTGGGAATATCTAGGTATCGCTGAGTAGAAGTGCAAGTATATAACACCCTGTTTTTAGGAAAACAAATGGGACAGATCCAGCTGTGTCTACATTAAAAGGCAAATGCCATTATTATTTACACCAACATTATTTTTAATGATCAGCATTGTTGTATAAAGCTGACGATCAGTAATATTTTTTAAAAAGCGGCTCAGGAATGTAATGGTTTGAATTGTCATTCCACTGTCTATATCTTTTTAGTAATATCTTTAAAAAAAAGGGGGCTCAGGATTGTATTGGTTTGAATTTTCATTCCTCTGTTTATATCTTTTTAGTAATATCTTTTGAAAAAGCGGCTCGGGATTGTATTGGTTTGAATTTTCATTCCGCTGTTTATATCTTTTTAGTAATATCTTTTGAAAAAGCGGCTCAGAATTGTTAAGGTTTGAATTTTCATTCCGCTGTTTATATCTTTTTAGTAATATCTTTTGAAAAAGCGGCTCAGGATTGTATTGGTTTGAATTTTCATTCCTCTGTTTATATCTTTTTAGTAATATCTTTTGAAAAAGCGGCTCAGAATTGTTAAGGTTTGAATTTTCATTCCTCTGTTTATATCTTTTTAGTAATATCTTTTGAAAAAGCGGCTCAGGATTGTATTGGTTTGAATTTTCATTCCGCTGTTTATATCTTTTTAGTAATATCTTTTGAAAAAGCGGCTCAGGATTGTATTGGTTTGAATTTTCATTCCGCTGTTTATATGTTTTTAGTAATATCTTTTGAAAAAGCGGCTCAGGATTGTATTGGTTTGAATTTTCATTCCTCTGTTTATATCTTTTTAGTAATATCTTTTGAAAAAGCGGCTCAGGATTGTATTGGTTTGAATTTTCATTCCGCTGTTTATATCTTTTTAGTAATATCTTTTGAAAAAGCGGCTCAGGATTGTATTGGTTTGAATTTTCATTCCGCTGTTTATATCTTTTTAGTAATATCTTTTGAAAAAGCGGCTCAGAATTGTTAAGGTTTGAATTTTCATTCCGCTGTTTATATCTTTTTAGAAATTATTCAACACCTGCTAGCTATTATTTGTTTAAATTCATGCTGGTGGCTATGAAATAATTATTTTATTCTATATAATTATAATTAGTCCGTTATACAAAGTTTTTCCCTAGTTTTGTTGAAACACGGAATATCAGGAAAACGTCTATAGTACGATATCTGTATTAATGTTACTTTTTTGAGTATAGCATTTATTTCACGTACTTTGGGAATATCTAGGTATCGCTGAGTAGAAGTGCAAGTATATAACACCCTGTTTTTAGGAAAACAAATGGGACAGATCCAGCTGTGTCTACATTAAAAGGCAAATGCCATTATTATTTACACCAACATTATTTTTAATGATCAGCATTGTTGTATAAAGCTGACGATCAGTAATATTTTTAAAAAGCGGCTCAGGAATGTAATGGTTTGAATTGTCATTCCACTGTCTATATCTTTTTAGTAATATCTTTAAAAAAAAGGGGGCTCAGGATTGTATTGGTTTGAATTTTCATTCCTCTGTTTATATCTTTTTAGTAATATCTTTTGAAAAAGCGGCTCAGGATTGTATTGGTTTGAATTTTCATTCCTCTGTTTATATCTTTTTAGTAATATCTTTTGAAAAAGCGGCTCAGGATTGTATTGGTTTGAATTTTCATTCCTCTGTTTATATCTTTTTAGTAATATCTTTTGAAAAAGCGGCTCAGGATTGTATTGGTTTGAATTTTCATTCCTCTGTTTATATCTTTTTAGTAATATCTTTTGAAAAAGCGGCTCAGGATTGTATTGGTTTGAATTTTCATTCCGCTGTTTATATCTTTTTAGTAATATCTTTTGAAAAAGCGGCTCAGGATTGTATTGGTTTGAATTTTCATTCCTCTGTTTATATCTTTTTAGTAATATCTTTTGAAAAAGCGGCTCAGGATTGTATTGGTTTGAATTTTCATTCCGCTGTTTATATCTTTTTAGTAATATCTTTTGAAAAAGCGGCTCAGGATTGTATTGGTTTGAATTTTCATTCCGCTGTTTATATCTTTTTAGTAATATCTTTTGAAAAAGCGGCTCAGAATTGTTAAGGTTTGAATTTTCATTCCGCTGTTTATATCTTTTTAGTAATATCTTTTAAAAAAGCGGCTCAGGATTGCATTGGTTAGAAATTTCATTCCGCTGTTTTATAGGGGTTTCTGGAGTACTGTTAATTTTTGACATACCAATAGATTTAGGGTTCCTTCATATTGATATCACATCCAATAATACATTACATTTGTGAGGTGGTGCATATTTCAATCAAAAACTCTGATCTACTGATTTCTACTGACTTTTTGAGCTCTGGGGTACTGACTTCAGGTAAAAGTCTCTGGCAGCACTGGTGTTTTAGGATATTCAGAAGCACTGAGTACAGGACTTTTTGAATATCCTAAAAGGCTGCCGCACCTGTATCTTTCAGTTCCGGACTTTTCCCATTTCAAAGCGGTGACGGATCACTTCGTCCTGTTCACTTCGTCTACGGTTGACTTCCTTTGTTGTTCACTTCGTTTACTCTTAACAAAGTCCACATCCATTTCGTCCTCAGAACGAATGGAATACAGTAGGAAATTTTTGTTTTGATGGAATTTTTGCTTCTAGGCAGGAGAAAAGTTTTAATCGATTTACATTCACTTTTCTTTTTATGTAAGTTTTCGATTAAATTATAGGGATTTAAAATGTTATCTAAAATAAAATAAAACTGAATTTTGAAGTTACGTTTAAGACTTTTTTTTTGTGAGTGGCACGACGTTAATCGTTAAAATATAACAAAAATTTCCCTCTTCAATCCAACACATTTATGGCCATTGGAATAAACAATATATAAATCTGATTTAGCTAATAAAAACAAAATTGATCAGTTAATACTAAGTGCATTTTATGATTGAAGATATAAAAATAAGAATGCAATTTCCTATAACTGAAGAATTATATAGTATTCAGCATCCTTCTCGGCCTTGTTGTTGCAAATCAACACTGCAACGTTACATATTTGGTAGAACGGACGGACAAACGGGGAATGATAGAGCTGTAAGAGAAGAAGAAAATGAAATAAACCAGAAACTTTGAACGTATGAAGTGAGAGAAATGTTTTTTTGAAATTAGACGTCCTGTGAGGTACACGAGAGTGTTAAGAAGGCCAGACGGACAGACAAATGGAAACACAGCTCGGTGAAAAAATGAAACAAATGAATGAATGATTCAGAAAGAAAATTTGTTTTAAAGTCGGACTTTTAACCTTTCTTTCCCACCTAATAGCAAAAGTTACTTCCGGTCTGAGGACGAAATGAACATGAACATAAATGATAGCGTACCTTTTATAGCGTTCTATCTTTTCAAATCTCCTAGTCTTCACGAGTGAATTGACCATTTATGAAATTTTCTCGTATATCTCTTTGTTTGATGCTCTAGCTGAAAAATAAATTTTCTTTTGACTTTTCGACCTGTGAGAAACCTTGTAAATTTGAAACTTGACAACCAGCGCCATCTGTGGAATGGAACGGTTACTATGAGCAACTTAAGAAAAATACAGTTTCTTCAAAATTTGGAGGATCATGCTGAATCAACCGTGCATATGCTTATTTAACGGGACGTTGAAACATTATGACAATCATTCTCACATCGCATTTCTTGACGTCGTTAAATCTTATAGGCGTTCTATCTGAATTCGGTTTCGGATTGATGAAGTTCGACACGTTAAACCTGCTTTTGTGTAATTAGGGATGCCGCAAAAAAGGGTTGGTCGATTAGGGCAACTTTTTAAATGGCAGTGATGCCAACAAAGCCGATTAACATGAACGAGATGTGCAGTGGAAGCATAACCTAGCTGGAAGGCCTTGGGTTCAATTCCTTGGTGGCGGCCGATGAGAACTGATTCACAGTGTGAAACTATATGCTGGGAAACAAGTTAGTAAAATCATGCAATGCATTGATTATGATACGCTTTCCAATATACCAGAAATCATTTCTCAAGTTATGAGGATAATGGCTGTGAAATAAATAAATCTTGCTCCTGTGTACTGATACCCTGACCTTTGACCCCATTTCGATGATATTAAACAGAATTGGTTCCGTGTGCCTCCGGAACAACATACTAAGGTTTTGTCGCAATAGAAGCAATTTTAGTAAAGTTATGACGATAATGGCTGTGGAATAAATCTCGCTCCTGTGCCCTGAACTTTGACCCCATTTCGATGTTATTAAACTGAACCGGTTCAGTACATATCCGGAACAACATGATGAAGTTTTGTCGCCATCGAAGCATTTTTACATAAGTTATGACGCATAAGGGTGGTGCAATGGATCCACTTCTATGTCCTTATCTTTGACCCCATTTCGCCCATTTTCAATAGGGTTCGTCCCCAGTTGTCCCCTACCACATACCAAAGTTTAAGCGAAATCGGATAATTTTTACGCGAGTTATCGCGTGGACAGACAGACAGACAGACAGACGGATAAAGCTGGAGCACGTACGCTTCTTCAGCCTACTGTTGGAAAGCGTAACTTATTAAAATCGTATATTAAAGGAATTCGGAATTTATATTCATTCATAATTCTTTAGAAAATAGCTCTTTTCTGTGCCATTGCAGTTAATTTCATTTCATTTTTTGATTTAGACAGGATGGCAATGAGAGACGGTGACGTCGTGACGTCAGAAGCGCGAAGAGACAAGCCGAACTTCTCCAAGTTTCAATTTGCGGAAATCACCCTAGCGAACAATATCAAATCACGATTCGTTTGACTCTGCATACGTTCGCCGTCCTTCGCTCATCGATCTGGCCAATCATATAACTAAATGTCTTTGCCTATCCATAATATCTTCGTGTCCTTATCACAAGTGTTTACGTAAAGGATGTCTCCACGTATTTTCTCGCTTCGGGTTGAGCACCAGAACCTCGGAATTTTTTTCGTATCTAGAAGACGAGCTTCGTATTAAGAGCGGTAAATCCGACTGCTGTTAATACAAAGCAACTTTTACTCACAATACTGCTCCTAGAATTCGTTCATGCAATATTTATTCTACTGCATACTTATATTTTAGAAAACAAGCATCGTGAAGCTCATTTTTTAAGCGCTCTCCAATCGTTGGTTGAAGAAGCGTATATGCTCCAGCTTTGTCCGTCTGTCCGCACGATAACTCGCGTAACAATGGCTCGATTTCGATGAAATTTTAGCATGTGGTAGGAAACTACCTGGGGACGAACCTTATTGAAAACGGGCGAAATGGGGTCAAAGGTCAGGACATAGGAGTGGGATGCATTCCATTTCCCTTATGCGTCATAACTTGCGTAAAAATGGTTCGATTTCGATAAAATTTTAGTATGTGGTAAGGGACCACCTGAGAACGAACCCTGTTGAAAATGGGAGAAATGAGGTCAAAGGTCAGCACATAGGAGCGGGATCCATTCCATCGCCCTTATGCGTTATAACTTATGTAAAAATGCTTCGCTTGAGACAAAACTGTATCATGTTGTTCCGGAAGTATACTTTACCGGTTCTGTTGAATATCATCGAAATGGGGTCAAACGTCAGGACATAGGAGCGAAATTTATTCTACAGCCATTATCCTATAATATGAGTAATAATTTAAGTAAAAATTTCTAGTTTGTTGGAAAGCGTATTATAATCAATGCATTGCATGATTTTACTAACTTGTTTTTATTCAAGTAACAAAAGTGTATGACGGTACTGCGTAATTGTTGAAAGAAAACGTTTTTTTATTTCTGGTTTGTCGATCACCATGGGCGCACCAGTTGCTCGTCCCTAATTTAGTGCTACTACTTCCAGGGAAGGGTGAGAGCTAATGCCTGTGTGATAATCTGCGTCATGTGGGATTCCAACCCAGACCCAGCTCGGACCACTGGTCAGGAACCTAAGCTTCTGATCTCAGCCACTTTTGCAGCGTGAAAAAAAATAAGAATATAGGTCCGATCAAAAATTTCCGAGACTAGGCCGATATACAGCAAAGTACTTACGTTACTTAAGTCTGACCTCCCTAAAAGTAATCTCCTTGGGCAGCAATACACCGCTGCCAGCGTTTTTGCCACTGTTGGAACGCTTCCTGGAAGTCCTGTTCGCGAATCGTGTCAAGCACCGCTTGCGATTCGCGCTGGATCTCGGCCACGGTTTCAAAACGGCGACCCTTGAGCTTTAACTTATCTTCGGGAACAGAAAGAAGTCGCAGGGGCCGATTCCGGCGAGTAAGGCGGGTGAGGAAGGGTAGTTATACTATTCCGGTTGCAAAACTGGGGTGTTGCTAACGCTCTGTGAGCTTCTGCATTGTCGTGATGGAGCAGAAAATCGCCCCTGCACAACATTTCAGGTGGTTTGCGGCAAAATGACCTTCCTAAGACCCAGCACAACATCGCAGCAAAAAAGGCCAATGACGGTCTGGCCCTGGGGGACGAATTCACGGTGCACAACTCCACGAATGTACACATTTTCGGGGGTTTTGCTCGTGGACGGTCGCCCTGACCTGTCGTCGTCTTCCTGTGCCTTTCTGCAGATCTTTAAACGCGAGCGCCACTCAAAACACCTCGAACGACTCATTGCCATAAGCCTGTCGCAACATTTCATGCCGAGTTTGACGCAGAATTTGATGTTTGCTCACTTCTTCAGTTTGCAGTCCATACCGAAAGCGCAGCTGTGTTCTGTACGTGGTCACCAAATATCGTGTAGCACAGCTTCTGATGTTCACAGAACGACGCCACTCGGTACAAAGACTCATGAAGGTCACTGCTTTCGATAGCTGCTCGCGCTTCCGCGTACTACCATCGTTTGGCGCACTACGTATCTAGTCTCGGAACATTTTGATCGTACTACGTATTAATACTCTTCTCATGCCAAGAAACATACTGTTAAATGCTGTTAAAACATACTGTTACATACTTACTACATCCAAACACCCGTTATACTGCAAAATCCGAAGACAATATAAAATGGAAATATTGTAATACATGTGTGCACTTAATTAAAAAGTAATTTATGCGGTTCACTTTCTTAATTTTGCTTTATCCATTGAAATACGTTCAATGGCTTGTTACCAAGACTACAAAGTTTCGCCGGTTAGTTTCTAACGCAAATTACAGTTTTTGGCTCTTTAGTTTTGTCTTCAGACGTGCGACATTGATTATTCCTGGCTTTTTGCACTAGTGAACCTTAACTATGCGTTTATAAGCTCTAAATCAAGTATACTGCAAAAGAAAGTTACTAGACAATAGTTTAATGTCGATTTCACAGAAGATTTATTTGTCATATGGTCTGCGACATATACTCCATATTTCGTGGAGTTATAATCAGCTATACTGTTGGGAGGTTCTTTGGAGACATTTCGAAATTCAATGCTCGAACGAGGCGTTGTTAGAACAGAAATGTTCTTAATTAATTTGCCTTACCCCAGTTAAAAGTTTCGCAACGTGTCATTATAGAAGTTGGGTGCAGAGACAGATGTTTATGTACTAATGAGACACATTGGTTCTTGCCGGCTTTGAAGTGCTAACTACCCGTTCTTTTTGTTCTCAATCTTTAAGTTCATTTTATGGAGATAACAGAGCTGTCTGGTTCAACATTTCTGTAACTTTATTCAGAAAAGGATCCTAAAGCCGCATCACAACGTTTTCAGAAAGACCCTTGTTGGAAGGTGTACACTCACCTTTTTTCAAACAGGGGAATCCCTTCAATACATACAAGGTGAGCCACGAAATGATGGCAGATTTCTTTGGCGGTTTAAAATTCTAATTTATTATACACAGTAAAAATAATATAATTGCTTTGGACTTTGGATATTTTTTTCTTTATTGAAGGTTTTACAATCATAGCAAGCAACTCATTGGGCTATAAGCAGTCGCCCGTCCCTAATTTAGGTCCACTGGTTCCAGGGAAGGGACAGAACCAGCGCCGGCCGCCCCGGTAGCGCAGTGGTCTTAGCGATGGCGTCTGATCATTCGTCCGAAAGGGGTCCGGGTTCGAATCCCGGTGAGGCATGGATGTTGTGTTTGTCTTACGGCACTGGCTCTCTCCCTTCCCTGGAACCAGTGACCCTAAATTAGGGACGGGCGACTGCTTATAGCTCATTGAGTTGCTTACGGTGGTCGTTAAACCTCCAATTAAAAAAAAAAAAAAAAAAAAAAGAGCCAGCGCCGTAAGACAAACACAACATCCATGCCTCACCGGGATTCGAACGCAGACACATCTCGGACGAATGGTCATGACCCATTGCTTAGACCACTGCGCCACCGGGGCGACCTTTGGATTTAATAACTATTACGCAAATATAATGTGTTAAATGCATCGTGACCGAGCAATGCTCGCAGATGACGCACTAAACTGGTAGCAAATCACCGACAAAGTTCTTCGATAATGGAGCTGATGACTCCAACGATATATTTTTGCATGTTTTCTGTCCCGTGGATGAAGGTATTATACACAGTAAAAATAATATAATTGCCTGGGACTTTGTACATTGGATAACAATTATACGAGAATAATGTGTTAAATACATCGTGTCCCAGCAATGCTTGCAGATGACGCACCCAACTGGTAGCAGCTCACCCCCAAAGCTCCTCACTAATGGAGCTGAGGATTTTAACGATTTCTTTTTGCATATTTTGCGGCTCGTGGATGAAGGTATTATACACAGTAAAAATAATATATCTGCCTAGGACTTTTGGACATTGGATAACTATTATGCGAGAATAATGTGTTATATGCATCGTGTCCAAGCAATGCTTGCAGATGACAAACTGAACTGGTAGCAACTCACCGACAAAGTTTCTCACTAATGAAGCTGATGACTCCAACGATTATTTTTTTTTATGTTTTGTGGCTCGTAAATGAAGGTTTTGTATTTCAGGAAACTCCATAAGAAGTAACCACAAGGTTTAAATCAAGGATGTTCCATGGCCATGGATGCCTCCTAATGATCAGCTTGAGGAAAACTATACGATATCAAGTGCTTCTGAAATGAGTCATGGAGGAAACAAGACACAGGCTTTTACGTGTGGAGGATTGCGCCATCTTGTATGAAACACTATTTTTTCTATAGTTAAGTGCTTTGCCCACAACTGAGGCAAAATGTTATCTTCCAGCATGTTGAGATACAGCTTTCACCGTTTTATCCGAAAATATGGAACCAGTACATGAGTGAACGAAGCAAACAACACTGTACTTTTTTATTCTCACGAAACGCCATCGCATGCACCTCGTGAGGATTTTCAGAGGCCCAGAATGTAAAATTATTCTTTTGACGACACCATGCAAATAAACATGCGCATAGTCTGTACGTTTCGTTGATTTGTCGGTAGGCCATCCTGTTTAAACGTGAGAGGGAGGCGTTTATTTTTGTCCGACAACATCTGGACAGACTAGATGTTATACGGGTATAAGTGGGTGTCCACCTTCGGCATTCCTCTGATTGCTGTCCTTGAAATTTGCAAGTGCTGATTTGCCTGAGCTTGGACTTTCCAGGACTTCTTATCATCTCAGTATGAAGAGCTTCCACGTCAGCTGGAGTATGGATCCGATGCCTGCCGTGGTTGCTTTGGTTCGAGGACACTTCGTGCAAATCTCTTGTGCAACTTCAGAATAATGTTCTTACATTGTGTTAAATTACGCTGCAAAACGTCTCTGTACAAAATTAATACTCTTTAGTTCCCCTTACAACAACACAATTTATGTCCGTTGTTCTATTCCTTGACGGCTTTTTTCGCCGTTGTCCTTCAAAATTTTTTTCTCTTGAGCCAGGGATAAAGTTCATCCGCATAGTCGTTACGTCGCCCATCCTGTACTTCTTTTTTATCATCAACAGCCAAGAAGCAAGATTTTATTTCAAACTTATCTAGCTTATCAGCAATGTACTGCTTGAACGTACTCCGAGCCCTTGTTGGGGGAAAAGGCTCTGTGCAGATGTACGCGGTTCTCTGGGTTTATAACTGTTGATGCAGCTGTAAATTTGGAAAATGTAGTTTAGCAAAAGCATTATCTCTGTCCACAAAGCTTTTATATGAACAAAAGTTTCGATTGCTATATGAACACAGAGGGAGCACTCGGGAGCACTCGGGAGCTTGATTGTCTTGTGTGTGTGTGTGTGTGTGTGTGTGTGTGTGTGTGTGTGTGCGTGTGTGGGTGGGCGGGATTATTGCAAACTCTGTTTCTGTGAGCATTTCTCGGAAAAATAAAACATTCCTCCACGGTGGCGTAGTGGTCCAAGCGCTGGCCTCTGGCTGTTCGTTCACGTGGGCTCGGGTTCGTGCCCCTGACGACGCATGTCTGGTGCGTTTGTCTCATAGCACAGGCCCTCTCTCCTTCCTGAAACTAGAGTCCCCCAAATCAGATCAGACCATATGTAGAGGATTTCAGGAAGCGAGTGTCTGATCCCAGGTCTTAAACAACCCTTAGAAATAGGAAGCTAGGAGATTTTGGCTAGAGTGCCCGATAAGAAAGTGACACGGAAGCGAGGTAGAAAGGGGGTGGAAGACGCTCTTATTTATTACCGAGGGGCCAGTACCCGGTGCCCGACGGCTTAACGTGCCTATCCGTCTCACGGCGGATATTTAGTGGTTCGAGCGTTTGTACCTGCTGGGATCGAACCCGACGTCTTCTCCGTGGCAGTCATGAACGTTTACCACTAGGCCACCCGCGGCGGGATGGGAGACTGCTTATTGATTTCTGTAGCTGCTCACGGGGGGCGGTAAGCACCCTCTCTCCGCCCAAAAAGAAGAATAAAAATTAATTTTTATACCTTTTATATAAACACTTCTTTGAGAAAAGAAGTTACGCGTTCTCTTATACGGAAATGCACTGACTAATTTTAAATTCCAAACGGCTCTTGCCTTTTGCATGACATTCTAATCATCGCAACCGTAGTTCAAGATAAAAAACTTAATTTCTTTTGAAAATATAAATTCTTGAAAAACGAGACTGCCATATTTTTCCTCAGATATTGGGAGAAGTCATGAAGAGTTTTCATTCACGTTACAAAACTGCGTATTGGGTGGTTAATGAAATCATGTTAGCGGTGAAATCATTAAATCGTACTTTAAGTATTGTTAAGGGCAGTGACAAGGACTGTTCTCCCTAATTTAGTGCTACTAGCTGTAGAAAAGGGACAAGCTGCGTAGAACATAAACTTACGTAATGAATGCATCATCTGGGACTCAAACCCGGATATACCTCAGACGATTATGATTCTCTGATCTTTTCATTGAATGAGCAAAAATTTTATAGTCCTTCCGGACAAAACTGATGAGAAACGTGAACGACTACTACAAATACAAAGACACATTCTGTGTTGTAAGAATAGGGTCGCGGGTGGCCAAGTAGCCAAAGTTCGTGACTGACACGAAGAAGGCTTCGGGTTCAATCCCAAGAAGGTAAGAACGCTCCAACCACTAAATATCCGCCCTGCGCAGTATGGGCACGTTAAGCCGTCGGGCACCGGGTATTGGCCCCCGGTAATAAATAAGGGCGTCTTCCTCCCCCTTTCTACCTCGGACACTCTAGCCCAAGACTTTCCTATCGGGCACTCTAGCCCAAATCTCCTAGCTTCCTGTTTCTAAGGGTTCTTTAAGACCTGGGGTCAGACACTCCCTTCCTAAAATCCCCTACATATGATCTGATCTGTTGTAAGAATAGCATCATTATTTCTACCACTCATAGAAACAGAAAATAATGGTAACAAAAAATAGGAAAGAAAGGAAACCATTGCTATACTAACCATAGCTCATTCTGTTCTTAGCGTAGCTTATGGAATTGTTGTTGTGGCGTAGCTTATTAAGTTAGTTGTTTAGTTGTACTTTTAAACTTCTGATGGAAACGTACGCAGTCCAGTTAAAAAGTTATGATCACACCGAATGTAAGAAAGAACCGTAACCAGCAGTCAGATAGCGTGCGTAGCAACATGTGCAAATCATATAAGGCATTTAGGAGAACCGAACCCGAACTGGCGGAAGGCATTCATTTTCGCGTGAAAATGAGAAAAGGACGTGGCCTAACAGAGTTTGAAAGAAGGAATGATTTTTGGCTACCGACTGAAACGTGAAAGCATTGCAGAAATGGCCGATATAGTGGGCTGTTTACGTGGTGCAGTTGCTAAAATGTTCGACGAATGGAAGGAAACTTGCAAGACCTACAGTAACCACGTTAAAGGGGGCAAAGCAGGCTTTTATGGTCCAGAGCTTGCATTAGAGCTCCCCTCTGGTGTGGCTAAAGGACTAATTCAAAAGCTGCTGAGGACTAAGCAGCTTGACCTCTGGCATGTTACAAAGGGGCAGAGGCAGGCAAAGGGACTTAATCAAGGACCCTTACCTCATAGAGCTAAGGAGCTCCTTAAACTACCAAAAAGGGATATTGGACTGATTGGTGGCCTAATTACAGGATATTGTCGTCTTAATAGGCCCCTTAATTTGATTGGGATAAAAAAGGATCCATTCTACAGAGGATGCCATCTGGAAGCAGAGACTTCCTTGCAAGGGCTGGTTATACGCAATAGACCTTTGGTCGCGGTGCTGGCTGAGTGCCCCCCCCCCAATAGTTACAATTACAACCGGGGTAACAGTGGACACAAACGGAGCACTGATAACAGTAGGCAGCAACAGCTATCCTGACTAGTACGACATAACAGTCGGGACACAGTGAAGCAAATGGCCAGAGCATTTAATGGAAGAACATTGAGGAGCGTCTCGCAGACCACAGTCCAACGAACTCTGCTTTCTATGGGTCTCCGAAGCAGCCGTCCACACAAGGTTCCCATGATTACTGCCAAACATCGACGATGTCGCGGGAATTTGCATCTGAGAGGAGGCACTGGACCATCTAATAGTGGAAGAATGTTCCCCTTTCAGACAAATCTCGTTTTCTACTTTATTGTGTGGATGATAGGTGCAGAGTACGGCGAAGCATTGTTGACAGAGATCATGATGCTCGAGAATTAACTGGCAGGAGGTGTCAGTGTGCTCGTGTTGGGCATACCGTACTTTCCTGGGAATCATTGGGAGCAGTATTCTCCCTCCATCGTACGATGGAGGCTTCAGGCTACCTATTCATCCCTGATGGCATGGGTTTTTCTAACAGACCTTGACCATGTTGCTATGCGTGTGCGAGAATACCTTTATGAGCGTTCTACTGACTTTAGCTTACTATCCTAGCCACTGTACTCGCTGGGCATCAGTCCCGTTGAACACATGCGAGGCTATTTTGACCAACAGGTTCGACGTATGGATCCCCGTCGATGACACTTGATGCTCTGCGAGAAACTGTGATGTCTGCATAGTATAGCATCCCAAGAGAAACGTTCAGAAGCCTCATTGAACCAATAAGACCCCGTATATCTTTGGTATTGGCGACACTGGGAGGACATACCTTATACTAACAGGTGGTCACAGTTTTCTTGACTGGACTTCATTCGTTTACCTTGCTTAACTCAGGTCTTAGCTCTTAGAGAATATTGTAGAACATATATTCAACTCTTTGAAGAACTAATTACCGGCCAACGATAAGAATCAGCATAAGAGATACGAGACTTACATTATTCCAGCAATTTATTCCTTCATTCACTGAAAGGTCAAATCCACTGATACAGTGTGATTTTCAGGTCATCGTATGGATTTCAATCCAATAAGAGTAATAATAAATAACGTATATCACAACAAGCTTTATGCCAACAATGAATTATCTCAACATTTAACAGTATGCCCATTGTCTCTACAGCTCCACGTACATAGATCTCAACAACTTCTCGAACTCTAGAACACAAGTGTTGTGATTTTATCCTGATGTGATGCACCGTCAGCATTGCCAAATAAACTTTTAACCATGAAGTAACTAAAATTACATAAAAAAAATGTAAATTCAAATGGAAGGTGGTATGCGTCACTAGTTCTATCGTATTACGCTTTTTAAATTATAGAAAATCACGCTTCGTTGTTTATTTTTAATGATACTCGGCGTTTCTCTGTAGAACCTAATGCCATATGCATTACTTCTTGGAGAGACCTAATTTTATTGTGACTACCAATTATTAGAATTTATTTTTTTTATTTGGAAGTTTAACGACCACCGTGAACAACACGATGGACGTTATATGTCGTCCGTCCTTACTTTAGAGACATTTGTCTCAGGGAAAGGAGAGAGAGAGAGAGAGAGAGAGAGAGAGAGAGAGAGAGAGAAGATTCAAACCCAGACCCATCGCCAGAAGCCAGCGCTTAGACCACATCGCCTCCGCAATTACATCAGAATTTACACTGAGAGATGCTATACGAGTAATATTTCGTGGCAGCTCTGACCCATTACCGAAGATAAAAAAAGTATTTCAATTTAGAAAGTAAGGATCCAACTGATCTACGCAGAATTCTTAGAAAGTTTCGGTTGTTTGGTGAGGAATGGAATTTTATATTTAAAACCACTAAAAAAATAGTTTTGTGATTAAAAAATTCAGGCCTACAAATCAAATGCTAAAGTACGACAAAATTTGTCATTATGGAGGTCCACTTACGTAAACTAATATCACGTGGGCAATCTTCGATCATGTCTTAGAAGAACTGGATGTTGTATGCCATTTGCTCTTCTAATGATTGGAAAAGAGAAAACGAACCATATTACAGATTTGTTACTTTCTCTGATAAATGTTTCCGGATATTTACCGAAAAATCAGGTAAGCGTTGTGTATCTAAATCCTCCATGAGCTTTGCGGCCATTGCCTCATTTGGCTGATTTACTCGTGCCAAAACACCCAGCTGCAGCAAAGATTGAGAAAAGTGAGGAGGTCAGGCGAAACGCTTTTTTACAGTGCAAGATTTTGCAGCTGGACAGTCATCGTATCCACACTTTGTCACTGCACAAGTGTTGAAAAATCATGGATCACGTAAGAGAGGTCAATCCACGCAGAACCATTAGCAGCACGACTCCAAGGATTGAATCTTCTTGCCAAAGCAAAATAAAGTTGTACTTTTCAGAAAATGTCAACGTGATTATGTAAAATTTTTCTATGCATCTGGTAACTTTACCTTCTTCAGTCACATAGATGGTTTAATTAAGTTATTTGGGTTTAAACACGGACCAGCTGAGTGAAGACTATTTATTGATTCATCAAAGTTAGTTTGAAAACAGTTCTTCACAATGGGCTCTTATATCTGTCTATCCCAATTGCACATTAAGTTACTATGAAAGAAACTTACGCAAATATGAAACGTGTGTTGGAAAAATTAATTATGATGCCTACGAATGGAACCCAGGTGGTAGCCTTAAAATGACAGAATTTTTTTCTACGTTTACTAACTAGATACACAAAGAATTGTTGCTTCCTGTTTGAACGACGCGAAGAAGAATTACATTCTGTTGAATGACGCGAAAAAGACTTATTTTCCTGGTGAAGGACGAGGATAATCACATTCCTGTTGAACGACGATGAGAATCACATTCCTGTTGAACGACGGGGAGAAACATTCCTATCGAACGACGTGAAGAAGCACATTCTTCCTCTCGAAGAAGGATCATGTTCCTGTCTGTCAAAGAAGGATCACGTTCCTGTCTGTCAAAGAAGATTCACGTTCCTGTCTGTTGAAGAAGGATCACGTTCCTGTCTGTCGAAGAAGGATCACGTTCCTGTCCGTCGAAGAAGAATAACGTTCCTGTCCGTCGAAGAAGATTCACGTTCCTGTCTGTCAAAGAAGGATCACGTTCATGTCTATCGAAGGATGATCACGTTCCTGTCTGTCGAAGAAGGATCACGTTCCTGACGAAGAAGAATCACATTCCTGTCGAACAAGGCAGAGAAAAATCATATTCCTGTTAAACGAAGCGAACAAGAATCACTTTGCATTAAACGTTAACGCCTGGTAAATAAAAATAAAGTTAATATTTATTTTTATTCGGGGGAGGGGGGGGGTTGAAGATCACTGTGTGCAATTTTATGGGCTATAAGTAGTCGCCAGTCTTTAATTTAGTGCCACTGGTTCCAGAAGAGGGAGAGAGTTAGTGCTGTAAGACAAGACATAAACAACATCCATGCCTCACTGTGATGTCTCCGACCGACCCCTCTCGGACCAATGATGATCAGCCAGCATTAAGACCACTGCGATAGTAGGACGGCAAAATGTGAAAAAAAAAATACCACTGGTAGAGGCAAAGCTATGAATTATGACCAACCTGAATTTCAATATTTCGACAGAAATTTTCGAAAGTGAAAGTGAACTCATTTGGGCTGAAATTATACAGCTAATGAGGGAGTTCTAATTTTAAACATACAGCTCTTAAACAAACCGAATTCGCTGCTTGGACACTATTTTAACTGATGACAGTGTTATTCAGTACTGTTATTCAATAACGCGGGTCAGCGAAACAATCCCAAATCGAATGTGAAACAAGAGCATATAAAATTACTCGTCTTCCACACATCGTCTGGAATTAATAAGAATTCCTTCTTCGCGTCGAAAAATGTGTGATGCTTCTTCCACACATCGTCTGGAATTTGTGAGAATTCCATCTTCTACAAAGGGTTACTTCAAGCATGGTTTGCATCGGACTCGAAGTCTACGATTTCCTGCTCTCAGGAGGAGGAGGAGGTATGTATGACATATTACAGAGATGTTGCACATGTCAAGACGGTAAATAGCAGGGATAAGGCCTTGCCGGCGTTGTTTTTTGGGGGAAAAATTCAGCTGCGCGGCACAACGATGTGGGTTCGAGGTTCACCACCGGCAAAAATGTTTTTCACAGCTCAGTATCGCTAGATTAAATTTGAACCCTGTTAAAACCTCTTTGAAATGTAGAAAGATGTTTATTGAAATAAAATTTAATTGCAACTTTTCCAGGTACCACAAAAAAGCAATATTCAGGTAGGTTTTGCTTTTCAAATCTTTTAAGTTTTCAACATTGTCAGATTTCGTTTTAAAAGATATTTTTTTTCAACCTGAAGAAATGAGAAGAATAAATAAATCGGAACGCCTTTAATCAATCAAACCGCTTTTTAAGAATAACTAGTTATTTTCTAGTACAAACGTTTGATACATTTTGATATACATTTTTCTTACATTTTTGTTTACAAATTTCTTCGGTTCTTGAAGAAAGTCGAAACTAAAGTGAACAGGCGAAAACACGTAAAGGAAAAGTATTATTCAGTGTTATAAACTCGTAGTACAAGCTCTTAATTTATTTGATATATAAATCGCCTCAGTATATGTGCGATATTTTTCAGCGGTTCCTTTGATTGTGATAGAATCAAAAAGAAAAATGTGACCGGAAACAAAAATATGACTGAAAACAAAAATGAAAATGTAAGTGAAGAATCAAACTTTATTTCAAAACATTCGGTGTCCATTTTGTTATTTTCGTCCTTAAAAAACACCCTCTGTTTTCGGAGGACGCAAGAGTTTATAATCAATCTCTCTATTTCACGCACTTATCTATGCGGTAGTGCAGTTTATAAAAATTATTCAAGTCTAAAGTGCCTGTCTAAAACACTGAAAAATCCCTTATAACGTTGTGAATTAAATCATCGTGTATAGACATATTATAAATTAATGCGCCTTTGTAGAAATATTTCAAATTGCAAAACCAACCCCCCCCCCCCCCCCCAAAAAAAAAAAAAAGTCAGGAAAATCTTTAGTGATTCGTATACTGATTCGTATACCTATTCATGATTCAGAAGAAGATCGTTTGAAACGAAAATATTGTGTCCACATAGGGAAAGTTAGGCTCCGGTTTTTTATTCATACTGTATATACACTGTCGAGACACAAGGAAATCTCAGTATGTTCCCCAAAATAATTTTAAAATCCATCTTCTACATTTATGATAAACTCTATACCTAAAATAATCCAGTGATAAAATTCCCGAAAATGTGCGGGTTTGAGGCGGCTGCTTGGTATTGGCATTTTGTTGACATTGACATTGTATGGTTGTTTTTGTTTTCAGTAGTATACTGGTCGTGGGGGGGGGGGGGTTAAAGGGGCAGTATAGGGTATGACTGATTTCCAATTAAATGATCTCAGTTATGACAATTTTTTACCGGATCTAAATAATTTCTTTTTCATGTCCGTCTTTTAAAATTACATATATCGTAACGAGAACAGAATTGCATTCTTTGAGAGAAATTCAGTTTTAAAGAGAGATTAAAATGCATGATTGACGTCACCTATGTGACGTACCTGCCAGCAGGACGCACACGACATAAAGGCAGATAGCAGTCAGAACAAACGTCCGCGTAGCTCAATTGGTTGGTAGAGTGACTTATTCCGGAATGAGGGGATCCGGGTTCGAATCCTGGCGTGGACAGAAATGACGGAGAAATTTACTTCGTTATACCTACGTTAACATTAAGGCGTGGGTATATGAGATGAAAGTCGGGATTTTCTAGTTCAACATTTCGAAACCATAGTATCATATTTGTGTACCCAAAACGAGCAAAATGTAATTAAATTGTCAAGAAAATTTCTGGTAAAGTGCCTAGAGGTGAATTTATCGGTTTTTATTTTATTTAAATATGCCAGTTCTTTAAGTTTGAACTGAAGAAAAACAAAGGTAACCAGTTAGTAAAATCATGCAATGCATTGATTATGATACGCTTTCCAACATACTAGAAATCATAAATTGGATGTGGAATAAATCTCACTCCTACGCCCAGACCTTTGATCCCATTTCGATAATATTCAACAGAACTGGTTCAGTATACCTCCGAAATAACATGATAAA
Source organism: Macrothele yani (assembly GCA_039090855.1). NCBI lineage: Eukaryota > Metazoa > Arthropoda > Arachnida > Araneae > Macrothelidae > Macrothele > Macrothele yani. The sequence goes on from CM077025.1 coordinate 111,389,855, forward strand.
GTTTTGTCGCAATCGAAGCAATTTTACGTAAGTTATGATGCATAAGGGCTATGGAATAGACCCCGCTTCTGTGTCCTAACCTTTGATCCATTTCGCCCATTTTCAATAGGATTCCTCCCCAGGCGCAGGCCCCTACAACATACTAACATTTCATCCAAATCGAAACATTTTTACGTAAGTTATGATGCATAATGGCGATGGAAGTTATTCCGCTCCTATGTCCTGACCTTTGACCCTCATTTCGCTAATTTTCAATAGGGTTCCTTCCCAAGTGATTCCCTTCCACATACTAAAATTTCATCGAAATCGAACGATTTTTACGCGCGTTATCGTGCAGACGAACATACGCACACAACGCGTGACGTAGTGAGGTAGATGGGAATCGCGGCCATCTGCTAGCAAAAGTGTGACGTCATAAAACTTTAATAGGATCCGCATATTTGTTTGACTGCTGACGTCATGAAAATACAGATCGCGCCATCTTTTTTCTTCCTAATTATTGCGTTCCCATGAATGGAAATTTAAACATCGATTAAAATAGCTTCATTTTATTACTTGGAATACCTAATATTTTCTAAAACATAACCATAATTATGCAATCCAACATTTTTCTGTCTACTGACGTCATCAAAGTACAGGTCGCGCCATTCTTTTTCTGGTTTCAACACCACCAAAGGAAAAGTTATTGATTTTTAATATAATTATGGTTATGTTTTAGAAAATATTAATTATTCCAAGTTATTTTAAGAAGTTATTTTAATCGATGTTCAAATTTTCATCCTCGGGAACATATTAATTGTGAAGGAAATGTGTACAAAAGTTTTTCCATTGGAAGTATAGGAAGCAAAATTACTTGACGTCCACCTTAATAATATGGGATAAGGGCGATGGAATGGATCGCAATCCTATGTCCTGACCTTTGACCCCATTTCGTTGGCGTCCCTGTGGCGCAGTAGTCTAAGCGATGGCCTCTGATCATTTGTCCGAAAGGGGTCCGAGTTCGAATCCCGGTGAGGCATGAATGTTGTGTTTGTCTTACGGCACTGGCTCTCTCCCTTCCCTGGAACCAGTGACCCTAAATTAGGGACGGGCGACTGCTTATAGCCCATTGAGTTGCTCACGGTGGCGGTTAAACTTCCAATAAAAAAAAAAAAAAAAAAAGACCCCATTTCATCCATCTTCAATAGGGTTTGTCCTCAGGTGGTCCCCTACCACATACTGAAATTTCATCGAAATCGAACCATTTTTACGCACGTTATGGCGCATAAAGGCAATGAAATGCATCCCGCTCTTATGTCCTGACCTTTGACCCCGATTCACCCATTTTTAATAGGGTTTGTCTCTAGGAGGTCTCCTACCACATTGTAAAACTTCATTGAAATCGAACCATATTTACGCAAGTTATGACGTATAAGTGCAATGGAATGGATCCCGCTCCTACGTCGTGACCTTTGACCCCATTTGTCCCATTTTCAATAGGGTTCGTCCCCAGGTGGTCCCCTACCACATACTAAAATTTCATCGAAATCGAACCATTTTTACGCCAGTTATCGTGCGGACGGACGGACGGACGGACGGGCAAAGCTGGAGCACATTTACGCTTTTTCAACCTACGGTTGGAAAGCGTAACAAATTCTACTAAAAGATCCAAGAATTTAAAAGACTGGGCTTTAAGTGGGCGATGTAGCTGAACGAAATAGTGTCCAAAATCTCTTGCGTTATCCAGAGAGAAATATTAACATAACGGCCGGGTTTTTTTTTTTTTACGATAACTAAGGAAAATGAATTTCTTTTCACCCGCCGATATCTGCAGTACTGACCATAAACACGTGACTAGTGGCACGATATCGCTTCTATTCCTCTATTATCTACTTTATGATCCAAGACCTCGCGGAGAAGGGCAAGTCTTCTTAGCACGGATATGATGCCAGTGGGTAGAATCAAGCGACTCAAACATCTTTTCCTTTTACTGCTATACTCATTTTAGCAGGAAATCAGTCAGAAAAAATTGACGTCAATCATCAGTCATTACCTTAAAATATAACCTTGAATCACGAGGCTAAGTCAAAGCAGAGCTATCTGTTGCTCAGGTTCATTCGTTCCTGCCAAATTCGACCCACTTTTTAGACACCGAATATGTTCGTTCTAGCTCTTTTCAGCCCATTCTCTTTACTTCGAGTTCATTCATTCCAGCTGGTTAAGTGGAGAAAACATGGATGCAAAAATTCGACAGATTTCACTACGTGTGGCAGGCATGGGGATCCAAAAAAAAAAAAAAAAAAAAAAGAAAATTACAGTCAGATTTACCGTGAGTTAGATTTTACCCTGAGCTGGTTATTATCACAATTTTTTATGCGGAAACTAAATCATGAATTACACTAAAGGAATTGAAAAATGATGAACTTAAAAGTGTTAGTAAAATAATAATTAGTTTTCGAATTTATTTATTATGACCACAAAAGCAAGGTGCCCGAATTCGACGAATGTTTGGAGCAATACCAGCAATAAAAATATGAAAAAAATCTGCAATGAGCGAATCATTAAATGCGAATTTTCACTTTTTTTTTCGGTGCTTACGCATTTGGTAGGAAATTGGGCAACTTGATGCTTGCTTTGTGCTTGTTATGATTGCAGCTGTTAATGTTATTTACAGCTTCCTCTAACGCAGTGACTGAGATACTTTTAGATGTAAAATGAACTCTTAAATTTTCTAAACTTTCACTAGCAAGTACTAAGTAAATGTTCATTTCGTGTTTACGTTGACTTTCTATGTTGATTTAAAAGAGCACCAATATAACATAAAGACAAACTCATCAAAGACTTCCCTATCGAGACTATCATACAAAGGATCACATTACCCATGTTGGAGCGAAGCCAACATCCTCGCCACGCCCTACTCAAAAGCATCAATCCTACTACTAGAAAGTCTATTTATTCACAAATATGGTGAAGTAAGCTGCAATGATGATACTCCTTGTCACTTCCCTTTAATTTGGAAAACGGTGCTTAATGAGTTATAACATGCAGAGACTTACACCAATTATTTCCTTCAAACATAGTTTTTAATACGTTGCTTGACACGTAATATATTTATCGATGTTAACAAACCTTTCACGAGATATGATGTCCATCACGAGCAGGTCACAATATCAAGAAAACCACATAACATTAATGTATTTAAATCATACTCAGTTTCATTCTGCTAATAGCATCTGAAGATGGGTCCGTTGCGGGTCTGAAAGTTCTAATGATTTCTATATGAATTTAATAATTAAATTCATCACATTAAATCATCTAAACAGTCAAATGTGTTATTTGAATAATGATCGTGTAAAGACTGCGGAAATCAACATAGAAAGGCTAACAAGTATATTTCGTGCTCTTTTGGCTACACATTGCCCTTGCGCCATAAAAAACAATCAAACAGACAAACAAGTATATTTCTTTATTCTTTGCTATAATGATATATTTACATCGCTTGATAGATCATAGTTGTTTTCTTGTATAAATACCCTGTCGAAAAACTTTTCTTTCAACACTCAATAGACCATCACTGAATTTTGTCTTCAATTAATCCTTGGTTTTTGAAATTGTAAGCTGAAAATTTAGTCGAATGCCAAACTTCTTCTGCAATTTTAATTATTTTATCATCGTTTTCTAACTAAACTGACTGCTTTAATTTTCTCATTGGCATTGGGCTTTCTTTAAACCATGATATTTCGATTTTCGTAAGCCTTCTGTACATAACACCGAACAAATAAGTAATCGAAGTCCAACTAAATTTACCAAATGTGACCACCATCATTTATCTTATCACTAGGTGATACTATATACTTGAACAATACACATCGAAGAGCAGGATGACATCCCAGAAGAGATAAGAATATTACTAATGTGACATCATTTACCTAACGTTTTACACCATATAAACAGGTTCGAGGCAGTCCACAGCATTATTAAATGGCGGTAAGAAAGGACATGAAAAAGAGTTATTGCCCAGGACTGTGTGTGTGTCAGGGTTGATGAAGAAAAAAAAAAAGAAAGGAACATTCTTGTATTCTTGCAAACTCACCTGCCTATAAGGGGAACCTCAGTGTATTATAAATAACCTGTAATCCCTGGTTTTCCGGTGAAAGGGGAAGGGATAAAAACTAAGTTAATACCAGAATTATTTTGTTTGCTGATAACCGTGCTGAACTTTGATATATATGGTTCCTCCAAAAAATATTTTTCGTAATACGCGGTTAAAAAAACAAGGGAGAATATCACGAAGTGCACGGGATCTATAAAATATTCAGTTTGTGCCGAACTTCGTATTAGCGAACTCGTTATATGTTTGTTTGACTGTATTAATAATTTTACACATGCTTGATGGAGAGTGACCACAACCTTTCAGTGATTAGCATCTTGGTATATGTCATAAAGCTCTCCAACGATGGTCTTGCCTCTTTCCATATGACGTGAGAAGCTTGTGAATAATGGTCTTACGTTTCCTTTCTATTCCCATATCTTGCGAAATGATACGACTTGCGGTGCCGGGGTATGACTGACTCATTGTGCTGCCACATTCTCTCCATTTGGCAGGCGCTTCGATTTTCGAATGACATCCGTCAACTGTCATAATGCGAACTGATGCTTCCAAATTCCATGTTACTTCTCGATAGATTTTCCTCGGTATTCCTTCTTCAATAGACCCAAATCCTTATTCTTACAGTGCTGTTTTATTGCTATGCAAATACATATTTCTTGGAGAAGTTCTGTTATATATCGTTCTAGAACTTTCGTTAAGTGATATGTGTTCCAATCAGGAACGTAGCAAACTTTTTTAATCTGGGAGAGTGATCCTTGAAATTACGCCCCTTAGAGTTCAAAAGTTCCTTATTTCCACTCAAATAAAGAGTAAGAAGCTTTTACTTTCTAATACCTTCGTTATAGGGAAGTATCATCATCGTTAAAAAAATCGCACTTCCAGTTTTCGACATAATTTTCCTCGAAATTTAAAATTTAGGTGAATACCCAAGAACTAACGGTTTTAAATAACAAGTGAAAGGTAAAATTTATGTGAAGACCGACAATACAACACGAGCCGAAATGCAGAATGAAAACAAATCAGAAATGAAAGAACAGAGAACGAATGAATATCACATAGTGAACGTAACAATAGGATGATGCTTTCGGAGTAGGGCTTCGAAAAATGCCTTTCAAGGTTAACCAGCACATAACGAATGAGTATCAGATAGAGAACGTAACAATAGGATGATGCTTTCGGAGTAGGGATTGGAAAAATTACTTTCAAGGTTAAACCACCACATAACGAATGAGTATCAGACAGTGAACGTAATAATAAGATGATGCTTTCGGAGTAAGGCTTGGAAAAATTCCATTCAAGGTTAAACCAGCACAGAACAAATGAGTATCAGATAGTGAACGTAACAACAGGATGATGCTTACGCAGCAGGTCTTGGAAAAATTTCTTTCAAGGTACCAGCACAGAACGAATGGGTATCAGATAGTGAACGTAACAATAGGAAGATGCTTTCGGAGTAGGGATTGAAAAAATTCCTTTCAAGTTTAAACCAGCACTGAAAGAATGAGTATCAGATACTGAACTTAACAATAGGAAGATGCTTTCGGAGTAGGGCTTGAAAAAATCCCGTTCAAGGTTAAACCAGCACATAACGAATGAGTATCAGATAGTGAACGTAATAATAGGATGATGCTTTCGGAGTAAGGCTTGGAAAACTTTCTTTCAAGGTTAAACCAGCACAGAACGAATGAGTATCAGATAGTGAACGTAACAATAGGATGATGCTTACAGAGCAGGGCTTGGGAAAATTCCTTTCAAGGTACCAGCGCAGAACGAATGAGTATCAAATAATGAACGTAACAATGAAGATGGTTTCAGAGTAGGGCTTGGAAAAATTCCGTTGAAGGTTAAATGCTCAGAATAACTTCTGGCGACAGAGCACAAATGACTTGATTAATTATCTCTTCACCTATACAACATATCCGGAAAGGTCACGGAGGTTAGGCATATCAGCATATTGTTTCGCATGCCTCCATCCACTGTTTCGGACAATTCCGTGCATCCATATGTGGTGGTCCACAACTCACAGTGTAAGCTCTGTACGCTGGTTAGCTGCGCATGATAGTGTATGCTGCTAACTAAAGTATTTACAAAGAAGATACTGAAGTGTGTAACTTCGTTTTTGAGTAAAAATGTTCGCCAAATTTATTCACACACTGTTCATTTCCAATTTTTCATGCTCTTCAGAGTATAAAATTATGGCCCTGACATGACCATCTCGGAAAAGCAAGCGCTCTCTCCCTGCTATCCCGGACGGTCCTGGTTACGCTTGTACTCCTTGTGTGTATGAATTACCGATAGCATAAATCATTCTTTCCTGGGAATTCAATCATCATTCACGAATGATCGTTCAAACTAATGTCCCGACTTCCAGGTTTAGTGAACCTAGGCCCTTCCCACTAAAGTAGGCAGTTCCTTCGTACAACTAAGGGCTCTTTCCAGGTTCAGTGAAAGTAGTGGCAACTTCCAGGTTGCCACACTGAATAAATCATTCGGTGTAGGGATCACGTGTTGCGCTTTCAAAGCCAAGGAATGTTTCGTTAAACTACCCAAATGAGTGCAATTTCTTCAATTACTTGCTGTTCCTGATGAATAATTTTGGCACGAGCCGGCTCGTGGCGAATGTCTCAGGCGCACAATTCATACGAATGGTTTTTACAAATCATCCCCATCCTTATGTTTCAGCATTATTTCATACCTGGCTGATGATTGTTCACTCACGCAAGGATTGACAATTATTAATTCCAGACATTTCATATCGGGAATTCGTTTCCGAACTCATTGGACCGAATAAAGTTAAGCGTGGTGCGACTTGAGTGGGTGTTGGATTAAGTGCGGATTGATTGATTATACACAGCGGTTAGAGGAAACCATTCACCATTCATAATGAAGAGTCATTACTTCTGAACGAATCATTCACGAATAATCTCCCACTAGCGGGGATTTTCAGGCTATCTTACTTTTGGAAGAGCTGCTTCAGAGGATGTTTACACATTTTTAGAGGATGTTCAGACATTTGGCGACTTTTAGGCTATCTGGCCTTTGTAACAGCAGCTTCAGAGGATGTTCCCACATCTTCAGAGGGTGTTCACACATTTAGGTACTTTTAGACTATCTGACTTTTGGAAGAGCAGCTTCAGAGGATGTTCACACATTTGGGGACTTTTAGGCTATCTGACGTTTGGAAGAGCACCTTCAGAGGATGTTCACGCATTTTTAGAAGATGTTCACACATTTGGGTACTTTTAGGCTATCTGGCTTTTGGAAGAGCAGCTTCAGAGAATGTTCACACATTTGGGTACTTTTAGTCTATCTGGCTTTTGGAAGAGCATTCAGACGATGCTCACCCATTTTTAGAGGATGTTCACACATTTGAAAACTGTTAGGCTATCTGCCTTTTGGAAGAGCTGCTTCAGAGAATGTTTACACATTTTTAGAATGTTCTTGACAATTAGTTATACAGAAAATAAAAGAAGTTCAAAGAATTGGAACTGGGAACAGCGTGTTAGATGAACACGAAAGGAATGTGAACAAAAGGTATAGATTGATAACATCACATGATGACATTGAAGGAATGTGAGCAAAAGCTATAGATTGATAACCATCTTTTTTTCATTTTTTCATACACCTGCTGTAGATAAATATCAAACATCTTCTGAGATAATCAAACATCTGCTGCAGATAAATATCGTCTGCCAAAAAAATGGCGCACGTAAACAAACTGTGGATAGAAGGTTTTGATTTTGCCCTTTACGAAGAGAAATATTCGTATTCTGTAATTACAAAACGTTGGAAAAATCAGGTAATTAGCATTTCTAAATGTCAGATAAGCAATATTATAAATAACAGAGGGAAAAATCGTTAAGCTTTGTTTTTAACAGGAAAAAGAACACCAAACGAATATCCGAAGAATGTACGTACTTTAACGACTGTTTTAAAAGTCTGGTCTCTTGTCTTGAAAACAACTCCACGAAGTCAAAACCAATTGCTAAATCTTTTAAAATTATCTGTATCAACTGTAAACAAGGTAATAAACAGATTTGAATCTGAAAAGTGGAGAACACGGTGTAGAATTCTTTACGAAAATCACTTATCCGGTGACAGGTGGAAATTTATTGCGACTATTGATGACAACTACAGGTCAATTTACTATCACAAAACAGCCGAAAAAGACTTGCAAACTTAGTTCCAAGAATCCAAAGAAAGTTTTAGTAAAGGATTCATGATTATTACTGGTTTCTCTTACAATGGGAAATTTAAAAAAAAGTTTAAAATAATGTTAAAATCAATTCTACATATTACCAAAATAATGTTTAAACCCCTGTATATAAAGAGGAAATACCATTCCTTCACCCACAAAGCCGACAAAGAGTAAAACTCCATCAGGATAAAGCTACCCGTCATACATCCAAATGTACCACTCTGTTTCTTGAAAAAATGAAAAAGAGATGGTTATTAATTTATACCTTTTGCTCACATTCCTTCAATGTCCCCTGATGTGTGACTAATGGACATTGTGCCTTTGGACTGGTAAAAATTGCGCTTTCTAAATGCAGGCTTAAAACAATGATTGGGCTATGGAAAGCAGTGGAACAGGAGTGGAATAAAATACCACTACCGATTTTAAGAAATGACATGTTATCTTGAAAATTCAGATGTAGGTTCATTGTCTAGAGAAAGGGCTGTCAGATAGAACAGTTAGGAAAGAAATAATCTTATTTTAAACATTAATTATATTGCTGGAAGGTCGTCCTGAAAATGTGTGAGCATCGTCTGTACTTTTTTTCACAGTTCGTCTGCTGTTCTATTATTGTAATTATTCTTGAAAAGGAGTTTCTTCCGTAAAGCTAAATCAAAATCTGTATCTGCAACCATTAAGAGACCTATATTTTATTCATATCAGGCAAACTGACTGAAATTAAGAGTATTATCTACATTCTGTTCCTTTATTCAATTGTTTCAGTGGCTGACAGATTGTTCATTAAATTTATATAAACCTCCTAGTTGTTAGAAACAACTTCCCGAGAAAGGAGTTTTCGATTTTGACATCATTTTATCTACTTTCGGTCAGAAGTTTCTTTGCAAAAATATCAGGAAGCTTTATCACTCATCTCATCATAAATCAACCCAGAATACCATTTTTTTCAAGTTACCCCAAAACTCACTTCCGGCTCTGAACTGTTTTTGATGGTTCTTCAGGAACCTTCAGGAGATGTTGATGGCTCTTTTTCCACTGTATTTACTTGATCGATTTGTTTCAGAACAAGACAACGATACTGATCGAAAATATTTCGAAGCGTGGTCTCGTTTTTTATTTTATCTATTGGTGAATAAACTTATTGATTAATAAATAGAATAAAACGCCTTTTGGTGAATAAGTTTATAACCAGCAAAGGAAATGCCCAGTCCTTTTTTTTTCTGTTTTTTTCTTTGTGAAGTTAGAGGTAAAAGTAAATTACACACCGAGATTTTGAATGACAAAGCATATGCAGTTAGTCGTAATAAAGAGGAGAACTACACTGAAGAGCAAATTGAATTAGAGATACCTGTCTAGTAACGTGTAGCACCACCTTTCGTCCTGATGACGGCGGCGATTCGTCTCGGCATGGACTCGACAAGACACCGGAAGCGTTGGGAAGCCATACGGATCCACGACCCCTGAACAAGTTCCCACAGTTCACGAAGTTTTGATGGAGGGGTGTCAGAGCCTCGAACGTCTCTCTCGATGGCATCCCAGCTGTGCTCGATGGAATTGAGGTCAGGTGACCTAGCTGGCCAAGGAAGCGAGGTCACGTCGGTGGAGTGTTCATCCAACTATGCGGATATAATTCGGGAGCTGCATTGTCTTGCTGCAGGATGACGTCCCCAGTGGGATGTTGAAGACGCACAAAGGGGAGGAAATTGTCGTCCAGGATATCTCGGTAACGTTCACCTGTGAGGGACGATGTCACGCGTACCAGGGGTCCCATTTTAGTCCACGTAAACAGTTCCCAGACGAGAATGCCACCTCCACTAGCTTGAAGAGTACCCTACTGGGAAGAAAGATCCATCGCTTCATGTGGTTTGCGCCGTACTCGTATCCTGCTATCCGCATGTACCAACGTGAATCTCTACTCATCAGTTCAGGCAACATTTTTCCACATGTCTAAGGTCCAGTGGCGATGTTCCCGTACCCATGCTAATCTTTGCACCCTGTGATGTGCGGTCAGCAGTGGTACCCTCGTGGGACGATGGCTTCTGTACCCCATAGCGAGGAGATTGTTCTGGATGGTGTGGCTGATTACATGTTTTTGTGTACCAGCGTTAAATTTCCGAAAGATTTCTTGCACTGTGGCCCGTCTATCCGCTGTTACAATGCGAGCTAGCCGACGATGACCCCGTTCATCCACACGTTGTTGTCCACGGCAGTTAGCCCTTGCAGGGATGGTTTTACTGGATTCGATGTACTCACGGTGCACCCGTGTCACAGTGGCTTGTGAAAATCCCAGTGCCTGCACGACTTCCGAGATGGAGGGACCCATTCGTCGGGCCCCGACAATTTTCCCACGATCAAATGCGCTTAGATCCTTCGTCTTGCCCATACTGCGTCTGACTCTTACTGATTCCCGTCGGATCGCTGCATACGTCATGTCGTTTCCGTTTACAGGGCCGCCCACAGCGCCACATTTGCATAACGCCAGCTGTCTCTAATTCAATTGCTCTTCAGTGTACACGCATGAAGTGTTCACGAGCTGAACCCTATAGCTCCTCTCAGTAACCACATTTCACTATTTGATTAGCATTTTGTTTAATTCTCCATCTTTTCATAATATACGCAGGTAAAAAATGCCGCCGATGTTTCCAGGTCCATCGGTAACGACGCCTACAGGTCGCATGGGACTAACGTCATTGGACAGTGGAAGAGTGGAAAAAGTTTGCCTTCCCCAACGATTTGAGGTTTCTTCTCCACAGGAGTAACGGGAAGTGGCGGACAGGTTGTCAAACACACGAGAACCAACATCTTACCACACTTATCGGTCAAGTACATGCCGGCCGTAGCAGTTTGAGTGTCTGGGGGATGTTTTCCTTTTTATGACCTGTGACCGGTGATACCACTGGATAGGTCCCTGAACGCCGATGACTACCTGTCCATCCTCGCTGATCACATGCATCCCTTCATGTTGGACGTTTACCCCGGTGATGAGGGTGTCTACCAGCAGCACAATACGCCGTGCCACGTCGCTAAGGGGTGCCCGACTAGTTACAGGAACACGACAGCGAAGTCTCCGTTCTCCTTTGACCGGCGCAATCGCCCGAGCTCAGTCCCATAGAGCACTTCAGGGAATATTTGGATTGACAGGCTCGACGTGCTAACCCACACCCACGTCATCTCCGAGACATCTGTGCTTTGCTACAGCCCGAATGGGCACCTCTGCCTCGGGCAACTTTCCAGGGCCTCTTGTGTCCATGCCACGTCGTCTCGCCGCTGTCATCGGGGCCAACTGTGGTTATTCCCATTACTAGACAGGTGGTCATATTTTTCTGATATGACACTGTATATATCACATTGCAAAATGCTTTTCAATCATTGAACTGGGAAAAGAAATAAATAAAGATTGTTGGAGACTATTTAACTCACCTTCGTTTTGCTGATGGCATCGTCATTTTTGCATCTCCCCTTCAGGACTGCAGAGTATGATTCAGGAACTTGCTGACAAGAGTAAAGATGTGTGATTAAAAAGGAACTTTCAGAAGACTAAACTGATATTCTACGCTTTTACAAGAAATGAAGATTTATTAATTCATGGGGAAAAGCTGGAGATAACCGACACCTACACTTATTTACCCTTCGACAGCAGACATCAAACGAGGGTCACATTGAGGAAGAAATTAATCGGCGTGTAAAACTTTGATGGAGAGCTTTTGGAAGAAACTTTAAAATTTTTAAGAGCAATACGCTGTTATGCCTGGAAAAAAAAGTGTTTAATCAATGCATCCTCCAGTGTTTATATGTGGAGCGGAGACATGGACTTTAACTAAAATAGACATCCAAAGATTAAGATTTTTTTAATACCTGATCATAAGACTAATAAACGTTTTATAATAACAGACGAATATCTGCACATTTTACACATACGGGTTCACATCCGCAAATGTCACCTAGGTAAGACCTAAACATTTCTTAATAAGGAATGTGAGGAATGTCGTAATAAGGAATGTAATTTAAAAACGTTTTAAGGGATGCAATTACCTCAAACAAAAAGACAACTCTCACGACGACGATACATTCTCATTGCCGTGCTGAATTGGACCTATGACGCCGTGCGGTTAAAGCGACATAACTGTCCTCACGAGTTTTCGTACGCCTTGGACGAATTTGGCTAGGCCTGCATGACACCCCACCGGTGATGTTGAATTGCTGCCATAATCGTGAAGTCACTCTGGGATGGATATTTTAAGTCCCCTGCGACTTAACCTGAGACTGGCGTGATTCTAGTCGTCCTATAGCTCGCCACCACACAGCGTCACATACACGTGTATGACAGATAAGGAAAATATTTGCAGCCAACGGAATGATTCTTACACACGCTGCCAACTAGAAGTGCCACGGCCGATCCTCATTGGTCTTAAGTGTGCTACTCAATTAGCATATTGGACAAAATTTTACTCAATGATGTGCAGATTCCACAGCTGGCCTTTTTTTTCTCGTGCCCATTTACACATGTCCTGTGAGCATCGTAACATTTCGTTGAGCGCTTTGGATAAATCATTTGCTTGCTATTACCTTCCAGAATTTAATTTCAGACAGCAATGTAATAACTCATAAAGCGAACATTGAATTTATGCTGAATGTACTTCCACGAGCTCCAGGAAAGCAACAAACTGTCTCAAAAACTTCGTTGCAAACATTTGACATTCATAATGCTCGGTGTAGAATCATCCATAGAATGACTATGCCTAAACAACAGTCTCAAATGCAACGTTGAAGGTGCTCTGGAAAGTCCTGCAGGAATCCTTCTGTAAAGGCGTTTCCATAAACATTCCTGAAAATAATATTTTTATATACAATTTATTGGTAAGTCTATTTTCAACGAGTACGTTAAGCCTAAGCACTTTTGCTATCTGTTGAAGACGTTTTAATGAGTGATATGCCCGAGTTATGTTCGTTTAAGTATAGCTGACTGAACACTACATAAAAACTTCACCTACAGTGGAAAAAGAGTCATTTGCCGCCCCTGTGGCGCAGTGGTCTAAGAGATGGCCTCTGATCATTCGTCCGAAAGAGGTCCGGGTTCGAATCCCAGTGAGGCAAGGATGTTGTGTTTGTCTTACGGCACTGGCTCTCTTCCATCCCTGGAACCAGTGATCCTAAATTAGGGACGGGCGACTGCCTATAAGCCTTTGAGTTGCTCACGGTGGTCGTTAAACCTACAACAAACAAAAAAAAAATAAAAAATAAAATAAAGAGTCATTCAAGTACACGTCCCGATAAAGTTATTTAGATTAGTCTTTATTCAGCCACTAATACTTTGGCAATTCAACAAGACCTAACTACCACTCTTTTCTTTTCACGCTTTCCAACCGTAGGTTGAAGAAGCGTACATGCCTCAGCTTTGTCCACCTGTCTGTCTGCACGATAACTCAAGTAAAAACGGTTCGATTTCGATGCAATTTTAGTATGTGGTAGGGGACTATCTGGGGACGAACCCTATTGGAAATGGGGTCAAAGGTCATGACATAGGATCGGGGTCCATTCCATTGCCCTTATGCGTCATAACTTGCGTAAAAATGGCTCGATTTTGATGAAATTTTGTTACGTGGTAGGGCGCCACTTGGAAACAAATCTTATTGAAAATGGAAGCAATGGGATCAAAGATCAGGACGTAGGAGCGGGATTCATTCTATTGCACTTATGCATCATAACCTACGTACAAATGCTTCGATTGCGACAAAACTTTATCATGTTGTTTCGGAGGTACACTGAATAGGTCCGGTTGAATATCATCAAAATGGAGTCAACGGTCAGGACGCAGAAGCGAGATTTATTCCACAGCCATTATCCTCATAACTTGAGTAATGGGTTTATGTTCGAAAGCGTATCATAATCAATGTATTGCATGATTTTACTAACTTGTTATATTACACTGCTGGACAATTGCTAAGGACGGATCATAAACGGCTATATAGCGCATAAAAAAGTAAGTGTGGTTAGATGCCAAGTGAAATAAAATAATGTCAGAATTCCAGGACATTACAAGAAAGACAATTTATTGTGCTCTGAAATTCAGAAGGCTTTGGAACGTGTACAAGGGACAAACAGGCCATTTTGTGAAGAATACGTAAACGTGAAAATAATGCAATTACCGTCCGCAGGCGTTCCGGAGTAAGATGTCAATACGGGATATGGCCACCATGGAGGGCGATGCAAGATTCCACACGTCGTGTCATGTTTTGTACACCATTATTAAGCAGCTTTTGGGGTAATTTATCCCATTCCTCTGTCAGTGCCCGGATGAGGGTGTCCTTGTTTTTTGGAGGGCATTGGCGACTAGCAAGACTCCTCCCCAAAGCATCCTACACATTTTCAATGGGATTCAGATCTGGAGAACGTGCGGGCCATACGAGGCGTTCAATATCCTCGCTCTCAAGACACTCCTGGACAGCGACTGTTCGATGACATGTTGCGTTGTTGTCCTTCAAAATGAATCTATCACCGACAGCACCACGGAACATGCGAACATGAGGTAGCAGAACATCATTAATGTATCGTTGGCCAGTCATAGTCCCAGTTGGCAGTACATAGAGGAACGTACGGCCATTGATCATGATGCCAGCTCATACCATGACACTACATCTCGGATATCGGTCCCTTTCCTGTATGTTTGCTGGACAATATGCAGTACCACTATCACGCCAGATCAGTTGTCGTAGACAATCAGACGATAGACTGTATCTACTCTCATCTGAGAAGAGGACAGCAGACCAGTCGTTATCAGTTCAATTGCGATGTTGATGGCCCCATTGCAAATCGGCTGTACATTGACGTCTGGACAATGGGATGCACACAACAGGACGGCGGGCGTACAGTCTTCTTTCATGCAAACGTCTGGCGAGAGTTTTTCGGGAGATCTACTTGCCAGTAGCAGCCATAAACTTATTTGCTACCTCACTAGCTGTGCTGCGCCGGTGTCTTTTTGTTGATAGCACTATGTACCGATCTTCTGCAGGTGTCATACTGCGAACACGACCTCCCCCGTGACGTTTGCTACACTCTCCATTTGTTTGAAATGATTTCCAAAGCCTTGAAACAACACTGTGGCTGATGTCGAACTACCTGGCAGCATCTGTTTTTTTCGCCCTTCTTCAATCTTCCCAATAATACGGCCACGCGTAAAATCATCTAGTTGATGTCGGGAAGACATATTGAAAATTGCAAGTTCGTCAATTGATTCTTTCCCTTTCAACTTTGCGTTTGAACAACAACGGTCAATACGCGATAAATCCTTTATATCTCTTATCAGCGCTATGAAGTCACGAACAAGTCCGGCAATCCAAAATTTGCATACGCACAACACATTTTACTGTATCCCGCACTTATGCTAATTTCCACATTTTCCTGCCTTCCATTTTATAGGTGCTATCGTTGCTATTGTCATCCGTCCCTAGCAATTGTCCGGCAGTGTACTATCTTAATCAAACGAACGTGAATTGATAGTAGTAACACTTGGTTAAAAAAACAACACCAACCCTAGAATATTACACACAGCCTTCAAATATCCCCACCATCTCTCTCCACACTTTTGCTGCTGCTCAAACATTACATAACATTCAGTTCTCATCGGACACATACACATCATACGTTCCGACCTCAAGGTGTTGCCAACCATACTCTTGCGAGAGAGAGAAGATATCACGTTAAGTTCGAAAACCGCTAAGGAGAATGAACTCAAATTTACATACAGAAAGAAACTAAAAAGGAAACTTAAATTAGAGTATATGTCAAACCCATTACGTATTCCGAGTGATTCAATCACCAAACAAGTCGAGGGAATAAAGAGCGGGGCCTCAGCTTAGTGTTAAGTACTAAAATGGTATTAAATAAAAATTCAATCTTCAGAAAAGTATGATAGTCGTAGTTTTGTGTGCTTGATTGCTGCTTCAAATTTATTCTAGGCGAACAAAACAGAAATGCTTGGAGAGATTACGTGAAAATATTACTATACAAATGTATCCCAGGATGAGCAGAGGAGGTTCACGTTTTACACACGAACACTTCGTATATTAAACATTTCACTTTGTAGCTTTAAATAAAGATGATGTTTTTCTAAGCTTCTGCGGCTTTGCAGTGTACTTCTCTCACACGCTAGGCGACATTTACCGCACCTATTCAATACACAGGGGGAATAAAACTCTGGAAGGAAATAGCGCATAAAAGGTTTACAGGTGAAAAACGTAACTGACTAATATTTGCAGTTCTGTTGCTTGATCACGTATGGAACACACACAGTCCGAATCCAGGTGATGGGAAAAATACCTTAAGCTCTTTCTTCTGCTGATGATCCAGATTCACAGGATTGATTTGCTGCCTCCCAGGGAACTGATGAGCTTTGTAACAATGTGGAAACATCTCACACCTTTCACAAGCATTTTGTGTAATCGATAAGCAAAACGTAACGTTCAGAAGCTCGGGGATAAAACGCGAAGCTGAAACGTTTCCCGGTAGCATAGCCTTGCAACTTAACGTAGGTCCGACACTGAGCCATCGTCTTTTATGTATAGAAGACGGTGGATCAGTGTTGGGCCTAAGTTAAATTGCAAGGCTGTACTACCTGTGTCATCGCCATCACATTAACACTACAACCACACATAAGTACCGACATCAAATCTGTCGTCACCACCCCCGGTGGAGCAGTTGTAGTCTTAACGCTGGCTAATGATCATACGTCCGAAATGGGTCCGGGTTCGAATCCCCGTGAGGTATAGATGTTGTGTTTGTCTTACGGCACTGGCTCTCTCCCTTCCATTGAACTATTAGCGCTAAATTAGGGGCGGGTGACCACTTATAACCAATTGAGTTGCTCGCGGTGGTCGTTAAACTTCGCACTATAAAAAGTAAAAAAAGAAAAAAACAAGTTAATAAAATCATGCAATGCATTGATTATAATACGCTTTCCAACATACCAGAAATCATTACTCAAGTTATGAGGATAATGGCTGTGGAATAAATCTCGCGCCTGTGCCCTGATCTTTGACCCCACTTCACCCATTTTCAATAGGGTTCATTCCCAGGTGGTCCCCTACAATATGCTAAAATTTCATCGATATCGAACCATATTTACGCAAGTTATGACGCATAAGGGCAATGGAATGGATCCCGCTACTATGCCGTGACCTTTGACCCCATTTCGTCCATTTTCAATACTAAAATTTCATCGAAATCGAACCATTTCCATTTTTACGTGAGTTATCGGGACGGCAGACGGACGGACGGACGAACAGACAGACGGACGGACTGACGGACGGAAAGACAGACGGACGGACTGCCAAAGCTGGAGCATATACGCTTCTTCAACTTACGGTTGGAAAGCACAAAAAAAAAGCTGTCGTATCCTCTTCACTACCAAGGTAGCCAAGTGGGCTGAGGTGCTGGCTTCGGATTCTTTGTCCGATTTGGGCTGGGTTCGAGTCCTGGATGAGAATTACCGATGTGCCTTTCTAACGTGACGCTGCTTCAGTTTCTTCTCTGGCGCCAATATGGCCAGAGATGGAAACGGGTCAACGAGTTAACGGGTCGACAATTTCTTTCAACTAGTCGGTTCAAGGTGTTCCTGACCAGTTCCGTTTCATTTTTGAAAAAAAAAATGTGTTTCAAAGAAAAATGCGTACTGTGGAATTTTGTGCTCGATGCTGGTATCAGCGGAAGGAAAATGATTTCTCATGCAAAAATATTGTCGTCTCTTTCTTAAAGCAACGAAGATTTCTACCGACCTACGATATGGCGCAGACGCTAGACTCACAGACACCGTAACGTAAAACGATACTTCCTTTGCGTTTGTTTTTAGTGAGATTGTCCTGAGCACGATACAGGTAAATACCTATTACCTGCTTCTCTGGTGATTCACTCTCTCACATCCCGCGTGTCACATTGCAAGACTGACAGTTACTTTTCACATTGCAACTTTTGCATTGAGTATTCAGAGGTTTTCGTTTGACGTGCTAACGTCCCGTTACATTGGATGCCGTGCCGGAATTTGTTAATATGAATGAATTTAATTTTAAGGAGATTGAAAAAGGCGGGGAAGAGTGGAAGTTGTTTTGTCTCATTAAAAAAAATCAGAATATTGTTCACAGCAACACCAATTTTCACAAGCTTCTGGTGAGTTGAAAGACATGTTGCCAAAAGAACGGATCACCAATGTACAACAGAAATTCTAGACTTGATTCCAAGGGGCAGGAAAAGACTCAAAAGAAGGCCACATGGAACATAGGTGGATGAAATTCGAAAGCATGCGGAAGTGGCATGGAGAAGGCTGGCGCAAGATAGACCGTTGTGGAAGAAACTCGGGGAGACCTTCATCCATCAGTATATTGATAATTGTTGATCATAATGATGATGTACAATTATAAATTGAGTTTCGAATTTATAGTTCAAAGCAGGTTTTTCCAGGTCAGGGCCGGTTAGGGTCAAATAAGTGTCCGGGTCGGGTCAGGGTCCAAACTTCTTGAACCGTTTCCAACTCTGAGTATGGCCCTAGATTTAAAGAGAGTGACTGCTTATAGCCCACTGAGATACTCGCAGGGGTCATTAAACTCCGAAATAGAAGAAATGGCGTCATTTTTCGCATTTCTTTGACCATCCTCGTGTCTAGAATTTCACTTCACGGAGAAAAACATCAAAAGTCACTGCTGAAGTGTAACTGTGATGATGCAATAGCTTATTTCGTGAAAAAAGTTTATCTTGAGGTTGCAAAATCTCATTTGCCACGAAAGATTTTATTTTCTGGTATTCTGTACAACGTTAAATGTTCGCCAGTTATTCGATTTTGTAACAAACTCCTTTTCCTTTAGTTGTTCATAAGCTTCCTCAGTTTTCAGTGGAGCCACTGAAATTTTCATTAAACAAAGAATAAATAAAAGTTTCTCATACAAAGCCTTTCGGCGTTATTGTTATAATCTCTGCCTTCACGACAAAGCTTTTACTTCTTGCATTTTGTTGACACATAGTTACCAATAGTCATTAGTAAGTGTTTCCAAGAACAAGCCGTCGCCTTTAAAAGTCTCGTATTGTTCAACGGGTTTTCTGAGTTACTGATAAACAACAAATAGTGAAAACCCAGCTTAACAAATAAAACAACTTAAAGAAAATCCTCTCAATCAATGTTCCTTTTTATGCCTTTCTTGGTTATTTTCCACGGCAGAGAGCAGTGGGTGTTTATAAAAGTTATTCAACGTTCCTACTATTTCGACATTTCTGGGCTTTAAGCTTTAATCAAGAATCACACTATTGAAAAAACAACTTTAAAAAAAGTAGGTAAATTAAAATATGTTGAACGTTTCTGAGGAGCATTTAAATGTTAATTAAAACTTAAAACATTTTAAAATTAACTAATTTAAAGATAAATAAATAAATAAAAACGCAGTCGTTTCCCAGGTGGCACAGCTTTGCAATTTAACGTAGGCCCAACACTGAGCCACCGTCTTCTATTCCTAAAGGACGGTGGCTCAGTTTTGGGCCCACGCTAAATTACAAGGCTGCGTTACCTGGGTTAACGGTGTGTGACAAATGTGGTTTAATCAAGAATCACACAGTTGTGTGTTTAATCAAGAATCAGACAGTTAAAAAACAACTTTAAGAAAAGTAGGTAAATTAAAAATATGTTGAACGTTTCTGAAAAGCATTTAAATGTTAATTAAAACTTAAAACACTTTAAAACTAACTAATTTAAAAACAATTTGAAAAAGCATTTAAAACGCAGTTGTTTAACGGTGTGTGGCAACGTTTCCATTTCGGAGCAAAGATTTTTCTTTTCTGTTTTATTTTTACTAGCTGAACTGTATCTGCAGGTGCTGGGGGATAACGTTCACAATCAAATCTCTATGTTATCGTTTTACTGCAGTGAATGATTGTTTTAGAAATATCACCTACTGAACCTTCTTACCACGAGAAACATTCGTTTTGTATCCACCGTTAGCAGGGCAGTAATAGCATCTTTCAAACACATAGATAAAAAAATCTCTGGCATTAGTTCATTATACTTTTTTCATAAACCACGCTAATTGTCTTCCATTGTTTGCCAAAATCTCTTTTTATAGTATTTTTTAGCGTGAGCTGCTCAAACGCATATTATACACTGCTGGCCACCCAAAGTGCAACACCAAGAAGGACACGAGATAGAAAAGCCAGATTTACTGGACATATAACAACAGATACAAAGATGAAACGATTGAGCTTACAGGCCAGTGCGACTTGCGGAACACGCAGCCATCAATAGTTCGTGTGGCCCCCATGGCTGGCAATAACGACCGCTACATGCCGCGGCATCGAACGAAAGAGCCTTTGGATGTGGGCTTGGGGTATGTCGATCCAGGCTGCTTCCACACGTTACCACTGTTCATCAGGAGTAGCCGCGGGTGGTGCTTGCCGGGCCACTCGGTTGCCGATCAGCGACCAGACGTGTTCGATGGGCGACATATCGGGAGAACAGGCGGGCCGCGAATTGTTGCACGATGCGTGCGACGTGCGGGCGCGCATTGTCCTGTTGAAACGTGGCCGCTGGCCGGTTCTGCAGGTAAGGAAGGACTACAGGCTCTAAAACGTCGGAGATGTAACGGTGGCTGTTGAGTGTACCGGCGATGCGTACCAGAGGGGTGCGGGTCATATCCAATTCCGTCCCTAACCATAACGCCAGGCGACGGACCGGTATGGCGACGCATAATGCAGTCGAAAGAAGCATCCGCTTGGCCTGAAATTTGCAGCATGTGTCGCCCGCGAGAGGACATGCAAACGATTAGCATTGCAGGGCATATGCAAATCATGTACGCCCGGCACGCCACCGAGAAGCACTATAAGAAGGGTGCACAGAAGGCGGGGTGTAAGAAGTGGAAGTGTGTGGTGCTGCCGGACCTGTGCGTTGGAAGCTTCCTGATGCCATGTCGCAGAGTACGGCAGTCATACCAGCGCGTTTCGGAATTTAACATAGGACGAATAGTGGCTTATCGCGACAGCGGTTTATCGTACCGAGACATCGGCGCCCGTGTGGGACAACATCCAGCCACAGTGAGGCGAGTAGGGATTCGGTGGGTGCAGGAGGGACGGACGGACCGACGTGAGTGATTGCCGCAGCCGCGGCACACCGCCGAACGAGAGGACTGGCATGTTGTGCGGCGGGCACCGACGGCTCGCACCGCCACATCACGAACGTTAGCGCAGGAATTTGGATATGTTGCGCAACAAGCACGTACCGTTCGACGTCGTCTGCAGGAGCCGGGACTTGTCGCACGGCGCCCATTGCTCCGATTACCATTGACGTTACACCACCGGCGGAGGCGGCGGCAGTGGGCCGTTGAAGGCCGCCCCTGGACTACGGAAGGCACGACATTGTCTTCTACATCTCCGACTGTTTGGAACCTGTAATCCTCCCTTACCTGCAGGACTTGCCAGCGGCCACGTTTCAAAAGGACATTGCGCGCCCGCACGTGGCACGCATCGTGCAACAATTCTTCACAGTCCACCAGGTGTCACTGCTGCCGTGGCCCGCCTGTTCTCCCGATATGTCGCCCATCGAACACGTCTGGTCGCTGATCGGCAACCGAGTGGCCCGGTAAGCACCACCCGCGGCTACGCCTAATGAACTGTGGCAACGTGTGGAAGCAGCCTGGACCGACATTCCCCAAGTCCACATCCAAAGCCTCTTTCGTTCGATGCCACGGCGTGTAGCGTCCGTTATTGCCAGCCATGGGGGCCACACGAACTATTGATGTCTGCGTGTTCCGCAAGTCGCACGGGCCTGTAAGCTCAATCGTTTCATTTTTGTATCTGTTGTTATGTGTTCAGTAAATCTGGCTTCGCTATCTCGTGTCCTTCTTGGTGTTGCATTTTGGGTGGCCAGCAGTTTATATAAGTCGCCAAGCTTTCGAATTGCACTAGGAGGTTTTTTCAAGTCAGCAGTTAGGCATATAATTTTAATTTTTATAACACTCCTTTATTTATTATTTTATTTACGCATCTGTATATTCAGTGGTATTTTATATCTAACCACTTTCTTGAAAATACCTCCTAGTGGAGAGCGAAAATTTAGCGACTTACGTATGGTGTATTATGTCAATGAACTAACGCATTTACATAAATAACAATGATACTGCGTTTGGAACTTGCTTAATGCAGTACACTTAACCAATATTACTAAACATGTTTGCAAACTTGTATCCAGCAGAATATTCAGTAGCAGGTGGAAGAAGAAATATCATCGTCAGAGGAACAATAACGAGTCCAAAATTATTTTGTTTGTTATTTTTTTTTTTTTTTTTTTTTTGCTTGTACGCACCACTTTCTTTCTACATATTGGGTACGACATCTGGACCAGAAGCTAAAAGAAACGAGACTGAATGTATGCTACTTAACGTATTTTGAATGTGTCTATCCGCATGGAAACACGTTTGGACATGTTCATCTTACCTACACCTGGCTATCTCACATAAGTCGGGGATCGAACCTCGGTGCCTCATAGAGATCGGAGTCGAACTGTCTGCATGAGATGTTGGGCAAAATTTGTGAAAATGAGCCATATCGAAGGTTGCTACGTACTACAGAGGTGGCGCACACGTAAACACGTAAAGACAAGTAGCAATGAAAAACCCTTGTAGGCGTAGCTCAATTGGGAAAGCATTCGGCTCCGGAGCGCAAAGATGTGGGTTCAAGTCTCCGCTGGAGAGAGAAGGAGAGAGGGTTTAGATTTCACAATGGCGCCCGAACGTAAAAATGGATATACTGACCGTTGGGTTCTTCGAAAAATTTGAGATGTTTCTCCTACACATCGTCTGGAATTAATGAGAATTCCTCTTTCGCTTCGAAAAATGTATGATTCTTCTCCCAATAGAGCGTCTAAAATTAGCGAGAAATCCTTGTTCTACAGAGAGTTACTGCAAGCATGGTTTGTGGCGGACCCAAAACCTGTGATTACGTCCCGCCGCCGACGTACTACAGAGGTGATGCACATGTCAATACGGGAAGTGGGAGAGATAAGCCTTTTTAAACGGCGTAGCCTAATTAGGGAAGCATTGAGCTCTGAAGAGGAAGAATGTGGGTTCGATTACCGATACAGGCAGAGAGAGGGTTTAGATTTCACACGGCCAGTACGTGGAAAGAAGTTTGCAGTGATGTAGCTCCTTTACGTGAACATATTTTTGACTGACACAGACGTTTTGGTTACGAATGAGAAAATGTTACATGTTGCGACCAGACCCATAAGAGATGTAACGTACCAGGAGATGTGACGTACCTGCCAGAAGGACGCACACGACATAAAGGCATATAGGAATCAGAATAAAATGTCCGCCTAGCTCAACTGGTAGAGTGACTTATTCCGGAATGAGGGGATCCGGGTTCGAATCCTGGCGTGGACAGAAATGACGGAGAAATTTACTTCGTTATAATGGCGCTCGAACTATCCGGATGACCCTACCGTTCACAATCTCGCAATGGTGTGATGTTATTTCCACACCGCGAGATAGGAAAAATAAGAGCAGCACTTCGAAAAAAAAATAAGGGGGAGATGATGTAACGTACCAGGAGATGTGACGTACCTGCCAGAAGGACGCACACGACATAAAGGCATATAGGAATCAGAACAAATGTCTGCGTAGCTCAGTTGGTAGAGCCACTTGTTCCGGAATAAGCGGCCTCGGGTTCGAATCCCGGCGTAGACCAAAAATGACAGAGAAATTTACTTCGTTATAATGGCGCCCGAACTATCCGGATGACCCTACCGTTCACAATCTCGCAATGGTGTGATGTTATTTCCACACCGCGAGATAGGAAAAATAAGAGCAGCACTTCGAAAAAAAAAATAAGGGGGAGATGATGTAACGTACCAGGAGATGTGACGTACCTGCCAGAAGGACGCACACGACATAAAGGCATATAGGAATCAGAATAAAATGTCCGCGTAGCTCAACTGGTAGAGTGACTTATTCCGGAATGAGGGGATCCGGGTTCGAATCCTGGCGTGGACAGAAATGACGGAGAAATTTACTTCGTTATAGAGAGAGTAGCACAAATACGCGTAATATCGTTCTCTATGCAAAAGACCTCATGTTTGCAACATATAAAGCCACTCACTTGCAACAAGAGAACTAAGAAACGCAATGATGCTGCTACATACCAGGCTGTTAACGAAATGACGTCACTGTCATTTCGTTTACAGTTTTTCACAGTGAATGCAAAATATTATGGAACGCCCACGTTGCAGATCATCTTGGATACCCTTCAGAATATCAACTCAAAAGTCTAACGGAATAGCTTTTCCTATTATATGAGGATCAGGTTTCTTGCAAATATTTTTTCCCTCTCTTGCTCTTTTTTTTTTTTAATTTTAAAGCACGTGTTTTTATCCACGTCCAGCTTTAATGTGAGGCTCCGAATTTTTGTTAGATATCTTCTTGCGAAATGCCATAGACTTGCTCACTGCTCGTTCAACTTCGCGACGGAAGGGTACTCAATCTTAGGTTTAAGAGTAACATTTTCATGAAAATAAATGTGTGTGTCTATAAATATCTCATTCACGTTATAAATCTGGATCATCATATGCTTTCGGAAACAATCCAAAAAACCTCCATAACAATTTTTGCCAGTTTTACGTTGAACTTTATATAGACAACATTATATTGACATTATACAGACACCTCCATTACTATGAAACAACCGATTGTCACTTACTAAAACAAAGGAGGCCTACTGCAGCATTGCATAGGATATGATAGTCGCGTTCCATTGCAGACTGTTAGTGGATCCAGATTACGTCAAGGTAAAATAAATAAATAGTCATGATGTGATGGAAGAATGCTCGAACGGAACAATAGCAATGTTGGAATAAAAAAAGTGAAATGCGAGAAATTGTGCATTTTGTCCCATTTTATTCTTTGAATTCTATTTGCATTTCATTGAAATATACACGGTCGTATCAAAACGTTATGAACACCTCTGAAATCACAGTGTACCAGCCCAGGCGCGTCACAGAGTGCACGTGACAAGGTCTGTAACGTACCAGGAGAGGAGATGTGACGTACCTGCCAGCAGGACGCACACGACATAAAGGCAGATAGGAATCAGAACAAATGTCCGCGTAGCTTAATTGGTAGAGCAACTTATTCCGGAATGAGTGGACCCGGGTTCGAACCCCGGCGCGGATAAAAATGACGGAGAAATTCACTTCGTTATAGGTCGACCACACGGAGATATAAGCTTCCGGCCAGGACATATGAGCCATAGTGCGTTATGTGACAACAATGGGCAGAGGTAGTGACTTGACGGACGTTATAAAAGGAATGACCATCAGCTACCGCGCCAAGGGTGGAAGCATCTCAAAAACAGAAGACTTCGTGAGCTGTTCGCGAGATGCGAAAACGAATGGGTGTTTCCTAAACAGACCGCTGGCACACAGAGTAACTCACGACGTCATAGCTGTGAAGCCCTAAAGACCCTCGACCCCAGAGAAGAACGTCTACTGCTAAAGGGCAGTCGAATCGTAACAGTGCAACAATTGACCACGCAAATGAAAACTGGGGCACCTAGGTTACATGTCCCGGATAACAGTAGAACGAACCCTGTTACGAATGGGTCTCCGGAGTCGAAACTGCGTCAAGGCACCCATGTTAACCCGGGTCCATCGGCAACGATGCCTGCAGTTTACATGGGACTACCATAATTGGACAGTGGAAGAAAGGGAAAAGGTTGTCTTCTCCGACGAATCCAGGTTTCTACTCCACAGAAGTGACGGGCGGTGGCTGCGGATATGACGTCAGACACACGAGAACCAACACCCGGGCACACTTGTCGGTCAAGTACAGGCTGGCGGTGGCAGTGCGCATGTCTGGGGAATGTTTTCATAGTATGACCTTGGACCGCTGGCACCACTGAGTGGATCCCAGAACGCCAATGGCTAACTTTCCATCCTCGCTGACACGCATGCCTCCATGTTGGACGTTTATCTTGGCCGTGATGGTGTCTGCAAACAGAATAATGCCCCCTGCCACGTCACTAAGGGGGTGCGTGACTGGTTCCAGGAACATGACAGCGATGTCTTTGTTCTTCCTTGGCCGGCGAAATCGTCCGACCTCAATCCCATAGAGCCCATGCGAGACTAATTGGATCGACAGGTTCGACGTGCCAACCCACAACCACGTCATCTCCAGGACCTCTGTGCTCTGTTGCAGTCCGAATGGGCGCGTGTGCCTCGGGCAACCTTCCAGGGGCCCCATTGCGCCCATGCCACGCCTTTTCACCGCTATCGTCCGGGCCAAGGGTGGTTATTTCCATTATTAGGTAGATAGTCATGTTATTCTGATACGACTGTGTATTTCCTCTCCAAAAAAATCGATGAACTACTGATTTTTAAAATAGTGGAACTATTTATAATGCGTACTAGCACAAGTAAAGACGCGGTCTGAAAAGTAAAGAAACTCGCCGTTCACTGCGGCCGAAAGACACACGCAAGACTTCCAAAGTACGACACAGTAAACAGCAAAATGAAATTAAAATTGTAAGCCATGTGTGCTATGTAAAATCTGAATCAATTGTTGAAGAAACCTAGTCGAAGTCTTTCCATATAGAATAGATAGATTGGAGCTATTTATAGGGCCTAGTAACACAATAGGAGCCGCGTTCTTAAACGTAAACAAACCTCTCTGGCAACTGCGACGAGAAGATAAATTTAAGACTTTGGAAGTGCAAACGAAAAATATTGACTGGGATAATTAATATTGTCGCTTCTATTCTCCCTTAGGTGTTCTCGCAAATAGGTTTGTAGTTATTAGTCTACCACGGTAAAGCCACTCGCAGGTGTGTGAAAGCTTGTTGCATATACAAGGGTTGGACAGAATAATGTGAACACCTAGGAAAAGAATGTTTTAAGCACTTGATAGGGTGTGGGAACACATTTGGCATTCAAAACCGCCTGAATCATCATTGGTATGGACGTATACAAATCCTGGGCCGCCCAGGAGGCGCAGTGGTCTAAGCGATGGCCTCTGATCATTGGTCCGAAAGGGGTCCAGATTCGAATCCCGGTGAAGCATGGGTGTTGTGTTTGTCTTACGGCACTGGCTCTCTCCCTTCCCTGGAACCAGTGACCCTAAATTAGAGACGGGCGACTGCTTACAGCCCATTGAGTTGTTCACGGTGGTTATTAAACCTCCAATCAAAAAGCAAATCCTGGATGGTGCTTACTGGGAATTTACACCATCCTTCATATAAAAAATTGCTCGAGATCCTTGAGAGATGCCGGAGGAGGATAATGGGATCTTATTCTGTTTTCTAACGCAGACCCCAGTAATTGGACGATGTTCAAATCTGCTGATTGGGGAGGCCAAGGAAAGTGTGAAAGTTCGTCCTCATGTTCCTCAAACCGTGATTGGACATTCCGAGTTCTGTGGATTGGGGCGTAATCATCTTGATAGATGGCATCCGCTGCAGGACACAATGCCTGAGCCATTAGATGGATTTGGTCGGCCAAAACGGTTTCATACGCCCTGCCAGTCATCGGTCCTTTCAAGGTAACCAGGGAACCTCCTGAAAACCACGATATGATAGCCCAGAGCATGACAGAACAACCACCATGCCGCACTGTTGGGTGCAGACGGTCTTGGTTGTACGCTTTTGACGGTGTTCTCCAAACAAAAATACCTCCTGTGGTGGTGAATGTTGTGAGTGTGCATTCGTCCGACCACATTACACACTTCCATATATCTGCAGTCCACGTTGTATGCTCCCAGCACCACTGCCATCACCGTTGTGTGTTCACCCAGGCCACCAGAGGTTGTGCAATAGCAGCTCTGCCATGAATATCTTGTTTATTCAGTTCCATGTGCACTGTTTCCGTTGATACTGGGTTCCGGAGATGCAGATTGAGCTCCGCACTAATTTCGACTCCGTGGTCTTCTTATTACGGGTAACAATCCTCTTTAATGCTCTCCTGTCTCTATCAGTCAGGCTCGTTTTCCAGCCGCTCTTGGTTTCGCAGACGAGGTTTTGCCACGAACATGGTATGATGTTATGACGCTAAACAAGGTGGTAATCGTTACTCCCACTATCCTGGTGACTGTTGTCAGGGAGACCCCAACTAGCCGGTCACCAACAATTAGCCCTCTTTCGAATTTCGTTAGGTCGCTCATTTTCTCGCCTTCCGGAAAGAAAGTTTGCAACCAGACACTTTAAATGCACTTAAAAAGAACCTTGAGTTTCTAAACAAAGTTATTAAAACCAAAACGTTGTGGGCACTTTTGCGTATTGCGACGTACGCAGCTGCGTTAAAAGTCACGTCTCTGAGCGTGGTGTGCACTTTATTCTGTCCAAACCCTGTATGTCATTACAGCAATAAAAAACGGATTTTCGTTAAACTTTCTATCACGTTTGGGGTGAAATTCTCGTAGTTCACTCAAGAGTGCAATGATATACGTACTTTAGTGCCCAAAATTAAAGTCCAGAAAGGATTCGCAAGGATAAAAAGGAAAACACGTAACAGCAGGCAGAGAAATTTGGAATCTAAAGAGACACCACCATAAGGCAAATTAACATTTTATAGCAACAGACAAATATGTACACAGTGTGCGTGTACAGGGTCACATCCTCAAATATAACTAAAATGAGATGTAAGAATATAACCTAGAAATGTCTTAATAAGGAATGCAAGCTCGTTGTACGGACAGACAATTCTCACAACGACAATACATCCTAGGTTGTTGATGAGCTCTGGAGCCAAATAATTCCATTCTGCGGTGAAGGCGGTGCGTAGGTCGCGAAGGATTCCGAGAGGGTGCTGACAAGCTGCTAGGTGTCATCCCAGAGCATACCAGGCATGTTCTTTAGGGTTCAGATCTGGAGACTTGGCGTGCTGGTCCATACGTTCACTATCTTCGCTCTGCAGGAAATCAGAGACAAACTTCAATTTCGACTGAAAGCCAACAGTTCCTAGAGCATTCCCTTGTAGTGACAGTGCAGGCCGTAGTTTCGTGGGATTGTCGTCACACCCGGAGTCGGCCATCTTCCCGAAACAGTTGGCACCGCAATTCGTCGGACCAGACTACACGTTTCAAGTCATCGCGCGTCGGATGGCAGTGTTTCCAAGCCCAGACGAAGCGCACAGACTTGTGTCGTTGGTTCATCATATGGCACACGGGTAGTCCGTCGGTTAGCGGAAACCTCGTAAAACCCAGGGAACTTTGCACAGTTCGAACGCTGATGCTACTAGTAGCATCCGCATTGAACTGCCCTGTGACTTGCGGCAATGTTGCGAGACTGACGTATGTCATGATGCGTTCCAGACGCCGCTGGCCACGATCGTCCAGGGATCTTCTACGGCCACACCGGTCTCGCACTCTGAATTGGTTCTCCGAGGTTGTGTAGTCCAAGTACACCCTTGAAATTATTGACTGTGTAAATCCAAATTTCGTGGTAACTTTCTAGATGGAGTTACCCCTTTCCCAGGCACGGACTATCATGCCACGTTCGAAATCGCTTAAATCCTGATAAACTGCCATCTGAACTGCGAATGCTACTACTTGAGCTTGCGGATATATCTACTTCTATATATACGTCGTTTGCGGACGATGCCATTAACCGCATGGGTGTGGTGGCATGTAATGGAAATGGTACTGAACTTCCCGGTGTTTTTATTTGGGGGGGGGCACCTCGGTGCATATGAAACGAGGTGTCGTTTCTTAATTATTTAATTACAAATAAAATTCATAATGATCCAACAAAAATTAGTAACAAAAAGCACAGAAATTTTGAATATACACAGTCGAGTCACATTATTCTGACCACCAGCTGATATAATATCCAGAATAACCGCCGCGTGCAGCGCGGACAGCAGCTAGATGGGCTGGTAGGGACTCAATAAGGTGCTGGAAGGTGTTTACAGATATGTGGAGCCATGCTGACTGCACTGCATCTTACGGCAGCTAGAGGGTGCGTGGTGAAGGATCCATAGAGCGAATATCGTCATCGAGGTGGTCCCGCAGATGCTCAATTGGGCTTAAGTCTGGGGAATTAGGGGGACAGGGAAGTACTTTGAAGTCTTCATCGTGCTCTTCCAAACACTCTCGGGCATTTCTAGCTTTTGCATTGTCGGGCTGGAAGATCCTTTCCGCCCCAGGAAAAACAATCAGCATGTATGGGTGTACGTGGTCTGCAAGGATGGATTCATAACGCATTCGATCCATAGTGCCTTCCACAGGTATGAGTGGACCCAGAGAATGCCACGAACAGATTCCCCACACCATGGCGCTGCCCTCACCAGCTTGTGTTCTTCCAGCAATGGTGAAGATTGTTTGTTCTCTGATGTTTCTCGCCTTATACGCCAACGTCCATCCGTATGATGAAGAAGAAAACGTGACGCATCGGAGAATGCAATCCTTTGCCAATCAGCGGAGGTTCAATTCCGATACTGCCGTAAGCCTTTTCTGCCTTTGCACCTTCGTTAGCATAGGTGCAGTGACCATCCGTCTGCATCGGAGCCCCATACGCAGCAGGGTTCGCTGAACTGTCGTTTTAGACACACTTCCGGTAGCCCCCTGGTTCATTCGGCCAGTGAGTTGTTTCACTGTAGCTTGTCGATCGGCCCACACGCACCTTCGCAGCCGACGTTCACCAGTCACATCAATGGCACGTTGTGCTCCGCAGTTTTCACTTCGCTTATTCGCAATGGTGCCATTTCTCAAATGACGATACTTTTTAACCACAGCAGCACGCGAACAGTTCACAAACTGCGCTGTTTCAGAAATACTGCCACCCTTGGCCCAAAAGCCGATGATCATCCCTCTTTGAATCTAATGAATTGCTCCTTGTATCCATGACAGCAATGAGTGATATGTTTTCAGAATGCCTACAGCACACCTTATATACCCTCCAAGACAGCTCACAACACGTGCCGCACTTCTTTCATTGGCTACGCGCTGTTGACGTCAAAAGTAGGATGTGGTCACAATAATTGAATTCGATTGTGTATGTGTACTGTATATTTATAAATATCATCGTCATCATAATTGTCAACCATTATCAATCCACTGCTGGAAGGTCTCCCCAAGTTTGTACAACAACTGTAGGTCTTGAGCCAGTCACTTCTGTGTCACTCCAGCATGAATTTGAATTTCATCTACCCATCTCTCCCGTGGTCTTCGTCTGGGTTTTTTTCTGTCCCTTGATATCCAGTCGAATATTTCACCTGTCCATCGGAAGTCCGTTCTTCTAACCACATGTCCAGCCCATTGCCACTTCAGTAAATTTACCTTGATCGTAATGTCTTCCACTGTTGTCATTTTCCTGATCCAAGAGTTCTTCTTATATTTCCTGGTTATAGCAAGCATGCATCCCTCCTCGCTTCTTTCAGTTGTCTGCAGCCTCTGTATGCCGTGTCTCAGATCCATAAGTAAGAACTGGATTCTAACTTTAATATCAAGTTTTATATCTAACCAAGCTTTATACGTCGATTAATTACATATATATTGCAAATATATAATTAATCTGAAACTAATCATTTTCCTTCAGTGTTACACAAACCTGCCTCGTAATATTAGTTAGAACAGTTTTTGAATAAGTCAGCATTTTCTTAGTTTTTCTTGTAAAGATTGATAACTTCTACAAATATCGATAGTATTTTCTTAGTTTTCCTTGTAAAGATTGATAACTTCTAACAAATATCGATAGATTAGCTGTTGTTGTTTTTAAGTAACGGAGAAAGAAAAGCCTTTCTTTTCGCTTTAGAGACTCTTTGCTAAGTGGGGTAAGGACTTGCTTTGTTCACCTTAATGTGAAAAGTGCCACGAAAGTCAATTCATCAATTCCTTCGCGATCTTTCGGACTGCTTGTGACAAGTTCTTTGTTCGATTTATAAATAAACTGCCTCAGAGCTCAATTTAATGCC
The DNA here is from genome assembly GCA_039090855.1 of Macrothele yani. Lineage (NCBI taxonomy): Eukaryota > Metazoa > Arthropoda > Arachnida > Araneae > Macrothelidae > Macrothele > Macrothele yani. Next base: position 111,422,057 of record CM077025.1, read on the forward strand.
CGAATGGTTTATGATGATAAAACATGATTCATGGCTCTATCAAAGTTTCATGAGTGAAACCTAAATATATTTTAGGTATCAGATGAATATGTGTAATGCAAAGTTTTACGAAAAATATAGCATTTTAAAGCGCATTCATGTGGAAATTATGGCTTTCATTGAATGAAACATTTTCTGAATGAGAGTGTTTTACAACTTCATTTGATTTGAACCACTCGTATATTGATGACGAGTCTAGTCTTACTTGCATCGGATGTTTCCATTCGGATGCACACCATGTGGAAAAAGATATCCGGATATCAGTGCTTTTTATAAAATACTGCATTTATGACAAAATTAGTAAGGAGTTGGCCCACCTTTGGCCAAGTTACATTGTGCATTATCCTTGGTACACTTTGAAAAAGATTTTTGTAAGTATTCGCAGGTACTGAATATTGTTTCGTCCCTCGCCCAGACAGTGGACAGTTTTGACACTGAAGTTGGACGCGTCATTCGAGTCCGAATCCGAATTCATCCAAAAAGAACTCTATAAGAGACTTATAGGATGGCCGTTTCTAATTGTGTTCACCCATATCCTCAAACCATGTCAAAATGGAGCGTGCTTTATGGCACGGCCCGTTGTCTTCCTGAAACACATACGCTCGTCTCCGTAAAACGGGTAAAGCGTAGGCAGTGAGTCGTTGGCCAGAATGTCTCGGTACTTCGTGGCGAATTCGTTTCTGTTTGTAATCGGATTCTAGACGTCAGTTGATCTTGCGTGAATGTGGTACTGCGTACCAGCGCGAGAATGTGCAGAAAAGGGACAGATACGGTGGCGCCACGGTCATGGTGTGTAACGACATTATGATTAACCGAAGCACTGAGCTACAGGTGCTGGAAAATAGGGCTTTGATGGACGAACGATATTGCAACAAAGTTTTGCTACGTCATGTTCTATTGTTCCGTTGGTGCTTCAGGGGAAGATTTCCTGTTCATGGATAACAACGCGATACTTAATCGTAAGAGAGCAGTGCTTGATTGGTTGATTGGAGGTTTAACGATTACCGTGAGCAACTCAGTGTGTTATAAGCAGTCTCCTGTCCCTAATTTAGGGCCACCGGCCCCAGAGAAGGGTGAGAGCCAGCGCCGTAAGACGAACACAACATTCATGCCTCACCGGGATTCGAACCTGGACCTCTCTCAGACGAATTATCGGAAGTCATCACTTAGAACACTGCGAAACCGGGGTGGCAGAGAGCAGTGCAGACACTTCCGGTGACCAAAAATATTCGTAGCATCGACTGCCCAGTACACTTCCCCGTCCTCAACCCCATCGATCACGTCTGATACGCTACAGGAAGAAGCATTTGTGTTCGAATCCCCTCCAGAAAACAAGCAGGGGCCTCACCCGTGCTCTGAGGGAGGAGTGGGCCACTTTGCCTCAGGAACCCCTTGATCACGTGGTGCTCAGCATGCCACGACATTGTGAGAGCTGCATCGCAGTTCAGGGTGGACATATTCCCTACGGAAATGTCTCTTCGCCTAGTTATTGGTGAACACTGTACATCCATTCCCCAACAATATCCTTTGGAAATTTGTAATTTATAAACACGTTTTGTGTCTTTTCATGTGTTCGTATCCTGGCAATATATTATTATTTCCCCATTTGGCTGTGTTCATGTATTGTTTTCCTTATACAGGTAAAAATGTAGTCCGTCCTTAAGTTTTGGACACCTGTGTAAATATGTATGTATGTACGTCACAGCAAAAGAACTGTACACTTGCAAAAAATGGAGCTGCTGGAATGAGTAGACATTGGTGAGATGTGATTTACTGATTTGGTAGCGTCATTCAGAATCATTCTCTGATTCACCGAATTTTTTTGCAATGTGACTTTACTTTAGAGCGTTTTTGTTTATTTATTTGCTTATTGTAAACATACCGACGTAGATTATGTATTAAAGTTTTTGAGTTCGCGTCGGCGGTACATATATCGAGAAAAATCCATTTTGTTTAAGTTTCTACACGATTCTACACGATTTTAATTGTTGAGGACGCCCTTTCTACTTTTCCATATGCGGGCAAAAACACTATTAGAATGTTGACGATTAAGCACAAGTTTGTATACCTTGTACTGTACTGTTTTATAACATTTTATTTAACTAGCAATCATGCCCGTTCACTGAACGGTGAATCTATAGAAGCATTTTTCGAACATAAAATTAATGAAAGGGAAAAATAATTAAGGGAAAGAGAAGTAATTCAAAATCCGTAACTGTTGTTTTATGATTTGGAACAGCGTCGTGACGTCACTGTATAGGGTTTGACATAAAACGGAGCAGGCTTTGGGCGCCTCTTAATTTTAAATAAAAATCTGAAATTTTCAAAGCATTTCAGTAATTCTGACAAAATTATCTTTAAACCTATCAGCATTTTGAAACCGTAAAGCTAAGTCACAATTTTGAAATGTTTGGTTTTTAGACTTTTTTCTAGGTGTAAAAGTGGTAGAAAATTCAAGCAGACAATGTTTCAAAGCGCTGTTTTTTTTTTTTTTTTTTGGTTGTTTGTTTTCGTGCATTTACAGGTATCCGGATTTTAAGACCTACCAGCATGCTAATTTTCAGATCTCTAGGTCATTTAGAAGTGGTCAAACAATTTGCGAAAAATTCCAGCAGACAGTGTTCCAAAGCCGCCATTTTTTTTTCGTACGTTCCTAGGCATACGGACCTTAATACCTATTAGCATGCCAATTTTTAGATCTCTAGGTCATTTAGAAGTGGTCGACGATTCGCGGACCAACACACTCGCATTTTACTTCTTTTTTCCTTTTTATATACGAGGCGAAAGCCTATATTTACACAGGTGTTCACGTGTGCCTACGTCATTAAACATTGCGTCATTACCAGTTTGATTTTAGCCTGTCCTTCCACCCAATGAGAAGAGAGTGCTAAAAATAGCTGCGCTACCATGGCAGCAGGTCAGGGGGGCGCGGATAGCCTTGTGGTCAACGTTTGTGACTGTCACAGGAGAACCTCAGGTTTGATCCCGGAAACGTACGAACGCTTGAACCGATAAATATCCGCCGTGCGTCGTATGGGCACGTAAAGCTGTCGGACATTGGATACTGGCCCCCGGTAATAAATAAAGGCGTCTTCCTCCCCCTCTCTACCTCGCTTCCTTGTCCCTTTCCTATCGGGTACTTTTGCGCAAGTCTCCTAGCTTCCTGTTTCTAAGGGTTGTTTAAGGCCTGGGGTCTAACACTCCCTTCCTAATATATTCTACATATGATCAGATCAGATCAGCAGGTCACGAGACCAGAACTTTCCTGTGTGGTTAACGCTGATGCTTGCGCTTGAAGGCGCAGAGTAAGCCGCTCGTTTCTTTCCATTGCGTCTTTGAAAAATGCTTAAAAATCAGAAAATGACGTTTTCTTTAAACCTTTCTTCTAAAAGAGGGATGATAGTTATGAGTTTATGCTGTAAAAAGTGCAATGCGTTATGATGTATAGTTTGCCATTTATCCGTTTTTTAATGCATCCCATCGCGAAATAAAGAATTTTGTGAAATAAAAAAATTTAATTTCTCGTAAACTAAATCGAAACTCAAAAAAAAAAAAAAAAGGGCGATGAGGTGCAAACATTCGTTCATGGCTTATACATGCCTACAAAGTTTCGTGGTTCTGTTGCTGTTAGTGTGTCCAGAATGCGAACTGATAGCACTTTTTAGCTTACCTTAACTTTGAAATACAATAGCTCTTGAAGTATCGCCAGAATCGAAAAATGGTTTTACTTCAACGTGTTTTCCGAACAATTCTCTACACACGATGTAAATTTCATATTTTGGTGTTCAATAATCTTTCGCTGCGAGCTAGAAAAGAGCGAGTGTCGCGATATTTCTAAAACAGCGGCGGCAGCTGGAGTTACTTTTTTTAGAATAGAGAGATTTCTCCTCACAGGTAAATTATGCAGCACAAATAACAAAATCCGTGGCAACCCGATGTGAAACTCCGACGCGATGTCAGTTAAATTTCACACTGATCCACAAGCAGATGGACTGACGGACGTATCTATAGCATGCAATTTTCATACTCTGACACGCATGTGCATGCACGAAGGTATGCTTAAAATTTTTAATATCACTGCTGGACAATTGCTAAGGACGGATCATAAACGGCTATATAGCGCATAGAATAAAGTAAGTGTGGTTGGATGCCAAGTGAAATAAAATAATGTCAGAATGCCAGGACATTATCAAGAAAGACAATTTATTGTGCTCTGAAATCCAGAAGGTCTTTGGAACGTTTCCTCCAAGGGACAAACAGGCCATTTTGTGCAGTACGTAAACGTGAAAAAAATGTCAATTACCGTCCGCAGGCGTTCGAATGTCAATCCACCCGGGATATGGCCACCATGGAGGGCGATGCAAGATTCTTCGTGTCATGCTTTGCACAACATTATCAAGCAGCTGTTGGGTTAATCCAATCCCATTCCTCTGTCCAGTGCACGGATGAGGGTGTCCTTGTTTATTGGAGGGCATTGGCGACCAGTATGACTCCTCCCCAAAGCATCCCATTGCCATTTTCAATGGGATTCAGATCTGGAGAACGTGCTGTCCATACGAGGCGTTGAATGTCCTCACTCTCAAGACACTCCTGGATCCAGCGACTGTTCAATGACATGTTGCGTTGTCGTCTCCTGAAAATGAATCTACACCAAGTATGCACCTCGGAACATGCGAACATGAGGTAGCAGAACATCATTAATGTATCGTTGGCCAGTCATAGTCCCAGTTGGAAGCACATAAGGACGTACGGCCATTGATCTGATGCCAGCCCATACGCACGACACTACATGTCGGATGCATTGATCCCTTTCCTGTATGTTTGCTGGACAATATGCAGTACCACTATCACGCCAGATCAGTTGTCGTCGACGATCAGACGATAGACTGTATCTACTCTCATCTGAGAAGAGGACAGCAGACCAGTCGTTATCAGTCCAATTGCGATGTTGATGGCACCATTGCAAACGGGCGGTACGGTGACGTCTGGACAATGGGATGCACACAACAGGACGGCGGGCGTATAGTCCTCCTTCATGCAAACGTCTGGCGACAGTTTTTCGGGAGATCCGCTTGCCAGTAGCGGCCATAAACTGATTTGGTACCTCACTAGCTGTGCTGTGCCGGTGTCTTTGTGTTGAAAAGCATTGTACATCTTCTGCAGGTGTCTTACTGAACACGACCTCGTGACGTTTGCTACACTCTCCATTTGTTTGAAATGATTGTCAGCAAGTTCCTTGCAAACAACACTGTGGCTGACGTCGAACTCCCTGGCAACATGTGTTATTTTTCGCCCTTCTTCAATCTTGCCAATAATACGGCCACGCGTAAAATCATCTAGATGATGTCGGGAAGACATACTGAAAATTGCAAGTTAGATATTGATTCTTTCCATTTCAACTTTGCGTTTGAACAACAACGGTCAATACGCGTCAAATTTGTTTATCCCAGTATCAGTGCTATTGAAACGAACAAGTTCGGCAATCCAATGTGCAAACGCATTAACACGTCTTCTGTATCCCGCATATGGCTGTCACATTTTCCTGCCTTCCATTTTATGGTTGCTATTGTTGCTATTTTCATAGTCCAGAATTTCTCACGGCAGTGTATCATCCAGATGTACCTAGTTGAGAACGTAGAATATATATATATATATATATATATATTTTTTTTTGCGTTTGTCGGGTGGTTTTTTTTTTAATGTCTATTTCTTTGGTACGATTTTTGGCACGCCTGAATTATCGCAAGACTAAATATGGAAGAATTTATAATGACACCTGTATGTAAATGTTTCTCTCCCACTCTCTCGTGTCAGTTTCGAACTTACTTTATATGCTTCTGATTCGGTGAATGGAGTTTCACGTACATATCCTCACTCGAAGTTCTACTCATTCATTCATGGTTACGTCAGCCTTGAAAGATTGTCCTTATCGTCCCTTCTTCCCTTAACCAAGTTGTTTGTACGATGGAGCATATGCGGTTACTCAGCTTCTTTCATCCTTTCGCTCCGATGGAGAAACCGGCTGCTGCCTTGGCTGAGGCAGGGGCTCATCTTGTCTTTGTAACAGATGGTACACAGAGAGAGAGAGAGAGATTCACTCCCTTTACTAGGAGATTTCTTGAATGAAGGGCAACTGCCACATAGTTGACCTTTACAAGAGATTGTGGTAACGTTCTCCTACGCTTATCTAAAATCCTATTTTATCTCTCTCTCTCTTTTTTTATTTTCCCTTCGTTCGTCATAAACTCACAACGTTTTTCTTTTTCTTTGTCGCAAAAGCATGTTGCTCATTTAAATACGTTTTCCCTTTCTCTAAAGAAGCTCATCTTTAATAAATGTAGTCTCATAAAAAATAAAACGAGAGTTAGATGTCTCAATAAAAGCCTTAGTCGGTTTATACATGTGACTTTCCAACTCAAATTATTCCCCTACCAGGAAAACGATATTTTCGAATAATTTTGTTTTATATTGTCATTAATATTTATTTTAAAGTTTTAAAGAGCGAAAATATTATGAACACAATAGCATCGTATATATACGAGGTCTGATCAAAAAGTTCCGAGACTACGCCGATATACAACAAAGTACTTACGCTATTTAAGTCTGGCTATAATCATCTCCCTCTGCCAGCGTTTTTCCCACTGTTGGAACGCTCCCTGGAAGTACTGTTCGCGAATCGTGTCAAGCACCGTCTGCGATTCGCGCTGGATCTCGTCCACATTTTCAAAACGGCGACCCTTGAGCTTCGTCTTCGGAAACAAAAAGAAGTCGCAGGGGGCCAAATCCGGCGAGTAAGGCGGGTGAAGAAGGATAGTAATGCTTTTGCTGCTGCAAACTTGGCGTGTTGCTAACGCTCTGTGAGCTGTTGCATTGTCGTGATGGAGCAGGAAATCGCCCCTGCGCCACAGAAAAAGGGCGGTGATGATCTGGTCTGGCCCTGGGGGACGAATTCACGGTGCACAACCCTAACGAATGTCGAAGAACACGATGAGCATCCTTTTGGTTGCGCTCCGGACCTGTCGGGCCTTCTTCGGTCGTGGAGATGCCAGGTTCTACCACTGCGACGACTGTTGTTTGGTCTCCGGGTCGTAACCGTAGACCCAAGTTTCGTCCCCAGTGATGACCTGCGACAGGAGACGTTGGTTCATTCACCACCTGCTGACGAAGATCTTGACAGAGTTCGACACGGAGCGCCTTTTGTTCGGGGTTCAGAATCTTTGGCACAAACTTTGCAGGAATGCGGTGCATGTTGACACTCAGAGTACTTTCTACGACAGAACACAAATGATTAATTAGCTCTTTATCCCAACGACATGTTCGGAAAGGTCAAGAAGATTAGGCATTATATCATATTATACAAATTTTGAAGATGACAATCCGATTTTCGGCGTAAATGTGACAAGGATGGTAAGTCAGATGATATCCGAAAACTTGAAAATTTTCATTGTCCTGGAGCGGGACTCGAACCCGCGTCTCCCAGATAGCGCCCGGGTATGCTAACCACTACACCACCCAGAACGACTAAGTTTCAAGTTTCCGATCAATGTGAATATAACCATCACAGGATTCGCTATCTGGGAGACGCGGTTTCTGGTCCCGCTCCAGGACGATGAAAATTTTCAAGTTTTCGGATATTATCTGACTACCATCCTTGTCACATTTACGCCAAAAATCGGATTGACATCTTCAAAATTTGTATTATATGACGTAATCCCGTATTTCTTTCATGATATCATCATATTGTTTTCCATGGCTACATTCGCTGTTTTGGAAAATTCCTTTTTTGGATATTTAATGTTCATACATCATAGTGTATGTTACTCTGTACCCTGGATAACTACATGGAATGATTTATGAGATTAACTGAAGTCTTTAAAAAGAAAATACTGAAGGGTGTAACTTTCGTTTTCATTTACAATTTCTATTTTTACACATACCTCAGAGCATAAATTTACGCCCCTGGAATGAGCATTGTGGAAGGGCAACCGCCCTTCCTTACCTCCCGCTTGCTATCGCCCTGTCTATCACCCGTCCTGCACAGGACCTTACGTACTTCATTATCCTTTTCTTCTTGCAGGCATATCTGAATTTGTTCTTTCATTTCCTTGGCCTTCCCTAACCTTTCTGTCCCACTGCTTGGGCCAAATACGTTATCTCAGTTAGCACCTCATCACTCATTCTTATTCAGAAATGGTCAAAACCACCTCATGATAATTGTCTCCACTCTATTAACAACATTTTGCTTCACACTACATATCTGCGACACATCTTCACTCCTCATATTAACAGAACAAGTATAATGAATATATCGCTTCTGCTACTGAATTATAATGAATTCAGCTTCTTCTAAGCTAATGCTTCTTCTAATGCTTGTTGTTTGTTAATTATATCATGAATAAACTTTCCTGCTAGTAGTGTAGTAATAATAATGAACAAGCTTTTAACTGCTAGTAATGTTGTAGTAGTAATTAAGATGAATAAAGTCTTATGCTGATTGTTAATAATAATCAACTAATGAAATTGACCTAACAGCCAGACAGAGATCTGACAAAACTATGAACTGAGAAAGACGTACTTACGAAGACAATCTTTTATTTGGTAACTTCTGGCTCTCACATAAACGAAGATCTCTTTACACACGAAACAAAGCTCTCACGCACATAAACAACCGCTCTCTCTATACAACAACAGCTCTCTGACACATAAACAACAGCTCACTTCGTACAACAACTGCTCTAGTCCACATAAACAAACGCTCTCTTAGGTATCGTTGAACGCGCCTATTTATACTGGCTACCACCACGTCATGACTTACACTCATTGCCAGATCTCATTCAGCGGGTGAAATAACATCTCGTTCGGTAAGAAGATAATTTACATAGTAAAATAAAATAACCAGAGATAGTAAAAATCAAAAGGAAAGTGAATCTAGAGTATACGTTACACAAGTCTTTTCCATAAACTTACGTGAAAGCATTCCTCCAGCACACAAACGAAGTCTGTCTCTCTTCTGAAATACTCAAGTTTCGCTACTTAACATCCCGTTATCACCCGTTACAGTTCCTTACGCGGTGATTCCGAACATAGTCTACAGCTCATCGGTCTTTTGAAACCTTCCTAGGGAATCTAAGACTTTGCGACGTGTCTGCACCATGAGATAAAGGCACATAGCAGTGAGAGCACATGTCCGCGTAGCTCAGTTGGGAGAGCGACTTACTCCGGAGTGAGGGGATCTGATGTCTGCCGCGGACAAACTTGTACGTTACATTGGCGCCCGAACTTCCAGGAAGACCCGGATGTTAAGTTTCTCGCAATGATGTGATATTCTTTCCACACGGCGGGACTGGAAAATCGAGAATCCCTTCTTCAGTGCTTCGAAAAAAATAAATCAGTGTGATGTTATTATTGGCATATTTTCACCTTATTCCATATCACCACTTCCTTCAGAAAACTTGAAAATTTTCCTGGAGCGGGGATCGAACCCGCACTTCCCGATTGAGCATGCTAGTCATTACACTACCCAGGACAAGGAAATTTCAAGCAACTCAACATAGATATCTGAGAATCTTCAGATTTTGCGTTAGTCGAAGCTATTCCTGCCCCATCATAGCTCCTCGCGACCTTTTCACACCTCCAGGGTCGAATGTACTATTTCACAAATTCAAATTTCCTGAAGGAAAAGGTTACGTGGAATACAGTGAAAATATGCCTACCATGTATTTATGAAGAATTATTTCTTCGGGGAAATTCGTTTCCCAAGAGTATATAAATCAGTGTGACGTTACGTTCCACACACACCAAATTGTCTGGGATTTCACAAAGGCACTTTCTTCATGGGTTGACTGCCTACAGCGAAACGTGGTCCCGGTTGGCTCGTGGACCAAGCCTCCGTCGCTCTTTCAGAGGATGGGACGTGCCTCCACCGCAGGACGCACATGAGATAAAGGCAGATAGCAGTGAGAGCACATGTCTACGTAGCTCAGTTGGGAGAGCGACTTACTCCGGAGTGAGGGGACCCTGATTCGATGCCCGGTGCGGATATACTTGTAGGTTATAACTTTCAAAGATGAATTCAAATCTAATCTGTTTTCTCTGTCAAACGGGCGTCCTAAATATTCAAAATGGGTGGCGCAGCATTTGAATATTTAGGACGCCTGATCATTCGTCCGAAAGAAGTCGGGGTTCGAGTCCCTGTGAGTCATGGATGTTGTATTTGTCTTACGACACTAGCTCTCTCCCTTCGCTTGGAACCAGTGACACTAAATTAGGGACGGATGACTGCTTATATCCCATTGAGTTGCTCACGGTGGTTGTTAAACCTCCAAACAAACAAAAAAATATTCAAAATAATTCATGAGGTCTAATTTTGTACCATTTTGACAGATATTGCATTCAGTAATAAGAATTCCTTGCACAAAAGCTATAACTATAGATTTTCATTTACTTATACACAGTTTTAAAATTCGTGCAAATTTCACACATCCGGGACAGTGAATTCTGCAACTCAGCTTTGCTTTCCACAAAAGGACTGCATGCGTCATCAGCATATGGCGAGCTCCACATACGAGAATTAACAGAACGTAAACTAGCACTATCTATCTTGAATTCCCCCATGCATGCATGCATGTCGTTCTTTTTGTATTGAAGTTAGCTGCCTTAACGGAACAGCAGTTTCTCTTTTGAAATAATTTTGGTTAGGAACAATGCATTGAGATGCAGAATATATATTTCCTAAATCAAAATTAAAAATTCCATACACGATATGCTACTTCTTCAGTTATTTTTAAGATATTTTTGATGAGTAATAAAATGAGAAATGAAATCGCTCTTTCTCAGATAAAAATTAAGTATTTGTTTAACAAAAGAGCAACATGTGAAATCGCCATTTCGTTTCCGGAAATTAAATCGCGTGGAATGCCGCACAACTCCTCCAATTTCTCTAGTCCAACGTATTTTGAATCGGCTTTCGTGCACACATATCCTGATTTGTAAGTCTTCTTGCTTTATAGTGCAGCGAATATCTCTGGAATTTGCTTATGCTAGATTTGGTGCATTACTTGTGTGAACTGGGCCAGGTTCCACAATTTTTGCCACACTTTATGGATATAGAATGAGAAATACACGGCTGACGTGGACCAAGAACATCAAATAGAAGTCATTTCTCTTTCCACGTTTATAAGTGAGTCACGGAAAAATTCTCATCAGCCGCCACCGGGAATCGAACCCAGGTCTTCCAGTTACGAGCCGGATATGCTTCCACGGCACCACAGCAGCCCCGAAATTCTCCAGACTGCCAAACTGCCAAACCACATGACAGGTTGCTTCTTTGAAGCTCCGCACAATGCTGGGGATTCACGAAAGATGAACAGCAGCAACTGAACAAATAACTTGATATTTTATGGATGTAGAAATTAGGTGCGTTACATTCCTGACACTGCTTCGTGTTACAGATAAGAAAAATACACTATCTACCCACAAGTAATTGGACACCTGTGATAGCAAAGGAAAACCAAGTTTATTCACCTTCAATAGTTGGTGGAGCCTCCACGAGTGGCGATTACAGCTGCGACCCTCCGGGGCGTACTCTCAACCAAGCGTTGTACGACGGCTAGCGGTATTTTCCTCCACTCGGCTTGGAGAAGACAGGTCAGTTCCTTCATCGATTTCGGACGGTGGGGGCACCCCTTAAGTCGACGCTCCAACTCGTGCCAGAGGTTCTCGATAGGGTTAAGGTCCGGGCTCTGCGCAGGCCAGTCCATTCGATTAACCCCATTGTCACCATACCAAGCCATGGTGGACCTTGCAACATGACAGGTGGCATTGTCATCCTGAAAGCAACATGGGTCCACCCCGTAAAACTACCACAACGTAGGAAGCGCATGGTCATCCAAAATGGTGCAGTAGGTCTCGGCGTTGAGTCTACCAGGAATTGCGACCAAGGGTCCAGTGCCATACAAGGAGAAACATCCTCATAGCATAATTCCGCCGCCGCCGAACTTCACAGTTGGCACAATACATTCCGGCAGGAGGCGTTCTGCAGGCAGACGCCAAACCCAGACCCTGCCATCCGAACGGTAGAGGGTGAACCTTAATTCGTCGCTCCAGAGAACCTGTTTCCACTGGTCGACGTTCTTTGCACCACTTTTGCCGAGCAGCGCTATTGGACTTGGTGATCAAAGGCTTGTGGACGGCAGCACGTCCACGATAACCGAGCAGATGAGCTTCCTTACAGATGGTATTAATCCAAAGAATACTCCCGGATGCCTGTTGAAACTCCTCGCGGATGTGGCCTATCGATTTGGTGCGGTTCTTCCGAATATCTCTGGCCAGCACCCGTCGATCTCTAACTCCCAGTTTTGTCGGTCTGCCGGGTCGGGGCACAATCCGACAGTCACCTCTCGTCTTCCACTTGCCAATCACGTAGGCCACTGTCGATTTTGGGTACTTCAACTCGCTGGATATGTCACGTATAAATGGGCCATTTCTGTGATACCCGACGATTACACCTTTCTCGAAATCAGAGAGCTCCGAACTGCGTGGCATCTTGCATGCAACTGGTTGCGTTGTTATTTCCCACACGATATTTAACGGCGGCGGCCGTGACGTGTATCAGGACCGCAGATATCGTCGATTGCAGGGTGTCCAATTACTTGTTGGTAGATAGTGTACTTCAACATTCACACTGCATATTCTCGACTCCTCACCTTCGCAGTTGTAAGCGACCGATGAAATTCAGAATTCGATTAAATACATAACTCTAACCACAAACATTCAATGTTCGTGTTGCCACAGAACGGATCATAGTTTAGAAAGATTGAGTCAAGCCAACTAAACGTTTGCTCTTACGTCCAATAATCCTTCTCCAATGTACTTAAAGCTTGTTCATTAAACGGGCAAGAGAGTAAATTATCCATAATGCATGTTAATCAAACGTTTAATCTCATCTTCTGGTTTGTAGGAAGTTGAAATCCAAACGGTTTGCGATGCATAAACTTATAGACTGGCGTATTTTAAGCAAATGCTTTGAAAGGTATTAAAAATCATTGCTGAGACGGAATAAGTGCATTTAAGTGTCAATAAACCCCACGATGCTTTATCGGAAAAGATCTATTCCACAGATTTGTGGAAACAGTTTCATCTCCTTTACTCTATGAGTAGTAAATGAAATCTTTGGCAATATTTTTCACTTAACATATGATAACATTTTGGATCGTGGAGCTGTGAAATTAATCCTCAGCTTTCTTTTTTCACAGTTTTAGCGATTTGTAGCAACATTAATAAATGTGACATTTCTGAAAAGCATTCCTTTACTAGTATTCGTATCTACTATGTGAAAATAAATACCTATTTGCAGGTATGTCCTATTTACCTAGAATATAATTCACATCTACGTTCATCGCAGCCAGTTATCTCCCGACTTAAATGCATCGATTTTGGCTTATCCCTGTTCCGTAAATCCCCATTTGGAGGTGATGGGATTAAATAGAACTCTCATCTGGGTTCACCGGAGCCAGTTCTTCTCCCAACTGAAATAAATTAATCTTGGCCTGTCTCTGTTCGGAAGCCAATGTGAAAATAAAGCCACATTTGCTGGTGATGTGGTTCGAAGCCACTTCTGCATTCTCCGGAGTCGACTGTTCTACCGATTGAACTACACCGACGAAGCTCGTCGCTTCAATTTGTCGTTTTAACTCTTACGTCACCTCAGTGGTACATCACATCTGGATCTGAGGTAGAATGGTACTTGAATATCAAGGGTATAGCTACCAGTATTAGCTATACCCTTGATATTCAAGTACTATTGATTTGAATGAGGGAATACCGACATTTTATTGTCTTCGAAAGTTTTGAATGTAAAAATGAGACGTTTTTTGTTCTTGTCTTCCGAGGAAGCTTTAGATGGAAGCGTCCATTTCGATCCGCCATCGAATACGCAAACTTTATAAAAACAAGCCTGCAGCTGACAGCGATCATATCGCACTGTGAGGGTGAGTAACAATGTTGCGGAGGGAGAGAATTGACTTTGAGAAAGGAAGAAATTGTTGGGTGTTATATTAGTGGGTTGTCCATAAGAGAAACCGAGAGGGGTTTAAACATACCCAAGTCAACTCTTTAGGATGTAATGAATAAGTGGAAGAAACATGGCGTGATTGAAGCAGCAAAACGTACCGGCAGACCAAAGAAAATCAGTGATAGAAGACGTCGAATCCTCAGGAGAGTCGTTACAGCTAATCGATGGAGTACTGCACAAGACATCAGTGTACAGCTGAGTAAAAATGATGGAACCTCGGTATGCACACGTACCATTCGCATAGAACTTTATTCCGTGGGTTCCTGTAGACGTACGGCTGCTCATAAGCCTTTCATATCCACTCGGAATGCTACTCTTCGTTTAGCATGGTGTAAGGGTTATTCGTCGCGGACCGTAGATCAATGGAAACGGATCCTACGGCCTGATGAATCCAGATACACGATCCATCAGTCTGTGGGCAGTGTGTGGGTATGGCGGTAGCCGGGGAATGCTATTTACCACAGTGTACTGTTCCTACGGTCAAGTTTACAGCTGGCAGTGTACTCGTGTGGGGGGTGTTTTTCATGGTATGGCCCCGGCCCATCGGTTATCGTGTACACACCTGTGGTATGAAATTGAGCGCCGCATAAGAAGTTTGAAACTAAGGCCTACTACTAAGCAACAGTTAGCGGCAGCATTTGTACTGAATGGAAGCGCATACCGATTGCCGTGTTCCGAAACCTTGTCGAAAGCATGTCTTGTATGGTCAGTGAATGCAGTAAGGCCAATATTGGTTTCAAAATATATTTATTCAAGGTAGAACATATTAAAATACAATCTATGATCGTCAAACGCTAAAATCTATATACAAAATGTACAGCATAGTGCACAAATTGAAAAATAGAGAATAGGAAGCAATGCACACTGCTCATGAACAATGAATATAGACAAACATGTCTGGGCTTGTACATACTCAAAAGAACATATTTAAAAAAATTGAACAACCTGTTACTCAAAAATGCGTAACCGTGCTAATACACACTTAATTAAGAACATAAAGTAGGAATAATGAGACAACTCGTCTCTTGCAATACGGTAAAATCTCTCTGAGAGTTTAAAACGACGTATTTACAAGGATTTATAATACAATGCGAAAAAAAAAGACTTATGAACAGGAGATGAACAAGCTTGGGCATCCTGATGCAAATGAAACATAATTCTTGTTCAGCAATATTTTAAATCAATGTACATATCAACAGCACAGTGCAATCTTTTTAGTGATCGAAAACAGCAATTTTCAAAAATGCGATACAATGCTATTATCAAAGTTATATATACAAGTAAAATTAGAAAACACGATGAATAAAGATTGAAACTACAATATTTACACTACTATTATTCAATGATGGAGGATTGACAACACAAAGCAACTCTGAATACATACGTACAACATAAGAAAAGCATTTTCACAAAGTATGATACACATGCGATTGACAAACTTGTACAAAAAGATAAAATAAAGTAATAATCATGAGACAACTCGTCTCTTGCAGGATGGTACAAAATATCCCTAAATTTCACACAATGTATTTACAAGGATGTACAGCACAATGCAATTCAAACACTGTTATTAAGACAAATCAAAGGGTGGTTGAAACTCGGTGAAAGAATCAGCATGGACATCCTGAATGATATAAAATATAAATCTTGTTCAGCAATTATCTAAAATAATGTACACATATTCAGCACTGTGCAAACACGTTATAAACCGAATTAGAACTAATTTACAAAATTGCGATACTATGTAATTAACAATGTGGAGCACTAATACCAAGAAAAAATACGCTTACGATTGATGAATAAAGCAATAAAGCCAGCACGGTTTTATTATACTATAGAAATGCTAACATTTTTCGAAGTTAGGTGACTGACAACACATAGCGTCTCCTAACACAAGAAGCAGTACATTAGTTACTATTAACAATTCAGATATTCATAATGTTCAGAACAATGCATATGATAAACTGCATTATTAAAAATTAAAGTGAGGCCTTAAGACGAACGAAGCTTGAACGTCATGAAAAGGAAAATACAAAATGGATGTAACTAAATCAAATAACTGTGTACACCCTTCACGCTAATTATCCAATAAAATAAGTGCGGTTAATTTCAGTGCTGAGCAAATATCTTAGAAACAGATCTTTGAGAAAACAAGAGCACTTCAAAATCTAGAAATTCAAATATCAGATCTACTGACCGTGATGCGCAATGAGGCTGGCGGGCAGGTAGACCATGAGTCAGCCGGTGACCAGGTGGCAAGAAACTGGCGCTCTTGACACTGGGCTACTGCAACGGAATGCTCCAGCCGAAGGCGAGATATCAGACGGTCGCGGAAGTGACTTAATAAAGCTGAAGAATCTCCATGTACAGTCAGAGGAGTAGGCCTGTCTCGGCAACGTTGGTGAAACACATAAATTACATGCTTCACCAAAATAAAAATAAAGGCACAAACTCATGGAAGCTTGACATGGGGGAGGGGAGATCTTCAGGAGAAGAGTCCGATAAGCGTCAAAAGTCAGATCTGTTGTACTGGAACGTTGAGAGATTGTAAATGCCAAGTTCAGTAGTGGTAATAATATCACGCAATGTTGACAGGTATGGGAGACATCAGCCTCCTGAGCACAGAAAGGACAAAGCGGGGAATTGAGAAGTTACATTCGGAAAAGGACAGAGGGAACAGGAAGACGGCGATGGAGGAAAAGCCAGTGAGTGTAAACTTCTTGAGAAGCAGAAAGACGAGACAGGGCGGCGGACCAAATTGCTGTAGTGGAAGCGGGAGGAACGTTGGGATTGGGGAGAGGGGGAGAAGAGTGGGACGCAGAGAGGAACCGATAGATAGCTGAGACCGAGAGAGAAGAAATTGGAAGAGCTGAGCCAGAAGTAGGCAAGAATAAAGGAAAGGGAAGAGAAGCAGAGGGAACCAAGGAGAGACCCGAGTGGGAAGTCAGATCTGGAAACTGAGAAATGATAGTTGAAAGAAGAGTGTTGTAGACATCGTGAGAGGAGGAAGAGATGGAGGGAGGCTGGCGAAGGGTCGCCAGGAAAGGTCGGGGTTAGTGAGGTCTCTAACTGTTACAACCTCTGCTCGGAGCCAGGAAGGATAGGCAAAATACGTAAGATGAGAGGGATGTATAATTGAGGAATAAAAGAGCGGTTCTGAGAGGAGCTCAGTAGTAGAAGCAGGTGGGGAGTCAGAGATAGGGAGGGAACGACGAAATGTTAGAGCTTCGCGGTAAACAGGGGGGAGTCGAATGTGGGTGAGGGGTCGGTGGTCCATTAGTAAAAAGGAGAGAAAGGAGAAGTTAGGGTTGCTCGGGGAAGCGATGACGTCCCGAGTTGCAACGGCATCCAGTACTGGCGACGTGAAGAGGCGGAGCAACTCAATGGGCTATAAGCATTCACCTGTCCCTAATTTAGGGTCACTGGCTTCAGGGAAGGGAGAGAGCCAGTGCCGTAAGACAAACACAACATCCATGCCTCACCAGGATTCGAACCCGCACCCCTTTCGGACGAATGATCAGAGGCCATCGCTTAGACCACTGCGCCACCGGGGCGCGGCTCTGATAACTTCATCCAGTATTGGTCTTGGTTCCAATGCGGTATCTTTGTCTTACGGCAGTGGCTCTATCCCTTCCCGGGCAGCAGTGGCTCTTAATTACAGACGAGCGACTCCTTATAGCCCGTGAAGTCGCTTACGATGGTCGTTAACCACCTCCCCACAAAAAAAGTAATTTTCTTTTAATGAGTAACGAGTAAATTACAAAATTTACAAAAGAAAGCAAAATCGCTTAAAGGAAGAATATTTAGAAGTATCATGAAGGTATTGCATTAATGTGATGCAAAACAAAGACGCTGCCCCGGTGGCACAGTGGTCTAAGCGCTGGCTTATGATCATTCGTCCGTGAAGGGTCCGGGTTCAAATCCCGGTGAGAGAATGGATGTTGTGTTTGTCTTACGGCACTGGCTCTCTTCCTTCCCTGGAACCAGTGACCATAAGTTAGGGACGGGCGACTACTTATAGCCCATTGAGTTGTTCACGGTAGTCGTTAAACCTTCAATGAAAACAACAACAAAGACGAGTGTTTCTTAAATATTCTGCAAGTATTATTTTGAATCTGTGCACCTCTCCTAAATGTGTTCTTAGATACAGTTTAAACAGACTTTAATTCATGAATAACATGGCATATACAGATTTCCAAAGGCTGTTAGGTTTAAATTCAATGCTGCTGGCGTACTTAAAAGTTTGATTTGCAATGTAGCATTGTAAAACATTGCTGTCTACTTTTTTATTACCTTTAGGTAAGTTTTTTTCCAGGATATAAGTGAAAAATAAATAAATAAAGATCTATGTCGTTGTTGTAAGTAATATGATGCGAGTCGCTCGCTTATAGGCTTTGAGTGTTAAGTCCCTATCAATATAGGTCACGGCCGATCGCAGATTCACTACCAAAATTGATTGAGAACGGATGTGATGAATGTTTACACTTTCCGTCGAAGCTATTGAGTGTAATCGCCGCTTTGAAGATTTAAGCGAAACATCAGAAAATGGCAGTCTCAATGAATGCTCGTTAACGTCATGTTAATTGCCAATAAATTATGTAAGGGTCCGGAAAGTTATGGAAATATTCATTCAAAATGAGGATATGTGTGTGTAGGCCAAGGGCGTATTTTGCAAACTCTATCGAGGAATCCTAATCCATGATCAACACATGCAACAAACCCGGTGTATGCGGAAACAGCTGTGAATGATTTTATGCAACAGCTCGTGAAATGAGTTCCTCGGAGGAAATAGACCCCCGTCATTTTGCTAAATCTACAGAAGGACACATTAAATAACTTTTAAAGGAATACTTGAATTTTACAAATTATGCAAATACGTAATATATGCATTCCATGAATTCGTATATTTTCCAAATGTAGTAATAAAACTCACGCTGCAGGTTTATACGTTGCGATGTGTGTTGATAGAGGTCGCCTCGCAGAAGAACACTAAAAGCAATCCTCAGAAATATACGGTCGGTCTGGAAGTAAGTGAACACTTTCAATTTACCATAATTCCTGTGATAATAAAGGAATGGTCATAGTTTTTGGTGGTTATTGTTAGTAGTCCTCCTCATTATCAATAATACGTTCTTAAACTGTGAACAGTTCACAAACACCAGTAAAAGTACCAATGCCATTAAATTTGCGGAAGGCGCCTGTCATTTTTTTCTTTCAGAGATCCAAATCGTGTTTATTATTGTAGAGAGTACTAGACATCTCCCTTTCTAAATGGCCAAACCAGTTGAAATACTAAGGGTTCATACCAGGTGAATACGGTAAGTGGGGCAGCGCCACCCATTCATTCTGTTCAATGAGCAGCTGTGCATCGCCGTGCACAACGCCATTATACATGATGTCGCAGTGCTCACACTACGATATGCTTCTCTAGAAATGACATATATCGCTGCTGTATAATGGTAATGTTCTCATCATTCGTCTTCCGAAGAGCCACGCCGTAAATGTTCATGGTGGCGTTAACTAAGATTTTACAACCATGCAAATACCTAAATCATTTCTGCTGTCATCATTTTGCAGCACAACGCGAAGCAGCA
Organism: Macrothele yani; assembly: GCA_039090855.1. Taxonomy (NCBI): domain Eukaryota; kingdom Metazoa; phylum Arthropoda; class Arachnida; order Araneae; family Macrothelidae; genus Macrothele; species Macrothele yani. Next base: position 111,441,761 of record CM077025.1, read on the forward strand.
TTTTGCCGGAACAGTAAAAGATATTCTAGAAAAGTATGGATGGGAATTACTTTCTTACGCGCTATAGAGTCCTGACATCATCCCACCAGACTATGACTTGTTCTCAAACCTGAAGAAGACACTGCGCGGGAAACTATTCAGTGCGATTCATGATGCTTCCAATGAGGTGACACGAATAATCCGACGCCTCTACTATGAAGGTTTCCTGACAGGAATACAAGACTTGCCAAAACGTTAGGCCGCTGTCATAAAGAAACATGGTGATTGTAAAGGTGTGTTGTGGAATAAATTCGATTTCTAAGAGATAACCCAAAGTGTGCAAAAGTTTTCAAATGACTCTTGCATCGACTGGGTGAAGAAGCCGAGGAAGTACTGGGTTATAACCAAGGCCGCCTAGAAAATACATGACCATGACATTAGTGAAATGGGTTTCCTCCTTTTGTCAGGTCACTGTCATGTTACACTACGTGATTTGACGTCGTACATGAAAGCGTTGGAAACTAATCGAAAGCCTTGACTTTTATTTTCGTTTGACGCCGCTAAAAGAGGAAACTGCTCTCTTTAACGTCACGACCTTGTATTTTCCAGACAGCCTCATTCAACCCATGACCGTGACTGACGTCTTCAACTTGCTGTGTAAAATTCCATCCAAATTTTTTTTTTTTTTTTTTTTTTGGTTGGAGGTTTAACGACCACCGTGAGCAACTCAATGGGCTATAAGCAGTCGCCCGTCCCTAATTTAGGGTCACTGGTTCCAGGGAAGGAGAGAGCCAGAGCCGTAAGACAAACACAACATCCATGCCTGACCGGGATTCGAACCCGGACCCCTTACGGACGAATGATCAGAGGCCAGCGCCTTAGACCACTGCGCCACCGGGGCGGCATCCAAATTTCATCTTAGCATAGGAAACTTGTGAGTAAACTACTATTATTGCAACTATACTACGTATGGTTACTCCGCGCAGTGTTTGAAAGGAATTCTTTCAAGCGTGTGCTTAGTATGTATATCTGTTACTTGCAGAAACCGAAATCGGACAGATAGCAATCTGCCCGGGCATATCGCGATGTGTCTTATGTAGTTTTGGGCAAACCCCGATTTGTCGTTCGCATATCGGGATGTGGGCTGGCAAATCGCGATGTGACCATTTAACACTGAGAAAATATAGAATCTGACAGCCTGTTATATCATTATATATATTTTTCGTAATTGTAAAGAATCGCTTTTAATGCAGAGGACATTCCAAATAAAGAAATAAGTCTCAGAGAAGCAAGCAGAAAAACATCGCGTACTGGTGGGCAGGGGTACGTTCACTGTTCTCGTAAGCAGAAGTGTTCAGTGTTCAAATTAAGATAAGTAAACGCAAAGCAAACGGCGTTAAATGCAATTCAAAGTGTTATTCGTCTCTTGCGTGTACCAACAAATGAACTGTGGGTCAGTTTGTACTTTTTATACTTTCAATTTTTATTTATTTTTCATATTTATCATTAAACATTTTTATCATTTATAATTCTTTACCTTTATAACTCTTTAGCTTCACATAAGTATCATTATTTTAATTCATATGATTTTAATTTACTAAGTTTAACATCTTTCTTACAGAAGAGGCATTTATTTCAGTAGTATCTTAATTTGTCCATAAACTCTAAAAAATCGTAATGTTAATTTTCAAAGTTTGTTTCGTATTGCTTCAAGTTGTAATTTACAAAAAAAAATCTAAAATTTTGTAATAAAATTGCATCGCCAATACTTTTTTTTTTTTCATTATTCTTTACATTTTTATTTTATATTTCAGTAAATTAATTAAAAACCTTTAAGGCAAATATAAACGTAGGATGGTCCCTTGAATCGGTTGAATCGCGATTTGCCCCGGCTCATCCTGAAATATCAAGAGACATCGGGCTTTGCCCGAAACTGCAAGCCAGCGCTTAGACCACTGCGCCACCGGGGCGGCCAGGTTCGTGATGAGCATCACTACTGCACCCTTTTTCAGTCGTAAAATGTGAGGCGGAAGTCCACTTATCTGGATCGTGTGCAAAAATTCAACTCGATAGCCCACTCTTTCAGTCTCATCTTCAGTCACAACTCTGTTTGTAAATGTTGTTGTGAGATTCGCGTTGCGAGTACAGTTCACCCGTCGCAATCAACGGTTAATTTTTTTTTTTTTTTTTTTTTTTTTTTTAAAGAATAAACTCATATGGAACAACAAATGTAAAATTTATTTGATTGACAAATGCATTCAACCACTTCAGTAAAGACAAAAGTCCAGGTTCGTGATTGCTTTGGGTGGGGGGTGGGGGGGCTGAAGGTTTAACGACCACCGTGAGCAACTCAGTGGGCTATAAGCAGTTGCCCATAATATTTTCACTAACAATGGTCAACGGAATGTTTATTTACATCTTTACATAATGGGAAACTGTCTTACCTAAATAAATAAACTGGATCGAATGAATATTAAATTGTATATATACATCACACAGTCCAACGGCATAACGCAAGCAGGTCTTCGAAAGAGTTCGCTATTCCGTTAAGAAGAACTTTGATGCCAATGCATGCTAGCGTTATTTTGCGCAACGGTTGGCTCAGAAAAGAGACTTCGGACGATCTCAGTCATAGAGTTTATATTAGGTGGACACACCACTCCTGTCCACGCAACATTGGTCGCCATAAGTCACCGTCCGTGCTGCAAGTGACGTCATACCCAGGCACATCTGAGCCGCAGAAAAGAACGGGCTTCGATACCAATGGAACAAAAGCTTCTAGGCGTATAGACAGATAAAATGAGTAATGCAATAATCTTAATCAATCATACACAAGCTAACTGTTTTATCAACTGTATAATTTAGTCCTTTTTTGCCTGTATGTGACGTCACGCCAACGATTAGCCGTGACCTATGGCGGCAGAGTCAGTGGTGTCTCCATCAAATATAAGCTCGATGATCTCAGTCCGTCCATGCCACCGCCTTCAACAGCGCGTGAGTCTGACGCAGGCGATCGAATGTCAATCGCACGCATCTCCCATAGACTTTACATGGGAAATTTGCCACCCCCCCCCACCCTCGAAAGCTCCTTTCTCTTTTCAACTAGCACATCTACACGGTAAGACCTTTATTTTGATACCTCAACCATGTATTTATGTTCAGCCGTTCTCTCAAAATAGGACTCACAGTAAAAAACCTTATAAAATTAATATTATATATAGATTTTGCCGCTAGGAGGCTCATAGATTTATTCTGTTTTTCCTAATATCTGAGGTTCCAAATGTGCGATGGTGGCGGAGTGGTCTAAGCTATGGCTCCTGATCATTACTTAGAAAGGGAGGTCCGGCTTCGAATCCCGTTGAGACATGGCTGTTGTGTTTGTCTTACTGCCCTGGCTCTCTCCCTTCACTGGAACCAGTGACCCTAAATTAGGGACGGGCGACTGCTTATAGCCCATTGAATTGCTCATGTTGGTCTTTAAACCTCCAATAAAAAAAATGTATGTGCGATTTAAAAAATTATTTTAACACCGGATACTGCTTACCTTGTGAAACATTTTAGGTTTGTATTTGAGGAATTTTGTAGTTCACAGTTCTGTCGCTAGGGGGTGCTTTTGTACTTTTTTTGTGCCGCTGTAACTCGCCTTTTAAAACCCTTTTGAGAATTTTTTTTTATACAGTATGCCATTCGCTACAATAATGATGGGGAACATTATCCTCTTTACATAATACACAGCTTTACCGCTTGGTGGCGTAAAGGCCAGCACTTTTTTCTCGCTATCTCTGCTTCAAGGAGACAAAGTTATTTTTCCTCAGCATAGCTTCTGCCTAGAAGAATACTTTTCGCTTATTTTCGACTTTTTCATTAGTAAACTTTTTCCACTAGGCGTAGAATTATATCATGTTTTCCTCTACAGTATATTTCTTCTATTAACAGTTCGATTTGAAAATATTTTTCTCTGATATCTTCCTGCTATGAGAAACTTGTGCTATTAACGTGTTCTATTTATTAATTTTCGGAACATACATTTTAACCGGTTGTTGAAGAGTAAGTAGGTGTTCCTATTTCTGGGTGTTTTTTTCTAACCAGTACCGTTCGGGTGGACGTCAAGTAATTTTTCTTCCTATACTTCCAATCGAAAAACTTCTGTACACATTTGCTTCACAGTTAATGCGTTCCCAAGGATGAAAATTTGAACATCGATTAAAATAGCTTTATTTTATAACATGGAATACTTAATATTTTCTAAAACATAACCACAATTATGCAATCCAACATTTGTCTACTGACGTCATCAAACTACAGGTCGCGCCATCTTTTTTCTGGTTTCAAAACCAATAAAGGGAAAATTATTGATTTTTAATATAATTATGGTTATGTTTAGAAAATATGAAGTATTCCAAGTTATGAAATGAAGCTATTTTAATCGATGTTCAAAGTTTCATCCTTGGGAACGCATTGATTGTGAAGAAAATGTGTACAGAAGTTTTTCCATTGGAAGTATAGGAAGCAAAATTACTTGACGTCCACCTTAACGGTACTGGTTACAAAAAAAAAATCAAGCGGATTTTTATAAAACACCCAGAAATAGGAACAGCTACTTACTTCAACAACCGGCTAAAATGTAAATTGCGAAAATTAATAAATAGCACACGTTAATAGCACAAGTTTCACATAGCAGAAGGAAGGTATCAGAGAAAAATATTTTCAAATCGGACAGTTAAAAGAAGAAATATACTGTAGAAGAAAACATGATATAATTCTACGCCTAGTGGAAAAAATTTACTAATGGAAAAATTGAAAATAAGCGAGAAGTATTCTTCATGGCAGAAGCTATGCTGAGGAAAAATAACTGTCTCCGTGAAGCAGAGATAGCGAGAAAAAGGTTTTGAACTTTACGCCACCTAGCGGGAAAGCTGTGTATTATTTAAAGAGGATAATGCTCCCCATCTTTATTGTAGCGAATGGCATACTGTAAAAAAGAAATTTCTCAGAAAGGTTTTAAAAGGCGAGATACAGCTGCACACAGAAGTACAACTACATTGGTAGCCCCTCTGCAGTCTCCGCAGCAACCTAGACTCCCCTGGTTCAGCAGGTCAATCGCCGCCTAACACCTTTTTGCCGACTCAAGCCTTAAACTTTGAATAACTGTGATAAATTTTGTTCGCGTCGGAAAGAATTCAAAAGTCGTGCTCGTTACAACCGAAAATTGGATGTTATATTAGTTGTTTTATAAAGCAATAATCGTTTTTCAGATATGCGATATATACGTACGGTAATCTACGTAGTAATAAACTGCTGTTTGTGAAAATTGTAACACCATGAAGGAATGATCGTAATCACTTCAAGTGCAGAGTCATTGTGCATGCCTGGGCCCGGCAGCGCTCTCTGGACAGTCGAGTGAGGGATAAGAGATGGCTGTTTAGGATGCACACCGGTTCTGCATCGCGGACAGCGAGTTGTAAAAGGGTCTCCAAAATTCAATAGTGCCTCGGCCTCGACGAAGGGTACAAGGTTACCATACGACAGAGTTTGAACGGGGGCGAATGATTGGTCTGCGTGAAGGTGCATTCTCGTATCGCGACATTGCGGCTAGGACGAGACTTAACGCCACGATTGTGATGCGCGTGTAGCGGCAGTGGACCGAGGAGAACCAGGTGCATCGACAATCTTGCAGTCGACCGTGAAATGCGACGACACAGCGGGATGACCGACACCTCGTCCACATGGCAGTGGCGAACCTTTTCGCTTCTTCGCAAATGTTAGCACAAGAATGGAACACTGCACGAGGTGTGGCATTGTCTGGCTACACAGTTCGACGCCGTTTTCTGCACAGAAGACAGGTTGCATGCATCCCTTTGCGGCGGATTCCTTTGACTCTGAACCTCAGACTGCGATGGGGTTTTCAATACAGATAATCTGTGCCGATTGGCAACCTGTCTTGTTTTCGGACGAGTCCCGATTGAACTTGGACTTCCATGATGGCAGCTTACGCATTAGACGGTATTGTTTTGAGCGCCTTCTACCAGTATGCATAGTCGAGCGTCATATGGGTCAAACGCCAAGTATGATGGTGTGGGGGACCATTGGGTACCATTCGCGATCACGGCTGCTACGACTCGAGGGCAATCTCAACAGCGACTGCTACATCAAGGACGTTGTACAGGAAGAAGTCATACTCTTACCTCAGAGCACTCCTGGCGCTATATTCCAGCAGGACAATGCCCGACCATATGTTTTAAGGAATGTTCGAGCCCTCTTTGCTGCACAGCAGATACCGCTTCTTCCCTGGAATGCAGGTTCACCAGACATGTCACCTACTGAACATGTCTGGTATATGGTCACTCGACAACTGGCCCATCAAAGCCATCCAGCGGTCAGTACCAATGGTCTAATGACTCTCATACATGCCACCTGGCAAGCGATTAACCAGGACACCATCCAACGCCTTTTCGATTTAACGCCACGCCGGCGTCTAGAAGCTCTCATTGCAGCTCGTGGAGGCTTCACGAGATACTTATTTTTGCAGGTAAATTTTATTGTATTGTTCTAAAAATGAAATCACTTATTCACAGTTATATCAGATCTGTGGTATGAATTTCATTCGAATCGCATGGTTCCTTTATGGTGTTGCAATTTTCACAAACAGTAGTGCATGAAGTATTGTTCTGAAACGTGCATGGCGATGTTATATATCAAATGAAAAAAACAAAGGTTAGCAGTTTTGTGTTTCCCTTCCTTCTTTCTTGCCTGGTTTTTTATGACACACCTACTTGCCTAGTTTTTGATGAGATATCAGAGTTTCCGTGAGGCATAAATACAAATCTAAAGTTAAAAATCAACTGTTTTCGATATGCCAACGTTGAAAAAACGAAAGTTCATTTTATCTGAAAAATGAAACAGAAAACAAAATAATGTTGTCATTTAGAGTATCCGGTTAACACAAAGAGCAGCAATAGTTCCAAAGAAGAAAGACAGAACAAAAAAAAAATTTCTGTGCTTTGAAACAAAGGAAGTCGGAAACCTTTGTTTTGAGACGAAAGGACAACAATCATGTTTTCTAAAGTTACTATTCCAAGTTCTCCCTTGAAAGTTCCTTCTTAGATTTCCCGAAAGCGATTTATCTTTTTTTAGATTTAGTGACAATTTTTCCTGTTAAAATTGATTAACATGCTCTACCACATAGAGCTACATTTTTCTATCTTTTAAAATAAAAAAATACTTATTGCCATCGATAACTTACTGCAACTCATTTTTAAATGGTTTCATTTCTGGTGGATTTCTTCTACTTTTACGTTTGAATACAAAAACATGCGTTGTGTTAGGACGCAAAGAAATCTATAAACAACGTTCTCCGTAAATAATATAGCAAATGCACTTACCAATCTTAAATTTTTTGAGTTGTAGTCGGCTTTATGAGGACACTCAATTTTTTGAGATGCAGTCGGCTTATAACAACACGGTTTTAGAATATTTCGGCATCCTAATGATAAACATGGCTCTTCTGCGATGTTTCGCCAATTTATGCCAAACTGAAATCGGGGGAAGAGGGCAGGACACACTTTGTATCTCCTAATATCAGAGGTTTTCATACTATGCCCACTCGAAGGTAGTATAAAACTGCAAATTTTTTCAAAGTCCATTTAAAGCGCGAGAGCATTTTGTAATGTTCCTTTTGAAGAGTATTTGAATTTAACCTTCTATTTGAGTTTCTGTTTTCTTATGTAAATTCAGTTTCCCTTTCCGTTAACATTTTCTATCTTAGCGACACATCGCTTTTCTCGAAGAGCTTTTCAATTTGGCATCACTGACGATGAATCGGAGCAACAAATAATATGCCCAATGGTACGAGTCTGTCTGTTCTTTGTTTTTTCTTTAATTCAAGGTTTAACAACAACCGTGAGCAGCTTAATGGGCTATACGCAGTCGCCCGTCCCTAATTTTGGGCCATTGGTTCCAAGGAAGGGACACATCCAATGCCGTAAGACAAGCACAACATCCATGCCTCACCGGGATTCGAACCCAGCCCCTTCTGGGACGAATGGTCACACGCCAGTGCTCAGACCGCTGCTCCACCGACGCGGCCGAGTTTGTCTGTGCTTATTAAAGTTTTGCAGTAGATGCGATTTGTCACATTTTTGAGCTACGCTGGTATCTTCTAAAATTGTTGATTTGCCACTAAGTATCGATACTTTTATTTATCCACACAGCATAGCTCGCTCCCCCACCACCACAAAGGAATGGAACTACCTGTGGGTGGTTCCATTCCTCTGTGGTGGTGGTGGAGGTGGGGGGGGGGGTCTTGTCCCCACTACTCGTTCGCGCCGATCAGTTCATTCGCGCCAACTCAATAGAATTAAATCAAAACAACAAACAATAAGAGATACTAAGTCCTAACATTGAGCGGTGCATGTAAGTAGGTGGATTAATTTTAATAATATTTTCGTAGAACCAATGAAAGATGATATGTGACTTAAAAAAGTAAATTTTTACTGAGGTATGGCGGCGGCAATAGTAAATATTTCTACTTTAATTTTCAAAAACAATATTCATTTTTATTGTTCTTTTCGTTATTCGAAATATACGAATCACAGCCTATGACAAACAAAATAAACAACAAATTATCGTTGACTGGTATTGTTGAACTGATACGAGTTTTCACCGGAGACTCAGTCCAGAATCGGCGTAAAATTTAAGATGTTCCAAGTAAAGCTGTCTTCTGCAGTTCTCTAGGTGGTATATCAGAAAGCTGCAATTTTTGAAAATGATTCATAAAATGTTTTGACATTGTTCCAAATGCCCCGATGACAATGGAAACTGCCGTTGTGTGTTTAGTCCATAACCGGGTAACTTCTATGGCCAGGTCTCTATATTTAGTCATTTTTTCCAGTTCTTTTTCAACGACTCTGGCATCTCCAGGGATCGCTATATCAATTATTAAAAAATATTAAAAAAAGAAAACAATAGAGCACTGCACCAGGTGTGGCATTGTCGGGCTTCACAGTTCGACGTCGTTTTCTGCACATAGAACTGGCTGCGTGCTTCACTTTGCGCGGATTCCTCTGACTCTGAACCATGGACGCCTCAGGCTGCAATGGGGTTTTCAATACATACAGACAATGGTGTGCCGATTGGCAACATGTCGTGTTTACGGACGAGGACCGATTCAACTTGGACTAACATGATGGCAGCATACGTATTATACGATATTGTTGTGAGCGCATTCTGCCAGCATGCATTGTCGAGCGTCACACGGGTCGAACACTAAATGTGATGGTGTGTTATTATTATTATTATTATTATTATTATTATTATTAATATTGTTGTTCAGATTTATGCGAACGTAAGAAACGACCCTTACAACGCTGAAATGTGATGTAGCTATAAAAGTCCATCTGAGCATGCGCAAGCTAAAAACAAAAAAACAAAACAAAGAAATTCAGCTAAAATCTTACTTTCTTTATTTAATGACCACTATAAGAAACTCTTAAGGCTATTATCAGTCTCATGTCCTGATTTAGGGCGACTTGTTCCAGAGGCCATGTCGGACGAATAGTTAAAACTAAGGTAGTACAGCCTTGCAATGTAACACTAAGCACCGTTTTCTATTTCCTAAATGTAAAACTAAGCCACCGTTTTTTATTCCTAAAAGTCCGTGGCTCAGTGCTGGGCCTACGTTAAATTTCAAGGCTGTGCCACCACGAAAGCCAGCACTTCAGACTTAGGCCGCATGGGAAGCGCAGCATAACATCTCTCTCTCTCTCTCTCTCTCTCTCTCTCTCTCTCTGTGTGTGTGTGTGTGTGTGTGTGTGTGTGTGTGTGTGTGTCAGTTTGCCGTTAAGAAGAGAAAAAGAGAAAACATTCTAAACCAATCCAGAAATACCTCCCATGGAATTCGTCTGTCTTCACTAATCTGCGAAGAGACAGAAATAAGATCCAAACTGTGATCCTTAAACAAAATAGTACACTAAATATTCCATGTCTGTTTCTTCTCTAGTTCAGTGGTGCCTGCGATTACTTCGTACAATGCAGCGAAATATTGTAGCACATTGTTCTTTTGGATGCGATATGCGTAAATTCATGGCACTATTCGAGGGTACTTTATTGTAAACTTACAATCTCGTGTGTAACTTTCACAAAGGCATTAAAAACCGTTTACCAAGAACTGGGATTGTTCAAGGAATCTTCGCTTTCTCTTTCTTCCCTTTTATTCCTTCAGAGCATGAATTACAAAGGCAGCAATGGCGCGGAAAGGAAGCGAAATAAAGAACACTGGGGTTGTGTTCGATGATGTTTCATCTTCTGCTCGGACGTGCATGACGAAAAAAAATAGATCTGACTTACGGCAAAAAAAAAAAAAAAAAAAGAACAGTTCTGACTGCAACTGGGGTACGTCCCCAGCAAGGGAAAACCATACAAAAAATAAGAATCACCGGCTGTTCAGATTTCCAGTACAGAGAGAAACCCCTACTGCACTCATGGCTGATTTCGCTTTTCCCAAAGATTCACATTGAGTGCCTTTTAACGAAAGACTTTTTATCACCAAGCTAAAAAAGAAAACATTTTGTCAGAAAAATTAGCGAGCAGGAACAAAAATATTGATCCTTTCCACAGAACATGACTTTAATTTCATGTACATAGATAAATAACCTCAAGAAGGAAAGCAAAAATGAAAAAACAGAAACACTTTAACGGCGACCGAAATTTTATTTGTTTTTGTTTTGTTTTCCTAGTTCGATTAGTACGACAAAAGTCACGAGTAACATTTTACAGCTTTCTCATCTCTTTAAGTCGCTTGATTCTCATTTCTATAAATCTATGTACACTGCTAGCCACCCAAAATGCAACACCAAGAAGGAAGCATCGGATTGGCCCGAAATTCGCAGCATGAGTCGCCCGCGAGAGGACATGCAAACGACTAGCATTGCAGGGCATATGCAAATCATGTGCGTCCGGCACGCCATCGAGAAGCACTATAAGAAGGGTGCACAGAAGGCGGGGTGTAATTAGTGGAAGTGTGTTGTGCTGCTGGACCTGTGCGTGGGAAGGTTCTTGATGCCTCGTCGCAGAATACTGCAGTCCTTCCAGGTCAATGCTTGGACCATTATTATTTAATATCTACATTAATGACATTTTCAACATCGAATGTGAATCCAGCATTATCGTCTATGCAGATGACACTACAATGTTATTTAAGGGTACTAATCCAGAAGAAATAATTTTACTAAGTAATATTGAATTGCAAAAATGCGCAAATTGGTTGGCTGCTAATGAACTTGTATTAAATACAGATAAAACTAAAGCAGTTTTTTTTCCAAGACAACAAACAAGTAAACGTATTAATATGCCATTACTTCTCGACAAGAAGTCAATTAAAATAGCAAATGAGTTTACTTACTTAGGTATTAAACTTAATAATGATTTAAAATGGAATAAACACATTTCATAATCTCTTGAATAAATTATCAAAAAATATAGGAATTGTAAGTCATGTTCTGACAAATCTTACTGTTAAAACATTAAAATTAATATATTTTACTTTAGTTCATACACACCTTAACTACTGTATATTAACATGGGGTCAAACAACTCAATCTAATATTAAAAAATTACAAATACTTCAAAGCAAGTATATTAGATTATTAGATATAAAATATAGTTGTAATAATGTTATTTTTTCTCAATCATGTATACATACATATACAAAAGTTGACCCTAACAAATATAACATAATGACTATTAAACAACTATATAATTTTAACTTGGGTAAAATCATGTACAAAAGAATAAAAAATAATATAGAGCAGGAATTAATTAAAATATCTACATATACGAATCAATATGATACAAGAAATCAACAGGCACTTATACCAGTGCTCCCTAAAACTTTAACTATAAAACAAAGTTTAAATTATTGTGGGCCGGCGTTTTGGAATTCATTGCCCAGAGAACTGACATTGATTAATAACTTTAACTTCTATAAGAAAAAATTAAAAGCATACCTTTTAATTTTTTCTTATAGAAGTTAAAGTTATTATTTAAGGGAATAACAGGGTGGGGAGGGGGGAGAGAAAGAGTTATACTAATGGCTGGTGGTGTACATTGCTGTACTTGACTTGTAAATTTCCTTCAGGGAGCTCTGGGCTAGACAGGACTCAATGAGGCCTTTTCCTGGAGATTCCTTGCTGTTATTTTATAACTGTCAATAATTGTTATCATTATTCAATAACCTGTAACAGCAGAAATAATAAAATGAAATGAAACGTTTCGGAGTTCGACAGAGGACGAATAGTCGCTTATCGCGACAGTGGTTCATCGTACCGAGACAACGGCGCCCGTGTGGGACGACATCCAGCCACAGTGAGGCGAGTATGGATTCGGTGGGTGCAGGAGTGACGGATGGACCGACGTGAGCGATTCCCGCAGCTGCGGCACACTACCGAACGAGAGGACTGGCATGTTATGCAACGGGCATTGACGGCTCGCAACGCCACATCACGAACGTTAGCGCAGGAATTAGGGTGTGTTGCCCAACAACTTGTATCAGCACGTACCGTTCGACGTCGTCTGCAGGAGCGGGGACTTGTCGCACGGCGCCTATTGCTCCGATTACCAGCTTATTTACGTGCGTCATTTTTTCTTAGCAGACAATATTTAACTGAAGCAGATGTTCCCTTCGTGTTCATTTAATTGCAGAAGTTCGAAGAACTGAAACTGGCCACTTTTGCCGGTTTCAGTTCTTCGAACTTCTGTAATTTCTTATCAAAAACGTTCGAAAAATATGTAAACATCCTCTGTGTCTTAGAAATCCGAAAATTTCGGACGTACCCTAGTCAAAACAATCTCCGCTTCATCGTATCGTCGACGACCATTTATCATCCATGTATGAATGGACCCAAAATAGAATCTTCGTTTTTTGTTATTGTACATGCTTATATATATAAGTGGATGAAATTCGAAAGTATGCAGGGGTGACATGGAGGAGACTGGCACAAGACAGACCGTTGTGGAGGAAACTTGGGGAGACCTTCGTCCAGCAGTGGATTGATAATGGTTGACAATGATGATGATGATGATATATATATTTTTTACGAATAATTGGGAACTCACTTTAATAGACGGATATATTTTTATCACTTCCCAATATGTTGGGAGATGTTTTCTCCGGAACAATTTTTATCTGCATCTTCAATATTTTGGGCCACCCTCATAAAGATATCTTGTATGCGCCACTGGCACCACGCATAAATCATCTAGGACTCGAACCCGCATACATCTCACGCAAATACAAACTACCGCCCTGCATCACTCTGCCACATCGGCAGCAGATATCTGTTGCAAAGTGAAGATAGCGATATGAACCTTTACATTTCGCCAAACAACTTTATTCCTGTGTTTGCAGAATTCTGTGCCACACATTCGGAATTTCTTTAGCGGCTTTTTGTTTCGGGGTTCTGCAGGAGCAAAACCACTCCGGAAAAGTGATTCAGGACTCCAAACGATATTTCATTTTATTTCGGAGCTGTGATAGTTAAGGTTTGAATTGCAAGTAATATAAGGTTCACTTGTTGAAATAAATGTCTGCAAATGTTCATAATGACCTCCGTGAACATACATCACACTCTGTCAAAATTGGAATCAAACGACCAGGGAAAGAATCAGCATGATAACTTACGAACAGTTCCGCGTCTTTATTTTGTCCTGCGTCAGGTAATTCATTCAATGTATTCACTAATGATTATATTCGCTCGTTGAAAACTTCGATTTCAATGGCTTGTGGAATAATAAAATAATAAGGGTGAAACATCTGCTTTTCAACAACAACTCTCGTACATAAATCTCAACAATATATTTCGCTATATCGAGTACATATATATACTGTATATACACTGACGGAAAAAAAAAATCCCAACACCAAGAGGGGGTTGTGTTAGATAAACGACAGTTGGTAGGCGGTGAGAGTACATCTGTAAGATGACGTCTATGCAAATTTCGCGCTCGGCGCATACGTGTGGCGCTAGTAGTGCTCCTCAGAACATGCAAAGCAGGTTTGCTGTAAATACGCGCTGTAACGTTCGTGAGCGTTAGTTATAGTTGAGATTCAACGTAGTGTGTTGATGTTATTCAAGAATGCCTTTAAGAAGACGAAGAAGCCATTATCAACAGCTCACGGAGTTTGAACGAGGTCGTGTAATAGGGCTACGAGAAGGTGGATTTTCTTTCCGCAATATTGCACAACGACTTGTCAGGAATGTAGCCACTGTGCATGATTGTTGGCAGTGGTGGTCAAGGGAAGGTACTGCCTCAAGAAGACCGGGTTCCGGCCGGCCACGTGGCACTACTGAGAGAAAAGACCGCCGTGTACGGCGTATGGCCGTGGCGCATCGTAACGCGTCTGCGGCAGCAATTCGAGCTGCAGTTGCCACCACAGTGACACAACGAACTGTTACAAATCGGTTACTTGAAGGACAGCTCCGAACCAGACTCCCTGTAGCGTGCATTCCACTTACTCCAAACCACTGCCGTTTGCGACGTCAGTGGTGTCAAGCTAGAGCTCATTGGAGGACGGAAGTGGAGATCTGTTTTGTTTTCTGATGAAAGCCGGTTCTGCTTGGGTGCCAGCGATGGCCGTGTGTTGGTTAGATGGAGGCCAGGTGAGCGCCTGCAACCAAGCTGTCTGCGGCCGAGACACACGAGACCTACACCTGGAGTTATGGTCTGGGGAGCAATTTTCTATGACAGCAAGAGCACTCTCGTGGTTATCCCACGCACCCTGACGGCACAGTTGTAGGTCGGTCTGGTGATTCAACCTGTTGTGCTGCCATTCATGAACCGCATTCCAGGGGTGTTTTCCATCAGGATAACGCTCGCCCGCATACCGCTGTTGTACCCCAACATGCTCTACAGATTGTCGACATGTTACCGTGGCCTGCTAGATCACCAGATCTTTCTCCAATCGAGCACGTATGAGACATCATTGGACGACAACTCCAGCGAACCCCCAAACAGCATTAACCGTCCCTATATTGACCGACCAAGTGCAGCAGGCATGGAACTCCATCCCACAAACTGACATCCAGCAACTGTACGACACAATGCATGGACGTTTGCGTGCTTGCATTCAACATTCTGGCAGTTACACCGGTTATTAATGTACCAGCATTTCACATTTTAAATGGCTCTTCTCGCGCTTACATTAAGCTGTGATCTTGAAACCTTAATCGATTAAATATGTTACCTATACAAATGTATTGCCGCCATTTCATTCCTCTACAACTATATTTTCGTGGTGTTGGGATTTTTTTCCGTCAGTGTATATATACATGTTTACACACTATTTTTTTTACAAAAGTCACCGGACACCAAGAATAGAAACCAAACAGAGCATTTATTGACATACATTAGTACGGTTTCGGTCCACCTTTGGCTTTAATGAATGCACTGACCCTTCGAGACCTGCTTTCGACAAGGTCTTGGAACACATTGGTAGGTATACCTACCACTCAGTACCCAATGCTGCCGCTAACTGTTGCTAAGTAGTAGGCCTTGGTTCCAAACTTCCTATGCGGCGCTCTAATTCATTCCATAGATGATCTATGGGATTACGATAAGGAGCTCTGTGCTGGCCAGTCCACACATGATACGGAATCATCGTCAAACCACGTCGTAACAATTCTTGCTTTATGGCTGCATGCCACGTGCGGGCGCGCATTGTCCTATTGAAACGTGACCGCTGGCAGGTCCTGCAGCTAAGGGAGGACTACAGGCTCCAAAATATCGGAGATGTAGCGGTGGCTGTTGAGTGTACCGGCGATGCGTACCAGGGGTGTGCGGGTGCCGTATCCATTTGCGCCCCAAACCATAACGCCAGGCGACGGACCGGTATGGCGATACATAGTGCAGACGTCATACAGTCTCTCGCCGCGGTGCCGCCACACGCGGATCCGACCATCGTGGTGTTGCAGGCAGAAGCGGGATTCGTCGGAGAAGACAATGTCGTGCCATTCCGTAGTCCAGGTGCGGCGTTCAACGGCCCACTGCCGCCGCACTCGCGGGTGGTGTAACGTCAATTGTAATTGGAGCAATGGGCGCCGTGCGGCAAGTCCCCGCTCCTGCAGACGACGTCGAACGGTACCTGCTGACACAGGTTGTTGCGCAACACACCATAATTCTTGCGCTAACGTTCGTTATGTGGCGGTGCGAGCCGTCAATGCCCGCCGCACAACATGCCGGTCCTTTCGACCGGTGCTTTGCCGCGGCTGCGGCAATCGCTCAGATCGGTCCGTCCGTCCGTCCCTCCAGCACCCACCGAATCCATACTCGCCTCACTGTGGCTGGATGTCGTCCCACACGGACGCCGATATCTCGGTACGATAAGCCGCTGTCGCGAGAAGCCACTATTCGTCCTCTGTCGAACTCCGAAACGTGCTGGAATGACTGCCGTATTCTGCGACGAGGCATCAGGAAGCTTCCCACGCGCAGGTCCAGCAGCACAACACACTTCCACTACTTACACCCCGCCTTCTGTGCACCCTTCTTATAGTGCTTCTCGGTGGCGTGCTGGGCGCACGTGATTTGCATATGCCCTGCAATGCTAATCGTTTGCATGTCCTCTCGCGGGCGACGCATGCTGCGAATATCGGGCCAATCGGATGCTTCGTTCTTGGGGTTGCATTTTGGGTGGCCAGCAGTGTATATATATATCAAACGAAAGTAATTTGATGAAGAAATTAATAAGCGTATAAAATTTGGTTGGATAACTTTGGGAAGAAGCAGCACGACTTTCAAGGGCAATAAAAGAAAACTTTTAAACTCTGCATCTTTCCAATGATTATGTACGGAGCAGAGACATGCACCTTAACTAAAAAAACATAAAAAGATTGTAGACAATTGTAAGAAGCATGCAGAAATGCATGTTTTGAAGCAGGAAAGATAAGAAGAGGAACTCGTGGATAAGGCAAATGACAAGAGTGAAAGAAATAATGATCAGACTAAAATCCTTGAAGTAGCAATGGGCTGCACATGTTGCCAGAAGAAGGGGCCACCGATGGACACCCGAAGTTTTAGACTGGATTTCAAGGGACAGGAGAAGATCCGAAGAAAACCACGTGGGAGATGGTTGGATAAAATTCCAAAGCATGTCGGAGTGACATGTAGGAGACGGGATCAAGACAGACCAGTGTGGAAGAAAAAAGAAAGAAAGATAGTAAGGTGAAGCTATATAAGAAGAGAAACTTGTTGATCAGCAAACTGAGAAGAGTTGAAAACATCATTAACTAAGTAAATACCTGAAATGGCAATGGCTGGACATAATGGCAGAAGAAAGGATTACCGATGAACAACGAAAAATTAGACTGGTTACCAAGGAACAAAAAAAACATAGAAGAAGAACACCAAGTGGGAGATGGGTGGATGAAATTCGTAAGTATGCCCAAGTGAAATGAAGACCAGCTCAAGGTAGACAGTCGTGGAAGAAATTCTGGGAAATCTGCATCCAGCAGTAGATTTATAATGGTTGACCGATGGGGATGACGATATGTACATTACCTCCCAAAGAGTTTTTCCAAGTATATATACACTGAAGTGCCAGAAAAACTGGTACATCAGTCTAATACTTGTTAGGCCCCCACGGGAGCGCAGGACTGCAGAAATACGACGGGGCATGAACGCCACTAGCTTCTGGAAATATGCTGTAGGCAATGCACACCATACTTCCTGCAGAGCATTTCGAAATTCGGGTGTATTCCGTGGTCTTGGATTCCTGTGATCGATAGCGCGTTGCATGGCATCCCAAATGTGTTCTATCACGTTCAGATCTGGGGACTTGGATGGGAATGGCAACACCTCAAACTCAGATGAATGCTTCTTTAACCACAATGTGGCGTCCCGACATTTGTGTGGAGGTGCATTGTTCTGTTGGAACAGGCCCAACCATCAGCATTAATGCAGGACATGAACGGGTGTACCTCGTCAGAAAGGATGCGCACATAGCGTTGGCCGGTCTCAAACGTTTGTAGACGTACCAAGGCATGGGTCCCAGTGAAGTCCAACTAAACACACCCCATACCATGACGGACTCTCAAACCAGCCGGTACAGTTCCCTGTTGACAGGCGGGATCCATTGCTTCATGGGGTTTGCGCCACACAAGAACCTTCCATCTGCCAGATACAGTTGGAAACGCGACTCCTCTGACCAGGCTACTTGGTTCCAGTCATCAAGTGTCCAGTGGCGGTGTTGCCGTGCCCACACGGCTCGGCAGCACCACACGGCCCGACAATGTGGAATCATGGTGTGGGGTGCTATCAGCGCCATCATCCGCTCACCGCTGGTACGCATTGAGGTCACACTGACGGCACGCCGCAATGTTGAAGAGGTGCTGCGGCCCACGTGGCACTACCCTATAAGCAGGCATCCCAAACGCCGATTTTCAACAGGATAACGCCCGGCCGCATACCGCTCGGATCATCCTGAATGCTTTACACGGTGTGCGGATGCTTCCATGGCCAGCACGTTCCCCCATCCTCTCGCGCATCGAGCATCTGTGTGACACGATTGGACGTCGTCTGAGTACCCTCCCACCCCTCAAAATGAAAATGAACTGTGGACTCGGATCAACACCACGTGGTACACGACACCCCACGACTCTATTCGGACTCTCATTGCCTCCATGCCGCATCCATTCAACGCTGTATCGCCAAAAATGGGGGCTAAACTCCTTATTGATCACCCTGTATATTCGGCCACTGGAGCCAAGTCTATATGTGATAATTAAATCATTTGTTCAGAACCTACGTGGCTATCTGTGTGTGCAGTTTGGTCAGTTTTCGAGCATTCCTTCGTGGTGTGGCATTTTCTGGTCAGGCGTGATTTTTTCGTTTGTAGGGTGCACAGGTGGAATTACTCCCACACAATTATTCAATTCTGTTAAAATCAGAATATACAGATTGCATCTTAAACGTTACACCCGGGCACCGTCAGAAAGAGTTCAGCTGCAATATAATAATATTATTTATTTAACATTTTATGTTTTAAATATACTAACACGCATTGTGACCAAAAGTTGTCATGATTAATTTAAATCATCACAGGTGTGCAAATCTAATTGTTTTTTTGGAGAAATGGCGTCTTAAATAACTTTTCGCAGGGGCGCTCCAGTTAAAGCTACGCATAAAGTCATTCTTTAAAGTCTTACAGTTTGTAATAAGATTTACTTTCGAAAAACATAAAAGTAGAACTATCGCATTTTTCCTTCCGCAGAAGGCAAAATGTAAAGCATACAAACACAGAGAATAAAGAATTTATTTCGAAGTACCGTGTCTGGTAGAAACAATGACATTGCTGTTGACAGTTCGCGACCGGAATTTCTATGTGGTGGCAACTATTTTCAAATTTTGGAGTCATCTGGTATAGAACAAATATCTTCCTGTCTTTGTCTTTTATTTCCCTATTTTTGTTCTCATTGGTAATTTAAAATCCGCATTAAATTTTAAATTTCTTATCAAATTTACTGAACTGTAGTATGTGCCTTTTGTTTCGCTCAAAGCAAAGAATATTCAGTGTCCCATTCCTTAAGAATGAAAGAGAAATGATTTGTGATAAAATCTCACGTAGGATGTATTTTATTTTCATCTTCCAAAAGAAACAAAAGGAGGAAAGTAAAATGGTAAGAAAATGTCAACTAAAACCCTAAAAGCCACTTCTTCCAGCTTCGCGCATTTGCGCATCGCTCTTGCAATGTCTGCGAGACGCAATGCCACGAGCAGCATTCTTGGATATATCCAGCGTGTGTCTCTGGAGAGTTGAAGGAAGCTTCTGTCAGAGAAGATCCTATTTCCTCAGTTCCGACACATTTCATTTCCGCTCCTGGAGAAAACCAGGAGGCGCAAAAAACCCGCAGAACATGGAACTTGAGATAAAAACCTTGTTTACACTAAGTAAAAGAAGAGGAGAAGCATACATCCTGAAAATATGTGCGTACACTTTTAGTCTCACATTTGCTTTAAGCAACATATTATTTATTTTCCAGTTGGATACATTAGCATTCTAATTTTCCTGTACAGTGGAACACCGATTTATTATGCTATGCTGAGCCACGCCTGCTCTGCATAAAAAAAACGTATAAAAAAATATAGCATGTCGACTCAAATATACAGAGTGGCCTGTTGGTTAGAAATACCTACAGAACTGCTTTCGTCCTTCAGAACATAACTAAAACGCCTCGGCATGATTCGACAGACTTTTGGTAAAGTTCAAGTGAAACAGTGGCCCACACACATATATAGTATCATCTATCAGTTCATATGGACTGAATGACAGTGTTACCTGACGGCTGGTAACTTGTTTTACTTCATCCTATAAATCATGCATGAGACTGAGATCCGGGAACTACGGTGGCTAATAAAAAAGGTAAAGTGTCCACCATGTTCCTGAAACCTCTCCGACACAGTGTGTTGCAGAGTTCTTTACAGGTTTCACGCTATGTCTTTACCTACTGCAGCATTATTTGCAGGTTCCTTTACAGTAAAGCTTTGCCTATTGCAGTGTTATTTACAGGGTTCACTTTATGTCTTTACTCACTGCAGTGTCCTCTATATTTCTAGGATTCACTTGAGTAGTATTTTCTAGATTTCAATTAAATATTAATGTTTCATAGGATTCACTTAAGTGCTAGCATTTTTCCTAGGGTTGACTTAGGTACTAGTATTTTCTGCGGTTCACTTAAGTATTAGTATATTCCATTTCTCCTAAGTACTAGTATTTTCTAGGATACAATTAAATATTAGCGTTTTGTAGGGTAGCAGTGCTTTCTAGTGTTCAAAAAAGTACTAGTTTCTTCTAAGGTTCACTTAAGTACTAGTATTTTCTGTGGTTCTCTTAAGAATTAGTATTTTTCATTATTCTTGAGTACTAGTGTTTTCTAGGATCCAACTAGATATTAGTGGTTCATAGGTTAACCTAAGTAACAGTGTTTTCTAGTGTTCAAAAAGTACTAGTTTCTTCTAAGGTTCACTTAAGTACCAGTGTTCTGTGGTTCTCTTAAGTACTAGTATTTTCCATTTCTCTTAAGTGCTAGTGTTTTCTAGGATTCAATTAGATATTAGTGTTTCATGGGGTTAGCCAAATTAGCAGTGTTATCTAGTGTTCAAAGAAAGTGCTAGTTTCTTCAAAGGTTTACTTAAGTACTAGTGTTTTCATTGGTTCTCTTAAGTATTAGTATTTTCCATTTCTCTTAAATACGAATGTTTTCTATGTTCCAATTAGATAATAGCGTTTCATGGGGTTAACGGTTAACCTAAGTAGCAGTGTTTTGTAGGGTTCACTTAAGTACCAGTGTTTCCTAGGGTTCAATTAAGTACCAGTGTTTTCTAGGGTTCACTTAAGTACCAGTATTTTCTAGGGTTCACTTAGATAACAGTATTTTCCCGGTGTTCTAACCCCGAAGAATACTATATTACTGGTGTTCGAACCCCGATCCTGCCGGCCATCTACTCTGTGGTTTTTCCGGGGTTTTCCGCAGCCTCCCCGTGTTTGTGGACGCGAATACGTAAATGATTCCCTCTGCAGTTGGCCCCAGACGCCCTTTGTTCCTGGACACCCCTTTCCCACGATGCCTGGGTTTACCAAATTAGTGTCGATGCTCTGGTAGTAAAAAACTGTAAGAAGAATCAAATCTGAAGTCACATGGCTTCAGGCACCTACGGGACTATTTCCCATGGCTGTTGATGATGACGATTTTCCACGCAGCACTTAAAAACAAGTGTTTTTAGTTTTTAGTCTTCAATTAAATACGAATGCTTTCTAGAGTCCACTTGAATTATAGTATTTTCTAAAGTTCACTTAGATACTAATGTTTTTTACTGTGCATTTAAGTACTAGTGTTTTCTATGGTTCGCGTAAGTACTTGTGTTTTCTAGGATTTATTTAACTGTTAGTAGAAAAACGACAGGGAACAAGTCACTTATAGTCAAATCCTCGGAGACTGTTTATTCATTGTAGCTGAGCTTACGTGTTACATCACCATTACTCGAGGAAGATGTAAGGCTTAAATATGCAAACTTTACACACCAACACCGTATAACAGACATAAGTCTGAATGTAGTTAAAAACTTAATTACACATACTATACCCATTCCCTAGACGACGAATATACTGTTGAACTTGAACAATGCAATAGCAGAATTAATAGATGAAAACAACATTACCGTGGCACCGAGGCTGATCAGTTCTTTTCACAAGATGCTCGGCCCGTAGTTTGTCTTAGCTGACTGCCGGTCACAACTTAGGGAAGAAACTCTTGGAAGTTCTGACGTGACGTGAACGTCACGTCAGAACTTCCAAGAGTGAACGTCACACGTGAACGTCACGGGAAACATAACTAAAGGCAACCGAAATTTACATAATTGAAAGTCAACAAAAATGACGTGCTAAAGATTATATAGAATAGTATACCTCACACCCCTAGAAAGTAGACGATAATATTCGTTGGACGAAGTTTTGCACGAACGATGTTTGAATACGATTGGGAATTCAGGAGTTCGTCCACTCAAATCAAGGACACACATCATTGCACCATCTCTGCAGGCCTATAGAGTGGTGACCATTCAAGGAAGATCCATGTCTCCAAATTCAATTCTCACCTTCCCATCATCGGCATGGAGCAGCTAAAAATGAAAATGAGGTACCAACGGCAGAGCGGAACGAGGCGCGGCTTCAAGGTATTTGCTTAAGATAGACCAGGACGAAGCATGTGTGGTGTGTTTGTCTGGCTGAGCTTTGATCCTTCCCTCGAACTAGTGAACCTGAATTAGTGACGGAAGACTGCTTGTAGCCATTAGAGATGTTCATGTTGGGCGATAACCTCCACCTCCTAAAAAATCAATTCGTCAGTTCACGTGGCCTTCTTCCAGTCATTTAGGATTCACCATCAGAGCTTCGTAGAGCACTGGAAACGATTTGATTTGCACGCTCTGCTTAGCAGGTATGCACGCACAGGTATTTCAGATGTTGTTCCACAGACGGTCACTCTCCACACAATTTAGCACTGACTTTGAACCGAATTCTTTGCTATGTGACTCATTGTTAAACACTTGTGAACCCCTATCCTCCTGTCCCTTCCAGAATCGACTACCTGCTTCGGAACCGTAAGTCAGGCATTCAGTAACGAAATTTCTCCGCGTCAAACACTTTGTGTATATTTTCGCTACGGCAACTCTTCCACATCCTCAAGAGGGCAGCAGTTTTTCGTAATATCCCCAGCCCTTCTCGGAGCACCAACTATGATCTCGGAGCTCAAAATTCACGTCGCTTCTCCATTTGACCTTCAGTGACCTATACTGAACTACTATTCGGAGCATTCCTCTTCACTTAACGTGATCTATAGGCATGACGTATTAGGATATTTGCCTTAAATTATCTACTCTTCGTAATTAATTCGTGTTGTGCGTGGGCTGATCAATTAGTACACTGATTTCCATTAATTAAGGGAAAGTAAAATGTTTAAGGTCTTTCATTAACGTACGGTGAGGTACAGGTTAACAATGAAATGTTATGAATTTTTTGAAAACCTGTATCACACCGTGCGTTATTAAAATGCCTTAAAACATTTCGTAAGAAACACTTCATTCCGACAAAAATGACCATATAAAGAACCAGGGTAAACATAAGGTGTCAAAATCAAATAGCCAAAGTACCTAAATAGGGAATGTGGTCATCTCTCAAAAATGCAGGCGATGTTTCATGCTGTTGATGATAGTGTCTATAATCCCAGTAGGTAGCAAAACAATCATTGTTTGTGCAAAGCTTACCTAAGCGTTGTGGAGAAGAGTTGAGGGCAGGAAAATGTCTCCCTAAAGTATCCCAGACATTCTAGATCGGAGGAGCGGCATGCTGGTAGACTACAACTTTATGATCAAAGAAACTTATCATCATCACCTTCCCAGCTGATTTGGTTTGGCGGACTTTTTTCGGAGGAGGCGAGCCTGTGTGTTTCCAGACACTCGTTGCACGCTTCGTAAGGGCCGGTTGAAATACTGGACCCATATTTCGTCGGCAGATATTACTGTGTTTAGAAAGTTTGGATCCTTTGCAATCATTTGTTTCATCTCATGACACACCTAAACTCTGGCTAACAATTGCTCTCTCATCAGGTGATGAGGTACCCATCTACAACACACACGAAGAAGCAGTAATTTGTCGCGTAGAATACGGAATGTGGACGTTTTTGAAATATTAGTTTACGCCGCTATGTCTTCACACGTCATTCGTCGATCTTATTGCAGGATTTCCCAGACAATGTTAACAATACGCTCCGTAACAACACTTTCAGGTCGAACAGGCCTGGGAGCGAGTTCTTCCGACGATCGCCCTTTTTGGAAATCACGGTGCCATCTAAAAATCTTTGACTCAAAATTTTATCGCACAACGCATTTCACTTTTTTTACTCTGAATCACTCGCCTCCACAACTGTATGGCGAAATGCCGACGTACCTTAAATAACTGCGCAATAACAAAACCAGAACCGTCTGCCAGCGGCTAATAACTGTTGCCATAGATGCTTCCTTAATTCAGTTAGTCGTCCACGTGGGTATTCCCCCCCCTTCGCACTGTGGCCGACTCAAAAAAATACTCTTAGTATTTACGTGACGGCCTTTGTAACTTCCCCAATAACAGAACACGCCTTAGTTACCAACAACAGCAATAAATAGTGGAGCAAATCAAATCGTAGAAGCAATAGCTGTCATAAGCACGATTCACAAAACTTTAGCCGAGTTAAACAGCAGGGATAAAAAGATTTTATTTACACTTTAAAATCAACTAAAAGACAGGCAAAATCTTTCACAGCCACGACGGCCGCATCATTAGGCCTCATCAGCAACACTGGTGTGCAGGAACAGTATTATATAGTTATCTCCCGCGCACCCACCAATGCCCACAATGCATAGCGGGGCTAGTTCAGGTTGCCAGAAAACAGTATGATTAACTTGAGGTTTTTACAAAGGCAGTATCTCATCATTATAAGTTTTTAACTGTGTCAATAGTCCTGGCCAAATAGAATTAACATTGATCGGCGTTTCCTCATTGTAGCACTTTTCAGAAAAATACAAAATGTATAATGTCTCTGTGAATAGTAATGTCTATTTATTACTAGCAAATGTAAGAATCCTAACCCCATCCTCGTCCGGGTAATACGTTCCGTTTACCAGAATTCTGGTTAATAATGTTGAAATAGTATTGGAACGAAACGAATATTCTTCATGTTCCGCCGTACGTAACACATGATTCTTCAAAGTGGATTCTATATAGCAGATATCCATGTTTTCCGGGGAAGTAGAACGAAGTGAGAACAAATAAACCCCAAAGCGTTCCTTTAATTGCACAGAGTCTCTGTCTTTCCGTATCACGTCAAAAATATTAGTTATTTTGATGCCGAAACCCATCGCTACCTTCCTGCAGAATCTCTTAAGGGAATTGGTGGGTAGAAGTTCATTGAAAATGGTGGCACATTTTACAACACCCAACAGTCCACCAAAATCCCGTAAAGTCCTGTTGCAGTCGCTTTTATGACTAACATAGCCCAACATTTCATCTAGCTAATTATCATTTTTGCCAAATGTAAAGAAGAAACTGGAGGTTGAAATAAGAAAACTGAAAGGGAATGTTAGATCTTGAAGCACACTATATTGACAAAGTCATCGGACACCCCTTCAAAAGCAAATGATCGGATCTGCTGCATTGTTGAGATGAGCGGTCCAGCTGCAAACGGTATAAAAACAAGCCTGCAACTGACCGCAATCATATCGCACTGTGAAGTTGAGTAAAAATGTCGCGGCGGGAGAGAACGATAAAGGAAATATTGTTGGGTGTTACATTAATGGGTTGTCCATAAGGAAAACCAAGAGGCGTTTAAAAATACCCTAGTCAATTTTTTTGGATGTACGAAATAAGTAGAAGACACAAGGCGTGCCTAAAGCAGCAAAACGTACAGGCAGACCATGAAAATCAGTGATAGAGGACGCCGAAGCTTCACGAGAGTCGTTACAGCTAATCAAAGGAGTACTGCACAAGACCTCAGTGTACAGGTGAGTAAAACTGCTGGAACTTTGGTATGTATACCTACCCTTCGCAGAGAACTTCATTCCACGGGTTGCCGTGGTCGTGCGGCTGCTCATAAAACTTTCATCTCCACTTGGAATGCTACTCGTCGTTTAGCATGGTGTAAAGAACATCTATCGTGGACCGTAGATCAATGAAAACGGGTCCAATGGACTGATGAATCCAGATACACGATCCATTAGTCTGATCGCCATGTGTGGCTATGGCGGCAGCCCAGGGAACGCTATTTACCAAGCCTCAGTGAGGTTGAGTGAAAACTAGTGTTCCTACGGTTAATTTTGGAGCTGGCATTGTACTCGTGTGGGGGTGTTTTTCGTGGTATGGTCCCGGCTCATTGGTTATCGTGGGCAAACCAGTTAACTACCACGTCTACGTCGATATTCTGGACAATTGTGCCCCACCAACTCTGTGGCTTTCAAAATTGCTTATTGAGAAACCAGAGAGGAGGGTACAGAAGGCCTGTAATTACAGTGCCAACATAAACATAATTGACGACATATGTACAGTGAATATGACAAATGTACAGATGCTGATGTGCTTTATACAATGGCAATAAAACATAGTAGATGAGTATCTTCACAGATATAAGTTGAGCTACAGAAGTGGCCGACAACAATGGTGCATGAGTAATGCACGAGAGATACACAGTGAAGAAATAATATGAACAATTCCAGTAAAAAAGTGTAACAAATACAAAGGTATAGCTAGTATACTATGTACAATGTAGTGATGCACTGGGTAGGTGCCTATGAAAGGCTAATATCAAATGAGCAAGAAATATTAATAATATGTACAACATGTGCGGTAATAGAATGGTTGATGTCAAATAGAAAGTGTAAAAGACAATGTGATAACATGAATAAGTAAAGTACAATGGTAAAAACTTTGTGGCGAATGTCACAGGTAAAAACTTTACAAGGTGCAAGTGATACAAATAAAATTACAAATGGCAAAGTAATGGAGAACAGTTCTCAAAGAAGGAGTTGTACATGTACTATGGGATCAGTAAACCAGGTTCGATTCCGTAACCAAACCCGGAAAACGCTTCTGAGAGTCAGTTGAGGCAGACGCATATGCGAGGCGCAATCGCGACAGAAGCCTGTTGCGAAAGATACAGCCCATGGCATTCTACAATTCAAGTTCACTATCTTGAACGGATATGTCAGATGGTAGCTGGATTGTGTCATCGGCTGCTATGCATAGGAGGTCTAAACGGCGAACGAATTTCGTTATCCAGCGCGGATCACCAAAGGTCTCACGAGGCACCGCTTGAAGATGAGAACGGATGATTTGCAATTGTAGAAGAACATCAGGTAGAATTGCAGTATAAGAGGACAAAATGTTTTTCGACTGTTTGTTTTAACGGGGACCTGAAAGGAAATTATATAAAACATCCCCAGTGACTGGAATTTGAGGAAGAGAAAAAGTTTTTAGAAATTGAAGAAATTCATGTGAGAGAACTGGGTCTACAGAACCAGTATCGGTATCAGTATCAAGCTCATCAGAAGCATCTGATGCAGTGTAGCCGGCTGAGCGATCGCTACGGTCAGAGCGGTCAGTCGTTGTTCGGGTGTTCTTGACATGAGCATTGTGGGTCCTTCGACGCTTTCCTCTACCCCGAGGGGAGTAGCATCAGGGTTGTCAGGTACTTTAAAATGGCTAGACGCAGTGGACCAACCAGGAAAAACAAACGATTGTACTTGAGCATCCCTCAAGTGAGGGGTGAGGGGGAGTGAACTTACAAGCGAAAGTGTGTCTGATAAAAGATGTGACGGAGAAGAATACACAGGTCCGGATTCTGCAGGTCGTTGCGAAGTCACGCGTTGACCAACGGCTGTAGTGCTACTTTTGTCTGAAGTAGCGCGTTGACCAACGGCTGTAGTGCTACTTTGTCTGAAGTCATTCGTTGACCAACGGCTGTAGTGCTACTTTTGTCTGAAGTCACTCGTTGACCAACGGCTGTAGTGCTACTTTTGTCTGAAGTAGCGCGTTGACCAACGGCTGTAGTGCTACTTTTGTCTGAAGTCATTCGTTGACCAACGGCTGTAGTGCTACTTTTATCTGAATTCACTCGTTGACCAACGGCTGTAGTGCTACTTTTATCTGAAGTCACTCGTTGACCAACGGCTGTAGTGCTATTTTTGCTTTTGGCTTGTGCTGAAGTCGTTGAGGGTACCGCTGAAGCAGACGGTGTTTGGGCTGTCGAAGTTGTAGTAGAAGTGCGATGTGGACATAAGTCACGAGGGTGTCCATAACCTTTACAGATAGAACACATAGTGCCGACAGCAATGTTGTTATCACGGATGTGCGTATCACAACGAATACTGAACTTGGGTGGAACTCGTAGCTTCGCTTCATCAGACGGAAAAACCACTCTTACATCTCGCCGTTGGCCAATAAGATAACTATCTTCCGGCTCGGTTGGAAAAGAGGAGAAGGTGGTGATTGTGCCAACTACACGTCCAACGTTTTGCGCAATGGACAGTAAAAGTTCGTCAGACATTTCTGGCGGGACTGGGGAAAAACTCAGAACACTAGGCATGTGGGAGATAGGATCAGCATTAATATGGCGGTCACCAATAGAAAGTCCATCATTTATAACTTGAAGTGCAACTTTGGGATCAGAGAAATATGCGGTTACTTTGCCATCTTTCCGGCCTACATGTATGACGGCTGACTTCGGGGAGAGTAAAAGAAGTGCTGCGCTGTACGCAGTGAGCTTAGTATTGGCAAGAGCAGGGAAGGCAACGCCGAGGTCAACTTTACTAAGAAAGTGTTGACCAGCTGGCGAAGTTGTTGGAATATCGGCGAAGAAGTTGGAGTTAGAATCACACTTCATCTGATAAGGGGCTTTGATAGAAGTCGACGCCGAAGGTGGAGAAGATTTCTTCGAAAGGAACGGCTGCATGTGGAGTGGCTGGGAAGTGTGATGACGTAGAGACCACGGATGGAAGTGAAACGTCCATCGCCTCTTCTGTCACCTGCTGGGAAGGTTGCTGGTCACCACACAGTGACGTAGAAGTAGAAGTAGGATTAGCTGATAGGGTAGCTGAACTACGCTTAGGAGAGGAGGGGCTTGTCGGAGCAGGCCCGCCATTGGTGGACGAGGAGGAAAATCGTTATTAGAAGCAAGAGCTGGGGCGTCAATCTTCGCCCGCTGTAGCCATCCGCAATGGCGAAGCAGAATTCACATCTTGGCCGACTTGGCCAAGACAATAAAACGAAGATAACTTAACAAAATGATCACTCACCGACTTGGCAGGGATACGAGCAGAGTCGTGGAACCTTCACAGGACTCATATACCCAAAAATAAATACTCGGAACACCGAAGAGAGCACAAGCAAGACGAAATGTACGGAGCAGAAAAACTGCGTGTATGTGGCAATACTATGAAACCGAACCTTGTTGGTACCAGCAAGATAATGCACCGAGCCATAAAGCAAGGACTATTACGGCGTGGTTTTATGATAATTTCTTATCGTGTGTGTGCACTGGCCAGCACAGAGCCCTGATCGTAATTCCATAGAGAACCTATTGGATGAATTAGAGCGCCGCATAAGAAGTTTGCCTACTACTGAGCTACAGTTAGCGGCAGCATTATGCACTGAATTGAAGCGCATACCTATCGCTGTGTTCCAAAACGTTGTCGAAAGCATATCTCGAAAGGTCAGTACATGCATTAAGGCCAAAGGTGGTTTCAAAATATCTTTATTCAAGGTAGAAATCAGGAGACGAACTAATAAGGACGTCTAAATACAAATAAAATACGATCAAAGATCGTTAAACTACTAAAACCTATATAAAAATATACAGCATAGTGTACAAGTTGAAAAATGGAGCAAAATTACAGCTCGTGATAAATGAACAGCGACAAGCATGTCTGGGCATTTAGGAAGGATTTTAACGCCGCCCCGGTGGCGCAGTGGTCTAAGGCGCTGGCCTCTGATCATTCGTCCGTAAGGGGTCTGGGTTCGAATCCCGGTCAGGCATGGATGTTGTGTTTGTCTTACGGCACTGGCTCTCTCCCTTCCCTGGAACCAGTGACCCTTAATTAGGGACGGGCGACTGCTTATAGCCCATTGAGTTGCTCACGGTGGTCGTTAAACCTCCAATCAAAAAAAAAAAAAAAAAAAAAAAAAGGATTTTAACAAAAAAAAAAACTTATTGCTCATAAGTGCATTGCTGTGCGATTAACAAACTTGTTCAAGAAAATATTGAGAGCTTCAGGAGACAACATTTCTCTTGGGGAAAAAAATAAAAAAAAATACAATAAGACAGTAAGGTGTAACACATCATAGTTACAAGAATGTACAGTACAAAGCAATTGACAAACTGATCATAAGACAAATCAATGAAATGATGAATATCAGGAGAAGAACAAACTTGGACTTCCTGGTGTAAATATAATATATTACCTGTTCGGCAATATTCAAAAACAATGTACAGATATACAGCACAGTGTCAACATGTTACAAATCAAAATCGGACCATATACAGAAATGTAACACTATTCTGTTGACCAGATAGAAAATGTAAGTATAATAAGAAAACACACGATGAATAAGGCTTTAACATATTCTCACTATCCATATGTAGTAATAGAAGAATGATAGTACCAAGCATCACCTCACACGAAAGAACAAAATAGGTAAAATGTTTTTCAAAATATAGTACTCATGAGTACAACACCATGCAATTGACTAACTTGTGCAAAAATAAATACAGTAAGAATCATTAGTCAACATGTCTCTTGAAAGAAGGTACGATATGACAGTGAGTTTTAACACAACATATTTACAAGGATGTACAGTACTATGCAATTTAAAAAAAAAACAAAAAAAACAACTGATTATCAGACAAATCATTGGAATGTTTAATAACAGGAAATAACTAAACTTGGACATTCTGATGCAAATAAGATGGATTACGTGTTCCGCAATATTTTGAAAACTATGTACAATTATACAGCACAGTGCAAACATGTTCGGGAAACAAAATAGAACAAAATTACAAAAAACTACACTGCAGAAACAATTTCTATGTTTATACAGCACTATGCTAATGACTAACTGCAATATGTATACTCAAAATGTAAACTAAAGACGAACTAACATGAACGTCAATGTAAGAAAAAAAAAAAAAAAAAAAAAAAGTGGACCGACACCGTACTAATGTATGTCAATAAATGCTATGTTGTGTTTCTCTTCTAGATGTCCGGTGACGTTCGTCAATATAGTGTATATAAAGGTCCCAACTGGTACTAACGGTCTATGATAAAAAAGAACCGCAATAAGAAAGACTTTCTTTCAAAGCCGAACACTCCACAAAGTAGAAAAAAAAGGAATCGAAGCTTGATGAGCATAGAGAGCACGGAGACTGTAGCTAACGGGTTGATCTGTAAAAGAATGAATTCTCAGTGTGAACTGGAATAGGTTTGAAGAATCCATAAAATTATTCGACGGATCGTTTCTTAAGTACTTAAAAGAGTTATTAATTTATTGCCACAATGCAAAACACATGGTAAATCGATTTGTTGAATTTCACCCTTTCCCTTTGAAGTGAGTGAAAAATTACCGAATAATCACAAACAGATTCTTTACAAAAGAAGCTGATCACGACATTACGCTATTTCGAGATAACATTCTAAAACTATAAAACTATTCCAGTGAAGAAGTGCTCACGAAGGAGCAAATGAGAAAATTGCGTGATGCCTCAAAAAAGATATGAGAAACTCATTGCAGATCGCAGGTGCGAAATCTCTATAACGTGCAAGGTAACGAAAGAGATTCCTGAGAAATTGATGTTTGCGGATTATTAAGCCAAGCAGGTAGCAATTCAGTTCTGCAGAAAGTGTTTTGGGGAGAACGAAATTTTCATGACTTCAGTCAATAAATGCTTTTTCAAATCACATGAAACGTCTTTTCCAGGGAAAAAAGTCAGTAAACCAAACTTTTTCGTGAGTGCGTGGTTAAACCGACGCCGTTCCTAAAGTAGGAATTGGAAGTTCGGGAAATTATTGCACCACACTTCTTACAAATTAAGTTTTCGTATGCAGTGATGCTTCCATTTTAATGATTGCGTGCATATGTACTGGTGGGTAGAAATGCTTGTTTGTTTGTATTTGAATAATTTTTTTCATGCACTTTATTTCTTTGTGTGAACCTTGTTTCTTTGTTCGTGTTCCGTTTTGATTTTGGATGCAAGTAGTGAAATTCAGACGTTTACCGTAATCGCCTAAGCCGCTTCAAAGTGTCTTTTACTTAAATCATACTTATAATGCTATTGATGACACCTTTTCACTGTATTCCATGTACCCACTTCCTTCAGGAAACGTGAAAATTTTCATCGTCATGGAGCGGGAATCGAACCGCACCTTCCGATTTCCGGTCGAGCCTACTAATCATTACATTACCCAGGACAAGGAAATTCCAAACGACTGAAATCGGGAGGTGCGGTTTCGTTTTATGCTCCAGGACGATAAAAATTTTCAAGTTTTCTGAAGGAAGGGTTACCTCCCCACTGGCGCAGTGGTCTACGCGATGGCTTCTAATCCTTCTTCCGGGATGGGTCCGGATTCAAATCCCAATGAGGCATAGATGTGTAACGTACCAGGAGATGTGACGTACCTGCCAGAAGTACGCACACGACGTAAA
Source organism: Macrothele yani (assembly GCA_039090855.1). Taxonomy (NCBI): domain Eukaryota; kingdom Metazoa; phylum Arthropoda; class Arachnida; order Araneae; family Macrothelidae; genus Macrothele; species Macrothele yani. The sequence goes on from CM077025.1 coordinate 111,474,507, forward strand.
GGCAGATATTAGTAAGAACAAACTTCCGCGTAGCTCAATTGGTAGAGCGACTTATTCCGGAATGAGGGGATCCGGGTTCGAATCCTGGCGTGGACAGAAATGACGGAGAAATTTACTTCGTTATATTGGCGCCCGAACTATCCGGATGACCCGACCGTTCAAAATCTCGCAATGGTGTGCTGTTATTTCCACACCTCGAGATAGGAAAAATAAGAGAATCCCTTCTCCAGCACTTCGAAAAAAAAAAAAAAGAAAGAAAGAAAATAAGGGGGAGATGATGTAACGTACCAGGAGATGTGACGTACCTGCCAGAAGGACGCACACGACATAAAGGCAGATAGGAATCAGAATAAAACGTCCGCGTAGCTCAATTGGTAGAGCAACTTATTCCGGAATGAGGGGACCCGGGTTCGAATCCTGGCGTGGATAGAAATGACGGAGAAATTTACTTCGTTATAGATGTTGTCTTTGCCTTACGGCACTAGCTCTCTCCCTTCCCTGGAATCAGTGGTCCTAAATTAGGGACGGGCGACTGCTTATAGCCCACTGAGTTGCTCACGGTGGCCGTTAAACCCTCAGTAAAAACATTTCTTCGGGGAAATTCGTTTCCCAATTGTATATAATCATACTTATGTAAACGAAGACTCAAAAAATATTGAGTGGTATAAATCAAGGAATACATGCCTTGGCCTAAGCTTCTACGCTTCCATCGTCAAAATAAGGTGCGTCGCATAAATATAGAGACAGTCGACTTTGCGCCGTGAACCCAATGCGAATGTAGGTAGGAAGCTGAAGCGGTACCTAATTAAACATAACCCTACAACAAACGTTTTGATCCGTCGAGATGACCGGATTGTGTGAAAAGAACACCACAAAGTGAAATAGTGTAATTTTAAAACCCAAGGGGAGGAGTATGGTAGTCATTTATAAGACTTTATCGAAATGCGGTGCGTTAACTGCCAGAAAACGGCCTGGAAGGCCTCGAATAACAACCAAACGAGATATCGTGCCGTCATGCGTTTAGTTTCATCCCAAAGGTTATCACTACGTCAAGTTTCTCGGAGTGTTGGTGTCACCGTCTCAAAGGAAACAGTTCATCGACGAATCAAGGAAAGTCGCAACTTTGTGCTCCGAAAAATACGCTGTATGCCACATCTCACGCGGCGCCACAAGGAAGCTAGATTGTTATGGGCAAGCAGCCACATGCACTGGACGGACGAGTGGATCACAACTATTTTCTTCGATGAGAAAAAGTTCAACCTGGACGGCCCTGACGGTTGGAACTGCTATTGGCATGATTTACAACGCGAGCCACGCACCTTCTTCAGCAAACAGAAAGGAGGGGGATCTGTGATGGTCTGGGGAGCTTTTGCGTTCAATGGGACAACGGATATCGCTTTTCTGCAAGGCAGGCAGAACTCCGAAACGTATCAGGACATACTCAGCAGCCACTTTCTACCGTTTGCCGAAACTCTAGAGGGTGTTGATTATCTGTTCCAGCAAGACAATGCCTCTATCCATCGGTCTGCATCAACGAAAAGCTGGTTTAACACTCATCATGTGACATTAATGGATTGGCCAGCACTCAGTCCAGATCTAAACCCTATCGAGAACCTCTCGTGTATCCTAGCTCGTGATGTGTTTGCGAATGGACTGCAGTTCTCAAGTGTGGTGGCATTGAAAGAGCAGATTGAACGAAGCTGGTACGCACTCCGTCCAGAAGACTTACATCACTTGGTGGACAGCATGCCCAATCGGGTTTTCTGTGTTATTCAGAACAACAGCTCCACTATTCGTACCGGAGGTGCTCATAACTAATAAGTCTTTATATTTTTGAGACACCGTATTTCTGTTTTTTTTCTTGTACTTGGCGTTGGAATTGTTATGTTTCCGTCAAACTATTGTGCAGCTGCGTGTCCTATGTTATTTTTGCTGTAAATATGAGGTGTACATTTCAGCTCGTTGTTGTTTCTTTTTTATTCGATAATTTGTTCTGTTTCTATATTTATGCGACGCACTATACCATTTAGGCAAATGTGACGATGGAAATGAAAAGATACTGAATGGTGCAACTTTTAATACGTCATTTTCTTGGTGTTTCTTTGTTCATGTTCCGTTTTGTTTTGGGATGCAAGTAGTGACATGCCTACAAGGAAACATTTAACGGCACAAAAAAACGAATAAATTTATGACTGCTCTTATCTGTCAAAAAAGGAATTGATTTCCGACTACGAACGGGCATTGCTGTTAAAAAAGATGTTATCCAACGTAATTCTCACAGTAGGGAACTACACAATCTACCAACAAGTAATTGGACACCCCTGCAATCGACGATATCTGCAGTCCTGATACACGTCACGGCCGCCGCCGTTAAATATCGTGTGGGAAACAACAACGCAAGCAGTCGCATGCAAGATGCCACGCGGTTCGGAGCTCTCTGATTTCGAGAAAAGTGTAAACGTCGGGTATCACAGAAACGGCCGATCCATACGTGACATATCCAGCGAGTTGAAGTACCCAAAATCGACAGTGGCCTACGTGATTGGCAAGTGAAAGATGAGAGGTGACTGTCGGAATGTGCCCCGACCCGGCAGACCCACAAAACTGGGAGTTAGAGACCGACGGGTACTGGCCAGAGAAATTCGGAAGAACCGCATCAAATCGATGGGCCATATCCGCGAGGAGTTTCAACAGGCATCCGGGAGTGTTCTTTTGATTAATACCATCCGTAAGGATGCCCATCTGCTCGGTTATCATGGACGTGCTGCCGCCCACAAGCCTTTGATCACCAAGTCCAATAGTGGTGCTCGGCTAACGTGGTGCAAAGAACGTCGACAGTGGACCGTTGAACAGTGGAAACAGGTTCTCTGGAGTGATGAATCAAGGTTCACCCTCTACCGTCCGGATGGCAGGGTCTGGGTTTGGCGTCTGCCGGGAGAACGCCTCCTGCAGGAATGTATTGTGTCAGCTGTGAAGTTCGGCGGCGGTGGAATTATGATATAGGGGTGTTTCTCCAGGTATGGCACGGGACCCTTGGTCGCATTTCCTGGTAGACTCAACGCCGAGACCTACTGCACCATTTTGGATGACCATGCGCTTCCTACGTTGTGGCAGTTTTACGGGGTGGACCCATGTTACTTTCAGGATGACAATGCCACCTGTCATGTTGCGAGGTCAACCATGGCTTGGTATGTTGACAATGGAGTTAATCAAATGGACTGGTTTGCGCAGAGCCCGGACCTTAACGCTATCGAGCACCTCGTTGACGAGTTGGAGCGTCGACTTAAGGGGTGCCCCCACCGTCCGAAATCAGTAAAGGAACTGACCTGTCTTCTCCAAGCCGAGGGGAAGAAAATACCATTAGCCGTCGTACAACGCCTGGTTGAGAGTATGGCCCGGAGTGTTGCAGCTGTAATCGCCGCTCGTGGAGGCTCCACCAACTATTGAAGGTGAATAAACTTCGTTTTCCTTTGCTATCACAGGTGTCCAATCACTTGTTGGTAGATAGTGTATATTATCATACATTCGTAATTCCCTAATCAGCATGTGTAGATCGGTTTTACGCATCAACATAGTCAATACTAGAAATATACCTACCCTTAAAATGACTTGCACAGAAAAATAAAGCACTGTATGTTTCACATTTGATAGTAAAATATATGCACATTTGAAAAATGTAGCCGTCCAGTACCCCACCCACACGCATACACCGATAAAACGAAATCCTGTCTACAACCCACTGCATTGATTTTCCTGTGACTAAGAGCAGATGTCGGAAATGATCATTCCTCTCTACTTGACAAACCATACTTCCGGACCTGAAAACCAAAACAAAAAAACCATTCGTCACAATCACACAACACAGTATGATTTAGATACACGATATTACTGAATACATTTTGATATGCAACTGGATATCTCACCCTCACCACTGACCAGAAAAACACTCACGAAAAAAAAACGGTATGAATTTATGCATCATCTCAATATTAAAAATGATATTAAAAACACATTAAAATCATTAAAAAAGGTCGAGATCTTTTGGTGACCGCGTCGGTTCCTTCATTATTAAAAAAAAGGACATTGAATAGAATTAAATTTTCATAAAAAATAACCCGTCGGGATCGACAATTATATGGAATAAAATTAAAGATTCCCAGAAGAAAACGGTGCAATCTGTTCATAAAGAAACTGTCTTCAATCGTGATTGGAAGTGCAAACCAAAAAAAAAAAAAAAAAAAAAAAGTACCTTCCTGTGTTGTGCTATTGCGTGTGTGGAGCCCGCAGCCGGTTCGTGGATATCAAAGGTGAGGCGAAATTTTATTTTGATTATTCCCATCGTCTGGTTTCACTTTTAACTACAACGTGTCTTCTGACTTTCTTTGCTGAAAATGATGTTTTTAAATATGCGGCCCCCACTTTAAAACTACAACGTGGCTTCTGACTTTCTTTGCAGAAATTCATGTTTTTAAATATGCGGCCCCCACTTTAAAGCTACAACGTGGATGCTGACTTTTTTTCGCAGAAAATTATGTTTTTAAATATGCCGCCTCCACTTCAAAGTACAACGTGGCTTCTGACTTTCTTTGCAGAAAATCACGTTTTTAAATATGCCGCCCCCACTTTAAAACTACAGTGTGGCTTCTGACTTTATTTGCAGAAAAATCATGTTTTTAAATGTGCGGCCCCTACTTTAAAACTACAACGTGGCTTCTGACTTTCTTTGCAGAAAATCACGTTTTTAAATATGCCGCCCCCACTTTAAAACTACAGTGTGGCTTCTGACTTTATTTGCAGAAAAATCATGTTTTTAAATGTGCGGCCCCTACTTTAAAACTACAACGTGGCTTCTGACTTTCTTTGCAGAAAATCACGTTTTTAAATATGCCGCCCCCACTTTAAAACTACAGTGTGGCTTCTGACTTTATTTGCAGAAAAATCATGTTTTTAAATGTGCGGCCCCTACTTTAAAACTACAACGTGGCTTCTGACTTTCTTTACAGAAAATCACGTTTTTAAATATGCCGCCCCCAATTTAAAACTACAGTGTGGCTTCTGACTTTATTTGCAGAAAAATCATGTTTTTAAATATGCGGCCCCTACTTTAAAACTACAACGTGGCTTCTGACTTTCTTTACAGAAAATCACGTTTTTAAATATGCCGCCCCCACTTTAAAACTACAGTGGGGCTTCTGACTTTATTTGCAGAAAAATCATGTTTTTAAATGTGCGGCCCCTACTTTAAAACTACAACGTGGCTTCTGACTTTCTTTGCAGAAAATCACGTTTTTAAATATGCCGCCCCCACTTTAAAACTACAGTGTGGCTTCTGACTTTATTTGCAGAAAAATCATGTTTTTAAATGTGCGGCCCCTACTTTAAAACTACAACGTGGCTTCTGACTTTCTTTGCAGAAAATCACGTTTTTAAATATGCCGCCCCCACTTTAAAACTACAGTGGGGCTTCTGACTTTATTTGCAGAAAAATCATGTTTTTAAATGTGCGGCCCCTACTTTAAAACTACAACGTGGCTTCTGACTTTCTTTGCAGAAAATCACGTTTTTAAATATGCCGCCCCCACTTTAAAACTACAGTGTGGCTTCTGACTTTATTTGCAGAAAAATCATGTTTTTAAATGTGCGGCCCCTACTTTAAAACTACAACGTGGCTTCTGACTTTCTTTGCAGAAAATCACGTTTTTAAATATGCCGCCCCCACTTTAAAACTACAGTGTGGCTTCTGACTTTATTTGCAGAAAAATCATGTTTTTAAATATGCCACCCGAGCTCTAAAACTACAACGTGGCTTCTGATTTCTTTCACAAGAATTTATGTTCTTAACTGTGCCGCCCCCACTTTAAAACTACAACGTGGCTTCTGGATTTACTTGCAGAAAATCATGTTTTTAAATGTGCCGCCCCCACTTTAAAACTACAACGTGGGTTCTGATTTTATTTGCAGAAAAACATGTTTTTAAATACGCCATCCACGTAATCATGGCTTTTACTGTGTGAATATGAAGGCTTGGAAAAAGAACTATAGAATATGACGTGGTACTGATATGTGTCATGGACGTGGCAGTTTGCAATGTTTCAATAAAATCATATAAAAACACCGAAAGTAACTTTTTTTTTAATTTCGTTTCTTTTCTGTCGCGCACAATAACCATCACAAGAGCTATGTTTTTTTATGTGTTTTACGCGTAATTTACGTTTCACGTAGAAAACAGTTTCTTACTCGTAATTGCACAAACCCTGCCATTATGCTTTCCTTTACTTAATTTATTTACGCTTTCCAACTGTAGGTTGAAGAAGCGTATATGCTCCAGCATTGTCCGCCTGTCTGTCTGGCTGTCCGTCCAACTTTCGGCACGATAACTCGCGTACAAATGGTTCGATTTCGGTGAAATTTTAGTATGTGGTAGGGGAGCAGCTGGGGACGTACCCTGTTGAAAACAGGCGAAAAGGGGTCCAAGGTCAGGACATAGGATTGGGATCCATTCCATTGCTCTTATGTGTCATAACTTACGTAAAAAGACTTCGATTGCAGCAAAACTTTATCATGTTGTTTCGGAAATATACTGAACCGGTTCTGTTGAATATAATCGAAATGGGGTCAAAGGTCAGGACACAGGAGCAAGATTTATTCCGCAGCCATTATCCTCATAACTTGAATAAAAGGCTTCTATTGGGACAAAACTTTAGTATGTTGTTCCGAGGTGTACTGAACCAATTCTGTTTAATATTATAAAAATGGGGTCAAAGGTCAGGACACAGGAGCGATATTGATTTCACGGCCATTATCCTCATAACTTGAGTAATGATTTCTGGTATGTTGGAAAGCGTATCATAATCAAAGCATTGCATGATTTTACTAACTTGTTACTGCAATATGTTTTGAAAAATCTTCATTCCCCTAGTCTTTCTCACTTTCTTCTGGTGAATTCGTTTCCTTCTGAGCCGTTCTTCTGCTCCCTTTTGCTGCGGGCTCAGCATCTTCCTTTTTTCCTATGAAATTTCCTCTCTTTAGATTTTCCCTAGATGTCAATGAAATTTAGATCTACTTTTACTTCAGGTGACCTAATTTTCGACATAATGATGTTATATATATATATTTTCGTCTGTATCTTCACCATGTACGTCGGGTAGAATGCCCAGATTTAAGTTGCTGCTATCTTCACAATCGTCACCTTGCTAAACACAGTCGACTTCTCCCTCGTCATCGGAAGGTTCAACAAGGATATTATGGATATCTTCTTCAGCGAAATTTTCTCAAATTGTTGATGATATAAATATAAGAAATACTGATACAACGTTCCGGTATTATTCTGCAAAAGTACTGAATGAAACGTTTAAATTTCTGTAACTAAAGATGTACTATATATGGCGACTGTTAGTAGCGCCTCGTTTTGTAGGCAAAAAAAAAAAAATGTATTTCTAGCGCTTCGTATCAGCGACAACTACTATCTTAGAAGCTGATTATAAACTAAACACCACATGCCTTAACTTTCCGTCCATTATCTTGGCTAGCTGGAAAGATACTAAACTCAGTGTAATGCACTGGGGTAGGTAAAATTTCTTGTGCCACCGAAAAACTCTTGCACGGGACAAAGCATCTTCCTCGTAGGCTGTTTTAATCCTTTCGTGCCTTTCTGTGGCCGTTTCATTCAAACGCACGCAAAATTTTATAGCTCCTCCTTACTCCAATTTTAAATCCATACTATGCCGCCCCGGGGGCGCAGTGTTCTAAGCGACGGCATCTGATCATTCGTCCGAAAGGGGGCCGTGTTCGAATCCTGGTGAGGCATGGATGTTGTGTTTGTCTTACGGCTCTGGCTCTCTCCCTTCCCATGGAACCAGTGACCCTAAATTAGGGACGGGCGACTACTTATAGCCCATCGAGTTGCTCACGGTGGTCGTTAAACCTCCAACCTAAAAAAAAAAAAAAAAAAATCCATATTGAGTTAACAGAAACACGTCTGAACTCTACGCCGTCACTAGCGTCTCAATTCAACAGTGACTGAATCCTCATTCCCTCTAATGCGCATGCCCCTAAACTTAGAAATTTTCTCCCCATCTGTTGGTCTTTGCCCAGGAGTGGATAGTCGATATACGCCCCAGATTAACGTGCACGTTGAACATTATGCTCAAATGCTGTGTTAATACGAAGTGTGACGTCACAATATGGCGCTGGGTAAACAAATATCTGTTCCTCCACGATTCTCATATCCCATGTTTCAACGTGAGTGGTGAAATATGCTCACATTTTGCAAATTCTTCATTTTTTGTGACAATTTGACGTGGTGAAAATGCTGTGAAGTCCTCTCACATCCAGTCATTTTATTATGAAACACATCGACGGAATCAATTGTCTGTTGGCATTGTCCTCATCTCGTACTTTCTTGATCTTCAAAATGTATCGTAGTAAGTTTTTATTTGTACTACTGGATGATGGGAATTTTTCATATGCCTATAAAAATTCTGTTTGTGAGAAAACGATTTCGCGCACGCTGAACATCTGTAGTCACCTTTTTCTTCCTGAAGACGATAAATCAGTGCTTTGGTCAGGATGAATATTCGTCATATGTCGATACAAATTAAACGACTTCGTAAATAGTTTCTTACAAAACGGGCAAGAAAAACAATCTTTATTCTCCATACAAGGTGGATCAACAATATTACCATCCGTCGTCCACAGTAGCTTAGAGAAAAAGCACACCTGAAATGAGAAATTGAGGTTCAAGTAATTTGTTAAGTCTCGGGCATGCGCATTACAGGGAATGAGGATTCGGCCACTGTGGGATTCATCTGGAGTGTTATCGACTGTCCACTCCTAGGCAAAGAGTGCCAGACCAACAGATGGGGAGAAAATTTCTTAGTCTCGGGCATGCGCATTAGATGGAATGAGGATTCAGCCGCTGTAGGATTGAGACGCTAGTTACGCCGTTTACTACAAGAATGAACAGGCGGAGTGCTGTAATGACGCGTCGTCATGTGACTGACCTTGCAGGTGTTCCGACACAAGCAGCTGCATTTTTCTGTGTGGGTTTTATTTGGCGTTATGACTTCAGTATCTTTACTTTTCGAACGACCTAAGTACACACCTTTGTCTTGCAATATTTCTGCATTTTACTCCTACGTCCTGTTACGACAGCTGACATATCTTCTAATGAACAGGAGCTTCCGATTGAAATGGCCTTATTCGGAAAGTTTGCCGGCAATGGAGGCTTCATCCTGCGTCGAGGAAATTGGAGATTCAGGAACTGCACAAGTTCCATCACACAAAATTGAAATATTCTGCCACATGGCTCAAGTATTAGAAAAAAAAATCGTTTCTCATTTTCACTTATAATCGAGCAAACATTGGCAGTGTTTTCTCTACGTTTGGGAAATTCCGAGTAATAATGTAGGAAATGAAAGAAACGAAGGTGTAATCCTCTGCAAAAATAAGTAGTCTTCTTACGTCTACTAATCCTTCAATTCTTTTTTTTTTTTTTTTTTTTGATTGGAGGTTTAACGACCACCGTGAGCAACTCAATGGGCTATAAGCGGTCGCCCGTCCCTAATTTAGAGTCACTGGTTCCAGGGAAGGGAGACAGCCAGTGCCGTAAGACAAACACAACATCCATGCCTTCCCGGGATTCGAACCCGGACCCCGTTCGGACGAATGATCAGAGGTCATCGCTTAGAGCACTGCGCCACCGGGGCGGCCTTCAATTCTAGACTGTAACAAATGTGGAGTTTAGGCAATAATATATAAGCGCGGTGTTTAAGCATAGTGAACTGAGTGAATCCCAAATTCCCCTAAAGTGCGTAGTCAAGCCAAATGTGTCGCCCCGGTGGCACAGTGGTCTAAGCGATGGCCTCTGATCATTCGTCCGAAAGGGGTCTGGGTTCGAATCCCGGTGAGGCATGGATGTTGTGTTTGTCTTACAGCACTGGCTCTCTCCCTTCCCTGGAACCAGTGACCCTAAATTAGGGACCGGCGAATGCTTATTATAGCCCATTGAGTTGCTCACGGTGGTCGTTAAACCTCCAATCAAAAAAAAAAAAAAAGCCAAATGTCCTGCACGTATAAAATTTACGCATACATGGTCTGATTAATAATTTCCAAATATTAAATTGTTGGCAAATATTTGTTTAGTTGCTTTCCAAAATAATTATAATTATTGATATGTGTAGATTATTCCGTAACATTATTATTCATAACATTTTCAACTCAATCTTTTGTACTTATCTAAATATAAGGGAGATCTTATATATTTCCAAACATTACATCCTGTTTTGACCAAGACTTACGCCCTGATGGTGAATCTTTTGTAATCCGGGAACATGCTTTCGAACACTGATGTACTGCTAAACGTATTTTGGCAACTTTAATTTGAAAGTGTTTCAGTGTTGCTCGATAGCTTCACTGTTTTCTCTTTTCGTTCGTTCGTGTAAAATGTTAATTAATGCGCACAATTGACGGGGATTTGGAACATCAAACTGAAGTCATCGCTCTTTCCACGTTTATAAGTGAGTCACAGAGAAATTCTCATTGGCCGCCACCAGGAATCGAATCCAGAGTTTTCCAGTTACGCGCCGGACATGCTACCACTGCACCACAGCGGCTTCGAATTTTCCAGACTCACAATCACAAGGCAGGTTGTTTCTTGGAACCCCGCACTATTTTGGGGATTGCTCCTAATCCACGTCAATTGTGTGTATTAATTATTCATTCGCCTGCTAGTTATTTGTTCAGTTGCTGCTTACCATCTTTGGTGAATCCCCAGCATTGTGCGGGGCTCTAAGAAGCAGCCTACCATGTGGTTTTGCGGTTAGTCGTATGTGAGTCTGGAGAGTTCGAGACCGCTGTGGTGCAGTGGTAGCATGTCCGGCGCGTAACTGGAAGACTCTGGGTTCGATTCCCGGTAGCGGCCGATGATAATTTTTTCGTGACTTTCGTGAACGTGGAAAGAGCAATGACTTCTGTTTGACGAGTGAAATTTTGATTGTGATTTGCACCTGAAAATTGTGGAATTTTCGTTTTTGAGAGACACATACAGCAATTTATGGGAACTATGTATCGTGCAATTCGAAAACCGCCATTATTTGCTCATTGTTTAATTCTATGACATTCGGAAATGTGCGATTCGTCTGTAAGTTTTCTTTTCAATATTAACAATATCGTTTTCGGTAGGCCGCGACATTAGAGTTCATGTTATATCATGTATAATATTGTGCCCCTTCTCACCATATCGACTACCAGAAAAACAGGGAAGAGGTATACGATTTTCATTGCTTCGAAACGCTTTGATTATCACCAAGACAATAACAAGAGTGCAGCAGCTTCTACGTGAACAGCAAAAATCGCACGCCGTTCAGCTTTTCCACAGGCGAGGTCTGGAGATGTAGCGCGTTTGGAATAACGAGCATGTGCAGCTGACTGTAGTATATTAACCCCGGAAAGAAACAATGTTTCGCCCGGATATTCTGAAACCTTCATTAAAGTGCGATTTATTAAATAAAATTCAGGTTGCAAAATACTTTTTGCTGTTTCCTTCGTAAATCACAAATTCCAAGGGAAATAAGAAACAATTACGTTTCCGAAAAACGATTCCTTATGGGGATAATTTAATATACAAAGAATGAATTAAAATAAGAGTCAGTTAGTAAAAACCTAATAATGTTTCGCATGTAATGAAGAGCTGTTGCTTGTTTCCGAAATGTAACTGCTTCACAAAGATAATAAATGCCACATTTTCATTTCTTTAGGAACATGATTGTGTAACGTATTATTAAACGCAATTCGTTTCCTTCATTTGCTACGTTATTACATTTCTTTAGAGTGCTTTGTCTCCGTGCATTTTTATTACCGGCACCATTAATTCTGATAATCTACAGTAAATCTTCATTAGACACGGGTTGCACCTCGGAGGGCCTTGGATTCTTACCGCTGTCCTCAGATAGTGATAAAAATTACTGAAGGAGTCCAAAAGACTTTGATACACGACAGGCAGATTAACCTGCCTCTAGCAACCGCTTCACGGATATCATGTTCCAGACACCACAGGTCACATTCTTGACAACCGGGAAGATTTCTGAAAGAAAACTAATGAGCCTCAAAATTGTGCAGATGTAACAACTTCGCTAGGCTTTTTGCCATCAAGGTTATCTTCCTTATTTTGCCATTAAACATTATGAATGAGAGCGTATGTTCAAATAAATAAAAAAAAACACAGTACTCTTCAACCTAAATCCAAAGAGATACAAATCCGAAAATACAATGGCCCTTCCATGAAAATGGAGATGAATTTTTTTGAGTTGGTAACAGTGCAAAGGGGAAAAATAACCCCGCAGACGACTAACTGAATTAAGAAAGTATATATGGCCACAGTTATTAGCCGTGGCCGTCGATTCTGGTCTTGTTATTGCGCAGTTGTTTAAGGTACGTCTGCATTTCGCCATACAGCTATGGAGGTGAGTGATGCAGAGTTAAGAAGTAAAATGCGTTGTGCGACAAAATTTTACTGTCGTTTGGGTAAAACGGCTCCAAAAACAGTTGCTTTAATGTAACAAGGTACTAAAATCATGCAATGCATTGATTATATAATACGCTTTCCAACATACCAGAAATCATTACTCAAGTTATGAAGATAATGGCTGTGGAATAAATCTCGTTCCTGTGCCCCAACCTTTGACCCCATTTCGATGTTATTCAACAGAGCCGGTTCAGTATACCGCCGGAACAACATACTAAAGTTTTGTTGCAATAGACGCATTTTTAGTCAAGTTATGAAGATAATGGCTGTGGAATAAATATGGCTTTTGTGTCCTGAACTTTGACCCCATTTCACCCATTTTCACTAGGGTTCGTTTCCAGTTGTTCCCTACCACATGCTAAAATTTAATCGAAATCGAACCATTTTTTACGAAAGTTATGACACAATGGATCCCTCTCCTATGTGTCCTTTGACCCCATTTCGCCCATTTTCAATAGGGTTCGTCTCCAGGTGGTCCCCTACCATATATTAAAATTTAATCGAAACCGAACCATTTTTACGTATGACGCATAAGGGCAATGGAATGGATCCCTCTCCTATGTGACCTTTGACCCCACTTTGCCCATTTTCAATAGGGTTCGTCCCCAGTGGTTCTCTACCACATACTACAATTTAAACGAAATCGAACCATTTTTACGCGAGTTATCGTGCGAACAGACAGACAAACAAAGCTGAAGCATATACGCTTCTTCAACCTACGGTTGGAAAGCGTAAAAAAGCTTACAAAAATAAATGTTTGGGTGACTCAATGATTTTTAGATGGCACCATAATTTTAAAAAAGCGCGTTTGTCTGCAGATCTCGCTCCTACGCCTGGTCGACCTGAAAGTGTTGTTACGGAGTGTATTGTTACCCAGCAAAAACACAAGTGCTGGGAAACTGCTGGCTACCAGCTGGCAGTGATGGGTCACTGCTGGCTGAAATCGGCCGCTCACGGCCCGGTAGTGGTCCGTTGGTGGCAGCGCTATCAGTTGGCGAGCCATTGATGGCCCTGCAGCATCGCCGTGAATTGTGGGCCTCCAAAAGCAAGTGCCACTAGTGGCCCGTTGCTGGCAACCAATGCAATACTCAAAAGCAGGTGAGAGCAACTGTACTGCGCATGCGCAGAAGCAACACTTGCTGTGTCTCTCATGGTACCAGTTAGTTGAAGATGACGCTATCGCCATCGTGTTATTTTAGTAAATGTTAAGAAAAAAACCATATGTGGAGAGGCGAATTAATTTCCTAATGAAATTTTACGTCGACGAAGATATCAGATTAAGCCGTGAAATACTAGATTACAGCCATGAAATACACCCACTCCATTCCCATGAATAACAATTCATGGAATGGAGTGGATAAATAACAAGAAAAAATTTGAAACCGCTTGAAACAGATATCCTGGAAAACCATTAAAACAACGTTTGTTGGAAAAAAAAAAAAAAAAAAAAGAATTATACGCGTACAAAATTTATTAATTATTTGAAAAAAAAAAAGCAACGCTATGTGGTGTACTCATCCATGGGTTGAATACACAAGACTGGGGGGAATTCGCTTCTAAAAATAACGAGAAGTAAAATAAAATATCTTTTACTCTTTAAAACAAATGTAGCTTCGGACAACGGAAAGGAAAGACACAACGTTAAAAATGTAACAGAATGTGACATGAACCCGGGTAAATATATATTTATTCAACAATCTCTTTTCAAGACGGCAAGGCCGCCCCGGTGGCGCAGTGGTCTAAGGCGCTGTCTTCTGATCATTCGTCCGTAAGGGGTCCGGGTTCGAATCCCGGTCAGGCATGGATGTTGTGTTTGTCTTACGGCACTGGTTCTCTCCCTTCCCTGGAACAAGTGTCCCTAAATTAGGGACGGGCGACTGCTTATAGCCCATTGAGTTGCTCACGGTGGTCGTTAAACCTCCAATCAAAAAAAAAAAAAAAAAAAAGACGGCAAGGACAGTACAAAACTTTTGAAACCGCCTTGAAAATGAGTGAAGTTCCCTTAAGTTAAAAAAGAAAAAACAATAAAACTATTGTTACGTTGAAAAAATTAATTTATCAATTATATGAAACTGACTTTTATGAAAAATACCTCGCAATATTGTAAAATGAAAGAGGGAAGCATTCCATTACACATTGTATACCAAACAGACAGCTTTAAACATACCCTCGAGCGTTCCAATTTAGTCCGGTCGGTAGAGAGCTCAGCTGTCACGCCAACGGCCGAGGTTCAAATCTACTCAGATACAAACTGGTAATTTTTTGATCTGTTGAGAAAATTTCCCCAGCGCAGTTCGTTAATTTACGAGCTTCGTAAGGGCAGAAAAAAATTGTTGCTTTGGGAAACTGCGGTTATCTTTACTTTTTTTTTTTTTTTTTTTTAAATTATTATTATGGCTACTACTGGGAAATTGGCGGACAAGATTCGGCAAGCCACCAGTTACGTCACGTGGTTGCCGGCTGCCACTAACGGCACACTAGCGGACCACATTAGGCTAGCCATCATTTCTGGCACGTGTTTGCAGGGCCACTGAAAGGCCACTTGTGGCAGCTACTGCCTGAGATGGACCACTGATGGCCCTGTTGCGGCATATGACAACTGATGGCGTGCCAACTGTTGGCCAGCTGTTGGCCTGAACTTCTGGCCTTTCTGTTGGCCGCCTGGACATTTTATTGACTGTTCGGCAGCGGTAACATAGTGCTGGACCATTGCTGGCAGTGCTGGCCCAGCAAGACTGTTTTTGCTGGGTTAACACTGTTTGGGTAATCCTGCATGAAGATGGACGAATGACGTGTGAAGACATTGCGAAGTCAACTAAAATTTCAAACACGTGGGAATTCCGTATTCTACACGACAAATTACTGCTGCATCGTGTGTGTTCCAGATGGGTACCTCATCACGTGACGAGAGAACAATTGTTAGCCAGAGTTCAGGTGTGTCATGAGTAGAAACAAATGATTGTAAAGGATCCAAACTTTCTAAACTCAGTAATAACTGCCGATGAAACATGGGTCCAGTATTTTGATCCCCTCGCGAAGGGCGCAACGAGTATCTGGAAACACACAGGCTCGCCTCCTCCGAAAAAATTCACCCAAACCAAATCAGCTCGGAAGGTGATGAAGATATTTTCTTTGATCATACAGGTGTAGTCTACCAGCATGCCGTTTCTCCCCAAATTATCGTCAATGTTGAGTATTACATTTCAGTCTGTAAGCGTCTGAGACGATACATATCGATTAAGCGACTGTATTTTGTTTGCAAATGGGCCCTACACCATGATAACGCCCACCCACATGTGGCTGCTCTTGTTCAACAGTTTCTTACGAAATGCAGTTTTGAAATCATGCCATAGCCTGCCTACAGTCCTGATCCCACCCCGTGCGATTTCTGTTTGTTTCCAACAATGAAGGAGATGTTCTGTGACGCAACATTCAACCAAAATGCTGATGTTACTCAAGTTGTACAGGGGTCGATAAAGCAGCTTACGCAAAATTCTTTCGGCACATGCTTTAAAAAGTGGACTGAACGGTGGGACCGTTGCATATCATCCGAGGGAAGATAATACTTTGAGAAAGAATAACATATATTTTGCACTACCTATATTTCTTTATTTTGTGTGATTTTACTCTCAGTTTTTATAGAACGGCCGTTGTAAATAGTCTTTTCAACCAGTGGCGTATCTAGGGTCCGAAACCGGGCTAACCCCCCCCCCCCTCAACGGTACTGTTTTAAAAAATTGCGAGTTTATTTTTTAATTGTTAAGTTATAGAAGTAACATTTTTTTTTCTAAATTTAGGTACATGCTATTGCTAGCATGATACCAAATAAGAGGATTAGGATTTGAACACTTATTTGTACATGAATTCCATTCTTCTTCTGAATACTTTATTTGTACATGCACTCCATTTTTCTTTCCTTTTGTGTGAACTTGAGTGTTACGTTTTCATAAAATGTTTCTTCCGAGTACTTCATCATATTTAAAAATAATGATTTTCTCTATTGACAAAGCAGCCAAGTTTTTCGAATGTGCATGTCCTTGCGTGGCTTTAAGATATATCTTGATTCTTTTTAATGCTGGAAAACTTCTTTCGGCAGTTGCAGTTGTTGATGGAAAGTTTAACACGAGGTCTGCTAATTTGTACACAGTCTCACTAAACACTATGTCCAATTATTCAATTTTATGTAACAAGTAATGTTTCTTACTGATTTGTTTGGTATTCATCAAGGGAATTAAACAATTTCAGTTCATTTTTTGATTGAGCTGTATCAAAATTCGAAGCATAGAGTTCTTTAAGTTCAGATAGTAGATGTTCAGTGAAGCTTTCACAAAATTTATCAAAACAGTTCGAATCCAACAAAGCCACGAATTTAAGATATAATATCACTGATTTTGATTCATTGACACTTCACACAAACTGAAACAACTCCTGCGAAATACGCGGTATGAGCATGGAGGGACTGAGGTAGTCCGAAGTCTTCGTTTTTTTCAGCGAACCCTTGGCCAAAGCAATGGCCACTCACGAGCTCCGTAGTTCATTCATGTTGTCATGGAAACGCTAGCAGGAGATAGTATTGAAGCTCTTCGCATCAGAACAGCGACGTCTCTCGAAGGCTTATTTGCGTTACGTTGATTCCCTTGATCATCGCTCGCCAGACTGATTCACATAATCAAAAGAATCGAATCCGCTCGTGTTTTTTTCGCACCGAAAGCATTGACATATCTTAATACCGTTGATAATCGACTTTTATTTTTGTATATTTAATTAACTTTTATTTGTGCATTCTCTGGGCTTCGCAGCTAGCCTCGAATATACGCCACTGTTTTGAATTATTGCTTAAGAAAAGAAAAAGAAAAAAAGACTTTTCAAACGTAGAAGGAAACTTATATGTCAAAACAAAGCTCCAGTAATGTAGAAATGAAGTTCGAATCTTTCAGCATGATTATATCCTATCGTAGTTTTCCAAGGTTTGTAATGGAAAGGAATAGGTTTCATTAAAAGCTCTTGGGTTTCTTGTGTTGTTCGGAAAAAAGTAAAAAAAAAAAATACATTTTGCCTAATTAACCTTTTAAGCGGCCGATGTACCTGAAACAAATAGTACACGAAATTTTCTGCGTTCCCGGAAGGAAATGTTCACATAGCGGTCAGGTTTTATGAAAGTTACATCGAAACTATTCTTTCCTCCCTCTCATCACAACATAAACATCTGAGTGATCAAACGAACTCGCTTCTAGACCTCTGTTCTCTGTTTTATGACCCTAGCAATGATGAGGAAGGTCTAGTCCTAATAACATGCACATCATGCCATTGTGTAGCAACAAGTGACTCAAACATTTTCCCTTACCCTTCTTTTAGTAGGTATTCAGTCAGAGATATTAATTAATATCAGTCATTTTTCGAAATGGCCACTTGAGGGGAAGGCCGCGCTTTGTGATGAGCACATTTTTAAAAATTCGTACTTAGAAATAAGAAAAATGTACTCGTTTTTGAGTACATTATGGGCTTATAATAGCTCCGAGTACTTGTGTCTCAATTTTGGAAAAGACACATACTCATTTTTGAGTACATACAGCTGTGAGTATATCTGGTATTTCTAATTTGAAATATATGAACTCATTTTTCAGTACATATATTTCAAATATATGTGCATCGAGTATCAGTGTCCTTCCGGGCAGGGTACAGAAACTGAAGAAAGTTGGGACGAATCTGGCGATTCTGATAGGATAGTTTGTAAGCGAGCGAGAGCCCACTAGATGGCGCCACCGTATAATTTTGCACATAGAAGGCAGAGAGAAATTAGGGTGGCTTAGGAATGAACACCTTTATATGTAACCGGGGGCTGTCGTTAACGTGCTCGTCCGATGCAGTTTATCAGGCTAGGCTACAACCTGGGGTCCCTCCATAAGTAGTCTGAATCTCTAACCACTAAGCCATCCGCGGCTCGATTTCAAATTTGGAATACGTGCACTCCATACATACACATTTATTCGTGGAATCAACTGGAAGTACATTATTCAATGGCACATCTGGAATAATAGATATACTCGTTGTCACATGTTGGGCAAATCGATCGCAGAATTTTATGACAAATATAGTGATGAAGCGACAATATATTATTTACGATATTGACACTTAATGTAAAAACGTACGCAAATATACTTTATGCATAATTAAATTACTTGTGATCAGTGACTTTGTTGTACTAATTATTTATGTGTATTACTTCATTTTAGATATTACAGATTTCAAGAGAAATTGTTTATTTTTATTAAACAATTTCTCATGAAATGTATAATATCTAAAATGAAGTAATACGAGATTGTATTTATATTTATTGACGCAGTTATTTGTAAGTACGTATGGTTACTTATATTTGAACATGTCATGTACTCGTTTACGATACGATTGTACTTTAAAACAAGTTAGTAAAATTATGCAATGCATTGATTATGATAAGCTTTCCAACATACCAGAAATTATTACTCAAGTTATGAGGATAATGGCTGTGGAATAAATCTCGCTCCTCTGTCCTGACCTTTGACCCCATTTCGATGATATTCAACAAAACCGGTTCAGTACACTTCAAGAATAACATACTAAAGTTTTGTCGCAATAGAAGCAGTTTTACGCAAGTTATGAGAATAATGGCTGTGGAATAAATCTTGCTTTTCTGCAATGACCTTTGACCCCACTTCGTTGATATTCAACAGAACCGGTTCACTATACCTCCGGAACAACATGATAATGTTTTGTCGCAATCGAAACATTTTTTGGTAAGTTATGATGCACAAGGGCAATGGAATGGATCCCACTCCAGTGTCCTGACCTTTGACCTCATTTCGTCTATTTTCAATGGGGTTCGTCCGCAGTGGCTCCCTACCACATACTAAACTTTCATCGAAATCGAACAATTTTTACGCAAGTTATGACGCATAAGGGCAATGGAACAAAACCCGCTCTTATGTCCTGCCTGACCTTTTACCCCATTTCGCCCATTTTCAACAGGGTTCGTGCCCAGGTGGTTCCCTACCAAATACTAAAATTTCATCGAAATCGAACCATATTTACGCATGTTATGACGCATAAAGGCAATGGAATGGATTCCACCTTTATGCCCTGACCTTTGACCCTATTTCGCCCATTTTCAATAGGATTCGTCCCCAGGTAGTTCCTTACCAAATACTAAAATTTCATCGAAATCGAACCATATTTACGCATGTTATGACGCATAAAAGCAATGAAATAAATCCCGCTTTTATGTCCTGACCTTTGACCCCATTCCACCCATTTTCAATAGGTTTCGTTCCCAGGTGGTTCCTTACCACATACCAAAATTTCATCGAAATCGAACCATTTTTACGCAAGTTATGACGCATAAGGGCAATGGAATAAATCCCGCTCTTATGCCCTGCCTGACCTTTGACCCCAATTTGCCAATTTTCAATAGGTTTCGTGCCCAGGTAGTTTCATACCACATACTGAAATTTCATAGAAATCGAACCATATTTACGCATGTTATGACGCATAAAGGCAATGAAATGGATCCCGCTCTTATGGAGTGACCTTTGACCCCACTTCACCCATTTTCAATAGGGTTCGTCCTATGGTGGTCCCCTACCACATACTAAAATTTCATCGAAATCAAACCATTTTTACGTGAGTTATCGTTCCGACAGACAGACGGACGGAAAAAGCTGGAACATGTACGCTTCTTCAACCAACGGTTGGAAAGCGTAAAAAACCGAGTAGGTTCAGGTTCTCATTTTTAAGTTGATTTTTTTAACAGTGAAGGTTCACTTGACACACTCTATAACGTAATTGTCTTTCAACTGTAACTTAGTCCTTACGTCAGTAATTACGTTATGTGTGCTAAGGTCAATTTAATATTAAAAGGTACTCATACGCATTACAAGAAAAATGTAGTACTTACAAATATGTTTATTTTGCTTGCATGGTTTGTACTCCACACTTACATCAGGGTTATTGGCGTACTCAATAAAGTATCAATTATTTAACATCCTATCGCAGTATAACAGTGCGTCTATCATCAATAACATCAATTCCCTTAAACAGATCAGATCAGATGTAGAGGATTTTAGGAAGCGAATATCTGACCCCAGGCCTTAAACAACTCTTAGAAATAGGAATCTAGGAGATTTGGGCTAGAGTGCCCTATAAGAAAGTGACACGGAAGCGAGGTAGAAATGGGGAGGAAGACGCCCTTATTTATTACCGGGGGCTAGTACCCAGAGACCGACGGCTTAACGTGCCCATCCGACGCACGGCGGATATTTAGTGGTTCGAGCGTTCGTACCCGCTGGGATCAAACCCGAGGTCTTCTTCGTTACAGTCACGAACTTTGCCCACTAGGCCACCCGCAGCTCGTCAGACACAAAGCAGCTTCTGCATCGTCTTTTTATATAACGTTCTTATTACTTACATTCGTACGTCATTCTCGTTCCAACCTCAGTGTGTTGCCAACATCATTCTCGTTTGAGGGAAAAGACAACGTTAAGGTTTGAAAATGTCCAAGAGAACGAACTCAAATTTGCATAGAAAAGGAAACCCAAAAGGAAAGTTATAATAGAATATATGTTACAAGCCCTGTTGGCAGAGAGTAAAAGTGAGTTGCAGAGTATGTTGTCTCGGATGCATGAAGTTCAAACTGAGTATAAATATGGTCAAAACTAGTTATAATTTTTTGAGCGAGGAACTGTTAGCGCTCAATGTAAGGTAAGTCTAAAAGGTGCGGTGGTTGGCCAAGTAAACGAGTTTGTATATTTGGGAAGCATGTCTGACAGAGAGAACAAATTAGATGGTGAAATTAATAGGCAAGTGAACTCTTCATTGAAAGTCATAGGAGGATTTCACAGGAATAATGGATTCTCAAGTCCGGAATGGCTGTATTTGAAAGTGTAATTGTTCCTACTCTGATGCACGGCAGTGAAACCTGGGTAGTTTGGCCGTGTTGAAAAAATGAGTGATGAGATATTTACTAAGAGAATTTCTTTAGCCCAATTGGCAGGAAAGAAAGGTAGATGAAGACCCAGGAAAGCATGCGAAGATCAGATTTAGGAATGTCTGCATGATAAGAAGATTATGAGTATGAAGTACAGAAGGACTTTGTGTGTGTGTGTGTGTGTGTGTGTAATGGATGGCAGTGGAACTCTAGCTGTATACCAAGCTCGCTGTAAATGGAGACATTTGATAGACAGATACTAAGTAAATTGTAGTTCTATCAGTTAGATAGGCAAATACTAAGTAAATTTTAGTTCTATAAGTTAGATAGACAAATACTAAGTAAATTTTAGTTCTATCAGTTAGATAGACAAGTACTAAGTAAATTCTAGTTCTATCAGTTAAACATTTATCTGGCGGTTTGTCTTTCTTTGAGGAGCTAACCTCTGAATCTCAAAGAACGGCTTGGTGATATGTATGCATAGATTTTTTGGGGGTTTTTTCGATGGAGGTTTAACGACCACCGTCAGCAACTCAATCAACTATAAGCAATCGCCCGTCCCTAAATTAGGGCCACTGGTTCCAGGGAAGGTAGAGAGCCAGTGTCGCAAGACAAAGCACAATAAATTAGGGGCACTGGTTCCACGGAAGGTAGAGAGCCAGTGTCGTAAGACAAACTCAAAAGGATTCAAAACCGGACCCCTCCCGGACGAATGGTCATAAGCCATCGCTTAGACCACTGTGCCACCGGGCCGGCCGCATCAGTTCTCTGGTTCAAATCGCGTTCGGTCATGGGCGTCTAATAAGTACAAGACCATGACATTAAAATGATGAGTTCCCTCTTTTAGTGACAGCACGCAGAAACCAAGGGCCGCCCAGATGGCGCAGTGGTCTAAGCGATGACCTCTGATCATTCGTCCGAACGGGGTCCGGGTTCGAATCCCGGTGAGGCATGGATGTTGTGTTTGTCTTACGGCACTGAATATTTCCCTTCCCTGGAGCCAGTGACCCTAAATTAGGGACGGGCGACTGCTTATAGCCCATTGAGTTGCTCACGGTGGTCGTTAAACCTCCAATAAAAAAAAACAAGGCTTTCGATTGATTTTTAACGCTGCCGAGTATTACGTCAAACACGACACCAACGTATCATGCCGTGTAACATGAGAGTGACGTCACAAACGGTGGGAACTCATGTATATGGACTCAGCCCGTCCCTAATTTAAGGACACTGGTTTCAGGGAAGGGAGAGAGCCAGTGAAGTAAGACAAACACAACATTCATGCCTCACCGGGATTCGAACCCTGACCCCTGTCGGACGAATGATCAGAAGCCATCGCTTACACCACTGAGCCATAGAGGCGGCTGTCACTAATGTCATGGCTTTGTATTTTCTAGGCGGCTTTGGTTCTGTCCACTTTTTAGCGAATATATTCGTTCTAGTTGATTTAAACCCATTTTTCTGACCCTAAGTCAGTACGTTCCAGCCGGGTAAAGGATTATACCCCGAAAAAAGACGAAATAGATGTAATTACACAACTGTGCGGTGACATAAGCTTTTCTGTGGTTACTTCACAGCAATTTACAGAAGGATCAGGATTAATGAGCTTTGCAAACAAAGAGTCTCTTTATCTTATTTACGCTTTCCTACCGTAGGTTGATGAAGCGTATATGCCCCAGCTTTCGAGAGTTCTGGGGTTCGATCCCAGCGGTGTCGCAACGCAATTTTTCAGTTGCTATGCGTTGTTTATAAAATAGCGTGGACAGAGCGATGACATCGTCCATTTACATTATCTCCACGTATTTAATATATATATTAACCATATTGCCCCAGCTTTGTCTGTCTGTAGGCATGATAACTCACGTAAAAATGGCTCAATTTCGATGAAATTTCAGTATGTCGTAGGGGACCACCTGGGGACGAACCCTATTGAAAATGGGCGAAATTGAATAAAATGTCAGGAAATAGGAGCGGCATCCATTCCATCGACCTTATGCGTCATAACTTACGTAAAAATGCTTCGATTGAGACAAATGTTTATCATGTTGTTCCGGAAGTATACTTAACCGGTTCTGTTGAATATCATCAAAATGGGGTTAATGGTCAGGGCATAGGAGCGAGACTTATTCTACAGCCATTATCCTCATAACTTGAGTAATGATTTCTGGTATGTTGGAAAGCATATTATAATCAAAGCATTGCGTGATTTTACTAACTTGTCAATAAAGTACACAGTCAACTTAACGCAGCTCGTCTTCGAAAGCAATTGCTGCTGTGAATGCTGACACAGATGATTAACATATTTCAAAATATTACTTAAAGAGTCTTATCTAATTCAACATTCCTTCTCGTGCACTGAAACTTAGAAGTAGGAGATCTAAGATAGACGAAGTGTCTGTGACAATTGTTTGCACGGCACTGTGACTACGACTAAAGACAATCAGCGTTTGTGAGCCCGTCATCCGTCCATTTTCAGATGACTTCATAAGCGCAAACATTCATCTTTGGGGTTTGTCCTCGATGATTGTTTCTCCTTCGGTAAAAATTCTTATTTGGAATTTAACAACCCTTATGAGCATCCCAATCAATAAAATAAAAGGTTTCTCAACTTTCAAATATTCGAAAACTTGGAAATTTCGTCGTCCTGGAGCGGGAATCGAACCCGCGTCTCCCAGATAGCACCCGGGTATGCTAACCATTACACCACCCAGAACGACTATGTTTCAAGTTTCCGATTAATTTGAAAATAACCATATATGTTTGGTTATATTGTATAACCAAACATATATTTATCTGCTCCTCCGGGCAATCATGGGATAGGATTCTTAACCTCCAGATTCGCTAAATATGAATGCCGGTTGCTTCGACTAGCGAATCCTGTGATGGTTATATTCAAATTAGTTGGAAACTTGAGAATTGGTCGTTCGGGGTGGCGTAGTGGTCAGCATAGCCGGGCGCTATCTGGGAGACGCGCATTCGATTCCCGCTCCAGGACGACGAAATTTTTAAGGTTTCGTATATTATCTGACTACCCATCCTTGTCATATTTACACCAAAAAACGGATTGTCATCTTCAAAATTTGTATTATACGGTAGAATCCCGTATTTCATTCATGATTCTCAACTCTCCTTCCTCGCAGGAGAAAAATCGGTAACGTCAGTTAGTGACGTCGTCGTCCTAACTGTAGAATCACGGATCCAAACTACAGCTATGGAAGAGGAAACTTTTTCAACATTTGTTAACACGAGCAGATCATAAAATTGCAGTAAACGTTTATGCAGCCATACGTTTGCATTATATACAAAAGAAAGTGTAATTAATAGCTTTGCGAATTTTCCAGTCCGGAAAGTAAAACCATGTTTTCGAAAATACCTACCGCACGTATTCACAAGGAAAAGGGAACGGATTATACTTTTAAATGTTTGTTTATAGTTACATGAATAATTCTTAAATTGTTTATGAAAATTTTAAAGAGAAATTATAGATTTTGTGCTATCATATTACTGTCATACAATAAAGAAATTCATTTTTGCCGAACAAAGAAATATTTCAGTAGCATTCCAGAATTATGTTTAAAAATACGAAATAAATGTCGTGATAGAATGAATGAATGTTATTTCTTGTGATTTTTTTAATAATAACTCCGACACTTTCCTATGGAAGAAATGCATATAAATGTGGCACTTTGGTAGCCGTACTATGACGATGTGGACTGTGACTTCACAAAGTGCGAAGTAAGTAAAACATTTTCCTCTACTCACCTTGCGAACATATAAGATTATAATAGAATCGCCTATTCGTAATTTAGTGAACTGGTTGGAAAGAAGGGAGATACTTCTTTCCCAGAGAGAGAAACACGGTCCTTTTCCGGAATTAAACCATGACCCAACAACACGAGAAGTCAGAACGCCAGCTTGTAACGTACCACGTGACATGACGGAGTTGGCGTAATACTGAGGTGACGCATGAATCAAATCGGCAATGAAGCAGAGATAAGCCCGCAGGCATACTTCAGTTGGGAGAACAGCTGCTTCGTAGTAGGAAGACGTGCGTTCGAATCCTACCATAGGAAAGAAGGTTGCATGCTATAAGCTCTTAGATCAATCGTTGAACTTCATTATGCATTTTTGCACATTTGGGACGTTGAGTTCACCGCTTGGCGCACACCTTTGTTAGTCAGGCATCAATTTCAGAATCACTACAACCCTTCTCTATCAAGAATACGATGATAGCTTTTTTTAGTTTTAGCATTATATTGTTGCTACGTGAACAGAGGTGAACGTACGTACCATTTGCATGACGTGACAGTAAGAGCGAAATGTTCAGCCCAGGAACTCCATTTGCTACCACTTAACGGGACCTATCATCGGGAATTAATTAGAGATAGAGAGAGAGAGAGAGAGAGAGAGAGAGAGAGAGAGGGACGGGAGTAGAATCTGAAATGAAGGCACATGCTATTCACGGAGAAGTCCAGGTTTTGTTTCGTTTTGCAGGTTTGCGACACGTTTTTATACCGCTATGGTGAGCAACGATATTTGGTGGCGTTTACAATCAGCCCCCATGAAAGTCCCTGACGTGATGTGACAACATCAACGCGCCTGTGAGGTAGAATGCCATACAGCTGCAGGACATCTCTCGTCCATACTCCTGCTACTGTGTCCCCGAGAGTCGGCGTCGATGTCATAATCAACCCCTCCATGCGATTTTTCCTTGTCGCTCTGTCCGGAAAGGTCCTGCAGCAGAACGAAGCTCGTCGGCAGACTGCTCGTGTTACGAGAGAGAATGTCTGTAGGGTGTAGACGTTTTCCGTAACTATCAAAAATATTAGGACCTCTCGCCTTGCAAGCATGTGCAGGAACGCATGGTCTTCACCTCCGGCAGCAAACCTGCAACAGCTGCATGTGCAGTTCGTTGCTGCTTGGAATGTCTTACCGTAGAGTACGTTTAACGAAATCATTGACGGCATGCCTGGGTCTTTGTAAACTTGCAATACGACCAGTTTTTGGACGAACTTAACAATCCTGAAGATATGTAGGCATACTACTGTCTCTCACCTCGTGACTTTATCTTTTGATTTTTCAAATGATTTTGCCAACTCTTTGGGTAGTATCATTTTCACGAATGTATATTAATTCCTTCCTCATGTAATTTCCATGTTGAGCAAAGCAAATGTTTCAAAGGGTGCCGTTCATAACACACATATAGTTATTTCTGTGTGTATCGCAGGTATGAAGTTTGGTATGAATATCGTATAGTTCAACCGAATGCTCAAATCGATTCCACTTTCTCTTTCTTCCCATCGTCTCCACCTTATTCATAGCTATTGTATTATGTGCATAACAGTGGCAAGGGTGTGACTTTTCCAAGGGTTATCAGAGTCCCACAATAAGAAATAAAGAGGGCAATGCATGAAAGTCAAAATGCTATTAACCCTTTACCAACTATGCCGTCCAAAACGCCCTACATGCAGCCGAAAACTGCCACCCGAATCGCCCTGCTAGAGTAAGTACAATTTCATACCTTCACAGGTTCTTTGAATTTACCTGGCCTCTGTGGGATTAGAAGTCACCATTGTTGTCGCTGAACAAAGAACTGTACCAAGAGATGGTACACGACCACTGTGGAACTAGACGGAGTCACCATTAGTTTTTCCTGAACACAGAACTGCAACAGGAGTTGATACACGTCCTCTGTGGGATTAGAAGCCACCATTGTTGTCACTGAATACAGAACTGAACCAGGAGTTGATACACGGCCACTATAGGATTTAGGATTGGAAGACATCACCATTGTTGTCACTGAACAAAGAACTGAATCAGGAGGGGATGCATAGTCTCTCTGTGATTAAAAGTCGCCATTGCTGTCACTGAACAAAGAACTGAACCAAAAGATGATACACGGCATCTGTGGGATCAGAAAAAGTAATAATTTTAGTCACTGAACAAAAACTGAACCAAGAGTTGTTACACGGCCAGTGTGGGATTAGAAGAAGTCACCATTGCTTTACTGAAAAAATAATTGAACCAGGGGAGGATACACGGCCTCTGTGGGATTAGAAGTCACCATTCTGGTCAATGAACAAAGAACTGAACCAAGAGTTGTTTTCTACAGAACCGATATCCTTCACTCTCAAGATATCGCATGTCTTCTACGTAGAAGAATGCAATGATTGCCCCCGGTAAACGTCTGAAGGTCAATTCATACTATCCCTACATATCGGAAGTTTCGTGTGGTGACATAGCGCTAATCCTTCTTTTGTTGTCGTGTAAAAGGGGAATCAGCAACGAAAAGCAACAACAGACAGTACCCGACGTTGTGGTATTCTGATTTTAGGGTATCATGGAATTCTGATTTCATGTTATTTTAGGGCCATGGTCTTTAAAGTGTTAAAATGACACTTTATTATCATGTTAAGTTTGTTTCTTTGTATTCACTAAGGCTGAGAGTTTCATATTTTTTATGTTGCTTCTCTCGCAGGGTTTTCTTTTTTCTTTATGGGGGGGGGGGGTTCTTAAACACGAGTCCTTTGACTTTTATTTTCAAAAACCTTATATTTCTCTAGGATGAAGTACTACCACACAAACACTTTAACTCTCGACTTTGGATTTTTTTATTGATTGGGGGCTTAACGACCACCGTGAGCAACTCAATGAGCTATAAGCAGTCGCCCGTCCCTAATTTAGGGTCACTGGTTCCATGGAAGGGAGAAAGCCAGTGCTGTAAGACATACACAACATCCATTCCTCAGGATGATTCGAACCCGGACCCTTCACGGATTAATGGTCATATGCCAGTGCTTGGACCACTGCAACACCGGGGCGGCACTTTGGAATTCGAAGGGTCCGACGTAGGTGAAGTACTACCGGATGTTTTAGTTGCTTGAAACACCGCTTACCAACAAACGCCAACAATAACAGCGAAATCAAAGTCAAAAAATTATTCACAACCAAAAAGACGCCATGTGACCGAATCCTGGAGTAGTGACAACGAAAGTGTTGTCTGTGGATCAGAGAATATCTGAGAGCTCATGCCCTTCCTGTGGCCCACAGGCATGCACAATCGACAGAACTCGTAGTTTTTCGTAACCGCTATCGAAACTGGGAACACACATGCCTGACGTTAACAACATGGCTATGCTATCTTCTCGTTTCAAAGGCAGACCGGCGTGCGATATCTTCCGATCGCCGATATGGAATGAATGACATAAATACAGTGATTTTCATTGCAAATTACTCTGTTACACAGTTGGATAAATTAATTCTACTTATTTAAAAGTGTTTTCAGGTGTAACATCGGATGCTTGCATGCTTTGTTTCTAGTGTATGCTAATATTTCTTACACAAAGATATAGCATTTCAACTTTGCAGTAAATATGAAAAGTACAATGTTCTTCAAAATGTTCATTTGCACTGTCTGTCTGATCAAAGGCTGAACTTATATTACTATATTTCAGATAATAAAGTGTTCCGATGATCGTTGCCACCAAGAGTGTTGGAACTGCAGTGCCAGATGATGATGCCTTGCAGAAGGTCATGACCTTTCTCATCCTAGAGTTGAGACATTATCTTCTTCTGCATTTCCCAGCCGTTGCAATAACGATGTCCTCAGTATTTCCATTCCTCGTGTCCTGTTGTGTGGTCTTCTGAGTACATCACGCGACACAGGCAGGTCGTACGTAAAAGGACGGTGACCACTACGCCGAATTGATCCTGATGTCAGGTGAATTCGGCATTTGCAGTGTCTTACTCTCTGCGGATGTGCGCCTTTGGGATCACCCTACAGATACGTTGCTGCCCTGCTCCGTACGAGGTAGGGAAAAATCCCTATTTGTTTCTCACTTAGATTTAATTTTTTCGAAATTTTAACGGTGAGGTACTTTCAGGTTTTCAGGCTGTGGCGGCATTAGTTAATGGACGCAGTGTGTTAAAAAATTACCTGAATGAAGAAATTTAAAGGTTGCAACAGTCAGTGATTCATACGCTGCAAACACTGCTTTAAGTGTGTTAGCCTGAAAACAAAAAATGCATGTATCAGTCATTCAACGACAAAAACTAGAGCTGATGTCGTCGTTATTTCGTCGATGTTTCTGTTCTCTTCTATATATATACATCTTACCATATTCTCTTTTATCGATACATCTTATCTTCAAAAAATTATTTCTGTCGTGCTTAAGTATAATTACACTGATATCGAACCGCCTTTGCACGATTTAAACTTGTGATAAAATATCTCCAAGTCAGTAAAAACAAATGACAAATTAGAATAAATAAAACTTTAAGATCTTTCGTGTTCATAATGGACCGATCTTCAGAAACATCAAACAGAAGTCATCGCTCTTTCCACGTTTATAAGTGAGTACGGAAAGATTCTCATCGGCCGCTTCCGGGAATCGAACCCAGGGTCTTTCAGTTACGCGCCGGACATGCTACCACTGCACCACAGCGGCCTCGAATTTCTCCATACTCACATACGACTAACTGCCAAACCACATGGCACGTTATGGCAGGCATAGGCGATGAGAATTTTTCCGTGACTCATTTTTAAACGTCGAAAGGGCGATGACTTCTGTTTGATGTTCCCAATCCACGTCAGTTGTGTGTATTAATTATTCATTCGCCTCCTAGTTATTTGTTCAGTTGCTGCTTACCATCTTTGCTAAATCCTCAGCATTGTGCTCGGCTCCGAGAAACAACCTGCCATGTGGTTTGGCAGTTAATCGTATGTGAGTCTGGAGGAATTCAAAGCCGCTGTGGTGCAGTGGTAGCATGTTCAGCTCGTAACTATAAGACCCTGGATTCGATTCCCGGTGGTGGCCAATGATAATTTTTCCGTGACTCACTTATAAACGTGGAAAGCGATGACTTCTGTTTGATGTTCCTAATCCACGTCAATTGTATGTATTAATGATCTTCAGAAAAACATTGACTGCGAATAGAAAATGTTACAATTTAAATACAACAATGCAACGGTAATGACATACAACGCGTTAATGAACGCGCTCGCCTTTTTCATAACGTAATTTAAAGTGTTCTTCAGGATTGGGTGAAAAGTTTTAGATGAACAACAAATAGCAAAGTTAGTTTGGATTTATCATATAAATTAGTCATTATTAAGTAGTAACTTCCAAGGATGAGGAATGAGTAATGGACTGTCTTCCTTACAACATGCATGTGCAAATGTGTGGATAAAAATAATTTCATATAATATATAACATTCGTGATTTAGAAGGAGGAGAAGCAAGAATTGTTTCTTCATCCCATATAGGGAAGTGGACACCTCGTGAAGCAGACGAGACAGAACTGTAGCCTTTGCACCAGTTTTTACCTATGTTCCGTCAATTTAGTTTGTAATGTCCGAGCAATTGAACCAAAGTAACATAGATTTGTATGCTCCAAGTATATTGCTTTTACGGGAATACTGTAAATTCCGCGTTTATTGTACTCCTCGGCACGATCACGGTCTTTTTTAATAATGGAGAGGATATTATTTGGCTTTAGTCCAAAGTTTAGGTTATGACGTCAACAATACTGTTAAGCACAAATATGTCAGAAGTATAGTATCTCGATAACGTAGTGGATGTCGGTCTCTTCACTTTTTTAACAATGTTGTGAACAGTCCATAAGTTCGATATCATTGTAATTACATCTTATATTTACAGGCTCTGAACGAGGAGTAATCAAAAGGCGTTAGATCCGGTGTACATTCAAACGTCACACAACCTCCTTTGCGTAGAGAAAACGTCGAGCTCTGCAGCGTGCTAATATCACGCTTGTAACTTAATGGAGCACCAAATTACGAACTCAAAATCTGGAACAATATGTCACTAAAGGCACCTGCAACAGATCAAGGCAATTTACCGGAGCAACAGTTCCGTCAGAGCTAGAGAACATCTACAGCTCCGTGCGACTGAATTCCAACCCCGATTTAATCGTTGATTCATTACGTTCGTGATGTAGCCCTCATTAAAGCTTAGAATAGCAAAGTTCATCTCGCCGTCATTGAACGTTGAGTTCTAGAACACACCGGCATCCTGCTCAAAATGTTTGTGGTTATACATTCATTCCCATGCTTTAAGAAAAAAGGCCGGAGTTAATTAACTTCATCATTATATATATTAAAATGATTGCTACAACATGCAATGCAGTAGGATGCATTTTAGAATAAATATAACTATACCGCGCAGTGCAGCAAAATTGATTCTAGAATCAAAATAAATGCACTTTGAACTTGTGACGTATATTGTAGAATAACTTTCATTTTTAGTTCCTTTTCCTATGTAAATTTGAGTTTGTTCTCCTTTATACTTTCCAAACTTAACGTGATATCTTCTCTCTCACATGAATGAGGTTGGCAACACTTTTGAGGTCAGAGAGAGGGACGTATGAATGTGATAAGAACGTTAAATAAAAAGGACGATACAGCAGTTGCTGAAGTGTATGTGTGTGTGTGGAGATGTTCGAATCGCTGTTAAGATAGATGTGAAGTTTACAACCTGCAGTGCCATATTGCGGATTTCATCAAATATTGCTGGATCAATAAAAGGTTATCGTAAGTTGACTTCTGTTTATGTTTCGTGTGGACGTAAACTATTGCATCCTATTCTTATTTAGTTCAACATTCCTTAGTCATGGTTTTAGACATAGCGTAACACCAATCTCGCACCCGAAAAAGGGTTACGCTATAAACTCTTACTGCGTATTAATACAATATGTGTCAATACAATTCGGTGAATTCACAGTGAAAATGAACAACATATAGTATTTAGGAAAACTTATTGTAGTTGAAAAATACATATTCTTAATAAGTATTCTGGTAGCAGTACGCTTTTGGCATCGTTGGTTTAACTGATGGAATATATCGCATAATTACTTTTTTTGTTATAATTCTTCGCTCAGTCTTAACGTTCGTTTAAATGCCTCTTTCAGAGCTAATTTCAGTCAAGGAAACAAACTTTAATCGGCTGATGCCAGTTAAAGCTAATATGGTGGGAGATTCAGTGTAGCAACGGCTTGCTCGGAATGACACAATTTGGTAGTGTTTCTTTGCTCCATTTTTGCCAGTTAACAAATGTATCTTGCATCAACTGAGGCGACATGTTTTCTGTGCTGCACATTTTATCACAGCCCTATGACCTTTACGGTCATGATCGCTCATGCTTTGAGCAAGTTATCACATACAGTATATTGACAAAAGTCACCGAACACCCCTTCAAAAGCAAATGTACGGATCAGCTGCGTTGTTAAGATGCACGGTACAGCCGCAAACGGTATAAAAACAAACCTGAAGCTTACCGCGATCATATCGGACTCTGAGGTTGAGTGAAAATGTAGCGGCAAAAGAGAACTAACTTTGAGAAAGGAAACATTCCTGGGTGTTATATTAGTGGGTTATCCATAAGAGAAACCGAGAGGCGTTTAAACATACCCAAGTCAACTGCTTTGGATGTACTGAATAAGTGAAAGACACATGGCGTGCCTGAAGCAGCAAAACGTACCGGCAGACCAAATAAAATCAGTGATAGAGGACGTCGAAGCCTCAAGAGAGTCGTTGCAGTTAATCGACAGAGTATTACACAAGACCTCAGTGTACAGGTGAGTAAAAATGCTGGAACCTTGGTATGTACACGTGCCATTCGTAGAGAACTTCATCCCATGGGTTACCGTGGTCGTGCGGCTGCTCATAAGTCTTTAATCTCCTCTCGGAATGCTACTCGTCGTTTAGCATAGTGTAAAGAGCATTTATCGTAGACCGTAGACCAATGAAAACGGGTGCTATGGACTGACGAATCCAGATACACGATCTATCTGTCTGATGGCCGTGAGTGGGTATGGAGGCAGCCGGGAGAACGCTATTTACAGCAGTGAACTGTTCCTACGGTCAAGTTTGGAGCTAGCAGTGTACTCTATGGGGTGGTTTTCGTGGTACTGTCCTGGCCGATTGGTTAACGTGGACAAACCAGTTAACCAGCATGTCTATCTCGATATTCTGGACAATTATGCCCTACCAACTCTGTTGTAATACTATGAAACCGAGCCTTGTTGGTACCAGCGGGATAATGCACAGGGCTATAAAGCAAATAGTTTTACAGCATGGTTTGTCGATAGTTCCGTATCGTGTGTGGACTGGCCAGCACAGAGTCCTGATCATAATCTCATATAGCATCTATGGGATGAATTAGAGCGACGCATAAGAAGTTTGGAACCAAGGCCTACTACTAAGCAACAGTTAGCGGCAGCGTTATGTACTTAATGGAAGCGCATACCTATCGCTGTGTTCCAAAACCTTGTCGAAAGCATGTGTCGAAGGGTCAGTGCATGATTAAGGCCAAAGGTGGACCGACGCCGTACTAATGTATGTCAATAAATGCTAAGTTGTGGTTCTCTTTTAGGTGTCCGGTGACGTTTGTCAATATAGTGTATTTCACAAACGCTTCTTTTACGCATTACGACAGAATTCACTTAAATCTATTGAAATACTTTGTATGCAAGTCTGTAAAACAACGTACTTATGCCATACCTCGTACAAACTAATCAGGTCACTTAAAAAGATTTATCGTGCATTCTTCTTGAAAGAGTATTGCTGAAAATGTATGAAATTTGATTGTCTATTTTTAATAAAATCCACATTTTTCTATGCTATCCTTCTGAGTTTTTCTGCTCCGCTTGAAAACAAAAGACTGGAGTGCTTGGCAATACAAGTTTCTGGAGTCTATCATAATTTTTTTTCACCACATAATTAACATGTCGTTATTCCTTAAGCTTTGCTCACATGTAGACTTTTTTATTCAACAAAAAAGACAGACATTTTGTGTGAATAATTCTGGGTTCATGTCACACTGATGTGCAAAAATTAAGAACGAAGAGGAGAAATTAGCATAACAGCGGAACGAGCAGGCAGAACGGACCGAAAGACCACTCAGGAGATAGACTAGGGTCCGGCACGGTAGGGCATGCGCATATATGCAGCATGACGTATGTGTGTGGGGGGAGTGTTGGAAGGGTATAAAGCACACGGACGGTGTGCGCTCAGCCATTCGGTGAAAGCCTTTGCACGGTGTACATCGGTTTGAACAACGTCGAGTTGCTGCCACCCTGTGATATGGCCAACAGGCAATCCAGTAGACGACATCTGGAAGACTTTGTCCGAGGTCGCGTCATTGGGTAGTTGGAAGAATGTCGAAGTGTTACGAGTGCAGCCGAGGAGTTTGGGATCGCTCACAGCATCGTTTCACGAGCTTGGAGAGCAATTCAAACGACAGTAACAGCTGTCCGAGAGTTTAGCAGTTGTCGTTCACGAGCAACCACGGCGGCGGACGACCGGTATATTGTCCTGCAGGCGAGAAGAGACAGACGGCAGACAGCGGGAGAAATCGCAAGGCACATGCAACAGACAACTGGACGTCCGTTATTGCGTTTTACCGTGGCCAGGAGGCTGCACAAAGGTGATCTATTTGCACGACGACCAGTACGGTGTGTGCCATTAACGCCTGCTCATCGGAGACGGCGGTTTCTGTGGTACCAGGAACACAAGAACTGGACATCAGCAATGGGGTCGAGTTCTCTTTACGGATGAGAGTCGATTTAGCCTGACGAGCGATTCTGGACGTATAGACATCTAGAGAGAGAGCAGGGAACACGCAATCACACCTCCAAAATCATCGAAAGTGACCGGTTTGGAGGTGGCGGAGTTTCTCGTTTGGGGCGGTATCATGCTTGGTAGCCGTACTGACCTTCTCATCTTCTAAGGACGTTCAGTCCCTGGTGTCCGCTATTGTACCGAGGTCCTCCTGCTTCACGTACGTCTGTTTAGAGGTGCTGTGGGTCCTGAGTTCCTCTTCATGGACGACAACGCTACACCTCATCGTACAGTGGCTGTCGCAGAGCTGTTGGAAAGTGAATATATTCGATGCATGGATTAGCCCGCAAGGTCCCCGGACCTAAATCTAATCGAACACATGTGGGACCTTCTCGGGAGACGCTTGGCAGCACGTCATAAGCTACCAGCAACGATTCCGCACTGCGATTGGCGCTACAAGAGTAATGGGCAGCGATGCCTCAACAGCTCCTGGACAACCTCGTCCTCAGCATGGACAGACCTTGCAAATTCTGCAACGCAGTAAGGGGTGATCATATCCCATACTAAAGACTGGATTTTTCTTGGCAGCCGCCTGTCACATGGACGCTTCTGTCTTCTGTCCAGTTGTACTCGAAGCTACCTTTTCAATAAAGTGCCTTTGTATCCTTTAGATTCCTTGTTTGGACGGTTTTGCTCACTTGTCCCATATGTTTACATCTTGGTGATCTTATGGTATGATTTGAGTCGATGTGGAGCACTTCTGCTAAACGTTACATTCGAAAAACCGTCTCGTTCTTAATTTTTGCACCCCAGTGTATTGGGCCGCCCAATGCAGTTCAATTTTTAATTGTTTCATTTTCAGTAAAACTAGAAAATTTTGAGTTTTTAATAACTGCAAGGAAGCGTGGTACACTTCGGAATTTTTGATGGATCCGTTACTTACAAAATCAGACTCAAGCATTCGTTGGATGGATCAAAAGATTTCTGTCATTGCTGTTTCTGCTGACAGGAGGGACTGAGCTTATACATGCATACAGAAGCCACGCATACTATGAAAGCAATATAGCTATTATTATAGTATATAGTACCATACTATCACAATATGATTGTATGAGACTATATAATACCATACTATCGTAATACAATACTATAAATTATCATACTACGATAGATATATGATAGTATAATATGATATGGTAGATACTATATGATACATATGTAAAGAGATTGTAGATATATAGATATGGAATAACATGACAGTATCATACTATCATATCTGTGCGTGCTGCCATGAGAAATCCATGCATACTGTAACATCTATTCATACTATCATACGAAAGCAATGTGTATTATGATAAGAAAGCCGTGCTTACTATCGGAGGGCTGAATTTATCCGTGTTTACGAAAGTCATGGAACACTACTGAATCTTTTGTAGTTTCAGTTCCAGACATTTTTGAAATGTAAAAATTATTCTTAAAACCGGCTAAGGGCTCTGCAACTGCTGTATGTTAAAAATTAAATCAACTGTTAGGTTACATCTTGACAGTGTATTCAGACCACTCAGTTCTGAAAAATAAAATTGGTTTTTGAGTAAAAATTTCATTTCAGCTCTTAGAAATTACTTTTACCAACAAAAGGGTGGTAAAAGTAATTTCTAAGAGTAGAAATGAAAACAGGGGGTACACTTCTCATTTCAGCTCTTAGAAATTACATTTTACCAAAAAAAGTTGAACTAAGTCATTGACTGATCCCTATATACTGTATAATAAACACCCTTTATTCGACAATCCCTAAATCGAAAACCTTTGATATCCGGAACTTTTTTCGAGCTCTGGCATGACGTCAGAGATAAAGAATTCTAGAAGGATCTAGAGATGTTGTCGGGGGTGTCGCACAGATCTCTGTGCACCCCGGCGGTCGGTACACTTTATCTCATATACCCTGGGTGGGGCTCTGTTCTGTTGTAGTGAGGGGCAAACCGATTCTCTCGATTCTACTCAGTAAAACAATTTATTCCCTCAAATTGGTTTGTTTTGTTCGTTGGCATTTCCGGTGAATGATTTCCGCAGAAAATGTCTCTCACGAATCGGTGCAGAGTCACATCTATTTGTACTGTTTATCGACTCTTCCCCTCACGTAGTGAAGGATTTTCGATTTCAATTTCCTTCAAAATCTTACATGAAATCATTTTACTTAGTTAAGTTAGTTGGAAAACGGTCATGAATGTTATTATATTTTGTACACTTCTGAGTATGGTTACGTTTCCTGACGGGAACACGAACCCCATTGATGCACCCTGGTGAACATTTGATGTCTAGTGGCAGGCAATTCTGACCGATCATTCGGAGGTAGAGGTAGTTTAGCTTTCTGATGATTCGGGGTACACAAAATTCGTTTCAAACACAAAATTATTAAAACCATTGTAGGAAACTACCATCGAGCTAGAGCATAAGCTATGTATGAAATATAAATGGATTTAATTTTTAGACGTGGTTCCATACCCCAGCTACCCCATTTTATTGGTGTACCTTGTGCAAACACATCCGAAATCCGAGATACTTTGGGCCCCAAGCATTTCGGATAGGAGATTCTCGACCAATACAAGCGCAATCAGTTTTATATAACGTGCTTCCAACGCAAATACAAGACAGTAATGTACTGAACAACACTGTAAAATTAAAGTATTCTAGTGGCGCAAGTAACTAATTTTTTCGTATGAGTTTTTTTCATCGGCATGAATGAAAGATTTTCTAAGATTTACTCCAAGCCTCAAGTTTTTTTTTTTGTTGTTTTTTTTTGAGTTGACCCTTCTCATGGGTCAGAAAGCCATTATCTGGCTGGATGTCCGATACAATTTTGTAATTTCAGAAAGGTGTGATACATGAATCCTTCCCTAGAAAAATCGACCACCACCTATAGAGAACGAGCCCATTTTGTCGGTGATGGGATTCGAGCCAGAATTGAAAACGGGTCAAGAATTGTGGACCCGGACGTCACAAAATTGGACCAGACCAGGACAGGTCTCTCCGCAATGGGTTTCATAGGTTAAATCGAAATCAAACAAAAGTATTACGGAAACGTATGATTTACTCACTTACAACAAGTGTTGAAACTGTAGTCTTTCACATAACCTAACTGTTTTACTCATGTTTTCAAACACATTTGCGGGTCCAAAATCCCTCCCTAGTAATTCTAAGGCTGTTTCACTTCATTCAGATGGCGATAGTCAACATTTTTGAATTAAGTAACTTCCCCGGAGGACCGGACTAGGCTGCCATTTGATGCTGACCTTGGCTACCTATAACGGACGCTCCCTATCTTCTGATTCAAGGCTCCTTGATTTGGAAGAGGAACTTCAAAGGATCAAGTGGGACATCGTCGGGCTAAGTGAGGTAAGGAGAAAAGGAGAAGATCTCATTGAACTGAAGAGTGGACATCTCTTCTATTATCGTGGGACAGATACTGGCAGAACTAGTGGTGTTGGATTTATAATAAACAAGAAACTGAAGGATAAAGTGGTAGAAGTTGAAAGTTCCTCTGACAGAACTGCACGACTCGTTATCCAACTATCAAGAAGATACCAGGCTCAGATTATTCAAACTTATGCGCCCACCACAAGTCATCCTGAAGAAGAAATTGAAGAATTTTATGAGGAAATTCGTCATCTAAATAATAAAGGTAAGCAGCACTTGAAGATAATTATGGGAGATTTCAATGCAAAAATAGGGCAACGGCAACAGAATGAAACTTCAGTAGGTAAATTCGGTCACGGCAACAGAAACCAGCGTGGAAATACTCTCGTTGAGTTTGCAGAGGCAGAAGGATTTTTCATCTTGAACTCCTTTTTTCAAGAAAAAGCCACACAGGAAATGGACATGGAGACATCCAATTGGGACGACAAGTGAAATTGATTTTATTATGTGTAACAAAAAATTCGTCATCGAAGACTGCAGTGTGCTGAACAAGTTCAACACAGGTAGTGACCATAGATTGGTGAGATGTAAGATGCACCTCAACACTAAACTGGAACGTGGCAAGCTCATAAGACAAACAAAATGTATTGACATAACCAACCTTAAAAAAAACACCATAATACTTTCAAGTTGGAACTGAAGAACAGATTCTCTGCTTTAGAAGGCCTAACATCGGAAGAAGTGGATATTTCTGGAAGTTAACAGAAAAGTAACCAAAGCTCTAATGGAAACAGCAACAAAATTAGCTGGGTCTAAGAACAAGTTGCATGTGAACAAATTATCAGGAAAAACCAAAATGTTGATGCAAAAAAGAAGAAGAGATGAGGACAACTAAAGAAGATGTGACTTCTAAAGTGGAATATATAGAGCTATGCAAGACAACACGAAAAAGTATCACTGAAGACGTAAGGAAATTCAACTGTGAGCTAGTGAGGAAAGCAATTGAAAACAACCAAAGCCTTAAGATAGCAAAGGGACATCTCAGTAAGGAAGAAAACAGATTATGGCTCTGGAGAAAGAAGATGGTTCTATAACAAGAAATAGAGGCGAAATTTTGACAAGAGTGAAAGATTTCTACTCCAAATTATATGAAAGGGATGATACATGTACTCCAGACATCATGAAAGGTACCAGAGTTCTTCCAGTCCTCCCAGCAGAAGTTGCTCATGCAATCAAGAACATGAAGCGGGGGAAAGCTCCAGGGAAGATAGAATTACTATAGACATCATACAAGAAGCAAGTGGAGAAATTGAAACAGTACTCGCCCAAATTTTCACTCGATGCCTTAATGAAGGGAAGATTCCTGAGGATTGGAACAATGCTACAATGATCCTGCTACATAAAAAAGGTGACATTGAGGATCTCAGGAACTACAGACCTATCAGCCTCCTATCAGTGGTTTATAAAATCTTCACTAAAGTTCTTTCACACCGCTTGAAGGTAACACTGGACATGGCTCAACCGAGAGAACAAGCTGGATTCAGGAGTGGCTACAGCACAATAGATCATATCCACGTACTGAGAGAACTAATTGAAAGAGCGAGGGAATATGAACTTCCGTTGTGCATGGCTTTTATCGATTATGAAAAAGCCTTTGATTCGGTGAAACCATCAGCAGTTACCACGGCTCTGAAATCCTGCGGTATTGAAGATGCATACATTAATATTATTAATAACATCTATGAAAATGCAAGTGCAAAGATTCGGCTGTTTGAAAATACAACACACATAAAAATTGGAAAGTGAGTGAGACAAGGTGACACCATATCTCCGAAGCTCTTTAATGCCACATTGGAAAATGTCTTTCAATCACTGAACTGGGAAAACAAAGGGATAAAGATTAATGGAGATTATCTAACCCACCTTCGTTTTGCTGATGACATAGTCATTTTTGCAACTACCCCATCAGAGCTGCAGAGTATGATCCAGGAACTAGCTGACAAGAGTAAAGAAGTGGGATTAAAAATGAACTTTCAGAAGACAAAAGTGATGTTCAATGCTTTTACAAGAAATGAAGATTTATCGATTGATGGAGAAAAACTGGAGATAACAGATACGTATGTTTATCTTGGACAGCAGATATCAAGTGAGGGTCACATTGATGAAGAAATTAATCGGCGTACAAAACTTGCCTGGAGAGCTTTTTGGAAGAAACAGCATAATTTTCAAGAGCAATATGCCATTATGTCTTAAAAGAAAAGTGTTTGATCAATGCATCCTTCCAGTGCTTACGTATGGTGCAGAGACGTGGACCTTAACTAAAGAGACATACAAAGGCTGCAGACAACTCAAAGAAGCATGCAGAGGTGCATGCTTGGTATAACCAGGAGAGATAAGAAGAGGAACTCGTGGATCCGAAAAATGACGAGAGTGGAAGACATCATGATCAGAGTTAAATCCCTGAAATGGCAATGGGCTGGACATACTGCCAGAAGGACAGACCATAGATGGACAGCCGAAATTTTAGATTGGATTCCAAGGGACAGGAAAAGACCCAGAAAAAGACCACATGGGAGATGGGTGGATGAAATTCGTAAATATGCGGGAGTGACATGGAGGAGACTGGCACAAGACAGACCGTTGTGGAGGAAACTTGGGGAGACCTTCGTCCAGCAGTGGATTGATAATGGTTGACAATGATGATGATGATGATATAATTTATGACTACAGAACTTGTGGTGATGAGATAGAATAAAAATACGAACGCTTACCACAATCAAAGGTTTATTTTACATCGACTATTGTTTCGGAGAGCGTTTGGCTTTGCTTCATCAGGACGAACGGAGCGTAAACATTAAAATCATTGTGACATCATCATAGTTCTGACAACCACGATTTTTGGTGAGTTGTTTCCATGCACTGAAAAGAAATGGAGTCGACGTCATGTCGTTGACAAGCCATGAAGAGTTCCGGTACATCTGGAAAGCTTCTAATACATTAAGCTTGATAGTCGAATCAGGTTTATCAATGAGCTTAGCGTTTCTAAACAAAAAGTTACGGTTATTTTCGTGACATTGTTGGCCTATAAACGACCACTTCAATTCATAGTTCCGTACGTAGTTCATGTGTTCCTTCACACGGAAATTTAAAGCCCTGCGGGTCTGTCCTATATTTGAAATTCCATATTCGCAAGGTATCTGATAAATTCCCCAGGAATCGACGCAGTCTTTTGATCCGTAAAAATTTACTTTGTTTATGGGTTTAAAAATTACTTTGAAATTAAAACTCTTGAGAATTTTTGAAATTTTTCGATGTTTAATTTTAGTTTTTGCTGTTTTCTTGATAACATATCAAGCTTCAGAATATGTCTCACAGCAACACCAATTTTTACCAGCTTCTCTGATGAGTTAAAAGTTTCCAAAATGTGAATGTTAATTTCATCTTTGCCCCTCAGAAGGAAAGGACACCCATGAAACCTGAAATCAACATTCACATTTTGGAAACTCTCAACTCATCACAAACTTGTGAAAATAGGTGTTGCTGTGAAACATATTCTGGTTCCTTAATTGAACGAAACAACTTCCAGCATCCACTCTTCCCCTTTTCGTTTTCAACAAGCACGTATTAGTTGGCCTCGACACCTTTTTCAATCTTCGTAATATTAAATTCATCTACAGAATATTAACAAATGAGGCATTAATTTCGACACGACATGCAATGGGAACGGGGTGTTATCACGCCAAACAAAAACCTTTGAATGCTTAATACAAAAGAAGCGATGAGAAAAGTAAATCTCAGTCGTACTATTGAAAGTAACTCTCAGCGCACGCACGCATACTCGGGCATCCACTTTTATACATAAAACTAAGGTTCGGGTAGATTACATCAAAAATCAGTAAGAAAAGGAATAAAATATCCGTTTATTGCCGTACAAATATTATTAAAGCGTAAGCTTGCAACACCTTGGTGTCTTCTTCACACTTATTCGTGGTTAAGCAAGACAAGAGAAATAAACAACATAAAAATTTAAAAACTAAACACGAACAGAATGTGAGAACGTGATATGTTGCTTCGCGTGCGTGCGACAATGAGAGATGTCCACAGAAACGTGCTAAGCGTGAAGAAAAGTGTGCCCTACGTGGGGAAGCTCAAGTGAGACGTCATCATTACAAACCACAGGGTTAGCAATGATGACGTCTCACAGCATGGTACCACCAAACATTATATCGTAATGACAAAACGCTCTTTCGCTGTTCGACTAGTCGAGACGTCCCGCTTGTGTTCGACTAGTCGAACACAAGCGGGACGTCTGTAACAGAAGATTGACAATTGCCTTATCCAGGGAAGTGGTTGCCCATTTCGCAATCCCTCAGTGGAACCAGATCAAGCGAATTGTTCTTTATACTACCGCCAGGGCACTGCTATCAGGGCCACCATCCACCATGGAGATATTGACTAACCTTGTGGTTTGTAATGATGACGTCTCACTTGAGCTTCCCCACGTATGGCGCAGATTTCTTCGAACTAAGCACGTTTCTGTAGACATCTCTCGTTGTCGTATGCACGCGACGCAAC
The DNA here is from genome assembly GCA_039090855.1 of Macrothele yani. NCBI lineage: Eukaryota > Metazoa > Arthropoda > Arachnida > Araneae > Macrothelidae > Macrothele > Macrothele yani. The sequence goes on from CM077025.1 coordinate 111,517,551, forward strand.
AGATCACGTTCTCACATTCTGTTCGTGTTTAGTTTTTAAAGTTTCTGTTGTTTATTTCTCTTGTCTTGCCTAACCACCTATAAGTCTAAAGAAGACGCCCGTTGGTGTTGAAAGCTTACGCTTTAATAATATTTAGACGTCAATAAATTGATATTTTTTTCTTTTTCTTACTGATCCTCTTTTATTATGGCAGACATAATCGGAACAAAGTTTTATTGTTAAAACAATAGTATATACATTGTTGCGGAGTTAAAATGGTAACAAAGCTAGCAAGGCCCCGTTCTAAAATTTTGACTTCAAACCGTCCACTGCAACGTGGGAAACAAACAAATATAGTGTACCAAATTTTGAAGTGCTACCAAAATTTTGCCCTGTATTATGGCTGCTGCCACAGCCATACGAGTGCACACGCACATTCTTTTTTATTTTTGTAGATATGTTCATACATTTTAGTTTTTTACAATGTCTTTCAAAATTCAGGGCTCTTCCCCTTCTCTTTAAGAAATCCTGAACCCACCACTGAATCTGTAAACCTATGGTCAATAATTGTCTTGATGTGATGCTAAACGTCAGCCAATTGTCTTTTGTGGATGCAATATCTAATTCCATCGTGTAACAGAGAATTTCCGGTTACCAAAACATGATCGTTTCGGGAATCCTTTTGTCAAGTATGCAAAAAAGTGCTTCTTCTGCAATTTCTCATTCTAAATATAATTTTCATTTTAAATGAGGAATTGACGTTTATGTATGTTTCACTAGCTAAATACCCGTTCTTCGAAGGTTATGATATTAAAATACAGTTGAAATACAGATATATATGATATACAGTTGAAGTGGGGACATACACTGCATATTTCTTCGCTCTTTTGGGAAACGCGTCTGCTTGACTTATTCTGTCAGACGTCACATAAGCAATTTCGTTCATAACTGTAAATTTAAAACTTTAAGCCTACACGTAACAAATCAAAATACGTCGTTACTCTTCACTTTCATCGTTAAAATATTAATAGACAACAGAACAAAAGAATAATAAAAAACAGAACAAAATGCGTTGTTACTTTCAGCATAAATGTAAAAAGAACCTTGCTTATAAACAATTTCGTTCGAAACTGTACATTTAAAAGCTAGCAAGTCAGATGTGTTTGGAAGCGTGAGCAAAATTGTGTTGCCATCGCTAATATTTCAAGGGGGAAACTTTTTTTTTCCAAATTTCAATTACTATGAAAATCTACCCCAAGGAGGTTAGAATAAGATATCTGGAGATGCCCGTGTTAATGAAGCAGTACCACTTTGCGTGAAGCCTTTAACCGCTAGCGACGGCCGTCAAAGTGTGGGATAGCTCATGGTTTGCAATGATATTTCTATGCATTTTGTGTTGGCCGAATCACCTTCTTTCGTTGCAAATGTTTCCAATTTCGCATCGTAACTTGTTGCCAATGTGTAAGAAAATGCTGAATTTATAAAATTCTTAATTATTTCGAGGCTCTTTCCCATTTTTATTTTAAATTGAAGTGCACGAACATTGGTGAGAATTCTAAACAAAACATGACGTTAAAATTGGGAACTTCACTCGCCTAAGAAGTATAAAACATTCCGATTTGATATTAACACGGTTCCTGCAACCCAAAATCACGCAATTCCAAAATACAAACAGATGAAATTACATAGGTATGATGTAAACAATGGCAAATTCCCACACCTAGCGGCTTCACGGTTGAGAGACCAGGGCATCTCCAGAAGTATTATTCTAACCTCCTTGATCTTCCCGCATATTTATATTTATTGCAGTCATCTTACCACTTATATGACGTCACCGTTGCTTCGGTGAAAACGAATGTTGGTAATTTCATTTTGACTCGAAAAACCTTGGCATTCGATATGGCAAACGATAATAAATGTTTAAATGCAAATCATATTATGAAATAGTGCTTTTTACGTGATTCTTAAGGTTTTTTGTTAAATAAATTCAGAACAAATAAATTTAGAACAAAATATATACTGAGCAAGTCAACTCAAGCCATTCAAAACTTAGGGGAGGTGTTCAGTTGCTAGGCAAAATGGCTCGATCATTGCAAAACGCCCTAGCGTTATCAAAGCTGGGTTATTTCAAAAACCCATTTCGCCCCACTTAAAGTAAATAATAATTTCTTAGTGCGCCTCTATGTTTTAAAAGGAACATTCCTGCCAAATGTGAAAGTTCTAAGTTCAGTAGTTTCTGATATTCGGTGACGAGTCAGTGAGGGCTTTCAATTTTATATGTACAGATTTTCACGTCGATTCACGCATTATATTTTGGTAACAAATCAGTTTGGAATTAGTTTTTGCTATTGTTGCCCCTTTTCATTTATCGATACCAGTACGACCTGTACTTTAATTACAATTGAATAAAATTGCGGAGTTATCACAAAGGTGTTATCAATTGTTTGCACATACTGCTGTCCATTAAATTCCTTGTTGTAGACTCTCGCGCTAAACTCATATTTTGTTGCCTGCAAACAACTAATGCCACAGCGCTTCGAGCCGCATATTTTGTTAATATGGACTTATCTCCGTCTTCTCGGTCACAGCTCTTGTCCAGACAATTTTGGTAGCAACTTGTCAGTGTCGTTTAATTGTAAGACCTGTCATACTGGGTGTTGCAATTCGGGTATCTACGGCAGAAAGAGTTGCTGGAGGCATAATAAAGCTCACAAGGACTGTCACGTCTTATTTGTATCGGAGGAAGAATCTGCGCAGTGCGGGTAAAAGTGCTTCCCGATATCAGAACTATAATACAGATGTAGCCGATATCGATGGAAGTATTAGTATATAACCTATTTGTTTTCTAGCGTTTTCTATGGAACATGAACTGCATCTACGAGTGAAATATTTTCGCACTACATTTACTTTCTTTTGTTGTGAAGCTACCTCTTTTGGTTTTATATATCTGGTACATCTGCCTGAAAGAAAAATGTTGTTTTCCTCTAAAACGATTCCCTTACGTTATTATACTGTACATTAAGGAGCCAAAACATTATGAACAGGGCCGGATTAAGGCCTTAGTGGGCCCATAGTCTAAGATATCTGTGTAGGCTACCAACGCTAAGAAATCTGAGTGGGCCCCCAAAGAAATTGTGACGAAGAAACATTATGAAGTCCGTTAAAACACGAAGCGGTAGCAAAATATTTGTGAAAATACGTAGTGCATTCTTCAAACTAAGAATCGCAGAGTTTTCATGAAAAAAGAGTCTATATTTTCCACAGTTCTCACAAGAACATGAGTTAAAAGCTTGTGATTCCTACATTCTGTCTTGTAATTTTTCTAACTTTAGCATTGTACACTTTTCTTTGTAATTTTTGTTATGCAATGTGCAGTCACAGTGAACTTCGTCCATTAACGGTTCCAAGTGCAACCAGGAAGGCGTGGTGGATGGTAACGGAAAACCTGAAACTGTCTGGCCGACCTCGCTGTGCACGGCGACATGAAACGTTTACTCTTAGAGAGTCACTGCTTTGAAATTTGTTCGTTTTCTAGCATCTGTGATCGAGTGAAAATCGTACGAGACAAAAGTAAAACCATTTTATAAACGTCCCTCTATATACAGGGTGTTCGTAAACTGTTTTGACAAAAGAAGAGGGGTGATAGTACCCATCAAGACTAACAGTATTTACAATGGAACTTAGAGTCGCATTCCACTCTGAGTGTCAGCAAAGAGTAAAATTCGGTGTCCAAGTTGAACTTTCAACAGTGCAAAGAAAGAGAATTAACGACATCATAAGTTGCACAATCCCATTTATTCAGATCAGGGACAGACTCAAAGTAGATGCTCAAAGTGGCGGCCACGGGTGCCGCTGCACAATTCACACCGGCGAATGAATGACTGGCGCACCCTCTCGAAGACTCCTGGTGTCGTGCTTATCCTGTCCGCTGCAACAACGATTCTCGCGACGAGATCTTCCATTGAGTCCACAGGCGTCTCGTACACCAATGATTTTATGTGCCCCCAGAAGAAGAAGTCCAGTGGGTTTAAGTCCGGTGAGCGTGGATGCCATGCCACAGGTCCGACACGTCCAATCCATCGTGCGGGTTATGTGGCATTCAGGAAGTGTCTACTGCACCTTGATAAGCCAATCAGCTGCAACTGTCGATGCTGCCTCTTTTCTCTGGAAATTTGCATACGGTAAATGCTTGACGGTGATGTTCTGGCGATGTGCTACTTCTCCGGCACGAAAGAAATGACGTCTGAGGTGACGACTTGTGCTTGTTGGACGTATTTCAAAGTTACTCTTTTCTGACACTCAGAGTGGAATGCGACCCTACATTCCATTGTAAAAATTGTTCGTCTTGATGGGTACTATCATCCATCTTCTTTTGTCAAAACAGTTTATGAACACCCTGTATAAATATATAAGCTGTGTATTACTTGTGATGTAGCGGTATACCTCCTTGACCCTTGGTAATGGTGTGCCCCGAGGCTATAGCCCCAACAGACCCCTCCTTACTCCGGTACTGATTATGACCACCTGCTTAATATGATGTTAGTTATCCATGTGCCGCCAAAACAGCTCTTACCTGCCGATGCATGGACGTTATAAGATTTCTAAAGATATCTTATGATATCTGGTACCAACACAATACCAGCGGGTCCGTTAACTTTTGTAAGTTATATGGTTGAGTCGCCGTAGATACTCGATTGGATTCAAATCACCGGTGTTCGATTGGATTAAAACCACACATGCTCGACTGAATTGCTATCAGTTTAATTCCTCGTTCTAAACTAAATGTGTCTGAATTTTTTGTTCTAACCAAACTTGTCTGGGGAAATATGAGGCCAAGATAGTACCTGGAAGTTTTCTTCATGTTCCACGAACCATTATCAAACAAACCGGGCAGTATAGCATGCCGTATTATCTTTCTGAAAGAAGATACTACTAGAAGGGAATACCGCTGTCATGAAAGGATGTACCTGATCTGCAGTGAATTTAGGTAGGTGGTAGATGTCATAGTCTCCTGTAAAACAATAACTGGACCCAGAGTTCCCCAGCAGAACATTGTTAAAACCAATATACTTCCTCTAACGTCTTGCTTTCGTCCAACGTTGCATTGTGGTGCCAACACTTCCTCATATAAACGACGCACTCGTACCCGGCCGTACATACGGTGCAATAAAAAACGTGATACTTCGGAACAGACGGCTTTTTTTTCCGATCATCCAAAGTCCATTGTAGTCGCTTTCGACAATGAACTGAGATTAGCATGAGGCCTCGACACGGCCTGCGGCTTCGCAGTTCCATTTCAACGGGGTTCGGTGTAATGTTTATTGTAACACATCACTGCCGTCATCCAGTACGCTGCTTAAATATGCTGCCTTTCCCATTTGTAGAACAAGAATAACATCGATCAACAGAGCTATGGAGCAGAAACGTGGACCTTAACTAAAAGAGACATACATAGACTGAGGACAACTGAAAGAAGCCTGGATAGATGCATGCTTAGTGTGACCAGGAGGGATAAGAAGAGGAACTCGTGGATCAGGGAAATGTCAAGAGTGGAAAACATCATGATCAGAGTAAACTCCCTGAAATGGCAATGAGCTCGTTATGTTGCCAGAAGAACGGACCACCGATGGACAATCGAAATTCTAGACTGGATTCCAAGTGACAGGAAAACATTCAGATTGTAACGTATACTCTAGATTCAGTTTCCTTTTGATTTTACTATCTCTCGTTATTTTACTTTCCTATGTAAATTATCTTCTTACTTAACGAGATGTTATTTCTCCCGCTGAATGATATGTGGCAATGAGTGTAAGTCATGACGTGGTGGTAGGCAGTATAAATAGGCGCGTTCAACGATACCTAGGAGAGCTTTTGTTTATGTGCGAGGAGAGCTTTTGTTTATGTGCGAGGAGAGCTTTTGTTTATGTGCGAGGAGAGCTTTTGTGTACGCCGAAGAGCTTTTGTTCATATGTGGAGAGGTTTTGTTCGATGTGAAAAGAGCTACGTTATTTTGTGCCGAGAGCTTCGTTCTATGTGATTAGGTTCTTCTTCATTATTGTGATACGATCAGTGTGACTAGTAGTGTGTGTGTTGGATGATACCAGGAGTTTCCTAATAAAAGGTTTTTAAGTAAGTACGTTTTTCTCAGTTCATAGTACTGTCAGACCTCTGTCTGGCCGTTGGGTCTCTGTCATTAAGTGTCTCCATTAACAACTAGCATAAGACTTTATTCATGATATAATAATTACAACAACAACAAGTAAAAACTAATTCATTATAAGATGAAGATCACACGTAAGATGGGTGAATGAGATGGAAAGTATGCAGGAGTGACATGGAGAAGAGTGCCGCAAGGTAGACCATTGTGGAAGAGACTTTTGTTACAGAAATTTTATACGGGGTTTTAGGATTTCTTATAAAATCTCAAAATGTAGCTTCTTATTCCATCTCGTGCTCCCCTTTCCTTGGTCTCCACAAAGCGTGAGAGAAATTTCTCTGAGTCAGTTCCCCATTAGACACCAGATGCACGGTTATTGGCTAAGACGACAATTTGTCTATACGTAGTATTTGCACTTTGTATGTTGAATGGAGATTAACTCTATCGCGCCTGTTTTCATGCTTTTCAGGTTTCAATTTCAATGGTGCCAACTAATGCACTGCCCTCACATTTTTACTTTGAGGCTTGAGATTTACCGAAAGCGGCGTGGTTCCTTCAAACGGGGAATTTTAGGATATGATGAAGAGCATTTCTTGGAGACAAGGCGAAGGACAGTTGTCTCTAGGTTTAGGTAGCGAGAGGTCACAAACGTACGACGAGGTAATTGCCCCAGGAGAGGCCGGGTAAGTCATAGGTGGACACGGGAGGTCAGGGGATTTCACGACAGTGCGAGAGATGATCGAAAGCGAGAGAGTTAGAAAATAAACCACAGCTAACGGACAACCTTTGCAGGCAATTGAATGAAGAAAAGAATGAAAGTTTCTTAGAAATATTTACGAATCGTAAGAATTATTTGCATACAATTTTACTATCATCTTCAACTATATAAGACTTAGCAACTCAACCACGTAGTGTTTATGAAATTAACAACAATAATTAAGAGATAAGAATGAACAAGTTAACACTTGGGCAGACCTTCATCCAGCAGTGGATTGGTAATAGCTGATGATTATGATGGTGATGATATATATATTTGGATGGATGTATACACACCTAACTGACCAACGTTTTGGGCGGAGTTGTTGTGGACAGTGCTGTAGGTGGCATGGCTGTCATTACCTCCGGAAACACTCCGGCATCTGGTGGAGACAATACCTCAGCGTGTACAGGCTATTATTCCTGCTAGAAGAGTACCAACACTCTATTACGTAGGTATATCTAATGGTTTGCCCATTGAGTATATTTATTTATTTATTGACTTATGTATTGAGCTTGGAAGCCGCACACTTTTACCTAAGAACACAGTTCGCATTTCTTTAACCGTTATGCGTGGTATAACGGTTAGATAAATCTACTGAAGTCGCTCTGTACGCTAGATGAAAGCAAACTTTTATCCGAAAATGTCGATCATTTCTAAAATACATTCTTTTTGCACAAAAAAGGAATCAATCCTGCTGCAGAGCTGTGTCTTGATGTAAATGATCCAATTCGCGAATCTTGAAATCGCAGATACTCTGGATACCTGGGCATTGTGCAAGATAACGGCGTTTCAAGGTTGAATTATTAGCTGATGTTACTTCAGCAAAGAGTTCGTGGAAAACAGTACGTTTGGGGGCAGTAATTCTGCAGCTGTTGACGCTGTAAGCCGATGAAAAAAGAGATACGGACATGGCACAATAAAGAGGAGATCTCCAAGACTAAACAAAATGTTCAACTGGGACACGGGATCTCTCCGGAGCACAGACGACATCTCGTCGAAATAAAAGTAACCGTTGAAAAACTGGACATGGAAATTTATTCATTCTTTTTCAACCGAGAACGGATTAAAGCGTTAAATTACACACCGGAGAGAAGAAGCAACACAGTGCTAACAATTTCCTGCATAGTTGCTTTCTTAGAAACCTGGTAAAAAAACTGTCTTCACTAAAACATCCTACGCTGTTGGCTTCTTTACTTTTGCTGATTAAATGTCAGAAAGCAGAATCACATAACGTAAGAGGTCAACTTAATCTGTTCGGTGAAATTTTAGCGACTTGCCCAAAATGCTATTCCATAATAATTCTCATGATTCAAAAATGAATTTAATAAAGTACACATGGTAGTGGCAGTTTTTGTTTCATGTAGATGAAATAACAGTACAATTTTGGAAGATTTGAATCCGTTTATCGGTGTGAATATGACATGGATGTTAAGTCAGACACAGTGCATCAAAGAATTTTTAAGACTGAGTCTGTAAAATGAAATAGAAACAAGAAATTATAATTTGCTTTGGTTTGTTTTTCAAAAAAGTCCCTCCGGCTTCAATACAGTTGTTACAGCGATTTAATAATGATTCGAATGCCTGTTCCAGTTCACTTTGCGGAATTGCCTCCAAAGCACGCGTCGAAGCTGTTTGTATGGTCGAAATATCATCAAAATAACACCCTTTAAACGTCATTTTAAGTTTTGGGAATAAAGAAAAGTCGCAGGGTGCTAAATCAGGCGAATACGGAGGATGATTCAACACACAGACGCTATTTTTTGCCAAAAATCTACGAACAAGAAGTGAGGTGTGACTGGGTGCATTATCGTGCAACAAACACCAACTGTTTTCATCCCGATATTCTGGACGAATGCAACGAATTCTGCCCATCAAACGCCTCAAAGCATTTAAATAAAACTCGCCAGTAATTTTTTGTCTACTTGGAACAAATTCTTTGTGGATAATACCCTTACTATCGAAGAATGTAATGAGCATTGTTTTGATTTTCGATGGAACTTTTCTTGTCTGTTTGGCTTGTGGCTAGTTTTTTGACTTCCATTCCGCACTTTGTCACTTTGTTTAAGGATCACATTGAAAACACCATGTTTCATCACGAGTAACAAACGATTTTAAGAAGTTTGGATCATTTTCAGCGGCTGAAATGATATCTCTGCAATGTGCACTTCTCCTTGATTTTTGTTCATGGGTTAACGTGTGTGGAACAAATTTAGCACAGACTTTTGTTTTGCCCAAATCTTCATGCAGGATGGTTTGAATCGTTTCTTTGTTGATGTTTAAAGACTCTTCCATCATTCTTAGTGACGCACATCGATTGTTTGCCACGAAATCACGCACTTTTTCAATAATCTCAGGTGTCCTAGATGAACTTGGTCTTTCGGTATGCTTATCATCTTCTAGCGTCTCTCTTCCGTCCAAAAACGTTTGTGCCACAGGAAAACATTTGATCTACTTAAACAAAACTCACCGTAAACTTGTTTCATCATTTGGTACGTTTCCGAGGCACTTTTACCGAGTTCTGCGTTAAATTTAATAACAGCCCTTTGTTCCATCTTAATAATTCAACATGAAAAATATTTTACTTCTCTAATGAACGCCCGTTTCGTTTGAGTTACTTTAACAACTGCGCCGTACTTTTGGTAGAAAGCAAGCAGATGGTCACGGTTTATAACGCATTCGCGATTACACTGGTGGCGCCACCGTAGGCTGAAATCTTAAAAAATTCTTTAAAATTCTTTGACGCTAGTCTTAAAAATTCTTTGACGCACTGTGGATAATATCCAAAAACTTGAAAATTTCGTCGTCCTGGAACGGGAATCGAACCAGCGTCATCCGGGTAGCGCCCGAGTATGTTCCACCCAAAACGGGCAAATTTCAAGTTTCCAATTAATAAAGTTGAAACTTGGTCGTTCTGGGTGGTGTAGTTGTTAGCATACTCGGGCGCTATCCGGGAGACGCGAATTCAATTCCCGCTCCAGGTCGACGAAATTTTTAAGTTTTCGGATATTATCTGACTTAACATCCATGCCATATTTACACCAATAAACCAATTCACATCTTCCAAATTTGTATTGTACAATGGTGTTATCCTGTATTTTATTCATTGAAACAACAGTAGCTTTTGGAGAAAGGCATCAGTAGCTCTTTAGAAGACATCTCCTGAATACTTACCTCAATTATCAGTACAAACGTGCTGTATTTTCACTGTATCTTACTTATTTGTGAGGAATTACACAGTCCAGTCAAAAATTATGACCACCCTGATGTAAAAAGAAACCGTAACCACAGATGGCGTAACAGACAGGTGGCGTGCGTAGGAACGTACGCAAATCATGAAAGGTATTTAAAAGGACACAACCTAGAGGTCGGTATGCAGTTTCGGGTGAAAATGGGAAAAGAACGTGGCCTAACAGAGTTTGAATAAGAAATGATTGTGGGTTACCGACTAAAGTGTGGTAGCCGTGACCGGAAATCTACTGTTTAAAAGTAGCTTGCGCCTGCTACAACTAAAATCTCGAAAACGTAGCTTGCTACAGCTACAACTGCTTTTTCTGAAAAGCAGCTAGTTAGACTACCTTTTAGCACGTTTTTTGTAAAAAAGATTGTTTCTGTGTTATCGGTTTGTCCGTCCGTCCCTCTGTGGACACCATATCTCTGCAACTATTAGTCCGATTTTAAAAATTATTTTTGCAATGGGAAGCTTGGAATATGCGAATGATGATCCTTCATTTCGTTTTTTCATACGATTCCCAATTTCGCCGCTAGGGGCGTAAACTCAGATTATGTCGAATTCAAAATACATTTTATTCCATATATTCCATATATTTGGTACTGAGAGAACTAATTGAAAGAGCGAGGGAATATGAACTTCCATTGTGCATGGCTTTTATCGATTATGAAAAAGCCTTTGATTCGGTGAAACCATCAGCATTTACAATGGCTCTGAAATCCTGCGGTATTGAAGATGCATACATTAATATTATTAATAACATCTATGAAAATGCAAGTGCAAAAATTCGGCTGTTTGAAAATACAACACACATAAAAATTGGAAAGTGACTGAGACAAGGTGACACCATATCTCCGAAGCTCTTTAACGCCACATTGGAAAATGTCTTTCAATCACTGAACTGGGAAAACAAAGGGATAAAGATTAATGGAGATTATCTAACCCACCTTCGTTTTGCTGATGACATAGTCATTTTTGCAACTACCCCATCAGAGCTGCAGAGTATGTTCCAAGAACTTGCTGACAAGAGTAAAGAAGTGGGATTAAAAATGAACTTTCAGAAGACAAAAGTGATGTTCAATGCTTTTACACAAAATGAAGATTTATCGATTGATGGAGAAAAGCTGGAGATAACGGACACGTACATTTATCTTGGACAGCAGATATCAAGTGAGGGTCACATTGATGAAGAAATTAATCGGCGTACAAAACTTGCCTGGAGTGCTTTTGGAAGAAATAGCATAATTTTCAAACACAATACGCCATTATGTCTTAAAAGAAAAGTGTTTGATCAATGCATCCTTCCAGTGCTTACGTATGGTGCAGAAAAGTGGACCTTAACTAAAAGACAAATACAAAAGCTGCAGACAACTCAAACAAGCATGGAGAGGTGCATGCTTCGTGTAACCAGGAGAGATAAGAAGAGGAACTCGTGGATCCGAAAATGGACAAGAGTGGAAGACATCATGATCAGAGTTAAATCCCTGAATTGGCAATGGGCTGGATATACTGCCAGAAGGACAGACCATTGATGAACAGCCGAAATATTAGATTGGATTCCAAGGGACAGGAAAAGACCCAGAAGAAGACCACATGAGAGATGGGTGGATGAAATTGGAAAGTATGCGGGAGTGACATGGAGGAGACTGGCACAAGACAGACCGTTGTGGAGGAAACTTGGGGAGACCTTCGTCCAGCAGTGGATTGATAATGGTTGACAATGATGATGATGATGATATTTGCTTCTAAAGATCCGATTGAAAAAATTATTTTACCTAACGATTCCACTTATGTCGAAGACCGTTTTAGATATGGTCACTTTTTCAAAGCACGCATAGACTTTCTGCTAGCGAACGTAAACGTCAATTGCCTTTTCCCCGATATCTCTGCTTCTTAAACTGCGATTTGAAAAATTTTTTCTGCGGCGGATACAGCTCTTCATCGGAAATCGTTTGCACATAATTTCTAAATTTTGGTAGAAAATGTTTTGGCAACCAGAGTGCGTAATTGTTAATTTCTGTTTCTGATGCATTTGCAGCAAAATATGAGCTCTTAAAATATCGATTGAAAAAGTTGTTTCGTGGACCATTTGAACCATTTAAACGAAAGTATATTATTGTTAAAACGAAAATACTGTATAATACAGGTGCCCCTATGGGGTCCCCCCTGTCTCCATTGCTGGCTGAGGTTTTGTTGCAGGACTCAGAGGATACCCTCATTCCTGTTTCCCCCATAAAACCACTTCTTTACATCAGGTACGTCGAAGGCGTGTTGTTTGTTTGGCCTTCAGGTTTCGAAGAGCTTCTTTCCTTTGTCAATTTACTTTCTTCCCGACATCGTTCTATCAAATTCGAGGTAGAATTCGAGAATTTAGACATTTTGCCTTTTCTCGACTTTTGCCTTTTTCGTAATCTTTCCGATAACTCCTTATCATTTTCTGTTTACCGTAAACCAACTTTTTCTGCCACGTTCATACCTTTTACTTCTTATCCAATGTCGCAAAAATTATCTGCTTTTCATTTTCTTATTAATCATGCATTCCCACACCCGTTCACACAGGATCTCCGGGACCAAGAGTTAGCTAGGATTCAACAGTTTGCTTTGACTTTCGGTTACCCTCGTCACATTATTGATCGCTTGATTGTTAAGAAATCAATTGGTCGACCACAGAGAGCTTTGCTTGCAGATAAATGTGACTACCAATTTGTGGGATCCATTCCGTATATAAAACCTGTATATAATATCTTACAGAACATATGCCATAAGTACAAACTCAAGTTTTGTGTAAGGTCTCATACTTTATTTAACACTCTTAAAAAGGACAGAGACTGTGTTGAATGTGTGAACCGTCACGGGGTATTTTTTGGTTCCATTAAGATCTACTAACCCTGCAGAGTCCGATTTATGTTGTGTGGGCTCTACCACTCGTAATTTGGCGCGATGCATTTACGAACTTCAGTATAATCTCAGGACGCATTCTGGTGCTACATCTTTGTCAAGACTGTTTAAACGGTTCTTACCTACCATGTTGGAATGACACCATTATTCTGGATTTTCCCAGGAATTGTCGATCAACACTTTTCTGTGAAAGTATTCACATATTCGTCAATGGTGAAATATGCTGTAACGATTAACCCTCCGTGTAATCCCCTTCCTTGGAGATCACTTTTGGGCCTGGTCATGCCCACCAACTATGCTTGTACCCACTGAACTTGATTTAGATTTTGCCAATTATTGCACATGCGCATTAACTGCTATTTGTCTTGTAAAAGTATATAGGCTACTCACTTCTGTGCTCACTGCTACATTGTTTCTGAGGATGACGCCGTTGGTGACGTTGAAAGTTCTTAAACCTATACTTATTTTAATTGTACATAGTTTTTTATCATTAAAATGTATCGTGCAGGAGACGGCATTTGTTTTCGATTTAATAGCTTTTAGTGCACGAGTTGATTTCTTCATATCGGATAGTGTTTCCGTTGCGAAATGTTTTTCATATAAATTCAAAATTTTCAAGTTATTCATAGACTTTCCGCCAAGGGGCGCAAAGGTAAATTGCGTTTCCTCCGATATTTCTGCTTCTAAAACTCCGATTTCAGAAAGTCTTACTGTATCTCATAAAGCTCCTGATGGAAAATGTTTTTCATATAATTTTTAGTATTTGTAAAGAATGGTTTGGCCACTAGGTGGCATAAGTGTTAATTTCGGCTTCTGATATATTTGCAGCAAAATCTGAGCTCCTGAAACTCGACTGAACATTTTTTTTCTTGGGCCGATACCGCTCACATCGAAAAACCTTTTGAGAATACTTTCTTCCTAAAATAAGGCATGTTTTTCCCGCCAGGGGGCACATATGCATATCTTATATTTGTCCATATCTCTGCTTCGAAGAGTCCGATTTGAAAAAAAAATATTTCTTTGTTGGAGAGCCTATGCGCTGCGAAATGTTTCTCATATAAATTCAATTTTTTTTAACGTACAAGTCTGCAACGAAAGGGCGTAAGCTCACGATTCGGTTTACAGCAATATCATCGGGATTAAAAACCAGATTGAAAAAACTTCTTTCTTTGGCCAGATACTATTGATTTCCATACCAGTTCCATTGACTTCGAATAGCTTTGGTAAATTTGATTTGCTTCAAAACGGATTCAAAAGACGTGCTCATTACTCCCAAAAATTCGGTGTCATCTTTCTTGTTCCTATTTGTAGTGATGCTACATAGTAGCGTGCTACTTCAATCACTAGGTGGTAGCATTACAAAAACGGCCGTTACTCTGGGATGTTAGCGTGGTGCAGTTGTTAAAGTGTTCCGAAAATGGAAGGACCAGCTATAATCTGGAAAATAGTGGACGCCAACCGAGCATTCACGACCATGGGTAGCGGCGGCTATCCCGACTAATGCGATCCAGAAGACGGGCCGTTATAGAACAACTGGCCACAGCATTTATTGCAGGCATATCGAGGACCGTCTCGCAGACCACAGTCAAACGAACAGGGCTCTCTATGGGTCTCCGGAGCCGCTGTCCACTCAAGGTACCCATGCTGACAGCCAGACATCGATTATTACAGCGTGGATTTGCATCTGAGGGGATGCACCGGATCATCGAACATTGGCCTTTTCAGACGAATTACGTTTTCTGCTTTATCGTGTGGATGACCGATGGAAAGCACCGCGAGGCACTGCTGACAGAAATCATCCCGATGCGATGCTCCAGAAGAAACAGGCAGAAGGTGGCAGTGTCCGTCATGTTATTCTGGAAACCATTGTCCGCAATCGTCCCCATCGATTGCACGATGCGCGCCCTAATTTATGAGCTTTGGTTCCAGAGAAGGCAGAGAGCCAGTGCCGTAAGACAAATACAACATCCATGGAGGGGACTTTAGGGGCTTAAGTCCCCTCCAAAGAGATAAAGAGCAACGTTCGTCACAAATTAAACTTTCAAAAATATTATTTTATATGTTCAAAACATTACATAGTGTCTTCTACACTATCTACCAACAAGTAATTGGACACCTGCGTATTAACTGCTACCCCTGCAAATATATCAGAAGCAAAGGAAAACGAAGTTTATTCACCTTAAATAGTTGGTAGAGCCTCCACGAGCGGTGATTACAGCTGCGACCCTCCGGGGCATACTCTCAAACAGGCGTTGTACGACGGCTAGCGCTATTTTGTTCCACTCAGCTTGGAGAAGACAGGTCACTTCCTTCACCGATTTCGAACGGCGGGGGCACCCCTTAAGTCGACGCTCCAACTCGTCCCAGAGGTGCTCGATAGGGTTAAGGTCCGGGATCTGCGCAAGCCAGCCCATTCGATTAATCCCATTGACACCATACCAAGCCATGGTGGACCTCGCAACATGACAGGTGGCATTGTCATCCTGAAAGTAACATGGGTCCACCCCGTAAAACTGCCACAACGTAGGAAGCGCATGGTGATACAAAATGGTGCAGTAGGTCTCGGCGTTGAGTCTACCAGCAATTGCGACCAAGGGTCCCGTGCCATACCAGGAGAAACACCTCCATAGCATGATTCCACCGCCACCGAACTTCACAGTTCGCACAATACATTCCGGCAGGAGGCGTTATCCCGGCAGACGCCAAACCCAGACCCTGCCATCCGAAGGGTAGAGGGTGAACCTTGATTCGTCGCTCCAGACAACCTGCTTCCACTGTTCAATGGTCCTCTGTCGACGTTCTTTGCACCACGTTAGCCGAACAGCGCTATTGGTCTTGGTGATCAAAGGCTTGTGGGCTGCAGCACGTCCATGATAACCGAGCAGATGGGCTTCCTTATGAATATTATTCATCGAAAGAACACTCCTGAGTGCCTGTTGAAACTCCTCGCGGATGTGGCCCATCGATTTGGTGCGGTTCTTCCGAATTTCTCTGGCCAGCACCCGTCGGTCTCTAACTCCCAGTTTTGTGGGTCTGCCGGGTCAGGGCACATTCCGACAGTCACCTCTCATCTTCCACTTGCCAATCACGTAGGCCATTGTCGATTTTGGGTACTTCAACTCGCTGGATATGTCACGTATGGATCGGCCATTTCTGTGATACCCGACGATTACACCTTTCTCGAAATCGGAGAGCTCCGAACTGCGTAACGGGAAACCAGTTTTTCAATACCGAGAAAGTAAAACTTCGCTCCACGTTCATGGAGACATGTGTCCACAGCTTCCTTGACTTTATCATCATTTGCGGAATGCTTGCCCCTAAGGTCCTTTTTCATTTTTGGGAACAAGTGGTAATCGCAGGGGGCTATATCAGTATTGTATGGGGTTTGCGGCCATATTTCCCACTTGAAATTGCGAAGAAGCTCCTGCGTGGTGACAGCTATGTGTGGGGTTGCGTTGTCGTGCAACAAAATTATTCCTTTTGACAATTTTCCTCGTCTTCGATCCTTAATTGCTTTCCTTAACTTCTTCAACGTTTCGTAGTACATTGCGGCGTTTATCGTACTCCCTTTTTGCCATAAACTATGTGTACACCGGCCCCTCGCATTCAAGAAAGACCGTTGTCACGACTTTAATTTATATTGCTGTTAGTCAACTGAAGTGTTTTCGTATCATGGATGCCGATTTGCTTTCTGATGCGAAGTGATGCATCCATGTTTCATCAACAGTGTCGATGCGCTGCAAAAAATCTGTGCTTTCTTCAGAATAACGTTGCAAGAACGGAAAACTGGATGCAAATAGTTGATTTTTGTGCTGTTCCGTAAGTGTTTTCACATCATGGATGCCGATTTGCTTTCTGATGCGAAGTGATGCAACCATGTCTCATCACCAGTGTCGATGCGCTGCAAAAAATCTGTGCTTTCCTTAGAATAACGTTGCACGAACGGAAGACTGGATGCAAATAGTTGATTTTTGTGCTGTTCCGTAAAAGATCATGGAACCCATCTTGCGCAGACATTTCTGAAATGCAGGTACTCGTAAATGATAGCGTGTACACTACCATATGACACCCCCAATTCTTCGACAATTTCATTAATTTTAATGCGGCGGTTATCCCTAATCAACTCCTCGATACGCGAAATGTGATCAACAGTCGTCGAAGGTCTGTATCTGCCCATCTCGTCTGTAAAATCCGTATGTCAGAACTGCTTACATCATTTTTTCAATTGCCTAGTGAGGCATTCCCCTTTTCCTACGTAGAGCTGACACTTCACAGTGGATTTCAGTTGGATTCAAACATTTTGCCCATAAGAAACGCACCGTTCCGCGAACTTCCAGTTTCGGATAACACTCCAGAAGCTGCGCCGTAACAAACGACCGTTAACGAATAAACTGCGCGGCATACTTTTGCCACACTCTTTCCACAAGCAGATGATGAAACGTGTGACGTCACTCTGCAACCGCGTTCTTTTCTTTTTTCCATTTCCGATACTCACCGCTACGTGAAACGTATTCTTTGATACGCCTTCGTAACCTGTAGAGATGGAGACGTGATGGAAGGTATTGAAGACTTCTTCCAGCAATCGCAACATGGATAGAAAGTGAAAACAAATGTGGTAAATGCGAGGAAGTGTACATAAACAGTCATAGGGCAGAGAGAGAGAGAGAGAGAGAGAGAGAGAGAGAGAGAGAGAGAGAGAGAGAGAGAGAGAGAGAGAATAAAAAAAAGACTGTGCCGTGAGCTTTGGTTATATCATACAGCTGTAAATAGGGAGACCAGTGGGTCAGCAATGCTTGACAGCAAGAACAGGAGTACAGTTTGACGCGAATCGACACTGTTCTTGCGTTCCATGAAAGCGCCTTCCAACATTCCACAATAGAGCTCTCTTAGATTGGCATGGAATATTGCTATCAGCTTGTTCTATCAATTATTAGAAAGCCTCTAGTTTGGATGTCTTTGCAGTTAAACACTTGAATCGTTCGGACTACCTATTAATCAGTTTCTCTCAGGGCAGAGACTTCCCTTTATTAACAAGTATACTCTCTCCCCTCCCTTGGGTATTAGTCCCGGGCCTTAAATTTCTCCCCGATTCAGAGTTAGCAACGACTCAATCAGTCTTTTACAACACATGGATGAGCAATCGTGAATTTCTGAACAGAAGGCAAGTATCAGTTTGAATAATGGTTACACTATCGGTCCGAAGCAAATGATTATCGGAAGGACATTTCTACTATGTAACAATAGTCTACTTTCCCAATCAGGGGCGAATTTAAAGGGGACAAGGCGCCTTTTCCCTCTTCCTGAGAGTGTTTCATTGTTTCGTTTTCGTTAAAATGCGACTTACATTACAAAAAAAAAAATGCTTTATTTCTTCTACTGATTTTCATTAACTTTGGTGGATTTTAAAAACTTTTTGCCTTGGCAAAAAAATTCAAAGGCCAAATTTTTGATAAAATTAAATTTATCAAATTTTTTCAAAGCAAAATTTTTGATTTTAAAAATTTTACCTTGGTGGATTTTAAAAAACTTCCATTTTGTGTCGGCCTCACCGAAAAACATCATATATACGCTCCTGCTCTCAATTCAGTTTCGTGAAGACACATACAGAAAATAAGGTGAGAAAGATCGGGTTCGCGCATTATAGTTCATACAAGGACAAATTCTTCGTTGAAAAATCGTTATTTTTCCATTAGAAATTCCTTCCTTTTATCAGGACACATTCTTTACCTACCTACGTTAATTCGTCACACATCAGTTCATCGTGGTCCAGTTTGGTACTTTCATTCGTCCTGCGTTAGTTCATCAAGGACAAAATCGTTTTCTCCTCACAAATCGGATCGAGGAAAGTATTTGAACTTAGTACTGTCATTCTGCATGTCTGTTTGCCAGTCTATCTATCTATCTCCAGAAAAAAAACTCATCGTCAAAAAAAATAGTTGCACCCAGAAGGACGTGACGGATTGCAATGCTATTCGGGAGAAAGGTAAAGGCTACCAGGAACAATAAATGATTAAACATTGAGACTGATATGGGCAATATTTTATGAGCTACACGTCAATAAGTAGTGTCTCTCAGTATGGCGTCGGGCCGCCATATTTGTTCACATAGCATGCCAGCCGTCACGACATGGAGTTGTACAGGTTTCTAATGGTGTCCTGCGATAAGCCATCCCATGCAGCTTGAATCTTCTCACGCAGTTCCTGCAGATTGTGCGGAAGGGGTGGAGTGTGGATAGCGAGTCCAATAGCATCCCACACATTTTCAATCGGCGATAGGTCAGGCGATGCGTCTGGCTATGGCAGAGTAGAGTGTCAGTGCCTTGAAGTCAAGCTCTTGGTACATCAGCAGCATGCGGACGAGCGTTGACCTGTTGGAAAATCGCGCCTGAGTAAGCGTTCAGAAGAGGTAGGGCCACTGGTTGCAGAAACTCATTAACGTAACGTTGAGCTGTCAAAGTGCCTGTAATGAACACCAAAAGTGACATAGCATCGTAGGCAATTGTAGAACACACCACGACGCCAAGCCCTGTAGACGTGTGACGCTGGACAACAAACCGTTCATCTTGGCGCTGGCCACGGTTCCTCCACACACACGGATTCGTTGGCCATCTCCTCCAAGACAAAAGCGGAACACGTCACTGAAGATCAACCGCTGCCATTCTGGGTGTCCCCATGACTGTCTGGCACGACACCATTGCAGTCTTTGGCGACGATGCAATGGTATTAAGGGCAGTCGTCGTAACAGTATGCGTGCGTACAGTCCTACCTCGTGCAGCCGTCTGTCAATGATGCTGGCACTAATCGGACGGTTCATGGAGGGCACCACTGCTAGCAATCGTTGATGTTGGGTCACTTCGCGCATTTCGGACAACCTGTTCGTCTTCTCTCTCCGTGTCTCGTCTAAGTCTCCCAGATCCTTCCTGTTGCTGCTTCGTGCTTTGTTCTATCCACTGTCGCCAACAGCGTGTTATGGTGATATCCGCACGACCGGTATGGCGCGCAATACGGCGATAAGACCATCCCGCTTTCCGGAGACCGACGATGCGGCCTCTCTCTAACTTCTCCAACTGCTCGTATTGTTTCGAACTTTTCTCTAAGGCATACTTCACTTGCAAAGGATGCAACCAACACAACAGCACGAGTCAGAATGGCAAGCACGTGCAACGGGACGACCTTATATAGCCAGTCAGGCACAGCGCTATGACCCCTTGCTTGCGTCACATGAGCGGCCGAGCGTGATACTTGAATCATTTGCATGTCTCACGACGTGAAACCTCCCCACTAAGTTTCACTCGTGTCGGTTGCTTCCTTCTGGGCGCAACTATTTTTTTTATTATTATTTTTTTTGACGTAGCGTGAAGTAGCAACAGAATACGTAGAATTAATCAAATCATCATAAAACGTTTATGAGCTGGTAAAACACTCCATTTCTTCAGCGGGACAATTGTAGCCTCTGTGCGGAAAAAGTCGCAAAATGTTCGAGGGGTATAATTCTTCTGCAGGAAAATCAGACAGAAAAATGTGAGAGGTATTTGTATTGAAAATGAGTAGCAGTAAAATCTACGTGATAAGTTAAAACGTTTTGAAGAAGTACTGCTGATTATCTAGAGTTTAGAAGTGGTCGTAATCCTATCCAAAAATCTATGCCGCCCCGGTGGCGCAGTGGTCTAAGGCGCTGGCCTCTGATCATTCGTCCGTAAGGGGTCCGGGTTCGAATCCCGGTCAGGCATGGATGTCGTGTTTGTCTTACGGCACTAGCTCTCTCCCTTCCCTGGAACCAGTGACCCTAAATTAGGGACGGGCGACTGCTTATAGCCCATTGAGTTGCTCACGGTGGTCGTTAAACCTCCAAGCCCCAAAAAAAAAAAAAAATCTATATAACTACATTTTCGCTACGTGTTTCATACCTCAGAATTTTTTTTTTGTTTGTTGTTGTTGGGAAAGAAAGCATCGCGCGATGTCGTAGACAAATTCCGTTACGTGTTCTTGAAGAAGCATTGGTAACAGTGGCGTAACAACCACCCTGCTGCTGCGGGCGGGGGCGCAGGTAACGAAGGGGCGTATTGCAGCTGCCAGTTATAGCTCTCAGAAAAAATACAAACACGCACGAAAACAAAAAACCAAATAATTAACCCAAAGATTGACATTTTTCTTTAAGATATACTATATTTAAGTTTTGCCTAAATAAATGTCACGTTTCAGTCTTAAAACACTGGATGTCTTACAGATTGAAGCTATTCGGTCCTTTGGCTCCGAGTGGAAATACGATCACTTTTCAATGGGCTGTAATGTAGTCGCTCTGCAATGGGTTCTAAATACAAATACATAAAACTATCTGCCCCCAAACGACCTCGCTCAGAGCTGCTGAGTAAAAGTGCGAGGCCACATGGGAATTTCCCATGAAGGATGTGCTCGATGAAATGAAGGCTAGACAGAAACACTGAGGCCTAATAACATGAACATTTTCCATATAAAATATTTTCTGTTTATATTGTAATCATGTAATTATAATCGATATCATATCATATTTATATTTAGTAGTTAGATCGCATATTATACTCATATTTATTGTACGCATCACATACATGCGCACTAAATTTCCACAATCACCATTTTCCCCTGCCCTGCACTGCTGAAGATTTGTCGTACATGTATTGTAAATAATTTCCTGTAGTCCCTTCTTCATTCTCATGGTGTAGAACACTGATTTATCCATTTGTATGCAACCATATCCAGTAACGATCACTAAAATCTTATATAGAGTATAACGAAGTAAATTTCTCCGTCATTTCTGTCCACGCCAGGATTCGAACCCGGATCCCCTCATTCCGGAATAAGTCACTCTACCAATGGAGCTACGCGGACGTTTGTTCTGACTACTATCTGCCTTTATGTCGTGTGCGTTCTGCTGGCAGGTACGTCACATCTCCTCCCCCTGCAAGAGGGCCGGGGGCATGGCCCACGGGTCAGCCGTGACCATGAATCGTTGCAGGCAGCCATCCACTGTAGAACGTGCACTTGAGAACTCCCAGTCAATCTGGGGTGTGGAATGCAACGTCACACACATTTATTTTTCGAAGCGCTGGAGATGGGATTCTCTGATTTTTCCTATCTCGCGGTGTGGAAAGAACATCACACCAATGCGAGATTTTGAACGGTCGGGTCATCCGGATAGTTCGGGTGCCATTATAACGAAGTAAATTTCTCCGTCATTTCTGTCCACGCCAGGATTCGAACCTGGATCCCCTCATTCCGGAATAAGTCACTCTACCAATTGAGCTACGCGGACGTTTGTTCTGACTACTATCTGCCTTTATGTCGTGTGCGTTCTGCTGGCAGGTACGTCACAAGAGGGTGAGTTGAAAGTTTTTGCAATATTTGGATCACTTTATGTCTTCATACGTACCTGTACGACGAAAGCTGACTAGCATTCAAAGTATAGGCCATCGTGTTGACCCGTCTTTAGCCATCTGTCTTCCAGTTCTTCGATTCTACAGAGGATGAGTCGAAAGTTTTGCAATAATTGGATCACTTTATGTCTTCACACGTACCTACGACGAAAGATGACTAGCATTCAAAGTATAGGCCGTCATGTTGCACCGTCGTTAGCCATCTGTCTGCCAGTTTTTTTTATTCCGCGGCGGTACCAGTTCTTGTCCTTCGAGGCGAAGAACTCCCTCACCCCACCCAGTTGTTACCTCCTCCTGGTTGTTGAAGTGCCGCCCGCGAAGGAAGTCGGCCATGGACCGGAATCAAGTTGCTGGAGTTTTGCCCAAGTCGTTAGAGCGGTAGGAGGCCGAGCGTTGTCCTGCTGAAGAAGAGCGGGCTTTCTGTTCACCAGCACAGGGTACTTCTCCTCCAAAATGGCATACATCCGCTCCAGCTGTACAGAGTAGAGGTTGGCGTTGATGGTCCGCCCATCCGGAACAAATTCCTAATGGAGTATCCCCTCGAAATTTCACCAGAGCATCACCTTATGCTCGAAGCGCCCATGTTTGGCAACAGTTCTGGAAGCTGGTCCAGGCTCAACCACTGGCGTTGTGTGTTAGGATTACGAAAATAGACCCACTTTTCATCGCACGTAACAATTCTCTTGATGAAACGTACATCGCGCAGGTTTTCTTGAAGTTTCATGCACACTTCTACTCGGCGGTTTGCTTTAGCTGGAGTCAGTTCGTAAGGGACAATGCAGAAGTTCCTGTTGACCTCACCGTGGTCCTGAAGGTGACGAAACATGGTGGTCTATGATATGCTCAGCTCGCCTGATAATCTCTGAGTGCTGGTTGTCGGATTTGCATCTACGGCCCCTCGGAATCCACGATACGCGGCCTACCTGATCTTGGCTGATCGTCGAGGTTTTCTGTCACCTGAGCGAAATTTCTTGAAATATCTGGTTGCGGTGCTGTTGCCGAAATTTTTCCCTTTCGCATGACAAATGTTTGTTGTTACTTGAGAAGCGTTATGCCCTAGTTCAAACTTGTAAAGGAAAAGTTTTCTAATTAGCCGGTTGTGGCTGTTTATCTTTTAGGCGTCCCAACCACAGACAGAATGAAGACATGCAATGATGTTCCCAGCAACGACTCCCACTCTATATCCTTTTCGACGGACAGCAGTGCACGACTCGAGCTAGTTTAAACACCTGACGTATCCGCCGCAGTACATGAGTTTTTGCCAATATTGCAAAACTTTCGACGCACCCTCTGTAGTTATTAACCTTAACCATTTGAATATATTTTACCGATTTGCTTTCTTGCGATAAAATTATATTGATGTTAATGCATTAATCAGCGCACCGTGTTAATCCTGATTGGCAGATTGATAACCTTGCATTATGTACATCTGTTCCCAGCGGCGTCGGAACCGCGGGGGCAGAGGTGGCAGTCGCCCCGCACACAAATGAGTGTGGGGGCAAAACATCACGTTTGCCCCCTCAGTTTATTTCCTTTTCAAATTACATTTGTTCATGATTGGAGATCTCAAACATTCGGGGGTTTTTTATAAGTTCATTTTGATAAAAATTGAGTATTGCTCTTCATTTTTTACCGTGAACTATCTAGAAATCTGAATATTTTTTTTTAATGTCACTCACTCCTGAGACGCCAAGAAATGCTAATCCCATTAAACAGGCCAGAGCGCTGGTTCCCGTTTGAAGACCAGCAATGATTTGTCTCATTAGGTGTAAAAAATTAGTCTTCCATCTAAAAAAAAGATAGGGAAATGGAAGTAAGGTGAGAAATGAGATACAAGTTCCTGTAATGTTTAATTATAGCGTCTACGGTTACAATTCCTATGGAATTCGTACCAATCCAGAAGTGTCAAGATCTATGGTTTAACGTCGTTCATGCGTACAGTTAGTCTACATTGAGAAACTATATGAATATTATTTTTTTATTGATGAATGTTTAATCAAAAAAAAAATTCAGAAAATTTTCGTAATGAAGTCAAACACGTCTTCTTTTACAGTAGTACGATAAATTTTATGCCAGGGTGAAACATTTTGTTCCCCGGCATCTTGCCCCCGCTGTCAAAAAAGAGTTCCGACGCCACTGTCTTGTTCCCAAAATTACTTAAGAAATTTAAAACTACAGGGTTCGATTAAATACAAAGATCATTACTTTTCCTGGCAGTCCTCAAAGCGATTTTAAAACCTCCTGACTTCCTGACCCCGCTTCCCACCGCACACACATGCCACGGAAAACACTCCTCCCTAGTGCTCCAAATCCTGGGGAAATGACTGTGCTTAGGGGAGCTGAAGTGCATTTTGCGGCGGGGGCGGTTAGCACTTTGTGCTAGTTACGCCACTCATACGTCATAAAGGCATTTTTACCGTATCTCCGGCACGAGATTTTAAAACGCATGATATACCATCATTACACTCAATCAATTACATGAAGCTGTTACAAAAGCTTGCGAAACTTTATTTTGTTTACTCGATTAAGTACAAAGAGCAGGTGTTTTTCGGAATGGGATTTGTTTTAGAAAACATCATTTCTGCATTGCTTTTATAGTCGATTTCTGATTATGCTGCAGTCATTTCACTTGGCATAGCTTCTTTCAGAGGGAAATTTTTTGTCATCTCTTGTGCAAATGTTCCTAACTTGGTGAATTTCAAAATTGACATATATCAGAATGCGAAACTTTAATCAGCAGACTGAATGTCGAAAACACGCAGTTTCATTTTACTTACTGGAAAAAGCCAAAAAACGACGTGTGTTCATCAAGTGTGCTTTCAGGCTGTAACCGAAAAATTTCCTCAAAATCACACCGCTAAAAATTTTCCTGGCGCTTGGAGTGTTAAAGAAATTTCGCAGTGAAACAAATTTTCATTCTGTCTCATTTTGTACGAAACTCATTACTTTTATGCTCTTCGTGTTACTGCCTCGGTCTCTTAGCAAACGCAGAAGTGTGTTGCTGTCACACAATTTCTGCTCCGTACAAATATCATCCCTTTCTCTTTCATTTGCGGTAGGCAAGTATGAGTACCGGAAAAAAAAAAAAAAAGCCCAGAATCAAGATGGAGGAGGGAAAGAAAATGTGGGTGGGAAGGAGGGAAGAGTCCTCGAGGGGTATCAAGTGAATATGTGCTTTTGAGAGTGTTTGTGCTTGGCTTGCAGCCAATAGCCGCCGCCACAGTGGATACGCTTAGAACTACTGTTACAAGCTGTCGTTAACAGCGAGTGCGCCTCTCTCGTCCAGCAGCAAAGCAGACGATGCTGCTGATGCTAGCAGACGATCGAACACGGGCAGCAACCAAAGAAGCAAACAACAGACTGGGAGACGTTGACAGTAGTCGGAAAGGGAGAGTGGCCCTGCCTGCCTGCCTGCCTCCCTTAGCAGATGGCAACATCCCCTCCGCTGCTGCTATCATTGTGTGCAGCTGCTGTCGATGGAGTAGCGCGTGTGCTTCTAATAACGCCCTCTTTTAATGGCTGTCAGAAGCAGAACCGAACACCCCCTATCAAACCAATGCCGTCCCATTGGGCACACAACAAATTGGGAACGGCTTGCCAGCATTTTGATTTCTGTGCCACGGAAGGTGGGGAGGAGCATGGGTGGGTTATTATTTTCACTGGGATCAAAAGTTCAAACGAATGCGAAAGGTACATGCCGTCTGCCAGGTTCATTTACATGGAAATCACAATATTTCCAACACCAATTTCAAATGCTTTCGTTGTTAGAATAGCTAGCGTGCTGGTAAGGTTTATAACATGTACTTCTACATATCTGACTGACGCGGATGCTGTTGGCTGAATATAGTTAGACGGAGTATTGTTTCTAAGCACCTTAACCATTTCATTAAAAGTAGTTCGCGATACAAGAATTTCGAAAAAGTAGATTTCAAGATGCAGAAGGGAGTTAGATAGGGAAATCCACTATCTCTAAAATTATTTAACTCTGTATTAGATGATATTTTTAGAAATTTAAACTGGGAAGAAAACGGATTGAATATAAATGGAAGGTACCTAAATCACCTAAGATTTGCTGATGACATAGTCGTCATTGCAATTAGCAATAGAGAAATGCAGAATATGATAAAGGACTTACGGACGGAAACCCTTAAAAAAGGTCTCACAATGAACACAGCAAAAACTAAATATATGAACAATACAGAAAAGATTTTGAAAGAAGGAAAAGAAATTTAAAAATAGACTAATATCTCTATTTAGGTAGAAGGGAAGAAAGAGAAATTAATAGACTAATTATCCAAGATAATAGAGCCTTTTGAACACTTAAAGACTTTTTAACCGATGATCTTCCATTGTGTTTAAGAACAAAATCTTCAATGCATGTGTTATCCCTGTATTTACTTAGGGAAGTGAAACCCAGAGCGACAATGTAAAAAAATAAGAGTATTGGTAAGAAAGTTTGAACGAAGAATGTTAGGAATAACAAGAAGAGATAGAATTACAAATGAAATTATAAGACAAGGAACAGGAATAACATATATTATAAAACTAATAAAAGAATCAAAGTGGAGGTAGGCTGGACATATTGGAAGACTAAAACGTGAAAGATGAACAATATTGATAACAGAATGGCAACCGAGAGATGGAAGGAGACGATGAGAGTAAGATGTTGAGATGCTAAATGGTGGACTTAGGCTAAAGATCGAGGAAGTTGGAAAAGACTGGGGGAGGTCTATGCGCTGCAGTGGGTGTCAACAGGCTAAGAAAAGTTTAAGTAGCGTAGCTTACTGGCACCAGGGCATCAGGTCCATAATCCGGGCACCTTGGAAAACAGAAACAGAGTCGATGGAGATACTGGTTTTGGAAGTGTCTTGAATATCAGTAGGGGAAATGCTTATCCCACTTCTACATTGAATATATGCTGAAAGTTTATTCAAGGAAAATTTAATTTAATATCATAATAAGCTTAAAACATTATTGCAACGTCGATTAGACAAAGAAAAAAAGTCGGGAGAGTACCCTGGTACTCTTTGTCGATAATTTATGCCATGCATCTTTCGTATGCCAAGATCTTTGTGGTAGTGAAATAGAACAAGTGATTCGAAAGTATGTGTTTATCTACGTACAACGCATTGCATTTATTTGCATCACTCACTACCACGCCGAGCCACAATACGGTACATACTAAGTGGAATTAAATCATAACAACAAACAATAAAGTTTACTAATTCCTCATATTGAGCGGTACTTAAGTAGGTGAATTAATGAATGGTATTGTCGTAAAACCAATGAAAGAAGATATGTGAGTCATAAAGGTAAATATTTACCAAACTATGGAGGCGGCTATTGTAAGTATTTCGACTATTTATTTTTATAACACTATATTTATCTTTATTATTATTATACATTATTCAGATTTAGACGAACGTAAAAAACGACCCTTACACCGTTGAAATGTGATGTAGCTACGGACGTCCATCTGCGATTGCGCAGTTAGAAACTGTCATCGAAATAGAACGAAAAGCTGAATCTCTGGTAACTTTTGGTCTAGGATATCTAGAGGTTACATCCCATCGTAAGGTACGTACATAATTTTAGAGTTGTCATCAATAGCAGGTAATCCCCCCCTTCCTTGGGGAATCGACAGGAATCAAAATTTCGCTACGACGTATACTTTACTACTGTCACGAAAGATGTATAACATCAAAATGCATTTCTGTAATGGTTTTTATTACATTCAACATTAGGTTCTCGTAATTTACGCGGATTGCAATGAGATATTGTTGCGTTTGGCGTTAGTTTAGTAAAATACAGAGTGATTCATAAAAAAGTATAGTTTCAACGCACTGTAAAACAAGAACAATGTAAGATATTTTATACTACCAGTAAGAGAATTGTAGGGTAATGTTTCAAGTATTTTTAGAGACAGTCACAGATGTTCTATGTGTGCACGCTTAGTCACAGAACACACATCGAGCCGGTAATCCATTTCCGACCTAACGCGAGGTAAGATATCTGAATCAAGTGCAGTGATAGTGGCGGTTGCAGGTTCTCTTCCGAATCGTGATCGAAAATGCCGTTGCATAACAGTTACAGATTCCGTTTTGCTCAATTCAAGACACAAAATGCCTTCTCCACTGCAGACACTGCCATTTTGACTGACTAGTCATGTGACACGCGCGCTATTGGCTACGCCACTTCCCTCAGTAGCGGGACACAAACTTTATGAGTGCATCTACTGAACGGTTCGCAGTTGTGGTCCGTGTCTTCAACTGTTACTGTTTTACAGCATCTGGAAAGTGTATACTTCTTTATGAATCACCCTGTATAAATAAATAAATAAGTAAATTCAAAAAAATTAAAAAAGAAGTTCAATATCTTGATTCGTAAAAAAAAAATTCAGAATTTTTCAATATCTTGGTTCGTAATCAATATCTCATTGGGTTTATTATTAATTACTTTTCTCAACTTGTTAAGCGATTAGATCCAAGATTTAACATTGAAGAAATTATTAATATATGGCCTTACAATATTAAAGTATAGGAAATACCAGTCTGTTTGATGGGTGACTTACTGCAATGTTACTAATCACAACATAGCTGACACTAGTGCATTTTTAATAACCTATTGGCCTCAGATAAGGTTTTGTTTATCCATGACCATATACTGTGACCTTTGACCGGACAGGCTTATCTCTAGATTTCGTGTTGTTCTGATAGCAACTGTTCTTTAATGTTCCAGACTTTTAAGCGTTAGTTCTGTGCTTGTATTTTTTGACCACTTTCTGTAGCTTTTAGGGTTGTTCTGACAGTGGCTGTTCTTTGGGACTCCAGACTTTTAAAAGTTCCAGGTGTGTATATGTTTTTTGGTTATTTTTTGTGGCTTAGAAAACACTGTCATTGATTCCTTAAGCGTTGGACTTTTCGCTGACATACGAAAAGCCACGTTTACCAACTTGGTATTTTCCTGAAGAGTACAGGTTGGTTCATATTACTTGTTAATACTTCACTTGTTCATTGTAGCATTTTTACATACAGGAAGTTTTGATATTCTAAAGAGGCCTATACTCCTAGTAAGCTGCAAACTCTGCGCAACATGGGTACATCAGCAAATTCTTCCTATTTTTTTTCCTTTTTACCTGTTTGACGGTTTGTGGTTCAAGTATTATTTATTTATTTGAGATTTGTTTTTGCTCTGTTCTCTTTATTGTGCTTTGCTTATATGTTAATTGAAGGAGGTTTTTAAATAAATAAATATATATATATATATATCATCATCATCATCATCATCATTGTCAACCATTATCAATCCACTGCTGGACGAAGGTCTCCCCAAGTTTCCTCCACAACGGTCTGTCTTGTGCCAGTCTCCTCCATGTCACCCCTGCATACTTTCGAATTTCATCCACCCATCTTCCATGTGGTCTTCTTCTGGGTCTTTTCCTATCCCTTGGAATCCAATCTAAAATTTCGGCTATCCATCGATGGTCTGTTCTTCTGGCAGTATATCCAGCCCATTGCCATTTCAGGGATTTAACTCTGATCATGATGTCTTCCACTCTTGTCATTTTTCGGATCCACGTGTTCCTCTTCTTATCTCTCCTGGTTACACCAAGTATGCACCTCTCCATGCTACTTTGAGTTGTCTGCAGCCATTGTATGTCTCTTTTAGCTAAGGTCCACGTCTCTGCACCATACATAAGCACTGGAAGGATGCATTGATCAAACACTTTTCTTTTAAGACATAATGGCATATTGCTCTTGAAAATTATGCTGTTTCTTCCAAAAGCTCTCCAGGCAACTTTTGTACGCCGATTAATTTCTTCACCAATGTGACCCTCACTTGATATCTGCTGTCCAAGATAAACGTACGTGTCTGTTACCTCCAGCTTTTCTCCATCAATCGATAAATCTTCATTTCTTGTAAAAGCATTGTACATCACTTTTGTCTTCTGAAAGTTCATTTTTAATCCCACTTCTTTACTCTTGTCAGCAAGTTCCTGGATCATACTCTGTAGCTCTGATGGGGTAGTTGCAAAAATGACTATGTCATCAGCAAAACGAAGGTGGGTTAGATAATCTCCGTTAATCTTTATCCCTTTGTTTTCCCAGTTCAGTGATTAAAAGACATTTTCCAATGTGGCATTAAAGAGCTTCGGAGATATGGTGTCACCTTGTCTCACTCCGTTTCCAATTTTTATGTGTGTTGTATTTTCAAACAGCCGAATCTTCAATACCGCAGGATTTCAGAGCCATTGCAACTGCTGATGGTTTCACCGAATCAAAGGCTTTTTCATAATCGATAAAAGCCATGCACAATGGAAGTTCATATTCCCTCGCTCTTTCAATTAGTTCTCTCAGTACGTGGATATGATCTATTGTGCTGTAGCCACTCCTGAATCCAGCTTGTTCTCTCGGTTGAGCCATGTCCAGTGTCACCTTCAAGCGGTGTGAAAGAACTTTAGTGAAGATTTTATAACCACTGATAGGAGGCTGATAGGTCTGTAGTTCCTGAGATCCTCAATGTCACCTTTTTTTATGTAGCAAGATCATTGTAGCGTTGTTCCAATCCTCAGGAATTTTCCCTTTATTAAGGCATCGAGTGAAAATTTGGGAGAGTACTGTTTCGATTTCTACACTTTCTTCTTGTATGATGTCTACAGTAATTCCATCTTCTCCTGGAGCTTTTCCCCGCTTCATGTTCTTGATTGCATGTGCAACTTCTGCTGGAAGGACTGGAAGAACTCTGGTACTGGTACCTTTCATGATGTCTGGAGTACATGTATCATCCCTTTCATATAATTTGGAGTAGAAATCTTTCACTCTTGTCAAAATTTCGCCTCTATTTCTTTTTACAGAACCATCTTCTTTTCTCAGTGCCATAATCTGTTTTTTCCCCTTACTGAGATGTCCCTTTGCTATCTTTAGGCTTTGGTTGTTTTCAATTGCTTTCCTTACTAGTTCACAGTTGAATTTTCTTACGTCTTCAGGGATACTTTTTCGTACTGTCTTGCACAGCTCTATATATTCCACTTTGGAAGTCACATCTTCTTTAGTTGTCCTCATCACTCTTCTTTTTGCATCAACATTTTGGTTTTTCCTGATAATTTGTTCACATGCAATTTGTTCTTAGACCCAGCTAATTTTGTTGCTGTTTCCATAAGAGCTTTGGTTACTTTTCTGTTAACTTCAGAAATATCCACTTCTTCCGATGTTAGGCCTTCTAAAGCAAAGAACCTGTTCTTCAGTTCCAACTTGAAGGTATTATGGTGTTTTTTAAGGTTGGTTATGTCAATAGATTTTGTTTGTCTTATGAGCTTGCTACGTTCGAGTTCAGTGTTGAGGTGCATCTTACATCTCACCAATCTATGGTCACTGCCTGTGTTGAACTTGTTTAGCACACTGCAGTCTTCTATGACGAATTTTTTGTTACACATAATAAAATCAATTTCACTTGTCGTCCCATTTGGATGTCTCCATGTCCATTTCCTGTGTGGCTTTTTCTTGAAAAAGGAGTTCAAGATGAAAAACCCTTCTGCCTCTGCAAACTCAACGAGAGTATTTCCACGCTGGTTTCTGTTGCCGTGACCGAATTTACCTACTGAAAACTAAATTAGCAGAAACCCACACTTCTATGGTCTCTGTAGGTAGGTGAGTGATTTTCTTCATGCTTGCCCTTGACGAAGTTATAAGAGAATCAATCATTGATCTGCTTCCCTGTGTTCTTCTGGTATTCTTGTTTTCACTTGTTTGGAGCTTGTTTGATTTGGGCGGTTGGGGTTTGTTGTGTTTTTTCTTCTGGTTGTTCTGGGTTTTACTTTTGTTTTATTTTCCTCCTTTTTTAAAAAAATTCTTGTTCGGGTTATGCATTTTTTAGTATTGTGGTTTGAAATTTCATTTATGCAGCCTTTGGCGCTTTAGAATTTCAAAGTTGTTTTTCGTTTGTTGCTTCTCGTTGGTTTATTAGCTATATATACTGTATAATAAATATAAAAAAACTATATATATATATATGTACAACTTCAGTATTCTATTAAATAAAATACGAACATCAAGAGATGTGGCAAGTGTTAAAGTTTGTTACGTCAGACGATAGATGGCCCCAGGAGCCTCATGTAATGAAAAATCTCGTCAAACGTGAAACACAAATAGACATGGCTTCCCCAGTGGAGAAAGCAGCGTGTGCGTGTTTTGGCTTGCGGAGTCAGAATCTCTAACAATAGTTCAGTGTAAGTTCGGAACGGAGTACGAGAGACAGCCGCAGACACCAAGGTGCAGAGAGCAATGGGTAAATAAATTCAAAGCAACAGGATTCAGACAGAGTGATAGTGCCCTTTTTCTTTACTGAACCAACTGTTACAGTTGTAACGTACGTGAACATGTAAGAACAATTTTCGCAATTCCACAACTCCAGAATATTCAAGACCTCATTTGCCAGCAAAATGGAGCGCCTCCGCACTGGTGTTTGGATGTACGCAAATCTTTAGACTACCATTTTCTAGGCCGTTGGATTGGACGTGTGGATCCGACGGCGTGGCCACCCCTTTCTCCTAATATTGCCCTATGCGATTTTTTTTTTCCTTTGGGGCTTTATTAAGGATTTAAGGATAATGTGTGCAAGAAAAACGTTACGTCTATCACTGAGCTCAAAGAACGCATTACTGCAGCCTTCGTCTTTGTTACGCCTGATATTCTGCAGTGTACGTGAGTGGAACTGGACTATGGTTTAGACATCCTGCGAACAACCAACGTAGCACATGTGGAAATCTACTGACATTTAAAAACAAACAAACTTGCACAACAGTTACCATGTGTTTTGACATTAAAAGTTAGTTGTTATTTATTGTATTTTCTTTTTTCAATAGAATATTGAAGTTGTATACTTCATTTATGGATATCCTGTATATACAGTGTGATTCAGAACTCATGGGACAAACTTTAAGGAGTGCTAGAGCACACTGCAACAAACATTTTTCGTATACGAATGTATGGGCGCAAGTGACGTATTGAGACACAAACACAAGAAATAGACTTGAAAAGAAACTTAAATTGTGTACTTACAGCATCGTTGACAAGTGCTTATATACAGCAACGTTTACAATAATTGCGCAAAATTGCTTCCACCAACAGTAATACATGTGGCAGCGTTGACGTACCAAGAACGATTCTCCGTGAATGTGTGGGCAGGTATTGTGAACGACTTCCTGCTTGGCCCATATCTACTACCAACGCGACTCGATGGCAGATGATATCCGTATTTTTCTGGAAGAGGTTTTGCCAGAATTGCAGGTTTTGCCGACAAGGACTGTAGTTTCAGCATGATGGGGCGCCAGCCCATTTCAGCATTAACGTGCGCAGTTACCTGGATGCAACTTTTGAGGCGCTATGGATTGGCCGTGGTGAACCAGTCCGTTGGCCACCCCGTTCACCCGATGTATCGAGCCTCGATTACTTCTTATGGGGACATCTGAAGGCCCTCGTTTACGAGACTCCAGTTGATTTTGTTGAGGACCTGGTCGCTCGAATATCCGTTAGGGCTGCACGTGTGCGAGAAATACCTGACATCTTTGAAACTGTACGCCAATCACTCCGTCGACGCTGCCACGCATGTATTACTGTTGGTGGACGCAATTTTGATCAATTATTGTAAACATTGCTGTAAAGAAGCACTTGCCAACGATGCTGTAAGTACACAATTTATGTTTCCTTTCATGTCTATTTCTTGTGTTTGTGCCTTAACGCGTCACTTGCGCCCATACATTCCTAAACAAAAAATGTTTGTTGCAGTGTGCTTCACCACCCCTTAAAGTTTGCCCCATAAGTTCTGAATCACCCTTTATATTTTGATATTCAAAAATCAGATTTCGATAACGGTTTTGACTACTCCCGTTACCTATTTTCATTACATCGAAATTGTATGCATGAGATTTACTTTACTGCTGTCGGGAAAAATGCCTATGATGAAAAGAGTGTGTGTGTGTTATGGATCAGTCCGAATCAAGGAGTACCAAAAAAGCATAGCACCTAACAAACTGGCAAATTAGAATCAAAAATAGAAAATTCATTGCCAGCACTGTTCGGTAGCTAAGCAGCCTTAGGCGCTGACTTCTGACCACTCATCAGGGCTGGGTCCGGGTTCAAACCCGAATAGAGAAATGGGTGGTGTGTTTGTGTGATGGGCTGGGTGGTGTGTTTGTGTGATGGGCTGGCTCGTTCCGTTCCCTGGAACCAGTGTCCCTAAATTATGGTGGGACGACTGCCTATAGCGCTTAAAGTAGCTCATTGTGGTCTTTAAAATAATTCCTCCTTGAACAACTTGTACAGCTTTGTTGTTATTATAATTCCCCCTTGAACAACTCACAAATTTTCGTTATTATCATAATTCCTATTCGAATAACTCACAGATTTTCGTTGTTATCATAATTACTCCTTGAACACCTCGTAGAGCTTTGTTGTTACCATAATTCGCCGCTGAATAACTCACAGAGCTCCGTTGTTATCACAGTTCTGGTACGAACAACTCAGAGTTTCGTTGATATGATAATTCCTCTTTGAACAACTAGCAGAGTTTTGTTGTTATCATAATTCCTGTTTGAACGACTCACAAAGCTCCGTTTTTATCACAGTTCTCTGAACAACTCATAGTTCCTCTGTTATTACAACTCCTCTTTGAACAATTTGGAAAGATAAGTTTTTATCACATATTTGAACACCTCACTGCGATTTGTTGTTATCGCAATACCAAGTTCCTGGAGAAGACTATATACATGTATAGATCATTAAGATAGCGTGTGTCTGAACACAATCAGTAAAGAAAAATGTTGAGAGAGTGAGAGAAAGAGAGTTAGATAGATAGGTAGGTAGGTAGGTAGGTAGGTAAGTAGGTAGATAGATACGAGTAGAATAGATAGATAGATAGAAGACTTGGAAAGTACTACAGATAGATATATAGATAGATAGAAGACTTAGGAAGTACGATAGATAGATAGATAGATAGATAGATGGATGGTTTGGGAAGTACTTTTCTCAGCAGAGGTGAATTGAAAATATTTGGCGATGACGAAACAGTAAGAAACAACAGATTATTGATGTCGAATAGATATTATACATGAGGGTAAGCATCATTTACAAAAAGGTATGTGGGACTACATCTTATACTTTTAAAAGAGTGTAGTCGAGAAAACACATACAACACTCAAGTTGTTACCAAAAACGTAGCATTTATCTAACTCTAGGAAATATTTCACTGATACAGAGGAAACAGGAGGTACTCTCAATATAACTGGACACTCAAATGTATGCATTCATAAAAGATTAACACTCACGATTAGCATTAGGAAATAAACTTGATTCTCACTTATGAAAAAGATACGACATGCTCGTAGATTACATGACTGGAGAGAAGAAAGAATATCACAACAAACAATATAATTCGCTTTGTCTGATCGTTTGAACGTTTTTCCTACTTTGGTGGCGCAGTGGAAAGAGTCCTCACCATAGCAACAACCGAGAAAAAATATTTATGACGTCACGCTTAGCTTTTCGTGTTTTCGAGCAGATATTTAGTGAATGTAAATTGATTTCCGGATTACGTTATGATACGTCATCACCTTAGCAACAACTGACAAAGAAATATTTCTGACGTCTAGCTTAACTTTTCATGTTTTCGGGCAGGTGTCCTACGAATGGAAGCTGTGAATTATGTCAGCGTGTGACGTACAACTGTATGACCTAGTACTTTTTTTTATTGTTGTTATGTTCATTGTTGTGATGTTCATGAAATATATTTTCACATTTGGATATCACAAACAAAAAAATATCTGATTATAAAAAATCACTCTACGTATATTTTTTCCCCGTCATTATTGTCTGACTTTCACCTAGTTTTAAGATAATCATCCAGAGCAGCTATTCTTTCGTCGTACTACCATCACAGGCTTTACTCTCATCAAATGATTTATATTTACCTGCGACTCATCGTCAGTTGTCGCCAAAAAGTATAAGGAAATTTGCGTAAGTGGTGTGCTGTTCAGAAAGAAAATCTGACGGAGAAGTAACAAAATGTGCATAAGAATGGAAACTAAAAACAGGTAAGGTTAAATTAAAGAAGTAGACGGCCCAAACTTGATCGCCATTATTTACTGGTCGTCATGTGTACACACAAAACTTGAGAAGTGCCCCGCCATGGAAAACAGTACTACTATTTCACCACCGAAAACAAGGAACAGCATGCTACTATTAACCACGGAAAACAAGTAACTCTTGAGCAATTTGTTCGATTCTTGCTCTAAGACGATATTATTCTCAAGTTTTCTTAAGAAAATGCCTAAACGGGAAGTAATAAAATAAAGGCCATTCAGTGGCAAAAAATATTTCTTCATTAATTTCCATGATAATCTAGAAAAGAATTTGAATATATTGATTTGTCAGGTCGAGAAAAGACAATTTGAAAATTATCCCTTGGGGCTGGGGGGGGGGGACTGAGCTTAACGACCACCATAAGATAAGAAACTCTTAGAGCTATAAGCAGTGTCGTCTCATCCGCGAGTAGCCTAGTGGTCGGGCGGTTACTAGTATCCTAGTAACCGCCTTCCGACGCGCAAGTTATTTACGAAAGCAATGTATCGTTCAGTCGGATAATACTTAACTGGAAAGTAACAAAATTTACATAAGAGACAGAAACACAACACAAAGGTTAGAGGTATACTTCACAAGACAACCTATGAAGGACATTTATTTTGTGTGATATTCTGGGGCAACAAGTATCTCGTTGCTTTCTACTCTTCCTCTGGTGTGGACAGAGATATGAGATACTTGACGTTTGGAGTGCCACAACAGTAACTGCTTGCTCTCACCTAGAAAAGTGTTTAAAACAGAAGTTTAAAGAATTTCTATGTCACTTGTAGGCTATATCCTGAAATGTCCATATAGCAATGAAATATCCCTAACAATGTTTGTCGTCGAAGATGTTTTAGTGCAGTGTTTCCCAACCGCCGGTTTGCGAGTTTGTTTTCCGCCTATACGTGAAAAACGAGTGTATTTTTTAATCTTTCTTTTGAATCGAAATGGAGTCAAAGTAAATGGGAATCTAGATCTAAATTGTTGAACACCTGTCGCGGAAGATTAAAGGAAGCTTGGGTCGCTAATCTCTTCACAGAAGAGTTGAGCTCCTGCAGGCTAACTCACCAGG
The DNA here is from genome assembly GCA_039090855.1 of Macrothele yani. NCBI lineage: Eukaryota > Metazoa > Arthropoda > Arachnida > Araneae > Macrothelidae > Macrothele > Macrothele yani. Next base: position 111,555,169 of record CM077025.1, read on the forward strand.
AAAACGAAATCTTTGTTGAATTTCCTTCTGATGCCAATCTGGCATCGATATTCAGATCCAAATCTCTGACTCAGTTTTGGGGTATTATGAAGAAAGAATATCCAAGTCTCAGCGACAAAGCTCTGAAATTACTGGTAACTTTTTCGACCACGTATTTATCGCGAGAAAACCTTTTCAGCCATTTCCGCAATCAAAACAAAGTACAGGAATATACACTATATTGACAAAACTCACCGTACTCCCCTTCAAAAGCACATGAACGGATCCGCTGCGTTGTTAAAATGCGCGGTACAGCTGAAAACGGTATAAAAACAAACTGCAGCTGACCTCGATCATATCGCACTGTGATGTTATTTATTTATTTATTTATTTATTTATTTATTTATTTATTTATTTTTGTTGTTAGATTCTCTTAGAAGAAACAAAAATGGGAAAAAAATTTGACAGTTCGTAAATGATGATTATAGACTGTAACAACAGGGAAGACAAGGGAAAAGGTTGAGTGAAAATGTCGCAGCGTGAGAGAACTGTCTTTGAGAAAGGAAATATTTTTGGTTTTCATATTAGTGGGTTGTCCGTAAAAGAAACCGAGAGGCGTTTAAACATACCCAAGTCAACTGTTTTGAATGTACTGAGTAAGTGAAAGACACATGGTGTGCCTAAAGCAGCAAACCGTACCGTGCCGGCAGACCAAAGAAAATCAGTGATAGAGGACATCGAATCTTCAGGAGAGTCGTTACAGCTGATCGACGGAGTACTGCACAAGACCTTAGTGTGCATGTGAGTAAAAATGCTGGAACCTCAGTATGTACATGTACCATTCGCAGAGAACTTCATTCTATGGGTTACCATGGTCGTGCGGCTGCTCATAAGCCTTTTATCTCCACTTAGAATGCTACTCGTTGTTTAGCATGGTGTAGAACATTTATCGTGGATTGTACATTAATGGAAACGAGTCGTATGAACTGATGAATCCAGATACACGATTCATCCGTCTGATAGCCGTGTGTGGTTATGGCGGAAGTCGGAGGAAGGCTATTAACCACAGTGTACTGTTCCTACGGTAAAGTTTGGAGCTGGCAGTGTACTCGTGTTTTTCGTGATATGTTCCCAGCCCATTGGGTATCGTGTACAAACCTGTTAACCAGCATATCTACCTCGATATTCTGGGCAATTATGCCCTACCAACTCTGTGGCAATACTCTGGAACCGAGCCTTGTTGGTACCAGCAGGATAATGCACCGAGCCATAAAGCAAGGACTATTACAGCATGGTTTGACGATAATTCCGTATCGTGTGTAAACTGTCCAGCACATAGTACTGATCTCAATCCCATAGGAGGAATTAGAGCGCCGTATAAGAAGTTTGGAACCAAGGCCTACTACTAAACAACCGTTAGCGGCATCATTATGTACTGAATGGAAGCGCATACCTATCGCTCTGTTCCAAAACCTTGTCGAAAGCATGTCTCGAAGGGTCAGTGCATGCATTAAGGCCAAAAGTGAACCAACGCCGTACTAATGTATGTCAATAAATGTTATGATGTGTTTCTCTCTTCTAGGTGACCAGTGACTTTTGTCAATATAGTGTATGTAATGGACATTAATGTTGCACTGCGTCTTGCCGAAACGACACTGGAACCAGGGCTCATGAAGATTATCGCGAAGCAGCAGCAACAGACTTCGCATTGACCCTAGTAGAAATGATATTAACCATAAGGAGAATATTGTTGTTTATTGATTATGGATTGCACTTACTAATCATTAAAGAATATTAACAGGTTAAATTATATTAGCTGTAAATAGGTGGTTTATCTGGTACATAAATTAGGGATTGCACTCCGTGATTATTATAATATGCGTAGAATATTATGAAATTAAGTACTCGAAAATAGCCTAAAGGTTCTGTTTCGACATCGCCGGTCCGCAAAATTATCCCCAACGTTTTGCCGGCAGAGTTGGAAACGGGTCAAAAACTTTGGACCCGGACACTACCGGACTCGGCCGTCACATAATTGGACCTGACCTGGACCTGACCCAGACAAATTTGCTTTGAACTATAAATTCGAATATATCATCATCATTATCAACCATTATCAATCCACTGCTGGATGAAAGTCTCCCCAAGTTTCTTCAACAACGGACTGTCTTGGGCCTCTCCCCTCCATCCACTCATCTTGCACGTGGTCTTCTTCTGGGCCTTTTCTTGTCCCTTGGAATCCGGTCTAGAATTTCGGTTGTCCATCGGTGGTCCGTTCTTCCGGCAACATGCCCAGCCCATTGCCATTTCATTGGTTTTCATTCTGATCATGATGTCTTCCACTCCTGTCATTTTCCGTATCCCCGAGTTCCTCTTCTTATCTCCCCTGGTTACACCAAGCATGCATCTCTCCATGCTGCTTTCAGTTGCCTGCGAATTTTGTATGTCTTTTTTAGTTAAGGCCCACGTCTTTGCTCCGTACGTAAGCTCTGGAAGGATGCACTGATTAAACACTTTTTTTAAAGAGATAATGGCATGTTGCTTTTAAAAATTGTACTGTTTCTTCCAAAAGCTCTCCAAGTTTCAAATGTCTTTTAATTTTTTCATTAATGGGACCCTTGCTTGATTTCAGCTGCCCAAAGTAAATGCAGGAATTTATCTTCAGCTTTTCCCCATCAATCGACAAATTTCCATTTTTTGTAAAAGCATTGTACATCACTTTTGTCTTCTGAAAGATCAGTTTTAATCGCATTTCTTTACACTTCTCAGCTAGTTCCTGGATCATGAAGTATTATTTCAAAGACCTCTGAAGAGCACTTTGAAATACTTTTTTTTTCTATTCAAAAATAAAACGGAAATAAACACAGGTTGAAATCGGATCAGAAACACTTTGACCCGACCCATTTGACCCGCAAGAAATTGTCAACCCGGTGACCCATGACCCGTTTCCATCTCTGTTTGCAGGTGCGCGAATGCGAAAATGTTGGGAACCACTTTTGCAGTGTATCCCTATATATAATGAAAAAAATGTATCGTTCCATTTCGAAATCTTTATGGTAATGGAAATAATGGAAGTTTCAGAGAAAAACTCATTTTTTCCCCCATTTCCATATCTTTTGTTTGGAATTGTCTTGATGAATCCCTCTAAATACCATCATTTGAATGCCATGTTATTATGTTTGATAATGGCATACATCAAGCTGTACCTTTTTTCTTCTGTGTTTCAATATTTATGAAGTGTTATTAAAGCGAAGGACCGTACCGAGGAAGTGAAGAATATCTAAAAATGCAAAGCTCAACCTGACGGAGAGTGCATGCGAAATCAGTGTTGAAAAAAGCTAGTATTCATTCATCTTCGTTTGCTTCCGTAATATTGTAACGAAGAAAAAAATCGTGATAAATAAAGCAAACTTAAAACTACATAAATGTATTCGGCATGCTATTTACACCATTGTTTCACGTTGCGTACGATTTTGACCTTAGCATTCCGATGCAAAAACCATGCTTTAGAAAATGCATTTTCTCCCCCTGCTACATTTATTATTCCTACAGCTCTCACAAACTAAAGCGAAATTTGAATTACAATGGGTTCTTCCATCTAACAAATTAAGCATCTTTGAGGAGAAATAATTAGTCTGATTTACGCAAATCTTAATTGAAACTGCAAGTTTCAAAGGTAGCGACTCAATGAGCAGAATTGGAACAGGGGGTTACTCAGAAAAAGTTAATCAAATAATTATCCTTTCACTTCTTTTCGGAAGAAGTTCTTTTTTTCATCATTTTAAATATACATTAACTGTGTTTCTTCATGCGTTATTACTTTACCGGTCCCCGCTTCTTTGTTATTCGACCTTATGTTTTCTTTTCTGATAATAAAGTTATCAAACCATCAGCAGTTACAATGGCTCTAAAATTCTGCGGTATTGAAGATGCATACATTAATATTATTAATAACATCTATGAAAATGCAAGTGCAAGGATTCGGCTGTTTGAAAATACAATACACATAAACACTGGAAAGGGAGTGAGACAAGATGACACCATATCTCCGAAGCTCTTTAATGCCACATTGGAAAATGTCTTTCAACCACTGAACTGGGAAAACAAAGGGATAAAGATTAATGGAGATTATCTAACCCACCTTCGTTTTGCTGATGACGTAGTCATTTTTGCAACTACCCCATCAGAGCTGCAGAGTATGATCCAGGAACTTGCTGACAAGAGTAAAGAAGTGGGATTAAAAATGAACTTTCAGAAGACAAAAGGGATGTTCAATGCTATTACAAGAAATGAAGATTTTTCGATTGATGGAGAAAAGCTGGAGATAACAGACACGTACGTTTATCTTGGACAGCAGATATCAAGTAAGGGTCACATTGATGAAGAAATTAATAGGCGTACAAAACTTGCCTGGAGAGCTTTTGGAAGAAACAGCATAATTTTCAAGAGCAATATGCCATTATGTCTTAAAAGAAAAGCGTTTGAGCAATGCATCCTTCCAGTGCTTACGCATGGTGCAGAGACGTGGACCTTAACTAAAAGAGACATACAAAGGCCGCAGACAACTCAAAGTAGCATGGAGAGGTGCATGCTTGGTGTAACCAGGAGAAATAAGAAGAGGAACTCATGGATCCGAAAAATGGCAAGAGTGGAAGACATCATGATCAGAGTTAAATCCCTGAAACGGCAATGGGCTGGGCATACTGCCAGAAGGACAGACCATCGATGGACAGCCGAAATTTTAGATTGGATTCCAAGGGACAGGTAAAGACCCAGAACAAGACCACATGGGAGATGGGTGGATGAAATTCGAAAGTATGCGGGAGTGACATGGAGGAGAATGGCACAAGACGGACTGTTGTGGAGGAAACTTGGGGAGACCTTCGCCCAGCAGTGGATTGATAATGGTTGACAATGATGATGATAAGTAAAATAATGTCGTATGCCTTTATTTTTATTCGTTTATCTGAGGACAGGATATATTCGCTTAAGAAGCCGCTTTACTTTTACCTTTATCCTTTTATGCAAGCATAGCGGAGTCGTTCTTTCATTTTCTGATTTTTCTGCTTAACAATTTTCCACTGAGGTCGTTTCTGATTGACAGATTGAAAAAAAAATGTTCTCATTAACAATTTTTTTATTGCTATGTGTTACTAAAAACGTGGAAAGAGCGATGTCTTTGTTTATTCACTGACGCCGGTATTTGGAGGATCTTCACTTTGTTCTCATTATTCGTTTTTATATTACTGCTTCAGCCGATGACCTTGTGTAATGATCATGTGTTGCATGACTTGTAAATAATTTCAGCGCTATACAAAGTTCAAATCAACCGTAAAATGAACTCCTGAGGGAATCAAGTACTGTCCCTAAAAACGTAATACGGTGAAACATCCCGAATAACGATCCATTGCTGCACCGGAGAAAAGTGAGGTTGGGCTTAGGTTTACATTACTGGCCCGGTGCTATAGTACAAAAGGAGAATAATTGTATAAATCTTACGCACAAAGAAAACGGTTTCAGAGCTTTCTGTAACGGTATAATGGTGAATGAAACTGACTATAATAATTTAAAATAAAATCATGATTTAGAGGATTTTAGAAAAACGATGTCTGTCCCGTTGTTTCAAACTTTCCTTTAGAAATATCAAGCTAAGAAATTAAGTTTAGGGCAAGCTCTGAGGGAAAGAAAAAAATGTGAGACAGTGAATTCGAACCGCACAGTTAGCTAGTTGCGGGGCGAAAAATAAGAACATAACCCACAAGGACCAATCGAAGATGCACCGCTGTAAATATTTGACGTACCAACACCCCCCCCCCCTTTCCAGGTTGCAACTGAAACATACGCAGGAGCTGGAGCTCGCCTCACGTAGAACTAAACTTAGCTCCTATGTTTTCACTTAAGCACAGCATTGTACTCGCCGTAATACAACCCATAGAGCTAGAAGCACAGTAACTTTCTTAATTCAGCATTCTTTGTTCCTATTATATCCCTTTCGCTGAAGTACCGAAGGAACTACGTAAAATCCTAAAGGACAAGGTGTCCGTTAGATCTCTTTCGGCGCTGACTGGGGTGTCCTTTGGCTGATGTCGAATTCAAAAATACGTTTTATTCCACATATTTGCTTCTAAACATCCGATTGAAAAAATTCTTTTATCTTTCGATTCCATTTATGGCGAAGATTATTTTAAATATAGTTACTTTTTCAAATTACGCATAGATTTTCCACTAAGGGGCGTAAAAGTAAATTATATTTTCCCCAACAACTCTTCTTCTAAAAGTCCGATTTGAAAAATAATTTCTTCAGCGGATACACCTCCTGATGGGAAATCTTTTGCATATAATTTCAAATTTTTGGTAAAGAATACTTCGGCCACCAGGGGGCGTAAGTGTTAATTTTTGCTTCTGATGTATTTGCCATAAAATCTGAGCTTCTAAAATATCGATTGAAAAAATTATTTCGTGGAATGATGCCACTCACATCGATAAACCTTTTCGGGATATTTTCTTAAAATAATTCCCTCTTTCTCCGCCAGGGGGCGTAGATGTATATCTTATTTTTGTCAATATCTCTACTTTAATTGTCCGATTTGAAAAATTCCTTCTTTGTTGGATAGTTTTTACAGTGTGGTGTTCTGCTTCTAAAACTCCGATTTGAAAACTTCTTCCTGTATCACATACAAGACCTCTTGGAAAACATTTTTCACATAATTTCTAATGTTTGGTAAAGAATGGTTTTGCCACCAGGGGGCATAAGTGTTTATTTCTGCTTCCGATGTATTTGTAGCAAAATCTGGGCTCCTAAAAACTCGACTAAATTTTTTTTCTTAGGCCGAAACCGCTTATATGGAAAAACCTTTTGAGAATACTTTCTTCCTAAAATAATGCATGATTTTCCCACCAGAAGACGTAAAGTCACATCTTATTTTTGTCGATATCACTGTTTCTAAGAGTCCGATTTGAAAAATTATTTCTGTGTTGGAGAGCGTTTCCGGGGCGAAATGTTTCTCATAAAAATTCATGTTTTTCTTAACGCAAAAGTCTGCAACCAGAGGGCGTAAGCTCACGATTCGGTTTACAGCAATATCTGAGGGATTAAAAACCCGATTGAAAAACTTCTTTCTTCCGTCAGATACTATTGTTTTCCATACCGGTTCCATTGACTACGAATAGCTTTGATAAATTTAATTTGCGTCAGAACGGATTCAAAAGACGTGCTTATGACACCCGAAAATTCGATGTCATCTTTCTTGTTATATGTATGTACACATAACGTTTAGAACACCTGTGTTCTTTTGAAATCCCACTTACAGCTCGAACGTGAGATTTTAGATTGGAACTATGTTTTGCAGAGGAAGAACACACTCAGTCTGCCACCTCAGTGACCCAATGGTCTAAGCGCTGGCTTCTGACTTTTTCTCCAAGATGGGTCCGTGTTCGAATCCCTGTGAGACATAGATGTTGTATTTTTTCATACGGAACGGACTCTCTCCCCTCCCTGGAGCTAGTTGCCCTAAATTAGGGACCGGCAAATTACTCATGGTTGTTATTAAACCTACAAAAAAAGAAAAAAGAAAAAAAAATGAAAAGAAATAGTACCCTCCACTTCATCGGCAAGTTAGAGTGTAGCGTTTCTGTGCTAAGAATTTCTCTCTAGTAATATACACTGAAAGCACAATTATATATACAGATCGCCCCCATTTAAGAAAAGTGATCTAAGCTTGGAAGACAAGCCACATGCAGGTAGACCGCAGGAACTCGCAGACTAGGAGCTGGAATAGTTGTTACGAAAGGATACCACACAATCGACCACGCAACTGGTGAAGCGTTGAAAGTGGCTCAATCGACAGTGGTACGGGGCGTACTGGCCTTGGGGAAGATCCAAAAGATTGGTAAGTGAGTTACGCATACTTTAACGGAGCGTAATATTGGTCAACGATTGCGCATCTGCATGTCGTTGCTGAAGAGGTTTCAATGGAAGAATCTCTTGTTGAAGGTTGTCACCGGGGATGAAAAATAGGTCTATTGCGACAACCCCGTACGTAGGCGATCCTGGGTGGACCCAGCCCATTCATCAACATCCACTGCAAAACAGGATATCCATGGGGAAAAGATGCTGTTGTGTGTGTTTGGTAGAATATGCATGGAGTGCTGTACTTCGAACTCTTGAAACTATGCGAAACGATAACTGCACAACAATATAGCGATCAGTTGATGAAACTGAATTCCGCAATCGAGCAAAAACGCGCATGGACAGGTAAAAACCGCCGCAGTCATCCTGTTAATAAAGCCAGACCACATGTCGGTGCCACCACGAAACCAACCCTTGAACAGTTACACTGGGAGGTTTTACCGCACCCGTCTTACTCCTCGGACATTGCACCCTCAGTCTTTCATCTGTTTCGCTCTATGCAACATGCCCTAGCCCAACAGCGCTTCACCACATTTCCAGAGGTGGAAAATTTCGTCACTGTGTTCTTCAACTCAAAACCCGAGTCTTTTTTTATCCCAGAGGCATTTATTTGTTGCCTGGAAAATGGTAAAAGGTCATTGATGCTAACGGCCAATACTTCGTTGAATAAATGTGTACTGGTTTCCTGATTATTACTGTCTCCTTTCTCCTGAAAATGGCGGAAACTTTTGCATGTCTATAATACCATTGGACGACCGTTCGCAAGCCTGGGTCTTGACATCAGGCACCTAAATCGAGCAACCTTGTTAACAGTCCGTCATCGGGCTCTGAGGCTGCAGTGAAAGAAGAAACAACGCCAGTGGACCGCGAAAGATTGGAAAGTGGTCGGACGAATCGAAGTTTCAGATACAATACACTCAGAGAAGGTGGCATGTGTGAAATAGAACACCCAATGTCATGGACCACCACTGTTGAGTTGGGATGTCACTGGCGCCTCTTCTACCTACACAGGAAAAATGTTTTTGGAATTCACGTGCCGTTTTCCGTGATTACTATCGTGAATTAACGAAGCATATTTCTGATACAACTTTTCCGTGAAATGATGGGAAGAAACATTAATTTCACAGATTTTTCGTGCTCCAGGAAAATTCCAAATTTTCAGAAACCTTCCCACCATTCCTTTCTTATGTTGACGGTAAATTACCGTTTTTAAGATGTGCTAACGGAAAATACTGAGTTTTCAGAAACCTTTCCTCAATTCCTTTCGCATATAGACAAACTCTGTTCTCACTTTTTCCGCATCCACATGACGAGAAATTATCGGTGATAGGAGTGATTCGTGGGAATACTTAAGGTTTGAGTAACTGTTAAATTTCATTCGTTTGTCGAATGATCTGATTTTGAAGTTCTGTAGCGAGATCGGACATTTTGGATATCATACCGCATGAATGCTTATTGTGACAAAGGACATTTCTTCTCCTCTCCCCCATTTTGTGCACCAGCTATTATATACAGCGTTACTGTAAGAAACCGGGTACTTAAATTATTGTACAGGTGATTGTACGATATCTATATCTATGATCAATCTTTGGACCCATTAAGACAAAAGCTATTATGGCTATCAAGAGTAAACTTTATATTTAGGATTTTTTGGCATGCTACTATAAAACAGTACATTTCACCTTTTTTTAAAGTGAATTCAAAGTCATTGTCAATTTAAAAAGTTCTCAAGTTCCAAAGCATTCTATTGCTTCAAAAATCACGATGAAAAATTACCTAATTTGCGATAAGTCCTACTACAGAAAGACAAAATTATTACAAACCTTTTCAAAAACATGATAAGCTCCAAGAGAAACGGAAATGACTGAATCACTCGCATTAATGACAAAAAAATCATACCACAATTAGTTTTAAAGTGAACGTGATTCAGATTTCCCAGTCTTTCTGGCTCTGTGGTTAAGATTGAACCAACCCAGACATCGTTTCGATATCTACTGTTGCAAAAGGGTTATCTGGTGTAAGGCTGAAAATCACAGCGCTTTCGATTTGATGAAATTTCTGTATAAATACGGAAAAACCTGAAACCGACTTTCCTGAAACAAGCTAAATTTCTGCCTAGGGAAAAAAATCTGTAAAAATACGAAAATTAAAAAAAGAAAGTGTACTTTTAAAAATGGAAATTTCGTTAAAAGACAGGCACCTACCAGTAACTTTGCTGCACGTTATTTTCAGAAATTTTCCTTAAATTCAGACCACTTAATTTTAACAGTGTACTGAGGCGACTGTAACCGCACAAGGCTGTGTTGATCTACTAGCTGACCACCAACACCCGTTCTGTGTCGTCAAATCGTGACGTGCGCAACATTAATTTACATACGAAATAAATACATACATGAAAGCATACGGTGTGTGTTGTTCTTCCGTTCGGTTTTCTCTCCGTCAAGAACGGTACTTCCGCATCCAAATGTTGATTTCCTGAAACTTTCTTTTTTCCCCATTGGCTTTCTTCTTTCCGGTGATTTCCTAAAACTTTCTTTTTTTCCCCATCAGCTTCTTTTTTGTGATTTACTGAAACATCCGTTTTTTCCATTGGCTTTTCTTCTTTCCTGTGATTTCCTGAAAATTTCGTTTTTCCCCATTGGCTTTCTTATTCCCTGTGATTTCCTGAAACTTTATTTTTTTCCCGATTGGCTTTCTTCGTTCCTGTGATTTCCTGAAACTTCCTTTTTTTCCCGTATTGGCTTTCTTTTTCCTGTGATTTCCTGAAAATTTCGTTTTCCCCCATTGGCTTTCTTATTCACTGTGATTTCCTGAAACTTTCTTTTTCCCCATTGGCTTTCTTCGTTCCTGTAATTTCCTGAAATTTTCTTTTTTTCCCAATCAGCTTCTTTTTTGTGATTTACTGAAACATCCGTTTTTTCCATTGGCTTTCTTCTTTCCTGTGATTTCCTGAAAATTTCGTTTTTCCCCATTGGCACTTTCTTATTCCCTGTGATTTCCTGAAACTTTATTTTTTTCCCCATTGGCTTTCTTCGTTCTTGTGATTTCCTGAAACTTTCTTTTTTTCCATTGGCTTTCTTTTTTCCTGTGATTTCCTGAAAATTTCGTTTTCCCCCATTGGCTTTCTTATTCCCTGTGATTTCCTGAAACTTTCTCCCCCCTTCCTATTGGCTTTCTTCGTTCCTGTGATTTCCTGAAACTTTCTTTTTTTCCCCATCAGCTTCTTTTTTGTGATTTACTGAAACATCCGTTTTTCCCATTGGCTTTCTTCTTTCCTGTGATTTCCTGAAAATTTCGTTTTTCCCCATTGGGTTTCTTATTCCCTGTGATTTCCTGAAACCCCCCCCCCCCATTGGCTTTCTTCGTTCCTGTGATTTCCTGATACTTTCTTTTTCCCCATTGGCTTTCTTCTTTCCTGTGATTTCCTGAAAATTTCGTTTTCCCCATTGGCTTTCTTATTCCCTGTGATTTCCTGACACTTTCTTTTTCTCCCCCATTGGCTTTCTTCGTTCCTGTGATTTCCTGATACTTGCTTTTTCCCATTGACTTTCTTATTCTCTGGGATTTCCTGAAATTTTCTTTTCTCCATTGTCTTACTTCTTTCCTGTGATTTCCTGAAACTTTCTTTTTTCCCCCATTGTCTTTCTTCTTTCCTGTGATTTCCTGAAACTTTTTTTTTCTCACCGGCTTCTTTTCTCTGATTTACTGAAACTTTCTTTTTCCCCATTGGCTTTCTTCTTTCCTGTGATTTCCTGAAACTTTCTTCTTTCTCATCGTCATTATTTCATTACTGATGATTTTACTAGTCATTTTGCCGATCTACGAGTTGCTTTTCCTATATACATGTGGTGCATAATTGAATTAAATATTTCAAACCTCAAAGTAAAAACTGAGGATTTAATACTTTTTCTGTGATAATTTTCTCGTGCGAAGACTTTTGAAGAAAGTTACGTGGAGAAACTGGGGAAGCATTTGAGTTGTGATGATAAGGAAAAAACATTCCAGATTTTTTTCTAGTTGGAAATACATGAAAGAATTTTGCAATACTAAATCGGACTAAAAATTATTTTCCACAGTATCAGTCGAAGAAAATTTTACCTTCTTTTTTTCTTTCTTTTCTCCTTTAAAAAAAACGCGGTAATGGCTAGGAAGTCGGTGGAAGGTGTGTAGTGCCTGCCCCTCAGGACGCACATGAGATAAAAGCCGATAGCAGTGAGAGCACGAGCCAGCGTTGTATAGTGGATAGCACTTGGAGCTACGGAGCCGAGAGTTGCCGATTCGAATCTCTCCCTTGGCATAAAAAATGATGGAGAAATTTGCTTCGTCATAAAGGATTAACACTTTAACGACCAAAACGCCAGTACATACAAACGACCGTAGCCTCCCGAAACGTCTCTTTCCTACCTTTACCTTTTCTTTAAATTTCAGGGATCATCAGGGGCACATTCAGTCATCATTATCGTTATTAAACAAAGAGTGAGACACTTTTGGGCCTTATGGTATTTAGAGTTATAATTATTTTTGGGTATGGTCGTTAAAGGGTTAAAAGAGTTACTTTCTGAGCATGTGTGTTTCTAAAGTGTTGATTATAGCTCGGAACTCCAATGGTTAGAGGTATTCTGCTATAATCACAACAGTTATACAGACATGTGAAGAACCTGGAAAATTAAATCAGTGAGATCCAAAGCAGTCACTTAAGGTACACCGAATAATGAGGAGCTGAGCAGTCTGATTAATGCGACTGAAACCATTGCCGTGGAGATCCCAAGAAGATAGAAAAAAGATAACGAAAAGAAAATAATGAGTGTCATACAAAAAATACAATGAACGAGAAGTTTGATGGATGTGTTAGTGAAGCTCCATTGGTGTGCTAAGTTTGCTGCAAAATGAGACGGCCGATACATCAACATTAATTAGACCCTGGCAGATTATAATTCTTTTCTTTTTTCGTTTTTTTTTTTATTCATTTTTTTGCGGAGACAACAGCTGAATTTCAGATAACAGTTTAATGCCATGTATACATCTCTGCATGCATGGATATGTTGCGGAAATTCTGAAAAGTTACGATTATATTTTTGTTTGCTAGTAGACGCCTGTTGAGATAAAAAGGATTGTATATTTTGGTCATGAAATCGCACAAGACTTAACCGATGGGGTCGAGTGCTTCACTTATTCTTGAAAAATCTTAATTTTCATTATGGTAAATACAGTGAGCAGGAATCATGGAATGCCTGCTTTGTAGCTAGTGGGCGCACCTTTCTCCCAAATAAAGGAGCAGCAAACGGCGAAGTAATGAGTCCATTAGATTACGAAAGCGTTTCAGAAGTATTTCCAATCATCTTTCCTGCACCACTATTCATAATTCCCTGGCATTCCTGGATGAGAATCCAAAACTCAAACAGATATTTCACCACGATTCCAAATATTTTCCACAGGGTTCATGTGCTTAACTGGAATTCTCTTCTAATTATGATCTAGTCCCCATTGCTCTGTGGGGAGGCTCATTGTCCTTCTGGAAGAATCTCATTTGCTTGTAGATGTATGGTTACCATGAATGCATGCGAATGGTCAAAAAAGATGAACACGTAGCGTGGACTCTTCAGAGATGCATCTAGGCATACCAGAAGCCCCAATGTGTGCCAGTTGAACACGCCCCAGTTCAGAGTTGGGAACTGGTCAAACTTTTTAGAGCCGGACCCGACACAAACCCGGACGTCCTATAACGGGCCCTGACCCGGATCTGCAACTGACCCCGACAAATCTTCTTTTAACTATAATATATGAGTATATACAGGGCGTTCGAAAAATCTCTGTGCAGTGGGTATCTTTGGTTATATGGAAATCAAACAAATGTGTTATAAAAACATATAATTTACTCACTTACAGAAAATATTGAAACTGTCGTCCTTCATTTGCAACACATAACCGAACTGGCTGTTTTACACATATTTTCAAACAAATCTGCTAGAGTCAAAATGTCCCTCCGCAGTAATGTTAAGGCTGTTTCCCCTAATTTTGATGGTGCTACAGACAAAAGTTTTAAATTCAGCAACTTGTTGTATGCTTAATTTCAGTTTTGCTGTTTTTTTGATAGCCAATCAAGCTTCAGAATACGTTTCACAAGAACACCAATTTTTTACAAATTTATGATGAGTTGAAAGTTCCCAATATGTGGATGTTGTTTTCATCATTTCCCCTCAGAAAGAAAGGATACTTTTCCTTCTGAGGACACTCTTCCTTCATCTTGCATGACAAATCATTTTCCTGTCCGCTTCACCAGATGAGAGCACAAAAGTCCACAGTGCGCATTTTTCTTTGAAAAAGAAAACCCTGAAAACTCTGCAGACATGGGGTGAAAGCCTTTCCAACACAGTCCGATATCTCGCGGATGTTACAGTTTCATTGATGTAGATGAGCCCGATGATTGCACATCGTGACAAGGCATACCACACAGTCACACGCTGTGGGTGAAGGTTTGCAACAACATCAAGATATGAGTTTGTGGACACCCAAAACCGCCAATTCTCTTTGTTGATAAAGCCGTGGAAGTGGAAATGACCCTCATCCGAAAACCAGATGAGCCCTGTGTCAATGTTTTGTCTCTCATTTCTGTTGAGCATTCCAAATACCAGTCCTGAACCCGATTCCTTTGCTGTTAGACGATGTTGTGTCTGGATCTTTTACTGGAACAGATGCAGATCTGTTGTGAGAATGTAATGAACACTGCTACGTGTCAGCCCCACCTGTTGCGCAGACCGTGGAATATAATTTTTCGGGCTTCTGTCAAATGCTTCTCGCACCATTCCAACGTTAGTTTCCGTCCTTTATGTGTATTCCTAGCTATTAGAGGCTGTTGTGTCTGGATCTTTTACTATAACAGATGCAGATCTATTGTAAGAGTGCAATGAACACTGCTGCGTGTCAGCCCCACCTGTTGCGCCGCCCATCGAATAGAAATTTTCGGGCTTCTGTCAAATGTTTCTCGCACCATTCTAATGTTGGTTTCCGTCATTGGTGTGGATTCCTCACTGTTAGAGGCTGTTGTGTCTGGATATTTTACTAGAACTGATGCAGATCTGTTGTGAGAATGTGATGAACACTGCTGCGTGTCAGCGTCACATGTTGCGCAGCCCGTCGAATAGAATTTTTCGGGCTACTGTGAAATGTTTCTCGCACCATTCTAACGTTGGTTTCCGTCCCTAACGTGGAAGAGGTGCAACTTTGTGTCCTATTGTACCCCAGTTGTGTGAAATTTGGTGACGATGTACCAGTTAGTGTGTCTGTCTGGACCGGCTTTGAGGCTGAACTTCTGTGATGTCCTCTTAATTTTTTCCGAACTCTACGGAGATCGGTAATAGTGTTACAAGACGGAGATACGCTGCTGTGTGGCATACGTTGTTACGTTTTACACTCCTGTAAAGAAACAGAAGCATTAGTGTATCACAAATTCCAACTATCTCTGAGTACAATGTTACTTTTTTTTTCCATTTTCTGCAGCCGTTGTGGTGTTATCTCTATTTAAATTTAGTAGGTATCTTTTGAAACACCCGGAAAAGGAAATGCCTTTCAGAGCGGCTTCAGCGATCTGCAGAAAGACTTAAAACAGAACCTTCACTGTTCGAAGTAATCTCCTGATTTTGGGGTAAATTATATCGAAAGTGACAGTTCTGGTTGTAATTCAACCCCATATAGTGCTAGAAAGGTTTCTTGGTTAATTAATTCCATTTGAAACTCCTTTGGGATGTCTGCTACAGTGACAACAAGAAAGATTACACCGAATGTTTGGTTGTAAACAGCACGAATTTTGAATCCATTGCGACGCGAATAAAATATTTCAAATGTATTCATAGTGACTGCAACTCGTTAAAAAAATGAACCGGGTTTCTATAATCGACAAACATCTAGAAACAGAAATAAATCATTAACATAGCTACCTTCTTCCACTAGCTGTTGAAAAGTATGTCACAAAAATTAACAAATTGTGCACAAACAAGTTTCTCTTACTTAAAGAAAGGCATCAGAGGCAAGGAGATTTTCAAATCGAACAGTTAGAAGAAGATATATAGTAGAAAACACGATCTAACTTAAGCTCTCTAATGGAAGAATTTTCAATAATAGGAAAGTAGAAAATAAGCGAAATGTGTTCTTTGTCCAAAAGCTATGCTATGGAAAAAATCTTTCAAATACGTCTGCTGGAAGTTAAGATACGGAGAAAAAGTTTTTTTTTTTTTTTACTTTTTCCCCACTAGCGAAAAATTGTGCATTATTTAAAGAAGAGGATAATGTTTCCCATCTTTACTGTAACGAATGCCATACAGTAAAAAACGAAAATGTTCAATATAATTTTTAAAAGCATATTTACAGCTGCAAACAGAAATAAATCATTAACAACACCTAGCGTCAGAACTGTGAACTGCAAAGTTTTAGCCAGGTAAATGGTATCCGGTTATTTTTTTTTTAATTGGACTTGATAAGCAGAGATATCTGCAAAAAATGGATTAAACATGTGCGCTTCCTAGCGGAGAAATTGTGCATTACTTTTGGTAGGAAATGCCCAAACAATGTTTTTTAGTAGTTTCTGAGGGATTTGTTTTTCTCTCGGGTTTTGAGACGTGAAGATGCTGCAAACAGAAACGTGAACTTACAACCTCCAGTGGCACATTTGTGTGTTAAGAAACATTTGGAATTCAATATATACCAAATATTTCACACCAAAAACGTTCTCCGACAAAAAGTGTTTTTCAAATCAGGCTCCTAGAAGCACAGATATCGACAGAAATAAGATGTGCGTTTACGGCCCCTCGCGGAAAAGCTATGTACTAATTTAAACAGTTGGTATTCTCAAAATAGTTTGCAATTGTGAGTGGTATTTCACCGCAAAATATTTTTTAAATATAATTTTCAAAAGCTCAGATACTGCCTCAAAAACATCAGGAACAGGATGAGTACACTTGCGCTCCTTAGTGGTGAAACGATTTTTTACAAAAAATTAGTTTGACTTTAAGCCCTCTAGCAGAAAAATATGCATTACATGAAAAAGAAACTTTACCTGAAATAGTTTTCGTTTCAAATGGTATGGAATGGAAGAATTTTTTTAATCGGATATTTAGAAGCAATTATATGGAGTAAAATATATTTTTTATTCGATATCATCTGCATCTATGCCCTTTAATGGTAAAGTTATGCATCGTAAAAATTACCGGAAAGTAAAGATCACCTTTCTAACATTTGAAGCTTCGCAATGCAAAAAACATTTCAAATTGGACTAACAGTTGTAGCTGTGGCGTATCTTGGGTCCGAAAGCTGGGCTATATCAGTCCGCCCGCAGTACGGTTTTTTTTTTTAATTGCGAACTTCATTTTTCTGTTGTTAAGTAATAGAAGTAGCTTTTTTCTAAATGTTAGGTACATGCTATTGCTAACATGATACAAATACTGTACTTATGAGGAATAGAATTTGAACTCTTGTTTATACATGAACTCCCATACTTCTTATGAATACTTTATTTGTACATGAACTCCATTCTTCTTTCCTTTTCTATGAACTTGAGTGTTACGTTTTCATAAAAAGTTTCTTCCAAGTACTTTATCATATATTTTTAAAAAGAATGTTTTTCTCTATTGACAAAACAGCCAAGTTGCTCAAATGTACATGTCGTTGCGTGGCTAAACGTATATCTTGATTCCTTTTGATGCAGAAAAACTGCTTTCGGCAGTTGTTGGTGGAAACTTTACCATTAGTTTTGCTAATTTGTACACCTCACTAAATATAATGTCCAATTTATTCAACTTTATGTAACAAATAATGTCTGTTACTGATTTCTTATGGGTATCCATCAAGGGAATAAAACACCTTCAGTTAATTTTTTAGTCGAGCCGTATCAAAATTTGAAGCATAGAGAGTTCTTTAAGTTCTGACAGTAGATATTCAGGAAAAGTTTCGCAAATTTATCGAAACTGTTCGAATCCAACAAAGCCACGAATTTAAGATATCATATCACTGATTTTAAATCATTGACACTTCACACAGCTCAAACGACTCTCGCGAAACACGTGCTGTTACCGGCGGGAGCATGTGAGAGACTAATGATAGTCCTAAGTCTTCACTTTTCTCGCGAAACACCTGCTGTTATGGGCGGGAGCATATGAGAGTGACTAATGATACTCCTAAGTCTTCCCTTATCTCGCGAAACACCTGCTGTTACGACGAGTGGGAGCATGTGAGTGACTAATGGTAGTCCTATGTCTTCCCTTTTCTAGCAAAACACCTGCTGTTAGGGGCGGGAGCATGTGAGTGACTAATGATTATCCTAAATCTTCCCTTTTCTCGCGAAACACGTGCTGTTACGGGCAGGAGCATGTGAATGACTAATGATAGTCCTAAGTCTTCCCTTTTATCGCGAAACACCTGCTGTTACGGGCGGGAGCATGTGAGTAACTAATGATAGTCTTAAGTCTTCCCGTTTCTCGCGAAACACCTGCTGTTACGGGCGGGAGCATATGAGTGACTAATGATAGTCCTAAGTCTCCCCTTTTCTCGCGTAACACCTGCTGTTACGGACGGGGGCATGTGAGTGCCTAATGATAGTCTTAAATCTTCCCTTTTCTCGCGAAACCCCTGCTGTCACGGGCGGGAACATGTGAGTGACTAATGATAGTACTAAGTCTTCCCTTTTCTCGCGAAATACCTGCTGTTACGGGCGGGAGCATGTGAGTGACTAATGATAGTCCTAAGTCTTCCCTTTTCTCGCGAAACACCTGCTGTTACGGGCTGGAGCATGTGAGTGACTAATGATAGTCCTACGTCTTCCCTTTTCTCGCGAAATACCTGCTGTTACGGGCGGGAGCATGTGAGTGACTAATGATAGTCCCAAGTCTTCCCTTTTCTCGCGAAATACCTGCTGTTACGGGCGGGAGCATGTGAGTAACTAATGATAGTCCTAAGTCTTCCCTTTTCTCGCGAAACACCTGCTGTTACGGGCGGGAGCATGTTAGTGACTAATGATAGTCCTACGTCTTTCCTTTTCTCGCGAAACACCTGCTGTTACGCGAGGGAGCATGTGAGTGACTAATGATAGTCCTAAGTCTTCTTTTTTCTCGTGAAACACCTGCTGTTACGGGCGGGAGCATGTGAGTGACTAATGTAGTCAAAGTCTTCTCTTCTCTGAGTGACCCGTTGCCCAAAGCAATGGCCTATTCACCCTTCAGACCCGCTCATTCATGTTGTCATGGAAACGCTAGCTGGTGATCGTATCGAAGGTCTTGGAAGAAAAACAGCGAAAACTGGTAGAATTGGTTGCGTTACGACAACACCATCCCTCCACTAATAGCCGCATTGGTCTTCGCTTGCCGGACTTTTTCTTTTCTTCGAAAGAAGCGAATCCACACGTGTTTTTTTCGCAGTGAAAGCATCGACATATCTTAATACCGCTGATAATTGACATTTATTTGTGTATACTTAATTGACTTTTATTTGAGCATTATCTGGGCTTCGCAGCGAACGCAGGTAGGTTGAATATGCGCCACTGAGTTGTAGCGATGTGATGTCCCAAGACGAACAGACAGATGGACGACGGACACACAAAGTGGTACAATAAGCACGTATCTTTTTACGAAGGAAGCGCTAAATATGTCTTATGTAAAATTTCAAAACCCAGCCAGTGAACTTTATTTTGAAGTATATTTACCACTATACTTTCTTGTATGCAAATTAAATATTTTCGCTTGGTTCTGTGTTCAAGCAGCCATATGTTTCATGTTAGAATTCTTGATCGCGCCATTGGAATTAAGATGCGTATCAACATTCAGAAAAGGAAAAACAAAGAAATCAAAACGAAAAAAGAATGGTTTTGAGACATCCTCTAAATCACGCTCCAAAAAATTCTCCGAGTGTTCGTAGAAATGACAAGCTGAGGGTGAAACAGGAAAAGATGCCATACGCAACAAAATAAAAATTGGTTTCGAGCGAAAAACCAGTGTCAGAAGGAGAAAAAATCTGATTGGTTTAATATTAAAATCTTTAAAAGAAAATGTTTCTTTCTGTAAGAACACATAACGTTTCTGTGTCCCAGCGTCACAGATGAAATTGATAATTCAATAAACAGTGGAGCAGGCACCATGTTCTTGTTCCGATGCGAATCAGAAAATTTCCAAACCACTTGTCGTATTACTTCTGCCTGCAGGGAATCTTCACGAATCTTGTATTATATTTAGCTAGAAAACATCCGAGACAATCTGATTTTATTTGTTTTTGTTCCGAGCCAGATTTTCTTCTTCGGCTGTGGGATTATTCTCCAGGCAACCATAATTTTGCAGTTCCAAATAAATTACGTATTATTATTATTCTTTTCTTACATTTTTTATAGAATGGGTTCTCGCATTTA
The DNA here is from genome assembly GCA_039090855.1 of Macrothele yani. Lineage (NCBI taxonomy): Eukaryota > Metazoa > Arthropoda > Arachnida > Araneae > Macrothelidae > Macrothele > Macrothele yani. The sequence goes on from CM077025.1 coordinate 111,575,439, forward strand.
CGGTTTTGGAAACGATGTATTTTTCGAGTTGATTAAAACTGAAATGATGTTGCGGTTTATCGAATAACGTAATGATTTAGCTCCAAAACAAACAGAAAGATAAATATGTCTTTTCGTTTTCTTCGTATACAGAGTAGATGAGGATAAGTGAAATATTTTGCAAGCCGAGTAACTTTCTTCCGATACCGATATGAATTTCAAATCATTTTCATAACGACAAGAAAAGACCCAGAAGAAGACCACATGGGAGATGGATGGATGAAATTCGAAAATATGCGGGAGTGACATGGAGGAGACTGGCACAAGACAGACAGTTGTGGAGGAAACGTGGGGAGACCTTCGTCCAGCAGTGGATTGATAATGGTTGACAATGATGATGATGATGATTCTGATCAGTCACAAACAGCTAATGTTTAAATACTTTCAAAGCCTTCCCTATACGTCTTAAAAAAGAGGGTGTACAATAGCAAAATGAGCTTTATTAAAAGAAGCAGAATTTTTTCTGTGTTTAATCATCCCCGTTGCAGCCAAAGCCTATAACTAGCAGTCGACCCAAAATTTGAGGTCAGCGGAGCAGCGAATGGCCTAGTGGCTAGCATTACTGACTGCCATGGAAAAGTCTCAGATTCGATCCTAGGCAGGTACGAACGCTCGAACCACTAAATACCCGCAGTGCGTCGGATGGGAACGTAAAGACGTCGGACCCCGAGTACTGTCCTCCCGGTTATAAATAGGGCCATTTTCCTTTTCCTCCTTTCTACCTTGCTTCCCTGTGACTCGCCTGTGGGGCAATCTAGCCCAAATCTCCTAGATTACTACATCTAAGGGTTGTTTAAAACATGGAATCAGACAATCCCTTCTTAAAATCCTCTACATAAATCTCTAAAGTTTGAGGTAACCGGCTTGGAGAAACTGGAAATTTCTTGGTAACCGGCTTGGAGAAACTGGAAATTTCTTGGTAACCGGCTTGGAGAAACTGGAAATTGCTTGGTAACTGGCTTGGAGAAACTAGAAATTTCTTGGTAACCGGCTTGGAGAAACTGGAAATTGCTTGGTAACCGGCTTGGAGAAACTGGAAATTTCTTGGTAACCGGCTTGGAGAAACTGGAAATTTCTTGGTAACCGGTTTCGAGAAACTGGAAATTGCTTGGTAACCGGCTTGAGGAAACTGGAAATTTCTTGGTAACCGGCTTGGAGAAACTGGAAATTTCTTGGTAATCGGCTTGGAGAAACTGGAAATTGCTTAGTAACCGGCTTGGAGGAAACTGGAAATTGCTTGGTAACCGGCTTGGAGAAACTGGAAATTTCTTGGTAACCGGCTTGGAGAAACTGGAAATTTCTTGGTTTGGAGAAACTGGAAATTGCTTGGTAACCGGCTTGAGGAAACTGAAAATTGCTTGGTAACCAGCTTGGGAAACTGGAAATTTCTTGGTAACCGGCTTGGAGAAACTGGAAATTGCTTGGTAACCGGCTTGGAGAAACTGGAAATTGCTTGGTAACCGGCTTGGAGAAACTGGAAATTACTTAGTAACCGGCTTAAGGGAAACTGGAAATTTCTTAGTAACCGGCTTGGAGAAACTGGAAATTTCTTGGTAACCGGCTTGGAGAAACTGGAAATTGTTTGGTCCATGCCTCACCTAGGTCTCATCTGCCTATCTGCACTGTTAAAAATTGGTACTTAGAAATAAGCAAAATGTAGTGGTTTTTAAGTACATTCTGAGCTTATAATAGCTCCGAGTACATGCGTCTCATTTTTTGAAAGGACACGTACTCATTTTTGAGTGCATACCGGGAATCAATTGTGAGTATGCCTGGTATTATACAGGAATGTGGCCAACTCGATCTCCTGACCTAACACCCCCTGCTTTCTTTCTCTGAGGGTATTTCAAATCAGTGGTGTTTCAAAACAAGCCGACAACCCTTGAGGCATTGAAAAACAACGTCTGAGAGGTAGTGGCGTCCCTATTCCTTGCGGGCCTCGGGCGACGGCTGTTCACAGGGCCCTTCGCAATCGCAATAACCCAAAACCATTGCAATTACCCCTTATATACGTAAAAAATTACATGTTGCTTACTCTGACCGTAAACCAGTCGAACGATTTTTCCGTTTTCTTTTTCTTCACACAAACCCTCACTTGGGGTGAATTTGATCCCAAAGCAACTTTTTTTTTATCTGGTATTATGGTATTGATTTTTATGAAATAAACAAGATGTAACAATACATTGTTTATTAATATAATTAGGAATCCAAAATATTACTTTTCCAATATGACCTGTTACTAAATAAACAAGGACAGCTGTATAATTATAAGATAAGTCTATTATTTAAAGAAGAATTCTGCGACATTTCTTGTATCTGAAGTCTTCAATCCAATCATTATAGTCCAGAGAAGATGCCACGTCGTTTTCTATCGACAGAAGAGCAAATACATTGCAACTCACTACTTGTACCCAAAATTGCAGCAAAACTCATGAAAAAATCTTAATTTTTTTTTAATTTAGACGTTACTCCACAACTTTCCCGCTGAAAAACTGTTTCTGACCAAAAAATAAAAAAATTAACATAGTAATATTTTGATGTCACTAAATAAAGGCAGTAAACAAATATTAAAATTGGTCATTTATTTGTATATGATCGTGAACTACAACCACAATACTTTAGGTGACGCCAGGCAAACACTAGTAATTAATTGGCGGTGGTGCGGGGCCCTGGGCGGTTGCCAGGTATGTCCGTAACTAGGGCTGCCACTCGGCAGTGGCAGCGATTACGTCGGAGCAACTGGCACGAACTTTCCGAAATATGGAGACTCGTGTTCTAGCCTGTCTCAATGCATAGCGTGGACACTTTCAACATTTCGTATGATATTGTTCTGTTTTCCATGGATCAAGGCATGTTCTTACCAAATATCATTCAATTGCTGAAATTATTCACGATGTTATAAATGAAAACTTTGATAAAGTAGCTAGTGGGACAGCCTGAATAATAAAATACACCTGTACATGCTGTATTTTATTATTCATTTTTCTTTTCTGTCCTCTGCTTTCTTCTGTTTGTTTTATGTTGCTGGAAAGTCTCGACCATTTTAAGCACTTCGTTTCCCAACTATATGCTACAACGAGCTTTACGCTCTGATTGAAAATCCTTGTTTTTCACAGCAATCTGAACTATAGGAAAATTCGTTTCCCAACTATATGCTATAACGAGCTTTACGCTCTGATTGAAAATCCTTGTTTTTCACAGCAATCTGAACTATAGGAAAATTCGTTTCCCAACTATATGCTATAACGAACTTTGCGCTCTGATTGAAAATCCTTGTTTTACACAGCAATCTGAACTATAGGAAAATTCGTTTCCCAACTATATGCTATAACGAGCTTTACGCTCCGATTGAAAATCCTTGTTTTTCACAGCAATCTGAACTATAGGAAAATTCGTTTCCCAACTATATGCTATAACGAGCTTTACGCTCTGATTGAAAATCCTTGTTTTTCACAGCTATCTGAACTATAGGAAAATTCGTTTCCCAACTATATGCTATAACGAGCTTTACGCTCCGATTGAAAATCCTTGTTTTTCACAGCAATCTGAACTATAGGAAAATTCGTTTCCCAACTATATGCTATAACGAGCTTTACGCTCCGATTGAAAATCCTTGTTTTTCACAGCAATCTGATCTATAGGAAAACTCGTTTCCCAATTATATGCTATAACGAGCTTTACGCTCTGATTGAAAATCCTTGTTTTTAACAGCAATCTGAACTATAGGAAAATTGTGCGGCCGGCTGCACATGTATGGGGCATCATGAATACATCGCACTACATACTTCAACAGCAGCATAACCAAAAGATACCCGAAACGGAATTGCACTGCATAGTAATCATCTCTTTTTCATAAATAGTCCGGCATGAAACAGTATTGTAATACCTCGTATATTCGTGGTAGATTTTGTGCTTTATATTTAAGCGAAAAAGTAGTGTGCGATCATTTTGTGAATATTATAAGGCAAAATAAAAAAGCGACTGTGTTCACCAAAAAATCACTTACTTTTCATCTGTGTTTGGTACAGTTAGTCAATATCTTGTTACATATATAAAACACTGCATATCTTAAACTAACGCAAGTTGCTGTTGGTTATTCTTCGCCTTGCAAGTTTTACACTTGAAGAAATCTAGTACAGTCAGAATGAAATAGCAACATTTATTCAAAATTAAATATTTATTTTAAAATTTCCTGTAGTTTTGCTGAGCGTTTGGCTCGGCTTCATCAGGATAGATGGAGCGTAAACATTCAAATCATTGTGACAGTATCACAGTTCTGACGGTTACGAATTTTTGGTGAGTTGTTTACACGCTCGACGAAACTATAGTGCATACTAAAATAAATATTTAATTGTGAAAAAAGCGCTATTTTATTCTATCTCAACATCACAAGTTTTGTTGTCATAAAATATATCTTTTTTTTTTTTTTGATTGGAGGTTTAACGACCACCGTGAGCAACTCAATGGGCTATAAGCAGTCGCCCGTCCCTAATTTTGGGTCACTGGTTCCAGGGAAGGGAGAGAGCCAGTGCCGTAAGACAAACACAACATCCATGCCTCACCGGGATTCGAACCCGGACCCCTTTCGGACGAACGATCAGAGGCCATCGCTTAGACCACTGCGCCACCGGGGCGGCATAAAATATATCTAGTACAGTGTTCCGAAATACGATTTCACTACACTTAGTCTTCTTCTCTGTGTCTGAAGATTTTTCTCTTCTTTCACCATTCCCAGTTCCTTACGCTGCTTCGTCTCCTCCAACTGTATCGATGTAATTTTCAGAGTCACCCAAGTCATTTAAAATTCTAGTCTTTCTGAAGATTTTCACGACTGTTCCGTGGATTTCAAGACAGCAACTCTTAACCGTTCACGACAAAATGATTAAAGCTTACACGTTTTCAGTTTAATCGGCGGGTGTGTTTAGGAAAATTGTAGTCCTCCGCACTGACAGATTGTGTCGTCTCATGAACTCCATGACTCAGCCACGACTTTCCTTAAACTGATATAAACTGAGTGAAGATAGCGCGTGTTTGCTATCTTCTCTCGTGCCTTGGTTTATGACATTTCACTCGAGACACTGCAGTCATCGCAACGCAGTTCTCCGGGTGTCACGTCAATTCGTCGCGTGCGTCAATTCGTTGACTACGTCAATTCGTCGCCTGCGTCAATTCGTCGACTGCGTAAATTCGTCGCGCGACAATTCGTCGACCACGACGATTCGTCGCGCGTCAATTCGTCGCGGACAAATTCGTCGACTACGTCAATTCGTCGCGTTTACAGATTTTGATTACATACAAAACGAATGCAGGAAAACGTACGATTTCGAACGTCTAGCTCCCTGATCAAATTTATAAACTTTGGACAAGCAGACAGGATAGGAATATTACGTTTTTCTTTGGCACTAAAAATATTAGACGGTAAACGGTTTTTGGAAAGGGGCAGGGCCGGGTTGGACAGAGCCCCCCATATACAAAATTTTCGTAAAATCTACAGTTTTCAATTCAGAACCACCAAATTTGGCATACTCTCTCATGGTACTCTAACTTAGACGGTAGACGGTTTTTCGAACTGGTCGGGCACGGGGTCAGAGTCCCCCCCCCCCGCATAATTTTTTTCGTAAAAACTAAAGTTTTCAATTTAGAGCTACCAAATTTGGTATACTATATAATGGTGTTCTAAATTAAACGGGTCGGGCAAGGGTGGTTACCCCCCCCTCCTACACACAAACTTTCGTAAAATCTATAGTTTTCAATTTAGAACCACCAAATTTTGTATACTATCTCATGGTACTCTAACTTAGACGGTAGAAGGTTTTTGGAACGGATCAAGGCCCGGGGGTAAGACCCCCGCCCCCACATACAAATGTTCTTAAAATCTTTATTTTTCAATTCAGAACTACCAAATTTTGTGTCATGAAAGTCTAACTTAGCGGGAGACGGTTTTTGGAACGGGTCGGGGCTCGGGGGTCGGAGCAACCCCCCCCGTACAAAATTTTAAATTTTCGTAAAATCTACAGTTTTCAATTTAGAACCACCAAATTTGGAATACTATCTCATGGTATTCTAACTTAGACTGTAAACGGTTTTGGGAAAGCGTCGGAGCCCGGGGTTCAGAGCCCCCCCCTCATACGAAATTTCGTAAAATCTAGTTTTCAATTTAGAACCACCAAATTCGGTATACTATATCATGGCACTCTAACTTAGACGGTAGACGGTTTTTGGAACGGGTCGTGGCCCGGGGGTTTAGAGCCCGCCCCCGTACAAAATTTTCGTAAAATACACCGTTTTCAATTTAGAACCACCAAATTTGGTATACTATCTCATGGTGTTCTAACTTAGACTGTAGACGGTTTTTTGTAAAGGGTCGGAGCCCGGGGTTCAGAGCCCCCCCCCCCCCCATAAAAAAATCGTGAAATCTACAGTTTTTAATTTAGAACCACCAAATTTGGTATACTATAACATGGTACTCTAACTTAGACGGTAGACGGTTTTCAGAACACGTCGGGGCACGGGGGGTTAGAATGCCCTCCCCGACAAAATTTTTGTAAAATCTACTGTTTTCAATTTAGAACCACCAAATTTGGTATACTATCTCATGGTACTCTAACTTAGACGGTAGATGGTTTTTGGAATAAGCCAAGGCGCGGGGGTAAGAGCCCCCATATACAAAATTTTCGTAAAATCTATAGTTTTCACATTGAACCACCAAATTTGGTATCATGAAACTGTCACTTAGACGGGAGACAGTTTTTGGAACAGATCGGGGCCCGGGCGGTAAGAGCACCCCCCTCCCCCAAAGAATTTTCGTAAAATATACCGTTTTCAACTTAGAACCACCAAATTTGGTATACTATTTTATGGTACTCTAACTTATACGGTAGAGGGTTTTTGGAACAGGTCGGGCACGGGGTAAGAGCCACCCCCATAAAAACGTTTCGTAAAAACTAGAGTTTTCAATTTAGAACCACCAAATTTGGTATACTATCTCATGGTACTCTAACTTAGACGATAGATGGTTTTTTGGAAAGGGTCGCAGCCCGGGGTTCAGAGCCCCCCTATAAAGAATTTCTTGAAATCTACAGTTTTCAATTTAGAACCACCAAATTTGGTATACCATATCATGGTACTCTAACTTAGACCGTAGACGATTTTCGGAACGGGTCGGGGCCGGGGTTAACTCCTTCCCCCATACAAAATTTTCGTAAAATCTACAGTTTTCAATTTGGAACAACCACATTTGGTATACTATCTCATGGTACTCTAACTTAGATGGTAGACGGTTTTGGGAACGGGTCAGGCACGGGGTCAGAGCCCTCCCCATAAAAATGTTTCGTAAAATCTACAGTTTTCAATTTAAAACCACCAAATTTGGTATACTATGTCATGGTACTCTAACTGAGAATGCAGGCGGTTTTGGGAAACGGTTGGAGCCAGGGGTTTAGAGCACCCCCCCCCCCTGCCAATTTTTGTAAAACGTACAGTTTCGAATTGAGGACGACCAAATTTAGTACACTACCTCATTTTATTGTAACTTAGACCGCAGACGGAAAGGGTCGGTGCCCAGTGTGAAGGGGGACCATTCAAAATTTTCGTAAAAATTACAATTTTTACTCTTAAGAACTGCATCCCAATACAGCACTCCATTACCCCACCTACGGTCTAGGTTAGAGGCCGTAGATAACAATAAAGTGAAAAAATATCCGGTTCATTGTGTATTAAAAACACAAATTAATAAACGTTAGCTTTCACCACCAACGGTTGCCTTATCAGGCAGAAATACAATGTAATGTAGATAATGTAAATTCTTTTTGCTTCGTATAATTAAATTAACTAAATCAAAAGATTTAAAATAAGTTTCCTGGATATTTACGGAAATAGCTTTTTCATTCATTAACTTTCACCCGCTGAACTTGGTGATTTTAGAAATAGTAATATTTACCTGGGAAATACCGGGTACCCCTGCTAGTAAGAACTAAAGATAATGTTATACTTTTAGTCAGGTACAAAACAATAATTAGAAAGCCCTACGACTGGGCCTGTTTAGCAATTTTCAGTGTGCCGTGCTAATTTTCATAATGTTTTCATAGAAGTCCAAGATTTTAGCAATGCGCTTTTCTGAGGTTGGAACTATTAAGCAGACCCTAGGCCTAGAGATTTTTAATAGTTTTCAGTCCTCCGAGCTGCTATTTATGTAGTTTTCATGGAAAATAAAATGAATTCTGTTTAAATGTTACTCGAGCACAAAGCATTAATAGATACGCCAGAGACCTAGACATATGCATTTATAGTATGTTTTTTAATGCTGTGATTATATGAGGTTTGCATGACAAATCAATTTAAGAGTGTTACGCTTATCAAAAATTATTTAAAAGGCCTAGGCCTAGCGGCCAATAATTAGCATTTGGTGCCTAAGTGAAAGCGCAACATTATTAACTTGATTTGTTATGCAAACCTTATAAATACGACCACAGCGATTAAAAGTTACTAAAGAGTCCTTGTAAGTAAAATTTTTTGACCGAGTGCAAGTACAATTTACGAAATGTCAACAGGTAAAAATATCTAAAGTAACAATGAAATTTGGAATATTTCTTTTTATTTCAGTTTTGACACTTGTATTAAGTTTTAAAAACATATATTTCTCCTATCGTATACCTTCATTGTGCTTTCAACAGAATTTCTTACCATGTTTTGGGTATTTTGTTTCGTGTGGTTGCAGTTTTTTTAATGTTTTGGGCATTTCATTTTGTGTGGTTACTTCTTTTTATGTTTTGGGCATTTTACTTTGTATGGGTGTTTTTGTTATGTTTTTGTTATTTTCTTTTCTGTGGTGGTTGTAATGTAGACAGGATGAAAAGGGGAAACTGTGGACAGTCACGATGCCTACTTGCTTATAATTTTTTTTTCAAATACAGCACATGATTTTGTATTGAGTTATACCACTTACTCATTAAGCGACTACAGGTTTCTTTAAATATGAACTTTTTCTTAGAGCCTTTTGTTTCCTCTACCTAGCTTTTTCGGCTCCGCAATTTCTTTTTTGGTTTTAGAATATTTTCCTTATTATTAATCTATTTTCTCATGCAAACTCTTTACGTAAGGTATGTTAATTCTATCGAAGTATTTTGCAATTATACGTGAAGCCCTGTTGCTGAAGTAAAAAATATTTCCAACTGAAACAACGCAGTTCAGATATTTTCCCGCTGTTAACTCAAAGAATGAAAACAAAAACAACAAATCTGTGCAATGGTTGAGGCATGAGACAGTACTTACTGGTAACCTGGCAAAGTTTTAAGGAAGAATGAGCTTAAGAATTTCTAACTGCAACAAAAAAGAGCATCCGTACTGTATCCCTCCCCATCCCCTAGTGCCGGCCTTTGGACGTCTTGAAAGAGAAGTCTTAAGGACACATCTGTATAGAAATTGCCTGAGCATTCGCGACAATCTTCTGGTGTCGTAGTAGAAAAACACACTTCCTACTTCGCCTAAATTGCTTGGATGTAATACCAACGAACAAAGTTTTGCTCTCGCATTGGATTTTTGTTGCTTTTGATGGAATACTTTTACCCTGTGGTTCACCGCTTTCACTATAGTCTTCAGGACAGACGGCAATACACCCCAACGTAAAACACCAATTTTACGGCATTTAACTGCAATTAGCGAAAGAGAGGGCGGTACAGAAATAAGTCGAACGAGACAGATCTGAACTTAGAAAGTCGGGGGAAGGTGTTGCATGAAAAACTGTGTTTGGCTTACAGATCATTTGGCACGTAGGGACGTAGGTTTCGTTTAATATGTTACGGGGTAAACAAATTGTCTTTTCAGTATAAGAATTTTCTTTCATACGCATGGTGCAACACAAAAAATTTGAATTTATTTTTGAGAATTAGCATGACGCCTACCGGCCCAGAGTACAGCTGCCCAGTCCGCGCCTGCTGCCGCCTCCGGAACCTGGCTCCCGGGTTCTTCGCATCTGTTGATCCCCCGCCTGGAGCGTCCCAGCTGTAAAATACATGTACCTCTGCGTTTTGGAAAAACAAAAGATAAGATGCCGATCCTTAAAATTAACCACTTCTTGTGACCGCAGGTACGAAAATCTTGAACTTCGCTTAAACCCTAACTGGAGGAACAAGCTTCACGTGATTGTCTGTATTCTGAGTGTTTTATTGAATGGTTGCTCATTAGTTCGTAGTTGACTGGAGAACAGAGAACGTGCTTGTTGAAACCTTTGTTGTGCGTTGTCAAGTGATAATAATGGAAATATATCATTCTAAATATTTTGGAAAGAGAAAGTGCATTGTTTTCCGAAGGCACTATGCAGATGAAGAATGCAACATAAATAGTTAACTCACAAAAAGAAAATGATTTGCTGAAATGAAAAGGGTATTTATTTTGCCATAACAGAGTGCGAGGTGATTTACGGTATTGTCAATGTATTGAAAGAAATTATGGAAATTGTACTGGCTTTGCTAGTACTATTCTTATTGGAGATGAACACAGGATGAGCAATGAGAAACCACATAATCATGCTCCAAGACCGGAGAAAAGTCATGCTGCTGTTGCAAGAGCGCAAATAAAAGGACGATCGAGAAATACGGACGAAGCCCCTGCACAAATTATTCAAACCGTGACAACGTCAATGGCTACAGTAAATGCAGCTTACATGCCTAATATGGATGCACTAAGGCAAGTTGTAAAAAAGAGAAGACATGCCAAGACATGCCTGCGGAGCCTACGACTTCAGAACGGATCGATGCCCCAATAAATTTGCAGGAGAAGATGGTGCAAAATGTCTGGGCAGAGATAGCGCATTTGGACATCAAAGAATTATTTTATTTTTAACAGAGAATAATTTACCAAAGCTTAAAGAAGCACCCCTCTGGATTATGGAAGGGACATTTGAAACTTGTCCAACCCTTTTTAGGCAACTATGTTCCATTCATGCTATGGTTGAAACGAATCCAGAGATGCACAGACTTGTCCCACTAGTTTATGGGTTACTTTCCAGCAAGTATAAAGAATATAATACTATTATACAGTATTTTTGTAGGATTTACAAGACTATGCATCAGACTATTATATTTAGCTTGCACCACAATATACGCATAATAATAGATTTTGAAATAGCTACCGTTATAATGCTGCTAAAAAGGAATTTGGAAGCAGCACACACAAATGTTGTTGGTTTCATCTCGGAAAAAAATGTGCTGAGGAATATCCATCCTCTGGCATAGCCTTGGAATATAGGGAAAACAGTGAGTTTGCTCTCAAAGTCAGACATTCGCAAGCACTCGCATTTTTTTCATCTGATGAAATTCCAGCTGCTTTTGAAGAAATGAAATCAATTTTACTAGAATATGCAGATTCTGTAGTTCAGTGGTTTGAGGAAAATTATGTTCTTGAAAAATTTCGTGGAAGCAGAAGAAACAATCCGAGCAGAAGCCCTCCGCTGTTCCCGCCAACAGTTTGGTCAGTAAGTGAAAACAATTTATTTGGCTTTCCCAGAACACAAAACGAACTTGAAAGATTAGATAGACGCTGGAATACAATTCTGGGAGAGATAAAATTTCGACTGTACGAAATAATCAGTGAAATTGCGAAAGAGCAGAGAACAACTATGGCTAAAATCGAAAGAGTGATAGCACAGATTCCAACAAATCCACCCAGAAGAGAAACGCTGGCAAGATAAAAAGGAATTCGAACTTCTTTGGTGCACAGAGACAATGTTAACATGCTGGACTTTTTAAGAGGAATTTCATATAATTCTACCCTTTACTAAAATGTGCTGGTATTTCTCACTAATTGAATTATACCTTTTACTAACTTGTATTTGAATTTTTCAAGAATGTAATTCCGCCGAGGATGCAAGAATGTAAAACACAACGCAAAATTAAAAAAGACAAAATTTTCAAAATAGCATGTCAAAAACATAAAATGTAAAAAAAGTAATCCAAAATGTGAAACAAATAAAAATTCAAAATGCAATCCAAAATGTGAAACAAATAAAAATTAAAAATGCAATCACAAGTCACAAGCATTACAAAAATGCGAAACGCTATGTAACAAGTACAGCACAAAATAAAACAAATGCCAAAAAAAAAAAAATGCTTACGCTTTGTAAAATGTACAAAATAAAATAAATGCTATATTCATAAGGATTTCATGACGAGTCAAGTTAAAAATGAGCTTTTACTTAGACTTCAAATAATAATTACTAGCCTCTACACCTTTTTAAGTCTTTAATAAGTGCAACATCATTAACCTGACTTGTCATCAAACATTATCAATATGACCATAGCATACAATCACTTAAAAGACTTGTTAATGGATGAATTGAGGAATCACCAAGTTCAGCGGGTGAAAGTTAATGGCTGTTTATAGTTTTGTACTCGAGTAAATGCGCAACACAGTAAACTTGACTTTCTCTGAAAATTTTATGTATATGAGCACGGTTGATTGAAAACTGACAAAAAGGCTTAAGGCCTGTTTATTAATTTTTGTACCTCAGTCAAAACGCAGTACCATAACCTTGGCATGTTATCGAAACCTTATGAATACGTCGGACTAAAAATTCCTAAAAGAACTTTAGGCCTAAGGTCTTGTAACTAAAGTTTTGTGACAGGGTAAAACTGCAACATTAATAACTTGACATGTTATGTTAAGGTTGTGAATATGAGCACGGCGGATCAAAGATTTCAACAAATAGCCTTTGGGATTAATGTGTTGTAGCTGAGTAAAAATATAACATTATCTTGATTTTCTATATAAACCAAACTACGTGCTGAAATGGCCCAACTATATATACGTATACTTCAACCATATACCGAAGCGCTGACAAGGTGAAAACAAAAGTGCAATTTTGTACGGTCCCCTAACATTTTATGGCCAGCCTACATGGAAGCGGACACGTTGATATCAAAAACATACTTTTTGTACGGTCCACAACAAATAGCAATGGACACGTCGCAATATTGGGGGGGGGCTTAACGACCACCGTGATCAATTCAGTGGGCTATAAGCAGTCGGACGTTCCCAATTTTGGGCCACTGGTTCCTGGGAAGGGGGACAGCCAGTGCCAGAAGTCAAGCACAACGTCCATGATTCACCGGGATTTGAACCAGGATCCTTCTCGACAAGTGGTCAGAAGCCAGCGCCTAGATCACTCCGCCGCCGTAGCGGCACACGTTGAAATGTATTTTTCATACTGCCCCAAACGCTCTTATGGACATACTAGATTGAACTGGACGCAAATAAATCATTAATATAATGTGTACTAGCAGGGATACCAGTTATTTGCCAGGTACATATTACTATTTGTGGAATCACCAAGTTCAGCGGGTGAAAGTTAATGAATGGAAAATATATCCCTGCAATTTTCCAGTAAACTTATTTTAAATTTTTTGATTTAGTTAATTTAATTTTGCGAAACAAAAAAGAAAGAAAAAGGAATGGGAATACTTACCTTCTAGGAGACATCTATAGAACTGCCGTACATCTGGCGTGTGCTTCTGTGAATCCCGCGACACAGAAATGCAATGTACCTATGTGATGTCGCATGCATACGACTTCACATTGGCATTGATCATCTTTTTCTTACCGTTTTGAATTTTGAATATCTTGAACTCTCTGTTTACATTACATTATATTTCTTTCTGATAAGCCGCTCGTTGGTAGTGAAAGCTAAACTATATAGATTTGTGTTTTTAATACACCATTAAACGCATATTTTTGCACTTTATTGTTATCTACAGTCCCTAACTTAGACCGTAAGTTGGTTATTTGGTTGGTTGATGGTTTATGGTGCAAGGCCCTCAAAGGGCCAAAGAGCGCCTTAGAACGTAGATAGGGTATTCTTAAGAGTAAATATGGGAACTTTTTACGAAAATTTTGCATGGGGCTACCTTGACCGGGACCCCGACCCCTTCCAAAAGCCGTCTACCGTCTAAGTTATATAACCATAAGTAGTATACCAAATCTGGTTGTCCTAAATTGAAAACTGTAGATTTTACGAAATTTTTATGAGGAGGGGAGGGGCTCTTACCCCGGGGTTCCAACCCCTTCCCAAAACCGTCTAGTGTCTAAGTTAGAGTTTCATGATACCAAATTTGGTGGTTCTGAATTGAAAACTGTAGTTTTTAAGAAAATGTTGTATTTCTGTGTGTGTGTGCGGGCCGGGGGGGATGGGGCTCCGACCCCCAGGGCGTCCCCAAAACCGTCGACCGTCTAAGTTAAAGTACCATGAGATAGTATACCAAATTCGGTGGTTCTAAATTGAAAAACTAGATTTTGCGATTTTTTTATGAAAAGGTTCCTTACCCCCTTAACAAAAAAATTTGCAACCCCTTCCAAAATCGTCTAGCGTCTAAGTTAGAGTACCATGAGATAGTATACCAGATTAGGTGGTTCTGAATTGAAAACTGCAGTTTTTAAGAAAATTTTGTATGTGGGGGCTCTGACCCCCGGGCCTTGACCCGTTCCAAAAACGGTCTGCCGTCTAAGTTAGAGTACCATAAGATAGTATACCAAAGTTGGTGGTTCTAAGATGAAAACTGTAGATTTTACGAAATTTTTTATGAGGGGGGGGGCTCCGACCCTGCGGGCTCCAACGCCTTTCAAAAACCGTCTAGCGTCTAAGTTAGAGTACCATGAGATAGTATACCAAATTTGGTGGTTCTAAATTGAAAACTGTAGATTTAACGAAAAAGTGTTTATTTGGGGGGGGTCTGACCCCCGGCTCCAACCCCTTCCAAAAACCGTCTAGCGTCTAAGTTAGAGTACCATTAGATAGTGTACCAGATTAGGTGGTTCTGAATTGAAAACTGTAGTTTTTAAGAAAATTTTGTGTGTGGGGGCTGTGACCCCCCGGGCCTTGACCCGTTCCAAAAACGGTCTGCCGTCTAAGTTAGAGTACCATAAGATAGTATAGTATACCAAATTTGGTGGTTCTAAGATGAAAACCGTAGATTTTACGAAATTTTTATGAGGGGGGGGGGCTGCGACCCTGCGGGCTCCAAACCCTTCCAAAAACCGTCTAGCGTCTAAGTTAGAGTACCATGAGATAGTATACTAAATTTGGTGGTTCTAAATTGAAAACTGTAGATTTTACAAAAAAGTGTTTATTCGGGGGGGGTCTGACCCCCGGGCTCCAACCCCTTCCAAAAACCGTCTAGCGTGTAAGTTAGAGTACCATGAGATAGTGTATCAGATTAGGTGGTTCTGAATTGAAAACTGTAGTTTTTAAGAAAATTTTGTATGTGGGGGCTCTGACCCCCCCCCGGGCCATGACCCGTTCCAAAAACTGTCTGCCGTCTAAGTTAGAGTACCATAACATAGTATACCAAATTTGGTGGTTCTAAGATAAAAACTGTAGCTTTTACGAAATTTTTTATGAGGGGGGGGGGGCTCCGACCCTGCGGGCTTCAACGGCTTTCAAAAACTGTCTAGCGTCTAAGTTAGAGTACCATGAGATAGTATACCAAATTTGGTGGCTCTAAATTGAAAACTGTAGGTTTTACGAAAAAGTGTTTTCTCGGGGGTCTGACCCCCGGGCTCCAACCCCTTCCAAAAACCGTCTAGCGTCTAAGTTAGAGTACCATGAGATAGTATACCAAATTTGGTGGTTCTAAATTGAAAACTGTAGATTTTACAAAAAAGTGTTTATTCGGGGGGGGGTCTGACCCCCGGGCTCCAACCCCTCCCAAAAACCGTCTAGCGTCTAAGTTAGAGTACCATGAGATAGTATATCAGATTAGGTGGTTCTGAATTGAAAACTGTAGTAAAATTTTGTATGTGGGGGCTCTGACCCCCCGCGCCTTTACCCGTTCCAAAAACGGTCTGCCGTCTAAGTTAGAGTACCATAAGATAGTATACCAAATTTGGTGGTTCTAAGATGAAAACTGTAGATTTTGCGAAATTTTTTATGAGGGGGGGGCTCCGACCCCGCGGGCTATAACCCCTTCCAAAAACCGTCTAGCGTTTAAGTTAGAGTTTCATGATACCAAATTTGATGGTTCTGAAATGAAAACTAGATTTTACGAAAATTTTGTATCTAAGGGGGAAGGGCTCTGACTCCCCGGGCCTTGACCCTTTCCAAAAACGGTCTGCCGTCTAAGTTAGAGTACCAAAAGATAGTATACCAAATTTGGTTTTTCTAAGATGAAAACTGTCGATCTAACGAATATTTTTTGTATGGGGGCTCTGACCAACCGGGCCCCTGACCCGTTCCAAAAACCGTCTACCGTCTAAGTTAGAGTACCATGAGATAATATACCAAATTTGGTAGTTCTAAATTGAAAACTATATTTTACGGTTATTCTGTAGGGGGTCTACCCCCCCTCTCCAACCGCTTCCCAAAACCGTCTACAGTCTAAGTTAGAATACCACGAGATAGTATACCAGATTTGGTGGTTCTGAATTGAAAACTGCAGATTTTACGAAAATTTTGTATATGGGGGGCTCTGACCAACCGGGCCCTGCCCCGTTCCAAAAACCGTTTACCGTCTAATATTTTTAGTGCCAAAGAAAAACGTAATATTCCTATCCTGTCTGCGTGGCCAAATTTTATGAATTTGATCAGGGAGCAAGACGTTCGAAATCGTACGTTTTCCTGCATTCGTTTTGTATGTAACCAAAATCTGTAAACGCGACGAATTGACGTAGTCGACGAATTTGTCCGCGACGAATTGACGCGCGACGAATCGTCGTGGTCGACGAATTGACGCGTGACGAATCGTCGTGGTCGACGAATTGACGCGCGACGAATTGACGTAGGCGACGAATTGACGCACGCGACGAATTGACGTAGAACCGTTCTCCGTCGTACTGAGGCCCATATTCTAAGTCAGTTTGCAGAAACTTGTCAGTTTAACGACATCCGAGGGCGCATTTTGAAAGGGTTGCGTTTTTTACACCTTCCAACCAACCGTAAGTTGAAGAAGCGTATGTGCTGCAGCTTTGTCTGTCTGTCTGTCCGTCCGCACAATAACTAGCGTAAAAACAGTTCGATTTCAATGAAATTTTAGTATGTGCTAGGGGCCACCTGGTGACGAACCCTATTGAAAATGGGCGAAATGGGGTCAAAGGTCAGGACATAGGAGCGGGATTCATTCCATTGCCCTTATGCATCATAACCTGCGTAAAAATCGTTCGATTTCGATGAGATTTTAGTATGTGGTAGAAGACCACCTCGGGACGAAACGTATTGAAAATGGACGAAATGGGGTTAAAGGTCAGGACATAGCAGCGGGATCTATTCCATCGCCCTTATGCGTTATAACGTACGTAAACATGCTTCGATTGTGACAAAACTTTGTCATGTTGTTCCGGAAGTATACCTAACCGGTTTTGTTGAATATCATCGAAATGGGGTCAAAGGTCAGGGCACAGGAGCGAGATTTATTCCACAGCCATTATCCTCATAACTTGACTAAAATTACGTCTATTGCTATAGAACTTTAGTATGCTGTTCAGGAGGTATACTGAACTGGTTCGGTTGAATATCATCGAAATGGCGTCAAAGGTCAGGTCACAGCAGTGAGATTTATTCCACAGCCATTATCCTCATATTTTGAGTAATAACTTGAGTAATGATTTCTGTTATGTTGGAAAGCGTATCATAATCAATACATAGCACGATTTTACTAACTTGTTAACATGTCCTTTAGTTTCTGCCACCCTCGCATCAAAAATGTTATCCATAATTGATTGAAGAAAATGCTTCGTACCTCAGTGCTTCAGTACGAGGCTCGGATGGTACTTTACACACCGAACTGCGAATCTATGGTTTCAGATTGGATACAGAGCCACTGGGAATAGGGGATCACACTTTATCCAACACGCAGAGCAACCAATGGTCAAGGTAATGATGTTCGCCCACATCCTTTGCTACGTGAGCAAGGTCATATTGCCTTGTTTATCTGCCTTCGTTATTGAAGTGGAATCTACGATGAGACGATTACGCAATGAAATTTTATAAACCAATTTCTGAGCTACAAAAACAGAGTGAGATCATTATGTGTTGAAATATTGAAACTTTGATTCAAAATAATTTTAAAGTAATGCTATATTGTTTCAGCACTGAAGTTTTACTGCGAATTCTAGAGCAGTAACACTTTTGACGTTTGATAAAACTAGTGTAATATTCTAGTCCGAAATTATTATTGCGCTCTTTAATCTGTGAGACCGATCAAAAAAAAAAAAAAAAAGAAATGATCGTTGCATAACGTTGTGGCCGCCCCAGTGTAGCAGTGGTCTAGGCGCTGGCTTCTGCTCATTCGTTCGAGATGGACCCGGGTTCGAATTCCGGTGAGGCATGGATGTTGTGTTTGTCTTACGGCAGTGCCTCTTTCCCTTCCCTCAAACCAGTGACCCTAAATTAGGGACGGGCGACTACTTATAGTCCATTGAGTTGCTTACTGTGGTCGTTAAACCTTTCAGTCAAAAAAAAAAAAAAAAAAAAAAGGCAGTCCGGGTTCTTCGAGTCCCGGTGAGGCATGGAAGTTGTGTTTGTCCGGGCGACTACTGCTTATAGCCCATTGAATTGCTCACTGTGGTCGTTAAAAATTCAATAAAAAAAATAACGTTGTGCTTTCTCACTCTCCATCACATCTGCCCTGATACCTCGACTCTTGAGACATCGTTAGGAGTCTTTAGCATCAGAAAAGATTTCGTCAGAAATCTGCAAAATCACTAAGATTTCCTAAGGGGTAAAAAAGTCATTGGTTCATTGTAATGAGTTAGGAAAGTCCCATTAATTCCCCAAGAATTGTTAAGGTAGTAGTACAGGGTGTGGCAGAAAACCGGGTGTTTTTGATTACAACAAAACTGATACTTCGTTTAATGAGAAAAAACTGACAAACACATCCATTGCACCCTGGCACATTTTCATTTGTGAACGTTCATGTTTTGAATATTGTGTCCAGCAGGTGAACACCATTTTGACGTCTACACTCGGACATTCTGCGACGGAAATCGTCCATGGCACATTCCAGCATCTAAATAGGAATGTTTGTGACTTCTTTACAGATATTGTGTTTCAGATCAGAAATGGTGAGTGGGCGCCTTGCATACACCTTAGTTTTAAGGTACCTCCACAGGATACCAAACTGACAAGTCTGGTGACCACAAAAAAGTCTGGTGATCTGACTTAAATAATCACAAACTGACAAGTCTCGTGACCGGTGGGGGCCACGAAATGACACCATTCCTGGATATGATGTTGATTCCTAAAAGTCGGGGAAAGCTTCCATGGACATTTTCGCACAGTGAGACGTAGCGCCGTCTTTCTGAAACCAAAATGGCTCATCTGAAGGAAAGCGTGCAAGTTGCGGTGCGACGAATGTGTCTATATATGTTGGCATACCTGTGAGATTTTACCGTTGTTGCTTGTCCTTGCTCATCCTCGAAAAAGGAAGAACCGATTATCCCCATTGAAGAGACCGCACATCACACTGTGACTCGCTGACTGTGTAACGGCCGTTGATGCAGTTGACGGGGATTGTCCTCTGACTAGTAGCGAAAGTTTTGTTTATTCACAAAACCACTAAGATGAAAGTGGGCCTCGTCACTCATTCATAATAAACGCAAGAAGGCTTCATTGCCTTGCATTGTAGCCAAAAGCTCAACACACAGAGCCATTCGGTGTTTGTAGTCATTTTCGTTTAACTGCTGCACAACCTGTATCATGTAGGATTGTAACTTTAACTCGTCCCGTGAGATTCTATGGACACTACGACTTGAGATCCCCACTGCTGAAGAAATTCGTCTGACAGAACGTTTTGGAGTTTGTGTTACAACATTTTGCACTTCCTGCATCATTTCTGGTGTTCGAATATTCCTAGCATATCTGTAGGTTTCTGCTTCAACGCACTTCCCGTAGCTTCTAAAGACTTCACCTATACCCTGATGGCATGTTCTGATGGAACAGGGTCATGCCTTCCGAGATTAAAATAACGCCTATATTCTCGTCTAGCAGCGGCAGCACTGAGCACAGTCACTATTTTTGTAAAAGGCCTAACAGTTACAGCACGTTGAACTCCACTCCGCCGCCCCGGTGGCGCAGTGGTCTAAGGCGTTGGCCTCTGATCATTCGTCCGTAAGGGGTCCGGGTTCGAATCCCGGTCAGGCATGGATGTTGTGTTTGTCTTACGGCACTGGCTCTCTCCCTTCCCTGGAACCAGTGACCCTAAATTAGGGACGGGCGACTGCTTATAGCCCATTGAGTTGCTCACGGCGGTCGTTAAACCTCCAATCACAAAAAAAAAAAAAAAAAAAAAAAAAAGAACTCCACTCCACCGATTCATGTCTCTGCAAATGGCATCGTTTGGTGAACGAATAACAATCCATACGTGTTGCCAACATCATTAGGGAAACTTTCGTGGAGAAAACAAAAACGCACGTTGTTTTGCCACACCCTGTATATTTCCTGAGATTTCGTGAGAAATCCATGAATTTACGGATATTTCATTACATGTTCGGTGAATTCGCGGATGTTTCATAATATGTTAATGAATTCACGGATATTTCGTAACATGTCCATGAATTCACGAATACTTCATAACATGACCATGAATTCGCCGAGACTTCGCAAAGGTGTCCATAAATTCACAAATATTTCATAACACGTTCATGAAATCTCCTAGACTTCGTAAGTGGTCCACGAATTTTTGGGTCTTCGTAAAAGGCGCGCTCGTTCAGCGCGATTTCGTAAAGGATCAATGAATTTACTAAGACTTTCTAAGTGATCCATGAGGTCACCTAGATTCCTTACGAAGTTCATCAACTCACCAAGACTTCTTAAGAGGTTCATAAATCTGCTGAGATTTTGTAGAAGTCCTTAAGTTCACTTATTCTTTATAACATGTCCATGGATGCACTGAAACTTTGTAAGAGAGGACTTTGAATTTGTCCATACTTTGTAAATAGTCCATCATTTCTTCGAGAGTTTGTAAGAGATCTACGAATTCCACCGATACTTTCTGAAGGACGCAGGAATCCATGGAGATATCTTAATGGTTTTGCCGAATTATCAAGATTTTGATAAGAGTCGGCGAAGTCAGAGATCCGTCGATTGCACAGAAATTCCGTCCACAAAATAACCAAGACGCATGTGTCGTATACCTCTAAATAACCTTCACGTTGAGACTATAGTGTATATTTTTTAGGTGGGCAGTAATTTAAGGTCATTATTTATCTCGCTAACTAATGTTAGTACAGAATTTCATTGAACGCATTGTAAGCACACCGGACAAAAAATTAGTCACCCCTAACAGAAATGCTAACAGAAATGACAGTAAAAAGTTACCGGTTGCACAGAGGGAGCCGTGATAGCATTTTTAGGAGATAACTAGCACAGACGTGGTCTACAGGAGCATTTTTGTCTCGTGCAGTGTGTGACGTATATTCTAAATTAACTTTCCTTTTTAGTTTCTTTCCTTATGTAAATCTTGAGTTTATTCTCAGGTATACTTCACACTTAACGTAATATCTTTTCTCTCAAACGAATACTGTTGGCAAAATAATTGAGGTTGAATGAATGTGACGTATGCCTGTGTTGATAAGAACGAGAGATATAAACTACGAGTAAACTGTTGCTTCTGGAGCGTTGTGTTGTAAACTAATCAATGGGGAGCGTTGTGTTGTAAACTGCTTAATGAGGTGCGTTGTGTTGGAGAGCGATTAATGTGGAACGTAGCGTTGTTGGTGTGTTGTGTATTTAATGTTGATAGAGATGTATTATGTGAAGTGCTACATCAAGATATAAAGCATCTTTTCCGTAAGTTTTACTTCTGCTTTTTAAATGTTTCGTCTGGCTGTTAAGGTTTAATTTAGGAACTATTTCATCGTATGGTTATGTTTTTTTTAAAATAACGTAGCAGCACGACAAGACTTTTACGTTATAAGTGGTGAAGAGCAACGTGTGTGTTGAATTTAGTCTGCAATATGGGTCATAAGACAGACGTTACTGAGTGGCAAAAGCGATCCATCGTGTTTGGCCGTGCCCACGGACACAAACTGAATGAAGTCGCCCAATTTGTTGGTATGTCGAAGCGTATTGTCCAGTGGGTCTCTAAATAGTGGTGTAGTTCGCAGTCAACTGAAAATCGGCGACGTAACTGTGGCCGGAAAACGATTCTCACCAACAGGGACCTCCGCCACGTTTTACACTTAGTAACTGCAAATCGATTTCAAACCAGCCAACAATTCCTACAAACAGTCAATGACCCATTCCAACCAATTTCCGAAAGGACATTACGACGACAACTGCATGCGATGGACATATGGAGCAGAGTACCATGGAATGGACCTCTTTTAAACAGAAAAACTGAAAGTCGCACGTTATCAGTGGGCTCAGAGGCACCAAGAGTTTACTGTGGAGGATTGTAAATGAGCAATTTAGTCTGATGAGTCTCGTTTTTGTTTGTACTAAAGTGATGGGAGGCGATGAGTGCATCGCAGGCCCTATGAAGCCTTTAATCCTGATTGTGCCAAAAGTGTTTAAGCTGGAGGGGGTTCTGTGATGTTTTGGGGATTTTTTTCATACCACGAAATGGCCCTCTTGTTGCATTGACGATGAATTTGAACCAGCATGCGTACCACAGCCTTCTGAATGAGGAAGTGTTGCCCTTTGCCCAACATTTCCAAGAGCAGCATCACATTGCCTCTTCTGTCTTCCAAGACCACATTTGCCGTGTGTACAGGGCTAAAACAATGTCTGAATGGTACGACGAACAATCAGAAACACTGTCTCACTTCGACTGACCCGCCAAATCCCCAGATTTAAATCCTATTGAAAATCTTTGAGATTGTTTTGAATAGAAGGCGATACGCCGGAATAAAAACCCACTGGCGGAACTTCGGGACCAGTTGACGCACGAGTGTCTGTAAATCGATGTTCAATACATCCACAATCTCGTGGAGTCTCTACCACACCGGATTCATAAAGGGAAGAGGCGCCGTGACCCTTTATTTGGTAAGTTCTGCCAGAGGTGACTAATGTTTTGTCCGATGTGCTTATATTCTACTTCTGTAAGAACTACGTGAAAAAGAGTATCAACGGCCAGGGTAAAGGTAGCAGAACATACCGTTTAACGACTTTGACTTTATTGTCCCACTCACTGGAAGTTAAAATCGGTATCAATGTAATCCGATGCCAGAATGTAATTTTGCTGTATCAAAACAGCTATCAATCGTATGACAAAGCACGTAATTCGTCGAGCACATACTTATATCAAATAGGTTTCATCTCTTTCTCAATATCAACGTTTAAAAATTCACTTGCAAATTCTTGAAATCTCTACAACTCCACTACCTCACTGAACGTCGTTGTTTCATCCTGCTATGATAGCTTTCGGGTGGGGGGAGGAAGGGGAGTTAACGACCACCGTGAACAGCTCTGAGGGTTATAAATAGTCTCCCATCCCTGATTTACGATCATTGGCTCCAGGCAAGGGAGAGAACATTGATTCTCTCCCTTGGCTGGAGTTTTACCGGGTCTTGAAAGAGTGGTCCTGGGTTCAACAGTGTTCTCTTCCTTGCCTGGAGTTTTATAGAGTCTTGAAAGAATGACCCTGGATTCAACAGTTTGGAGTTCAACTGGAATTCGTAAGAATGGACTGATTATTCAACCGGGCCTTGATCCCAAGCCCACTCTTACAAACGGTCAGCAGCCAGCACTTAGACCACTGTGCCACCGGATCGGCTGTTCTGCTGTGACCCTCTGTCAGCGTTGTCAAAATGTAAAACCTGTTCGAGAAAGTAATGTGCCATTTAGTTAGAAAATGTTTAACCAAGAAGTAACAAAATTTACATAAGAATACAGATCCTCAAAAGGAAGGTTATTTAGAGCTATACGTTACACTTTGTAAGAAGTCCGTAAAATCCTTGAGACTTTGCAAAGGTCCCGCGAAACCAATATAATTTCGTAAGTATCTTTGAAA
Organism: Macrothele yani; assembly: GCA_039090855.1. Taxonomy (NCBI): domain Eukaryota; kingdom Metazoa; phylum Arthropoda; class Arachnida; order Araneae; family Macrothelidae; genus Macrothele; species Macrothele yani. Next base: position 111,599,411 of record CM077025.1, read on the forward strand.
TCAACGATCCTTGGTAATAGATCCTCGTAATCAGTAGGGCCTTGGAAATTTTGCCCGAAATAAGAGACACTGTTTAAAGGGCGCTCTGAATTATTTAGAATTCTTAAGGTGTCTGTGGAATCAGCGTTAATCCATCCACGGTAACAGAAAGATTAAAGAAATCCTTATGTTCACCACTTAAGATCATTACTACTTCTAAAATAAGAGATCTCCTGAGTTTGGTAAATATTAGCAAATACATAATATTTTCAGATACAGTAATAATACCTTAAAGAAATGCTGATGTCCACCACTTAAGATCATTACTATAATACTTTTGAAATAGCTCCTGATTTTAGTACAGTAGCATTGGCCATATAATGAACATATTCTTTTTGGGTGTTTGTGAGACATTGACAGATATTATCAGAAGTAATTGTAGAAATGCTAACATCTATTACTAGGGTAAACCTCCCTTTGTTTTTATTTTGAAAAAAATATCAGCTGTGTGTCTTCAAAAAATATAATGGCAGCGAGTGTTTTTAACGCACTGTAGCACCAGTTTTTGTTAGGATATTGGTTCGTGAGATTTATGAAGAAGTCTCTTCTACTCATTTCACTACTGCAAGCTCTGGAGAGAAGTAACACACGGGAAAATTCCATGCAATTTCCATGGTATTTATCGAATTTTGAGTGAAATGGCATAAGCAGTTCGCAAGAAAAAATTACTTGTAAGAAAATAACCGTATTATTAAAACGAGAGAAAGAGAGTGAGAGAGAGAAAGAGAAAATAGCCCAATACTTTTTGGACAAATTCATTCTTCATTGGGTAAGAAAATAACCGTATTATTAAAAAGAGAGAAAGAGAGTGAGAGAGAGAAAGAGAAAATAGCACAATACTTTTTGGACAAATTCATTCTTCATTAGGTTACGCCTATCGAATTTTGTAGGTAACAAACAGAACAGACAAAAGGACAGAGAGAGGAGACATAAAACAAAATAAAATGTAGAAATGCCCTTCCCGTGTAAAAAAAATAATTTTTAGCTCTGAAACACCCTTCTTCTGATTTTAATTTCGACATTTACGTGTCTGAAGTTTACTTTCCCGCAAGCGCGAAATATGGTTACTGTACCGCTCCATCATAAGAATTACCTCATCAGGGAAAATGTCTGACACTCTTTCACTGTATTATATAAATCACTTGCTTTTCAAGCGATCATATATTTCCTTAACCCAGACTTTTGCATTGTCAACTGCAACTGGCATTTTCACAGCACTGATTGAAAGTGGACTGCCATATTAAAAACACACATGGGCAGGAGCCAACCAATGTATAAAGAATATGTTGCCTCTGCCCAGTAGTATTACTCACAGATTCAGTCATGCTCTTCACTAAGAGCAGAATGAATCGTGGCATCTTCTAGATGTTATATTCTTGGATAACCCCGTGGAGAAAGAATTCGAATTTAAACCTGTGGAGATGGTGGAGGCCAAAGTTACTTCGACCTTACTGCGCCAAAAAAAATGTAACCTACTGCATGGAGAATAGAAAAATCAACAGCAGGGCCATGTTGAAGAATGAGTTCAACATTTTGTTTGTCGTTCATTTGTTCAACACATGTACTAAGTATGGGTAATGAATCAGAGTATTGCTAGATTCGATGAAAAAAATGCGGGTATATCGTTATTTACGAACTGCTGTGGCTTGCGTATCCCAGGTAATACACAAAAAGCGAACCAAAATTAGTCCACTGCAATATGAAGAGGTATTCGTTATATGAATGTTAGTACCGTTCTTTTCAATACGTTACCTCTGGCTAATGCATTGCATCAAACCAGATTTATAATTGCACTTATATCGTTGATACATGGACTGAGAAAACAGCTCTAAAATGCTACTGTAGGAAATTTATCGACGTGGCGATCTTCAGGAATTATTCAAAAACCATAAAGGAAAAAAAGGGAATGTTCTTTGGCAATACCGTCCGCCGAAAAAAATATGAGCCGTTGAAGACATGTCGTTGTTGTTCCTACATATTATCGTACACGTTGAATTGGCATAGGTGTCACTTCAAGTGGTTCCATTATTAAATTCAAGGTCACATTTTGATTGTGATACATTAACTCAAGTCTGATGCCAATAAGTATAGCCATTTTGAAGTTATATCCAAAGATCTATGAATTGTGTTTTGTGATCACATTGTTCCTTTAGCTTTCTTGAAGAGAAAATACCTCCCTTTTCCTGGACTTTCAGGACGAGTTTGATGCCATTTAATCTCCTTCAAGAAAGATGACATACTGTACTGAAATAAAATGGGTGATAGGTATTATGTTTTCTGTAGTCTCTTGTGAGACCGCCTTCCCAGTCATTTAAAATGATAAATAGTTTGCACCACCAGTCCTAAAATTTCGGGAATGTTTTCCGTATTTATTCAATAGGGAGAACAAAATCAAGACACCAGCATGAATATTTAAATATCGCTTTTGGAAATCTGTCAGATTTGGGGAGGCTTTAATATTAAAAGCCTTTCTTAAGCCTGTTGCTGAACGATGATTTTCTCCTGATAGAACGGTGCATCAGATCTTAACGGTATAAAATCATTTCTTCGCCCCTGAGATTAAAAAAAAAGCTTCTGGAATTTGCTGCAAGTAGCGAGAAACACTACAGCAGTGATGGGGTTTCCATGAGCGGAAGAAAACACAATAACCTATCGTTGTTTACGTTTCCTTTAGCGAAACACGCTTTCAACGTAAAGTTGGGGAATTTTAAGATGAACTGTTCTCCGGTTGTAGGCACACTTAAGATATTAATTGCTAGAACATATGATTCTTATTGGAAAATGAGTGCAGGGTTGACTCGAATCTTTGTATTTTATCTCGATTTCCGCTGAATTGTCGTTAGATGTAGGGGTTATACATTTTTTAAGTTATCGAGAAATTTTCTGATAAATTGATGCATGAATGAATGTTAATCCTGGCAATGCATATGCAAAAAAATACTCTTTTGTCTTCCTCCATTAAGGCCAATTCCTTTAACATATGCATATTTAATTGATTATCCTTCTCGATGTAATAAATGATTTGTTTCAAACTCTTTGAATTAAAGAAAATTCGCAAAAAAATCAAAGAGGGCAAATAAAAAAGTTCCGAGTTCTCGGTACTTAAAATTATGACAACTTATATATTAATCGTTGCCAAATGACCCATACGGGCCCAGTGGCTCAATGCGTGTTGTCCCACTTCTGTACGTGCCATTTCCGTACAAAGACATTTTTGTCTTATATCCGTACATGGACACCAAGTGGCTGGCGAAAACAATGAATATGATCTCTTTGACGTTGGAGGAATTCAGAAAGGGAATTAGCATTTACTTTCTCCCTTAGCAAATCCCAACATCTGATACCAAGCGGTAACACTGCCCGGAAATAACTCTAGCTGATCTAGCTATGTATGGAAATGAGATAAAATTTCCTTTGTACGGAAATGGCACTAGCTGCTCTAGCTATGTATGGAAATGAGACAAAATTTCCTTTGTACGGAAATGACACTAGCTGATATAGCTATGTATGGAAATGAGGCAAAATTTCCTTTGCACGGAAATGGCACTAGCTGCTCTAGCTATGTATGGAAATGAGACAAAATTTCCTTTGTACGGAAATAGCACGTACGGAACTGGAAGACAATCGTTCGAAATGGATCTCGGACAGTGTGTTTGTTGCCAACAATTCAAAACTAAAATGCCCACTTATTTTACTGAAATTTTCCCACGCTGACAGTTGCAGCGCATATATTCCACTAAATGTGCTAAATAAAGCAACGGTAATAATATGACAAATCATTGAGACTTGTTACAAATAAAGTTATTTAATTCCTTTCATTCTGTCGATATTTTTAAAGACAAATTAGAGCAACAGTTTGAGCATGAAATCTTCTATACATTGGTCTCAACAACTTTGGGATATTGCGATTTCGAAGGGGAAACACGTTCAAATGCAGATTTAGCTACTACTGGAGATCAGTTATCAGCGTGGGTAGCTATGTCATACGCAAATTATCATCCTAACAACGCGTCACTTGACGTGCGAGCTCTGATAAAAGTACTACTCGAGAAGTGAAAAACGGGTCTTTTCGGGGCTTGGTCTAGAAGTTTGCTGAATGTGTTGCCTTCAGTGTGGGATTAACCTGAAACGATGTCCAGATGACATTAAAGCATTGACAACAGAAATAGGGCTATCGTCATGTTACAGGCTGGTGTGCGGCCAATCGATGTGGCTGCTGCTTTAGGAGTTTCGCAAAGTGTAGTAAGTCGACTACACACAAGATTTCTACGGTATGGAAATGTTGCAGATCCAAACAGGTGTGTTCCCCCGAGGATAACCACCAGGAGACAAGATCGCTACCTCACATTAAAATGCCTAGTATAATGCATAGCATCACCAGCTGGTAACTCGGGGAAACACTTCGAGTTGCTTCTTGTTCCACAGTATGTACTCAAAGGGTACGAAACCGTCTTCACAAGTATGGACACAAAATAAGAAGTTCGCTGATATGTACAGCATTGACATCAGCTCACCGTCGTCAAAAATGTATCCGGGTTGACAGTACATATCATGAAATACAGAGCCGTACCATGTAGTTTTACAGACGATTGCCGATTCTTCCTTTTTCCTGATATTTGACAAGGACACGTGTGACACGATTTCTATCCTGATATACCACACTATACGCGGTCCATCCACCCTTACCAGCGGTAGATAGTTATGGTTTGGGCAGGAGTGCATTTCAATAGTTGTACTTCTTTGTATATTTGTGGATGCAACATGAATGCCTCAGGCTACCAAAACGAGATCATTGTGCTCATTGTGACACTGTTGTACGCTGCTATTGCGCATGCGTTCTTTTTTCTGAATGACAATGCAATCAGTCACAGTTCTTCAGGAGCTGGAAAATCATCGGATTGAATTGTTACAGCTACCTCCAAGATCTCCTGAACTTAATCCTATTAAGAACATTTGGAACGATGTGCAGCGACGTCTGAATAATCATGTTCGATACTCCAGCATACAGGCACACTTCTGTAATGTGTTGCTTGTAACATGGGACGAGCTGCCCCCACACCCTTATTAATAATATCCTTGCAAGAGTGTCTCGTATGTGTCAAGACGTTCTTCGACACAGAGGTTGTGTTACCGAGTACTGAAATCCAGAGGTATAGACATTCTCCGAATTTACCGTTTTGTCTACACTGCTGACCACCCAAAATGCAACACCAAGAAGGACACGAGATAGCAAAGCCAGATTTACTGGACACATAACAACAGATACAAAGATGAAACGATTGAGCTTACAGGCCCGTGCGACTTGCGGAACACGCAGACATCAATAGTTCGTGTGGCCCCCGTGGATGGCAGTAACGGCCGCTACACGCCGCGGCATGGAACGAGAAAGAGGCTTTGGATGTGGGCTTGGGGTTTGTCGGTCCAGGTTGCTTGCACACGTTGCCACAGTTGATCAGGCGTAGCCGCGGGTGGTGCTTGCCGGGTCACTCGGTTGCCGATCAGCGACCAGACGTGTTCGATGGGCGACATATCGGGAGAACAGGCGGGCCACGGCAGCAGTGACACCTGGTGGACCGTGAAGCATTGTTGCACGATATGTGCCACGTGCGGGCGCGCATTGTCCTGTTGAAACGTGGCCGCTGACAGGTCCTGCATGTAAGGGAGGACTACAGGTTCCAAAACGTCGGAGATGGTGCGGTGGCTGTTGAGTGTACCGGCGATGCGTACCAGAGGGGTGCGGGTGTCATATCCAGTTGTGCCCCAAACCATAACGCCAGGTGATGGACCGGTATCGCGATGCGTAATGCAGGCGTCATACAGTCTCTCGCCGCGGTGCCGACACACGCGGATTCGACCATCGTGGTGTCGCAAGCAGAAGCGGGATTCGTCGGAGAAGACAATGTCGTGCCATTCCGTAGTCCAGGCGCGGCGTTCAACGGCCCACTGCTACCCCACTCGTCGGTGGTGTAACGTCAATGGTAATCGGAGCAATGGGCGCCGTGCTACAAGTCCCCGCTCTTGCAGACGACGTCGAACGATACGTTCTAACACAGGTTGTTGCGCAGCACACCCTAATTCCTGCGCTAACGTTCGTGATGTAGCGTTGCGAGCCGTCAATGCCCGCCGCACCACATGCCAGTCCTCTCGTTCGGCGGTGTGCCGTGGCTGCGGCAAGCACTCACGTCGGTCCGTCCGTCACTCCTGCACCCACCGAATCTATACTCGCCTCACTGTGGCTCGATGTCGTCCCACACGGGCGCCGTTGTCTCGGTACGATAAACCGATGTCGCGATAAGCCACTATTCGTCCTCTGTCGAACTCCGAAACGTGCTGGAATGACTGCCGTATTCTGTGACGAGGCATCAGAAAGCTTCCCACGCACAGGTCCGGTTGCACAACACTCTTCCACTACTTACAGTGGCCAGCAGTATATATTGCAGTGATTCTTTGTTTTATGCAGAAATTGCAAAATAAATTGTTTTTTAAACTCACTCTTTATTGCGTGTGTCATGTAGCCTCACTGATGTTATTTCAATGCGTGGTACTTGAGACAGATGCGTACATTCCTCATTTCATGCAATATCCCTAACTTTTAAGAGCAGTGTATATGCTTGAAAAACTACTTTGCACAGACGAATGGAATTCATCAAAATAATGAAAATACGTACTGTTTGTGGGGAACTCTTGATTAATAAGTTGTGATCCCACCTCGGGCTTTCGCAACAGAATCATTTCTACTTGGGACATACACACTGTGTACTTATAGAATTCATGCATATACGATAATGGAATTTGGGACCATTTTTCATGTAAAATATGTCTCAACTGTGCCAGAGATGTAGGAGGTATGGTCTGAGTCTTCACTCTAGATCCCGCAAATGTTCAATAATATTAAGCTGGCGAAGGTAGCTACTTTACCTAGTCATCATGCTTTGCAAACCGTGATTTGACACGTTTCTCGCATTGCACGGGTGCATCGCGTGATTGAACCAGTGACGGTCATTAGTGAACAATGCCAGCAACTTTGGGTGCAGGTGGCCCCCAAGTGTGAGTTTGACGGACTTGCGGCAGTACAACTGCTGCAGTTTACTTCGCTTGATTTTGCTTCCATAAAAGCTCAACAATCGTGTTTCTGAAAGTGGTCTAAGCTCACTAGAAGCATTTGAGAAGAACTTTGCAAAACGTGTCGCCGGTATGAGAAACGTTATTATTCGACATCATCTTCGTGTCGTAGCGGTATTTTGTGTTTGAAGGCTCCTGACAGCTATTTTAACATACACGTCTATAATATGATCAATCCTAAAAGTTTCAAGTATATAATTTTCCCAAGAAAAAGTCCTGTTTCCTTACTCGCATTTTTGTATACAGTAAATTAAATTCTGGATTTTCTGGTTTTTGATTCACCATGCATACGAAGCTGCATTAAGGTTCTCGCTCCATAGGCCAGAGATTCAAGCCTGAGTGTAACCTGTTTTATTCTTGATTTTGGTAATGTCTCGTTCGGGGAGTCAAGAAGCATTTCTTTGAAATGGGAGTTAGATGCTGTCTTGGCGTTAGATGCCCAGAGCAGTCTTTGATTCAGGTTTTTTGCCATGTGGAGAAACAGCAAGCATTAATTCAAAGCGGGATGGTACCCTTTGGGTTGGATGCGCATAGCATTTCTTGATTCCAGTTTTTTACTGTGTGAGGATACAACAAGAATTAGTTCGAAATGGTAGTTAGATGTAGCGTTAGATGCTGATAGACGTCCTTGATTCTGGAGTTTTGCCATGTACTGTACGGGAGAACAAGCATTAATTCAGAATGAAAGCGTGTTTTTGGCATTTGATGCTCATATAAGTAATTGATTCTGGTTTTTCTTCCAGATTCGGAATGAAAGCGTATTCTTGGCGTCTGATGCTCATATAAGTAGTTGATTCTGGTTTTTCTTCCGGAATTCGAATTGAAAGTGTATTCTTGGCGTTTGATGGTCATATAAGTCTTGGATTCTGGTTTTTCTTCCGGGGAGACAACAAACATTAATCGAAAAGGGAAATATTCTTGGCGTTTGATGCTCACAGAAAACCTTGATTCTGATTGTTTCCCATACGGGGAGATGACAAGCATTGATTCGAAATGAAAGGGTTCTCTTTACGTTAGATGATTATAGAAGTCTTTGCAGAAACAACAAGCATTGATTCGAAATGAAAAGGTTCTCTTTACGTTAGATGATTATAGAAGTCTTTGCAGAAACAACAAGCATTGATTCGAAATGAAAGGGTTCTCTTTACGTTAGATGATTATAGAAGTCTTTGCAGAAACAACAAGCATTGATTCGAAATGGGAAGTACTCTTGGCGTCAGGTGCTCATAGACGTCCTTGATTCTGGTGTTTCGCCGTATTGGAGACATAAAGCATTGATCCGAAATTGAAGCCTATCCTTGGCGTTAGATGCTCACAGAAGTCAGTCCTTCATTCTGGACATTTTTCCATACGGGAAGAAAATAAGCATTATTTCGAAATGAAAGGTTACTCTTGGCGTTAGATGCTCATAGAAGAAATGAAAAGGTACTCTTGGCGTTAGATGATCATAGAAGAAATGAAAGGATACACTTGGCATTAGACGTTCATAGAACAAATTAAAGTGTACTATTGGCGTTAGATGCTTATAGAAGTCTTTGATTTTTTTTACGGGGATACAACAAGCATTAATTCGAAGTGAGAGATGTGAGAGGTACTCTTTGCGTTAGATGCTCATAAACGTCCTTGATGCTGGTTATGTAGCGTATGAAGCGCCAAGAGACATTGGTTGAAAACGGAAGACACCTCTTCGATTTAGATAGGGATAGAGGTAATTAAACTCTTCCATTCCCCTCGTAAAAGCAGCTGACAATTGCTGAAAAATATAAGGAAATCATCCGGTAGAAGATTTAGAAAGGCTGGTGGTGCGTCCGTGTGTGTGTGTTAAGATTTAAAGTTCCCATTTGCAACAACCGTTCACGACGTCTGTCGTATCTAAATAAGCCCGTAGAAGTGGTTCAAATTTAAGTTCAGAGGATTGCTTACTTATGTCTCCAAAACATAGGCCATCGTACTCCATTCCATCATGTGAATTACAATGTTTTATGATGCTGACTTTATTCCACCAGATCTTCGAAATGTCTCGCATTACAAGAGCACTCGCATTATTTCTTATTTCGTTCCCATCCTCCAATTCTCCGTTACAGTACCGAAACATTTTCGGCAATTTTTTGTTTCCTTTTTTTATTCGAATCACTTGTAATCTTTTAAAACAGTCTTCTTTCCTTTCCTCTAAAGAAATAAAATGCGATTACCTTTCAGGATGTTTTTTTACAACACGTTTCAAACGACTTCAGTGGTAAGAAGAAAGGAAATATTAACCTTTGACTCCATTAAAGAAATTGGAGGACGGTGGAAGAGAGAAAGGAGGCACTCTCCTGATTCTGTTCTCTGCATGAAATGCATCAGACGGGTTTGGGGGGGGGGGGGAAGCGGCTGCCTTATCGACTTGGTTTAAATATAGCCGGAACTCTGGTGGTCACGGCATTAGAAGGCCTGGTCCTTTCTAATCCCTGGCTGTTCTTCTAATTCGTCCATTTAGAGGCGCACAAAAGACAAGATATGGTAATTTTCGTTAACACCTCTGCGTTAATTGATTCCATCTGGCGGGAACAAATTCTCTCTCCTGAAGATCTCATCGTCGGAAATCATTTGCATACGATGGAGAGATAAAGCCGAAACTCCCCATCGCCCTTGGTCCTCCCCTCTCCATCAAGTATTTCCAAAGATTACAGGTTACTGCTCTTAATTAGATTTCGCATTTCTAAGCACGCGGTTATTCTATGGAATTATTTTTGTATTTCTTTATAGCTCCCCCCCCTTAAAAAAAATTAAATTAAATTAAAACGCTCATGTTGAAATCACGAAGAACGTTTTGTACGCATCCGCCATTCACGCCAGGTAACGACGTGAATATTTTTAAGTTTTTGTTCCGGAGTGAGTTAAATTTAAAAAATCATTTATTCTGATCAAATATTTTCTCAGCAAGCGGCCATCCTCTTTAACTAATAAGATCTAGGGCTCGTGTCATACTTCACAACGATAATTTCATTTTCGCGTGGAGATTTGCAAGCGGAGACTGAACAATTTATTGTTTTAATGAAAATGCCTCAGAGCTAACAATGGGATTCCGGTTGCAGAATATTTACAATGACATCAGACGTGAATGAGGAATATATCTTTCGCTTGACTCACATTCTTAACTGAAATTAGTGAAGAATCATTCGTGTAATTCCTCGATGTCAATATTCGCCATTACCTTTAAGAATGTGCGCCCGTCAGGTGACTGATTTAAACGAGAACATTCAGGTACAGCAGGGAGAAATTCGTACTTACAATAACAGAAAATTTATCAAGCCAAGTCTATAGCTGTTTTAAATGAAAGTATTGTGGACATTTGATTTACCCAGTTCCAAAACAAAATGTAGTACTGGATCAGTTGTAGGCATCATTTTAAAAATACTTAGGTACATGAAAATATATTTAAAGATCATTATATGTTCTTTAATGCCACATTGGAGAATGTCTTTCAATCACTGAACTGGGAAAACAAAGGGATAAAGATTAATGGAGATTATTTAACCCACCTTCGTTTTGCTGATGACGTAGTCATTTTTGCAACTAGCCCATCAGAGCTGCAGAGTATGATCCAGGAACTTGCCGACAAGAGTAAAGAAGTGGGATTAAAAATGAACTTTCAGAAGACAAAAGGGATGTTCAATGCTTTTACAAGAAATGAAGATTTATCGATTGATTGAGAAAAGCTGGAGATAACAGACACGTACGTTTATCTTGGACAGCAGATACCAAGTGAGGGTCACATTGATGAAGAAATTAATCGGCGCACAAAACTTGCCTGGAGAGCTTTTGGAAGAAACATCATAATTTTCAAGAGCAATAATACCATTATGTCTTAAAAGAAAAGTGTTTGATCAATGCATCCTTTGTATGTCTCTTTTAGTGACGTGGACCTTAACTAAAAGAGGCATACAAAGGCTGCAGACAACTCAAAGAGGCATGGAAAGGTGCATGCTTGGTGTAACCAGGAGAGATAAGAAGAGGAACTCGTGGATCCGAAACATGACAAGAGTGGAAGACATCATGATCAGAGTTAAATCCCTGAAATGGCAATGGGCTGGATATACTACCAGAAGGACACATCATCGATGGGAAGCCGAAATTTTAGATTGGATTCCAAGGGACAGGAAAAGACCCAGAAGAAGACCCCATGGGAGATGGGTGGATGGAATTCGAAAGTATGCGGGAGTGATATGGAGGAGACTGGCGCAAGACAGACCGTTGTGGAAGAAACTTGTGGAGACCTTCGTCCAGTAGTGGATTGGTAATGGTTGACAATGATGATATTCTAACGCAAAATATGATCAGTTTTGCTCTCTCAAAGCTGACTTTTGACGCACTTTTATACATGAAAAATCTGAATGTCAAAACTATCTCCGTCACATTAAATTAGTCTCGTTTCATTGAATCAGCTTCCCAGCGTAATTGATTTAAATATTTCTATGTGTAGCAAAATATCATTTGCCAAGAATTTCGTTACTACCTGTTTGCTGTTCCTTTATTTTTTTAGAAAACATACTTTTTGATTTTAAGCAATAAACCGCAGTGGACTTCTCTGAGGTGTGTGGTTCAATAGTTCCCAATTTTTCTAATACTACAAAACTGTCAGGTGGTAACGCACCACTTAAAATTAATAATGTCTATTTAAGTTTTCGTGTACCTACTCCATTATCGTGACTTGAACATTTCATCTGAGTGCATTAGCTTGAATTTAGCATTTCATCTCTACCTCTATTAACGTCTGTCAGTTTGCCAATTTGCATTGGCGTGCGTTTAATATTCCTGCATTAATGTATATTGAACATTTATATTTATTTATTTTTTACGCTTTCCAACCGTAGGTTGAAGAAACGTACATGCTCCAGCTTTTTCCGTCTGTCCGCACGATAACTCGCGTAAAAATGGTTCGATTTCGACGAAATTTTAGTATGTCGTAGGGGACCACCTGGGAACGAACCCTGTTGAAAATGGGTGAAATGGGGTCAAAGGTCACGACATAGGAGCGGGATCCACTCTTACCCTTGTGGTTCATAACTTGCGTAAACTTGGTTCGATTTCGATGAAATTTTAGTATGTGGTAAGGGACCACCTGGGGACAAATCCTATTGAAAATGGGTGAAATGGGGTCAAAGGTCACGACATAGGAGCGGGATCCACTCTTACCCTTATGGTTCATAACTTGCGTAAACTTGGTTCGATTTCGATGAAATTTTAGTATGTGGTAAGGGACCACCTGGGGACAAATCCTATTGAAAATGGGTGAAATGGGGTCAAAGGTCACGACATAGGAGCGGGATCCATTCCACCACCCTTATGCGTCATAACTTGCGTAAAAATGGTTCGATTTCGATGAAATTTTAGTATGCGGTAAGGACGACCTGAGGACGAATTCTGTTTGAAATGGGGTCAAACGTCAGAACATAGGAGCGGGATCCATTCCATCGCCTTTATGCGTTATAACTTAGGTAAAAATGCTTTGATTGAGACAAAACTTTTTCATGTTGTTCCGGAAGTATACTTTACCGGTTCTGTTGAATATCATCGAAATGGAGTTAAAGGTCAGGTCATAGGAGCGAGATTTATTCCACAGCCATTATCCTCATAACTTGAGTAATAACTTGAGTAATGATTTCTGGTATCTTGGAAAGCGTATCATAATCAATGCATTGCATGATTTTACTAACTTGTTTATTTTCCTTTTTCTGTTTCGGAGTTCTACGAATACAATGAGCGATTCGTAGAACTACGCATAAGAATAGGCTTCTCCTTAATTTATGGGCACTGGTACCAGAAAGCGGACAGATGCATCGCCATTAGACAAGCGCATTACCCATGTCTCACCCCAAAATTGAACCCGGGTTCGCTTGTGACGATTGTGTAGACGTTAGCTTCTCATACCACTCTGCCACCTCAGCGGCTTAAACATTTCGTCTCCCTTCGTTTTCTCCCATCTACATTAGCGTCTATTTAACATTTCAAATCTGTGAGTTAGCATATAAATTTAACATATCAACTCCTTGCATTACTATATTATATAATTCATCCCCTTGTTTCGTGTTTATCTACACCCAAGTATAGTCGATTTCGAACCCTACGTAAGTCACGGATGTTGTGTTCATTTCTTCCGTTTCTGATTCGCTTTCTTTCCTAGAACAATTAGCTTTAAATCAAGGATGACGAATTTCTTCTTGTTATCAATGAGGATGGTCGTTAAACTAACTAAAATAAAGAAGCTTTTGCCTGATAGTTTAGTGTTTAGTAATAGTATTTATCTGGTAGTTGGTCTCACTACATATTCATCTGTAACTTCTCACAGTTGAAACTTATAAAACAGTTCATCCATCCACTGTATAATGACTCTTCTGTTAGAATTTTACTAAAACAATTCATCTCACTTTCTCTCTCTCTCGTAGCACGTCTTTTGTTAAAAAAGTACGTGCTTCCGTCCGTCTATGGAGGACACCATATATCTGCAACTATTCGTCCGATTTGAAAAATTATTTTCGCATTGTAAACTTGAAATGTAAGAAAGTCCTTGCTTTTCTGCTTTTTCCGGTACATAAGTTCGCCGCTAGAAGGCGTAAATGCAGGTGCTATCGATTTCAAAATGCATTTTATTCCATTTATTTGCTTCTAAATATCCGGTTAAAAACATATTTCGGCCTTTTGATGATATTTATAACGAAGAATATTATGGATAAAATTTTCTTTTTTCAGGTAAAGCACAGATTTTCCGCTGGGGGGCATATAGATAAAATATTATTTCCCCGATATCTCTGCTTCTGTATGTCCTATTTGAAAACTTCTATCTATACCGCATATAGCTCCTGGTGAAAAATATTCCGAATGTAATTTCAATTTTTTGGTTATTAACGGTTTGGACAACAGGGTCGTAAACCTTTATTTCTGCTTCTGTATTTACAGTACGGTATAAATATCTGCGCTCCTGAAAACTCGATTTTGAAAATGACCGATACCGTTCGCCACGAAGAGCTTTTTGAGAACACCTTCGGTTTCATATAGTGCGTAGTTTTCCCGCCCGGTGGCGCAGGTTTATGTCTTATTTCTGTCGATATCTGTACCTCAAAGAGCCGAAATTAAAAAGTTATTTCTTTATCGGACAGCATTTCTGATGGGAAATGTTCTGCGTATATGTAATTTCAAAAACGTTTAGCGCACAAGTGTACCACTAGAGGATGTAAGTTCACGTTTCTGTTTACAGCATATTTGCAGTAATATCAGCTAGAGATGTGTCGTTCGCGAACGGTTCTTTCCTGAAAAGAATCGTTTCCCATAAGGAACCGACTGTTGAGTATGAATCGGTACCGTAAAGAACCAACTCATGAAAAGAATCAACCAAATATACGTAACGTTATTTAAAAGTGTGTTAAGTTTTGAATTCAATGGATTTGAAAACTAAGAAAATTGTTTTTGTAAGATTTGAAATTAAATTTAAGCAATGAAAAAATTTAGTTTTGTAAAAAAAAGCAGAACGACTACACTCTTTAAAAACTCATGTTTTTCGTTATATGCTAATAGAAATTAATTAGAACTGCACATAACAAATCATAATAACTATTGATAACAGAAAAACAACAAAATTACTTTCTCCAAATATGGCATTATACACTGGTGTGCAAAAATTAGGGACGAAGAGGAGAAATTAGCATAACAGCGGAACGAGCAGGCAGAACGGACCGAAAGACCACTGAGGAGATAGACTAGGGTCCGGGTACGGTAGGGCATGCGCAGATATGCAGCATGACGTAGGAGGGGGAGGTCGGAAGGGTATAAAGCACACGGACGGTATACGCTCAGCAATTTAGCCGCGGATGGCTTAGTGGTTAGAGAGTGAGACTATCGATGCAAGGTCCTCAGGTTCGAACCTGGGCTGATCATTCAGAGATGGTGTGATTTACTAACAATCGCTGAATATCCGCCGTACATCGGACGAGCACGTTAAGTGACGGCCCCCAGGCTGGACCCACTGGTTAACTGGATATTCTTTCCTATGCCCCCCCCCCTGAAATTCTCTCACCCCTATGTGTGCAACATCGTACTTGTACGGTGGCGCCATCTACTGTACTCTAATCTCACTACAAACTGTTCTATCAAAGTCGCTAGACTTGCTCTCATTCCTTCCGTTTCTGTGTCCCGCCCAAAAGGCGATCTCGCTGTAGGTGGCTGGGACCTAAACTCTACTCACTGTGGACGGAAGTCCTACAAGAAAATGACAAATACTGTGATCGCTCAGCAATTCAGTGAAAGCTATTGCACGGTGTACATCGGTTCGAACGACGTCGAGTGGCTGCCACCGTGTGATATGGCCAACAGGCAATCCAGTAGACGACATCTGGATGACTTTACCCGAGGTCGCGTCATTGGGAAGTTGGAAGAAGGTCGAAGTGTGACTAGTGTGGCCGAGGAGTTCGGGATCGCTTACAGCTTCGTTTTACGAGCTTGGAGAGCATTTCAAACGACAGGAACAACTGTCCGAGAGTTTAGCAGTGGTCGTCCACGAACAACCACGGCGGCAGACGACCGGTCTATTGTCCTACAGGCGAGAAGAGACAAACGGTAGACAGCGAGAGAAATCAGAAGGCACATGCAACAGACAACTGGACGTCCGTTATCGCGTTTTACCGTGGCCAGTCGGCTGCACAAGGTGGTCTATTTGCACGGCGACCAGTACGGTGTGTGCCATTAACGCCTGCTCATCGGAAACGGCGGTTTCTGTGGTGCCAGGAACACAAGAACTGGACACACCAGCAATGGGGTCGAGTTCTCTTTACGAATGAGAGACGATTTAGTCTGACCAGCGATTATGGACGTATACACATCTGGAGGGAGCAGGGAACTCGCAATCACACCTCCGACATCATCGAAAGAGACCGGTTTGGAGGTGGCGGAGTTCTCGTTTGGGGCGGTATCATGCTTGGTAGCCGTACAGGCCTCCACATCTTCCAAGGAGGTTCAGTTACTGGTGTCCGCTATTGTACCGAGGTTCTCCTGCCTCACGTGCGTCTGTTTTACTCTTCATGGACGACAACGCTACTCCTCATCTTACAGTGGCTGTCTCAGAGCTGTTGGAGAGTGAAGATATTCAACGCATGGATTGGCCTGCAAGGTCCCCGAACCTAAATCCAATCAAACACGTGGGGGACCTTCTCAGGAGACGCTTGGCAGCACGTCACCAGCCGCCAGCTACGATTCCGCAGCTGCGATTGGCGTTACAAGAGGAATGGGCCGCGATGCCTCAACATCTCCTTGACAACCTCGTCCTCAGCATGGACAGACGTTGTAAATCCTGCAACGCAGTCAGGGGTGATCATATCCCCTACTAAAGACTGGATTTTTCTTGGCAGCCACCTGTCACATGGACGTTTCCGTCTTCTGTCCAGTTGTGCTCGAAGCTACCTTTTCAATAAAGTGCCTTTGTATCCTTTGGATTCCTTGTTTGGATGGTCTTGCTCACTTGTCCCATATTCTTACATCTTGGGGATCTTATGGTATGATTTGAGTCGATCTGGAGCGCTTCTGCACGACGTTACATTCGAAAAACCGTCTCGTCCTTAATTTTTGCACGCCAGTGTAGTTATACAAATCGTCTGTGAACCGCAAAGAAAAGCCAGAATCAAAGGAACAAATTGATTCCAAAAAATAGTTTTAATCCGATCAAACACGGATTCGAATTCGAAACACGACAGCAGTTTGTTGCACATATAAACTTTTCACCAAACCAAACCAGACAATCCCACTCAACAATGAACGAAACGAACGGTTGGAGTCCGACTCTGAAACGAATTCCCGAGTCACGGGATCTGGAAATAATTCACTGAACGATAAGAGTCAAACGAACGAAACAAACGAATCAGTCCGAACGAATCATTTCAGAGAGTTGAATCGAAGGGATCGATTCTTTCAAAATAGTCGGTTTGCCCATCTCTAATATCAGCGAGACTAAAGCTCCGATTTAAGATACTACTGTCTATGAAAAATATTGTGTTTGTTTCTTTCCCAAATGAACACACAAATTTTCCGCTAAGGGCGCAGACGTTTATTCTGTTTTTCTCGATATCTCTGCTTCTAAATATCCAATTAAAGAATCTTTGAACCCCGGATACCATTTACCTAGTGAAACATTTTAGGTTTATGCGTGTGAAGTTTTTTTTTCAGTTCACAGTTCCACCGCAAAGTGACGTTTGTGTACTTCAGTTTGCAGCTGTATCCCCGTTTCTGAAACACATTTTGAAAATTTCCATATTTTACTGTATTCCATTTGCTACAATAAAGATGGGGAACATTATCCTATTTAAATAATGCACAGTTTTCCTGCTATGTGACGTAAATGTCAAAATCTTTTTCCGTTATTTTTGCTTCCGGGGGACCTGCTTCAAAAATAATTTTACCTTAGCTTTTGCTATGAAGAATACTTCACGCATATTTTCAACTTTTTCCTTTAGAGAACATTCTTCGCTATGGAGCTTAGAGCTATGACATATTTACTTGTATATTTCTTCTTTAAACTGTTCCATTTTGGAAAAACATTCTGTCTAATATCTTCCTTCTGTTATGAGAAACTTTTTGTGCACCATTTATTAATTGTTTGGAACATATTTTTGAGCCGCTGAAGTGAGTAAGTAACTGTTTCTATTTCTGGGTGCTTAAATAACTTTGAAAATTTTTAATTTGCGTAGGAAAGGATCCAAAAGACGTGCTCGTTTGAAGAGAAAATTCCGTGTCATCTTTCCTGTTTTTTTTTTGTTTTTTTTTTGTTCGGCGTCTAACGAACAATGATCTTTAATGTATGCCCCTAATTTAATCTTCCTTTGGAGTTTCTATTTCCTTATGTATGTTCGGTATCTCTTGTCGTTAAACTTTTTCTGACTTAACGACACATTGTTTTCCACCGAGTAGCTTTTTAAGTTTAGCATCACTGGCAGTGAGTCAAAGGTCCATAAAGCGCAATCACTGATTGTAAAAAGAGTACAGTTCGTGGTGAAGATTTGCAAAATGAACATTATCCGATAACGATTTTATAGATATGCATTTTGTGATAGCGAATACATAAGAGGCTCATCATATGAGAGCCAATTGTGAGGAGTACATTGGTATAGCGATTTTTTATAAGCGCATATTACGAAGTATTGTGATTAATTGATTATTTGAAGTCAGCAAGTTGTATTGTGGTTATGATTGTCCACCTATGCTGAAATGCAACAGCAGAGAATAAAAGAGTGGATTAATCGTAAGTTCACGTTGAGTCATTCCGTACCTTTGGTCGTTAGTGTTTTCTCTTGTTACGAGTGAGTGATATTATGTTCACATATTCTTATTTCAAGCAACGTTAACATTTAAGCTAGTAAATCTTACAGCTTAGAATTCCAGTTTAAACCTCAATCCTGCTATTAAAGTGAAACCAACTACTACAAACAGCTAAAGCTAACCAATAAATACTTCATAGAGCATGTAAGGCTTTTGCTCATCCTCAATTAAACTTATTCTAGGTAAGGGGCACGGTCATCAACCAGGAATCGTGGCCGGGCCCAGGTTTGGAGCTTAGCTACAGTACCGAGAATTTAACCACAAGTCCGTCGAGGTGGCTCCGCTGCACTAGCATCTACCTGATAATGAATTCACTGTATGAAAATCTATAATACATCCAATCCCTCTGAATTGCATTCACCTAACAGTTAAATACGTTGACATCAATCTAACATTTTATCACTTTGCGTTAGTCCCACTGGATAATTTTCACTGAATGGACAGTTTGTTATACACACCACACCCATCAACAAATTTACTGTACACCGGCCACAATAATTAACGCCGGCCAAAATCCCCTGAAGACTAAAAGCAGGCCAAATACCTACACTATCTACCAACAAGTAATTGGACACCCCTGCAATCGACGATATCTGCGGTCCTGATACACGTCACGGCCGCCGCCGTTAAATATCGTGTGGGAAACAACAACGCAACCAGTCGCATGCAAGATGCCACGCAGTTCGGAGCCCTCTGATTTCGGGAAAGGTGTAATCGTCGGGTATCACAGAAATGGCCGATCCATACGTGATATATCCAGCTAGTTGAAGTACCCAAAATCGACAGTGGCCTACATAATTCGCAAGTGGAAGATGAGAGGTGACTGTCGGAATGTGCCCCGACCCGGCAGACCCACAAAATTGGGAGTTAGAGATCGACGTGTGCTGGCTAGAGAAATTCGGAAGAACCTCACCAAATCGATGGGCCACATCCGCGAGGAGTTTCAACAGGCATCCGGGAGTGTTCTTTCGATGAATACCATCCGTAAGGAAGCCCATCTGCTCGGTTATCATGGACGTGCTGCCGCCCACAAGCCTTTGATCACCAAATCCAATAGCGCTGCTCGGCTAACGTGATGCAAAGAACGTCGACAGTGGACCGTTGAACAGTGGAAACAGGTTCTCTGGAGCGGCGAATCAAGGTTTACTCTCTACCGTTCGGATGGCAGGGTCTGACTTTGGCGTCTGCCTGGAGAACGCCTCCTGCCGGAATGTATTGTGTCAACTGTGAAGTTCGGCGGCGGTGGAATTATGCTATGGGGGTGTTTCTCCTGGTATGGCACGGGACGCCTAGACCTACTACACCGTTTTTGATGACCATACGCTTCCTACGTTGTGGCAGTTTTACGGGGTGGATCCATGTTACTTTCAGGATGACAATGCCACTTGTCATGTTGCGAGGTCCCCCATGGCTTGGTATGGTGACAATGAGGTTAATCGAATGGACTGGCCTGCGCAGAGCCCGGACCTTAACCCTATCAGGCACCTCTGGGACGAGTTGGAGCGTCGACTTAAGGAGGTGCCCCCACCGTCTGAAATCGGTGAAGGAACTGACCTGTCTTCTCCAAGCCGAGTGGAAGAAAATACCGCTAGCCGTCGTACTAACGCCTGGTTGAGAGTATGCTCCGGAGGGTCGCAGCTGTAATCGCCGCTCGTGGAGGCTCCACAAACTATTGAAGGTGAATAAACTTCGTTTTCCTTTGCTATCACAGGTGTCCAATTACTTGTTGGTAGATAGTATATTTCATGTATAGCTACCTGCGGCAGTGATGATAGGTAAACACGGCTTCTACAGGGACTTAAATAAATAGTGGGCAGATAACCGGTGCTTTCTTTCAGTGGCTGCAGAACCTATGAGATTTACGTGTGTAATTGTGTACCAAAACTACATAACAACAGGAAAAACCGGCAGCCGCCTAGGGAAATGTCACCGTTAACCGTCCGTTCATATCTAACGTAAGTGCCGCTTCTCACATATCGTAAACTCGACACTCAGGACCACAGTAGAGTGGTTAACGTAGGCATTCAACTGCTGCGTGCCTGCACTGTAAGAAGAATACTGCAGAATACCTTCCTTCAATGACCCAACTGATCGCTCAAATTTTTGTTCTTTTGTTGGGAGTTTAAAGACCACCATGAGTAACTCTAAGTGCTATTATCATTCTCCAATACTTAATTGGAGCCACTTGTTCAAGTGAAGGGATAGATCAAGCGCCATCCGATGGGCACACTAACCATACCTCCTTAGGACCACAAACCCGAGACCATCTTGAATTATGGTCGGAAGTCAGTGTCTCAGACCACGCGATCCCCGGGGTTGTTTGCTCCTATTTTGCGAAGAACTGGTTGGAAGAGCAATCCAGTGAGTTCGGAAACCTAGAGTGGACTTCTGAATATGTCGATCTGAACCCATTTGAGTACGTGTGAGACGAACTGGAGCGATGCATTCGATCACAGATAACTCTAGGTGCTTCAGGAACAGGCCGTAGTGCACCCGAACGTTTCCAACAACTTATAGAGCCTATGTCACGACGTATGAAAGCCGAAGTTGAGCCCACAAGTTATTATGTGAATGTTTATAATGAATTGTAATTGCATTTATAACGAAGTGAATTTCTCCGTCATTTTTATCCGCGCCGGGGTTCGAACCCGGGTCCACTCATTCCGGAATAAGTTGCTCTACTAATTAAGCTACGCGGACATTGATTCTAATTGCTATCTGCCTTTATGTCGTGTGCGTCCTGCTGGCAGGTACGTCACATCTCCTCTCCTGGTACGTTACACATTGTACGTTGTACTATATAAATTTCGACTGACAGTTCATCTGTCTGCAATAGTAGCTCTGCCGCCCAAGGTACAAAGTGCTATAGCTTCTAATCACTGGTCTCAGATGGAACCGCGTTCGATTCCTGGGTGACGCATGCATAGATGGTATGCTTGGCATACGGCACTAGATATTCCCCTTTCCTGAAATAAGTAACTCACGGAGTTGCTCACGGCTGTTAGACGTAAAATAGTAGCATTTACTCTATTGCTACATCAGTGAAGCCAGTCGTGTTCCGGCTGATACGTCTTCATGAAAATGTCGTTATGTGATGTCATAACTCGTCTTTCATCCCCACTATAGATGGAACTGTTTGCAGCGCATGAGCGTTTTCATTTAACAAACGGAAGAGAAGAAAGTAATGAAAAATTAAGGTTTAAACCCTTCCATTGTGCAATTGAAATCAATATATACAAATCTCAAGCTTCAGATACAACAGTAATATCACCATAATTTTGAATGTTTACAGGAAACAGATAAAAAATATGCTGAAATTCCTGATTTCCAATATGGCGTGTGCTGATATGCATGCAGCCGGTACGTACAGGTACGGCCGTCCCAGTTGCTAAAAGATTTACATGCACTATCTAATCAAAAGTATCCGAACACTTACCTATCCACAAACTGTTTGTAATAGGAAAGGAATTAATATCAAATTGGTTCACCCTTTGACCCTGTCATATCCTTCACTCAGCTGGGAAGGCTTGCCACTAGGCTTTGGCATGCTGCTGCGGTAATTGCCTTCCATTCTGTCGCAGGAGTATTAGGCAGGTCAAACATAGATGTCAGGCGGTTCGCTTGTCTCGCAGTCGGCGTTCTAGGTCATCCCAAAAGTACTCCATAGGGTGGAGATCGGGGCTTTGTGCGGGGCCAGTCAAGTTCTTCCACACCCATCAAACCATTCCTGCACGGACCTCGCTTTGTTAACGGGAGCATTCTTCTGTTGATAATGGAGAAGGCCTTCACCTAACTCTTGCCATAATGTTGGGAGCATAGAATTGTCGAGAATGTCATTATAGGCCGCGTCGTTAATATTCCCGGGTACTGGGACTAGGGAGCCCTACGCAAACCACGTAAAATAGCCCAAGAGCATGATATCTCTTCCACCAAATTTCACACTTGGCACAACACATTCGGGCAGTAGCGTTCTCCTGGCATCCTCCACACCCAGACACGTCCGTTGGGCTACCCGATAGTAAAGTGTGGTTTACAATGCGTTTTCACTACTCCTGAGAGCACGGGCGCGAAGCGTTTCACACCTCCAACCGACTCTTGGCGTTGATGTTGTTGCTGTTGGAGTTATGTGCGATAGCTTGGCCATGAAAACTATTTCACTTTCCCTCTCACGAACCGTTATGGTGCTGGCGCTGTTTTTTGAGGCGTTTTGGAAGTATGTGGTGAGTGTTGCAATCGAGGACAGGCGATTTTGTGGCCCAACCCGCTACCTATGAGATCATATTTGCGCTGTTGTTGCTTCCAGGCCCTTTTTTTTTTTTTTTTTGATTGAAGGTTTAACGACCACCGTGAGCAACTCAGTGGGCTATAAGCAGTCTCCCGTCCCTAATTTAAGAGCCTCTGGTTCCAGGGAAGGGAGAGAGCCAGCGCCGTAAGACAAACACAACATCCATGCCTTACTGGATTCGAACTCGGAACCTTCTTGGACGAATGGTCATAAGCCATCGCTTAGACCACTGGTCCACCGGTGGCGGCCTAGGCCTTTCCCACTTCACAATAGTATCGTTTTACAGTTGATCGGCGCAGTTGCAGCGGAGCAGAAATTTCCCGAACTGATATGTCGCTAAAATGTCATCGTATGACCCTGACACATTGAAATTTCCCAAACTGATATGGCGCCAAAATGTCATGATATACCCTGACACATTGAAAGTCGCTACGCTATACCGTACGGTCCATTCTACTGCTGTTCGTGCCTTTCTTTGATGTTTGTGCGCCTTTTTATACCTGTATCGGCCATAGATGTTGCGTAGTTCCTCTGACAGAGCTGCACGACTCGTTATCCAACTATCGAGAAGATACCAGGCTCAGATTATTCAAACTTATGCACCCACCACAAGTCATCCTGAAGAAGAAATTGAAGAATTTTATGAGGAAATTCGTCATCTAAATAATAAAGGTAAGCAGCACTTGAAGATAATTATGGGAGATTTCAATGCAAAAATAGGGCAACGACAACAGAATGAAACTTCAGTAGGTAAATTCGGTCACGGCAACAGAAACCAGCGTGGAAATACTCTCGTTGAGTTTGCAGAGGCAGAAGAGTTTTTCATCGTGAACTCCTTTTTCAAGAAAAAGCCACACAGGAAATGGACATGGAGACATCCAATTGGGACGACAAGTGAAATTGATTTTATTATGTGTAACAAAAAATTCGTCATAGAAGACTGCAGTGTGCTAAACAAGTTCAACACAGGTAGTGACCATAGATTGGTGAGATGTAAGATGCACCTCAACACTAAACTGGAACGTGGCAAGCTCATAAGACAAACAAAATGTATTGACATAACCAACCTTAAAAAACACCATAATACCTTCAAATTGGAACTGAAGAACAGGTTCTCTGCTTTAGAAGGCCTAACATCGGACGAAGTGGATATTTCGGAAGTTAACAGAAAAGTAACCAAAGCTCTTATGGAAACAGCAACAAAATTAGCTGGGTCTAAGAACAAGTTGCATGTGAACAAATTATCAGGAAAAACCAAAATGTTGATGCAAAAAAGAAGAGAGATGAGGACAACTAAAGAAGATGTGACTTCCAAAGGGGAATATATAGAGCTATGCAAGACAACACGAAAAAGTATCACTGAAGACGTAAGGAAATTCAACTGTGAGCTAGTAAGGAAAGCAATTGAAAACAACCAAAGCCTTAAGATAGCAAAGGGACATCTCAGTAAGGGAAGAAAACAGATTATGGCTCTGAGAAAAGAAGATGGTTCTATAACAAGAAATAGAGGCGAAATTTTGACAAGAGTGAAAGATTTCTACTCCAAATTATATGAAAGGGATGATACATGTACTCCAGACATCATGAAAGGTACCAGAGTTCTTCCAGTCCTCCCAGCAGAAGTTGCTCATGCAATCAAGAATATGAAGCGGGGGAAAGCTCCAGGAGAAGATGGAATTACTATAGACATCATACAAGAAGCAAGTGGAGAAATTGAAACAGTACTCGCCCAAATTTTCACTCGATGCCTTAATGAAGGGAAGATTCCTGAGGATTGGAACAATGCTACAATGATCCTGCTACATAAAAAAGGTGACATTGAGGATCTCAGGAACTACAGACCTATCAGCCTCCTATCAGTGGTTTATAAAATCTTCACTAAAGTTCTTTCACACCGCTTGAAGGTAACACTGGACATGGCTCAACCGAGAGAACAAGCTGGATTCAGGAGTGGCTACAGCACAATAGATCATATCCACGTACTGAGAGAACTAATTGAAAGAGCGAGGGAATATGAACTTCCATTGTGCATGGCTTTTATCGATTATGAAAAAGCCTTTGATTCGGTGAAACCATCAGCAGTTACCACGGCTCTGAAATCCTGCGGTATTGAAGATGCATACATTAATATTATTAATAACATCTATGAAAATGCAAGTGCAAAGATTCGGCTGTTTGAAAATACAACACACATAAAAATTGGAAAGGGAGTGAGACAAGGTGACACCATATCTCCGAAGCTCTTTAATGCCACATTGGAAAATGTCTTTCAATCACTGAACTGGGAAAACAAAGGGATAAAGATTAATGGAGATTATCTAACCCACCTTCGTTTTGCTGATGACATAGTCATTTTTGCAACTACCCCATCAGAGCTGCAGAGTATGATCCAGGAACTTGCTGACAAGAGTAAAGAAGTGGGATTAAAAATGAACTTTCAGAAGACAAAAGTGATGTTCAATGCTTTTACAAGAAATGAAGATTTATCGATTGATGGAGAAAAACTGGAGATAACAGATACGTACGTTTATCTTGGACAGCAGATATCAAGTGAGGGTCACATTGATGAAGAAATTAAGCGGCGTACAAAACTTGCCTGGAGAGCTTTTGGAAGAAACAGCATAATTTTCAAGAGCAATATGCCATTATGTCTTAAAAGAAAAGTGTTTGATCAATGCATCCTTCCAGTGCTTACGTATGGTGCAGAGACGTGGACCTTAACTAAAAGAGACATACAAAGGCTGCAGACAACTCAAAGAAGTATGGAGAGGTGCATGCTTGGTATTACCAGGAGAGATAAGAAGAGGAACTCGTATATCCGAAAAATGACGAGAGTGGAAGACATCATGATCAGAGTTAAATCCCTGAAATGGCAATGGGCTGGACATACTGCCAGAAGGACAGACCATAGATGGACAGCCGAAATTTTAGATTGGATTCCAAGGGACAGGAAAAGACCCAGAAAAAGACCACATGGGAGATGGGTGGATGAAATTCGTAAATATGCGGGAGTGACATGGAGGAGACTGGCACAAGACAGACCGTTGTGGAGGAAACTTGGGGAGACCTTCATCCAGCAGTGGATTGATAATGGTTGACAATGATGATGATGATGATGATGATACGAGCAAATCCATTACTCAAAAGGGGTGTCCGGATACTTTTGACCAAAGAGTGTACCTCCGTACTGGCTGTTAAATATGTTGCAGAATAACTTCCTTAAACGCTGAAAGTAATAAATAATATACAGTGATTTGCAAAAGTTTAAGACCATTTGTTAGTATAGGAGATTTCTGCCGATTGCGTCAGCTACTGTCTGTATTACTCAACTTCCTTTCGGTGTTGCATCATCCTACGGTGGCAGCTGTTGATCGAGTTGGGGAAAGCGTGCGAGTATCAGTTTGCTTCTGATTTTCATGCTGAGAGGTTTTGTACGCATTTTCTATATAGCGAAAATTTGGCAAAAAAGCGCCATTAAATTTACTCAAGTGGCACAAAATAGTGACTTTATATAAATTTGCTTAAGGGGCACAAAAATAGTGACTTTATATAAATTTACTCAAGGGGCACAAAAATAGTGACTTTATATCACGAAGGATAATCCGAACATGACATAATCAGAAAGGTGAATGTGAGAAAGACTGCTATTCATAATACGATCATGAAATATCGAGATACAGGTGAATTTAACGACCGAAAGAGAAGTGGATGTCCAAGAAAAACAATCCCACATGATGACAATCCCATAAGGTGAATAGTTATGCATTCTCCGAGGAGTTCGTGCAAGAAATTCAAGGCTTTTCTACATTCAAAAGGGTCTTATAACGAAGTGAATTTCTCCGTCATTTTTATCCGCGCCAGGATTCGAACCCGGGTCCACTCATTCCGGAATAAGTTGCTCTACCAATTGAGCTACGCGGACATTTTATTCTGATTCCTATCTGCCTTTATGTCGTGTGCGTCCTTCTGGTAGGTACGTCACATCTCCTGGTACGTTACATCATCTCCCCCTTATTTTTTTTTTATTTATTTTTTTTTTCGAAGTGCTGCTCTTATTTTTCCTATCTCGCGGTGTGGAAATAACATCACACCATTGCGAGATTGTGAACGGTCGGGTCATCCGGATAGTTCGGGCGCCATTATAACGAAATGAATTTCTCCGTCATTTTTATCCGCGCCAGGATTCGATTCGAACCCGGGTCCACTCATTCCGGAATAAGTTGCTCTACCAATTGAGCTACGCGGATGTTTTATTCTGATTCCTATCTGCCTTTATGTCGTGTGCGTCCTTCTGGCAGGTACGTCACATCTCCTGGTACGTTACAGTCTGATATTAGTATCAGCAGTGTTTCTCGACGTCTTACCAAAGATTTTCGATTAAAGTCTTATAAACATGCGCATAAACATAGACATGAAAAAGAAGACTCCAATTTGCGAAGCGTCATCAATCGTGGACTGCTGAAAATTGGAGCCAAGTTATTTTTTCCCGATGAATCAATTCTGCGCTAGTTTCAATCACGTGAAGCACATGTTCGACGAATCAAAAGGCAAAAGGTTTGATGAAAAATACGTTGTTAGCACAGGAAGACATCCTCCTAGTAAGATGATATGGGAAGCTATGTGAGCATCCGGTACTGCTTCATTACCCTTTTTTGCCGAGAGGCACTGCTACCATGACTAGTCCTTTTTATGTGGAAATGTTACGTGAGAAGCTAACTCATATGAAAGTCCACAGAAGATGCACAATCTTTCTTTGTGCATGATGGTGCTCCATGACACAGATCAAAGACAGGAAAGGACCAAGGAGGTTAGAAGAAAGAGGAGGTGGCAACAGCCCCTCTCCCTGTGCTTCTGGCGTGACGCCACTTTTTATCAGCTGACTACGCCAATGCGCCCAATCTGAGAATCTCCTGTATATCTCTATGGGGAAATCGCGATTTTGAACGGTTTTTTCGGACCCTTACTCAACCCATACAGGCATGAAAAAAATTGAGGCTGAAATATTCATTCCCATAATAAAAAAATTCCAGAAAAAACAGGAAAATATGTGTTGGTATTTCTTTAAAAACTTGAACAAAAAAAATGAATTTTTGAACGGAAGTGCATAGTGCGCATGGTTACTTGCATACTGCCCATGTGCAAGTAACCATGTTTAAAATATAAACAAAACCCTAATGTTAAGAAATAAGAAGTCCGAAATATTCCTTCTTTCTATCCTTGGTTTGCATGCGCTAAGCAAAACTGCTTAAACCACAGGAAGTGACGTCATGTTCCAGAACTCCCGCAGCGCAGACTCCCACCACCACAGAGAGAGAGGACAGAAACAGCTGATCTGTTTTGGCTTCACTCAAAACGGGTCCCTTCACATCCACTTCTTCTAACCTGCTTGTAAAGGATTACGTGCAGAGGAAAATAATCTGACGGAAAAAAATCCCCACACCAAGAAGAGGTTGTATTAGATAAACGACAGTTGGTAGGCGGTGAGAGTACTTCTGTAAGATGACGTCTATGCAAATTTCAAACTAGGCGCATACGTGTGGCGCTAGTAGCGCCCCTCGGAACATGTAAAGCAGGTTTGCTGTAAATACGCGCTGTAACGTTCGTGAGCGTTAGTTATCGTTGAGATTCGACGTAGAGTGTTGATGTTAGTCAAGAATGCCTTTAAGAAGACGAAGAAGCCATTATCAACAGCTCACGGAGTTTGAACGAAGTCGTGTAATAGGGCTACGAGAAGGTGGATTTTTGTTCCGCAATATTTCAGAACGACTTGGCAGGAATGTAGCCACTGTGCATGATTGTTGGCAGCGGTGGTCAAGGAAAGGTACTGCCTCAAGAAGACCGGGTTCCGGCCCGCCACGTGGCACTACTGAGAGGGAAGACCGCCGTGTACGGCGTATGGCCGTGGCGTATCGTACCGCATCTGCGGCAGCAATTCGAGCTGCAGTTGCCACCACAGTGACACAACGAACTGTTACAAATCGGTTACTTGAAGGACAGCTCCGAGCCAGACGCCCTGTAGCGTGCATTCCACTTACTCCAAACCACTGCCGTTTGCGACTTCAGTGGTGTCAAGCTAGAGCTCATTGAAGTACGGAGTGGAGATCTGTTGTGTTTTCTGATGAAAGCCGGTTCTGCCTGGGTGCCAGCGATGGCCGTGTGTTGGTTAGAAAGAGGCCAGGTGAGCGCCTGCAACCAACCTGTCTGCGGCCGAGACACACTGCACCTACACCTGGAGTTATGGTCTGGGGAGCAATTTCCTATGACAGCAGGAGCACTCTCGTGGTTATCCCACGCACCCTGATGGCACAGTTGTACGTCGGTCTGGTGATTCAACCTGTTGTGCTGCCATTCATGAACAGCATTCCAGGGGGTGTTTTCCAACAGGATAACGCTCGCCCGCATACCGCTGTTGTAACCCAACATGCTCTACAGAGTGTCGACATGTTGCCGTGGCCTGCTAGATCACCAGATCTTTCACCAATCGAGCACGTATGGGACATCATTAAACGACAACTCCAGCGTCACCCCCAACCAGCATTAACCGTCCCTGTGTTGACCGACCAATTGCAACAGGCATGGAACTCCATCCCACAAACTGACATCCAGCACCTGTACGACACAATGCATGAACGTTTGCGTGCTTTCATTCAACATTCTGGCGGTTACACTGGTTATTAATGTACCAGCATTTCACATTTAAAATGGCTCTTCTCGCGCTTACATTAAGCTGTGATCTTGAAACCTTAATCGATTAAATATGTTATCTATACAAATGTATTGCCGCCATTTCATTCCTCTACAACTATTTTTTCGTGGTGTTGGGATTTTTTTCCGTCAGTGTATATAACTGTGCTTGACTGGTCCTGTAATAGTCCCGACCTTAACACCAGCGAAAATTTGTGGACCATTTTAAAAGACAAAGTAGCAGAAAAAAACACCCATTTTCAAGTGACTGCTGCAAACCCCTCATTGAGAGTATGCCATATCATATTCTGTCCGTTATTAAAAAACAAAGGTGGCCACACAAATTACTGATTTCTTCCTTTTTGTGTTCTAAGGAATGTAAGTATTCATCTTCGGTGTAATGTTTTCAAATAACTAACTAGTAATTAGTTGTTTCTTTGAAAATCTTAATTTTCAATAAATTGGCAGGTGGTCTTAAACTTTTGCAAATGACTGTAAAATATTAATATTGGTTTCACAACCAAGCTGCAGTGTCACTAATTTTGTATTAAAGGTTCCTTAAGTGACCTTCGTTACGTATGCTTCACGGTAATCAAAGTTATTAACTCCTATTGTGCAGTTCATTTCTGCTGCAGCACGAGTGTCCGTGCGCTCTTGCGGTGGCACCGGCACTCGTGCTTCTTGCTGTGGGTTCTATGTTTATGTGATGGACTGGAACTACTCTGTGTGGTACAAAATTTCGTGACTTTTTTCGGGAATCTTAACAAGTTTTTTGAGGGATGGCGGGTCTTTTAACGACCACCGTAAGCAACTCAATGGGGTTAAACAGTCTTCTCTCCCTAATTTGTGGTCACTGGTTCCAGGGAAGAAAGAGAGCCTGTGCCGTAAGATAAGCCCATCGTCCATGCATCACCGAGATTCAAACCTAGCTCCATCTGGGACGAATGACCAGAAGCCAGCGCTTAAACCACTGAGCCACCGGAATGATTTACTTTACAACTTATACCAGTTGATAAACTGCTTTTAGTATACCCTTTAACTGGCTGGAACGAATTAATTCGGGGTAAGCAATATGAGCTGAAATAAGCTTGAACGAAATGCATTCGCTGTCTAAGAAGTGGACCGAACTTGACTGAAACGAGTAAACCTGCGCACCAGAAAGCGTTTCTTTCCCTTGAGCTTTATTATGACCACTTTAGCAAACAGAAATGACCACTTTAGCAAATTAGTCATTTATAAGGATGATTGGCACTGATCCTTCCAGATGGATTACCTACTAAAATGTTACAACAATGGCGCCTAACCCAAGAAAGGAAAGAGAAGATACTTGAATCACTTGTTTCCACCCAGTGGCATGATGTCAGTGTCAGAAGGACTATACCTTCCACACCATGCCTTAGATCATAGAGCAGAGAATAGCGCGTATCACTAGTGACAGGTTACAATCGGTACTGCTCAGATGAGAAGCAGAAAGTAACTCTTCTGCCGTTGCTTTCGTAAAACCTGGCCGCATTGTGAACGTTTCTATTTGGGAAGCACAGAAGTATTTGGTCACCATTTGGTTCAGGTACATCGGCCGCTTAAAAGGTTAATTTTGTTTTAGCAGCCCCGGTGGCAAAGTGGTCTAAGCGATGGCTTATGATCATTCGTCCAAGATGGGTCCGGGTTCCAATCCCGGTGAGTCATGGATGTTGGGTTCGTCTTACGGCGCTGGCTCTCTCCCTTCCCTGGAACAAGTGGCCCTAAATCCGGAACGAGCACATTGAGTTGTAACCGTGGTCGTTAAACCTCGAATTAAAAAAAAATGTTTAGATAATAAAAGTGAAATTTCCTGTATATATATTCAATTCACACGCAATAAAAGTGACCATTTCTATTGTTAAATACTTTGAACATCAGGCGGCTGTTAGCAGATAAAAACTAGGAGATGCAGCAGTCGCACAAGGAAAAATATGATTTCTAGGAAAATGTAAAAAGAATATTTAACTTAAACCCACACGAAAAAGTATCTAGACAAGCGTGGGATTAGTGATGTTAACAATAAAGAGAGGTTTAAACTCGTAAGACGTTATACCGTAAACTAACAGTTACATTATTTGAAATGTTTTCGAAATGGCGACTTAAAGTTCTTCGGATATTATTCCTTTTTTTAGGAGAGAAAACGTTCTTCGAAAAATATTGATTTTCTTTCTACTCGTTGTTGAATTAATGAGCTGGTAGCTTGTATTTAATACAAGCTGAGAAATATTTAGGCGTTCTTCTTTTCTTTTTTCCTGTTACTGTTGCAAGAGTGGGTGTCAGGAAAAATTCTCATTTAACTGACTTCCTTTGGGAAAAGTCGTCGCTTCGAGTATGATCTATTCCGAAAGCCATGAATATTTTGCATATGAAAGAATCACTTGTTCCGAAATTCATTGAGAACCGATGTCATTAATTAAGAGTGCCATCATCTGTCTTGGGAAATTTACATAGTGTTTGTAAGCGATGCTGCTGAATACCGTCTTTTGTAAGAAGACCATTGACGAAGAGAAACTAAAAAAGATAATGAAATGAAACACATGAGAATGATACGTCCTACTTTTTTGTTCGATGTTCATTCACCGCATGCTTAAAGGGGAAGAACTGTTTTGCATAAACGTGTTGGCCTGATGAACATGGTAAATGCGTGTCACATATAAGAAGAATTAATCTACCTTTTTTGCGACCCATTCTATCTGTCACTCATGCTGTCTCAACCTTCCCCCATCTACGATGTATACTTGCAGCTTAGTTTTCTTTTTTTTTTAATTGAAGGTTTAACGACCACCGTTAGCACCTCAGTGAGCTATAAGCGGTCGGCCGTCCTTAATTTGAGACCACTGGTTCAAGGGAAGGGAGAGAGCCAGTGCCGTAAGGCAAACACAACATCCACGCCTCACCGGGATTCGAACTCGGACCCATCTCATATGAATGGTCAGGAGCCGGCGCTGATGCCAGTGCGCCACATGGTTAGCACTTAGTTTTCCGGAGGGTGGCAAACAGAAATTTTAACTGCGATTAAAATAATCAAACACCACGTGCAAATTTTCATTGTGCCGTCTTGCAATTAACCTATAGTTTACAAGAGAAAAGAGCAGTTTACTGAGAAAAAAGAGATGACGACGCAACTACACCCCTAGCACTAAGTGAACTGACATACGAAACTTCTCAGGGGAATCTTGTTTATAAAACTCGACAGTTTCAGCCATTTATTATTTCAAAGAGCATGAAACCCAAGATGCCTACATTGGAATTTGAAAAGATGTCTGAAACATGTCATCACGGTCTCACATTAGCCAAATTACAGTCGCATGACAGCAGCTACGTTAGACATATATGCATGGTTATTACTCCAGTTATCCCAGTCTGCTGCTGAAGAGGACACAAATGTGACGAATAACGAAACGGACAACAATATCTTACATAATACACCCTAAATTCATATGAACTTGGACAGCGTACAATTCTTTAACCAGATGTACACAGCAAAGAACTCAAGTTTCTGTATTACCCCTCATTGCTGCATCTCCAACAGACATTGAAACACAAATGATCTTCATGAAGATGTTAGAAAATGTGAACTCTGTAGTGCAAGGTGATCAAAAGAAAGTTGTTGTCACACTGTATTTGGACCTTTATAAGCCACTGAAGCAACTAAAATTTGCGGAGAAAAACCAAACCTGAACGAATGGATTCTTCTTCCAGGTGAACTTCATATTATTATGGCACAGCTTAGAGCCATTGACACATACATTGAAGGAACAGCTATCCCAGAATTGTGGATTCAGAGTGATTTGTACAGCTCAGCTACCGTCAAGCAAATACTGGGAGGAAAACATGTCCGTAGAGGATTAGAAGCACGCAAAATCACACTTTTAGCGCTTTTTACTCTTTACATGGCTGCATTTTATGAAGAATACCCTGCTATGGAATCAATTTTAAAGTTAACAGGTCTTACTAGGGCTTTCAGTGGCGATAGTGACATGACAACAGCACACAAAGAACTAACTACTGATTTAGAAAGTGAGAAACTCCAAGGAATTTGACTTTTTTTAAGGAACTCACGGGTCCTAATTTTAATGTCATAAGGCAGTATATGAAAATGATGGCGTCCATGCTAACATTTGTTCGCTCTGTGCGTACAGGCAATTGGAAACTGCATCTATGTTCATTTTACGACTTCACAAAATACTTCTTTGCCCTGGACTTATTGAACTACTCAAGCATGATAGCTTGGTATTTGGCTGAGATGGGGAAAATTAAGGACTACAGATCCAGAGATGTTGGAACAATTTAAAAAGGGCAACTGGGTTGTTAATAAGTCACAGGTCCGTTTTCGTAGTTTGGGCACAGATGAAGCTTTAGAACATCAAGATAGTGTTATGAAATTAATGAGAGGTCTTGTTGGTATAACACTGAATGAAAATGCAAGGGAGCGTTTTTTTCCTGTGCTCCCCTGAATATACAAGGCTTGTTGAAGAATTCAAAAACATGAGTGGTTTTAAACCAAGTATAAGAAAGAAACACCATGATCTGGTAAAGGCGGTATCAGCAAGGCAAAGAAAAAATGTATGTGAGCTTGTTGCATCACTTCGTACAGCTGGTAACCCATTCACATGTGGTACTCTGTATAAGTGAGCTGGTAAGCATGAATACAAAGTACGTAATACAAGAAAAGGTGAAGGAACATATGAGCAACATGGCAGCAATCGGACAAAGTCAGTTTACTAAGTTTACAAAGGAACGCATAGTGCCTGGTCAAGTCAATCTATGGGACGCAGTGAAGAAAATTAATCTCCACCCCTTTAAACAATCACTGAATAAAGCTCATCTAAAAGTCAAAGACACCATAGTAGAACTAAAACAGGATAAAACACTTTTTTTCCAAATGCTTATTGTTGCCAGATCACGCCCCTAGTTTGATGTATAAGACATCATAAGCAATTACGAACTTTCAATTATACCGCGATCAATGTTTGAACCAGATGGTACAATGTTACAAAAGCAAACTTGTGAAACTTCTAGTCTCTCTACTTGAAAAACCTCAGGACCGAAACATACCTACAGATGTGGATGAAATCATGGAAACTGAATGGCCATTTAATAGTGTTGCTATTATAGATGGCATGGCAGAAGTACAATCTCTTGACAAGCCACCAACAATCAAGACTTGTGCAGACCTTGCTAACCATTTCATCGACCGGATCAACAAGAAGTATGAAATGTACGCTTAAGGAATTTACTAGGAAACGACTCCAAGGCCACACTCAACGGACACACTACAGAATAGAACCTGAAACTGTTATCCACTCTATAACCAGACAGAAGCTTCTTTCTCGTGAAAACACCAAGGATGAGTTGTCCAATTTTCTAGCTGAAAGGTTCTCAGAAAACGCAAAAGTAACAAACCGCAACACAAGTTGTTGCTTGGCGACAAGTTGCTGAAGGATCACATGTGGATATTACATCACTGAGTAACCCACATGAAGAAGTTGACAGTAAAGTAATATTACATGCAATAAAAGCTATAAAAGGAGGAGCAACTCGGTTGGACATACACTCGCCTGACACAGATGTGTTAGTCCTAGCGTTAAGCAAATGTCCTTATCTGCCACAAGATACCAACTTCATCACTGGAAGTGGAAGGAAGAAGCTAAGTGTTCGTCTTACAACCATATACAGCAAGTTGGGAATACTCAAAGTAGAAGGCTTTATTGGCTTACATGCAATATCTGGGACAGACCTAACCGGATCATTCAATACAAAAGGGAAGTTAAGTTTTTGGAAGCCATTCATTGCCGCTGATAAATATTCTGCAAGCTTTGGCAAACCTTGGAAAAACAAGTGAAATATCGAAGGACAAGATGCTTTCTATTGAAACATTTATTTGCAAGGTATACATGCCAAACACAAAGATTGCTGCTGTTGGAGAACTTAAGTGTTGGCTTTTCAACCAAAAGCAGGTAGTAGGAGAAAATCTTCCTTCCACACGGCCGTCTCTAAGAATAGCTATACAAAGGGCACATCTTCAAGCCATGGAATGGTGCAAATGTGACAAAACACATCCCAACCTACCAGATCCAACTTAGTTTGGGTGTGGCATGAAAACAACTGTCTCGTACCTGTGGCTTTCTGTACTCCTCCAGCACCCCAGGCTGTACTGCAACTCATTGAGTGCAACAGTGTCAAAACAAAATCTAGTAGTAAGCGTTGTAAGTGTACCACTAATTCACTTCCATGTACAAAAATGCGCAGTTGTTTTGGTGCTGAAGACTTATGTGAAAATACTGTGGAAACTGGTGACATAGTTTTTAGCACTGATGATGAAAGTGAGGACGGTGAAATAGACCAAGATGTTCCTGTTCTTTAACCATGATACTTTTTTTCTCAAATAAAATATGTATATATTTTTGCTTAAATATTGTTCTTACTGTATGTATAGTTTTTGGATCTAATATAATCTTTATTTTCCTCACACAATAAAGACCTTGAACTTATACAGTAAACATAAAATTCGTACAAACTGGATCAAAAGGAACCGAGATACAATGGGGTCAAAGATTCCATTAAACGTTTGTTTTTTAGATTTTACGAAGAAACAGTTAGGTATACATGAAAATTGGTAATAACACAAAATAAAGAACAAAAACAAGCTTCCATTTAAAAATAATAAGTTTGAAATCGGATGATAACTAACCGAGTTAAGAGTAAATACATGCAACGGGATACAAATGGCCGCCATTTTGAAAGTGGCACCAAGGCATTCCGGCATCCTGACATATATATAAACAGGAAGAAATAGGTTCCTTGCTTTCTTCACGAAGAAGCAAACGTGATCTAATTTTTGACCCTATGTCCCAGACTAGAAGTTAAGATACCCAACCAATTCAAATTCGTTCTAGTGTCAGTCTATATTCATCCACAGACACCAATAAACTACCTCGAGATGTTTCTCTTTCAACTACACAGAGCATGTCAGAACAATAGTTAGCGACTGGCCCTGCGATCCCAACATACCGCTTCTGCTCACTGGGGACTTTAACATTGAGGCATCGAACGATCGTCTGAAGCGGTTTGTGAACGACAAGTTCAGATTGGTGTTGGCCACGGATCCAGCTGACTTCACAACTTTTTAAGAATACCACGATAGACTTAACGTTCTCTAGAGATATCAGTGTAGCATGTAAGTCTGACATATCGTACTACTCGTACCATTGTCCTGTCTTCAACGAAATTTTACAAATCAATCAGCATTGTGAGAAATAAATAAAATAAAAGACATGCGGGTTCGTTGCGCTCATTTCTTTCTTACCAACCCTACAAACGCCCAGCCCCGACAACACCGCCTGGGTTAAGACGCTTTCCGCCAAAAACCTCAGCGGTAGTGACCCCGACACTACCTATCCCGAATTTTATACTGTTTACTACCCTGTTCATTCGTGTGCGTCTAAAATAAATCGCAAAAACGTATTAAACGCAAAAATATGAAATTTACATCGTTTGTTGAGAATTGTTTGGACAACACGCTGATATAAACCGGTTTTCGATTCTGGCGATACTTCAAAAGCTACTGTATTTCAAAGTTAAGGTAAGCAAAAAAGTGTTATCAGTTCGCGTTCCGGACACACTAAAAGCAACAGAACCACGAAGCTTCGTAGGCAGGTAAGGCCATGGCCGAATCTTCGCACCTTGTCGCCCCTTTTTTTTTAATTTCGATTTAGTTTACGCGAAATTAAGTTTTTAAATTTCACAAAATTACCTTTTTTGCGATGGGATCCATTTGAAAAATCGGATATACGGCAAACTATAAATCATAACGCATTGCAGTTTTTATAGGATAAACTCAACTATCATCCCTCTTTTACAAAAAAAATAGTCATTTTCTGATTTTTAAACATTTTTAAAGACGCAAAGGAAAGGAACGAACGGCTTCGTCTGTCTTCAGCGATAGCCACACAGGAAAGTTCTGGTCTCGTGACCTTCTGCCATGGTGACGCGGATAATTTGTTATGCATATGTTTTGTTGGTAAAGCTGTCTCAGTTGTTTAACTGTTTAGAATTTCCGTAAGATGTATACATCTTACGGAAATGCTTTTTGCACCTCTTTTGTTTTCCTAAGTGGTAGATTTACTAAGTTCAAACGACAGAAGTCCGGCCTTCCAAAAAATAACGACAGTAAAAAAATACTCAGATAATATGTTCAAGTTACAAGTCTTCTTCCTTGAGTAATCCATGAATAAGGAACACACTGAAACTGCACACCGGTATGCCGTCAAAAACATTAAAATATTTGTATTTCGCGCCACAACTTCTTAAGGAAACCGCATA
This sequence comes from Macrothele yani, assembly GCA_039090855.1. Taxonomy (NCBI): domain Eukaryota; kingdom Metazoa; phylum Arthropoda; class Arachnida; order Araneae; family Macrothelidae; genus Macrothele; species Macrothele yani. The sequence goes on from CM077025.1 coordinate 111,637,227, forward strand.
CCGGTAATGTTAACATTACGGATATAGATCAGAACCAAAACCACCGACGCAGAAAACTCTGGAATGGCGGCGGAGCAAAGTCCTTCAATAGAAATAGAAGAAAAAGAACAAAATTGAAAAACATTCCGCAAAAATCCAACTGGGAGTTCACTAGGAGCGAAATAAAAATTGTGAACAAGCCGCCGTCTTGGATTCGATGCAGACATCCAATATGCCATCAAAAAGATTAAAATATTCGTATTTCGTGCCACAACTTTTAAAAGTAAACCGCACACCCGCTAATGTTAACATTACGGATATAGTTCAGAATCAAAAATACCGAGGAATGGGAAAAAAAGTTCAAAATATAGTGTAGAAGGAAATATTATCTAAAATGTTATTACTTTAATTTCATGTACATGTTTAAATTAAGTGTTCATGTTTCTATCAGTTTTTCAATATTTGCTTAGAGTTGCAATGATAATTGAAATTTATATTAATTTTCCAGTTTATATTTCATATAGTATACTTGAAGAGCGGGCTGCGGGGCTCGAGCGCTACTCTCGAAACGAGCGTAGGAAGCCTAGAGGCGCAGCCCCTATTTTAAAAAAGCGGCATCCAGAATTCCTTTCTCCCGCTGACTGCTACCCATAACTCTACGCGTTTTTAATCTTTTCTCCATCTCCTATCTGACTGCTCGAGATGGATTTAGTTCTCTTTTTAAAGAGTAGCGTTTGGACTTCTGTCACTCTTGAATATAATGCTGTTCCTCGGATGTCAATAAGAGTGATGATGTGAGTGTTTAATTTTCAGAGGTGTTAACGCGTTTATAGCCCTTATCCATTTCGTAAGGGAACAAGCTTTCTCATGTTCAAAATGCTTATAGCGTAGCAGTGGAATTTTTTTCGGAGGAGTGAACGGGGCTTAGGGAATTAATCTTTTTATGCAACTAAATACGTTGTGAGTGCATTTTAAAAAGGTATGCAGCATCCGTGCAAAAATATTCAAATAAATATAGCTGGAAATTATTAATATTCTTAATACCTATATTCGTATTATCACATAATAGTTGACCGCTTATATTTTGCTATTTATCTGTGCAGGAAACAAGAGTACTACACTACTTGCTAACAAATGGTTAAAACATAAAAGTAATTCTAGAAATAAATAATTTATCTTCTAGTGAAACATTCTTCATTTGTATAATGTCCCTTTTTTACGCTTTCCAACCGTAGGTTGAAGCGTATATGCTCTAGCTTTGTCCGTCCGTCTGTCCGTCCGCACGATAAGTCGCGTAAAAATGGTTCGATTTCGATGAAACTTTTGTATGTAATAGGTGACAGCCTGGGGACGAACCCTATTTAAAATGGGTGAAATGGGGTCAAAGGTCAGGACATAGGAGTGAGATCCATTCCATTGCCCTTATGCGTCATAACTTACGTAAAATTGCTTCGATTGCGACAACACTTTATTATGTTGTTCTAGAGGTATACCGAACTGGTTCTGTTGAATATCGTTGAAATGGGGTCAAAAGTCAGGGCTCAGGAATGAGATTTATTCCACAGCAATCACAGTGCACAGCACTGATTTGTAATCATTATTATTATCATCATAACTTGATTACAAATGCTTCTATTGCGACAAAACTTTAGTATACTGTTCCGGAGGTATACTGAACGACTTCGTTTTAATATAATCAAAATGGGGTCAAAGGTCAGGACACAGGAACGAGATTTATTCCACAGCCATTATCCTCATAACTTGAGTAATAAGTTTAGTAATGATTCCGGATATGTTGGAAAGCGTATAATAATCAATTCATTGCATGATTTTACAAACTTGTTTTCATTGTACAATAAGACTAACAATTGCTGACGACACTTATTTCGACAAATAGTTTTTTGATTTGATTTGACTCCTGTGTTACTTACTATTACTTGAGTCGTACGTACTTCCAACCTTCTGGGTTTGTTTGCTAGTTCATCTAAACCTTCTTCAGCTTTTGGTGTGTATTCTCGATGAATGTGAATTAATGCTGACCCATTGAGTCTCAGTTCTGGTATGACATTACCTTTATACGATTTTAAGAGACGCAGTATTGAAACAAAAAATCTCCGTTTCTGAAGTTGTCACTGGTAGAGTACCTACTATGTGAAACAAAGTTTTTGTGTTAGGTAAACACCACATTTTAGCACAGTTTTAAAAGACTTAACGGATCTTTTGGCCAGAGCTCCTTTTCTTTGCGGATGATCCTATGGTAGCACAGTTTCAATTCTGTAATTAGTTCATCTTGCGAGACATTCAAGTGACCTGTATTGAATTCAGTTTTAAACCAATATCTTGAAGATGGTGGCACATTGAAATTTGTCGGGAAAAGTGACTGGAATTCTGATAAGACCGATTTGTGTGCGAGAAAGCTATTTAAAAAAAAAACATGCCTGATAATGGTACATAAATTGTGAAATCCTGTAATAGTTTTCTGAGGTTTCTGTGTTTATGTTACAGCGTTGGTTTTCGTTTGATGTGATTCTTAGTATTTTAATCAAAACACTTTGCTTTTTAGCGTTCTTTAAAGTAATCTGAAATAAGTCATGGAACTCAAGTTTGGCATTGCCTCGTCGCCACAGAAACTCTCAGTGTACCCATGCATTGGCTTTCATTGGAATGAGACATTCTGGTCCTTGGTTTCTTGCCGCTTCCACGTTTTTATGGAGAAAACACGTTCAATAGTTGCCATGAGACATAAAAATAATTTTAAGTGTACTAACAAAACTTTACCTTGTAAAATCGCGTTTTTGAAATATCGAAAATTTCCAATTTTGGAGAGTTAACCTTCCTCTTGGGCGCGCCATTGTGTCGTGGTATATAAATATTTTTATTCAGTACCATAATATGTACAATATATACAAGTCGTCAAGCTTTCGCGCACCACTGGGAGCGTTTTCCAAGGCTGTGAGTAACTTAGAACAAGTAACAAAGATTAGAATTGACGACGTCCGTCTAGTTGCACGAAAAAATAAGCTAAAACTGCATTAGTTAAAACTTTATTAAAAGCATTGACACAGATGAAGCTTTTCGGGCATTACTATACGCCCTTCTTCAGACGCTAAAATTAGACCGTACATCCAAGTATATATAAATAGCATAGGTAAGAGTCCAGAATCGAAACGAATTTCCATATCAGTCTTGGCATAATGCTGGCGCTTAGAAGTCTCTAGTTCCCAATTATGTCACTGGGTAAATGAGATGTTGTTACGGTCCTGGAGTTTGACGAGGGAAGCTGTCATTACAACAGGAGTCGCCGGAATGGAGTAGAGGCTGGAGAGATAATTATTGCCTCGTCCCATTGTGGAACGTAGTTACCCAGGCTTACAGTTCTTGTTAGAGCCGTGTACAGGTTCCCTTGGTTCAAATAATTTTTATGTTCTTTCAAACGTAACCCTAGGTTCCTCCGGGTGGAGCCTATGCAGCAGGAAAAAAGCAATGACGGGTCCAGGGTCATTTAAAAAAGGCAATTACGGGTCCAGGGTCATAGGAAGAAAGCAGTGACGGGTCCAGAGTCGTAGGAAGAAGGCAATGGCAAGTCCTGGGTTCGTAGTAATGCCCGAAAGGCCTCGTGTGTGTCAATGCTTTTAATAACGTTTTAACTAATGTAGTTTTAACTTATTTTATCGTGCAACTAGACGGAAGTCGTTAATTTTAATAATTGCAGCACGAATACTTTCATATAGCTTACATAGATGTAACAAAGATTTTGTGAAAAACACGTCAAAGACAGCACGAGCGGTATTACGATTTATTTACCACGAGATTAAAATCTGTCTTGCGACGTACTTTTCCACCTTTACTAATAATGCATGCTAAATCATAGATAGTTCCATAGGCAGCACTTTTGCGTGACATCTTGATGAAGAGAATTTCAACTGTGTCCCTGATGGTAATCTCTAAAGCGAGTGTAAGGGACAAATTTCTAATATTCCGTATAGGAGCGGCCGAGCAGTGCACGACTTGCCCGGCAAGCTCCGTACATGCACTAGTTGACTTTTCTCGTGTGTTCCTTTACATCTAGTGGCTAAGGATCGCTTTGTCATTCCAATTTGAAAGTTTTCTGTGCTCTCAGGGTATGCTAACGTCTGACAAACGTTAAAAGCAAAGAAAAATATCTACGTCGAGGAAGAATCGGTAGTCACTTTGACCGAAAATTCAGCCAAGAATTCAACATTTGTGCAAAAAAGAAACACATCACACCAAGAATTAGCCTCGTATTGAAGTTGAATGTGAATTTTTTTTTATATTTAAATACATTTTATTTTGATTTCATATTTCGTATTTGGAAAATATTAGATAGTACAGAAAATGACAGAAAAATAAGGCTTCCACGTTTTTCTCTTCTCGTGTAAGATTGGTAGTAACGGTGATATGCATATAAACGGACACTGTGGAACCCTTTACAAGCGAATTTTCTGGACAATCAGCTTTCTTGACCGTATTTATCTGCCTTTATTTTCTTTTTTCTTACCTCTACAACTATGAAATTTTATCTATCACTCAGAGTTGAACGGGATTCGGACATTTTTGTTTCGGTGGTTAATGAGTATGATCGCCACTGCCTTATACAGCCGTGAGATATGAATTAGACATGTACACCTAAGTTAAACTTCTCTAAAATTAGATACGTTAGTTCCAGGGAAGGTAAACTATTGTCGTATGACAGTCAAGCCGAAGAGTATTCAAGTTTATTTTGACAAATATTTAAATGCAAATGGTATAACACTATCACTTCGCAAAATCAAACGTTTATCCGGCTGGAACGAGAAAATTCGGGGTTATAAAAATTGGCTGAAATCATCTTTAACGATTGTATTCGTTGTCTTGGAAGTGAGGCAAACGCGGTAGAAACGAATGAACCTGCACATCAGAAAGCTTTGATTTCCGATTAGCCCTTTTATTCAAATTGGTATTTAGTTAGAGGATTCGCACAAATCATTACATTCTAATAAGGTTATAGCAATGACGACGAACCTAAGCAAGGAGCGAGATCTTTGACATGCAAACAATAGTTGAAAAAATTAACTTATTGTATTTAAATAGTAAGACTTATCATACTATTTGCTTATATTATTTACTTATTATATTTAAATAAAATTTACTAATAAATTATTTAAATCGTGCAATTGAGGGTGTGTGTTTTTGTAACTATTGTGTTAATTTTAGCACGAAACCAGGGAATTTTTGACATGTTTCTACGTAGCATGATGTCCGTGTCAACAGGACTAGCCCTTCCGCGTCCATGCCCAGGGTTCATGAAGCATAGAATAAACGACTAAGAAGCTAGCTCTGTTCACCAGTGATAGGTTTACTGTCAGTGTTGCTGAGACGAGAGGTGGGGGCTGGGAGTAATTATTTTGCCGTAACTTACGTAAAATGCTATGTGAACATTTTTTTGTGGAGCCTAGAAAATTTTGGGTGTCATTTAGTTCTGGTTCACCGGCCGCTAAAATGATTAAGTCTGTGTTGTGTGTGTGTGTGTGTGTGTGTGTGTGTGTGTACTAAATAAAAGAAAAGAGAAGCTGAAATAACTAGACTTTGATGCAGAAATTTTTTTCCGAAAATGTGTATGTATTGTTTGTATTTTTTAAGACAACAGACAACGTTGCTCACGAGAAAGGTTAGTTAGTTCCTGGCATCCTAAAATGGTAATCCAATCAGATGAAAGTAGAACTAAATCATGATGGCGACTGTTAATTCGAATTATTGCGTGTGTTTAAATGATTCGGCCCTGATACTAAAACAAACTCAGGAAAATATTTCTTATATGTTACGAAGTATTCCAACGTGTGAGTATTATCGCCACTGCCTTATACAGACGTGAGATATGAGTTAGGCTCGTGGGTTTCCCGGAAAGGGGGTAATTTTTGGTTGAATTCATGTACCTGAATTTATAAAACAATACTGTTTAAATTTTTGGCACAGAATCTGGGGGTTTTGTATACTTCTAAGCACTGCGAACGCATCTTCTCTTTCTACAACATACACTCCACCCCGTCTTGTACGCAGCAAGTATCCCGTTTCGTAGATAAACAAAGTCATCGCACTTTCCATGTTTTAGCAACACATAGCAACCGAAAAATTGTTATTCGGTCACCGCTGGGGATCCGAATCCCAGATCTCTCGATATCTAGCCGAGCGCGTTAGCCTTACACCACGGTGGTCAACAAATCACGGCGCTATGTTGTTTTCCTGTCGGCATTTGACATCATAAATCCGTAAGATGTGCTCAGCTACTGAGACGTTTTCATCTGGTGGGCATTAACGGCACTGGCTATATATTAATTATAGCAGTTAAATCCAATAAGAATAAAAAGGCAGCTGTCTAAGCATGTAGAAAACCAACCCAAAACGTACAATTAGAATTTTACTACTAAAAAGACATATTTGGTAAACACCAGATATTTCGCAACAGGCGCGCTGTGCGTCATCAAGTTAAAAGAACTGGCGCTAGGAGAACACACACACTTAATATGTAGGTAGTCCCGAAGACAACAGCGATCCTGCTGAGTCACATGATATCCGCGTCACAACTCGGTTACAGCGAGAAACAAAGCTGAGAAAGAAAATAACACTTAATAGATGACCAATACATACTCACCAGAGTGATAAGTATGTATTGGTCACCTATCATACTCACCAAAGTGAGTATGTATTGGTCACCTATTAAGTGTTATTTTCTTTCTCAGCTATATTTCTCGCTGTAACCAAGTTGTTACGCGGATATCATGTGACTCACCAGAATCGCTGTTGTCTTCGGGACTACCTATATATTAAGTGTGTGTGTTCTCCTAGCGCCAGCTCTTTTAACCTGATGACGCATAGGGCGCCTGTTGCGAAAGATCTTCTTTTTACCTAATATGTCTTTTTAGTTGTAATATTCTAATTGTACGTTTTGGGTTGGCTTTCTACATTCTTAGACATCTGCCTTTTTATTCTTATTGATATTTTTAGCATGAAACTTTTATGATTGAAGGCAGTTAAATCCAAAGTGAAAATCCTCCAAATCGTCAGTGAAGAAACAAATACATCGCTCCTTCCACGTTATAGCAACGGAAAAATTGCTATTCGGTCACCGCTGGGGGTCCGAATCCCAGATCTCTCGATATCTAGCCGAGGGCATTAGCTTTTCTGGTGAGTGACATGATATCTGTGTCACAACTCGGTTACAGCGAGAAACAAAGCTGAGAAAGAAAATAACACTTAATAGGTGGCCAGTACATACTCACCGAAGTGATAAGCTATTTTCCTACTCAGCTTTGTTTCTAGCTGTAACCGAGTTGTGACGCGGATATTATGTCACCCACCAGGATCGCTGATGTCTTCGGGATTACCTATATATTAAGTGTATTTGTTCTCCTGGCGTTAGCCTTGCACCGCGGTGGCCAACAATCCACAATTTTTCGGTTGCTATGTGTTGCTAGGGGAAGAGCAATGTTTTTGTTTATACACTGACGCCACGTATTTGGAGGATTTTTCGTTTCTTAGATACTTCGCGCATTATAAATCCGTGCAAACAGAGCTTACAAAACAATAGGTTCCCGAGTCACGTGCATTGCATCCCTATACGCTTTTACATACTAACATTTTTGTAAACTGCATAAGGTAATACAAATAAAAACTAATGGAAAACGTTTTCAATCTTTAGTATGTTTGTAAAATTTACATTTTGGATTTGAAACATTTAATTTCTTTTACGAAACTATTCCATATTTCATAGACTTATTCAGCAACTGAGTCAGATTTGGTGCTGCCGATCTCCGAAGTGTGTGCTGTGCCTGAAATTGCTCACTGAGAAACACTGAAAGATCGAGAGAACTGCATTAGTGTTGACTGGGGAGTCTTCTGCTAATCTCAACGAACATAAGGCTGCATTATTGACATTCCTTCAAATCAAGAAGCCACGTTCATAAACGTAGCTTATAGAAACTGTGCTACGAAGTAATGCTTCTTTTGACGCCCCGGGGGCGCAGTGGCCTTAGCGATGGCTTCTGACCATTCGTACGAGATGGATTCGTCTCATGGTGTTGACGGTCACAATTTGTTTTTCGAATCCCGGTGAGGCGTAGACGCTGCTTTTGTTTTACGGCACTGACTCTCTCCATTCCCTATGCTGCGTAGACGCTGCGTTTGTTTTACGGCACTGGCTCTCTCCCTTCCCTGTGAAGCGAAGACTCAGTGTTTGTTTTACAGCACTGGCTCTCTCCCTTCCCTCTGAAGCGTAGACTGTCTGCTTGGTTTACGGTACTGGCTCGCTCCCTTCCCTGTGAAGCGTAGACTCTGTGTTTGGTTTACGGCACTGGGTCTCTCCCTTTCCTATGAAGCGTAGGCTCTCTGTTTGGCTTACGGCACAGGTTCTCTCCCTTCCCTGTGAAGCGTAGACTTTGTGTTTGTTTTACGGCATTGGCTATCTCCCTTCCCTATGAGGCGTAGACTCTCTGCTTGGTTTACGGCACTGGCTCTCTCCCTTCCCTGTAAAGCGTAGACTCTGTGTTTGGTTTACGGTACTGGCTCTCTCCCTTCCCTGTGAGGCGTAGACTGTGTTTGGTTTACGTCACTGGCTCTCTCCCTTCCCCGTGAAGCATAGACTCTGTGTTTGGTTTACGGCACTGGCTTTCACCCTTCCCTGTGAAGCGCAGACTTTGTGTTTGTTTTACGGCACTGGCTCTCTCCCTTCCCTGTGAGGCGTAGACGCTGTATTGTTTTACAGCACTGACTCACTCCTTTCCCTGGAATCAGTCATCCTAACTAAATTAGGGACGGGAGATTGCTTATAGCCGTAGAGTTGCTGGTAGTGGTCTTCTTGTCCTAAGAAACAAACATTAATTACTATTTCGATCTTTTATTGCCTGCCGACGGCGGCTGCAAGAACTCTGCCAGATAAGGTAGCGCTAGTGGAGAATGGAGTAGATTTGTGTCGACATCTGTTACCATTTGTTTGCTCTATTTATTATCTGGTGCACGAGGCTAACGGGAAACTTCTCCTCTTACCCCATTCTTATCATGACTGTATCGGTGATGTCATAGTATTGCTTGCTAGCACGGCGATGTCACCCAATGACTCTTACCAAAACGCGTGGCACACAAAATGGTATTCTCGGAGAAAACGATGACTCATCTCAAAACACGTGGCACACAAAATGGTATGGTCGGAGAAACCGATGACTCATCTCAAAACACGTGGCACACAAAAAAGAATTCTCGGAGAAAACGATGACTCATCTCAAAACACGTGGCACACAAAAAGGCATGGTCGGAGAAAACGATGACTCATCTTAAAACACGTGGCACACAAAATGGCATGGTCGGAGAAAACGATGACTCATCTCAAAACACGTGGCGTACAAAAGATGGCCGGAAGGAACACGTGGAAAAAATGGCGGCGACTGACGTCATGATTGACCACATCCGTCCGTGCGGGGGCACGTGGCCGCAGTGGGCGGGGTCGGGGTGAGCACGTGGGCAGCTGTGGGAGCACGTTGGCCGCAGTGGGAGGGGCCGGGGTGAGTCGTGAGGGTCCGTGGTGCGTCGGGGTGCGTTTCCTTTGTCATTAAAACCCCCATTTCTTACTACTCGAAGAGCGGGAAGAACAGAATTCAGATGCTTTCCCGACGGAAAAAAAAACAAAATAGCCAAGAAGTTCATGTACATGCTGAGGAATTGGAAAATTATGTTTACTGCGAAGCTTAACTTACATATAGGATTTAGGAAAACATTGTTTTAATCTGAATTATTTTATTTTTCTTGTCGGCAGAGGGCCGCCCCCTGTTGGCGCAGTGGTCTAAGCGCTGGCTTCCTATCATTCGTCCGAGAAGGGTCCGGGTTCGAATCCCGGTGAGACATGGATGTTTGTCTTACGACACTGGTTCTCCCCTTCCCTGGAACCAGTGACCCTCCAATTAAATTGCTCACAGTGGTCGTTAAATCTTTAATCAAAAATTAAAAAAAAGTCTACAAAGGTTTTTCCGTATATTGACCCAGCGTCTTGAAGATGAATATCCCAGAAACATGAAAATCGAATGTGACATCAACGGTGTTGGTGGTCACGGATTGTTTTTAATTTGCTTTCGCTCGCTTGATATATGTTGTCGATGCCATGCAGTTTACGAATTGCGAATAATTATTTATTTATGGAAACCTTCTAAAATATGATGTTTGAATCAGGTTTATCGATGAGCCTAGCTTCTTTAAATAGAAATCTATAATCAAATCGTGACTAAACGTTGTTTTCCTAAATTTTGTATTCCAGGTATTGTAAGTTCCTTGTATTTCAATTTGGGTCCATGTACGAAAAATATCAAACATTAAAGGTAGCCCCCCCTTCTCCAGGCAGTGGCGCCACGACATTGGACATTGAAGGGCCCAACGTTTAGAGACCCACTTTCTCCCAAATAATATATATAACAGTAAGGCTGAAAGTGTGTGTTATGAAGTATTGGATAAAATGAGAAAAAATAAAACCGAAATATACTTAATTTTATACTGTGAAAAAAGATCAGTTGGTTAATAAATAGGAACTGCAGTTCCATGTGCACACATGTACACCAATTATACTCAAAATAGTACAACTACACTGCCGGACAATTGCTAAGGACGGATGACAATAGCAACGATAGCAACCATAAAATGGAAGGCAGGAAAATGTGAAAATTAGCATAAGTGCGGGATACAGTAAGACGTGTTGTGCGTATGCAAATTTTGGATTGCCGAACTTGTTCCTGACGTCAGAGCGCTGATAAGAGATATAAAGGATTTGACGCGTATTGACCGTTGTTGTTCAAACGAAAAGTTGAAAGGGAAAGAATCAATTGACAAACTTGCAATTTTCAGTGTGTCTTCCCGACATCACCTAGATGATTTTATGCGTGGCCGTATTATTGGCAAGATTGAAGAAGGGCGAAAAATAATAGATGTTGCCAGGGAGTTCGACGTCAGCCACAGTGTTGTTTCAAGGCTTTGGAAATCATTTCAAACAAATGGAGAGTGTAGCAAACGTCACGGGGGAGGTCGTGTTCGCAGTACGACACCTGCACAAGATCGGTACATAGTGCTATCAACAAAAAGACACCGGCGCAGCACAGCTAGTGAGGTAGCAAATCAGTTTATGTCTGCTACTGGCAACGGATCTCCCGAAAAACTGTCGCCAGACGTTTGCATGAAGGAGGACTATACGCCGCCGTCCTGTTGTGTGCATCCCATTGTCCAGACGTCACCGTACCGCCCGTTTGCAATGGTGCCATCAACATCGCAATTGGACTGATAACGACTGGTCTGCTGTCCTCTTCTCAGATGAGAGTAGATACAGTCTATCGTCTGATTGTCGACGACAACTGATCTGGCGTGATAGTGGTCCTGCATATTGTACAGCAAACATACAGAAAAGGGACCGATATCCAACATGTAGTGTCATGGTATGGGCTGGCATCATGATGAATGGCCGTACGTCCCTCTATGTGCTTCCAACTGGGACTATGACTGGTCAACGATATATTAATGATGTTCTGCTACCTCATGTTCGCATGTTGCGTGGTGCTGTCGGTGATAGATTCATTTTCATGGACGACAACGCAACATGTCATCGAACAGTCGCTGTCCAGGAGTGTCTTGAGAGCGAGGATATTCAACGCCTCGTATGGCCAGCACGTTCTCCAGATCTGAATCCCATTGAAAATGTGTGGGATGCTTTGGGGAGGAGTCTTGCTGGTCGACAATGCCCTTCAATAAACAAGGACACCCTCATCCGTACACTGAAAGAGGAATGGGATAAATTACCTCAACAGCTGCTTGATAATGTTGCGCAAAGCATGATACGACGTCTGGAATATTGCATCGCCCTCCATGGTGGCCATATCCCGTATTGACATCTTACGCCGGAACGCCTGCGGACGGTAATTGCATTTTTTTCACGTTTACGTATTCTGCACAAAATGGCCTGTTTGTCATTTGAACACGTTCCAAAGCCTTCTGGATTTCAGAGCACAATAAATTGTCTTTCTTGTAATGTCCTGGCATTCTGACATTATTTTATTTCACTTGGCATCCAACCACACTTACTTTTTTATGCGCTATATGACCGTTTATGATCCGTCCTTAGCAATTGTCCAGCAGTGTATAATAATGATCCGAATTTCTTGGCGTAGAAAAGAAATATAACTTTCGAAGCTTTCGCACATCAAATAGATGGCTTTTTCAAGGAACGTAGATAGCTAACTGCAAACTGGATATTAGAATACTTCAACAATTTGAACTCGGTGACGACTAGACAATAAATGAACACGCACAAGTGTGATCATTCGAAGAAAGGAGGTCACGTTGGTAGGGTACACGGTACCATGGTAGAAAACGCAGCATTGCTTGAACTGATACCCAATACGTGGGAACTCCAGAGAGACGCTATTATTGCAAGCCTCGCTACTTGTCAAGATTTCCAAGGTTTGTGAATGACAGTAGATTTGGGTGTGGAGTATAAAGCTAATTTCTTTATCACTTCACATAGGATCAGCGGACTTGAACTTGACTTCTCTTGATAAGGCAGTGGTTATTTTTCCGTCTTTTGTATCCCTTTTATGTTCGCTGATTCTAATTCCAAACGAACACCTGGAATTAGAATAGCTTGCATTTAGCTGTCTACCTTCCTTGAAAAAGTAACCCGGTTGATGTGCAAAAGCGTGGAAAGTTTTATTTCTATTCTATTCCAAGAAATTTGGATCATTAGTATAGTTATGCTATTTTTTTTTTTTTTTTGATTGGAGGTTTAACAACCACCGTGAGCAACTCAATGGGCTATAAGCAGTCGCCCGTCCCTAATTTAGGGTCACTGGTTCCAGGGAATGGAGAGAGTCAGTGCCGTAAGACAAACATAACATCCATGCCTGACCGGGATTCGAACCCGGACCCCTTACGGACGAATGATCAGAGGCCAGCGCCTTAGACCACAGCGCCACCGGGGCGGCATTTTTTATACTATTTTATACTATTTTGAGATCAGTTGATTGGTGCACTTATGCACATTTCAACCTCTCCAGATATTAACCAAAATGTATGGATATGCAGACATACGGTGGGACGAAATACTTGAATGGGGTAAGAGTTGCATTTGGTGCCTAAAGGCTATCCAGAAATTTAGAGTTCTTAATTTCAAATATTCCCGAGATATTCATCGCAAACATAGGACAGACGGACGTACCGCCGAACGGATTGAAAACCAACTGTAGATATGGTGATGTGTTTGATTCTTAAAAAAAAGCCATAAATTTTTAAATCTACCTAATTTTCTTAGAGCGGAGGCATTTACCAATAAAGGGGACGGCGTACGGACAATCTGGTAGACGGGCGGTAAAGTACCAACGTGGCGGCGTCTGTTGTGAGAGTTGCATACTGTCCCCTAAAATTCATCCTTGAAGTTTCAAACTCAGTTTCAGTTGGTCTCAAATGCCAGCCCCGTCGAGCTCTCGTTGTGATCCCGGGCGATGTATAAGTATTCAGTCCATAATAAATAATTTTGCCAGTTAGCATTTATTTAGTGCGAAGGCAATGGATGGATGGACATATATATATATATATATAGAGAGAGAGAGAGAGAGTTAGATATATATATATACTAAAGAGCAAAGCCGAAAACATAAGAAGAACTTTAGAATTTAAAACGAAAGATGCAAAATAACCTGAAGATCAAAACGCGCAACGCAGCAGTTATGAAAATTCAGAATTCACATTCTAAAAGAAGAGACTGAAGCTAAAAAATTTTTTTTTAAAACTCACACCAAGTACAACATATAAAAGGTTATGTATTGACCGGTGTGAGTAGAAGGAGAAAAAAAAATAATAACCACTGAATGCAGAAAGTGTCGAGAATACTGAGCCTTGGCTTTATCAAGGACCAGCAAAAACTCTGCATTTTCTCTCTTCCACAACAACCTATTTGGAAATGGGTTTCTGCAAAGTCATAGATGCAAGTAATAATCCCACCAAAAAATTTTCTAAAAATTTTTTAAAACAAATTTTTAAAAAAATTTTAAGATATTTTTTAAAAAAAATTTTGGGTGGGCTTATTACTTGCATCTATGACTTTGCAGAAACCCATTTCCAAATAGGTCTTTGTGGAAGTGAGAAAATGCAGAGTTTTTGCTGGTCCTTGATAAAGATAAGGCTCAGTATTCTCGACACTTTCTACATTCAGTTGTTTTATTTTTCTCTTTTTACTCACACCGGTCAATACATAACCTTTTCTATGTTGTACTTGGTGTGAGTCAAAAAATTTTTTTTTGCTTCAGTCTCTTAATAGAATATATATATATCTCAGAGATATATACAGAGATAGATAAAGATAGAGAGATAGATAGAGACAGAGAGAGAGATAGACAGATATAGATAGAGAGAGATAAAGATAGATAGAGAGATAGAGAGAGATAAAGAGAGATGTAGAGAGAAATAAAGAGAGATGTAGAGATAGATATAGAAAGAGATATAGAGAGGGAGATATAGAGAGAAATTGAGAGATAGAGAGAGACGGATGGAGAGAAAAATAGAGAGACTAATGGAGAGAGAGAGATGTAGAGAGAAATAAAGAGAGATGTAGAGATAGATATAGAAAGAGATATAGAGAGGGAGATATAGAGAGAAATAAAGAGAGATGTAGAGATAGATATAGAAAGAGATATAGAGAGGGGATATAGAGAGAGATTGAGAGATAGAGAGAGACGGATGGAGAGAAAAATAGAGAGACTAATGGAGAGAGAGAGATGTAGATATATCTACATAGATATATAGATAGATACCTACCTGATAAGATTAACTGATTGATGCTTCATGCGTGAACACAATGATTTTGAAGTGCTTTCTGCTTTATGAGAGCGACAATTTAATTTATTTAATTGCGTAGTAGATCTCTGCATAGCCATAGCAATTGCTCTCAAAGTAACTCTGTACTACATTACTTATGAAAAGTAAACATCTTCCCTATATATTTTCTTCTAACAGATTTTTTCGGAGTAATTACGATTTACAACCGAGATTTATTTCGTATTTGCGAAAAACAAAGGGTTTTGCTTTTTCTGCAGTTTCACATTTTGGTGTCAAGAGATTTCATTGATTGAATAGAAGAACTAAAGCGCATGGTAGGGAGGGGGGATTACAGAAATGAACAATGGATTTGGAGGAAAGAAATATGTTGGGAAAGTACACCTCGCGTTGTGTGTCATGATTTAGTGCTCATGAGGCGATCAAAACAGTGCTTTCGAAAGAAAAATGGTCGCAGAAATGGTCGTTGCAGAAGGACGTATGGCGCAGCTGCGGAACTTGCCTGAATGGGCGTTAAACGATTATTGGCAGCAGTTTCTTTGATGGCCAGTGCCGAGCGATTTTTACTGCACTCGGGATTAATTTACGGGAATCACACCACGTGTGATGCACCCTGGTGATATTACTGGCTGTCTCTCAAGCGTCAGTAAAACGGTGTTCAGAAACGGAACTTGCTCTGTCAAAATCGATTTTTTTTTTTCAAATATTTCATTGTGTTAAGTTTTGTAAATCTCACTAGCAAGTTCCAATAAACACAAGTCGCTGATCCGCTCACTGAAAACCATTCTTTAACAAGAAAATGTCCTCACTTTGGCAGCTCTTTTTTGCAGGGGTGGGGGGGGAGGTAACGACCACCGCCTTCAACTCAGTGGCCAATGAGCTGTCGCCCGTCCCTAATTTGGGGTCACTCTACCGGAACGCGGCCAGAGATGAAAACTAGTCGCGGGTCAACGGGTCGACTATTCTTTGCAGGTAAAATGGATCGGTTCAAAGTGTTCCTGACCTAATTTCGACCTGGTTTTCATCTCCATTTCATTTTTGAAAAAAAAATATTTCGAAGAAAAATGCGTATTGTGGAATTTTGTGCTCAATACTGGTGCTAGCGGAGTGAAAAATGATTTATCATACAAAAATATTGCCGTCTCTTAAAGTACTGAAGATTTCCACGGACCAACGATAATGCGCGGACTCTAGCCCAGTGGTCTCAAACTCAGACCCTTGGAAGGGCCACTTTCCAGTTTTGAAGGAACTTTGAGGGCCGCATGAATATTAATAAATTTCTTATGAATAAATATCAACTTTACAAAACTACACCAATGGTTTGGCACTAGAGTGGAATATTATTTCTAATTATCAGTAAATAGTAAAAACAAATGTTTCGTCAATCACTGAAAATAATCACCTTTATGTAACAATTATTTTCAATAAAATCTTAAAACAATCACATGTTACCAGCTGAACACGGTACCGGTACAAAAAATATTGCATGTTCTGACTAGAAACATGGGCTCGCTTTTCTGTCACTAACATCGATATTTGGAATAATATCCTTTGAACATACTACTTTTAAAAGTGAGCATAAGTGACTGCCAGTTAACCTATTCCTTTCAAAACATTTTACTTGGTTCATTCTTGAAAACAATTGTTCACATGAGTTATGTTATTCCGAATATAGACATAACACGTGCAGTTACGTTATGAACGTTTACGTACTTGTCCTTTGAAACTAACTGGCAAAACTGTTAGATTGCAGCCGGAGAATTTTTTCTTAGAAAAGAATCACACTGAAAATCTATTGATTCAAACTGAAGTTCTTCAGCTGCGTTGTCAGCATTATAGGAAAATGGAGCAGAACGAGCAGGCAGAACGGACCGAAAGACCACTCAGGAGATAGACTAGGGTCCGGTACGGCAGGGCATACGCATTTATGCAGCATTACGTAGGGGGGGAATGTCGGAAGAGTATAAAGCACACGGGCGGTGTACGCTCAGCAATTCGGTGAAAGCTAGTGCACGGTGTACATGGGTTTGAACGGCGTCGAGTTGCTGCCACCGTGTGATATGGCCAACAGGCAATCCAGTAGACGACATCGGGATGACTTTACCCGAGGTCGTGTCATTGGGAACTT
This sequence comes from Macrothele yani, assembly GCA_039090855.1. Lineage (NCBI taxonomy): Eukaryota > Metazoa > Arthropoda > Arachnida > Araneae > Macrothelidae > Macrothele > Macrothele yani. The sequence continues at coordinate 111,654,181 of CM077025.1, forward strand.
GGAAGAAGGTCGAAGTGTGACTAGTGTGGCCGAGGAGTTCGGGATCGCTCACAGCATCGTTTCACGAGCTTGGAGAGTATTTCAAACAACAGAAACAGCTGTCCGAGAGTTTAGCAGTGATCGTTCACGAGCAACCACGGTGCCGGACGACCGGTATATTGTCCTACAGGCGAGGAGAGACAGACGGCAGACAGCGAGAGAAATCGCGAGGCACATGCAACAGACAACAGGACGTCCGTTATCGCGTTTTACCGTGGCCTGGAGGCTGCACAAAGGTGGTCTATTTGCACGACGACCAGTACGGTGTGTGCCATTAGCACCTGCTCATCGGAGACGGCGGTTTCTGTAGTGCCATGAACACAAGAACTGGACACATCTGCAATGGGGTCGAGTTCTCTTTACGGATGAGAGCCGATTTAGTCTGACGAGCGATTCTGGACGTATACACATCTGGAGAGAGCAGGGAACATGCAATTACACCTCCAACATCATCGAAAGGGACCGATTTGGAGGTGGCGGAGTTCTCGTTTAGGCGATATCATGCTTGGTAGCCGTACTGACCTCCACATCTTCCAAGGAGGTTCAGTCACTGGTGTCCGCTATTTTACCGGGGTTCTCCTGCCTCACGTGCGTCTATTTAAAGGTGCTGTGGGTCCTTAGTTTCTCTTCATTGAAGACAACGCTACACCTCGTGGTACAGTGGCTGTCGCAGAGCTGTTGGAGAGTGATGATATTCAATGCATGGATTGGCCTGCAAGGTCCCCGAACCTAAATCCAATCGAACACGTGGGGGACCTTCTCGGGAGACGTTTGGCAGCACGTCACCAGCCGCCAGCAACGATTCCGCAGCTGCGATTGGCGTTACAAGAGGAATGGGCCGCGATGCCTCAACAGCTCCTTGACGACATCGTCCTCAGCATGGACAGACATTGTAAATCCTGCAACGCAGTCAGGGGTGGTGATATCTCCTACTAAAGACTGGATTTTTCTTGGCAGCCGCCTGTCACATGGACGTTTCTGTCTTCTGTCCAGTTGTGCTCGAAGCTACCTTGGCAATAAAGAGCCTTTGTATCCTTTGAATTCCTTGTTTGGACGGTTTTGTTCACTCGTCCCATATTCTTACATCTTGGGGATCTTATGGTATGATTTAAGTCGATGTGGAGCACTTCTGCACGACGTTACATTCGAAAAACCGTCTCGTCCTTAATTTTTGCACGCCAGTGTAGTTACATTATTCGTAAATAAACTTGTTACTTATAAAGAGGATGGGTTTGGTAAGCAGTACTATGTTTATATTATACAGGGTGATTCATAAAGAAGTATACAATTTCAATGCACTATAAAACCAGGACAATGTAAGATATTTTATGCTACCTGTAACAGAATTGTAGGGGAATGTTTCAAGTTTCTTTAGAGATAGTCACGGATTTCCTATGTGTGCACCCTTAGTCACACAATACACATCGAGCCGGTAATCCATTTCCGCGCAAACGCGAGGTAAGATATCTGAATCAAGTGCAGTGATAGTGGCTGTGATACGCTGTTTCAGCTCCGCTAGATCAACAGGAAGGAGAGGAGCGAATACCTTGTCCTTTACGTACCCCCACAGGAAAAAGTCACAAGGTGTTAAGTCAGGACTTCTGGGTGGCCATTGGGTCAGTGGCATGTTGTAGTCCGCGGCTCGTCCAATCCATCGGTGAGGAAGATGTTCATCGACTGACTAGTCACGTGGCACGCGCGCTATCGCCTACGTCACTTCCCTCAGCAGCGGGACACAAACTTTATGAGTGCACCTACCTAACGGTTCGCAGTTGTGGTCCGTGTCTTCAATTGCTACTGTTTTACAGCATCCGGAAACTGTATACTTCTTTATGAATCACCCTGTATTTAATATATTGTAATAATACATGAATAAATGATTTATTTTGTAATCCTTCATGCGGGCCGCGAGTTTGAGATCACTGCTCTAGACTCACCGATACCATGTCATAATACTTCATTTGTAGTGAATTGCCGTTTTGAAGGTATGTCAACGGCAAATTCTGAATTTTTAAGAAACCTTTCCTCAATTTTTCGTAACAACGGAAAAATTCTGTTTTCACTTTTTCCTTATTCATATGTCGAAATATTTCCGGTAACAGGAGGGATTCGCGGGAATACTTGGTTTAATTAAATATTAAATTTAATTCATTATGTCGAAGAACCTGAATTTGAAGTACTTTAGCGGGATTGGATTTTATGGATAGCATAGCGCATGAAATTTTAGATATTGTGGCACCGGACATTCCTTCTCCTCTCCCCTATTTTGTGCACCGGCTTTTCTACAGTGTTACGGTAGGAAACCGAGTACTTAAATTACGGTACATGTGATTGTACGATGACTATTTATTAGTCTGTTGACAACTTTACACAAAAGCTACTATAGCTTTCATTTGCCAGTAATTTAATTTTTTCTCTCGATGACCCGAAACCACATAGGGGCTATGTGGTTTCATAGCCACTAGAACAAGGAAACAATTTTTATTTGTAAAGTAATATTTTAATATGGCTATATAATTGATCTCCTCTAAACAATTAAAGTCCTTTATAACGTGAACAACAGAAGTTTGTGTTACGTTTGTTACTAAGAGTGTGCGACACGGAAGTTTGCCCAACAGACAAACGCACTTGCACATCAGTAGGTAAAAGATGGTAAGCGATACTGCATTTATTCGACACTGCATTCGTTACGAATTTCCTCAAGGAAAACGTCCTGCAAAAGCATGTGCATCGATCTGTTCTGGGGGAGAATTTCGTATAGAAAGCACGTGTGCGTTTTGGTTTAGACGGTTTAACCCTTTAACGACCATAGCGCCCAAAACCGCCCGTACATAAAAACGAAAATAGTGAATCAGATTTCCAACCTTTACTTTTTCTTTAAATTTGCGCAACCTATAAAGGATCAGCAGGAGTCACCGTCAGTCATCATTGTTGTTACTAAACAAAGAAGCGAACCAACAGACAGTTTCAGGCGTTATGGTACTTAGAGTCATAAAAGATTCTAAGGTCAGGGTCGCTGAAGGGTTAAAAGCACGTGATTTTGATGTCAGCGATCGAGAACATAGTGGGGCCCCTCAGAAGGTTGCACATGAGGAATTGCGAGCATTGCCGGATAAAGATTCGTCTCAAACGCAAAAGGAACTAGCTGAACAACTAAAGGTAACTCAACAAATCATTTTCAATCGTTTACGCGCAATGGGAAAGATTCAGAAGGAAGGAGAATGGGTGCCACATGATCTGAGCCAGAGCAACAAGGATGAGCGTGTCATAAAGTGTTTTAATCTGTTGAATAAACAAGTCTTTCCTGTGGAAAATTGTTACAGGTGATGAAAAGTGGAAATGGTACGACATTCCCAAACGCAAAGAACACTGTGTAGACTCCGGTGAAGCAGCGACTTCGACACCGAAACGCAATATTCACTCCAAGAAAGTTCTTCTGAGCATCTGGTGGGATATGAAGAGTGTGCTCTATTATAAACTGTTGGAACAGGATCAAACTATTACTGCTGATCGCTACAAGCCATAATTTCTGCGATTGAACCAGGAAATCTGTCGAAAACGTCCATTCACATGTAAAGAATTGCGTCCCGTGAAATTACTGTATGACAATGCTAGGACGCATGTCGCGAAACTGGTGAAGGGAACTTCATTGTCGCTTGGCTGGGAAATTTTTGGAGCACCCGGCGTACAGTCCCGACATAACCCCTTCAGACTGTCATCATGTTCCGATCGATGCAACATGATTTGCCTGCTGTACGGTTCCGGACATGTGACGAAGTGCAAAAATGGGTTGACGACTTCATAGCGTCACACGACGAAGTATTCTTCATGGCTGGAATCCGTCAGCTGCCCGACCAATGGCGGAAGGTGATAGGTAATGACGGCGCAGATTTTGATTCGTAAAGGTATTGTTGTTCTCACTCAAATTATATGTTGCGTTGTCTAAAAACGCTTTAAAACTTATTTGTGTACCTAATATTAAGCGTAAATTTTATACATAGTTTTGTTAAATAATGCTATAAAACATACGTTGCACGTTTTCTTAAAGATTATTGAAATTTATTGCCAGTTTAAAAAGATCAAGTTTCAGAGTATTCTGATGCTTCGAAAAATTACGATGAAAAAATACGTAATTTGTAAACAGGAAAAAATTTAATTCTTACGAACCTATTCAGAACGATAGTGTTCTCCAACAGAAAATAAAATTACTAATTCACCAGCATTAATAACAAAAAAATAATAATTGCCCGTTTAGAGTTCAACCTGATACGTGACTGCGAAGCGAGTGGCTATTTTGATCAACGGATAGCACTTGCGTCTTCAGTTGAAGACTAATCCGAATGATGCTGGTTCGATTCCCACCTGGCGGAAACGGATAGGATCTCGATATGTGAAAATACGGAAAACCCAGAAATGGAATTATTGGCTACGGAAAATTGCCAAAATACTGAACTTTTCAAAACGGAAATTTAGTTAAAAGACGGACACTTACCTGCAACGCTGCTGTACGTGATTTTCAGGAATTGTTCCGTGATTTCACACCACTTACGTTTTACAGGAAGTACACGCGTTTTTGTAAATCTTTTGATTTTGAACACTTGCATTTTTACCGTTTCCCATATAATTTTCAAGTTTTCTGAAGGATGACTACACGTGAGAAAGTAAATGTACAACATATATATATACCGACATCGGTACGTATATGCCTTTCATGAAAGAATGAATTCTTCCGGAACTTAGTTTCTACTTATCTTATGTACGTTTTTATAGACGCGGTTAGATTTCTCTCTTGGAGCCAGTGTCTCACGAGCTAGGAAATTTTCCTCCCAATTGTGAAAAGCGTCGTTAAACAGAAAAAGAATAAAAATAGCGCTGAAGAGTCGTGCAACTATAGAGTCGTACAACTATCCAAACGAGGTCTTCAGTGTGAGAAGTTTCCTTGTAAAAAAAAAGTGAAGTGCGCAGCTGCTTAGTAAACGGCCGACGCGGGGAATCCCTTACCGTGAAGCAAATGTCTTCGAAGATCTCCTAATGGTAAAAACATTTTTAGCCATTTTATAGCCTGCGTAAAAGAACCTCACAGGCACCTTTTCTCCACAATGAACGTAATGACCCACCCACTAGCTACAGTATAGCACATGCAGTTGGTAGCTCTATCATCTAAACATATATAACTTGTTTTGTCTGAACGTTTGAACGCTCGTCCCATTTTGTTGGCCCCTCCTGGCGCTTGCTTGTTTTAATTGTTGAATGCCTGCCTCACAAAATATACATTTTTTTAATGTCGTAATGTTTATGTTCATTTCTGTAGTGTTCATTGTTTCAAATTTAGACTGTTTCACTTCACTTTGACGAAACATCGTTTCGTTTATTTTTGTAACACTCCATATCAAGGTAAGATACTTAACAATAACATTTAGTCAATCAATACAAAGCACGAGTATGCCACTTTGCTTTGTCACCGCAGCAAAAACCGATTTTTCACAGCTGCTGGTGTGACGTCATCTCATCCGAATCTTTCTTACATGACGTCAGATATGCGCTACGTCACACGATCAACTCTTTAGAAACAGGAAAACGTTACGTCAGGGATTTTGGTTCTACTTTGTCTTTGATAAACGACATAAAGAATTTTTCATTGAAAATCGTACGTATGAAATTTGCTTTTACGATCCTAATTCCGAAAATAAAATAATTATTTTAGATTGTCAAACCATTTTTTCTCATTTAAGTCTAAAAACTCAGAGTTCTAATACAGTAGGTAACGGTAAATTATTTTTATTTCATTCGTATGCTGAAGAAATATGATTTCGAAATTTTATTTTTCCTTAAACTACGAAATTCTCAGAATATAATTAAATTTCTTTTCGCAGAATATATTTACATCTGTAGAAGAAATAAAGAAAAATACTGTTACGTCTTCTGCGAATGAACTACTATAACATTTGCAACTGCGAAATTCTAAGTTCACAAACAAAAAGAAAGTACCTGGTTATTAAAAATTACTCTACATAAAAAATTGCTCTACATTTACAATACTCTACACTGTACGATTACAATTTGCCAGCGTTTACAATTATTTTGGAACACAAGAAAATTGCTGGCATCACGGTACACTTCAAAAACAAAACTTCCAAGTCAATTCCGTGCATGTTAAATTTTTCTCCGTCATAGCTGACGGGCTTTCACTTAGTGTTATAATAAAAAGCAAGCCCTGTAAGAAATTTGAGTCAATACCAGAAAACAAGAGATAAAAGTATGTGATGTTTCGATTTTTTTCCGCTTTCCAACCGTAGGTTGAAGAAGCGTATATGCTCCAGCTTTTTCCGTCCGTCTGTCTGTCTGTCCGCACGATACCTCACGTAAAAATGGTTCGATGTCGATGAAATTTTATTATCGGGTAGGGGATAACATGGGAAGGAACTCTATTGAAAATGGACGAAATGGGTGCAAAGGTCAGAGCATAGAAGGGGATCCACTCCGTCGACCTTATGCGTCATAACTTACATAAAAATGCTTCGATTGTGACAAAACGTCTACATATTGTTTCAGAGATGTACTGAACCTATTCTGTTTAATATCATCGAAATGCGGTGAAAGTTCAGGGCACAGGAGCGAGATTTATTCCAGAGTCATTATCCTCATGACTAAAAATACTTCTATTGCGACAAGACGTTAGTATGTTGTTTCGGAGGTATACTGAACCAATTCTGTTTAATATAATCGAAATTGGTTCAAAGGTCAGGGCACAGGAGCGAGAATTATTCCAGAGCCATAATCCTGATAACTCGACTAAAAATACTTCTATTGCGACAAGACGTTAGTATGTTGTTTCAGAGGTATACTGAACCAATTCTGTTTAATATAATCGAAATGGGTTCAAAGGTCAGGGCACAGGAGCGAGAATTATTCCAGAGCCATTATCCTGATGACTCGACTAAAAATACATCTATTGCGACAAAACGTTAGTATGTTGTTTTGGAGGTATACTGAACAAATTATGTTTAATAACATCGAAATGGAGTCAAAGGATTTTACTAACTTGTTTTTCTAAAAATTTGCCAACGTTTACAGTCATTTTGGAACACAAAGAAATTGCTGATATGATAAAAAAAAAAAAAAAAAACCTCCTAGTCGATTCCGTGGGTTTTATATTTCTCTAAATGGAAGATTGAGGGGATAGCATGAGGCTCACGTTTCATCATTCTTGTTTTTTTGTGATATATTTATCTAGTAATTACGGCGAATTAACTCTTCATTAAGCGTGTAAGAATATGAGACGGGTTAAAAATATTTAAAAAAACGGGAAAGATGATATGAGATTATTAACGAATAAAACAAAATGCGTTCTAATGTATAGAAGAAAGTTCCAGTTAATTTGATTGATGATGATCTGAAAGTCTGCCATTGGAATTTGCGTCAAAACTTTTATTAATAATGAAATGCATCATGCTTTCTTCGGGTCCGCTTTCTTCCCATCGATTTGAACACTATCTTCGGTTACGCTGCGAAACTTGATAAGTAGCGTAACACTAAGTTTGCTGATCTTATTCATCCACGTTTTTTTTAATATTTCTGGGTTTAACGACTACTATGAGCGGCAACAAAATCTACAAGCAGTCACCCGTACTTTTATAAGAGGCAAATGGTTCCAGTTAGGAGTGTAGCGAGTGATTTAAGACAAATGCATCACCAGTTCGACTCGAACCCCAGCGCAAAGGACTATACAGAACTCTACATTGCTGGGCATTCGGGCGGCGAGCCTATGTTTTGTAAAGTATCTCAGATTTGCTATGCTGAATGCGTTACAAGGTATTATTCTTATAACTACGAGAACTGTATCGAAAGTAATGCAAAAGTAGGCATAACTTGTTTATTAACTGACAGATGACGTTCAAATTGAACATGTTGGTACAGTAACTCTTTCTCTGTACAAAGACACTACTCAACATAGTCTCCATCATACGCGATACATTTGCGCCATCGTTAAACCCAACTCTAGAATCCTCTTTGAAAAAATTCAGGTGTGGACTGTTGTACTCCCCGATCGAACATGCCTGGGACGTAGTGGTTTAAGCGACAGGCTTACCAAGCGCCTTCGCCAGTCATACATGAACTCTGGTCTCGCATAGAAGCAGCTTCCAAGAGCGATATCAAAGCCTTCTTCCATTCATTGTAATGCCGTGTAGAGACGGTTAATTTTGCTTCACGCGATACTGAGTTTTGAAGGGAAAAATGTCTTGGCTCTGCAAATGTAATCAGTTATCTCCTGTAACGTGAGGAATCTGTGATATAAATTTCATTAGAATAGCGTGATTCCTTCTTAGTGTTGCAATTTTCACATGCAGTAATATACATAGGCGTAACCATTTGAGAGGTAGTGGGGTAGGACTTCCTGATTTTCAGAGTCGGGGATCCCCATTGGAAAGGACCCCCCCCCATTATTCGGGAATATAATATAATGCACACTTTTTATGTGAACCAACTAAATTTAATAATATAAGATTGTAATATTTCGTAGAATGCATACGCATATGTAATGTGTACTTAATAAAACAGCGATATCGATTAAGCACGTTTACTAACATCGTTGGCGTATATACTCAGTGCGTCAAAGAATTTTTAAGACTGGCGCTAGATTTCAGCCTACGGTGGCGCCACCAGTGTAATCGCGAATGGGTTATAAACTGTGACCATTTGCTTGCTTTCTGCCAAAAGTACTGCGCAGTTGTTAAAGTAACTCAAACGGAACGAAATTCGAATCATTATGAAATCGCTGGAACAAGTGTATTGAAGCCGGAGGGACTTATTTTGAATAGCAAACCAAAACAAATTATAATTTCTTGTTTCTATCTCATTTTACAGACCCAGTCTTAAAAATTATTTGACGCACTGTGTATATACATAGTCTACTGAAAATATCCTGATTTAAATAATTGCATAAATGCCATTTTAATAATTGATACACAAAAAAATTAGACCTCCTGCAGAATACAGCCCTCGCTAGAGAAGTCATGCGTTGCTCGGCCGCTCCAGTGTGAAATAGTATTAGATTTGCCCCCTTTACATGAACTTTAAAGAGATCGTCATCGGGGAAACAGTAAAAATCCTATCCAGCAAACTGGCATGCAATGATAAATCTCTACTGAACTACCAATGTTTTATCATACGTTATTAAAAGATGAAAACACATCACGGCGTACCGTATAATTGTGTAATAAAATTTCGTGTAATATGTTCTTGATGTCAACCACGTTATTTTCAAAACATATCTTTGTTCCTTACGTGTTCCAATTTCCTGCATTTTTATGTCTACCATTGCCTTGAAAAAGCCTCCCAGTGGAGTGCAAAAGCTTGGCGAATCTTTGTGCTTACTACACCACAAAAATAAACGGCTTTAATACGCTATATGCGTTTCATGATTATTAATGTATAATCATATCCATTGCATTTATTGTTTGCCGCCCCGGTGGCGCAGTGATCTAAGCGTTGTCTTCTGATCATTCGTCCAAAAGGGGTCCGGGTTCGAATCCCGGTGAGGCATGGATGTTGTGTTTACGGCACTGGCTCTTCCCTGGAACCAGTGGCCCTAAATTAGGGATGGGCGACTGCTTATAGCCCACCGTGTTGCTCACCGTGGTCGTTAAACCTCCAATAAAAAAAATGCATTAGTTTCCAATTGCTTAGTGTGACATAGTTTGAAGTGTTTGCTTGGTCTTCAATGCTTGTGTTCCTTTGCTTCGTACTTTCACGTTTTAACGTTGATATTTTTTGTGCCTAAACTTTTTTGATGGACCTCACTGTGAACCCAAGCATTTTCAAAATGAGTAATCGTAATGACTACGGAGAAATGGACTTGCATACGGTGCCCGATTGCAACAGTTTATCATGGAGGTTAGAGAGACAAATTGATCTGCAAACTCTACTTCTGTGCATTAAACAACTTTTGTAAAAACAAGTCAGTGTTTCAGAACTTCCAATTTCTATATTGATGGTTCGAGGGATATGATCAATGAATTAGCTGATTTACGGGCTTTTCCGCTTAGTCGAATCGATATATAGCGTTTTAAGTTTTTTTCTTTTATTTTTTGTTTTTAAATATGGTATGTGCTAATTATTTTATAACGTTTGTTGAGTCTTTCCAGGGGGAATATCAAAACTTCTCAGGGAAGGCTGATCCCCATTTTGTGCACCAACTATGTAACCATAAGAAATCTGGTACTTAAGTTACTGTACAAGCGATCGTACGATGTCTTTGTATTGGTCTTTGAATCCCTTAAAACAGAAGAGCTCTTATATCTATCAAGAGTAAATTTTATACTTAGGTGTTTTTTGAAATACAGTCAAACCTCGATTTAACGAATTTCAAGGGACCAACAGCCTGTACGTAAAATCGCGGAATTCGCTAAATCGAAGAAACCTTTCGAATAAAACATTCAAATTAAGCTAGTGTTCATAACAGAATACGACTTAGTGACTAACTTTCAGGTTAGTCATGTGTTCATAACAGAATACAACTTAGTGACTAACTTTCAAAGTTAGTCATGTGTACGTATGGTATCAGTTTTGATAATAAATTTCGTAATTAAAAGTACATAGTTTAAATTTCAATGAAAGAGAAATTATAGAAAAATTTTCTCTATCGGTGAAATTTAAATTATGTAGAGCACTTTTAATAAGAAATTTATTATCAAAACTGATATCATACGTACACATTTACTTTGAATATTAAATACATAATTCGTAGATATTAGACTTCAATATGTGGCATCAAAATTTAAGCATACTTTAAAAATTGCGAAAAAAATACGCTAGTTGATTTTTTCCGAGCATTTATCTTCTTAAATAACGATTTCAGTGTTATGAACTGCATGAAACAGAACATCGATTAGAATTAATTAACTTGTAGAAACAGAATATGTATTGATTACCTTTTTACACTGTAGAAAAGAAATGCTTTAGAGAAGATTGCTTTTTTTTTTTCTGAAATGAGAAACGTCATTATTATTATTGAAGCACATCAAGTAGTTTTTAGCACATTCTGTAACGTTTGCAGAACTTCTGTAACGTTAGCATTCTGTAACGAAGCAGAACTGAAAGTTAGTCACTCAAGCAGCTAACTTTCAGTTCTTCTTGATCTTCTTCTTCAGAATTTGTCACACGTCATCAGAATCTGTCACACGAAATGCATTGCACCGAGAATGTTAACTTTGACTTCAGATGCATCATCCTTTGCAGCGATAACAGAAAGTACTTTAAGTATGAGAAGCTTTCGATAATGAGCTTTTAAAAAACCTAATGACACCCAGATCCAGAGGTTGTAACTCACTAGTACAATTTGCTGGAGAAAAATGACTTGAACATTTTTCAGAGTCGCAGCACACTGATCAATGAATAAGAGGACTTTTCTCTTTTTGCCTACATCTGAGTATCCAAGGATTTTACATAATGTTTGAATAAAGTTGTGGTAACACACGACTTTTTATTTGCTTCATATTTGGTGGGCAAAGATTTCGCATTTTTTGAAGCAACATGGTTTAGCAGATTTACCTATGACTAATGACCGCAAATTTTATGACCCGGCTGTATTGGCAGCTAGAAGAACAGTGATTCTGTAATTTGATTTCTTTCTTCCATAGCAGGTGTCATTTCGAAAACACAGTGTTTTATCTGACTGCAGGTTATAAATCAGTCCAGTTTAATCAGCAGTAAAGATGCCACACAGCATGTACCCTTCAATAATTTGTGACAGATGTTCATTTTTTCACGTTTGTGCCATCACAGGATCAACACATTTGCTTTCTACGGATAGAGTTCTGTACACTATGTTATGTCTATGCTTAAAACGATCAGTCCATCCATTTGATGCGGTGAATTCCTTTATTTGAATTCGCTGGGCAAGACGAACTGCTTTTTCCTTCAAAAGTGATCCACTAATAGCCACATTACTCGTACTAGCCCGTGTTTTTAGAACCAAGTGACAAAAGCGTTCTTCAACGCGCTCAAGGGCAATGCTTCCCTAGATTTCCTCTTACTCGAAAATTTAACACACTTTGATGCACAGCTTTCAATTATTTTTCTATTTTGCGATATGGTACACGACGTTGACTTGGAAATTCCGAGTTTCTCTGCTACAGCCAGCAGTCTGTGATCCTGGGTTTGCATCCAGCTGCGACAAAATGTCCATTTTTTTTACTGACTGAAAATTATTTCCGCATTCTTTTTTTGCTGAGGTCATTCGTTATTTTCTTTTTTTTTTTTTTGCTCTCACAAAATGCACTTTTGCAAACTACAGTGATCAGTAAATTTCACTTCTAACTTTTCTACTTCCATTTATGTTCATCAAAACTTGATCCGTTAAAGAGTTGTGTTGTTCACTTTGACCTGTAGATTTAACACTGAGAAGAAAAGAAGATCAGTTTGGGGAAGAATACCAGAGGTTCAGTAATGGGCACGTACAATGTGTGTACCCCGACTTCAAAGAAAGTTATCGTTCTATCTGTAGCTGAATACAGGAATCTCCATGGTACTCTAGATTTCCTCCCCCACATCACCCTTTTTTCTGCTTCCCATACATGCAAGAAAACGTTGCGCTCCTTTGGAACTTGTTGGTTACGCGAGGCTCCCTTTCTAGTTAACTTTTAACATGAAAATGCTGGTTAACATAGTTTGGTGGTTTAAAAAAAATAAAAAAGTTTACTAAATTGAGGAAACGTGTTCGTTAAATCGAGAAACGCCAAGCATTAATTTCAATGTGGTTCTGTCCGGACCATAAAAAACGTATGTAAAATCGCAGTCCGTTAAATAGAGGTTTGACTGTAATAATATAGAGCTGTAAATTTCACCTTTTCTTTTTTTTAATGATAATTGAAAAATCATTGTCTAGAATTTTAATAAAAACGTTTCGCACAATAAAAATTTTATTATACATCGACTATAGTTTCGCAGAGCGTTTGGCTCGGCTTCCTCAGGACGAATGAGGAAGCAATATTCGTCCTGAGGAAGCCGAGCCAAACGCTCTGTGAAACTATAGTCGATGTATAATAAAATTTTTATTGTGCGAAACGTTGTTATTATTATTCTATCTTAACACGGCAAGCTTAATAATCATAAAGTTATATATAAATCATTGTCTGTTTAAAAATACCTCAAGTTCCAAAGTACAGAGTTGCTTCGAAAAATCCCGATGGGAAAAAATACGTAATTTGTTATATGTTCTCTACAGAAAAAATAAAATTATTACAAACCTTTTCAAGAAATAATAAGCTCCAACGAAAAATAAAATGGCTACTTCATCCGCATTAATGACAAAAGCATTTCATCATCGAGCTTAGATGGAGACACCACTTACTCTGACGCCATAGGTCACAACTAATCTTTGGCGTGTAGTCACACATACAGGCAAAAATGAACTAAGTTATGCTGTTGATAAAACAGTAAGCTTGTGTAATTGATAAAGGTTATTGATATTCCTCATTCCATCTTTCTATACGCGAAGCTTTTGTTCCTTTGGTTTCAGTAGTTTTAAAGCAGTTTCTTGAGTGGATGTGACGTCACCTGCAGCACGGATGGTGTCTTATGGCGGCCAGTGCTGCGTGGATAGGAGTGGTGTCTCCACCACTCCATGTTCATCATAGTGCAAATAGAGTTCTACCTGGAATGTTATAAAGATATGTCTTTCTGAATCAGCTCTGAAATACGTGGCTTCTGTTGAGCAAACCTAAACTACCTCAATCGAATCGCACCAAGGAAGACGGGATGCCTGCTGCAAGGGTTGCAAACTTTTCGTAGAAATACGGAAAAAACCCGAAATGAACTTTTCTAAAATAAACCGTATTACTGACTACCAAAAGTCTGTCAAAATACGCAAATTAAGTGGCGGAAACTTTTGAAAACGGAAATTTCGTTAAAAGACTGACACTTACCGGCAACGTTGCTAAACCTTATTTTCGGAAATTTTCCGCGAAATAACACCACTTATTTTTTGCAGTGTATAAACGGAATTTCATTTTCTTTTGCGTCGTAATGCCGTTTTTCTTCCGAATCTTTCACACCGCAGTAAAGACAAGCACTGCCGTGCCTGTCTTGTCTTTATGCTGTGTGGTATTCACGTTTTTAACATATCCAAAAACCTCAGTAATTTCGAAAGGAAGAAAAATGTCTTTCAAAGATATCAGGAATTTTTTCCAGACAGTCTCTCTCGTCTTGTAGATACTCTTTTCTCAGGCAATAACGAGACAAGAATGGACCTATAAGAGCTGTTTTGTTGGGAACGCTGTTGATTTAGTGCAAATCTAGACATCTGGGTTCGGATGGAATGTGAACAGGGATCACAAACTGCACCTCCAATAAAAGTGCTCATGTAACTGTCTCAATACCTGATTCATCTCAGAACACCATAAATGCTTCATAAATAATACCTGAGTGCAGCCGGGTGGAGGGAGAAAGTCAGAGAACTGTTCTCTCCCCCAATTTAGGAAGTGTAGAGAAAACTTAAAAGAGATGCAAATATTAATTCCAAAATTTGGAATTACATTTTAAAAAAACATTTTTTCCCTATATCCTTAACTTCTCATTTTCTATCTACTCTAATTTAAGGTATTTTATAATTTTTTGAAAGAAACCGGATATACATTCATTGAAATAATTGTTGGTGTTGTGGCTATTCATCAGTCTTTTACAACAGATTCGTTAAAAACCTCAGGAAACATAAAAAGGGGTAGAGTAACATTTCCTTTTGTATGAAGGGGAGAACTTGGTGATTTTGTCAGCCTGTGTATCGGTTTTTGGTAATAAGAATCTTGTAAGTAGAGAATGGCAAATGTTAATCGACACCTTCCTTTTAGAAGCAAAATAGAACAATTGTATTATGAACTGCAAAGAAATATATTAAGATGATGAAAAATAAGACACTATTATTGATTAATTATAAAAAGTAAACTTATACCCTTCCAACGTCGTTGTACCATTTCGAAGTCATAAGCAGACACGAAGTGAGAGGTGAATGTGATCATCTGGCATTTTGCACCAGAAACCCTTCTTAGGAGAACACTTCACATGAATTTCACTTCATCTAGGTTCGATACAGACTGTCTTTTGTCTAAAAAACACTGACAAAACGGTGGCGCAGTGGTGTAAGAGATGGCTTCTGATCATTCGTCCGAGATGGGTCCTGGTTCGGACCCCGGGGAGGCATGGATGTTGTATTTGTCTTAAAGCCCTGGCTCTCTCTCCCTTCCCTGGAACCAGTGCCCCTAAATTAGGGACGCGCGTCTGCTTATCGCGCACTGAGTTGCTCACGGTGGTCGTTAAACTTCCAATCAAATAAAAAAAAAAACACTACTCGACTAAACAGAAACAGCTTTGTAGGGAAAAGATAGTCTTGGAGTACAAAATTAAAAAGTATGCAAAGACTTCCAACTGTAGGAACATAAAAAAGTAAAATTAAAATAAACTTTTATTAAAAATTTGGTTGCGAAATATCAGAAAGCAAAAATCTAACACATTATCTAGAACACCACGACAACGGGCAAAGGATCTTTAGCGTGCTAATTAATCGTGCGCTGGAGAAGCTTCTGCCATAAGGAAGGTCACTGATGGCGCTTTAGTCACGGTATGACATAAACTGAAAATATTGTTTAACACCTCTTGTTTGTCTTGTTAATCTTCGTAAGAAGTCATCTTTGAAACTGGCAACTACAAGGAACTCAATTAGGCAATTCAAGATGGGATGTATGAAGTGAAAGTGCAATTGGTCTTGTTAATGGCGATTCTGAGAATGAGCCATAGAAAACCGTTCCTCAGCAAAATTAAAAAACAAAAATTAAATAATCATCGTCAAAAAATAGTTACACCCAGAAGGACGTGTCGGATTGCAATGCTACTCGGGAGGAAGGTGAAGGTTACCAAGAACAATAAATGATTAAACATTGAGACTGATATGGGCAATCTTTATTGAGTAACATGCCAGTAATTAGTGTCTCTCAGTATGGGGTCGGGCCGCTATGTTTGCTCACACAGCATGCCAGACGTCTCGGCATGGATTTGTACAGGTTCCTAATAGTGGCCTGCGAAAAGCCATCCCATGCTGCTTGAATCTTCTCACGCAGTTCCTGCAGATTGTGAGGTAGGGGTGGAATGTGGATTGCGCGTACAATAGCCCACACATTTTCAATCGGCGATAGATCTGACGATGCGGCTGGCTATGGCAGTGTCAGTCCCTTGGAGACAAGCTCTCAAGAAAGCAGTAGTACGCGGACGAGCGTTCTCCTGTTGGAAAATTGTACCGGAGTGAGCGTTCAAAAAAGGTACGGCCACTGGTTGCACGACCTCATTAAGGTAACGTTAGGCTGTGAAAGTGCCTGTAATGAACACCAAAGGTGATCTGGCAGCGTTGGCAATTGAACCCCACACCATTCCTTCTGGACGTGTGACGCTCGAAAACAAACCGTTCATCTTGGCACGGACCATGGTGCTTTCCACAAACGGATTCGGTGGTCGTCTCATCTAAGCCAAAAGTGGGACTCGTCCCTGAAGATTACCCGCTGTCATTCTGCGTGTCTACATGAGTCTGGCAAGACACCATTGTAGTCCTTGGCGACGGTTCATTGGTGTTAAGCGCAGACGTCGTAGCGGTCTGCGTGCGTGTAGTCCTACGTTGTGCAGCCGTCTTCTAATGGTGCAGAGACTGATCGGACTATGCCGTGGAGGGCACCACTGCTTGCTGAATATCCGCGATAGTGGCTGTTGGGTCACTCCGCGCATGTCGGACAACCCGTCGGTCTTCACGCTCCGTGGTTCGTCTAGGTCATTCACACCCTTCCTGTCGCCGCTGCGTGCCTTGTTCTATTCACTGCCACCAACAGCGTGCTATGGTGATATCCTCACTACCGGTATGGCGGGCAATAGGGCGATAAGACCATTCCGCTTCCCAGAGCCCGACGATGCGGCCCCTCTCGAACTCCTCCAAGTGCTTCCAAACTTTTCTCCGAGGAATACTTCACTTGCAAAGGATGCAACCAACAAAACAGAACTAGTCAGAAAGGCAAGGTCGCGCAACGGGACGACCTTAAATAGCTGGTCAGGCGCAGCGCCACGACCCCTCCTTGCTTTTCGTCACATGTACGTCCGAGCGTGATACTTGAATCATTTGCATGTCTCACGATGTCAAACCTATCCACCAAGTTTCATTCCTGTCGGTTGCTTTCTTCTGGGTGCAACTGTTTTTTCTGACGATAAGTGTATACTAAACTGTGCAAATTAATGTGGACAAAGTAAAAAATCACTCTTTTTTTCCATAACTATACCTTTATATCATTCTATGCCTTGATATACACTGATAAATACCTGTATTAGTATGAAGTATGTCCTCCTTTAGCAGAAATGACCTCTTGAATTCGTTTTGGCATTGACTTCACTAACTGAGTGCACGTATTTTTGACTTCATAATCGTGGAACCAAACTTTTATAGCATTCGTTATCATGCGTTCTTTGGTTGTACAGTCCATTTTACCTAAACGTCTCTTCAAAATATTCCGCAAGATTTCTATGGGATTTAAGTCTGGTGAATTTCCAGGCCAATCAAGCAAATGAATTTGATTTTCCAGCATGGAATTCTTGACCAATTTCGAATTGTGACATGGGGCCAAGTCATGTTGAAATGTCCCGTCAAAAGTTTGCAAGAATGAAATAATCCTACGTTGTAATATTTCTACGTACTTGGCTGAATTTATCATACCTTGAACAGGAACTAAGCTTCCAGTGCCATTTGATGTGAAAAAAAACCCAAAACATCTGTTTCAGAGGGTGTTTTACAGTTTGTTTGACATGCTCAGGTCTTAAGGGTTCACAGTTGCTTTGTCTAACGACATTTGCTTGGCAACTCTGCACAAAAAAATGAGTTTTATCACTGAAAATTACCTTTTCCCAGTCGTCAGCAGTCCATGATTTACATTTTTTGGGCCATGCTAAACGTTTTATCTTCATTTTCGCATTCAAATATTGTTTTTCGTTGGTCTTCTTGCCTTCCGGCCAACTTCCAGAAGCCTACGGCGTACAGTTGAATCACTAACATCACAACCACTAGCGAATAAATCTCTTTGAAGGTCGGTGCTTGTTTTTTTTTATTCATTTTACTATTTGCGATTAGATATTTATCGGTTCGTGGAGTTGTTTTTCGTTTTCTTGCACATTTACCTCTCCTTTTTGGAGACGATGATCCAGATGCATTGTATCGCGTAAGCAGTCTTGATACACTTCATTTGCCTACACCAACTGCAGAAGCGATATCTCTCACTGTCATAGAAGTGTGATCCTTCAGAGCAATTATTTGTGCACGCTTCCTTGGGGAAATATCCATTTTTCATTACACGAAAGCAACACGTACTCACAGAGAGCAAAAACTAACATCCACCTTTCACACACGAAAGCTCACAACTGAAGCTGAAGTGCCTATTTCCTGTTTAAAACCGGTCAAACCACATTCTTACTATCAAGTTCTAACAGTCACACCACCTCACAACTGATAAAACCGGTTTACGTCGGTTTCCGACATCAACTGGCGATCACAATACAATTCTGAGAATTAAATAGCTTGTCCCAATTAATTTGCACGGTATAGTACGCCTTTATCATCGTGACAAAATGATAATGTGGTTTCATATTTTAGTTCGGTTTCTCTTCATACAATTTCGTTTCTCAGTTACATGTTGAGTTGTCGCACACGTTTGAAACTTAATTAGTTCTGCTTCAGAATATTTACTTAATATTATAATTATATAATGTAATTATATATGTTTTTATATAATGTAATTATATATGTCATTATATATGTTTTTATATAATGTAATTATATATGTCATAATTATATATGTTTTTCTTCCCCTTACCCACAGAGCGTGAAATTCAGGAAAAGAAATGCCATTCTTTCGTGTGATCCGAGGCGGCGCATAATCCGCAGGGCTTTAAATTGAGGGGGGAAATCGCCATATGATCTGTAACGGCAATGTTGATCCCGACTTGTGATTTAGTGCTGAAAATTTGCGATTCACCAGATGATCCAGCAGTCCAAATATGTAGGGAAGAAGCCTTTTTTTATCTTAAAAATAACTTAAATGCTTTTGTTACTTTCAAGGGAATAATGATATTTAAAAAAAAATTTTTCGTTATTACTGCAGTTCCGTACGTTCAATTCAGTACAGCACGCAGATCTGTAGTTAGACCTGCGGCACGTATGAACGTGTGTGGCGCTGAATTTCTCATAGCTCGTGTTCTACCGCGATAGCTAATAACATTGCCTTTGTTGCTTTGTCTTTTCTGACAAAATGTCCGTAAGTAAAAAACAAAACTTTTCAATAGTTTGCTGACCTCAATCTTTCTGTTGCGTTAAGTTTACCTGTTATTAACGCATGTCTGGTTATTTTCCAAATACATGACCTCTCTTGACGATTACGACGTGGTGTTCCTAAAAATTGAAGTGCGGCAAAAACGTGATTCTTTTCTTTCCTTCTTTCTTTCTTTATTTATTTTTGAAGCTGCGTATTATTTGCATCGGCGCATAATCCGTAGAACATAAATTTATCACTTTACTTTAATTTAAGGTTTGTCGTTGACGATAATCTTTACTTTATTTGCGAAAAATTGGCTGGTTTGGTTATTCAGTATGTGTTTCCGTATATTTAAACTCATGTTTTCATGACAGCGAAATTTTCTTCTGCCTCGTTGTTTTTAAGGAAGTTTATAAGTTATTTTAATAAAAGGTTTTTTTCTTTTAAGATACCGAGGAATAAGCATTGAGCTTCATAGAAACGCCAACATTATTGGGTGCTTAAAAAATTATTAATTTTCTAAATATATTCGAATTTCAATCTTCCCCAATGAAGATAATTGACTATTTATATAAAATAAAGGTGCGTATTTGACAATATGCTTTCATTTGTGTTAAGTTTGCTTTTTCATTTCATTGTTTTTTCGTTCAATTTTAGTTCGTACCTTCACGTCCAGGAATTGAATTTCATTTCAAATCAGAAATTCAAGTTATTTAGCTAATAATATTTTTCCAGTGTGACACACTAGTCACTTTTTCGAGGGGGGGGTAATTCGATGAGCTATAAGCAATCGCCCGTCTCTAATTTAGGGAACCCATCTCGGAAAAATAATCCTGCACTTAGAGCACTGCGCCACCGGAGAGACTACACACTAGTTAATAGATCATTAACTGAAAAAATAAATTATGAGCATAATAGAATCTGTAGCAATATTTTGAGAGCTGAACTCCAGAAGTAGAATTCAGGAGGGCCAGGATAAATGTGTCTTGCACTTAGGTTCACTCGGAGATGTCTATTATCCCCTGGTTCTGGCTTCGAATGCCAGATAAGACAGATTTTGCGCTTGTTTCTGTAATACCTCTTCTCTTGCTTTGAATCAATTTCCTCTAAATTACAAACAGGAAAATATGAATGTGAGGGCTAATTTCCTTAGTTGATTCCTAGGAAAAATTTGTCATGTTCACTGGGAGATGTCTGTCACCCCCGGTTCTGAGTTCCAGTGCCAGATAAGAAGACATAGATGTCGCTCTTGTTTCTACAACACCTGTTCTCTTCCTCCCTTTGATCCAGTTTCCTCTAAATTACAAAGAGGAAAATATATCCGCGTAGTATTGAATGCTCGTACATATCTTTAAAAGCCACGTACAAAAATAAAATTACTCAGTTAATATAAAAGAATTAAGACGGCTATATTCCCTTTTTTACTGAAACCCAATGCGCAGAAGAAATTGAAAATATTAAAGAATTTGCCTAAGGGGATGCTCCCGAACTGTTATTTCCAAGCGTTATTTGTAAGACAAGAAATAAATGTAATAAAAAATGAAAGTTTCAACTAGAGTTGTTTAATTAAAATAAAATAGAAAAGCATAAAAAATCGCGCATTACTCATCTTGTCATTACAATTTTTTATTCATGCCATTTGATTTCTCACTAAACGGAAAAATAGTTTGAAAGACTTTAGGTTTTGGAAGTCGTTCTTTTGCAGATTAAATTCTGCAACTCAGTTCTGCGTGCGCTATTGTGAAACCGGCTGCCTCTGAAATATTCGTCGCTGCAGCATCTTCAAACAATGGTTTGCAAGTCTTAAATTCTTAATATAAAGTCAAGGACGCAAACTGCTGAAGATTTTCCCGAAAGCGGCTTGCCACATGACATTTTTATTCTTGTTTCCTGTAGCTCCACGGCAAATAACGTCTTTCGCGTTTTTATGGGAAGAAAACAAGATACAAATCTTGTGAAGGCAAACAAAGAGAACCGAGGGTATGCCCGAGAAATTAAAGCATCTCATAGCTTCAGCAAGTATTTCTGCATGGGTGAATAAGTTTACCGTGATAGCGGTGGCAGTTAGAAACAAACAAGTTAGCTCATTTCTCTGAGATTGCGAACGAAATGCGACTTGATCTTGCCCTGAAGTTTTAATAAAAGTGCAGCATAATATCTGCTCAAGTGTCTTTACGAAAGCTCTAAAACCTTTTTTAAGTGTTGAATTCGCCGCTCCCAGTTAAACGATTTAAACAGATTCAAATAAAAAGCATGTGTCTACTGTGTTTTTAGTTGTTGAGAATAGACAACCCAATTGAATGCTGATAGTATAATTCTATGTATGCAGTTTTACGTAAAACGAACAAATACTAATTGATAACGAGGAACAGTACACCAATTAATTAGTAAATAGTAACACGGTACTAGTAATACGATTTATTGGCGTAGGAAGTAGACACATTAGCGTTTCCAAGCTTTCGCACATCAACCAGATGGCTTTTTCAAGGAAGTTAGACAGAAAGAGTTAGACAGTTTCTGACTAACTTCCTTGAAAAGCCATCTAATTGATGTGCGAAAACTTGGAAATGCAAGTAGCGGCTAATGCGCATGTGTCTACTTCCTACGCCAAATAAATCGGATCACTAGTACAGTGTTACTATTTAGAACAAATACTATGTTTTTTTCTTTCAAACGCAATAATGAAGCGCGAGAATGACTTAATAAATATCATCGTGTTTATAAAATACTGTATTAGCAGTTACATGCAATCGTACTTAAAAATCCGGTTTATTTGCTGTAAATTAATATAGAATTATAAACATGCGAGCTTTCACCATCAGACGGATGGCTTCATCATACAAATACCTCAGTGTGAAGAATGAGACGTTCTACTTAAAATTTGAAAACGTAAATGATAATGTTTGTTTTTTAAATTTTAAGTAGAACCTTTCGTTGCCGCCCCGATGGCGCAGTGGTCTAGGCACTGGCTTATGATCATTCGTCTGTGAAGGTTCTGGTTTCGACTGCCGGTGAGGCTGGATGTTGTGTATGTCTTACGGCACAGGCTCTTTCCCTTCCCTGAAACCACTGACCCTAAATTAGGGACGGGCGGCTGCTCATAGCTCACGAGTTCCTTACGGTGGTCACCTCATTCTTCACAATGAGCTGTTTTCCTAATGAAGACATCAGTCTGGTGGTGATATTTCGCATGTTTATGCTAGTAAGCGCTGGTCTAAGCACTGGCAAATAAACGGAGTTTTTAAGTACGACTGCACAGACTATTCTTGGTTACTACATTGAAAACAAATGCCCTCTCTTGCACGATACACTTTAATGATAAAAACTAATGTACAATTAAAATAAATATAAGTTTAAGATCTTTCAGCACCACAACGGGGTCATCCTCAGAAACAATGCAGCAGTAAACATAGAACTGAGAGATCTATATACTTTAATGAAACAAGTAGCGGCTAATGCGCATGTGCAATATCCGCAAAGTCCAAATCAAATTTCGTGGGTAAAAACATAGTTGATGGGCGTGACCTAGCTCCAAAGTATTTTCCAAGGCAGGGGATAAACACAGCTGGTTCATCTTTGCAACGCCGCCCCGGTGGCGCAGTGGTCTAAGCGATGACCTGTGATCATTCGTCCGAACGGGGTCCGGGTTCGAATCCCGGTGAGGCATGGATGTTGTGTTTGTCTTACGGCACTGGCTCTCTCCCTTCCCTGGAACCAGTGACCCTAAATTAGAGACGGGCGACTGCTTATAGCCCATTGAGTTGCTCACGGTGGTCGTTAAACCTCCAATCAATCAAATCAATCAATCTTTGCAACATCTTTCGCCATTGACAAATATGTGAATACTTTCGGAGAAAAGTGTTGATCGACGATTTCTGGGAGAATCCAGGATAGGGGTATCATTCCAACATGGTAAGTAAGAACCATTTAAACAAAGTCTCGACAAAGATGTAGCGCCAGAATGCGTTCTAAGATTATATTGATGTTCATTAATGCGGCGCCTCAAATTACGAATGGTAGTACCCACATAACATAAATCAGGCTCAGCAGGGTTAGTAGATTTTATTGAAACCAAATATATACCGTGAAGGTTCACATATTCGACAGTCTGTGTCCTGTTTGGCAATGCTAAATAAAGTACGAGACTTTACACCAAACCTGAGTTTGTACTTATCACATATGTTATGTAAGATATTAGATACGGATGGTATGTATGGAATGGCTCCCACAAATTGATAGTCACATTTATCTGTAAGCAAAGTTATCTGCGGTAGATCAATTAATTTATTTACAATCAAGCGATCAATTATGTGACAAGGGTAACCGAAAGACAAGGCGAACTGTTTAATCCTAGTCAACTCCTGGTCCCAGAGATACTGTGTGGATGAGTGTGTAAATGCGCGATTAATAAGGAAATGAAAAGCAGATAATTTTTAAGACATTGGATGAAAAGAAGTAAAAGATATAAACGTAACGGAAAAAGTGGGTTTGCAGCTGACGGAAAATGACAAGGAATTATCCGAAAGATCGCGAAAAAGACGAAAGTCGAGGAAAGGCAAAATGCCTGAATTCTAGAGCTCAACCTCGAACTTGATGGAAGGGTGTCGCGAAGATAGTATATTGGCAAAAGAATTGAGCTCATCAAACCCTGAAGGCCAAATAACTAATACGCCATCGTCGTACCTGACATAAAGAAGTGGTTTTATGGTGGGAAAAGGAATGAGGGTATCCTCTGAGTCCTGTAATAAAACCTCGAGAAGCAAGGGAGATGGGGGGTGACCCCATAGGGGCACCTGCCAACTCTTGATAAATGAAACCGTTAAACCGAAAATAAGATCTATTCGAAATAAATCAAAGAGTACACATTATGGAAGAAATTTCATTGGAAGAATAAATGCTCAAATCAACACGTTTGGCTGCAATAAGATCATGAACATAGGAAAAGGGGTTTTCGGAAAAAGAGCCACAACATCGAGTGAAGCCAAGATGAGAGTAAGAAGATGAGAGTAAGTGCAAGTGTTGGTGGACATAAAGAAACTAATCCTTGAAAGTGTTTCGGTGGAACTGGAAACAGAATAAGATAAAGATCTAATGAGAGGAGCCAGAAATTTGGCTAAAGCTCTCTCAAAATATCACTTTCCAGGATTCGTTTCTTTATGTCCACCAACACTTCCACTTATTGTTCGGCTTCACTCGATGTAGTGGCTCTTTTTCCGAACACCCCTTTTCCTATGTTCATGATCTTATTGAAGCCAAACGTGTTGATTTGAGCATTTATTCTTCCAATGAAATTTCTTCCATAATGTGTACTCTTCGATTTATTTCGAATAGATCTTATTTTCGGTTTAACGGTTTCATTTATCGACAGTTGGCAGGTGCCTCTATGGGGTTCCCCTGTCTCCCCTGCTTGCCGAGGTTTTATTACAGGACTTAGAGGATACCCTCATTCCTGTCTCCCCCATAAAATCACTTCTTTATGTCAGGTACGTCGATGACGTATTGGATATTTGGCCTTCAGGTTTTGATGAGCTGAATTCTTTCACCAATTTACTATCTTCACGACACCCTAATGAATTGGGGATATACCCTCAACATATACTGTTACACACGTATCAATATCAATAAGTACATACCGATCCGCTGAAGTAGGTGTAGAACTGTCCTGAATCTTATTTATTACTGCCATATGTTATATACAGATATCGCAAACAGAAGATGAGAGTAAATATTAATTAAAAACAATAGGTAATGTTTGCAATGCTATAATACTGTAGATGAAATCAGAATTTTGTATGGTTAAACAATAAAACCTCATTAAAACCTGTATTAATACCTCAGTGGCGTTTCGGAAGTCCTGTTGTGTTGATAGGAATAATGAATGTGTAAACATTTGCCCATAATCTTTAGCAGTAATACATACAAGAGCTTATATATCATAACTAGCTATACCCGGCCACGCGTAGCTGTGGCACATTATGGTTGCATGGATGAGAAATGAGGAACAAAACAAAGCATACGTTTCATAGAAGTTTAATTTGGCAATACTTGTGGGTACACAATATTACTTGTTTTTCCATTCTCTGCGTAGATGTAAAGGCTGTCTGGTTTGCCGACACGGGAACACGCAACATACAATTGTCCATGTGAGAAGCAATCCGCATCTAAATCTAAACCACACAATTCTAAAGATTGACCTTGAGCTTTATTGATTGTGATTGCGAACGCCAATCGAATTGGGAATTGCAATCTTTTAAATTGAAATGGTGTATCGGTCGGGATCATGGGAATTCGAGGGATGAGGACATCTTCACCTTCGAAAGGCCCCGTTAAAATCGTTGCTTCCACTACATTTTTCATCAGTTTTTTAACTGCGAGTCGCGTGCCGTTGCAGAGTTTTGGCTGATTAATATTCCGCAACGTGATAATTGGCACACCTATTTTCAATTTTAATATGTGTGGTGGCATCCCTGGCAGATCAAGTGAGTTCAAAAATTCCGTTGGATAATTAACTACTTCATCTGCTTGCACAACTGTATCTATCGACTTGTATGTAATTTCCTCACTTTGAATGCTGGATTGAATAACATTATTAATTTGATAGACATCTTTATTCTTCGCGGCAAGGATAGCTCGTTCACTGAGCCAATCGTGATTCTTATAATTAATTTGAATATTAGGAAATACATTTTCGATCAGTTCTTCTTTCGATGTTACTAAATTAAAAAAATTATCAAGAAATGATATTCGTCTTGATGTCTCATCGATTGGCAGTTGTCCGTTCCCAATGTCCAGTAACTGTCGTGAGAATACCTCGGCTGATTGATCGTTCTGCAGCTGGACACGCATATTCGTAGTAAACTGCAATGTACGTACGTGTCGCCACAATGTTGAATATTTCAGGCAAGCATTTATTTCGTCCTCTGGTGTCGATCGAGAAATTATAGGCAATGTTTGCCTAAAATCTCCTGCGAGTAATATCAATGCATTCCCGAATGGTTGAACGTTTCCACGCAAATCTCGCAACGATCGATCAAGAGCTTCAAGCGATTTTTTATGTGCCATCGTGCATTCATCCCAAACAATGAGTTTACATTTTTGTAATACTTTTCCCATACCGGGTGCTTTGGAAATATTGCACGTGGGAGTCTCGATGATTCGCATGTTTAATGGCAACTTCAGAGCTGAATGAGCAGTCCTTCCACCTGGTAACAATGTTGCAGCTATTCCAGACGAAGCGAGAGCTAAGGCTATGTCATTTTTTGATCGAACCGTTGCCAGAATCAATCTGATAAGGAATGTTTTCCCAGTTCCTCCTGGCGCATCCAAGAAGAAGCCCCCCCCCCCAACTCCGTCATTTATCATTTGCATTATGCGATCATAAATGCCCTTCTGTTCACACGTTAATTTGGGAATGTTTGATTGGACATATGACTGGAGATCACCGGTGTTGTAACTCTGTTCACGGCGCAAATCCACATCAAATGAAGCAGTCGTATTTCGGTTGGGTGCTGGCATTCCCAATTGACTAAGAACTTTATTTGCAATAGCTAAGCACTTGTCTTCAATATTTATCAATGTTTCGTTGTAAATGCCTTCTGTAAATTCCATGGTCATATTGGCATTTTCTAGGCGTACTCTATGCAAAATATCCTCAGCCATATGCGATCGATATCTTTCCCATAACTCTGTGGGAGATGAAGGGAAACAAGCGGTCAATATAATTGCGAATAGTACTCGAATTTGGTTTGGATGTGCAGTGTTGCACGCGTCACTAATACATATATCCCACTGTTGGTCGTTTTCTAATAAATTAAGAGCTTGACACGCTCTGCGGAAAGTGGCATATGTGACGCCGTCAAAAATTTTCAATTGCTGGAAAGATCTAGGACCAGGCACATTTACCAACAGCATGCGAAGGAAAAAACATTCATCTTGATTAGGATGCACTGTATAAAGTCTACCAATTGTATTTTCTCTGAAAATGCCAGGTTGACCGTCGACTGGCTCCAGTCGTCTGCGTCGTACGAATGCTTTTTTAGTTACATTCCACGTGTAATAAGAGGGCACTTCTGTGTACATCAGTGTTCTGGTGAAAGCGTCTACCTGACATAAGGTGAAGAAAGCAGTCAGAGTTGTACCAGGTGGATTAAGGGCTCTTTGTTGCACATTTGCATCTGTGAAATAAACACGCTGTCCATTCTCTATATGTACTGCTAAGGGAACCACAGCTGGATTGCGTTCATGCATGGGAAATGAAAAAATTCGCCATGCAGCCTCATTGCTGCTTAGTTATCTTTCAGCCTGGTATTGTGCAATTCCATCGATAACTCGTACAGCATTTCTGTCACTATTTTCTGGTTGCACACCAAAAACTGCCATATCGCTGCCTTTATTCACATACTTACAGATGTATTTAATCGATTTGACCGAATTGCAATATTCTACGTTTATGTGCGCTTTGTATGTTTTTGACAACAGAGGCGAATATGGGACCACCCAACGGTTGTCTACATCAATATCACCATTTCGCATGTGTATAGTTGCCGAATTCCCGCCATCTTCAGTTGATCGTCTCCTGTACTGAGGATATCCATCGTCTCCTGTTACTGTGTTGGCTGCGAATGCTTGAGGATATTGCTTAGAACATTTCCCGTCTACCATGCATGGTGAATTCGGATTTAGTGTACCGCATGGTCCATGTATCATGTTTTTGATAACAACTGCATGCAAATCCTTATCGACGTCGGCCCGTGGAATCTCAGCGCATATCACATCGTCGATTTCGTCTGAAGTTATTTTATCGTATAGCCAGATTAGTATATGCGCATGTGGCAATCCTCTCTTTTGCCATTCTACTGAATACATCCAGCAGCGCACAGATCCAAACACTTCATGTTTCACAATGAAATCCATCAGCGACTTAAGCTTTTGTCTGAAAACACGTGCTGTGATGTCATGCCTATCCACGGGTGATTGCCCAGGAAGTAACAGCTGCTGTATCTCGTCCCAAGCTGGATTGCACGTGAAGGTGATAAATAAGTCTGGACGCCCGTAATGACGAACATATGCCATTGAATCTTGAGCATATTCCTGCATGTGACGTGGACTGCCTATGTATGAAGATGGCAAAATAGTAAGCTTTCCAACGTTGGTTGTATTACCGTCATTCACAACTGCATCTCGCAAATGAATGTATTCTTCGGAGTGGAGTTTGGTCTGATTCAAACGAAGAAATTGCAAACGTTCCGTTTCAATTTTTGCATACATATCCACAATGTACTGGTGAAACAACTGACGGCATTTCAAAATATAATTGTCCTCGTTCCTCCGAATCATTAAGCGGTAGGCGTAAAAGTTCATTGCGCTGCACTTTTTATTAATTTCTGCACCATTCACTGGGTTTATCATCTTCACATTGAAATGATATCCATCGGCACCATCCCAGAAGATAACTGGATATTGCAAAGCATCGTAACAACGGTGAGTTTCTGCGACGTTTATCAATTGATCGTCAAGCAGATGGCGCGTTTGCTGGTACACAGCTGACCGTTGAAAAAGCTGTTTTCTCGCGGTCGCGGGTATGTAACTGACGCGAAAAATAGATAAAAACAACACGATCACCTAGTATGGAGAGTGTTCCCCTCGCTTCCGGCAGATGGCGCGTTTGCTGGTACACAGCTGACCGATGAAAAAAGCTTTCGACCATATATACTGATAGACTGCGCATGGCATCAACATCGCAAGCCACGAAATCACGTGACTTCGGGCAAAAAGATGGTTAACTCGTGCTGTGCTCATCATGAATTTTAGGAGTTTCTTTTTAGAATTCCATTACGACTTTTCATTCTTGAATACATTTATTACGCTCTGATGCAGCTATTGCCAGTGCGCAGTCCATTAGTATATATGGTCGAAGGAAAAAGCTGTTTTCTCGCGATCGCGGTATGTTACTGACGCGAAAAATAGAAAAAAAACAATCTTTGAAGCGTATTGTATATCGTGTCAAAATTTGAGCTCAATCGGTGCAGAACTTTTTGAGTTTTTGAAGCGTACACAAACCAATTTAACATTTTTATATATATAGAAAAGGAAGTCAGTCCCGCCTTACGGTCATAAATTGTTCAATTATACAAGTCGCGAATTTCAAGGATATACAAGCTCTTGTATATATTACTGCTAAAGATTATGTGGAAATGTTTACACATTCATTATGCCTATAAATACATCAGGACTTCCGAAACGCCACTGAGGTAATGTTTTACCATAGAAAATTCAGATTTCATTTACAGTATTATAGCATTGCAAATATTACCTATTGTTTTTAATTTTTACTCTCATTTTCTGTTTACGATTTTTGTATATAACATATGGCAATAATAAATAAGATTCAGGACAGTTCTACACCTACTTTAGCGAATCGGTATGAACTTATTATATTGATACGTGTATAACAGTATATGTGAGGGTATATCCCCAATTTATTAGATTAACATCCCATGTAGTATGTATTCTTATGTTCACGATACCCTTCCATCTAGTTCGAGGTTGAGTTCGAGGATTCAGGCATTTTGCCTTTCCTCGACTTTTGTCTTTTTCGCGATCTTTCTGATAATTCCTTATGATTTTCCGTCTACCGCAAACCCACTCTTTTCGTTACGTTCATACCTTTTACTTATTTTCATCCAATGTCGCAAAAATTATCTGCTTTTCCTTATTAATTGCGCATTTACACACTCATCTACACAGGATCTCCGGGACCAAGAGTTGACTAGGAATAAACAGCTTGCCTTGTCTTTCGGTTACCCTTGTCACATAAATTGATCGCTTGATTGTAAATAAATTAATTGATCGAACGCAGACAACTTTGCTTACAGATAAATCCATACATTTGTGGGATCGATTCCATATATACCATCCGTATCGAATATCTTAAGGAACACAGTACAAACTCAAGTCTGGTGTAGTCCCGTACTTTACTTATCATTCTCAAACAGGACAAAGACTGTGTCGAATGTGTGAACTGCCACGGTGTATATTTGGTTCCACTTAAATCTACTAGCCCTGCTGAGCCCGATTTATGCTATGTAGGCTCTACCATTCGTAATTTGGGGCGCCGCGTTAATGAACATCAATATAATCTTAGAACGCATTCTGGCGTTACATCTTTGCCGAGACTTTGTTTAAATGGTTCTTACTTACCATGTTGGAATGATACCACTATCCTGGATTCTCCCAGAAATCGTCGATCAACACTTTTTTCTGAAAGTATTCACGTATTTGTCAATAGCGAAAGATGTTGCAAAGATGAATCCCCTGTGTTTATCCCCCTGCCTTGGAAAAGACTTGTGAGCTATAGGTCACGCCCATTAACTATGTTTTTACCCACGAAACTTGATTTGAACCTTGCCGATATTGCACCGGCGCATTAACCGCTAATTGTTTCATTAAAGTATATAGGTCTCTCAGGTCTATGTTTACTGCTACATTGTTTCTGAGAATGACCCGTTGTGGTGTTGAAAGATCTTAAACTTACATTTATTTTAGTTGTACATAGTTTTTATCATTAAAGTGTACCTTGTAAGAGACGGCATTTGTTTTCAATGTAATAGCTTTGGTGCACGAATTATTTTCTTTTCTTTATGACTATTCTTGGTGTATTCTGCCCAGTGCTATATTTTGGTTTACTAGCAGTTATGCCTGTCTTTCCAAACGGTAAACCTGTAATTTTTAAACATAAAATTAAAGAAAGGAAAAAGTAAATATGGGAAAGAAAAGTAATTAAAAAAGAGCAACTATTGCTTAGAACAAGGTCATGACGTCAGTGTTTACGGCTTGACGTAAAACGGAGCAGATTTTGGCGCCCGATAATTTTAAATCAAATTTATAGGAATTTTTACAGCATTTCAACGTTTCTGGCATAATTATCCTTAAGCCTACAATTTGAACAGAAAAGCTAAGCCTCCCTTTTGAATTTTTCGGTTATCAGATTTTTCTGTGTGTAGAAGTTTTTTTCTAGGTACCGGAACCTTTTAGGCCTATCAGCATGCAAATTTTCAGATCTCCGGGTCATTTAAAAGTGGTCGAACAGTACGCGAAAAAATTCTCAGTTTTTTTTTCATTTCTGTCTGCTTGAATCTTTTTTTAAGTTCCCTGGGCTGTAAGCAGTCGCCCACCCTAATTCAGGGCCACTGGTTCCAGGGAAGGGAAAGAGTCAGTGCCAAAAGACAAGCACAACATCTATGCATCACCGGGATCCGAACACGGAACCTTTCTCGGACGAATGGTCATAAGCCAACGGGGCGGCTTAACTTTTTTATCAGCACTGCATGAACTGCTTTGTGAGTTATATCCACTTGTGTGGAAAAGTCATCGACACTCAGATTTCACCAGTGCTTAAAGGCCTCTTGATGCGTTGTTTGGCTTTTGGTCTGGAAGGTGAAATCGGGTGGCATATACCCGTGGTTTTGCAAAGCTGTCAGAGCTACACAATGGGTACACCTCATTTATCTCGCAAGGCTTAAATCCCCGAAACGCATAGCTGCCAGTAGTTGATTGGATGGTGACAATCGTGTCGACAGGCGGCGGTGCATGCGCTTTAACCATTTCCTAACCCCCGAGCTAATTCGTTCCAGCCGGTCCTAACTCCGTTTCCTAACCCCGAGCTAATTCGTTCCAGCCGGTCCTAACTCCGTTTCCTAACCTAGAGCTAATTCGTTCCAGCCGGTAAAAGGGTTAAGAACAGCAATGACCTGCGGCTAGCGAAGGCAGTCCCTTGGTTTTGCAAAGCTGCCAGAGCTACAATGGGTACACCTCCTTTATCTCGCAATAATTAAATGCCTGATACGCATCGCTGCTGGTAGTTGATTGGATGGCGACAATCGTGTCGACAACCGGCGGCGCATACGCTTTAAAAATAGCAATGACCAGCGGCTAGCGAAGGCAATTCCCTGCTTTTGCAACGCTGCCAGAGCAACAATGAGCACACCTCATTTATCTTGCAACGATTAAATACTTGAAACACGTCGCTGCCAGTAGTTGATTGGTTGGTAATAATCATGTCGACAGCCGGCGGAGCGTACGCTTTAAGAAAAGAAATAACCACCTGCTAGAGAAGGCAATCGTTTTTTCGCTTTGTCGGTCTCAGGATTTTTTCTCTCAACAGAGTTAAAGTCAACTATTGCTTTCATTTATTATGCGTATCTTAATTTATTTCATGTTTCCAATTAAAAGCTAAAGCTCGTTTGGTTTCTGATTTCAGTCGGATTCTGTGAGAAAGCAGCGAACCATAACTCACGCTGCAAGCATCACTCTTATTTAGCACCCTTGTGTGATTTTTTTTTTTTTTTACACCTATGAGTGGCGGCCTCATTTGACTGTTCGGTTGGAGGGAAGGGTTCGTTTCGTAAGAAAAAATAAGCTTACGAAATTCAACTTTTTGCTGAAAAGAACAATAAGGAAGTTTTTAATTTTCTTTCTATTTGAATATTTACTGAGACATTGAAAAAATAGTATTTGTTCTAACCTCGTCTTATATAATTCGCTGAATGAACATAAATCAATTAACAAATTTATCCCACTTGACTTATACTCCCTATTGGTTTATAAGCCGAAAAACACGGTAATTAAAATCTTATATAAGATGGGAAATTCTGCGAATCAGTAGCAAATGTTTGCAGAGTAGTCACTTTTTTTTCTCTGATTTCCCTCTTCAATCTACGAACGATTTTTTTTAGTTTGATTTTCATTTTAATGTGTTTTGCATGTCTTGGTACGATGTATGATTTATCACCTGTCAAAAGAGTAGGTTCTTAAAAATTGCGTGAGAAAGTAAGAAAGAAAAATGTCTCCCCTTGAGTAGTCTTACTTGAAGCAGACTGCTTTCGGTTTTGAGAGCTGCAACGGTAGTTTTGGGTAACTACTTTCTAAAAATATTTTTTTCGAATACATTACCTGGCATTGTGACATAGACTTCCGCGCTCGTAACTAAATTAACTCACGTAGATAAAAGCCGTTCTAGAATTTAATCCATAAATCTTCGCAAATGCCTCGCAGTTAGTAGTCAGATACGCATTGCTTAAAAAAGTGAGCCGTTTGAATAAAACAGTTCACAGGCCCAGGTGGTGCAATAATCGAAGATGCGCTGGCTTCTGACCAATCGTCTGAGTTTGTAGTTAGAACTCGGGGGAGGGAGGGGGAGATGTGGAGTTTGTCTTACGGCCATGGCTCTCTGCTTTCTCTGGAACCAATGGCCTTACATTAGGGACTAGCGACTGCTTATGACCCATTGAGTTGCTCACGGTGGTCGTTAAACTCTACAAAGAAAAATCAATAAAACAGTTCAGACGGCTCTTCCTTTTTTTTTTTTTTTATTGGATGTTTAACGACCACCGTGAGCAACTCAATGGGCTATAAGCAGTAGCCCGTCCCTAATTTAGGGTCACTGGTTCCAGGGAAGGGAGATAGCCAGCGCCGTAAGACAAACACAACATCCATGCCTCACTGGGATTCGAACCCAGACCCCGTTCGGACGAATGATCTGAGGCCATCGCTTAGACCACTGCGCCACCGGGCCGGCAACGGCTCTTCCTTAATCGTCATTGCAAATCATTGAACATCGTGTTCTTTCGTGTTTTACATACTATTTTGCCGGACTGAGTCGTCAGAGATTGTCCTTCAAGGGCTCACAATTGTAATTATATAAAATACACTTAAATCTCAAATACAGACAATTTTCAAATTGTTTGAAAAAACAGCAGGGTGTATTGGCGCTATTAAAATCGAAAAGCCAAATAACAAGGTGTATGTTTTGCCCAGCCCTACCTCAATGTAAATTAGCTAGAGTAATCTATAAAAGCAAATCCAATTACCAATTTTCAAGAAACGCCATACACCAATGAAAATTAGCTACAGTTATCTATAAAAGCAAATCCAATTACCAATTTTCAAGAAACTCCAAAAAAGCAAATCCGATTACCAATTTTCAAGAAACGCCATATACCAATGAAAATTAGCTGCAGTTATCTATAAAAGCAAATCCAATTACCAATTTTTAAGAATCTCCAAGCCCTTATCCCATAAATTATTCATGCAAATACCAATAGAAGACAACTTAAGTGGGTTACAGCCTGTCTCGAATCCTGTGTACTAGGTAATCCCTTCCCCAGTAAAAATTCGGCGCCCCGGTGGCGCAGTGGTCTAAGCGATGTCCTCTGATCATTCGTTCGAAAGGGGTCCTGGTTCGAATCCCGGTGAGGTATGGATGTTGTGTTTGTCTTACGGCACTCGCTCTCTCCTTTCCCTGGAACCAGTGACCCTAAATTAGGGACGGGCGACTGCTTATAGCCCATTGAGTTGCTCACGGTGGTCGTTAAACCTCCAAGCAAAAAAAAAAAAAAAATTAAAAGTAATTTAATCTTATCAACTGTATTAGAAGAGAATACAAGACAAGAGCCAATCTCCAATTAAAATCACGTGCTTTCTTCTTCCAACCAGGAAAATCTAATCATCAATAATCTATAGGTGGAGACAAAAATATCTGTCAAAGTGAATATCACCATCAAAACCGTACTCCAAATCTTTATCTCATAAATTTATTATGGTTTATCTTTTTTAGCAAAAATTGTCTATTAGAGCAAATGCCTCCTTAAAAATATTACTCCAATCCTTCTCATAAAATATTCATACAGATCCCAGTAGAGGAAGACAACTGTGGTTCAAGGCCAGTCTCCAACCCTGTAAGCCAGGCAGACTCCTTTCCTAAGGAATTTGAAATTATCAATTAATGCATATATATTAAAACGGCTGGTTGAACAAGTAACTTACGGGAATCGATTATTAAATGGTACCAGCAACAACCTGCAAGGCAGAGAAACAGACCTCCCAAACGGGGGAAATTGGATACACACCAACCAACAGGCACCCCAGACCCCCCCCCCCCCCTTCGGTATTAACCAGATGTAGGATATTAAGTTGCTGAACATCCACCTGACC
This sequence comes from Macrothele yani, assembly GCA_039090855.1. Lineage (NCBI taxonomy): Eukaryota > Metazoa > Arthropoda > Arachnida > Araneae > Macrothelidae > Macrothele > Macrothele yani. The sequence goes on from CM077025.1 coordinate 111,689,535, forward strand.
TAATCTCCATTGAGACCCGGCAGACCACGAGAGATGGATCAACCCACCTAACCCTTATCAAGAACAATCAGAGAAAAGATCAACAATCAATATACTGTACATACACTATATTGACAAAAGTCACCGTACACCTAGAAGAGAAACACAACATAGCATTTATTGGCATACTTTAGTACGGTGGTGGTCCACCTTTGGCCTTAATGCATGCACTGATCCTTCGAGACATGCTTTCCATAAGGTTTTGGAACACAACGATAGGTATGCACTTCCATTCAATACATAATGCTGCCGCTAACTGTTGCTTGGTAGTAGGCCTTGGTTCCAAACTTCTTATACGGCACTCTAATTCATCCTATAGGTGCTCTATGGGATTAAGATCAGGGCTATGTGCTGGACAGTCCCCACACGATACGGAATTATCGTCAAACCATGCTGTAATAGTCCTTGCTTCATGGCTCGGTGCATTATCCTGCGGGTACCAACAATGCTCGGTTCCATAGTATTGCCACAGAGTTGGTAGGGCATAATTGTCCAGAATATCGAAGTAGACGTGCTGGTTAACAGGTTTCTCCACGATAACCAATAAGTCGGGACCATATCACGAAAAACACCCCCACACGAGTACACTGCCAGCTCCAAACTTGACCGCAGGAACGGTACACTGTGGTAAATAGCGTTCCCCCAGGATGTCGCAATACCCACACACGGCCATCAGACTGATGGATCGTGTATTTGGATTCATCAGTCTATGGGACTCGTTTCCATTTATATACGGTCCACGATAAATGTTCTTCACACAATGCTAAACGACGAGTAGCATTTCGAGTGGAGATAAAAGGCTTATGAGCAGCCGCACGACCATGGTATGAAGTTCTCTGCGAATAGCGCGTGTACATACCGAGGTTCCAGCATTTTTACTCACCTGTACACTGCGGTCTTGTGCAGTACTTTGTCAATTAGCTGTAACGACTCATGAGACTTCGACGTCCTCTATCACTGTTTTTCTTTGGTCTGCCGGTATGTTTTGCTGCTTCAGGCACGTCATGTATCTTCAACTTATTCAGTACAATCAAAACAGTTGATTTGAGTATGTTTAAACGCCTCTCGGTTTCTCTTATAGACAACCCACTAATATAACACCCAACAATCTTTCCTTTCTCAAAGCCGGTTCTCTCGCGCCGTGACATTTCCACTCAACCTCACAGTGCGATATGATTGCGGTCAGCTTCAGGCTTGTTTTTATACCGTTTGAAGCAGCACCGCGCATCTTAACAACGCAGCGGATCCGTTCATTTGATTTTGAAGGGGTGTCCGCTGACTTTTGTCCATATAGGGTATATGCGATATACTGCATCAAATTTGGAGAAAACATTCACATTCCGTTTCGAAAAGAGGAGGACCCGGAGGCTCACAGCAATGGATTTTGAAACACTTGGGGCAAACAATTGCATAAACAAATGGCTCTCAAAGGGATCTCATCGATTTGAGATTGCACGTGAAAAGAGACATAATCATTAGAAGATGAAATTTAAGTGACAAACGAACAGACTCCAGTTCGAGTGCCTCGGAGTCAATTTTGGTACCCCCAGGATATCAGTTAGCCCATATGCATTGCTCGAAAGAGCGTTTTCTTAAGTAGGATTTTACGTTATCATACTCCGAAGGACACAGAAAAATGTTTTTTCGGTTCCCGCCCCAGAATGATGCAAGTTTGCTGGGTGGTTAGTTTCTTGCTAACAGTGATGCACACAACATGCCTATAAACTAACAAACCAAAAAAAAAAAAAAAAAAAAAAAATTTGCTTTCACTTCTAATTTGGTTAAACCTAAATGCACTATTTGAAAGGTGTAAACGTTCCGCATTCTTACGAATTTCAGTTGCTACGTATGAGCATCTTAAATATATTTTGTGAAAATAAAATTTAACAAAGTTGCTTAAGGTACTCATACGCATCATACTGCGATTTCAACAATTATCCGACTGTGAATTAATCTTCTCGCACAAATAACACTTGGATGTTTCTTAATTTTTTACATTTCAAAAATGAAATTACGAAATCCTTGCATCAACGTTACTGATAATTTCATCTTGTATTTCTTTACCTACCTTACTGCTTATGCTTCCGGTCTGCCTTCGACTCCCTTCTTTTGAAGTAACCACTTATAAATTATATTTCAAATGTTAATGAATCATTCTTAGTCTTCCTTTTTGACATTTACTGTTCTGTCTTAAATTGTGTCCTCCTGGAGGAGGAACGTAATTTGACCTCTTAGGGGATCAATTGCCAATTAATTTTTAATGGCATCACCATCCCGAAAATGTAGCCTCTGCCATCCTCTTGAGATCCTCAGAAAAAGTTTTCACGAAAGCGTCTTCTACGTTTTCAACGACGTTAACATCATCAGTGCAGCATTTACTTCGAAGGCACGTAGTATCTCCTTACCTTTTCCTATTACTTCCGGCTCGAGTGTGCACTTAACTGGAATATCAATACCCGTCATTAAGAATTCCTCATTTTGAAAATCGTTTCCCCTGCTTTTTACTTATTTCTTAAAAATGACAATTGTTTGAGAATGGAAAATAATTTCTTCGCTAGGAAATATTATTTTACAATAGTAAATATTTAAGCAAAATCACGAGAACCATTTTAGTGACTCAATAATAATTTCTAAAACTATAATCCTCCAGAAGCATATGTTTGAAACTCATTTTAATGAAAACAAATTAACTTACTAGTCACAATTTATCCGACAGTTACATGGGTATGCAATGAAAAATATTGTCTGAAAAATGTTCACATTTTTTCATAGATTTTTGGCTGCTCATTTCAGGAAAAATAGTAAAAAATATTTTCCACAAAACAAAAATTTAATTTCGCTATTTATTAAGTCTTCTGTTCTCACGTACGAAATAATTATTTTAATTTTAGCCCCTTTGTTTACTGAATTTACTATCGTTGACAAATCTACTGTAAAATGACTGTCTGCAACAAAAAAGAAGGCATTACGATCAGTAAAACTATTTTTAACACTACAAAGAGTAAAGTACTTTAAATCGCTCGTCGTAACTGAATAAATATTGACCTGCCGTCGCTTGAACACCGCTCGTTAGAAGAAACGGGCCGAGGCCGGTTGAAAGCGGATCGATTGACTGGCGCCAAACGAACTGGTTATTATCTGAATTGGTTACAGGTTCAAGTCCCTTATAAGGCATTGGCTTTTTTTTCTTACCCCGTCGGAAAGCGAAATTGTCAGACATACTGGCATCTGGCTAGTAAAGAGTTTGCCCCATTTTCGAGTCCCAAATGAGGTATTAGCTTTTTGTTTTTTCTAAGACGTTGATTCCGTTCATTCCCTTAATCCATCAGCCCTAATTTAGGGTTGCTGGATTAAGATTTCATCCGACATTTTTTTTTATTTAGTGTAGTGATGTTATTGGACTGATACAAAAGTTCAGCATTGAGTACAGGTGGGTAACTGGAGATTGTTTGACTCATTGAAGTCTCAGAGCAATGCTGTTAGACAATGATAGTAAGTATTCTTCAACCCCAATTGGTCATTCTCTGCTCCTGAAAGAAAGTTATAAAAATGCATCCTTAGTTCTCACGAAGCTCAACTACAACGATCACAGATGGATGATGTGGTGATTTGAAAGTTCCGTCCATGCTCCTTGGACAGTAAGAAGGATACACAAAATACCCATGCTCTTTTATGCGAATGGGACAACGGAGCGAAGGGTCAACACTGGATCAAAAAACAATCAACAAGTAAGAATAAAACTTTTACAGACTGCTTCGTTTGGCCACGCAGAGATGTATTGAAACAGAATATAAAAATATTATCTAGGAAAGTTGGTTGATCCAAAAACAGTCCTCTTATCTTCTTTTCATACCAAACTTGGACTTATATGTATATACACTATCTACCAACAAGTAATTGGACACCCCTGAAATCGACGATATCTGCGGTCCGGATACACGTCACGGCCGCCGCCGTTAAATATCGCGTGAGAAACAACAACGCAACCAGTCGCATGCAAGATGCCACCCAGTTCGGAGCTCTCTGATTTCGAGAAAGGTGAAATCGTCAGGTATCACAGAAATGGCCGATCCATACGTGCCATATCCAGCGAATTGAAGTACCCAAAATCGACAGTGGCCTACGTGATTGGCAAGTGGAAGATGAGAGGTGACTGTCGGAATGTGCCCCGACCCGGCAGACCCAAAAAACTGGAAGTTAGAGACCGACGGGTGCTGGCCAGAGAAATTCGGAAGAACCGCACCAAATCGATGGGCCACATCCGCGAGGAGTTTCAACAGGCATCCGGGAGTGTTCTTTTGATGAATACCATCCGTAAGGAAGCCCGTCTGCTCGGTTATCATGGACGTGCTGCCTCCACAAGCCTTTGATCACCAAGTCCAATAGCGCTGCTCGGCTAACGTGGTGCAAAGAACGTCGACAGTGGACCGCTGAACAGTGGAAACAGGTTCTCTGGAGCGAAGAATCAAGGTTCACCCTCTACCGTTGGGATGGCAGGGTCTTGGTTTGGCGTCTGCCTGGAAAACGCCTCCTGCCGGAATGTATTGTGCCAACTGTGAAGTTCGGCGGCGGTGGAATTATGCTATGGGGGTGTTTCTCCTTGTGTGGCACGAGACCCTTGGTCGCAATTTCTGGTAGACTCAACGCCGAGACCTACTGCACCATTTTGGATAACAATACGCTTCCTACGTTGTGTCAGTTTTACGGGTGGACCCATGTTACTTTCAGGATGACAATGCCACCTGTCATGTTGCGAGGTCCACCATATCTTGGTATGGTGACAATGGGGTTAATCGAATGGACTGGCCTGCGCAGAGCCCGGACCTTAACCCCATCGAGCACCTCCGGGACGAGTTGGAGCGTCGACTTAAGGGGTGCCCCTACCTTCCGAAATCGGTGAAGGAACTGACCTGTCTTCTCCAAGCCGAGTGGAAGAAAATACCGCTAGCGGTTGTACAACGCCTGGTTGAGAGTATGCCCCGGAGAGTCGCAGCTGTAATCGCAGCTCCTGGAGACCACCAACTATTGAAGGTGAATACACTTCGTTTTCCTTTGCTATCACAGGTGTCCAATTACTTGTTGGTCGATAACGTATTATGTAGCAGTTTGAGAAAGCTTTGTCAAGTGAAGGGGAATTTTTTTATGTATCTGTGTAAAAGGTTTCCGGGATTGTCAGATGCCAAATTTGAAAAAGGCATTTTTGTCGGATCAGACAAAAATGCCTTTCTAAAACTCTTTAAAAACTATGTGATCGAAACGTAAATTATTATTTTTAAACTTCTCAAAAAAATGTTATCAAAATATGCCTAGAGCCGTGAATCGCTTCGTGAAATCACGTAGTGACGTCACGGCAGGTAGTTTCATGAATTCACGTGGTGACATTGTTCTAGTGGCATAGCATGTTGTAAAAAAAGGGCTTAATGAGAGCAGAACATTGATAACCTATATATAAACTGGAAATGAATTTTAAAAAAATTACCAATTAAACGGCACTTGCTTCTAATTATGTCTGCATAAATATAAAAAAAGTATTCTCCTGTGTTTATTTGGAATGCAAGGTTATTTAAATGTGATCTTCATAATCGCCTTCACCGTCACCAGCTTCTGTTATATTTGTACAATTTTTACCACTACGATTCGTGCAAATCTCAATGCACAGGATTCCATACCGTCTGCATTTGCAGTTCCTGGAAAATGGATCAACTATGGAAGAATTAAAAGTACTGCTGATCAGTTTAAGTAAGGCTTCTGGAGCTGGTAGTAGGTCTGTTGTTATAGGGTGGAGTTTTCCACCAACAAATTTCTATCCAAAGTTTTCTGGATTAAGAATATCAATATTAAGTGTTTTCTATATTGTACATTGATAATGAACTCGAAGCAGGGGATACTGTGCTGCATTTTTAGTTGTTGGTAGACGACTAATTTGAAATTCGATTTTTGCTACACAGATTTTCTTCAAATATGTTGTATAACACAGGGAGCCTAATGAGTCTTTTTCGGGGTCCCCTCCATACACTGATACTAATACTTTCAAACCTCGGGATACATCCTCTGTAAGGATATCTTCCTGACCAAACTTGCAGCTCCATTCATATAATGATTCTTCTGTACCGATTTTACGGAAAACTGCCGTTTTACCTTTTGTGAAGAGAGAGCTTGTTGAATCACAGCCTGTCAAGGCATGCGTAAAAAGCAGAATAGCACAGATTTTTTCACCGAGATGGGACTTCATGTCAATAACAGTACGTTCTTTACCACCACTTTTGAATGACTGCATGACAGTATTTTTCTTTGCATTATGTAGAAGCATCATCATAATATCTGTGTAATCTGCCACAACCGTCAAGTCTTTCCTCTAAATGTTCTAGAGCTGTTTTGACTATCTTTGTATCAGAATCGGAATCTTCAAAGATGCCATTATGGTTAAGTTTTTGAAGTTCACTTCCTAGCGCATGTATAAAATTTTGTTTGTTCTCCGTTTGTTCTCCTTGTCCCCCAAAAATGATTCATTTTTTGTTACTATTGATGTACGTATTTTGGTCAAAACAAAGGGTTATAGAAGATTGCTTTGTGCGCCTTTCCTGTTCCATATATTTTGCTAGAGGCCGTGTACCCGTCAAACACAACTGCAACCTTGCCGCAGTGTTTTTCCATGCGGCGTTTGTAATATTGAAGGATGTCACTAAATGTTCTAGTTAAAGGCCAACTTAAATTTTGAATAAGTGATCCACCATCAAGCACATCGCATGTTTCATAGTAGTTACTGATGAGGTTATCATTATTTGGTACCATGCCATCCAAATGGCTTGCCAGAACATATTTGTCACTTTTTTTCATTCTCTCTTTCAGAGGATCAAACAAAGATGTAGACCATGAGCAAAGTTCTTATTTGAAGTTATCACTAGCATTTTCAGTGTCTGGATTAAAGGATAGACAAACTAGCATTTTGTTAGTCATCTAGCATGAATCGATATGAATTTCCTTTCCCACAATCACAGTACATTTTCTTAGTACCTTCATAGTTACAGTTTGGGCTTTTTTCTTCAACTTCACTGAGACATTTTCCATCCAGTCGTGTTTGAATTTTCCAGCCAATGTGTTCTGCTTCGTCTGCAGTCATCTTACCATCACTATCCATTTGACCATTTATTATGTTCCTTAGCTGAGGAAGGTTTGTTTCAAATGGATTGTGCAGCTTTGGAAACTGTATTGCCTTCATAGTATGTTGCAAATCTCGTGACATTCTTGCAAAAGAAAGTTCCACATGTTTCTGTTCATCAAATCGGTGGCCGCCCCGGTGGCGCCGAAGTCTAAGCGTTGGCTTATGACCATTCGTCCGAGAAGGGTACGGGTTCGAATCCCGGAGAGGCATTGATCTTGTGATTATCTTACGGCACTGGCTCTCTCTCCCTTCCCTGGAACCAGTTACCTTAAATTAGGGACGGGCGACTGCTAATTTCCCATTAAGTTGCTCACGGTGTTCGTTAAACCTTCAATCAAAAAACAAAATCGGTGACTGTCTATCAAAGTGTTTATTGCCATGGTGGCAGCACAGCGTGATGGCTGACTTAGAATCCATGAAGCCCTTTGATTACTGTCATTCCTGTAATCCCAGATCGACCTTTTGCCGACTTCATAAGTGTCTATTCAATGACCATGTACCAGCCCATCGTCTATCATATCGCCGTATCGTGAAATATCTTTCATGGAACTTTGCATCTACTTTTGGATGACTGTTTTTCAAATCTCTCATATGTCTACGCACGGGAGAGATTTTTTCAAATCTCTCCCGTGCGTAGTTATTATGCCCAGAGCTTGCAAAAATGGGCAACATATGGTAACTCGCAGTAAGAAGCATTTTCAAATTCCCTGTTCTTTCTGTCCAAATGAATATTTTTGCAATATCCATCATTTTCAAATACACTGCCAATAATTTTGCAGTCCGGCTTTGACTACTAAGTTCATTCTTCTTTTTGTTCAGGTTTTCATTAAGAGTTTTCAGGACAGGTGAGGTCATTGCAACATCAACTGTTATCGTTTTTTCAAGCACATCATCAAACAGCTGCACCAGTTTAATATCATTTTGTTGACTCATATCAGTGGTTTTCATTTTTTCATCAGTTTCATTTATCATGTTCTGGACATAATCCAAAACATTAGCAATGATCAGTGCTTGAAGTGCAGCAGATACTATCATATGTCCACGTAGTGCCCTTGAGTATGCTTTTCCTGAAAAGAGGTGTGGTACTGTGTTATCTGCATATACAAGCTGTAACACATCTTTCAGGCCAGAACCAGTCATTAATACTCCTACTGAGCCTAAGAAAGTCATTATTGTAGGGAGGCCTCCTAAACGGACGCCAATGTTAGCAAACTCGTGAGGTACAGACTTAACAACTTTTTTTTTTTTTTTTGGTTGGAGGTTTAACGACCACCGTGAGCAACTCAATGGGCTATAAGCAGTCGCCCGTCCCTAATTTAGGGTCACTGGTTCCAGGGAAGGGAGAGAGCCAGTGCCGTAAGACAAACACAACATCCATGCCTCACCGGGATTCGAACCCGGACCCCTTCGGACGAATGATCAGAGGCCAACGCCTTAGACCACTGCGCCACCGGGGCGGCCTTAACAACTTCCAGAGCTTTGATGTAAAGGCACTGATCAAAGGCTATTATAGGAACATCTATTTTTAGTCGTTTTGCTTCAGCAGAAACAAAATGCAAAGTAATATAAATACAGCTGTAGTTTTTGAGATTCATATCAATTATAGGAAGAAAGTCAACTGGTGCTGGTCCTGTGTGATTTCTAACTACAACACTTTGCACATAGCCAGACCATCCAGGACGAGGGTTTTTTAATAATCTACTTGTATTTCACAGAAGATCGATTAGGTTGTTACTGAAAGTACTAGTCACGCTTTTTTTAAAACAAATGTTTCTCAAACCTTATTTTCAGACTGCCGGAAATAGAATGGTATCTGTGCTCTAGCAACGATATCAGCGACTTTAAGCCGCTATTGTAAACGCTGAACTTTTCATTCTTCTGTGGGCAGATTTTGTTTCCGTTTTGTTGAACACATTATTATTCCCATTCCATGAAATGTATCATGTCCATCTATAGCAGCAATGTTGTGATCAATATTATCTGCTACCCACTGACAAAAACTTCCAGGTTCAATAGAAACGGTCACATTCTTGGTCATTACAGAAGATTTCACATAACGTTGAACTTCCTCATATGATACACTGAAACCAAACTTATGGAGTTTATCAACGAGTGTTCGAGAACCAAAATTACTATGCATTTAGAGAATTTTATGAATATTTTTCATTTGGAATTTTTTTCGATACGATCACTCATTCGTGAGATATTTGGAAAAAACTGTCTTTTGGCCGCCAATTTCCAATATGGCGGTCGTTGGTGCAAAGGTATGAATGTCGATTTTTACTATGTTAATCGACAGGGTATGGGAATGAATATAAACCAAAAATAGTTTTTGTTTAAATTAATTCCAGAAAAAGGCAATTTTGTTTCCTATCCCGACTGTACTAGACTGCTTATAGCCCATTGTTGCTCACGGCGGTCGTTAAACCTCCAATAAAAAATATTTTCTTTTGATATAAATTTCATTCTCTGAACTGACATTTCTTTCGCATTGTATTTTTAATTTACATATATAGGGATTATTATGGTGGATGTGAAAATGGGCTTCAGGTCGGCTGGAATAGCTCCATTCCCGTCATGCAGTTTCTTTAAACTAAAACCGCGAAAATGACTTCGAAATATTTTATTTGACAAAATACCAAAATTTACTTTTATTTTTAATATTTCATTCAAAGCTGCCGTGAAAAGTTCATGGCTATTTCTTTAACCACTTTCACATGGAGCTTCCGCAAAAAATAATTGTAAAATCTTTTCCCTGAGCTTAAAGGCCCATTAGCCGTGTGCCCCCCCCCCCCAACAAAGAGGGAAATATCAGTACGTCCTTGGTGTGTAAATTTTTGCACATAGCTAAGAAGGTTGAGACCCGCGACTGCTGCACTTATTTCTCAGTTCCAGTTCAATTTTCGCAAAATTACCCTTCATTCGTGATAACCTCCCATCCGTTTACTGCATTCCAAAGCGTTTTATCGTGACGTCACCGAATGCGTGATGTTGGCCGAATGCATCTGCCAGTAAGTTCTCATTCGATGCGTTTTCAAGGTTCCAGCGACAGTTTTAATATCCTTTGTTCGCTTTTTATCAACTCTCCAGCTGGTGTTACTGCGGGATGGACGTGAATCCGTCTTGGAATGACAGACGACCCGAGTGACTGTCTTATCTGTCACTGATTGTCTCTGCTTATCAGTGCCATGTCTGTGTTCGTAACATTTCTCCAGTTGTCACCAACGTCGAACCACGGTGTCGCTTCCCCTATGGCTACTCACCTTCAGACAGTTTTGTTATGTGAGTTTTCTCAGTTTTGCGGTTGAGTTCGTCGACAGTCTGTCCCTTTCTATTCAGACCTAGCTAATGACTTCCGCAGGCACGTCAAATCTCTTCAAACTGTACTTCTGAGACATCACGTTACTCATTTATTCCTGCTATCCAATAATCATTTATACTTTTAATTAAATAACATACTTCACATACTTTTTGTTCCATGAGTCGACATTCTGCCACTAGCGTTTGCGTGTGAGGTTATACGTAAACTGTTTGTGGTGATATCTCTTCTGCTTCCGTTATTGTGTTAAGTAAAGTTGTCGCTAGGATGAAATGAGGGGGGAGGGCTGAACAAGATTTAAGTTTTTCATTACCTCGTACTCATCCCATCCCCATCTTTCATAATGGAAAAAAAGAAATAAACTGCGGAATTTTTAAATTGAAAATTGTCACTTGTAATTTATTTAACTGCATTTAAATTTGGAATAATGAAATTAATTTTATTTCACTTTCAACCAATGTAGCCCCGAGATCTTCAGTTTTAGCCCAGGAATTTTAAAATAGCATTAATATTATTTAAACGACGATCTTTTCCGCATCTGCTGTGGGTTTTTGATATGAAGATGGCCCCCAGGTGTGTGTGTGTGCGCGTGCGTTCGCGCTTTGTTTTGATGAGAAATTCTGTGCTGCGTTGAAACACACAAGCAGTGCTGTGCTGCTGTGTTACAGTAGCCATTCTTTTGTTTAGAAAGATCTTTATTTGTAGCTACGGGCGCCGACAGGGGTGGTCACAGTGGTCATTTGACCCCCTGTAGAATTATTTTTCCCTTTATTTTATTTTATTTTATTTTATTTATTACTTTTTTTCACACTCGCAGAACTGGACCACAAGGAAATATGGAGTTTGGGGCGTTTAATTTAATATCCCAAATTTATTGACAATTTGGAATTCGAAAACGATAACGTGAAAGCTGAAAACCTAGCAAACAGTAAGGTAGTAACGCCCAAACAAGTTCCGCTCAGGGTGGTGTGTGCTGAACTTAAAAGACTTGGCGTGGCCCTGCTCGACACGGTTCATTATTTCGAAAATAATGAACCGTGTCGTCTTGTTTTATCATGTACCAATGTACATGACAAAACATGACTATTATTAACATACACTTTCTTCAAGAGCAGCATCAATTAACAACAATAATAATAGTAGTAGTAATAGTATTAATGTTTCGTTTTCAAGAATTACTGTTTCCTCTATATTATCCAAACCTTAAATAATTGTCCTTCACCCTCCCTTGAAAAATTTCCTGCAGGCGACCATGTTTGTAGCCTTCGTTAGGAGGGTTCCTGGCCATGTTGGGATACGGGGTAACGAGCTGGCAGATCTCTCTGCCAAGTCTGTTTCCTCCATGTCGCCAGCTCGGCTGCCACTGTCTTTCCGTGATTTTAGACCTTTGATCCGGACATTTCTCCTGGACGAGTGGCAGTCCCTGTGGTCTCAGCAGGGCAGCAATAAGCTGCATTCTATCAAACCACAGATCGGACTATGGAAGTCTAGTTTGCGGAAGAACCGTCGTGAGGAAGTTGTTCTTGCACGTCTCCGCATTGGGCACTGTCATTTTACTCACCGCTTTTTGCTGTGTGGCGAGAGTGTCCCGACGTGTGAGACATGCCACTGTTGTCTCACTGTCCTTCATGTTTTGTGTACTTGTGTTCGGTTTTGTGATCATCGTTTTCGTCATTTTCACTCTCATCTGTTGGACGAAGGAGCAGCTACGCTGCAAGTTATTATTGGCGAAGCCTGCGACACGATTGCAGTGTTTTCGTTTTTACGAGAGATTGACTTTTTTTACCTGATCTAGATTTTACCTTGTTCACTCTCATGTTTCATTTTTACCACATCAGCCTGTTTTTAGCCTTGTGTACGTTTTTTATTGATTATGTTTTATTTGGATGTCTTTTGTTTGGCGCTCTTTGGCCAATCATGGCCCTTGCGCCATTAACATCTATCAACCAACCAACCAACCAACCTTCGTTAGGACGAGCAACAGAGTCCGTATGCAGATCTTATCGAAGCAAACTTTTAAGTGTTTTAACCTCCACTCTTAAAGCAAGGAAGAGAACAAATAGTGGATACTAAGTGTAATCCGCATGTTGGCTGGGTGGTCTGGTTTATTGGAATACCAGACTTCAGAGACATAGTATTCTAAGTTCAGGGCAATTATGGGCAAAATAGAGACCCACAGCAAGGCAAGGAAAACTAGCCCTGTTAAACCAAATTCAGCATACAGGACCCAAGATCTATGAGCGCCGAATTGATGCCCACGTCCACCAGGCGCATACGGTGTTGCCAAATCTTAAAAAGAACCTATGGCTAAAAATGCAGTAAAAAATATATATACAAACCGCATTACACACCCGATCAGCGAGACGATCCTAAAGCATGAGGAGGCTCTTTACGGTTCTTCGTTTACATGTAATGGTCAAAATTTGTCGTTGAGTGTTTTGTCTTCCTTTATTTTTCATGATTGATCATTGGTTTAAAATAAATTATATTCTGAACTTAACGTTTTTTGTAAATAATAATATTCTGAACTTAGAAAAGTTTTATTTTTAAGTTAAATGAAAAACTTTTTTGGAAATTGCTGTACGATTATTGGGGTTACCCCCGTCCCTTCCTTCCTGAAAGGGTTTAGCGATGCCCATGATTTAAGTTAAGAAATCTAGTTACGAGCTCCCACATAATTAACAAAAACAGCGAAGCTTGGTAGCTGTAAAAAATATGCTTTACAAGAAAAAAGATAGAAAGTATGTTTCAGGTCATATTAAAAGAGTAAGGACAGCCAGTTAACAACGACCACCTGACATACCAAGCACATCGCCGCGGTGTTTGAAAACACAGAACTAAACAATCAGACTAACGAAAAGTAATGTGGAAAACACATTAATTTCCGCAATCAGCACAGGGAAATAACGTGCTGTTCAGTGAGAAAATTTTTAACGCGAAGTAACGATATTTACATAAGCAAACCGAAAGTGAAGGAAAGGTTAAATAGAGGTATACATCACACGTGACTTTTTATTTACCTTTGACTCAGTCTGTTATTGCTAAAAAAGTACAGGGTACTTCGGGAAAGCGATCTGTCGTTCAAAAAAACCTAACGGAGATGTGTGTAACATAATTTACAAATTCAAAAAGGAAGGCTATATTAGAGATATACGTCACACGTTTCCTTATGAAATTTAAATTAGATTCATACGTTAAACGACCTAAGAGATCCGTTTTGTTTTTAAATGTTAACCTCCTGTGTTTGACATACCGTTATATCAATATTTGATCTCCTTTAAAAGAAAAGCAGACGGCATTTTATGAATCTTCAGAGATATCTTTTGTATTTCATTTCTGGCGCTCCATAAATGAGTTGTTTTCGCAGAAAATGTTTTCCAAAGCCTGTATGATTCACCGCTTTACATCAATCACGGAAGAAAGATGTAGAAACCTGCGATATATGTTTTAAAGTTCTTTATTGCATTTTGCGACCAACAGTAACATTTATTGAGTTTTTACATTCCCCCGTTAATGTTCCGCGCAATTCATGTATATCAAATAACCGCGTTTCGAGAAGAGTTCCTAATTCTTTTCTCGTACTTGACATACGCGTTTGCTACCTGGTTAGCTCTTCAGCAGCATTTGGTTACGGTTTAAAAAAAAAAAATGGGGGTGGGGGGGGGGGGGGAGGAACGTCAGCAAATTTCGGCGAGAAAAGAAGTCATTCTACGAGCAATAAATAAAAATGCTAGAAGAGTTTTAAGCAGCTTTGGGGAATTAGTTCATTTAGTGTCGCTAATTGACTCAACTCGGCGAAGATCAATGGCCCTCGACTAAGCCTTGCAACTCCACGTACGAAGAATAACTTTGACTAATGGATTCTGACAAGGAGCAGATTAAACGCGCCTCCGCTAACTCTCGACTTGTAACGCGAATACTAATTTCGAGATATCTGCCTCCGCTGGAGGCCCACAAGTCGTACGACGCTTCCAAGAGGTGTGAAAATAAAAAAAAAAAAAAAAAAAAAGAAAAGAAAAGAAAGGAGAAGTGAACTCATATTTTATTGGTACGAGTAATTACTTGACTTCGTGGAGGAAAAAAATGTTTGGGAATTTCGTTTCTTGGGACAATCATGCTTTACACTAGCGAAGGCTAACTCCTCTTTGCCAGGGCACCCTAAATGAAAGAGAAATCCGTAACTGTGAAAGCTCTCTCTATCTCTCTCTCTCTCTCTCTCAGCTAAAACAAATTTAATTCGGTGACAAATTTTGTCACCGTGTAATTCTGAACTCGCAGGTATCACGCAGTTGATTAAATACACTAATTTCTTCAAGTAACACAGAAAAAAAACATTTCGTAGTAAACAAAAATGTAAACATCATTAAAGATGTAGATGGATTTCAAGGATAAAATGGTCAGGAACCTAAAAAGCAGTTTAACTTCTTTACGAATTCGGCCATTGCATTTATTCTGAATTGATACGTGTCACGCAAATGACTAAATGTACTCATTTCTTCGAATAAATAAACAGGAAAGATTACACAGAATTTTCGGGTGCAATGAGCACGTCTTTTGAATCAGTTCTGACGCTAATTAAATTTATCAAAGTTATTTAAAGTCAGTGGAACTGGTATGGAAAACAGTACTATCTAACCGAAGAAAGTTTTTCAATCGGGTTTTTAATCCGGCAGATATTGCTGTAAACAGGATGGTCAACTTACGCCCTCATGTACGTTAAGAAACATTTTAAATTATACGAGAAACATTTCGCAGCGGAGACGCTCTCTAACAAAGAAAGAAATTATCAAATCTTGACTGTTAGAGCAAGCAGAGATATCGACAAATATAAGATATGCATCTACGCCCCCGGGCAAGAAGAACGTGCATTATTTTACGAAGAAAGTATTCTCAAAGGTTTTTCGATGTGAGCGGTATAGGCCCAAGAAAGAATATTTTTCAGTCGAGTTTCCAGGAGTTCAGATTTTGATTCAAATACATCAGAAGCAGAAATTAACCTTTATAGCCTGTGGTGGCCAAACCATTCTTTACCAAATATTAGAAATTATGTGTGAAAACATCTCCCCTCAGGAGCTGTATTCGATGCAGGAAAAATTTTTCAAATCGGAACTTTAGAAGCAGAAATATCGGGGAAAGCACAATTTACCTTAACGCTTCCTAGCGGAAAGTCTATGAATTACTTGAAAATTTAGAAATTTTATGAAAAACATTTCGCACCGGAAACGCTATCCAACAAAAAAATAATTTTTCAAATCTGACTCTTAAAAGTATAGATGTATTGAGAAAAATAAGTTATATATCTACACCCCTGGTGGAGAAGCCATGCATTATTTTAAGAAGAAAATGTTCCGGAAAGGTTTATCAACGTGAGTGGCATCGGTCCACGAACGAAGTTTTTCAATCGAGAGCTCAGATTTTGTGGCAAGTACATCGGAAGCAGAAATTAACACTTACGCCCCCTGGTGGCCAAACCATTCTTCACCAAAAATTAGAAATTATGTGCAAAAGATTTTTCATCAGGAGCTGTATCCGCTGAAGAAATAAAAATTTTCAAATCATAGTTTTAGAAATATAGATATCGGAGAAAATGCGCTTTACTTTTACGCCCCTAGCGGAAAATCTATGCGTAACTTGAAAGTGTGACTATACCTAAAATACTTATCAATATTAATGGAATCGAAAGGTAAGATTTTTTTCAGTCGGATGCTTAGAAGCAAATATATGGAATAAAATGTATTTTGAATTCGTTATCTGCATTTACGCCCCCTAGCAGCGAAATTTTAAATCATACAAATAAAAAAAAACGAAGTAAAGGATCATCATTCTCATATTTCAAGCTTTGCAATGCAAAAAGAATTTTTTAAATCGGACTAACAGTTGCAGTGATATAGTGCCCAGAGTTGGAAACGGGGTCAATAATTTTGGACCCGACCCGATCCGGACCCTTACCTGACCCTGAAAAATCTGCTTTGAACTATAAATTCGAAACTTAATTTATACAAATAAACATAATATATATATACATCTCAATAACTGCTTGATATTTAATAACTGAAATCTTTTTTTAATAATAAGATTTGGTTACTTGCTAAATTTTAGTGCCATTATTTTGCGTAATCCAGAAGTAATGGCTGATTATGACCGTGACCATGGAGTATATTACAAATGGGAATCATTCTTTACGTTTACACAAATGTAGTTTTTTAAATGTATTTAGATTGTTCACTCTTTCCACGCTTTGATGGAGGTGCGAATATTTTCATATGGTCCGTTAGATTTTTGGTTCCATAATCTTTTATTACACCGACGACATCTTTCTTCGTAATTATACACTTTCCACATTTTGAACAACAGGCAAGACCAAACAACACAGAATTATTCATCGTTTCTTTAATGAGACGAAACATTTTCCAGCATTCATTCTTCCCCTTGTGGTTTTCAACAAGCACGTATATGTTGGCCTCGACGCCTTTCTCAACCTGCTTAATATTAAACCCATCCATATTAACAAATAAAAAGTTATTCGACATGACATGTCATGGGAACGGGATGTTAGCACATCAATCAAAAATCTCTGAATGCTCAATGTAAAAGATGCGATGTGAATAGTAACTCTTAGTCAGAGAGTGAATCAGCTGAGAAGCAGGCGAATGGCGTTTGGCTGTAATTTGCCCAGGACAATCGCACTGTAAAAGAACGCAAATGAAGTACCTTTTTACAATGTGGTGTCGGTGTCTGACGTAGGTCGGTGGAAATCTTCTTTGCATTAAGAAAGAGACGACAATATTTTTGCATGGCAAATCATTATTAAGTCCGTGGGCACCAGTATGGACTACATAATTCCACAACGCGCATTTTTCTTTGGAATATATTTTTTTTTCTTTTCAAAAATAAAACGAGAATAAAATGGGATCTGGAACACCTTGACCCGACCCCTTGGACCCGGAAGAAACCGTCGACCCGTTGACCCCGTGACCGGTTTCCATCTTTGATGGTATCCACACACAGAGACGGATAAACCGATAACATAAGCACGATCTTTTTTACAAAAGACGTGCTAAGAAAACACGAAAAAAATTAATATTTAACCAAAAAATTAAAAACAACGATTCGCGCGCATTTCAGGGGTAAAATGTCAGAAAACTAAAGGAGCTGAAGAGAAGCATTTACCGGTGTGTATGCGGCGTCAGCTTGTGGTATGTTTTTGTCCCCTACGCGATGTCCCACTTCGACGTCCTTTGGTGAACTTTTCGTTGTGCAAAATTGAGACAAAATGTTTTCTAATCTAGCAAACTCGCATGTGTTTGGTTGTTCTGCCGCGTACCACCTGCAAAAATTTGGTGATAAGATCTTTTAATATCTTTCAAGTACAGGAGTTGGACAAAATAATGTTAACACCTGAAAAATAGGCGATATGTTTTTTATTAATATAACAGTAGGACCACCGTTTGCCTTTAATTCAGCTTACAACCTTCTTGGAATAGATTCATACAGCTTTAGCATAGTCTAAAGTGAAATGTTTTGCTATTCGTCGATCAGAACATGAGCCAATTACTTCAAGGATATTGGACGAGGGAATGTGCTTCTTCCTCTGCTCTCCAAAATTACGCACAGTGATTTGATGATAATCAAGTCAGGTGAATAAGCTGGCAAGGGCAAATGTTGAAGTTCATCTTGGTCTCCTCAAACCAAGACTGAACTATTCTGGCTGTGTGTATGGTCACATGATCATATTGAAGAATGGGATCATTGTTGAGAAACAGTATTTGGACCGTAGGATGCGCCTGATCACGCAGAATGTCCAAGTACTCGCTGGTAGTAACTCGGCCATGTAATGATGGCTACAAGCTAATACCAAGATATTGCAGTCCAAATCACTTCAGATTCAACTCCACGTTCGACAGAGGGAGCCAGACCTTCCTAATTGTGCGCTTCGTTATGGGTTCTCCGTACATACTATACTGTGCAAATTAATTGGGACAAAGTAAAAAATCACTCTTTTTTCCAAAACTATGCCTTTATATCATTCTATGCCTTGATATACACTGATAAATACCTGCATTAGTATGAAGTATGTCCTCCTTCAGCAGAAATGACATCTTGAATTCGTTTTGGCATTCACTCCACTAATTGAGTGCACATATTTTTGACTTCATGATCGTGGAACCACACTTTTATAGAATTCGTTATCATGCGTTCGTTGGTTGTACGGTCCATTTTACCTAAACGTCTCTTCAAAATATTCCACAAGTTTTCTATGGGATTTAAGTCTGGTGAATTTCCAGGCTAATCAAGCTAATGAATTTGATTTTCCAGCATGAAATTCTTGACCAATTTCGAATTGTGACATGGGGCCAAGTCATGTTGAAATGTCCCGTGAAAAGTTTGCAAGAATGGAACGAACAGCCGCCCCGGTGGCGCAGTTGTCTAAGCGATGGCCTCTGATCATTCGTCCGAACAGGGTCCGGGTTCGAATCCCGGTGAGGCATGGATGTTGTGTTTGTCTTACGGCACTGGTTCTCTCCCTTCCCTGGAACCAGTGACCCTAAATTAGGGACGGGCGACTGCTTATAGCCCATTGAGTTGCTCACGGCGGTCGTTAAACTTTCAATCAAAAAAAAAAAAAAAAATAAATAAAAGAATGGAACAATCCTACGTTGTAATATTTCTACGTACTTGGCTGAATTCATCCTACCTTGAACAGGAACTAAGCTTCCAGTGCCATTTGGTGTGAAAAAAAACCCAAAAACATCTGTTTCAGATGGTGTGTTACAGTTTGTTTGACATGCTCAGGTCTTAAGGGTTCACAGTTGCTTCGTCTAACGACATTTTCTTGGTAACCCTGCACAAATAAACGAGCTTCATCACTGAAAAGTACCTTTTTCCAGTTGTCAGCAGTCCATGATTTATATTTTTTTGGCCCATGCTAAACGTTTTTTCTTCATTTTCGCGTTCAAATATTGTTTTTTTTTGTTGGTATTCTTGCCTTCCGGCCAACTTCCAGAAGCCTACGGCGTACAGTTGAATCACTAACATCACAACCACTAGCCAATAAATCTCTTTGAAGGTCGGTGTTTTTTGTTTTTTTTTATTCATTTTACTATGTCTGATTAGATATTTACCGGTTCGTGGAGGTGTTTTTCGTTTTCTTCCACATTTACCTCTCCTTTTTGGAAACGATGATCCAGATGCATTGTATCGCGTAAACAGTCTTGATACATTTGATTTGCCTACACCAACTGCAGAGGCGATATCTCTCACTGTCATAGAAGTATGATCCTTCAGATCAATTATTTTTGCACACTTCCTTTTGGAAATATCCATTTTTCAATACACGAAAGCAACACGTACTCACAGAGAGCAAAAAACTGACATCCACCTGTCACACACGAAAGCACACAACTGAAGCTGAAGTGCCTACTTCCTGTTTAAAACCGATCAAACCACATTCTTACAGTCACACCACCTCACAGCTGATAAAACCGGTTTACGTGGGTGTCCGACATCAATTGGCGATCACATTACAATTCTGAGAATAAAATAGCTTGTCCCAATTAATTTGTACGGTATAGTAAATCCAACCTACTATTGGGAATTGTGTAAATGTGGACTCGTCAGACCATATCACAAGTTTATAGTCATCAGCTGTCTAGGTATTATGTTCAAGACACCACCTTTTCGCATTTTAGCGTTGGGTTTGGGGATTTAAGGTTCAGCAATTGCAGCTCTTTCCTGAATATTGGCTTTGCGAAGTTCACTGCGGACGTGTTTTGTGGAAACAGTGTCTTTCATGTGGATATTGAGTTCTAGTGTCACTTTTGCTGCAGTAGTTCCCAACAAAAAACACAAGTATTGGGAAACTGCTGACCACCAGCTGCCAGTGATGGGTCACTGCTAGCTGCAATATGCTGGTAACGGCATAGTAGTGGTCCTTTGGTGGCAACGCCATCAGTTGGCAGCCATTGATGGCCGTGCAGCATAGCCGTGAATTACGGGGCTTCAAGCAAGTGCCACTAGTGGCTCGTAACTGGCAACCGAAGCAACCCTAACACGAAGTGAAAGCAATGGGACTGGGCATAAATAACACGTGCGCAGCCTCTCGGCGCACCAGTTAGTTGAGGACGACGTTATCCCTATCGTGCTATTTTAGTGGATGTTAAGAAAAAAAAAGCCATGTGTAGAAAGGCGATTTAATTACCTAATGAAATGCCACGTCGACGAAGATTACCGTCGGAAGAAAAATATATAAAAATTATTAATGAACTATAAGAAATAGTCACTTACTCTCATACATTTATAGAAATTCATTTCGTAGCAAAAATTGTTGTACTCACACAAAGAATCGAGAATACAGACATGAAACACACCTACTCCATTCCCATGAACAACAAGAAATAATTTGTGTAATCTTTCATTTTAACATACACTAAACCGCTTGAAACAAAAATCCCGGAAAAAAAAACATTAAAAAATCGTTATGTCGGAAGAAAAAAAAATAAGAATTATACGCGTACAAAATTTATCAATTATTTGGAAAAAAAAAGCAACGCTATGTGGATATAATGTACTAATCCATAGGTTGAACACACAAGAATGGAGGAATTCGCTTTTGAGTTGGTACACTCTTTGAAAATGAGTGAAGTTCCCTTAAGGTAAATAAAAACAATCGTTACGTTGAAAAAATAAATTTATGAATTATATGAAACGGACATTTATGAAAAATATCTCGCAATATTGTAAAATTAAAGAGAGAACCTTTAGTTTTACATCGCGCAGGAAGAGAGGTTCAGCTTCAAGCACAGGCTTGTGCTTGGAAAACCATAGTCTAGTTGCTAGAGCGCTCGTTTCACACGCTGACCGTCGTTGCTTCGTTTCCAGCCAAACCCACACAGATATTTTTTATTTAGGAGGTGTTGAGAATATTTCCCTAGCGCTGTGCCGTGATGCAAAAGTTTGTATAACGGTATGGGGGAGGAGTTGTGCCTTTGGGAAACTGCAGTTGTAACTTTTTTATGGCTACTACTGGGAATTTGGTGCACAAGATTCGTCAAGCCGTCAGCTACACCACGTGGTTGTCGGCTACCACTGTGGGGAAACTAGTTGATCACATTAGGCTAGCCGTCAATTACGACACTTGCTTGCTGGGGCGCTTGTGTAATAGATAACTGATTGCCCTGTTCTGGCATATGACAACTGATTGGGTGCCAACTGTTGGCCAGCTGCTGGCCTGAACTGCTGGCCCATGTAGTGGCCGCCGGGACATTTTATTGGCAGTTGGGCAGCGGCAACTTAGTGCTGGGCCATTGCTGGCTTGAGTGCTGGCCCAGCAACACTGTTTTTTGCTGGGTTGTGCTGTTTGGACACAATTCTTTTTATTTTTAGTATTCGACTATTCCACTCATTTAATCTCGGTTTTCGCTCATTATTTTTCTTCACCGATGATGTACGAGGTCATATCAGTGGAGACTGTTGCCCTTGAAACACCAAACAATGTCGTTGTTATGGTTAAAGACGCTTCTGCTAAACGGGCTCCCACGATTTGTCTTCTATGGGAATCTTAACAGAACACTCATTTTACCGACCGCTCGTACGAACCGCTGCGGAACATAATCTAACAGGACACTCATTCAGTCTAACAGGACACTCATTTTACTTACCGCTCGTACGAACCGCTGCTGAACAGTCTAACAGGACACTCATTTTATCGACCGCTCCTACGAATCGCTGCTGAACATAATCTAACAGGATACTCATTCAATCTAACAGGACACTCATTTTACTGACCGCTCGTACGAACCGCTGCTGTACAGTCTAACAGGACACTCATTTTACCGACCGCTCCTACGAATCGCTGCTGAACATAATCTAACAGGATATTCATTCAGTCTAACAGGACACTCATTTTACTTACCGCTCGTACGAACCGCTGCTGAACAGTCTAACAGGACACTCATTTTACCGACCGCTCCTACGAATCGCTGCTGAACATAATCTAACAGGATACTCATTCAATCTAACAGGACACTCATTTTACTGACCGCTCGTACGAACCGCTGCTGTACAGTCTAACAGGACACTCATTTTACTGACCGCTCCTACGAACCGCTGCTGAACATAATCTAACAGGACACTCATTCAGTCTAACAGGACACTCATTTTACCGACCGCTCCTACGAACCGCTGCTGAACATAATCTAACAGGACACTCATTCAGTCTAACAGGACACTCATTTTACTGACCGCTCGTACGAACCGCTGCTGGACAGTCTAACATGACACTCATTTTACCGACCGCTCGTACGAACCTCTACTGAATACAACTTGTACTGTACTGGCGTACAACCTAAAGAATATGTACGAAGAAAAGATACACAACAGATAATCTCCATATTTCTTTTTGTTTCGGTGTAGCCTGCATTAATAACATTTACCCCTGCAATCATGTTCACATTAGTCTAAGCGATGGCCTCGATGATTCCTTCGAAAGGGGTCCGTGTTCGAATCCCGGTGAGGCATGTATGTTGTGTTTGTCTTACAGCGCTGGCTCTTTCCCTTCCCTGGAACCAGTGACCCTAAATTAGGGACTGGCGACTGCTTATAGCCCATTGAATTGCTCAGGGTGGTTGATAAACCTTGAATAAAAAAAATCACGAACCTGGACTATTGTCTTTACTGAAGTGGTTGAGTGAATTTGTCAATCAAATAAAGTTTACATTGTTGTTTCATATGAGTTTATTCCTTTCAAAAAAATAAGTAAATAAAAGCTAACCGTCGATTCCGACGGGTTTCGTCTTGTAGAAATGAAAGTTTTCAAGCTTTCGCCCATCAACCAGATGGCTTTTTCAAGGAAGGTAGATAGCAAATTGAATAATAGAACGCTTCAACAATTTAAACGCGGAGACGTGATGATTAACGAACAGATCGCATATGTTCGTTTATAGTCAAGTCACCACGTTTGAACAGATCGCATCGTTTATCTTCTGTTTGTTTATCGTCAAGTCACCGCGTTCAAATTGTTGAAACGTTCTATTATTCAGTTTCCTGTCTACCTTCCTTGAAGAAGCCATCTGGTTGAAGTGCAAAAGCTTGGAAACTTTCATTTCTATTCTACACCAAGAAATTCGGATTACTAGTATAGTTACTATTTTTTAAGTACAGTTGGTGTATAGTTCCTTGTTATCAATTAATCTTTTTTGTTTGCATCTGATATTAATAATTAATCTTAATGATGTCATACTGACCGAGTTACGTAAAATATGTGCTGCAGAAAAACCGAAAAATTGCAGTGTTAGGTCCCGTGACATCAAAATCGAAGAACTGCAGCGCCAAGTCACGTGAAGTCATTTCCGACTGAGCCGTAGCCGCTTACATGAAATAAAGGTTGACAGATTCCCTTTTTGTGATTTTTACGAATGTTAGTTACCATTGGTATTCTATTAATCCAGTTGAGAAATGAACTCTGCGTGCATCTAAAAATGTTTGTAATTTTTTTTTTTTTTTTTTTTTACAGAATTCTGCAGAAAATGTTAAAATGTCATGCTGCTTTTTATAGATTCTTCCTTTATCACGTTAAGGTTTTTCTTATTAAGAGAATTCATTCACAGCTTGAATAATTTCAGTGAACCGCAGTTCCGATTTTTTTTACCTCTTCCAAAAACACTTCATTTTTTCGTTCTTTATCAAATGCGAACAGTGTGCCTTACAAAGAGGAGGAAGACAAGAGGAACATGTTTACAAAAAGCGCTGGCACTTCCCCATTTGTCGTGGGACGAACACGGAAAAGGACGGTCCAAAAGCTCAGTAATCAATAGTTCTCGTTCGCAGACTAAGCGAGTGACGATGTACACTAGCGAAAGGATGCATTTACGAACGGAGAAGCAGGCCTATTGTCCTGTTTACAGTGAGACAAAAACACGGTAGAATATTGGTAAATTCTTGTACAGTGTCATCCGAAGGTCACAAGACAAGACAAGTACTGTAAACCGTGTGAAGAGAATCGGTACATTTCTGCAATTTTGTATAAGGAACAACAGCTAGTACGAAATGCGCTAGCACAGTGCTTTAAAGCCTTGATATTTCTCATTCCCGTTATTTATTTATATTGTATTTTAAATGATTAATTTGTATTTAAAATGAATTAATTTAATTTGTTTTATTCTAAACAGAAAAGACACCAAGCTGCATATGCCCGTAGGAAAAATTTGGACATTTTCGGAAGAAATTAACGGAACACTTTATTTCCAAGATTTCGAGATCTGACAAACCTCTTTGTATGCCAGCACATTTAATGTTTTATTTATGGAGGACATATAATGAAAAGAGTGTTTCTAGTAAGAAATGCCTTCAACGAGCCAAAAAGAATTAGACATGATGTATTCCGCAGCCATATGTAAGCACAGACAGTTTACAGCTTACATAATTAACAAAAAAATGCAAAACCTTGTGACTGACACCTTACGACGTTTGAAAAAACAGTACTGAAAAAATATATATGGTAGTCAGAGTGGCGTATTTAGTGGGAGAACGATCAAACCCCTTTCCTAAAAGGATGTTTTTAGAATTTCATTCCGAGCTGGATAAATTTTTAATAAAAGGAAAAATTCATTTCGCAAATAGAAATTCTATTTTGTGCTGTAGATTTCAAATATTCATATTGACTACATAGCTCTCACAGCATAATAAGCAAATAGAATATTTTGTTATGTTTTATTACGTTATGAAAAATAGGTTTTCGTTTTAAGTGAAAATGTGATAACTGATGGTAGACTGTTGTTATTAAAATGTTGGGATATCTTTGAATAGTACAACTATTGTAAAAATCCTAAAAATCAGAGAATATAGATAATTTCGCAGGAATATAAAACTATTAACTATATATATACACTATACTGACAAAAGCCACCGGACACCTGGGAGAGAAATACAACATATCATTTATTGACACATTAGTACGGTGTCGGTCCACCTTTGGCCTTAATGCATGCACTAACCTTTCGAGACATGCTTTCGACAAGGTTTTGGAACACAGCGATAGGTATGCGCTTCCATTCAGTGTTGTTCAGTAGTAGGCCTTGGTTCCAAACTTATGCGGCACTCTAATTCATCCCATAGGTGCTCTATGGAATTAAAAACAGGACTCTGTACTGGCCAGTCCACACACGATTCAGAAACCACGTTGTAACAGTCCTTGCTTTATGGCTCGGTGCATTATCCTGCTGGTACCAACAAGTCTTGGTTCCATAGTATTGCCACCGAGTTGGTAAGGCATAATTGTCCAGAATAGCGAGGTAGATGTGCTGGTTAACAGGTTTGTCCACGATAACCAATGGGCTGGGACCATACCACGAAAAACACCTCTAGACGAGTGCACTGCCAGCTCTAAACTTGACCGTAGGAACAGTACATTGTTGTAAACAGCGTTCCCCTGTCTGACGCCATACCCACACACGGCCATCAGACTGATGGATCGTGTATCTGGATTCATCAGTCCATAGGACCAGTTTCCATTGATTTATGGTCCATGATAAATGTTCATTACACCATGCTAAACGACAAGTAGCATTTCGAGTGGAGATGAAAGACAATTTTGAGCAGCTGCACGACCACGGTAACCCATAGAATGAAGTTTTCTGCGAATGGTACGTGTACACACCAAGGTTCCAGCATTTTTACTCACATGTACACTGAGGTCTTGCGCAGTACTCAGTCGATTAGCTGTAATGACTCTCCTGAGGCTTCAACGTCCTATATCATTGATTTTCTTTGGTCTACCAGTACGTTTTTCTGCTTCAGGCACGCCATGTGTCTTCCACTTATTCAGTACGTCCAAAACAGTTGACTTGGGTATGTTTGAAAGCCTCTTGGTTTCTCTCGTGGGAAACCCACTAACATAACACCCAAAACTATTTCCATTCTCAAAGTCAGTTCTCTCCCGCCGCGACATTTTCACTCAACCTCACAGTGCGATATGATCGCGGTCAGCTGCAGGCTTGGTTTTATACCGTTTGCAGCTGTACCGTGCATCTTAACAAAGCAGCGGACTCGTTCATTTGCTTTTAAAGGGTGTCCTGTGACTTTTGTCAATATAGTGTATATGTTAACGGCATACATATCTCGATAATGCAGCAATGCACAACAGAAAAGGAATGGCATCGCTACATGAGGAAGAAGCATGCGCAAGACAGCATATTAGTTCATCAGTGATGTAGGAAGTGACGAGGATGTTGAAGGGCTAAAAGGAAGTGTAATTGCTCCGAACAGTGATACCGCTCGCACAACGAGCCGTCATGCTGTTTACAAGGCTATGATTGGACATTTGGGGCCATAAGTGCCACTGCTCCACTCGGGAGCGTCGGAGTACCTGGAGGGTTCTAGGAGGGGTTGCCAGCTTGCAATTGATCTTTGCCTGGCATTCCAGACATGCTCTACCGGGTTTACTTTCGCAGATCTCGCATCTCCCCCTCCCAATCTTGTGAATATCATCACTGTCCGGGTATTCGTCTACAAGACGATCCTTATGGGGACGGGTAATCGATCTTTAAAAAGGAACTGGGGGCCAACAGGTCCCCTGAAAATCCGCACTTAAAGAGTTAGGGTGTGATCACTGTAGCGTGCAGAAGTCAGGGTGCTTCTTGGAATCACGTGCAACAGCATGCGTCTATCCAGCATGACGCCAGCTCAAACCCGTTCTCCACGACCTCAGTGGTAAATTTCCCTAGTGGTCGAGGGGAACATTCATCGCCCCGCCTCTTTCAAAATGTACACACGTCTTTATGCTGTACAGTGGCTCGTCACTTAAGAAAACACAGGCCCATTGATCAGACTTCCAGGGGTTATGTTGTCGGGCCCAATTTAGACGGACCCTTATGTGCGATGCTGCGATGGGTATATATGTTACCGCTAAAGCTCGAAAGCCGTTAATGTGCACATTACCTAGCTAATCTGCAGATTAACTGATTTGCTCCGTTAACGTGCGGAATCAAGAGTTTTCCGCATTTTACCTAGGTAATGTGCACATTAACGGCTTCCGTGTCGTTAAAGTTCAAAAGTTTGTTTCTCTCATTTCCTTTCCCTACACCCTCCCCTCTCTCTTCACTTTTAGTTTGGTTTCGCCTGTTAAAGAGAAAGGGTATGGTAAGAATGTATTGTGCAACATCTGTAAAAAATATGGATCAGAAAATACAGCGTGATGAAGCCAAGAAAGGTTTAGAAAAGCAAGCAAAGAAAATGTTAGCAGTTTCTAATGCAAAGCACCCAAATGTCGATGAAGGTGTCACTGTGAGAATTAAAGTACCCGAAGTACACAGAGCAGAAACTGATGCCCGCTCGATTTTAGCTGTGGTTCTTAGTAAAACAGAGGATGGCTTTTATAAACTTGGTACTAAAACGGGTATTTTAAAACAATTGTATGCAAAATCTGAATTCAGTGTTTGCAAAGAGAGATTTTTAACGAAAGAAGATGCCCCTGCTGTAGAAATATCTTTAGAAAACGTGACTGCAAATCTAAATGTACCACAAATAGGTGTGCTTGTCGCAAAAACCAATTGCTATGTAATTCAAAGTGTCACCAATCTTTAGATTGCACTAATAAGTAAGCATAATTTTATCATATGTTTTGCAAATTCATTTCCTTAATTATAATAATATTTTAAACCGTTTGATTCTTTCTATTATAGTTTTTTAATTGATTGATGATTGATTCTATCAACTAATTTGTTGATTGTTTGATTACCTAGGTTATTTGAGCAATGAAACAATTTTCGGCCCTTTAACGGATCATCCTAGTTAATCTGCACATTACCTAGATAATCTGTGGAATAACTGATTTCTGCACTTTAGCGGTAACATATAGACCACTGGTCTTCTTGCATACAGACTTCTCTCGTTGAGTCTTCTGTAACCTGCTTGCATTGATATCGCGGTTACCGAGGCGGGAGAGAGCTCCTGCAAGAGTTGCCTGACTGTGGGTATACTCTGTCAGTCAGGCAACCCTTGCAGGAGCTCTCTTCTGCCACTCTTCATGCGTCGAGTTGTTTGAGAAAAAATCCAGTCGCCCTGGCTCCTGCATGTGGGCGCCTTGTTTCGGCCTTCTGCTTATGGATCAAGTCTTCTGGAATTGTATCCAGAGATTGTAAACCATTTTGTCTCCGCATAATCAGCAATCTTTTTACCTCAGCTTGCGATTGCCCTGCTTTTAATCTTCTGGTCGCTCTCTACCGTAAAGAGCGACCAGAAGATTAAAAGCAGGTTAATCTTCTGGTCGCTCTCTACCTAAGCGACGGCGCGGAGCTATTCTTCCACTAACAGTCAAACTAAAGCTTCAATTGCCACACCCGCTCAGGATATTTATCAAGGTCACGTGCTTACCAACTCGATGATGTACGGACGCCATTTGCATATTTTCATAGGAGCTAAAAGAATGTCGCTCGGTTACGTCCGCTTAACGATTTCCCTAACACATTTCTTTGAAAAATCTTTACTATCGGTTGTCTCGTTTTGGACATATTATCGAATATGCCCGAAATGTCACGTTAATTTGGACACCAGTTTATACAATAGTGTGCGGAATTATGTATCCCCCCCCCCCCCGAAATCAGATTATATATACGAGCCTGATGTATGTATATGTATCCCTGCCCGTGTAACATCGGCTTCTACTTCTATGTACTGCTTCTATCTACTCCGTAGAATGTGAAGACGGGATGATATGATAGAAAAACATGACGAACTTCAACAGCTTCTTAAACTTTCTATGTAGATATCTGGCCGTCTTAACACGATCTTATTGGATTCAAACAATACAATTGACAGCTTAAATAATTTAATGTGATGAAGCTTAATATTAATATACAGTAAACATTAGACCTTTCAGGCCCGTAACGAACCCCTCTTCAGGTGTCAGTAGCAAATTGGAACTGAATAGGATATTTAAATACAATAATGAGAAGTGATTTCATGATAGCGTCACATGCGTGTGAAGGAAATCATACCTCATGAAAGATTTGATAGCATCGATATATGTAGTACATTTCAACGAATATATTTAATATTATATATGAAGGAAAAATTAGTATACACTGAAGAGCAATTGAATTAGAGACAGCTGGCGTTATGCAAATATAGCGCTGTGTGGGGCCCTGTAATCGGAAACGACATGACGTATAGCCTGCCGACAATACAAGGAGTGATGCGACGGGAATCAGTAAGAGTCGGACGCCGTATTGGTAAGACGAAGGATCTAAGCGCATTTGATCATGGAAAAATTGTCGGGGCCCGACGAATGGGTCACTCGGAAGTCGCCCAGGCCCTGGGATTTTCACGAACTACTGTGTCACGGGTGCACCGTGTGTATATCGAATCTGGTAAAACCATCCCTGCAAGGGTCAACTGCCGTGGAAAACAGGGTGTGGATGAGCGAGGTCATTGTCGGCTAACTCGCATTGTAACAACGGATAGACGGGCCACACTTAACGCTGGTGCACAAAAATGTGTAAGCAGCCACACCATCCAGAACCATCTCCTCACTATGGGGTACAGAAGCCATCGTCCCACGAGAGTACCGCTGCTGACCGCACATCACAGGGTTCAAAGATTAGCATGGGCGCGAGAACATCGCCACTGGACCCTAGGCATATGGGAAAATGTTGCCTGAACTGATGAGTCGAGATTCACGTTGGTACATGCGGATGGCAGGATAGGAATACGGCGCAAACCACATGAAGCGATGGATCCTTCTTGCCACATGAAGCGATGGATCCTTCTTGCCACATGAAGCGATGGATCCTTCTTGCCACATGAAGCGATGGATCCTTCTTGTACTCTTCAAGCTTGTGGAGGTGGCATCCTCGTCTGGGGACTGCTTACGTGGACTGAAATGGGACCCTTGGTACGTGTGCCATCGTCGCACACAGGTCAATGTTACCGGGATATCCTGAACGACCATTTGCTCCCGTTTGTGCGTCTTCAACATCCCACTGGGGACCTCATCCTGCAACAAGACAATGCATCGTGCCATCGCTCCCGAATTTTATCCGAATGGTTGGATTAACACTCCGCCGACGTGACCTCGATTCTTTGGCCAACTAGGTCACCTGACCTCAATTCCATCGAGCACATCTGGGATGCCATCGAGAGAAATGTTCGAGGCTCTGACCCCCTCCATCAAATCTTCGTGAACTGTGGGTGCTTTTTCAGGGGTCGTGGATCCGTATGGGGTCCCAACGCTGGAAAGGTGGTACTACACGTTACTAGACAGGTATCTCTAATTCAATTGCTCTTCAGTGTAAAACTCTGTGTTAAATCATATTAAGAACCGTTTTCCAAGGCAAAGGGATGTGACAAGGAATGTCATCATTGCAACTTACTTCACCATATTTGTGAATAAAACAGTCTTTCTATTAGGACTATTGATGCTTTTCAGTAAGGTGTGGCGAGAATGTTGGCTTCGTTCCAACATGGGTAATGAGATCCGTTGTGTGATAACCGTGATAAGGAAGTATTTGGTAAGTCTGTCCTTATGTTATATTGATTCTCATTTAAACGGGGTTTTAAGGAGCGAAGTGTAGATCCAACATAAATTCGATCTTCATCTTGAATGTCTATAGTCTTCAATGGAATGATGTAAACTCCATATCGATTGTCTAAAGGAACGATGTCTCTATCATTTTTTACTGCTGATAGTACATTATGTGTCAGTATACCAAAAGTTACACACTATGTTCTAACGATGGTAAACATTTTTGAGGATATCAATAATGTTGGGAATGTATGGTAGTGATCCCACAAATTTAATTCCCTACGATCTGTTATTAATGTAGTATCTGACGTGCAATAGATTTTCCTTACGACAGAATTCACAATGTCATCAGAGTAGCCATGATGAGATGCAGACATTTTTATTTTGGCTATTTCTTGATTCCGTAATGTTACTGTCAATGAGTGGCTATGCCCTCGTCGTACTTGGAATTGGATGTCTGCCTTAAACTTCGCAAAAGGCGAGACATCCTTTCATTTGTCCAAAGTACTACACTGGAATGACTTAGCCATATCTGGAGAGCTGATCGACGAATTCTGAAGCAAGTGCTGTTAACATCAAATAGAAGGCATCGCTCTTTTCACGTTTAAAAGTGAGTCACGGAAAAATGATCATTGACCTCCATGGGAATCGAACCCAGGGTCTTCCAGTTACGCGCCGGATATGCTTCCACTGCACCACAGCGGCCTCGAATTCCTCCGGACTCACAATGAGAATTTTTTCGTGACTCACTAATAAACGTGGAAAGAGCGATGACTTCTGTTTGATGTTCCTAGTCCACGTCAAATGTCTGTATTAATTATTCATTCGCCTTCTAATTATTTGTTCAGCTGCTGCTTACTGTCTTTGGTGAATCCCCATCATTGTGCGGGGTTCCAAGAAGAAATCTGCCAATTGGCTTAGCAGTTAGCGTATGTGAGTCTGGAGGAATTCGAGGGTGCAGTGGAAGCATATCCGGCGCGTAACAGGAAGACCTGGGTTCGATTCTTGGTGGTGGCCAATGATAATTTTTTCGTGACTCACTTATAAACGTGGAAAGAGAGATGATCTCTGTTTGATGTTCCTAGTCCACGTCAAATGTCTGTATTAATTATTAAAAGCTGTTAAACAAAATAGATAAGACAAGACCGAGGGGAAAGACCCAAAACTAGGTGGATAGATGTGGTGGTAACGAATCTAAGAAAGCCTGAGAAGACAAATGATTGAGAATGATGGAGATATTTGGTGATGTCAGCGATGGGCATAACTAGCCCGTTGAGCTGCTACTAATGACGATTTAAAAAGGAAGATAACAGTTATCTGAGTCCGGTTAGCAAGAAATAACGGGTACAGTGGCTTCATACATGTTTTAACCACTTTTTTACTAACGAAATACATGTTTTCCTACACTATTTCTGAAATTTGCAACACATGAAGGACTTGTAGTATTAGCTTGAAACTTACAGAATATGGTTGAGACATGTAAATGATTAAAACATCCGTGAAAATGGGATGCGGTTTTGGAGCAGCGCCCTCTGAACGATCCGTTTTTGGGTATGAAGAGCTGGCTAAAACGAAATGTGGCGAAAAGTGAAGAGCCAACATTGAGTCGAAAGGGTATTTCTTGGGTCACTCTATGCCCGTCACCGAAGAAGGTCGCATTATGAACAACTGATGGACTTTGAGGGAGGAACGATTGTTGGGATGAGAGAAGAAGGATTTTCCAACATCGAAATTGCCACTCATACGGGTCGAAATGCCAGAACAGTGATACGAGCGTAGCTTCAGTAGACAGATGAGACTCGAATCCCCAGAAATCCAGGAAGCGGACCGCAAAATCGCACGACTGCATGGTATGACAGCCACCTTTACCGCATGGCAGTGACCAATCGCACGACTGCATGGAATGACAGCCACCTCTACCGCATGGCAGTGACCAATCGCACGACTGCATGGAATGACAGCCATCTCTACCGCATGGATGGCAGTGACCAATCGCACGACTGCATGGAATGACAGCCACCTCTACCGCATGGCAGTGACCAATCGCACGACTGCATGGAATGACAGCCACCTTTACCGCATGGATGGCAGTGACCAATCGCACGATGGCATGGAATGAGAGTCACCTCTACCGCATGGCAGTGACCAATCGCACGACTGCATGGAATGACAGCCATCTCTACCGCATGGATGGCAGTGACCAATGGCACGTCTGCATGGAATGACAGCCACCTCTACCGCATGGCAGTGACCAATCGCACGACTGCATGGAATGACAGCCACCTCTACCGCATGGCAGTGACCAATGGCACAGCAGCATCCACGGTGTTAGGCAGCAGTGGAGCAATGTCACAGGTCAGGCTTTTTCCTCCAGCACAGTTCGATGTCGTCTGCTTAACAGAGGAGTGGTCGCTAGCATCCCGTTGCTGCGCATTCTTTTGACCCACAACCACAGACGCCTCAGACTCCTTTGGGGGGGCATTAAACATAGACATTGGCCAGCTGATTTGCAACAGGTCGTGTTTTATGGTGCGTCTGGATTCAGCTTGATGCACAATGATAGTCATGATAACCATATACGTGTTCGAAGACATCCCGGTGAACGACACCTTGCAGCGTCATACCGTTCCAACGCCAAGCTTCATGGTTGGGGACGTCCCTGGGTTCAGTAAGCGGTCTCGCCTGATAAGAAATGAGGAAACCTCAGCAGCCAGCAATATATTAGGGATGTTTTAGAGACCCTTACTTCAGAGATGTCCTGGCGCTGTATTCGAACAGTACAATGCTCGGCCACATGTGACCCGGAATGTCCAAGATCTGTTCCATGCACAGCAGATTTCGCTTCTTCCATGGTATGCCTGTTCGGCGAACATGTCTGGTACGTCGTAGCTAAGGGACTAGGTCGTCAAGCATCTCAGCGAGTCACCACAAATGAACACTTGTCTCGCATAGAAGCATCCTATCAGGCCCTTCTCCAGGGTAATATCAAAAACCTCTTTCATTCAAAGCCACACGGTGTAGAGGCTGTTACTGTTGCCCGAGATGGCTCCACACTTCGAGCAACAGTGACTTGAGTTTTGAAGCGAAAAAATCTTTTATGGCTCTACAAATGTAATCTGCTATCTCCTATAACACGACGAATCTGTGATATAAATTTCATGCGAATAGCGCAATTCTTTTTTGGTGTTGCGATTTTCACAAACAGAAGTAATATATTTAAGAAATGGTAACAAACCCCTAGGTCCTAACTGGTACAGTAATGTTGGGTAAGGGCATAAGTTATTGCGGTTTAGATTTGCCTGGAGTGGAATCTTTGTATTAGGCTCCTGAAGCATAGTGCTGATGGCAGTACCATGGAATTAGCCGGCTCGAGCTTCGTTGCAATAAAAACAGCAGATTGGCAATTTCAACTCATTTACTGCGCGTCATTTCAGGTGTTAAAATGAGTTTCGATCAGGTGACCCTCTTGTAAGTATATTCGTCACTGTTTGCTCGTTTGCATTTTGTTGGCTTACGGCAGTGGTTCCCAAAGTGTGTGCCGCGCGGCGCCCTGGAGAGCCGCTGCTTCCTCACAGGGGCGCCGCAAAATATTACAAAATTTTCATAATTTTATTTCCATTTTCAATTCAGTGTGATAGGACGCGACATCTAGCGGACCTGGTGCAAACCAGTAACTCACTTAGTGATAACTGTTTGCAGAAGCCTCCACAAACTAGATGGCGCTCTACAATAATGTTACAAGCGTGAGGTTTCCCCCGCACGGGTGTGTTCCGCGCTCGCGCTACCGGAAGTAACCTGAGCTTTTGCATTAGCTACCGTGCTTCTGATAAACATTCCTTCCTCGTTCTCCGAGCGTCTAGAAAGGAGATTCTCAGTCCAGATTATTTGAGAAGGTCACCAGATCCTTTAAATATGCTCATCCGTTGTCCTTTGGGACTCATTTGGAGGTTAACAGTCTGTTATGTTGATACGCTGCCGCTGAGTTTTGGCGTTTATAAGCTACCGGCGTATCAACTGAATATTGTTGTGATTAAGTGAAATGAAGTTTCAAAAGTTTTTCTTATCGTGTGTATTTTTAAAAATGGATCGGTTTTTACTAAACAGTAAAAACCAATCCATTTACTTAGTTTTTTATCACATCGGTCGCTGTGATAAAAACTAAGTATCGCGCGAAAATCAATGTGGAGAAGAAAATGATGGTGGCTGGGTCCAGTTTGATTCCAAGATTTGAGAAAATGTGCGGTGATCAACAGGACTTCGACTAGCTCAGTCATTTGGATCCCACTTATTATAATTAATGATAATATAGAAGTTTTCGTACGGAATGGTCATAATGGTTTCCAAAGAGCTGTCCACGTACGATAAGTTAAAACTACATTTTCAAATTCAAAACCAATTTGAAAATGCGATTTTAACTTATCGTTCGTAGACAGCTATTTGGAAACCATTATTATTATAATTAGTTGAATTTTTTTCAATTACTTTTTTGTTATCTTCAATACGTGTTTTATTTATTTTTACCTAAGTGTACTTGTTAGAATTGTATACTTGTTAGTATTTGACATAGGCAAAGTGTACTTGTTAGAATTTGCCATAAAACGCATTGGAAAAATCTGGATTCAGCAAGGGCGCCGAGAATCAAAAAAGTTTGGGAACCACTGGCTTACGATAAAGGGATGTTACCTTCGTTAAGGAGAAAATAGATCGTGTGAGGGTACAATAGCTTCGTAGGCTGAGCACAAAGCTAGTCATAGAAAGGCTTCAAATGGGAAAATAAGTTTTTTAGATGTGTTCGGGTTCGAATTCCGGTGAGGCATGGTTGTTGTGGTTGCTTATGGCACTGGCTCTCTTCGTTCCCTGGAACTAGCAGCCCTAAATTAGGGACGGGCGACTGCGTATCATCCATAGAGTTCCTCACTGAAATCGTTAAACCCGCAATCAAAAAATTAATTAATACGACTATCACAAAAATAATTATTATTGTAAATTAACAATAGTTAGACGATAATAATTGTTTTTTCATGATACAAAAATTGTTACCAGTTACTCTGTCAGCATGATAAATAAATCATTTATTTTACTTTTTTAAAAGTGTTGTCATAAGAATTTTACACGCAATGAGCAATTATTTGTTGATGATTAAAACTACTTTTTTCTGCACCTGTTCATCAGAAAACTGAAGGACAAATATCGCACAAAAAAAAAAAAAAAAAAAAAAAAAAGAAAGAAATTGTTAATTTACAAGAAGAGTGTGAAATAGGGCTGATTCCAGAAATATCCTTAAAAATTTTATAAAATGTCAGATATAAATGTCTGTATGAAAATTAAGAGAATAGCAAGCACTTCGAACTTCTTTATCTCAGATTTTAAAAATGTTCTCTAACTTCACAGTTTTGCAAGAGGTTCGTGAGAAATCCGAGTTCTTACGTTTAAGACAGCAGCAATCACACCGAGTAGTGTAGGAAATATAAATTCGAAATTATAGGTTTTCGAAGTTATCCTGCTTTTGCGTAGTGTTTTAATATAATAACAAATTGTCTTTATATGTTCATAGCCAGACGATTATCATTTGGATAACTGTAAGTAGGCGATTTGTACAGGAATATTAGAAAAAACATAGTTTTCTTTCGTTTCAAATCATTCTATTTTATATTTTTAAGCAGACAATTTTATTTCATTTTGGTCTCATCGGGTCTCAATTTCGAAGCCCATTCTCTCTTTCATTTCGTCCAACTACTTAGCTTTCTCTCGTTTTCTGCTCTTTACGTTTCTTTGAAACGCTTTTTTCAGTGATTGTTTCTATTTGGCGCAGGGGGTCTTAGTGTTCCTTCCCCCTCTTATCTATCTACCTCTTTATTCTTTTTGCGTGCTTATCAGATTTCTTGCTTTCAAGTCTATTAATGTCTTTGCATTCTCACCGTCCCTTCCGCTTACCCGTCTCTTTTACTCTCTGTCTCCTATCTTTCTCTTCCCCAGCCTTTTCTCCTTTAGTTGCACGTTTTTTATTTCCTTTCCAAGAAGTGCACGTATCCTTTGTAATAGCAACCATCGTGCCACCTGATGCTAAAATTTTTCAAGAGTTGCGTAACTCTTAGAAAAGAATGAATGAAAGAAATTCCCGCTCTATTTGGTAAAAGACTTGATGGTATCCATCACAGCACTACTCCGGAAGAAGCCGTACAAAGATGAAGTGTGCGTGTGTGTGTGTGCGTGGGCTCAGTATTGATCACGAGAAGTGAGGGAGATAGAAAGTTCCTATAATGGCTTCAGCTACAGGATGGATTCTATCTCATGACTCTCTTGTGCTTCTGACCGGATCCATCCCACATAATGGGCAAGAGTACAGAAGAAACACCCTGACTTGTACCAAAGAAATGTGAATGACCATATTCAGTTTACGAACGCGGACGATCCAGGAAACATCATTAATGCAGCAAACTTATATCCGTAAGTTCTGATACGTTAGTTTCTTAATAAACAGAAAAATCTTATGGAATTCGATACAAAAAATATGTAACTCAATGCGAGTTAAAAATAACATCAATGAAATATGTCATGCTGGCTGAAGTTTGTTAGAAGGCAAACCTAATACAAATGGGCATTTTAGTACCATGATAGAGAGATAAGTAAAAAGTGATTAAAAAAATAAAATCTACATAATTGGAACTTTCATCTAAACGCAGACAAAAGGTTTATTTCGCTAGCATGGATCAGCTTTCGAAGCTAAGTAATTTTGGAAGTAATTGTCGAAAGAAATACAATTTAAAAAAATAATAGTACCTAGAGAACTATTTTTCCAAAACGTTAGGTGAATTACAAATATTTTTAAATAGTTCAAAGGGGTATCTTGGAAAGCCAAAGAGAAATAATTTTTGCTTTA
Source organism: Macrothele yani (assembly GCA_039090855.1). NCBI lineage: Eukaryota > Metazoa > Arthropoda > Arachnida > Araneae > Macrothelidae > Macrothele > Macrothele yani. The sequence goes on from CM077025.1 coordinate 111,727,450, forward strand.
TTGAATCAAATCAAAGTACCTTTTGATTAAACAGTTCGAAGAGGAATAATTTTTGAATTCTTCGTTAAAAAACAATTTTTGTGTGAACAGTTCAAAGAGAAGCACTTCAATAACTCAAAGATACGTAATGAAAATTTAAAGGCATATATCTACATACCGGAAAGAGAGATAATGCAAATATTTCTTAAACTTAATACCCTATAATATTTCTCTTACACTTAAATACGATATTATCTTACTGTTCAACGAGAAAATATGGTAAATATGTTTCTCCAAACAAGTAGTTGAAGTATAAATATTCTTTTTAATTAAACATTCAACTACATTTAAAAAAAATACAAATATTTTTTTCCGTTTTAAACTCAAAGCAAAATACCTTTTGAGTAAATGGTTCAAAGAGGAACAATTTTTGATATATTCTTTCAAAGCAAAGCTCTGAGTAAATAGTTCAAAGAGAAACACTTCAATAGCTCAAAGATAAATGTTACAAAGGTCAAGACAAATATCACCTGAAGTCAAAGGAAAATAATGCAAATTTCATGATACATTATATATGCAATTTTCATGATACATCATGATACATAATAGTTCAATGAGAAGCAAAGAAAAATAATTTCGAACCCTAGTTTAAACCAAAGCAAAGCTTTTGAAATATTATTTGAACAAATTTCGTGAAAGACGAATTTTCTTGAAAAATATATTGTCACAAAAATATATTTCATAATGCCTAAAAAATGGAAGTATGCTTTAATGACAGTTTAGAATGAAATGTTTTTGAAGTACAAAATAAACATTCTTTTTCATAAAATTTCAGAAAAGGTTTTTGAAACGCTAGTGCAAGAAAAACTAAATTTTAAGTATTAGTTCAAAGAGAGATCTCTGAGGCAACAATTAAAAATAATCTAAAATCGAATTTATAAAATAATTCTTAAAAATAAGCTCTGATATTTTATTCCAAAAGCTGCTATTGACTATTAATTGTTTCAAGTTGAATTAGATTTTAAAATAGCAATTCAAAGACAAATAATTTTGTGTCGCATTTATCTTGTGAGAGTTTGTTATAGTCTTTCAAGTTGACAGTGAATTGTCTTCGGGATCTCAGCGCTAAAAATTTTGTGTTTTAAACTAAAGCACGTTGGCCATGACAATGCTCCTTGATAAGAATTTCTGACGAGTTTGTATTAAGCCACTGTTCAGTGAAAATAATTCTATTAGCGTATACGAAACGATTTTGAAAATTATTATGTTCTGCATTCGTAGGTGTCGAGAACGAGTAAGTATGAAGACGTTTTACTTATCTTTCGCCTTATTAAACCAGTTGCTTTGAATCGAAATCGTGAAATCAGTAGATTCAAATGTGGAAATTGCGTGTGTGGAGATGTGTTAATTTTAGATCACCTTCAGAAAAGTTAGAGAATTTCAGCGATAATTCTCGAATATTTATCTTCATCGTTTATTATTAAACTACAGTCAAGTTTTTTGAAAATACAGTTATTCACATCAATTTATGTCGTGCATTCAATTTTTTAAATTCTTTTTTCCTAAAAAATCATTAAGATTTTCAGTTGTAAAATTTTTTCATGCACAGTCCTGCAATGAAATTGTTCTGAATTTTGCTCACTGATTCCAAAACTTTCGTTACTTTTGTTATATCGCATACAGGTTTTCCGAAATCGGCTTATTTTTTGTTTATTTTATGTTTTTGTTCTCATTTCTTAATTTGACGCTTATTGCGCTTTATTTTATTTTTTGCTTTGCAGTGTGTCTCCTCAGCAGATAGGGATGGCCATCCTTATATTTCTAACGTGAAACGTTTACTTTGTTCTTTTTTCTTCTTCTTTTTTTCTTTTTTTGTGCACGAGACTGTTTTTCTTCCTTTTTTTTTTTTTTTTTTTTTTTTCCGACCGATTCAGCTGAATTTGCAGACATTTTGTGATCCGGAGTAACAAATCAGTTGATGTTGCTGTTAGGTCAGTTTTCCCGTTGGAATCCACCGGCTTTGCTACTGTGCCGCCAAAACTTTCGTTTTCTTCTTCGATAGCATATTGAACATAATTGCAGGGTTGTTTGGAACCAATGGACTGGGAACAAACCAGGGACGCCGCTAGATAGCAACTCGATATACGAAGCACTGAAAGGAAGAATTTTTAATACTTTTTACTACCGGGTATGAAAGAAATCGCCCCCCCCCCCCGCTCTTGCACGCACACACTTGGATCTGACAAGTTTTGCCACTGATGAAAGACCAACAAGATAACATGACAATGATTAGTGGTTTAACATACACAGTCGAGTCGTACTGTTGTGACCACCTCATCCACCTCATACTTTTGACGTCAACAGCGCGTAGACAATAAAAGAACGCACGTGTCGTGAGCTGGCTTGGAGGGTTTATAAGGTGAGCTGTAGGCATTCTGAAAACATACGAGTCGTTGCTGTCTTGGATGAAAGGAGCGATTTATCAGATTTACAAAAAAAGATGATTATCATCTTTCGGGTCAAGGGTGGCAGTATTTCTGAAACAGCGTAGTTTGTGAACTGTTAGCGTGCTGCTGTGTTTAAAGTGTATCGTGATTGGAGAAATGGCCCTATTGCGAATAAGCGACGTGGATACTGCGGAGCACCACGAGCCATCGATGTAAGAGGTGGACGTCGGTTGCGAAGGTGCGTGAGGGCCGATCGACACACTACAGTGGAGCAACTCACTGGCCGAATAAACCAGGGGGCTACCGGAAGTGTGTCTAAAACAACAGTTCAGCGAAACCTGCTGCATATGGGGCTCCGATGCAGACAGATGGTCACTGCACCTATGCTAACAAAGGTGCATCGGCAGAAAAGGCTTACGTTTGCACGGTAGTATCGGAATTGTACCTCCGCTGATTGTCAAAGAATTGCCTTCTTCGATGAGTCACGTTTTCTGCTTCATCGAACGGATGGACGTTGGAGTATAAGGCGAGAAACGTCGGAGAACAAACACTCTTCAACCCTTGCTGGAAGAACACAAGCAGGTGAGGGCAGCGTTATGGTCTGGGAAATGTTTTCGTGGCATTCTCTGGGTCCACTCGTATCTCTGGAAGGTACTATGGACCGAATTCGCTATGAATCCACCCTTGCAGACCGCGTACACCCATACATACTGATTGTCTTCCCTGGGGCGGATGGGATTTTGCAGCACGACAATGCGGTGTGACACACAGCTGGAAATGTCCGTGAGTGGTTGGAAGAGCACGGTGAAGATTTCAAAGTACTTCCCTGGTACCCTGATTCCCTAGACTTATACTCAATTTATCATCTATGGGACCACCTCGATCGTACTGTTCGCTCTATGGATCCTCCAACACGCACCCTCCAGCAGCTGTCAGATGCACTGCAGTCAGCATGACTCCACATACCTGTGAACACCTTTCAGCGCCGTACTGAGTCACTCCCAGCCCGTCTAGCTGCTGCTGTCCGCGCTGCACACGGCGTTGCTCTGGATATTAGCTGGTGGTCACAGTAATGCGACTCGACCGTGTATTTGTGACATACATTTTAGCTATCATTTAGCTATTTTTATATTTGATGTTTTCGGTTCTGTTAAAAACCGTGGTACCCTATACACTGTATTTGTTTTGTTTTTTATTTATACTTAGTTTGGAATTTACACAAACTTCGTGCTTCTGGTATAACATACTTTGCAATTCACTTTTGCTCACTGCCGACAGGACTGAATCATCAGCATAGAGAAATGTGCAAACCTGGATATTACTGACACATAAATCAGCATTGTCTATTTTGGCATCACGCATCCATAAATATATTAAACAGCCATACAGACATTACACAACTTTCTCTGACTCCTGCATTAATAGAACCATTTTGATAAAACACCATTCACTCCTACACTTTCTTTACTGACAGCATACATAACTTTGACAATACTAAGCAAATTCCCCTTACTCTATTTGAAAATGAAAATATTGTATACATACTCACACATATTGTTTTATTTCTCACTGTAACACAATAGCAAAAAACATTTAATCAGAAAGCATCATTTTATTTATATATTTGCAAATGCCCCTTCAGAATTGCAAAATATAATCCAGGAACTTGCTGACCAGAGTAAAGAAGTGGGATTAAAAATCAACTTTCAGAAGAAAAAACTGGCGTACAATGATTTTACAAGAAATGGAGATTTATCAATTGATGGGGAAATGCTGGAGATAACTGATAATCACATTTACCTTGGACAGCAGATATCAAGCGAGGGTTGCATAGATGAAGAAATTAATCGACGAATAAAACTTGGTTGGAGTGCTTTTGGAAGAAACCATAAAATTTTCAAGAGCAATATGCCATTATGTCTCAAAAGTGTTTAATCAATGCATCCCTCCAGTACTTGAGTACGAAACAGAGACGTGGATCTTAACAAAAAAAGACATAGAAAGACTGCAGGCAACTGAAAAAAGAAACCGGCAGAGATGCCTCCTTGGTGTAACCAGGAAAGATAAGAAGAGCAGTTCGTGGATAAGGAAAATGATAAGAGTGGAAGACATCATGAGCAGAGTAAAATCCCTGAAATGGCAGGGGGCTGGACATATTACCAGGACGAACCACCGATGGACAACCGAATTTTACACTGGATTCCAAAGGACAAAAAAGTCCCAGAGGAAGACTACATGGGAAATGGGTGGATGAAATTCGAAAACATGCGGAAATGAAATGTAGGAGTCCGACTCAAGGCAGACTGTTGTGGAAAAAGCTGGGGCAGACCTTCTTCCATCAGTGGATTGATAATGGTTATTGATTTTATGTATATATATATATATATAGGACTCAGTTTTCCTCCCGAATAGCGGACAAATGTTGAAATCCTAGAGTTTCCGCCATTCAGATATTTGAGCATTGAATTTTTGGTTTTTTTGACTAGTACGACAATGCCGCTCTTTTCTATTACTCACGAGGAATGGCTCTGAAAAAATCTTCTTCACAGAAAAGCTGTGTGCATACTTCCGAACCTACGCCGCAGAAAAGCTATGTGCTTTCTTCCGAACCCGACGACAGAGGTTTGAATTAAAAATCTCGTTTCAAAGAGAGACGCATGTGCGTTAGAGAACTGTCACTTGTTGAGGTGATTTGCTAAAATATAGCAAACGCGCTTGGTTTGAAGAACGGAGAAAGGTCAATGACCCTTTTAACGCTGATCTTCTCACGCTGGCATGCAAGCGTGTATCGCGACCTTTAAGCCACAACGGTTAATGTAATCAAAATGGCCTGTTAGGGATTAATGGAGTGCCGCATTCTTTGCTTCAGCTAAATATCAAATGTCTATGCCATTCCTAAATGGATACACTGGGGAAAGAATCTAAAAATTCCATTTCTGTCCCACCGATCGGTTGCGTCGATGGATTTTCCCACTAGCTTAGGCACGTTTAGGAAAACGCTCTGAAATTGGGCTAGTGAAATGCGGGCGATCTCTTGCCGTATGTTAGCTTTCACCGCTTCCAAGGTTAGAGGGTTATTGCGGTAGACTTTCCCTTTTAGTGAGCCGTACAGGTAAGTCACACGGTGCTAAGTCGGGAGAGTAAGGTGGCCATAAATCCTTTGCTGATTATCCATTGCTGAATGAAATCCCTGTGGATTCGGGCGAGTAAACAAATAGAGGTATGGCAAGTCGCTCCATCTTGCTGGAAGAAGGCATAAGTGAGTTCATGTGGAGCCAAATGGCTTACAAACTTTTCTCGGATTCGTAGATAAACGTCTGCATTCACATTCTCTTCAAAAAAATGGGTCCGATGATTCATTGGCCTGACATTCCACACCATAGACTTTTAAGTCATAGAGTGGTGTCTGTTGGAACACCGTGGGTTTTCGGCATCACAGTGTCATGTGCTCCACGAACGGACATACCCCAAGAGGTGAAACCTAGGTCCGTCTATTGAAATGAAGAGAAATGTCCTATAAAGCTGCTTTACCGTCTAATACATGATTTAGATTATTTCAATACAAATAAAAGATGAATATTATGTACACTAAAACACAAGTTAAAAACATTAGTACTTTCGAGCTCACGTTGAGCTCGTTTTCAGATGTGTGAAATGCTGCGTTAAACTAGGAGTAATAGTATATATGTGGGAGGTATTTTTTTTGAGCATGATCAGTGAGAAAGGTGTTACATTATTCCCTGCAAGTGGTCGTGAGAGGTTCCAAGTTTTTACACAATATAGAGAGAACTGCTGTAATGATTACATTACTATAGCGGTTCCGTCACCATGGTGTGAATGGACGTTTCCTTTCAATCTCAGCAATTGCTGATTGTAATGATTTGCAATAACAGTTTGACTCTGTTCCAATAGTTCATAATAGAGCACACCCTTCATAGTTCATAATAGAGCACACCCTTCATATCCCACCAGCCTCCCAACACAACTTTCTTGGAGTTAATATTGCGTTTCGGTGTCGAAGTCGTTGCTTCACCCGGGTCTACCTAGTGTAGTTTTCGTTTTTGATTGTCGTACCATATCCACTTTTCATCACCCGTGACGATTATCTACAGCAAAAACTTTGTGTTGTTTATTCAACAGATTCGAACACTTCATGTCACGTTCATTCTTGTTCTTCTGACTCAGGAAAAGTGACAGCCATTTTCCTTCCTTCTGAATCTTTCCCATTGCGCGTAAACGATTGACAATGGTTTGTTGAGTTACCCCCAGTTGTTCAGCTAGTTCTTTTTTCCATTTGAAAAGAATCTTCATCCAGTAATGCTTGCAATTCCTCATGTGCAACTTTCTGCGGGACGCCGCTACGTTCTCGATCGCGGACACCAAAATCACCTACTTTAAACAGTCTAAACCAAAACTCACTCGTGCTTTTCGATAAAAATATTGTCCCTTAGAACAGAACACATGCTTTTGCAGCACTTTTTCCTTGATGAAATTCGTAAGGAATGCAGTGTCGAATAAATGCAGTATCGCTTGCCATCTTTTACCTACCGATGTGCAAGTGTGTTTGACTGTTGGGCAAACTTCTGTGTCACATTTTATACTCTGGACCAGTTACGGTCACATGACAACAACGCTGGGGAATATCAGATATGTAAATTAGCCGTATACGTCACACAAAAAGCGCTTTAAAACTTATTTGTACACCTAATATTTCCTGTTTAAATATTGGAATTAAAACATTTTTCTTTTATTTTAACATTTTTTACAACTTTCCTTAACTTTAATTTCCCATTGTAAGAAACCAGCAATAGTCATGAATCCTTCACTGAAACTGTTTTACATTTTTGGAACGAAGTTTCTAAGTCTTTTTGTGCTCCTTTGATGTAATAAACCGACGTCTCTTTGTTGCAGTCGTTTAGGTAGATCCATGATTCATCAATAGTCACAACAAATTTCTATCTATCTGCCGCTGAGCGATTTTCGTAAAGCAGTCTACATCGTATCCTGCGCTCAGCCACGTATCTAGGCACAACATGGTGAACATTATGTTGACTCAAATCTTTATTACCTTGTTTGCATTTGATACATAGATTTTTCGCGACTTAGCTATTGCTCTTTGAGTTGGTGGATTTTCTTTTAAGACCAGAGACCTTACTTTTGAAATAGTCGTAAAAGTACGTACCTTCTTTGGATATTCGTTTGGTGTTTTTTTCCTGTTAAAAGCAGTGTTTGATGATTTTCCCTCTATTATTAATAATATTTCTTATTTTACATTTAGAAATACTAATTCCATGATTTTGGCAGCGTTTTTTAATCACAGAATACGAATATTTCTCTTCGTACAGAGCAAAAACATAACCTTCTATACACAGCTTGTTTACCTGCGCCATTTTCTTAGCAGAGGATATTTAACTGCAGCAGGTGTTTATTTTGTGTTCATCAAACACTGTTGCCAGTTTCAATCCTTTGAACTGCTTTTATTTTATGTAATTTCTTATCCAAAAGCTTTAAAAATATGTGAACGTCCTCTGTGATTAGCTGAGCAATTACATTTTAAACATAGTTAATGGGAGTTTTAAACTCCATAGACATCATACTCATTTAGGTCAGCTTCAAAAATCATATTTCTAAAATAACCTTCTTAATAGAAATCATGATAAAAAAAAGTGGATGCGATTAGGTATGAGCTTGTGTGAAACACAGGTGGAAATTATAATTCTTTCGTTGATAGAAAGCAGAATTCCATGGGCGCTTTCAATGGCGTGATCGGTGCAGCCATGTCTTGATGATTGCTCTACACTAAAAATATTCCTGAAATTCACCAGCTATTTTCCCTGATTTCTTTCATGAATTAACAAAGCATACACTATATTGACGAGTCACTGGACACCCCTTCAAAAGCAAATGAACGGATCCGCTGCGTTGTTAGGATGCGCTGTACAGCTGCAAACGGTATAAAAACAAGCCTGCAGCTGATTGCGATCATATCGCACTGTGAGGTTGAGTGAAAATGTCGCGGCGGGTGAGAACTGACTTTAAGAAGGGAAAGATTTTTAGGTGTTATATTAGTGGGTTATCCATAAGAGAAATCGAGAAGCGTTTAAACAAACCCAAGTCAACTGCTTTGGATGTACTGAATAAGTGGAAGACACGTGGCGTGCCTGAAGCAGCAAAACGTACCGACACATCAAAGAAAATTAGTGATAGAGGACGTCGAAGCCTCACGAGAGTCGTTACAGCTGATCGACGGAGTACTGCACAAGACCTCAGGGTACAGGTGAGTAAAAATGCTGGAACCTCGGTATATACACGTACCATTCGCAGAGAACTTCATTCTATGGGTTTCCGTGGTCGTGCGGCTGCTCATAAGCCTTTCATCTCCACTTGGAATGTTACTCGTCGTTTAGCTTGGTATAAAGAACATTTATCGTGGAACGTAGATCAATGAAAACGGGTCCTATGGACTGATGAATCTAGATACGCGATCCATCATTCTGATGGCCGTGTGTGGGAATGGCAGCAGCAGGGGGAACGCTATTTACCACAGTGTACTCTTCCTACGGTCAAGTTTGGAGCTGGCAGTGTACTCGTGTGGGGGTGTTTTTCGTGGTATGGTCCGGTCAATTGGGTATCGTGGACAAACCTGTTAACCAGCACGTCTACCTCGATATTCTGGACAATTATGCGCTACAAACTCTGTGGCAATATTATGAAACCGAGCCTTGTTGGTACCAGCAGGATAATGCACCGAGCCATAAAGAAAGTACTGTTACGGCGTGATTTGACGCAACTTCCGTATCGTGTGTGGACTGGCCAGCACAGAGCCCTGATCTTAATCCCATAGAGCACCATAGGGGTTAATTAGAGCGCCGTATAAGAAGTTTGGGACCAAGGCCTGCTACTAAGCAAGAGTTAGCGGCAGCATTATGTACTGAATGAAAGCGCATACCTATCGCTGTGTTCCAAAAACTTGTCAAAAGTATGTCTCGAAGGGTCAGTGCATGCATTAAGGGTAAAGGTCTGCCGGCACCGTACTAATGTATGCCAATAAATGCTATTGAGTTTCTTTTCTAGGTGTCCAGTGACGTTTGTCAATATAGAGTATTTCTGACACAATGTTGTTCGTGAAATAGCGGGACAACCCTGAATTTCATGGGTTTTTTTATACGTGAATTGACAGAAATACTTCTATTAATCTGTCCCTGGTAAATAACGTAAAATTCTGAATTTTCAGAAAACCTTCCGCAGTTCCTCTCTTACATAAATAAAAAAACTCTATTCTCACTTATTCCACATGCATTTAACGGAAACGTTCCGATAATAGGTGTGGTTCGCTGAAATAATTAAGGTTTGAGTAACTATTAAATTTTAATCGTCAGTCGGAGGACCTGGCTTTGAAGTTCTGTAGCGAAATCGAATATAGTAGATAGCATATTGCATGATATTTAGGTTATTGTAGCAACTGATAACCCCCACCCCGGCAGTTAGATCACCAGCTGTTGCATATTTTGTTACCGTAATAAATCGTGAATTTAAAATACCGCTCTACACTGAAGAGCAATTGAATTATAGATACCTGTCTAGTAACGTGTAGCACCACCTTTCGCCCTGATGACGTCGGTGATTCGTCTCAGTCTGGACTCGACAAGACACCGGAAGCGTTGGGAAACCATACGGATCCACGACCCCTGAACAAGCTCCCATACTTCACGAAGATTTGATGGAGGGTCGAACATCTCTCTCGATGGCATCCCAGATGTGCTCGATGGGATTGAGGTCAGGTGACCAAGTTGGCCAAGGAAGCTGGGTCACGTCGGTGGAGTGTTCATCCAACCATTCGGATACAATTCGGGAGCGATGACACGGGGCATTGTCTTGTTGCATGATGAGGTACCCAGTGGGGTGTTCAAAACTCACAAACGGGAGCAAATGGTCGTCCAGGATATCCCGGTAACGTTGACCTATGAGGGACGCTGTCACACGTACCAGGGGTCCCATTTCAGTCCACGTAAACAGTCCCCAGACGAGAATGCTAGCACCACCAGCTTGAAGAGTACCCTGGTGGCAAGAAGGATCCATCACTTCATGTGGTTTGAGCCGTACTCATATCCTGCCATCAGCATGTACCAACGTGAATCTCGACTCATCAGTCCAGGCAACATTTTTCCACATGTCTAGGGTTCAGTGGCGATGTTCTCGCGCCCATGCTAATCTTTGCACCCTGTGATGTGCGGTCAGCAGCGGTACCCTCGTGGGACGATGACTTCTGTACCCCATAGCGAGGAGATGGTTCTGGATGGTGTGGCTGCTTACACGTTTTTGTGCACCAACGTTAAATTGCCGAGTAATTTCTTGTACTGTTGCCCGTCTATCCGCTGTTACAATGCGAGCTAGCCGACGATGATCCCGCTCATCCACACGCTGTTGTCCACGGCAGTTGGCCCTTGCAGGAATGGTTTTACCGGATTCGATGTACTCACGGTGCACTCGTGACACAGTGGCTCGGGAAAATTCCAGTGCCTGCACGACTTCCGAGATGGAGTGACCCATTCGTCGGGCCCCGACAATTTGCCCACGACCAAATGCGCTTAGATCCTTCGTCTTACCCATACTGCGCCCGACTCTTACTGATTCCAGTCGCATCACTCCTTATATTGTCGGATCGCTGCATACGTCATGTCGTTTCCGTTTACAGGGCCGTCCAGAGCGCCACATTTGCATAACGCCAGCTGTCTCTAATTCAATTGCTCTTCAGTGTAGTGATTGTATGATGGCTGTGCATTAGTCTGTGGCACCTTAATACAAAACCTATTATAGCTATCAAGAGTAAATTTTATATTTAGGAGTTTTCTAGAATACTATGAAGCAGTATAATTCATTTTTTCTTAAACATACACTCACGGACAATGAAATTTCTGCACCAAGAAAGGAGCATCGGATTAAACTGAAATTTTATGGGCGTAATGATACAGATGAAGGATACACATGATGGCAAAAATAGAGCTGCAGAACACTTACAGAGTGATCTGTGGCACGCAGTCCGGTCATCTTTAATAGCGCGTAGCACCGACTCGTGGTGCGATACATGCTGCAATATGGTCCGGCATAAAGGCTAACAGACGCCTGATTTTGTCCTGCTGCAGACTGGCTCACACATGTTGGACGGTGTGCTCCAACTCCCTGACAGTGCTGCACGGCGGTAGCTGGCGTTTGAAATGGTCTCACACATGCTCGATAGGGGGCATGTCCGGACAGCGGGCACGCCATGGAAGTGTCTGGACATGACGTAAGCAGTCTTAAGCAACCCGAGCCGTGTGCGGGTGGGCATTTTCTTGCTGGAGAATCTGGCCAGGAATGGGAAACACATGGGGCCGTTGATCTCATCCACATTTTAGTTTTTAAGAGATATCGAAATTGGTATAACATTAAGATTCGGTATGCTAAAAGAGATTATCATCTGAACAGTTTTGCTTCTCCTACAGACAGTAGGAAGACTTTGCGGTCTATAAATGATCTCTTGGCCAGATCCAAATCTGTTGCTGAATCTGTACCGGTTCATCATAGTGGTGATGTGGTTTCAGACCCGCAGAGGGTTGCTAATTTGTTCAACAATTCCCTTGTGTAGTTGCCGGTAAAGCTTGTTTGGGGTTTAAATCCAGCAGTTGGTGGTTTCCGTGATTATCTTCCGGATCGTGGCGCTTCATCATATTATTTCACTTCTGTCGCAGGTGATCTTGTTCAGGTTTTAAATGGATTAAATCCTTCGGGGGAGGGGGCTGGTCCGAATGGTGTTCACCCTAAGGTGGTAAAATCTGTCTCTTCGCCGCTTAATTCTTCCGTTAACTCACATTTTTGATAATACTGTCTTAACTCGGATTGTTCCACCACCTTTGATTCTTAGCCGTATTACTGTAATTCATAAAAATTGTTCAAAAACAGATATGGCAAACTGTTGGCCGATTACAAATTTTTCGACATTTTCAAAGATTTGGGAGAAACTAATACTAAACGGATTGAATTCATTCTTGGATAGAAACGGGATTTTATGTCCCAACCAGCACGTATTTCCTAAAGGCTTCTCGACAGAGACTGCTGTTTTTGATGATTTGAAATATCGGCATGCTAGTTTGGATTCTGGGGGCTCTGTTGTCGGACTTTTCTTTGATTTTTCAAGAGCATTTAATACTGTCTGTCACGGTGTCCTATTGATTAAGCTAGAGTGGATCTGGATAAGGGGTGCTGTGTTCAGGGTTTTTCGGAATTACTTGATGGGTAGAATACAGTACGTTCACATCAACGGATATTGCTCTGAAATAAGACCCGTTTCATTTGGAGTCCCTCGGGGCTCGGTATTGGGTCCTGTTTTGTTCCTTACCTATATAAACGATATATTTCAGGTCCTGTCTAGAGCTTATATGGTATTGTTTGCTGTTGATGTTAGTCTTTTTTTTAGGGGAGACTCTTTGGATGAATTGATTCCTCGCGTAAATCTTGAAATTTTTAAGTTTGTTCGCTTGTTTGCGGATAATTATCTTACATTAAATATTATCTTACATTAAATGTACTGTTTTCCTGTACTAGGCACGGTCATGGTGAATTGAGTCCGGTTTATTTGTACGATATGACATTGGAATATCGGCCCTCAATAAGGTTCTTGGGAGTTGTTTTGCATGAATCTCTGAGGTGGGATGGCCAGGTGGCGTCTTGCCTTAGATCAAGGGTTGGCATGATTGCGAGAGTTTCAGGATTCCTACCAGTTAGAGTTCTATTGATTTTGAACTATTCATTTGTATATCCTGTGCTGTCGTACTGCATCTTGATCTGGGGTGTAAATAGAAAACGAAACCTCACTCGTCTGCCTGTTTTGCAAAAAAGGTATGTGCGATTGTTAAACTCTTCGCTTCATTCAGAGGTTCTTTTTCGTTATTACCGCATATTTTAGCTTAGACAGTATATTGACTGTAAAACAAAATATAGATTAATGCTAATGATTCATGAACGTATTAATTCAGGAAGATAGTCAGGTCTCATAGTGTTGTCGAGAACAAATCATTCATATAATACTCGACGCGGGACGGAATTCACTGTCCCTTGGGCGCGTACGGCATGATGTTTAATAACATCGGTGTATTGGGCCTGCGAGAATGGAATGCATTGCCATTGGTCATTAGATCTGAGACTCGATACCCTGTTTTCAGAGACTTGATATCTGAGACTCGATACCCTGTTTCAGAGACTCAATACCATGTTTTCAGAGACCGATATCTGAGACTCGATACCCTGCTTTCAGGGACTCGATATCTGAGACTCGATACCCTGTTTTCAGAAACTCGATATCTGAGACTTAATACCCTGCTTTCAGTGACTCGATATCTGAAACTCGATACACTGTTTTCAGAGACTCAATACCCTGTTTTCAGAGACTCGATACCCTGTTTTCAAAGACTCGATACCCGGCTTTCAGAGACTCGATACCCTGTTTTCAGAGACTCGATACCCTGTTTTCAAAGGCTTGATATTGAGACTCGATACCCTGTTTTCAGAGACTCGATACCCTGTTTTCAAAGGCTTGATATTGAGACTCGATACCCTGTTTTCAGAGACTCGATACCCTGTTTTCAAAGGCTTGATATTGAGACTCGATACCCTGTTTTCACTGTTAAGGAGATTTTTGATTGAAAATTGTACATAACAAGGGGTCGGTTGCGGGAGTGAAAGATATTTCTATTGTTTTAGGCTTCCTCGATGTCATTCAGTGTATACTATAATATCATATTCGTTGTCTTGACTGGACTAAAATTAACTTTTTCTTTTTTGAAAATTTTAGAGGGGATCACGGGCTTGTCAAGCTAAAATTTTAGCCCTTTTCCCTGGCCCCTTGCTGTACTTTTTAAATTGATATTGAAGGTGTTTTAGTTATATTGACATCATTTGAGTGTGTATTATTTTTGCATTATTTATTGTAGAGCGTTCATCCTTGTTACATGGTGATTGTATGGTTAAAAATTGACGAATTGTCTTACTTATGTTGGTTAACTGGTGTACTATATATTCTTTTATAATTAATCTTAGATTATGTGATATATTGTTCGTTCTTTTCGGTATTGTATTGTGATTTTGTACAGCAAAAGAGTTATAATAAATAAATAAAATAAAATGCCGCTCACCCGTCGATGATTCACGTACCACTACTAGAGTTCCTCAGACTAAAATGCCTGCAGTGGGGAAGGTGTGGCGTCCGATAGGGAGGTTGAGATTGTGTGTCCTGTAGTATCGTGCTGCGACAGCTAACTCCAGCAAACGAGAAAATTATCATTTACTGGTGGTGTTGAGCTAATACGAGTTTCCACAGGAGACCTAGGTATTAGTCAAGAATCGGCGTAAAATATACGATGCCCCAAGTAAAGCTGTCTTCTGCAGTTTTGTAGGTGGTATATCAGAAAGCTGTAATTATTCAAAATGATTGAAAAAAATGTTTGACATTGTTCCATGTTCCCCGATGACAATGCGGACTGCCGTTGTGTGTTTAGTCCATAATCGGGCAACTTTTATGGCCAGGTCTCTATATTTAGTCATTTTTTCCAGTTCTTTAAATGGACTCTGACATCTCCAGGAATCGCTATATTAATTATCCAGACTTTCCGATTTTCTATGATTGTTATGTCTGGTGTGCTATTCTAGGTGCCGATCGGTTTGAATTCAAAAAATCCCACAGGAGCTCGACTTAATCATTTTCTACGAATTTTTCAGCCTGATGTTCCCATGAGTTTTTCGATGCTGGCAGATTGTGCTTTCTGCATAATGACCAGTGAATCAATTTTGCAACCCTGTCATGTCCAGCTTTGTAATCTTTCTGTGCAATTTTGTTACATTCACATATGAGAGACAGTTTCATATTTTTCTTGACAAGACGACACTTTGGATTATAACTAACTTTCTGCATTTTAGCCTTCATAACATTTGTTTACAATTCCTGTTCTTGTGCAGCAAAAATCAGACCTTCTGTTTCTTTCTTGGTGGAACCCAATTTCAGCCATACCAGCCATACCATACAAAAATCAGACCTTCTGTTTCTTTTTTGATGGAACCCAATTTCAGCCACATAAAGTCAAGTTTTTGTCACTTTTTCCTTCAATATTCTTTAGAAATTGTAAATGCAGAGGCTTGCTCTTCCAGCCATTTAATCTGCTTTCAAACTGCCTTATCTTGTATTTAGCCTTGCTTTCTGTTATTATTAATTTATTTTCATTATTCAGTGCCCGAAGTAGCTTTTCTCTGCTTCTGTTGACGTAATTATTCAGGCTTCATTTTTTCTTCCTCTACTACCTGTTGTACTTGTAGTAGTCCTCTGCCTCCAATTTTCCGAGGTAAATATTATTAGATTTAGACAAACTAAATCTCGAAGAAACGACGTAAAAGAAGACCTTATCTCTAAGAAACTACCCTGACACGGACGAAATGTGATGTAGCTATGAAAGACCATCAGCGCAAGTTAAAATATGACCTCAAGGTAGAAATAAAAGCTGAGGTGCAAATGTGTTAGTGAGGGGTTCTGGTATCTAAAGGTAACAGCCGATCGTGTTACACATCATTTTAAAACTCCCGTTAATAGCAGGTAATTCCTTTTTCTTGGAGGTTCGAAAAGAAGCCAAGTTTCACTACGAAACATTCTTTATCACTGTCGATATGTACACTGAAGAGCAATTGAATTAGAGACAGCTGGCGTTATGCAAATGTGGCGCTGTGAGCGGCCTTGTAAACGGAAACGACATGACGTATGCAGCGATCCGACAATATAAGGCGTGATGCGACGGGAATCAGTAACAGTCGGACGCAGTATGGGTAAGACGAAGGATCTAAGCGCATTTGATCGTGGCCAAATTGTCGTGATCTGACGAATGGGTCACTCTATCTCGGAAGTCATGCAGGCACTGGTATTTTCACGAGCCACTGTGTCACGGGTGCACCGTGAGTAAATCGAATCGGGTAAAACCATCTCTGCAAGGGCCAACTGCCGTGGACAACAGCGTGTGGATGCGCGGGGTCATCGTCGGCTAGCTCGCATTGTAACAGCGAATAGCCGGCCAAAAAATCACTCGGCAATTTAACGCTGGTGCACAAAAACGTGTAAGCAGCCACACAACCCAGAACCATCTCCTCGATATGGGGTACAGAAACCATCGTCTCACGAGGGTACCGCTGCTGACCGCACATCACAAGGTGCAAAGATTAGCATGGGCGCGGGAACATCGCCACTGGACCCTAGACATGTGGGAAAATGTTGCCTGGACTGATGAGTCGAGATTCACGTTGGTACAGGTGGTTGGCAGGATACGTGTACGGGACAAACCACATGAAGCGATGGATCCTTCTTACCAGCAGGGTACTCTTCAAGCTGGTGGGGGTAGCATTCTTGTCTGGGGACTGTTTACGTGGACTGCAATGGGACCACTGGTACGTGTGACATCGTCCCTCACAGGTCAACATTACCGGGATATCTTGGACGACCATTTGCTCCCGTTCGTGCGTCTTGAACATCCCACTGGGGGCCTCATCCTGCAACAAGACAATGCACCGTGTCATCGCTCCCGAATTGTATCCGAATGGTTGGATGAACACTCCACCGACGTGACCTCGCTTCCTTGGCCAGCTAAGTCACCTGACCTCAATCCCATCGAGCAAATTTGGAATGCCATCGAGAGAGATGTCTGAGGCTCTGAACACCCTATATCAAATCTTCATGAACTGTGGGAGCTTGTTCAGGGGCCGTGGATTCGTATGGCTTCCCAATGCTTCCGGTGTCTTGTCGAGTTCATGCCGTGACGAAACGCCGCCGTCATCAGGGCGAAAGGTGGTGCTACACGTTACTAGACAGGTATCTATAATTCAATTGCTCTTCAGTGTATATGCATAGCAACAATATGCATTTTTGTAATAGCTTTTATCTCATTTAGCATCAGTTCTCGGAATCTACGCAGATTGCAATAATATATTGTTACGTTTATGTAAAACGTGATGAATAATGTTCGGTGATAGTTTTGTAAAATATGTTGAGTTACGATGAAATTATCTATTGTTGCCTAACTTCAGGGGACAGAATGCGGTACGATTAGATTTTAACGATGGTTTTGACTATGACGCACCGTTGCCCATTTGCATTACATCGAAGCCTTTTACTTGGGATTTACCGTATTTTTCCATGTATAAGGTACCCCATGTACAAGACGACCCATGCTTTTTCGAACCGAAAATTAAGAAATCAAAATTTTTTTTACAAAAAAAAGGATACATTTGGTATTTTTTAGAAATTAGGTAATATCACAGACAAAGTCTGTGGTAATATATAAGAAAAAAAGAAGTTTGGAAATGTATAATATTTAGCAAATAAGGTTATATTTTAAAGTTACAAACTATGAAATTATGCATCACTTTTTTCAACCTCAACTGCATCCATGCTGTCGTCTGTGTCACTGTCTATGTATATTAGATCATCCTCAGTTCCATCCATTGCATTGCTGATTATACATTTCTTGAAGGACTTCACAACCACCTCTTGCTGGAGTACATTTCATGAGTTTAGGACCCAGTTGCAGACCTCAGTAATGATTGGTCTTTTCACTCTCCCTGCCGGTGTCAAGTTATTATTACCTGCTTCTTGTATCCATTTATTCCATTCTTCTTTTATCAGGGCTTTGAAAGGCTTGTTGATGGAAACATCTACAGGCTGTAGCTGACCTGTAAGTCCACCAGGAATAACTGCTAGCTGTGCTCGCAAATCCGCTGCAATCCTTTTTGTTTTTTCTGTTAAATGTGCTCGGAATTGATCAAACATGAGCGGAAATGACTTCTTCGAGAGTCTTCCAGGTCTAATGGACCAAATCTTTGCAAACCAAATAGCCATAATCTCTTCATTCATCCAGTCCTTCTCATGAACTTGAACAATAAAAGATGCGTTTTCTTTTTAAAAATCAGCATATGAGGTAGCTTGCTACCATCTGCACAGCAAGCAAGGACAGCAGTACAGTGTGTCTTTTCATGGCCACTTGTTTTGATAGCCAGTGGTTTGACTCCTTTCATATCAACAATTCTGTTGGAAGGCACATCAAAATTGCGAGGCACCTCATCCATGTTTGCAATCTGACTCTGTTCAAAAGCATATTTTTTCTGAAGTTTTGTGACAAAGGAGTGAAACTGTAGGATTTTATCCTCCTAAGCTGGTGGCATCTTTGGGCTAACTTGGTTCGTGTTCTCTCATGGCCAATGTTTCTCTCCTCATGAAGTTGAGGCACCATTTTCGCTTTCCTGTGAAATCAACAATGTTTTATTTCCTTTGGAAACCTTTTTGCCTCATATCGAATAAGCTTGGTTGACACACATATCCCACTCTGGCGCTGCTCCATAATCCAAGTCTTCAGTCTCTGCTCCAAGTTTGGCCATTTCGCTGGTTTTCCTCCTTAAGGCCCTCTTTTTGTTTGGCATCTTGAAGAGTTGTTATTCCTGTTTTCTCCACTGCCTGATCACACACTCAGTAGGAAGAGGTCTAAACTGTCTCTCTGCAGCTTTTTTACCATGTTCCTTTGCGTAACTGATGACTTTCAGCTTGAATTTTGCAGAATATGACAATTGTTTTTTATTTTCGGACAATTCCATGAGGCTAATGCTATTGCATTAAATTTTTCATCTACACACGCACTGTTCAGGAAGTACGGACTGATCCAGCGCAATGACGTCAAAACGCTACGCCCACCAACAGAATTCCTGACGTACGGATGCTTTTTTTTTTTTTTTTTTTTTTGGTTGGAGGTTTAACGACCACCGTGAGCAACTCAATGGGCTATAAGCAGTCGCCCGTCCCTAATTTAGGGTCACTGGCTCCAGGGAAGGGACAGAGCCAGTGCCGTAAGACAAACACAACATCCATGCCTGACCGGGATTCGAACCCGGACCCCTTACGGACGAATGATCAGAGGCCAACGCCTTAGACCACTGCGCCACCGGGGCGGCATACGGATGCTTTCAGAGTTCTGATTGGTTTGTTCAGAATCTGGTGTTATTGATATCAATCAGCCGAACTACCAAGTGCTAGCGATTGGAGGAAGCTTAACAAAAATATCTGTGACTCAGTGCCCCGGTGACTCAGACTTGTAAGTCGTAGTGGGGGAGGGGATAAGTGGTACTGGCACTTTCGCCGCGGTAACCGCAGGGTTCTCTCAGCCGGTAATCCCCCGTGTATAAGACGACCCCCAATTTTTGGTCTAAAAAGTTTGGAAAAAATATATCGTCTTATACACGGAAAAATACGGTACTTTACTGCTGTCGGGAAAGATGTATATCATCAAAACTTCTCTCATCAAAATCTGCTAACGTGAGGATTCCGTCCATCTAATTTAAACCAAGGTTAATGGATAAGTAAGGCTTGCCCATCCCACCTTCCTCGCAAACGAATAATCGTGACGTCACTCAGTGACATCACCGTCCTAACATGTGAATCGTATATCCGAACAAGGTTATTAGACAGTAAGGTTTGCTCATCCAGCCTTCCTTGCAGACGAATAATCGTGACGTCACTGAGTGACATCACCGTCCTAGCATGTGAATCGTAGATCCGAACAAGGTTAATAGACAGTAAGGTTTGCGCATCCTGCCTTCCTCTCAGACGAACAATTGTGACGTCACTGAGTGACATCACCGTCCTAACTTGTGAATCGTAGATCCGAACAAGGTTAATAGACAGTAAGGTTTGCTCACCCGGCCTTCCTCGCAGACGAATAATCGTGTCGTCAGTGAGTGACATCACCGTCCTAGCATGTGAATCGTAGATCCGAACAAGGTTAATAGACAGTAAGGTTTGCTCACCCGGCCTTCCTCGCAGACGAATAATCGTGTCGTCAGTGAGTGACATCACCGTCCTAACATGTGAATCGTAGATCCGAACAAGTTAATAGACAGTAAGGTTTGCTCATCCTGCCTTCCTCTCAGACGATCAATTGTGACGTCACTGAGTGTCATCACCGTCCTAACATGTGAATCGTAGATCCGAACAAGGTTAATAGACAGTAAGGTTTGTTCATCCTGCCTTCCTCGCAGACGAATAATCGTGACATCACTGAGTGACATCACCGTCCTAACATGTGAATCGTAGATCCGAACAAGGTTAATAGACAGTAAGGTTTGCTCATCCTGCCTTCCTCGCAGACGAATAATCGTGACGTCACTGAGTGATATCAGCGTCCTAACATGTTAATCGTAGATCCGAACTGTAGCTATGGAGGAAGACGTCATGTTAATAATTTTTATAACTCAAACACGAAACAGAAAGGGGTCGGGGTTCAAATCCCGGTGAAGCATGGGTGTTGTGTTTTTCTTACGGCACAGGTTCTCCCCCTTCCCTGGAACCAGTGACCCTAAATTAGGGAAGGGCGACTGCTTATAGCCCATTGAGTTGCTCACGGTGGTCGTTAAACCTCCAATCTAAAAAAAAAAAAACACGGAACAGAAGCTTTCTTTTGCAAAATAACATTTACATTAAACACAGAAGAAATTCGCCGCCCCGGTGGCGCAGTGGTCTAAGGCGTTGGCCTCTGATCATTCGTCCGAAAGGGGTCCGGGTTCGAATCCCGGTGAGGCATGGATGTTGTGTTTGTCTTACGGCACTGGCTCTCTCCCTTCCCTGGAACCAGTGACCCTAAATTAGGGACGGGCGACTGTTTAAAGCCCATTGAGTTGCTCACGGTGGTCGTTAAATATCCAATCAAAAAAAAAAAAAAAACAGAAGAAATTCTCAGAAATGTGAGTATTTTAGTGATGGTGATTTCAAAAATACGTCCGCACATTTTTGTTACGTAAAGGGCAGGAAAACGGTTATATTTGTAAATGTAAAATTTTGTTACAAGGGAAATTTGAGCTGTTTTATATAAATTTACAAGGGAAGACGCACAGCAAGACATATTATTGTCATATAATAAAGAATTTGATTATGTGGAATAGGAAAATCATCTCGGCAACATTGACCCAATGTTTTTAAATAAAAAATTGAAAACATTATGCATTAAAAAATCTGGTAGAATTTATGAAGATTATTCCAGCTGGCTTACGAATAGTAATTCCGACACGTTGCTGTGGTGCAGATACAAAAAAACGTGGCGATTAGGTAGTCTTACGATGGCGATTTGGACAGTGACGTCAAAAAGCAATCAGCGGAAGTGCATAACCTTGTCATCTACTAAATTTGATTTAAACTATGGAACTATTTTCCGATTGTAAACAAAAGAGCAAATTCAATGACGAAGCATAATATTTAGAAGATCTGAATAAAAGAGGTAAATATATCCTTTAGTACGTGTATTAGCATATTCAACACTAAGATGAATACTAATCTGAAGGTTTAGGAATGTTTTGGCAATTTTGAGTCTAATGTGAAGCTTTTTCTCTGGAATAACGAATGAACATTCTGGTTCTGTAAAATCTTTTCTATATTCCTTTCGTTTATTATAGCATTAAATGTATTACATACGTCTCACATTTTCCATTTCGGGTAAATGTAGCTCCTTCATTTAACTGTATTACTAGATACGTTTCCATAAAGCACCGAGTCAATAAATGCCTCTGAAAGTAATTATTTTCTGTTTTTAATTGAGGTTCTCATTCCTTTCGAATTCCTTTGAAGATTAGCGTTCAAAGCCTATTGCTACAATCGGATTTTAAATTTTACAGACACTTTGACTGGAATTCCCAATGATTCTTTCAAAGAAAAATTTCCCTTCCTTAAGATACTCTGGATTACTTCGTCCGAAAAGGAAATTGTCTTTTAGTAGCTTTGTCTGATTGAAGATGCTCTTCCGAGATCAAATATTTCTCGAACGATAATTCCAGATGTTGAAGTTTTAAGTATCTTTCTACTTTGTTCATATATTCCGAAGTTAATTTAAAAATTAAAATTCCTCTCAATTGCTTTCACGTTTTGTGTTTACGTGCAAAATAACTCTTCTGAAGGTCTTCGCTGCCAAGAAAATTAATCAGCAGGTTCTTTACTTCATAAAGGGGCAGTGTGCTGTCTCACCTTGCCAATTGTTAGAAACAGTCAAAGATGCGCTTGAATTTCTTTCACAAACTTGAATTTTCAAGATTTTTTTTTCTAACATGATCAAAATTCTTATTGACGCCCCGGTGGTCCGAGATAGCGTCCGAATTCGAATCGCGGTGTAGCATGTTGTGTTTGTCTTACGGCACTGGCTCTCTCCCTTCCCTGGAACCAGTAGCCTTTAATTAGGGACGGGTGACTGCTTATCGTCCATTGAGTAGCTCACGGTGGTAGTTAGAACTTCAATAAAAAATAAAAAAAAATATCAAACTTCCTGTGCGGAGTGCAATGTAATTTTTCAGAGCAATTACCATAGTGTGTCAAAAGTTCGTCCAATTTTGAGCTACATATAATGTTGGGCCTCTATGCTTTCTCAAAACGCGCGCCAGCGTGTACCACGATTATGTGGAACACACGTGGCTGATGACGTGCATTTGGCACAGAGTCACATTGCGTTATCTGGTGAACAGAGGATGAAGGTCGATAAACGCGCGGTTCGGGTACTCGTGCGCCATTATTAGGAAACAAAATGGTTAAACGCAGCATCAGCGAGAGAAACTCGTGGAGTTCAAAGCGGGAAAACTGCACGGAAAGAATTCCGGGTTTTCAATGATGGGGACACTGTTCTCGAAGACACGACATCTAACGAACACTAACGCACTGGTATTCGTCCGAAAGGGGTCCTGGTTTGAATCCCGGAGAGGCATGGATGTTGTGTTTGTCTTACGGCACTAGCTCTCTCCCTTCCCTGGAGCCAGTGTCCCTAAATTATGGGACGGGTGACTACTTATAGCCCATTGAATGTGCTCACGGTGGTCGTTAAACCTCCAATAAAAAAAAGAAAAAAAGAAGCCACTCTGTTGGTAGCAGTGGGGGCTAACCCTGTTACGAGTACATACATGAAAGTGGGCAGCTTAGGCGAGATCACACTATCTATCGTTCGTCGCGTGCACCATCTTCGTTCTTCCCCTTCAGGCGCTATCGATTAGTTCTCCATGAATTGACACACTTAGAGGCGGCACAGCGTGTCACTCTGTCGCAGATTACTGTCTAATCCACAGGTCCACAAGTTTCGGCGTCTTATTGTCATAGATGATGAAAAGTGGATATCCGTATTGTTATCCTACCACTGGGAACGAGTGGCTGAGGCAACGCCAAGGAAGCACAGCTAGTGGTGCAAAGAAGACTGTTCGAGAGAAAAGTCGTGCTGTGGATTTGGTGGAATTCTGAGGGTCCTGTGCACTGGGAACTCGTGCCAGGTGGACGGGAAACTCGATGCCGAGCAACTGCAGCGAGTCCATGATGCTCCGCGCCAACACTACCCAGCACTCATCAATAGGAGGCGGGTGTTGTTACAAGTAGACACTACCCAGGGTCACACCCCTAGTGTGGTCCGCCTCAAAACTTCGGGAATGGGAAGCGGTTGAGATTCTGCCCTATCTCCATATAGTCCAAACCTTTTTTCTTCCGACTATCACCTGTTTCTCTCCATAGCCAATTTCCTACAAGGACGGCATTTCACTTCAATGGTGGATGTGGAATCTGGTTTCTGAGAGTATCGGTCCGCGAAATCTGCACAATGGCACCTGCCGTGTAATCGTGACTATGGTGGAACGTTGGCAGAAGATTATAGGAAACAACTACCTATGCTTTGCAGAATGGCAAAAGTCTATAAGGGACAATGGCCTTATACTTTGCAGAATGGCAAAGGACTATAGGAAGTAACGGCCTATGCTTTTTAGAATAGCAAAGAACAGGCCTTTCTGGAAATATAGGAAATAACGGCCAATAATTTGCAGAATGGCATATTACATAGGAAATAACGGCTTATACTTTTGCGGAATGGCAAATGTCTACAGGAAACAACGGCCTATACTTTGCGGAGTGGCAAATGACTATAGGAAACAACTGCCTATACTTTGCGGAATGGAAAAGGACTATAGGAAAGAACGGCCTATTCTTTGGGAAAGGACTATAGGAAACGATGGCCTATACTTTGCGGAATGGGAAAGAACTATAGGAAGCAACGGCCCGTACTTTGCGGAATGGCAAAGGACTATTGGAAATAACGGACTTTGCGGAATGGCAAAGGACTATAGGAAACAATGGCCTATAATTTTCGGAATGACAAAGGACTGTAGGAAATAACGACCCATGCTTTACAAAATGGGGAAGGACTATAGGAAACGACGGCCTATACTTTGCAGAGTGGCAAAGGACTATAGGAAGCAACGGCCTGTACTTTGCAGAATGACAAAGCACTGTAGGAAACAAAGGCCTATACTTTGCAGAATGGCAAGGGACTGTGGGAAACAAATGCCTATACTTTGCAGAATAAGGTGAGCATGTATGGCTTTCATGCATCATTAAATTTTTACTTGCAAAAAGACCAACTGTTTGACTCAATCTGGTAAATCTTCTACAAGGCGTTAAACATGCACATAGTATTATAAAGAGGATCAGCTGAGTAAAACAACAATATTAAAACAATTGTGCCTTCTCACACACGTAGACAGAACTAGTTTCATTTTTGGGGTGGGATGGAGTTAACGACTACATCAGCAACTTGAACAGCTGTAAGCATGCATGCGCCCGTTCCTAATTTAGGGCCACTGGTTCCAGGGAAGGGAAAGCACACCACCCATGCCTCAAACAGGACTCGATCCTTGGCCTCTCTCGGACGACTGATCCAAAGCCCGCGCCTCCGAGCACTCGGTCAACGGGGTGGAAAACTCTGAGATCCTTCCACAGTGAACAATTCTACTGCATTGCGCAAGTGTGTTTATAACTAGTTTTATCATTTTCATATTTAATCTATCAATCTCAACCAAGGTTAGTAATCTTTTCCCAAATATCTGGTATGCAGATTTTGTGTAAGAATACTGCGGAAGATATGTTCGAACTCCCACGGCTCCAATTCCAAACAATAACAAATGCAGAATTTGTATTAAACCGTGCAGGTGCAATACATTATGTGTTAGCAAGACTATCGAAGAAACGAATCCATCGCCTGAATAATCACAAACGAGCTGTACAGATGAAAAATCCCACTAGATTTCCAATCGCAGAACACTCGACCGATCTGGCTGATATAAACTGGGATGATGCGAAATTAATCTTTATTTCCTCTTACCTTCCTCATCTGATTATGAGGAGGTCCTTAGAGATTTTCGAACATACGAGTAAACATGTTTTAAATCGCGATTCACGCCTGCTGCCAACGTTTTGAAATTCCGGACGAATATTGATACATTCCATTCAGCGTTCGCAATTTCGAGGCTTTGTATCATTGCATGCCAGTAGTTGAAATTTCTCTGCTTTCTTTCAGTTTCTGTTAGGTTTGCTTTTGAAGAAAGCTGGGATTTTCGATTTGAATAAAATGTCGTCATTAAACAGCCATTACTCTCAAAATGTACTTTCAAATAATTCATTCGAATATCTAATAGCATCTGCAGAAAACAGCAATTTGAAATCATAAAGATTATGAATTAACGGGTGGAAAAAGAAAAAACAACAATAAGAGCCAAGGCTAGAATTATACATATTTATTTTCACAGCGTAATGGGTTTCTTAGTAACTAGTAGATGTTTTACCATACATTGGTTATCAGTGTTTAACTTGAAATATTGGTATAGTGATATCCGATGACGAGGTACCCAAACTCGAAGCCCCGGCCACCGCGCACATTTGCCACTGAGATTGCGCAGCACACAGGCAGGATAAGAGCAGGTTCGTGGCTTAAATCAGTGGTAGTTAGCCGTCAGAAGGCGAAGAGTGTAAGCTTCAGCCAACATAGAAGTGGACCACTAGCACATTTTTCGTTGCATGCTGTAGAGTGTTGTAGCGGTAGAACCCCGGTAAGGGCTGTAAGAAATATTACCAGAGTGTACCCCAATGTACCCGCAACAGTGGATATGGACATACTTGAAGACCTTAGTGAAGACCTACCCATGTATTACCATGCGGGAGTTGGCCGAACATATGGGGAATACCCACAGGAGCATTATCACGCATCTCTGTCTATTTGGGAAGTGTGTGTACCCCGTCAACTCACAGTTGAGCAGAAAGCAAATCGCACGAGTGCATTCGTTTCCTTGCTTGCACGTGCCAAGTTGAACCGTTCTTGGACTGCATTGTAGCAGGTGACGAGAAATGGCTCCTGTATGACAATGTCAGCTCCCGGAAATAGTTGGACACAAAATTGAAGCATATGCCGATCCCCAAAGCCGGCTTACCCCCAAGTAAGGTCGTTGTTGGAAACGTTGTCGGTACACAGAAGAAAAACTGGTGATGCATGTCGTAAGACTGAAAAAAACCAAGCTTTATAACTGGTTCCGCCCCAGCTTTCTGCAAAGAAACGATAGGAGAGTATCCGTAACTGTGTTTCTTTGCTTTCTCGTCACAGAAATGAACCATTTTTGGGACGAATAGTAACAGGTGATGAGAAATGGTTTTGTACCGTAATCTAAAGCGTCGACGGACTGTTTGCCAAGGTTCTGAGTCTGCTCCATCGTCCTCAAAAGGAGGACTGCATCCCAAAACTGTTTTGTTGAGTGTTTGGGAGGTTGTCAAGGGAATAATCCACTGGGAGGTGTTAGCACCTAACAGAACGATAAATGTTGACCTCCACTGCCAAGAGTTGGACAGATTGTGAAAACAATTGACATCGAAGCGGCTAGTACTCGTCAATCGCAAAGGCGTGATCCTTCATCATGATAACGCCAGACCTCATGCTGCTTTAATCACTCGGCAAAAATTCCTGGAGTTTGGTTGGGAAGTGTTACCTCACCCAGCATATTTCCCTGACCTGGCAACTACGGACTACCACATTTTACCGATCATTACAGAACGCCTTTCCTGTCCAAACCTTCGATGATGTGGACGATGTGAAAACGGCATTACATGACTTTTTTTACTCTAAAACACAGGAGTTTTTCCGGCGTGGGATTCGCCTGCTCATAGACAGATGGCAAGAGGTCATACAGAGTGATGGCAATTATGTGAAATCCTAGGTACGTTATTTGCTGTGTTCTCCTCCTTTCTTTGTAGCCTACAAAAACGGGTAGAACTAGTGCACACACCCAATATGTATATAAAGAGTAAAAGCAAACATCAGGAACTAATAAATTTAAAACAAAAATTTTGAAAAAAATGTTTACC
The DNA here is from genome assembly GCA_039090855.1 of Macrothele yani. Lineage (NCBI taxonomy): Eukaryota > Metazoa > Arthropoda > Arachnida > Araneae > Macrothelidae > Macrothele > Macrothele yani. The sequence continues at coordinate 111,755,116 of CM077025.1, forward strand.
CCTGAAAATCCGACCGCGCAAAAGCAGCAGAGAAGGATTTTCAGAAAAACACTCAAAAGTAAGAAATATTTTCAACGGGAGCCAAGAGCTAGAGAAAATAAACAACAAGAAAGATGACACCGAATTTTCGGGTGTAATATGCACGTCTTTTGAATCCGTTCTGACGCAAATTAAATTTATCAAAGCTGTTCAAAGTCAATGGAACCGGTATTGAAAACAATAGATTTGACGGAAGAAAGAAGATTTTCAATCGGGTTTTTAATCCCTCAGATATTGCTGTAAACGGAATCATGAGCTTACGAACTCTTAGAAACAGAGTTATCGACAAAAATAAGATGTGACTTTACGTTCCCTGGTGGGAAAACCATACATTATTTTAGGAAGAAAGTATCGCAAAAGGTTTATCCATATAAGCGGTATCGGTCCAAGAAAAAAATTAGTCAAGTTTTCAGGACCCCAGATTTTGCTACAAATACATCAGAAGCAGAAATTAAAACTTATGACTTCTGGTGGCCAAACCATTCTTTACCAAACATTAGAAATTATGTGAAAAATATTTTCCATCAGGTCTTGTATGTGATACAGGAAGAATTTTTCAAATCGGAGCTTTAGAAGCAGAAATAACGCTAAAAAAACGCAATTTACCTCTGTGCTCCCTAGCGGAAAGTCTATGATTAACTTGTAAATTTTGAATTTATAGGAAAAACATTTCGCATCGGAAACACTATCCAACAAAGAACAAAATTTTCAAATCGGCCTCTTAGAAGTAGAGATATTGACAAAAATAAGATATACATCTACGCCCCTGGCGTAGAAACCATGCATTATTTCAAGAAGAAAATTTCCCTAAAAGGTTTGTCGACATGAGTAGTATCGGTCAACAAACGACTTTTTTCAGTCGAGATTTTAGAAGCTCATATTTTGCTGCAAATACATCAGAAGCGGAAATTAAGACTTATGCCACCTGGTGGCCAAACCATTTTTTACAAAAATTAGAAATTATGTGCAAACGATTTTCCATCAGGAGCTGTATCCGGCGCAGAAAGAATTTTTCAAATCGGAGATTTAGAAGCAGATTATAGAGGGAAACGCAATTTACATTTACGCTCCCTAGCGGAAAGTCTATAAATTACTTCAAAATTTCAAAATTATATGAAACACATGTCATACTAGAAACGCTATCCAACAAAGAAGGAAGTTTTCAAATCGGACTCATAGAAGTAGAGATATTGGCAAAAATAAGATATACATCTACGCCCCTTGGCGTAGAAACCATGCACTATTTTTGGAAGAAAATGTTCCCAAAAGGTTTGTCGACATGAGTAGTACGGGTCAACAAACGACGTTTTTTTTTCAATCGAGAATTTAGAAGCTCATATTTTGCTGCAAATACATCAGAAGCGGAAATTAGGATTTACGCCCCCTGGTGGCCAGACCATTTTTTTACAAAAATTAGAAATTATGTGCAAACGATTTTCCATCAGGAGCTGTATCCGATGCAGAAAGATCTTTTTTCAAATCGGAGATTTAGAAGCAGAGATATAGGGGGAAACGCAATTCACCGCTACGCCCCCTAGCGGAAAGTCTATGAATTACTTGAAATTTTTAAAATTATGTGAAAAACATGTCACACGGAAAACACTATCCAACAAAGAAGGAATTTTTCAAATCGGACTCCTAGGGGTAGAGATATTGACAAAAATAAGATGTACACTACGCCCCCTAGCAGAGAAACTGTGAAATATTTTAGGAAAAATTATTCCAAAAAGGTTTATCGATGTGAGTGGCATCAGTCCACGAAATAATTTTTTCAATTGATATTTTAGGAGCTCAGATTTTATGGCCAATACATCAGAAGCAAAAATTAACATTTACGCCCTCTGGTGGCCAAAGTTTTCTTTACAAAAAATTTGAAATTATAACCAAAAGATTTTCCTTCAGGAAATGAATCCGCTGAAGAAAATATTTTTCAAATCGGAGTTTTAGAAGAAGGGTTATCGAAAAAAATGTAATTTACTTTTACGCCATCTAGCGGAAAATCTATGCGTAATTTGAAAAAGTAACTATATCTAAAATACTCTTCGACCTAAATGGAATCGAAAGATAAAAGAATTTTTTCAATCGGATGTTTAGAAGCAAATATGTGGAATAAAACGCATTTTTTGAATTCGATATCATCTGCATTTATGCCCTCTAGCGGCAAAATTGTACATCGTAAAATAAAACCGAAATAAAGGATCATCATTTTTATATTTCAAGCTTCCCAATGCAAACTTTTTTTCAAATCGGGCTAATAGTTGCATAGATATCGTGGGTACAGACGGACGGACAAACCGATAACATAGGCACGATCTTTTTTTTTTTTACAAAAGACGTGCTAAAAAACAGATGAATATCAGCAAGCTTAAAAACGCGAAAAAATTTTCAAAGGTACCAAAGAAAAAAAACCCCGAAAAAACTGACCTGGAAAACAAGCACAGCGAAGCGACGTTAAGGCATCCGATGCGGCAATTTTGAATGAGCAGCGAAACTCCCTCTGGCGTTGAAACGGAAGCAGCCCAACAGTGGACCGCAGAGAACGCCAACTGACCAATCAAAACTCCCAAAAGAAAATTAATAAACTGATTGTCTGGAAAGAGCAGAAACTCAACGGAAAACAAGAAAAGTAGCATAAAACACACTCAAAATATATTTAATGTTATTTATCTGTATTAAAATACTTAAAGTAAATCTACAGAAATTATACAATTTCATGTAATTTTTTTCTTAATTTATACTGTTTTTATGTTTGTTATTCTTGATATCGAATAACTATTTCACATTTTAAACTTTTTATTGGTAATTTTTATTTTATTATTTTTTTATTGTTTTATTTATAGCACTAAAGGTTCGAAAAGGGAGTTAATATACATCCCCTAGACCAACTTCCAAAAAGGCTTTCATTGGCCAGAATCATTTTATAACTGTGATGCAATTAAATTAGATCGCTAACCTAACTTTATTTTTAAGGACTGTTTTTTTTAAAGCTGTTTTAATAAAGTTAGATGGTACTTGGTTCTCGAGAAAGCTATTGAAAAGAAAACTCATGTGTTCGCTAAAATCCGAAGTTTTGCTACAGATTCTTGCAATTCTAAGTACCTGTGAAGTAAGCACATTCTCTATTACTTTAGTGTATATATTATTTGTCGAGTTCCTTTTTAATGTGTTTCAAGAGAATGAAAGCATCTTATCTGACACATCAGAACTGTGCAATACCTTTTACCACCCCATCGGTGCGCCTGTCTTACGGCGCTGACTCTTACCTAGAACCAGTGGTCCGAAATTAAGGACGGGTGGCTATTTATAGCCCCATTGATAGTGGTGGTTATTTCACCACGAAACAGAAAAAAAAATAAACCGCTTTTTACTAAGCATTATTAGTACTTTGGAAACTTTTATGATAGGAGACGTTCGGACTTCTTGATATGGAATGTCGCGCTTCGAACCACTCTGTTCCGGAGAGTCTGTAATTGAAATAACACATTAACTACAGGCAGACTGGCCTAGAGTGTTAGCCCAGAATATTGATTCTATTTCTCTCTTACCTTATAGTTGTAAGTGCTTTCATTAAATAAAATGTGAAATTTAATAATTTACATGCATTTAGAATAAATTATCAGCGCTTATTCATAATTAATTTTTTATTAACATCGACTATAGTTTCGCAGAGCTATAGGTTTGCAGTTGCCGAGTTTTGCGAAACTATAGTCGATATTAAACATTGATAATTTATTCTAAATCAACATCACAAGTGTGTAGTCTTAAATTATATATAACTTACATATACTGTATAATCGTATTAAAAGAACTTTTTCTCGAATATGGGATTATTGGAATAGCACCGGTGAACTCCGTGAAGTAATAAACTGTATTTGTTCACTAACACAACTAAATCGCGGATTACGCAAAGACTGAATATATTTATATTAATATGTGCGAATTTTATATATCCTGTAATTTATTCATAATTTCCAATTTGTATCTGAAAAGAAGTAACTTCGGGTTAGTAAAATGGGCTGAAGTCAGTTTAAACGAATATATTCGCTATCTAAGAATTGTGCCGAATGCGACTGGAACGAGTTAACCAAAGCATGAGAAAGAGTTTCCTTCGCCTTAGGTTTGTTATTACTCAGTCGGAAATTGTTACAACAATGGCGACGAACGTAAAAAAGGAGAGAGAAAATGTTTGATTTCTTTCTATCCAGTGGCATGATGTCCGTGTCAGGGGAACTAGCCTTTTACCTTCATGCTTAGTTTCATGGAGAGCAGAATAAAGAACTGTAGAAAACAACGCTTATCAACTATGTTAGGTTTATGGTCGGTACTACTCAGATAACAGGGGGGAAAGAATTGTTTCGAGGTAACTTTTGTCAAGCTCGTCGGTAGCCGAGTGAGCGTTTCTGTTTGTAGTGACCACATAATTTTGGGCCGCATTTGACTGAAATACATTGGCCGCTTAAAGGGTTAACAGGCATAACGTCGTAGCAATCCCTTCTCAGAATTAAAAAAGAAAAGAAAAAGAAAACTGATCGTCGCGTTGGTATGGACAAACTATACATTAAAAAAAAAATTTACACCTATTTTCTTAAATCATAATTCTGAACTGCAGTCTGTTTTGAATTTCAAGTTCGATAACTTATCGGAATAAATATTTTTTGTGGCATTGTCAAGTTGTGATGGGAACGCGTCATGTGAATACATGACTTTCCTTCCTTATCTGTAGCAAACATCGCTTGCCTAACATTGACTGTTGAGGAAACCACAGTATCAGTTTAAAAGAGATCTTATGTTGTCTCCTCCTTCCTCTCTTCTGAAAGTCTTTCTGTTTTTTCCCCCCGTCTCTCTCTCTCCCTGTTTTTTCCGTTCCACTGTCTCTCCCCCACCTTCCCATTTCATTCTCGCTCTTTCTTGTCTTCGGGACGCTCCGACGCATAGAAGTCTACTCGCCACTTGCGGATCGATAATTGCCATTATGTGAGTGACTGACATACCAAAGCCTTCTTCGTCTCTTCCTCTGAGGCCTATGCGAATAATATCGACCGACGCCATTAATGCTCCTGACTCGGGGGCAGTGACATCATCTGTGCTCCTGAAACTGACTTTCTTCTGCGGTCTTCCTTTCGTTTCCGAAACCGAGCACATGTTGAAATTAATGGCAGGGATATCGCGTTATTTTAAAAGAACAAAAGTTCAGGAACATCAGCCAAAAATCACTGAGAGGTAGACGAAAACACAATCAAATAATTACAGGTATATATTAGTTTATTAAAGGGAACTTCTATAAATGATTCGTGGGTGACTTTACGTTTTTTATTGCTCATATGTATTAAATATGTACCACGAAGGAACTCCTTTTTCTCTTTCTTCCTTGGACGCTTCTTCTTAAGGCACCACCCCTAATGTATTTCAGGGACTAAAGAGGCGCATCCTATTTTATCTTTAGATTTTATTCAGAATTTTGTATGCAATTTAGTACAGCTTATACTAGCAAGCCAAAATATTTATTTTGCCACCCTTCCTGATGATGCGTAGGTTTTCTGCTGGTCGATCAAGTTGTGACCAAATGAGGCATGAGTTGTATGTTTGACTGATGGCGCTGTATTTTTCCTTCCCCGGAGCCAGTAACGCAAAATTAGAGACAGGAAATTGCTTTATAGCCCATATGGTGGTATATAAACTATTACTGAGTTCGGGGTCAATTTTTGGAGCCTGAGTCCGCCAGATTCCGAAATTCATATTGTAACATGAAGCCCCGGCCCGAACCAGCCCAAAAATTTACTAACCTGTTTACGCATTAATAAAACGCATCTCTTCTTCCACACTATCACTTTTTTCTCCCCCTGTAATCAACCAATGTGTTTTTCAACTGGGGAGTGGGGAAGGGACCTGTGTCTATTTCTATAATGTAACCGTACGAATTGTGACGTCTCATTCTTGCGATGACGTCGGACGGGATATGTGACGTCTTATATCCCGTCCGACATGTAGCAGACACGTGACTTTCATCACGGCAACGAACCTTAGTAACGTAAGTGAAGGACAACCAGTCCCCATTGAAATAATTGTTTTCTTACTTTGAAAGTTTAACTTTCGAGTACAAAATGCGGTATTTGGAAAAAATTATTGAGATTGAAAGAAAAAATCCCTATGTGCTGAAAGTATTTTCGAAGGTGACGCGAAAAGTTTTCCAGAAGTGCAAATAGTAAATATTTTCTATTACTTCGTCTTTGGTCGAAGCGCCATTACCATACAACAGTTAGAGGCATTAGAATCATATAAAATTATCGAAGCATATAACAATTTCTCATCGGGGATATTCTTTTACATGGTAATTTAGTTAGATCACTAATTAGTGAGCAATTAGTAACTCTTCAATAAAAAGTGTTTTCTATGCTCTGGGAAGCGATTTTCAAGACTTAGAAAAATTGAGAGAAAAATCTGGTAATCTATATAAGATAAAAGTGAAAGTTTGTATATTTGTTTGTTTGTATGTTTGTTCGCTATATACAAATCTACAGTTTTTAACTTAGAACCACCAAATTTGGTATACTATCTCACGGTACTCTAACTTAGACCGTAGAAAGGTTTTCCAAGGGATCGGAGCCCGAGGGGGGGGGATTCAAGGGCGCCCCCATACATAATTTTCGTAAAAGTTCTACAGTTTTCAATTTACAACCACAAAATATGGTTGTAAATTGAAAACTGTAGAACTTTTACGAATTATCTCATGATACTCTGACTTAGACAGTAGACGGTTTTTTGTTTGGGAAGGGGTCGGAGCCGGGGGAAGAGGTCAAGGGGCCCCCCATACAACATTTTCGTAAAAGGTTCTACAGTTTTCAATTTAGAACAACCAAATTTGGTATAGCGGGAAAATTACAGGGATATATTTTTCATTCATAAAATTTCACCGGCTGAACTTTGTGATTCCACGAATATTTACCCGGGAAATACTGGGTACCTCTGCTAGTTTATAATAAAGACTAGTTGCGGAGCCTTCCTTTTTACGCTTTCCAACCGTAGGTTGAAGAAGTGTATATGCTCCAGCTTTGTACGTAGGTCTGTACTCACGATAATTCGCGTAAAAATGGTTCGATTTCGATGAAATTTTGGTATGTGGTAGGGGATAACCTGGGAACGAACTCTATTGAAAATGGACGAAATAGGGGTCAAAGATCAGGACACAGGAGCGGAATCTATTCCATCGCTCTTATGCGTCATAACTTGCGTAAAAATGTTTCGATTGCGACAAAACTTTACCATGTTGTACCGGACGTATACTAAACAGGTTCTGTTTAATATCATCGAAATGGGGTCAAAAGTCAGGGCACAGGATCGAGATTTATACCTCAGCAATTATCCTCATAACTTGATTAATAATTTGAGTAACGATTTCTGGTATGTTGGAAAGCTTATCATAATCAATGCATTGCATTTATACTAACTTGTTTAAGTAATGAAAAGTTTTTCCTCTAGAGAGCGTGCAAGGGAAGATTGAGATTTCACCGATATCTGTGACTCTAAAAGCCCGCTCTGAAAAATCGTTTTTGCGTCGGATAAAGTTTGTGGTGGGAAATGTTTTGCATATGATTCCTTATTATGGTGATGAAAAGTTTTGCAACTAGCTGTTCTAAGTGTATGTTTATGTTTCCCGTGTATTGTCAACAATATCTGCGCTTCTGAAAAAAGACTTCATTGAAAAAGTTTTTCCGCTGTCAGATACCGATCACCACTGCAAACATTTCGCGCATATTTCCTACGTAAGGCAATATACAATTTTTCTACCGGAGAGGGGTGCGTAGAAGTATATCATATTATTCTCGATATCTCTGCTTATAACAGTGCGAGTTGGAAAATCATCTTTTTCGAACAGCGTATCTAATTCGAAATGTTTGCATATAATTTCAAATTTCTCTTAATGCATAAATTTGCCACTACAGGGCATAATCCAAGTTTCTGTTCAGAGCATATTTCCGGAAATATCCGTGTGTCTAAAAATTCGCCTGTAAAAAAAAAAAAAATTCGGTTAGTTATTACTAACTACGAAAAAATTTGGTGCGCACTTCCTGTCCAAAGTAACATAGTTTTCCGTCTAGGGGGCGCAAATGCTAAATTTGTTCTTCTCGATATCTCTGCTTCGAAAAGTCAGATTTAAAAATATTTCAACTCCTGCTAGCATTCATTTTGTGGAACATTTCTCCTGCGCTCCTGAGTTGTTTGTAGTTCACAGTTCTGGGGCTAGTTGGCGGTAGTAGTGTCTATTTCTTTTCGCAACTGTATCGCCGCTCCTAAAAATCCTTTTAAAGTTTTTTTTTTTTTTTTTTAATGTGGGTGATTCGCTACGGTCAAAATTCCGCCTCCACGGAACATCAGCGTATATTTATTTCTATGTGAAAAACTATTTGGTTGTAAAAATCCCTTAGAAAAATACTTTTCTTGTTGGATACTCTTCATTATGAACTCTCCATTTCTCATTTATGAACTCTTCATTATGAAGAGTATTTGTACCCATTTTCTTTTAGTAGCGCACAGCTCTTGCGGGAAGGCGCGTAAAGTTGCATTACGTTAGCCTCTGCATTTCATTTTCCCATTGTTCAATTTGAAAGTCTTTTTTGCCTCTGATATTGTTTGCTACGAGAAACTTTGTGTGTACAATTTGTTACTTTTCGTAATACACATTCCTGGTCCTAGTGCGTAGCTATTTCTATTTGTGGACGTTTCATTGATTTGTGTGTACAATTTGTTACTTTTCCTAACACACACCCCAGCTCCTAGTGTGTAGCTATTTCTATTTGTGGGCGTTTCATTGATTTGTTTGTACAATTTGTTACATTTCGTAATAGACATTTCAGCTTCTAGTGGGTAGCTATTTCTATTTGTGGACGTTTCATTGATTTGTGTGTACAATTTACTTTTCGTAGCACACATTTAAACTCCTAGTGCATACGTAGCTATTTCTATTTGTGGACGCTTCATTGATTTGTGTGTACAATTTGTTACTTTTCGTAGCACACCTTCCAATTTCTAGTGCATAGCTATTTATATTTGTGGACGTTTGTGTGTACAATTAGTTACTTTTCGTAACACACATTCGAGCTCCTGGTGCGTAGTTATTTCTATTTTTGTGCACGTCTCATTGATTGTAGAAATGTGGTTAATTTTTTTTATTCGGTTCCTTTCCTCACGAATAGTATTACAAACAGTGCGTATTTTGAATTATGAATGTTTATTTTCCTAATGTTATAAGCGCATTGTTTTAGCTAAATTTTTACGTCAAAAAATCTACTTTAGAATATATGTTTCCTGTTAGAAGACGCGAAATGCGTACTCATTACAAAGCGAATATTCCGTGTCGTCTTTCTCGTTTTGTTTTCATTCCTCAGTTGACCATTCGATGCAAAATATAATTTGAATATCATAAGCTTAGTTTTGTCATGGCGAAAATTTTAACCTCTGGTGAATTTCAGAGAGACCTGATCAATCTTTCTGTTGGTTTATCAGAGATTAATTAATGCAAAAATTTTCTCCCATGACATACGTTAGAAGAAAATTCCTGGTTGAAAGGCAGGGGAATTCGTGCGCAAAATTCGCTTGTCTTAATCACAACCAGGAAAACAATGTGGGAAAAAAAAAGAGAATAATATTTGATTTAACTGACTTTGGGGTTTTGAAAATAATTATTTTATCTGTTCTTTTATCGCGATAGGAAAAGGCGAGTAGGTGTGCAGCTCAGAGAATCAAAATTAATTTTACTTTCACATCACGGAACGAGAGAAAAAAAGAAAATTAAAATTAGTGATTTTCTGCAAGGCAAGAATTCGCCATTTTTGCGTTCCTGTTTCCGAACGTCGTGAAAAAGTCGCACAAAAGTGCAACATCTTTTCGTCTTTTGGGTAAGGAATTCAGCAACAGAATCTATTTTTAGACCTCAGGGTCAAAAAAAGCTTGGTCCCTACGTGTGAAGGTCAGAGTGTCACCCCTGGCTTGCGTGGGAGTGAAATTCCGTTGGGAAGCTGTGAGTTGCTAGGCTGAAGTTTCGACCAATGGGAGGGGTCAGCGGTTTCAAGCACCCCAGAGTTTTATCCGTTGAGAGAAGTCACTTTTGTTCTGGTCCTCTTGCTGGCCGGCAGAGAAAGAGGGGACGGCGGAGTTTTTTTCTCCTCGCCTTTTGGCGGGAGAGAACCACAGAGAAAAAAAAAAGAGTTTTTTTTCCATGGCAGCATTTTGCTGACCACCAGTCCACCACAATGGGACACTCTGGCTCTGGTATTCGTATTCACATTCGAGGGGTTGACGATGTAGCACGCCGATAAAGAAGCCTCCCGCCGTCCGGAAACTTCGCCCTGGAGAGAACTTAGCCGAGGAAGGCAAGACATGCCTTCTCCCTTAAGGATATACCGCCAACAGCATCTACACCTCTCCATGCGGTTGCTGCCCCAAGGAGGAGGAGGCCTGCTTCAAAGGCCGAAGGAGAGAGGCCAAAAACAGTTCCATCTCCTCCCAAAGTTTGGGGAGGAGTTTTTTGCTTGACGGCTTTTTGATGACCACCAGTCCACCACAATGGGAGGTACCTGCTGGCTCCGGCGATGCTCTGCTGCAGTAGGAAAGAAAAAAAACTGTGGTTGTGCCAGGACTGTAAACTGTGGTGAAAAAAAAAAAAAAAAAAAAAAAAAAAGGAAGAAAAGAACGCCAGCTCGAAGGTAATGTTTTAGTCCATATCTTTCTGTATTGATATATAACATCCCACGCAGGGTACCTAAACTTCGAGCTGAGCATAAGAAACAAAAAGAAAAAGAGCAAGTTTTTTTTTGCCTCTGATTATGGCTGTGTTGTCGTTCAGCTTTCAAAATTAGGATTTATTGGTTCCTCAGGTGTGAGTTCAGAGAAAAAGAAAGAAAAAAAGAGAGGGGAGTTGAAAATGTTTTCATTTATGCTTTTTTTTTGTGTTGTCATGTCTGGTATTTTAGCAACTTCCCAGGCCAGTAAATTTTGATGTATCGGAAAAATTTGGTTTAATGTTTGAGCACCGTAAATTTTGGTGCATCGATAATAGTTTAGTTGGGCATGTGATAATTGAAAAGCAGTGTTATTGTGATGTCGTGGGTGATGAAATAATAGTAAGCATTTCTCTCTAGTCTTTTACAGCGTTGAGTTATTTTTTTTGAGTGAAGATAAATTATGGGATGATTTATATTGGGATTTTGGGAACATATTATAGTGTGATGAAATTGGAAACCTAAAGTGCTGTTTACATTCTTGGAGTGTTGAGTGTCGAAATTGAGATGGTAGGAGTGTTAATTGAGGACCAGTATTTTACATGCTCCAGATGAGTGTTATTCTCCCATTGGAAAGGGGTGATCTTAGGGCAAGCCGGGAACTTGTCCTAGGGCAGAGGGCTCTGAGTAGGGAATTTTCACCAGGATGCGATATGTGCAGAATAGAAGTTAAAGTATTTTTTGTTCTCAAGTTTAGTATTTCACAAAAAGAATGAACATCATGGGTTGAGAAGACACACTTTTGCTCACCAGTTCCAGTATAAATTGTTCTTTTCTGTGGCCTAAATTTTCTTGTTTTTACTATAAGGTTAAAAGTCTAAATGTAATTTTAATTTTCAATAAGGTGAAAATATTTAGTGGGTTATGTAAATGGTCAGTGTTATCGTCTGCAGTGGACCTGCGCATTGCCATGGTGCAGAAGAATTTCCTTGCTAGTGATTTTTCCTGGGATATATGTGGAGAGAGATAAGTGATTTTTCCTGGGATATATGTGGATATTGTGATTTAGGATTTCTTGGGATATATAGAGAGATAAGGGAATTTTCCTGGGATATATGTGGATATTGTGATTTAGGATTTCTTGGGATATATAGAGAGATAAGTGAATTTTCCTGGGATGTATGTGGATATTGTGATTTAGGATTTCTTGGGATATATAGAGAGATAGGTGAGTTTTCCTGGGATATGTGTGGATATTGTGATTTAGGATTTCTTGGGATATATAGAGAGATAGGTGAGTTTTCCTGGGATATGTGTGGATATTGTGATTTAGGATTTCTTGGGATATATAGAGAGATAGATAGGTGAATTTCTCCTGGGATATAGTTGTGTTGGTTCTGGGCCGGATGTGCCTGGAGTATTTAGGGTTGAAGTACGACAGGCTCTTGCAGGCGTGGTTGATCAAGGTGGGATCATGCATTGGTTCGAAAAGGGAGATCCTTGAGGACGTGGTTTTTGGGAGAAAACTTGTCTTCAAACCCCCCCAGTAGTTTCGCTGCTCACGGAGATATGTACTGCCAGCGAGGGTCGGTCGGGCGTTGCTTCAAGAAATGTGGCGAGATCATGTTAGAGGAAATTCTGTGCCTGATGATGATGTGTCGCACTTGAGGATTTTTTCCTTTCCCTTTGCATAGGCTGAAATTGGATTCACGACCCAATTTCACGCCTTCAGCCTGACTGGTATTTTCTTCCTGTGTTGGTTCTCAAAAACCCAGGGTAGTGTCTGAACTGAGAGTATTTGCCTCACCGCTACCTCAGTAATTCACTGCATGTGTTAAATTTAATTTTTATTTTGTGATTTAGGGTATCTAAATTAATTTGTTTATGATTTGCTGTAGTGCTAGGGATGTAAATTCTAAATTCTGGTTGTTGGTGTTAGCGAACTTGATATTTAGTTTGGAAATTTAGTTAATTGGTATTTTGGGCTTTTGTTTACAGTATAGAGTTATTAAGTATCTTGAGCTATTATGTGAAGTGCAGAGTGAGGTGATTTTTATGAGCAAGCTAGTGCAAGAAGATTGTTTGAATTTCTGAATTATGTTGATGTTATGAGTAGTGATAATTCTTAAGTTAGTGAGGTTTCTTTATAAGTGAAGTGGGTTCATTCAGGGTAGTTCTATAGGTTATGCAATGTTAATTAATGCTTGTGCTCAGTGTAAATTCTGTTTTGAGGATAATTTACTTGGTTTGTTTACTTGCTGATAGTAGATTTGTTAAAGTATAATTTGTGGCTCTTAAAATAACTGTAAATTTAAATTGAAGTCTTCGAAGCTGGTCTGGGAGATTGCAGAGTTTGCTAAGATTGTTTAGGTGCTGTAAATTTAAATCAATAAGTGTAAAATTGTAAATTTGTCATTGAGCTAACTAGGTGAGAGAGAAGAGAGTACGTTTCAAAAGAACAGAACTAGTCCACCTGGTGGAATTCAAAAGAATACAGTAATTTTTTTTTTTTTGTGTAAGCTATGTGAATCGTAGTGGAATTTTGGATGCATACAGTGTGTAAACCATGTGAATCATAGTATGATTTTGAAGGCATAAATTCAAAGCCTAGTGTTCAAACCAACTGTGTTGAAATATGTAAAGTTGTGCTGTTCATAAGGCCAGTGGCCAAAGAGAAATAGAAAAGAAATTGAGATTCTGTTTTTATACTGCTGTGTTTTAGCAAACAACAAAAAGGAAATGCCATCTGATTGTCCACTAAATGACCTTATTAAGTTTTTAAAGAAAAATAATAAATACAGGCAGTAGCCTTTCATAAAAAGTCCAAAATTAGTGCAGTGTGAAAATTTTTGTGTGCTGTTGTCTTCCATGACTTGGTCCCATGTACCCCACCTTAGCTTGACTAAGGCTATCGATCCGAATCCTGGTTTTATAAGGTATTTCATAACTGCAATTTTTGTCCTATCCTTTTAAATTGACTTTCACCGCCTCCACAAGTTGTTATTGAACGAGTACATTTTATCCTAGGACTTATAGTGACACCTTTTCATACACATGTAACAATATTCACTTATTTTTGCACTTTCAGGTGACTCAACTCTGCGTGAACACAAACAACGCAAACTTTCCAATAACTTCTTGTGGAATGTAAATTTTCAGATGCATTTTTGTTTAGGATGTTCATGGCCTTCTAATACTTAAAAAATATTTTTGTTTCGAAATGCATCCACCCATCTCCCAAATTTAAATTTTCTATAATTTCCATATCAATTTAAATACCAGCATAATAATAATATAGTCCCTTTTGATAAATAACACCTTTCAACCTTCAACTTTTTTTTTCACCATAACAGTTTCAATAAAGTCAGTTTTTAAATCCATCTTTTTAATCTATTAATGGAGATCAACGTCGGCTACGAATAAAGCTGTGTCATTGGAATAACGCAAAATTCGTTTTCGTTTAGCTTTTCGTAATTATTTTCTCGCTTTATTCTAGTTTAGGTAAAATCTTCACCTTAAAAAACAAAAAAAAAAAAAAAACCTGATATTCGCTCACAAATAAGTAAAGAGCAAACTTTAATTCCAAAATACTCTTCGAGATTCAGGATTTATTTCTCACTGAAGATTTATCTGTAGTTTCCTGATAACATACCCAGTTAAATAGGTGATTAAATCCTACTGGTTGATAGCCTTCACTCAGAAATCTGCACAATTAAAAAAAATTTCACAGCGCATACCACGCTGTTTAATAGAATATCAAGTCAATGAGCGTGATCAAATGCGTTTAACTGGCTCCATTTATGTATGAAGCAAGGTAGTTTCATTCACAATATTTTTTTATCCGACTGAAGTTTCGACTTTTGAAACCGATTTCATTGGTAGGTGAGTTTTCTTCACTGTCCCAATTTTAAAGATTTTACTTCAGTTATTGTAAAACTGCGGTGGCTATTTGCGAGGGGCAGGGGTCAGTTGCAATCACTAATCTTTTCTCTTCATCGGATGTGTCAAATGCACTCAAAAAGGAGAAAACAATAGCGATCTTCTACAATCCTCAAGCCAATGCTTGGTAGAGGGGTAATACCGAAGACGTAAGTGGAACTAGGAAATCTGGAATAAAATGCTCTGTGCTAGACATTGCTCAACCGACACCTACAAAACAGTGGTATTAACGTGTCATTCGTCTAACAATTATTCAATAAACAATATGGAATTTACAGCGAAAGAAAAAAGGAACTATTGATGCATTCAGGATATAATTTCTACAGGCACCTAGATGTACAGTATGCAAATGCTTAAAAAAACTCTATGTGGACAATTGTGCTTCAGTTCTTTTAGAGTCTGTTTTGGGCCACACCCATGACCACGCGGAATTAATGTCACTCGAAAATATATATATATATATATATATTTTTTTTTATTGGAGGTTTAACAACCACCGTGAGCAACTCAATGGGCTATAAGCAGTCGTCCGTCCCTAATTTGGGGCCACTGGCTCCAGGGAAGGGAGAGAGCCAGTGCCTTAAGAAAAACACAACATCCATGCCTCACGGGATCCGAACTCGGACCCATCTGAGATGAATGTTCATAAGCTAGCAGTTAGACCACTGTACCACCCGACCGGCCACCTCGAATACAACTCATGATGTTCTTGAACGTCCATTCAAATTTTTAAAGCTGATCTTCAGTATTCCATCTCATCATTCTGACTGCATAAATATTCGTAGTGAGAATTTCTGAAAGGGATTCTCTGAGTACAATTAACCCATGCACACCAGGAAAGACTCTTAAGTGCAGTTGATTTTCCATTTACCCGTACTTAATGAAACTATCTGTTGGCAGATGATGCACGTTTTTTCGTTTAACTCGGTTATCCTCGCCATCTGATTATTTAACTAGCCCGTCTTCGTTTTGTGAGTCGAAAGTTTTTCTTTAACCAAGGTGCAAAATGGGAAATGTACAGGTCCGGCTCTATGTCAGGAATTTTGTTTTTTACTTCTCTGATAAAATAAAATACCCGACGCGGCCGGCCCTCCGGCAGGTTCGAGCTCGGGACGGGTCTAACCCCTAAAAGCGTCCTGTTTCGAACACATTACTAGAAGTCTGTTAGGGAACACATGATAGCATTTCTAGAAGTCTGTTGGGAAAGCGGCGTCATATATGGTGGATTTTGAACATCGGTCAATAAGTGCTCAGAGAAGTGGTGCGAGTGTCAGAAAAAACTCCTGCGCCTGTGGAAGATGAAAGAACAGGAGTGGAAAGAATATGCACGGAACAGTTGACGAATCAAATACACAGTAGTAATCACGTGATCCGTGGCTGGGAACAGCCAGTCGACGTATCTGATTAGAGGGTAGCAGATTTGAACGGCCAATAGACGCGCAATAGTGAGGAGTCAAATAGCTGTTTGAATCTGGGACAATGCGGCCAAATGGTATCCTACAGCACGAGACACTGTGCATTGCATAGTGTGCGTTACCGCAGTACATAACGTTTCCGTGCCCCCATTACTCTGTGCAGCGAACAAAACAAAACCTCCCCAGTGGGCCGGAAATCATTGGAGATGTGTCACGTTGTCTAAAGAATGGCGTCTTTACCTGCACCGCGCGAATGGAAGTTTCAGAATTTGAAGAACCAAGTGTGAGAGCATCGTTTCATCTCGCATGGTCACCACACTCTCCAGGTGGCGGTGTTGTAGTGTGCACCATGTTTCAAAGGGGAACTTTAGCGCTCGCTCTAGAGGACCTATTCCTGAACGCCCAAGTGTATTTAAGCAGCGTCCTGCTCAAAGTTTACCAGCCCCAACCGCACGGGCTATCAGATGCGTAACAACGTATTTCTGCGCTCTGGGCAGAGCATAAAATATTGCGCCTTCGTCTGTCTTATGTATCGTCATCCATTATCAGTTCAATGCTGGATAAATACCTCTCCAAGTGTCTTCCACAACTTTCTGTCTTCAGCCAGTCTCCTCGATATCACTTCTAATTTTTCCGTCCATCTCCTACGTGGTCTTCATCTGCGTCTTTTTCTGGCACTTGGTATCTAGGCTTGTATTTCAGTGTCCAGCCATGTCCAGCCCATTGCCTTTTCAGGGATTTTACATTGACCATGATGTTATGGATGAAGAAAATGACAAGAGTGAATGAGTTCCTCTTTCTGTTATATATATAGCACACATTGCATAAACATACATTCCTGGGCAAAACAAAACTAACGTCACATAAATGTTATCTCTATGGGGAAAGCAAAAATGTGACACTTTGTGTGACTTTTTCCAACTGCTTCGTACTGGAGTTCGGCGATACATCAAATCGACCCGATTCAGCTGGAAGTCGTGGCTCGCAGTAATGATCAAGTAGCCCCCAGAGAATCTTCAGCAATGTGACGACATTTTGATCTTGCACGTACCACCGCGGCTACAATTTTGAATGTGAGAAACTAACATCCACTGAGCATTTTGAGGAAGAAATAATGTGAATTTTAAATTGCCAAATCTACCAAAACTGGTGAGATATGTTGTAAACAAATTCTGTAAACAGACAAATGACAAAGTAAGGCGCGCAAGAACTTTACCAGGAACTAGTGCGAAAGTTTCAGTTCGAATTTTAATCATATTGGAAGCAGCTATTTTTTCGCGTCTACTCTTAAGCTGCACCAAGAACAGCCACCACGCTGCCCGTTCTAGTTACGCCTGTATTGGTGGGGGACACTTCCAGTAGAAAATGCACCAGACTACGTTACTTACATTGCCTCGTAGTGGTTTCAGGATATGATTAAGACTTTTGCCTTTTTCGTTGGGTAACTTTATGTCCCAGAACTCAAACCCATGGAGAATTTTTGGGTGAAGTTTAGTGGGACACTGGACGTCTGGCTCCACTGTCATACAATCTGTGCGAATTAGAAGATGTTTTACATGCGAAAGTCAATATTTCAACAGAAAGTTAGTAAAATTTAGTGGAATTAACTTCGAGGAGAACTGCGGCTGTTCTGAAGTTCAAAAGATCCAACAGAATATTAGGTAAAAGTCTCAATAGATCGACTTCCCAGCGTGTACCACACACTGATGAGTTACCTGGGTTTATTCGATTAGGAGGTTTTAATAATGTACCTGAAATAAAAGTAGTTGATAATCGCTTTCCATGAGCATTTCTGTATTGAACGTGCGGAAACAAACTGGTGTTCAAAATTGGCCACTGAATTCCATAAAATTTACACGATTTGCTAGCACAGAAAGGCGAAAATGTAATTCCCCTGCGATAAAAGTTCAGTATGCGATGTAATTGTGACTAATTTAATGCCGACTAAAAATAGAAATGACAAGTAAATCCTGAAGGCAAACAATTGAAAAGTTACTGGCTTCATAGGCATTTTTTTTTTTTTTTTTTGCCGCATGTCTCTCCCTTTCACCAGCAGAAATGACATTACGTTTGCGTTTCTGCTCTGCAACGTTGTCCATTTCCTTGAGATACTAGGTAACAGTGGCCAGCGATCAATTGAAACGCAACAGGGCGGTTGATACGGATGAGCAGCTGACTGCACGGAAAACAATGCGATTTGCTACACAAAGAGTCGGAAATGGCGGAGGATGTTGGGAGAATTCTGACCAGTCAGAGAGCAGAAAACGGGAGACAAAGCAACATCACGCTATGATAGTAACGGATTGCGGTGAGGAACGCACGCTTGTGGAAAGCACCACGACAAGACGGGAAAGCATGCGCCTCGTACCTAATAACTTTTCAACGCCAGAAGAAGGAACTATCTCACCGGTGCACGTTTTTCAAAAGTTCTCTACCACATAACGGGGAATGTTATATTGTCTAGCAACATTATGATTTTGTATCACAGCTCAAACTACTCGTCTTATATATCATATTTTAACTACTCGTCTTAATAATATCAAGATGACAACAGACAATTGTGAAAATTTGTGTACAGCGTATTCTTTGTTTAATGAATTCTTTTACACTGTGTATTCTTGGTAACGTATACATCTACACGACCTTTCGTTTTGTTTTCTGTTTGTCTACTTAATATTATGTAAATTTTGGTTACCTCTTGTGTTTTCCAATCTGAACGTCGCCGCCCCGGTGGCGCAGTGGTCTAGGCGTTGGCCTCTGATCATTCGTCCGAATGAGGTCCTGGTTCAAATCCCGGTGAGGTATGGATGCTGTGTTTGTCTTACGGCACTGGCTCTCTCCCTTCCTGGAACCAGTGACCCTAAATAAGGGACGGGCGACTGCTTATAGCCCATTGAGTTGCTCACGGTGGTCGTTAAACCTTCAATCAAAAAAAAAATTAAAAAAAAAGAAATCTGAACGTCACTCCCCGAAGTTTTTTTATTTTATATCACCCGTCAGTCAAGTCAAGAATTAGTTTTGTTAGACGCGTGATCCATCAACGAAATCTGAATGGTTCATTGGACAGTTTGATATAGTCGTCCCGGTGGCATAGTAATTTAGGCGGTGGCTTCGGACCATTCGTCTCATATGGGTCCAGGTTCAAATCCCGTGTTAAACTTGGATATTTTGTTTGTCTTACGATACTGGCTCACTCCCTTCCCTTGAATCAGAGACCCTAAATCAGGAACGGGCGACGGATTTTAGCCCATCGAGTTGCTTACAGTGGTCGTGTTAAAACTCTCCCCCCCCCATAAAAAAACATACTGATATTATTACGACCTTATACACTTGAATCTGAGTGGTAACAGGTGTAGTTGGTGATAACATAAGATATAACATAAGCGTGCACTTTTTAGTGGTAACAGGCGTAGATTTCTTTTGTACGTTAATAAAAAAATATATGTACTTTTTTTCGCCCTTGTAGCTGAGTGGTAATAGGCGTAGGTTTGCGTTCGAGTGTTGCGAGGAAAATTCACAGTATATTTTTTTCTAATTTTTATTAATATTGTGTCATACGTTGCAATCAATCCATCGCGGACCACGGGTGGCCTAGTGGGGAACGTTCGTGACTGCCGCGGAAAGGACATCAGGTTCGGTCCCAGGCAGGTACGAACTCTCGATCCACTAAATATTTGCCGTGCGCTGGACGCGCACGTTAAGCCGTCGGACCCCGGGTACAGGCCCCCGGTAATAAATAAGGGCGTCTTCCTGCCCCTTTCTACTTCGCTTCCGTGTCACTTTTCTATCGGACACTCTAGCCCAAATCTCCTAGCTTCCTATTTCTAAGGGTTGTTTAAGATTTGGGGTCAGACACTCCCTTCCTAAAATCCTCTACATATGATCAGATCAGATCAATCAATCCATCGCAAGATATTTTGCATGATACTTCGTAAGGTGTGTTTTGTAGTGCATGGACATAATGGGCAAATTTACCGATATTTGAACATTTAAGCGGTAGTTTCCCATTTGAATTTTAAGAAGTCGGCGGTTATGTTAGTGATAACATAAGCGTGGACTTATTTTCGAAAGACGTGCTAAAATTTTAAATGCAACACAACAGGTCATTTAGGAAATATAAGAGACGAACTTCACTTAGAACTGTATAAATTCCAAAAGATGGAAATCTCTTGGAAGGTGAAATCGTCAGAAAAGAAAGTGAAATGATGCAAACATAAATCAAGCTGTTCTTTCCATTAAACATAACCACAGAAATATGAAAATTTTACCCTCCTGGAAAGGGAATCGAACTCGCATCTCCCGATTTGCGCTTGAGTATGCTAATCTTATACCACCCAGGACTTTTCTGTAGCGCGGATCCCAGCTCAGGCCACGGTGTTTTCAGAGGAGATGCATGCTGTGTATCTCGCCCTTCTCCGTGCTCAGTCGAATTCTCATCATCGTGCTATGGTCTATCTATACGGATTCCTTAAGTGTCTAGCAGTCTTTGCCATCTGGGGATTGCCGTGACCATCCTTTTCTCTTGGATGTGAGACGGTTACTTCGTCGTTTACTCGAGGCCGGTTTTCAGGTTCACTTATGCTGGATTCCTGGGCATGTTGGAATCTCGGGTAACGAGTGTGCTGATGCAGCTGTTACATCTGTTTCCTCTTTGATCGTCTCACATTTGCCACTGTTTCACGTGGATTTCCGCTTTCCTGTTAACGATCATATCAAGCGAACGTGGCAGGGTCTGTGGGACCAACAGGTGGAAAATAACTGCATCGTATTAAATCTATTCTTGGAAATTGGAAATCCTCATTTCGTCGGAACCGTAGGGAGGAAGTTGTGCTTGCGCGTCTCCGCGTTGGGCATTGTCGGTTCACTCACCGCCTTTTTCTGCGTGTGGCGACACTGCGCCGATGTGTGAGACGTGCAATTGCCGACTCGCTGTCACTCATCTTCTGTGCAGGTGTGTTCGTTTTCGTGACGTGCGTTTTCACTTCTTTCATTCTCATTTGTTGACCGAGGGCGCCGCTACACTGAAGCGGCTCCTAGATGACCACTGCGATACTGTCGCTCTCTTTTCATTTTTAAAACAAATTGACTTTTTTAAACGTATCTAGATTTTAGCTCTTCCATCATTCTCATTTTTCACTTTTACTGAATCAGCCAGATTTTAATCATTATACCATGCTTTTAATACTGTTTGTTTAATTGTCTTGTGTTTGGCGCTCTTTGGCCACACATGGCCCTTGCGCCATAAAAATCCACCAACCAACACCACCCAGGACAATGAAATCCACACAACTGAAGCATTAACCTGAAACGTCAGCCATTTTGATTTCACTGCACTAGTCGAAACAAACATGTCTCATTATAGAGCTAAGCTAGATCACCAGCAAATGAACATATATCAAGTTGAAGCACATGGAATAATTAATACAGACATAAGATGCGGGTTCCAGGACGATAAAAGTTTCAAATTTCTGTGGTTATGTTACATGGAAAGAACAGCTTAATCTATGTCTGTATTAACTATTCCACGTGTTTCAACTTGAAAGTGAAGTGATGATATACAAGATTTGTTCCGAAATGGTGGACACGAACCAAAACTCATGACAGCTGGAAACAAATGAGGAAAGTCCTGTGTTTTTTTAGTGGTCGTTAAAAGACTGAAGAAAGCGTCCTCACTCCTCGGGCGCACAAATATTTGACCGAAGCTGTGTTTAAGATTCCCTTAACTAATTACTCGGATAAGTGCATCAAAGATCGTAAAGAACCTCGGGACGCAATTAAGAAGATAAGATGAAGAATCAATCAGAATTATCTGTACTAATAAGCAAATGGAATGTGTAAGCGTTAGCAGTGGTTTTCTCGCTCTTCCTGTTAGACATGATTATAGGAGAATAAAATAGACCAGAACTAAAATTTATGCTTAATGTCTTTAGAAAAAAAAACCTGAGAAGAATAGAGCACCGCATGAGTTCCAGGCATTTCAATTAGTAAAATCCCTAATTTCGATATTTCGGGAGTTTTGCAGATGTTTACTGTTTGAAAGTCAAGAGCACAGTAACAACTGATCTTTTAAAAATGAACGAATACAAAACGAACATGGATTAATTAAATTAGTATAAGAACCTGGAAAATTTTTTGGCGACCTCTAAACCTTACAATATATAGCCTAATTCATAAGGAACGCCAAACAAAATGTATGATTAAAAAAAATAGAAAAAGACCCAATGGAAATACATTCCCTAGAGAGCTGTACGTAGAGGTGCCGGTGAGCGCCAGATTCAGTTTAAATAGACACGACACACGAATAATTTGAAATGGAGAAGTTGTCAAACAGGTCAGACAGGTGACTGGATGCCAAATAGGTTTCAGGAAAGGCATCAAATAGGTTTCAGACCGGTTACTGGATGTCAAATAGGTTTCCGACTGGTTACTGGATGTCAAAAAATTTCAGACTGGTTACTGTGTGTCACATAGGTTTCGAACTGGTTACTGGATGTCACATAGTTTTCGAAGTTGTTACTGGATCTCAAATAGGTTTCAAACTGGTTGCTGGATGTCTAATAGGTTTTAAACTGGTTACTGGAAATCAAGTAGGTTTCAAACTGATTACTGGATGCCAAAATATGTTTTAGACCAGTTGTGCTTCCTAACAATATGAAGACCTACGCAAAACTGAAAATTTAATTGAAATGCTAAAGTGTAAATTCTTGCCTGAAGATCACTGAAGAAAAACTGTAGCACGTCTCTGAAGAAATATCGCGAGATTAAACCTGTTGCAAAATTTCCGAAGAAATAGGGTAGCCTGCAGAGGTGAGTGACAGCGTGTGAATAGCACGAATAGAATTCAGCTCACTGGATTTTCACGGATTATCCAGTGTTTATAAAGTTCATGGGAAGGAATAGGCGTCGTCGGGATAACCTATATTTGGCGAAAAGGATAGGGGAGTTAATGTTCTGCTACAACGAAACGTGTGCGAATGTTTAAGAAAAGCCAAATGTCTGTTCCTGACGAATGACGTTCCATTCACATGTGGCCGTAGCGAAGGGAACAAAGTTATCTCGCTGATTTTCGAGAAAACGATCTTGACTGATGATATATCAACTGCAGATCAGTTACTGTTCTGCATGTCAAACCAAAGTGATTTCGATTTAGTAGAGTATGTGCCTCGTTCCCATGCTCTCTCTATCTCTGTCTCTCTCTCTCTCTCTCTCTCTCTCTCTCTCTCTCTCTCTCTCTCTCTCTCTCTCTCTCTCTCTCTCTCTCTCTCTCTCTCAACCAGTAGCTTTAAATTAGAGACGGGCGACTGCTTATATCCCACTGAGTTACTCATGGCGGTTGCACTTTGAGAGATGTTGTACATAATATCTGTCATACATAACTTTGTCCGCTCGGGTATTTGTCTGTTATGACTCTTATAACATGCTTGTGAGCCTTCCCAAAATATTTTCCTCGAAAGGTGTATACGTTTGATCATTGTGTTGAAAAGCAAGACAGCTATGCTAAAAATTACGCACTCATGAATTCTACATATATTGCTATCTGAATACGTTTCACAATTATATACCGTCCTATGCTACTCTAAAGCACATTTCTAATCTGATTTTATTATCCAACGTCGTTGTTTCATCATATCCTGGGATCAATGGAGATCTGAAAGGAAAAGAACATCAGAGTACAAGCAAGCTGAAATAACTGCGAAAAAGCAATAGGTCTTCTGTGTCTCAGAAGGATGCTTATTAAACTAAAAATTTGGGTTTCATGGGTGTGTTTAGACCAGAAATGCTGCATTACGCGGAGACTTGCCAATGGCAAGATAGTTTGAAGAAAAATCTAAAACTAAATGTTGCTGAAATAAAGAACCTCAGGCAGATGTGGTGATACACACCAAAGAGGATGAGATTAAAAATGAGACAATAAGGGTAACAGTTAAAGTTACAAGTGTCCCCAAGCAGGCTCAAGAAGCAAAATTGTGCTCGTATAGTCGTGTTTTTTGAAACGATGATAGGAATGAGTGGGACAAAGAGTTATGGACATGATCAACGAACTACAGAAAGTTTTAAGGAAAGATAGCAAGGCTGTGTCAACAACAACAAAAGAAGAAATTGAGGAGTGAGTTGACGCGAGATAGAAAGGATTATTCGGCTCAGCGGCTCCACCGAAATGTGAAGGAAGGAAAAAATCATTCACGACTGAATCATCAACACTGAATCTAAAATTTATAGTGTTGAGGGTGTACTGTCAAAAATAACTCCGAAAAAAAAACCCGCGTCCTAATAACCCGGTCAAAACAACCCGGCGTCTAAATAACCCAGCTTAAAAAAAAACCCGGTAAAACTAATCCTGCATCATTATAACCACAGGGTCACAGTTATGCTACGTCAAAATAACCCGCGTCATAATAACCCACGCCCTAATAACCAGCGTCAAAACAACCCAGCAATCTCACTTCCCACGCAGAAATAGAAAAGGGGCGGGGAACAATCATCTCTCCAAAATCGAAGTAGGTCGTACTGAGTAGATTTCTGTAGATCTATCCAAAATCGAAGTAGGTCGGGTTATTTTTTCCGGGTTATTTTGACATGTAACCTGGTCATCGAAAATATTTTTGTTTGAACCCTCTTAGTTTTCAAATTATTTAAAAGAAAAACATCGTAGTTTTGGGTCCTGGTGAAAAGACAGTACCCGCCACCCCCACCACCACCACCACCACCACCCACCTCCGGCGGAAATTAAAAGTTTCTTGACAGCATTTGTTTGTATCGTGCTGTAGTCCCCTTAGGATTAAGACTGCATGCAGTATTCTGGTCCCGAATTTGCAGGTAGTATTGGAGTATCCGGTCCCAACTTTACACGTTTACCCAAACTGACAAGATTTATGATTTAACTTCTTCCTCCCCCACATAAACAGACAGAAAGTAGAGAAAGAAAGTGCAAAAACGTGTGACTGTGGGTCTCACTGGTATCGGTAGCTCTAACTGGAGTTACGATACGAAGTTTTGTGGCAAATATAAAAAAAAAATTAATAATTCAGATAAATTTCTTCCCTTATTTTACTTTTGACGGATACCATGCTCGTTGCCAACTAAATTACTAATACTTATTTTGACGTGTAACCACTACGTTACGAACGCCTCAAGTAAAAAACAAATTCATTTTGCTTTTTGTTGCAATTAGGAGAAAATAAAAAAAAACGAGTTTTTCCAGATTTTAACTATGGGTTATTTTGATGCCGGGTTATTTTTACCCCTGGTCATTTTGCTAACGGGTTATTGACGCCAGGTTATTTTGACTCCAGGTTACTTTGACTGGGATATTTTGGCGCGGGTTATTCTTTTCGTGTTATTTTGGAATGTAATCGTGTTGTGCCTTGACTTGTTGCTTCTCTAGATATGGACGGGCCGTACTGGAAAAACAAATTTACGTGTTTCCATGAATGTATTCCCATTCCCAACAGCCGTCAATAACGTAATGGCAAATTTTAAGAAATCGAGCCATAGAAATTTTTAAAGGTAATACAAAATAGTAAAATGAAGATACTTCGCAAGGGTATTTATTAAAATTATTGTAATAATTTATTAAAAGTATTGTAATAATTTATTTAAATTATTGTAATAATTTATTTAAATTATTGTAATAATTTATTTGAATTATTGTACTAATTTATTTAAATTATTGTACTAATTTATTTAAATTATTTTAATAATTTATTGAAATTATTGTAATAATTTATTTAAATTATTGTAATAGTATTTCGGTAGGGCATTTATTAAAATTATTGTAATAATGCACCATTAAAGGTTCGTATGAATCTATTCACTTGCACACATCGCAGAAAATGTTTCACCACAACTATCCACAGCAAATTTATTTTTTAAGATCTCGAATACTTTCTTTAAAATGTCCACTGTTTCCTTTTAGTCCGTCTTTACATATTTATTTTCTTCACTGCCTACCTGTTGCAATGGCGTGTTCCTCAGAAGGCTTCCAAACCTGGTTATTTAAGAAAAAACACGATTTTTTAATACAAGTAATGCCAATCATTACAAAGTTATAATTTTTTAAATAACTTTGTAATTATTTCCATTTGGATAAATAGAAATATTTACGAAATTTGAATAAAGAAATGCGGATCATGTGTTGTACACATAACTAGCAACGATTTAAGAAAGAAACTACACTGAAATACAATCTATTTCAAAAGTATAAATATCTCTGGAACAGAATTTCAGGTCTCTCTAACATTCATCAGCGCATCTACTTTAGAGAATAACCAGAGCACATGGAAAAAGTCAAAAAATGTCTTGAACAAATTGTTCTGAAATTCACGAACCAGTTTCCGTGTCTCCTGTCGTGAATTAACGCACCATACACTATATTGACCAAAGTCACCGGACACCCCTTCAAAAGCAAATGAACAGATCCGCTGTTTTGTTAAGATGTGCGGTACAGCTGCGAACGGTATAAAAACAAGCCTGCAGCTGACCGCAATCATATCGCACTGTGAAATTTAGTGAAAATTTCGTGGCGGGAGAGAACTCACTTTGAGAAAGAAAAGATTGTTGGGTGTTATATTAGTGGGTTGTCCATAAGAGAAACTGAGAGGCGTTTGAACAAACCCAAGTCAACTGTTTTGTATGTACTGAATACGTGGAAGACACATGGCGAGCCTGAAGCAGCAAAACGTACCGACAGAACAAAGAAAATCAGTGATAGAGGACGTCGAAACCTCAGGAGAGTCGTTACAGTTAATCGACGGAGTACTGCCCAAGACCTCAGTGTACAGGTGAATAGAAATTTTGGAACCTCGGTATGTACACGTGCCATCAGCAGAGAATTTCATTCCATGGGTTATCGTGGTCATGCGGCTGCTCATAAGCCTTTCATCTCCTCTCCGAATGTAACTCATCATTTACCATGGTGTAAAGAGCATTTATTGTGGACCGTAGATCAATGGAAACGGGTCCTATGGACTGATGAATCCAGGTACACGATCCATCATTCTGATGGCCGTGTGTGGGCATAGCGGCAGAAGAGGGAACGTAATTTACCACAGTGTACTGTTCCTACGGTCAGATTTGGAGCTGGCAGTGTACTCGTGTGGTGGTGTTTTTCATGGCATGGTCCCATCCCATTGATTATCCTGGACAAACCTGTTAACCATCAAGTTTACCTCGATATTCTGGACAATTATGCCCTACCAACTCTGTGGAAATACTATGGAACCAAGCCTTGTTGGTACCAGCAGCATGATGCAAGGACTGTTACGGCGTGGTTTGATGATAATTCCGTAACGTGTGTAGAATGGCCAGCACAGAGCCCTGATCTTAATCCCGTAGAGTACCTATGGGATGAATTAGAGCGCCGCATAAGAAGTTTGGAACCAAGTCCTACTACTAAGCAACAGTTAGCGGCAGCATTATGTACTGAATGGAAGCGCATACCTATCGCTGTGTTCCAAAACCTTGTCGAAAGCATATCTTGAAGGGTCAGTGCCTGCGATAAGGCCAAAGGTGGACAGATACCATACTAATGTATGTCAATAAATGCTATTTGTATTTCTCTTCTAGGTGTCCGGTGACTTTTGTAAATATGGTGTATTTCGTACACTTACCGGTAGCTTTGCTGCACGTTATTTTCAGAAAGTTTCCGTAAATTCCCACCAATTATTATTATTATTTTTTTTACAGTGTGAAAATCCCCGGTGGCGTAGTGGTTTAAGCGATAAGGCCAAAGGTGGACAGATACCATACTAATGTATGTCAATAAATGCTATTTGTATTTCTCTTCTAGGTGTCCGGTGACTTTTGTAAATATGGTGTATTTCGTACACTTACCGGTAGCTTTGCTGCACGTTATTTTCAGAAAGTTTCCGTAAATTCCCACCAATTATTATTATTATTATTTTTTACAGTGTGAAAATCCCCGGTGGCGTAGTGGTTTAAGCGATAGCCTCTTATCATTCGTCCGAAAAGGATCCGGGTTCGAATCCCGGTGAGACATGGATGTTGTGTTTGTATTACGGCACTGGTTTTTTCCCCTTCCTGGAGCCAGTGACACTAAATTAGGGATGGGCGACTGCTTATAGCCCATTGAGTTGCTCACGATAGTCGCTAAACCTCCAATCAAAAAAAGAAGTGTGAAAATAAAGCAGTTTTGTAGCGTTCTAAGATTTATTGATGAATATACTTAAGAAATTACATGTAGAGAAAAAAATATAAATCCGTTTGTTCTGCGTTTAATAAGGAAGTCGTTTTACTTATGGACTGAATTCAGAATTGCATCATACAATTTTTTTTTCTTTCTTTCTTGTGAGCAACTCAATGTGCTATAAGCAGTCGCCCGTCCCTAATTTAAGGCCACTGGACCCAGGGAAGGGAGAGAGCCAGTGCCGTAAAACAAAGACAACATCCATGCCTCACATGGATTGGATCCCGGATCCTTCACGGACAAATGGTCATAAGCCAACGCTTAGACCATTGCGCCACCGGGACGGCATAGAGAATTCGTCTGAATATTCAAGCAAAGCAAACTCAATTTGCTTTGCTTGAATATTCAGTCGATTTTCCATGTATTATGAAGAATATTTCTTTTCTCATAGAATTCCTCTGATATCTCAAAGTATTGCAAATATATTCTCATATCGCGTATCGATTAAATCTATCAGTACCTTGAGCAAAGGGATTTCGCGAAGTTTGCCAGTGAACAGCAAAGAAAATAATACTTCTTTAGTAAAAGAAATATCAGAAATTTGTGTTTTTCAAATCACATTTCTGAAGAACACGTTTACATTCTAATAACGTCACAATCTATCCCCTCCACGGTTTGTCTTTTTCGTGATTTTTGTGTTTGGGAAAGCTTTCATTGCCCGTTTTCTGAGTGATTGACTTTAATTGTTGCCTACTTCGGTTCCAGTTTCCATGAACGGGTATCAATCGCTGGTGAGCTCTTGGCATGTGAAAGAGTTCACCTCAGTCGAGTTATTCTGATTCTGATATGCAGTGTTTTTCACGAAGACTGTTTGAAAGGAATATGCCACCCAGGTGGCGCAGTGGTCTAATGCGATGGCCTCTGATCATTCGTCCGAAAGGCGTCCAATTTCGAAT
Organism: Macrothele yani; assembly: GCA_039090855.1. Classification (NCBI taxonomy): domain Eukaryota; kingdom Metazoa; phylum Arthropoda; class Arachnida; order Araneae; family Macrothelidae; genus Macrothele; species Macrothele yani. Next base: position 111,784,325 of record CM077025.1, read on the forward strand.
CCCAGTGAGAAATGGATATTGTGTTTGTCTTACGGCACTGGCTCTCTCCCTTCCCTGGAACCAGTGGCCCTAAATTAGGGACAGGCGACTGCTCACCGTGGTCGTTAAACCTCCAATAAAAAAAAAAAAAGAAAGAAACTAAAGGAATAGGAAAGTAACGGTTGGTCCTAACAGTAAAGTGAAAAATGCAAAATACGCAGCAAACAGAAGACAAATCAGCTACATTGTAAAAAATAAGTGGTGTGAATTAACGGAACATTTCTGGAAATGACGTGGGGCAAATTAGCCGGCAGGTGTCCGTGTTTTTCAGAAATTTCTGTTTTTTCTGTTATTAAAAGTGACCGTTTATTTTAATTCCGGATTTTAACAAATTTTCCGTAGTCAGAAATTCAGTTTATTTCAGAAAAATCCATTTCAGGTTTTTCCGTATTTAAACTGAAATTCCGCAAAATCGACGACCCTGCATTTTTCATCCTTACTCCAGATAATCCTTCCGCTGCAGTCAGGAACGAAACTCCACCATTTGGGTTGGTTCAAGAGGTAACGCACGCCTTTAACCACTGATCCACAAACGCTCGGAAACCCGACCCACGTATACATCGTGAAACAAATTGCGCGACGATTAATTTATTTTCATAAATGCGAGTGATTTAGTAATTTTATTTTCTGTTGGAACTTATTATTTTTCTGAATAGGTTCGTAATTTTATTTTATTTTTTTTTCTGTAGGAGGACTTTTTACAAATTAAGCATTTTTCATAGCGATTTTTCGAAGCAACAAAATGCTCTTCAACTTGATTTTTTTAAACTGGCAATGACCTTTTAAAAAAGTTAAAATGTACTCTATTATAGTGTTTTTTCACAAAAAAAAAACAAAACAAACATCAACCCTAAATTTAAAATTTACTCTTGATAGCTATAATAGCTTTTGCCTTAAGTTGTCCAAACACTGATACATAGACATCGTATAATAATCTGTACAATAAGTTGAGTACCCGTTCTTTTACAATAACGCAAAATATAATAAATATCTGGTGAACAAAATAGGGGAGAAGAGAAAAAATATCCTGTGCCACAATAAACAAAATTTATGCGATATGCTATTCCCAATAACCGATCTCACTACGGAACTTCGAAATAGGGCAAACGATTGAAATTTAAAAGTTAATCAAACCTCCGGTATTCTCACCAATCGCTCCTATTCCGGTAATACGGATGCGAAAAAAATTAGAACGTAGTTTTTACGGATGCGAAAAAAATGAGAACGTAGTTTTTCTGTTAATATACGAAAGGAATCGCGGAAGAGTTTCTGAAAATTCAGAATTTTCCGTTAACACATTTCTAAAACGGCAATTCACAATTAATATAAGAAAGAAGCTGCGGAAAGGTTTCTGAAAATCGATAATTTTCCCGTGATACGGAAAATCGATGAAATTTAGGTCTCTTTCTGTCACTTCACGGAAAAAGATGTATCAGAAATATTCTTGTTAGTTCACGAAAGAAATGCCTGAAAGTTGCCGTGAATTTCAGAAAATATTTTAGTGTATGATTGTGGCACCCCCTAGAAAAGTTAATTTCCGAAAAATACGAAAACTAGATAAATATGTATATGCTCTCCTTCCCCCCTCCCTCCGAAAACCAAAGTCAGTGAGTGAAAAACGCGCCGCCCCGAATTAGGGGATAATAAATATACCCGGACGCTTTAGAGGAATATTTCGCTGAGATATGCACATCAGTGCGATTCGGTATTTGTCGCTCCTTTATACAGGACCCAGCAATATCATTGAAACGTATTGTGAAAACTCAAATTTGTTGGCGACGCGGATCGAACTTGCGCCACCTCGCTCCGGAGCCAGGTGTTCTAACCGACTAAGCTACACCGACGTAATGTATCACTGCAGATTTGTCATCTTGGCACGTGCTTCACCTCTATAGTTCGTCACATCATCTAACTTTTAATTTTATTGGGTTGTCGGAAAAGTCATAACGTATTTTGACACCCGATGGCGTTTGGGCGGTTTTGGAAGTACTAGAGGCATTCGCAGCTCTGTTATCGCTATGGCATTCGACAGGTGTCAGTTCTAGCTGCAGTCTAAAAGGAATAGTGGGCGATTTGGTTGATTTGAGGAGATTTGACATCAAGTTAAAGATGGAAGACCAAACTGTGCATTTTCACCACATTTTACTGTTTTACTTCCGTAAAGATAAGAACGCGCTTCAAACTTCTGAAAAGTTGCGTAAAATGCAGGGTGATAATGCTCTACAAGAACGTCAGTGCCAGCGGTGGTTTGCAAAATTCCGTGCTGGTGATTTTGACCTCAACGATGCTCCTCGGTCCGGGAGGCCCACCGAGGTTGATGACGACCAAATCGAGGCATTGATCGAGTCAAACCCATGTTACACCACACGAGAGACTACAGACACATCGCACATCCAACATTCAAGCATTCACGACTGCCTGAAGAAGCTGGGATACGTAAGCAAGCTCGATGTGTGGGTTCCTCATGAACTCAAAGAAGCTCAATTGACGGCGCGTATAAACATCTGCTATATGCTCATTAAACTTAAGGAAAACGATCCTTTTTTGAAGCGACTGATAACTGGTGACGAAAAGTGGATTGTGTACAACAATGTGTTGCGCAAACGGTCTTGGTCCCGACGTGCTGCTTCGCATCAAACGACATCCAAAGCAGACATTTATCAGTGGAAGGTTCTGGCCTCAGTGTGGTGGGATTTTAAAGGTGTCGTGTTTTTCGAGCTCCTACCACGGAACCAAACAATCAATTCGAATGTGTACTGTCGACAATTAGACAGTTTGAACGAATCCATTATCCAGAAACGTCCAGAGCTCATCGTAAAGGTGTTGTGTTCCATCACGACAACGCGAGACCACACACAAGTTTGATCACCCGCCAAAAATTATTGGAACTTGGGTGGGATGTATTGCCACACCCAGCATACTCGCCTGACTTTGCGCTGTCAGACTTCCACTTGTTTCGCTCTATTCAACAGTCCTTGCGTGGTATAACGTTCAATTCAGATGAGGCTGTAAATCAGCACCTTGTACAGTTTTTCGCCACGAAAGACAGGTCCTTCTATGAACGACGCATTCTGCAGCTTACTGAAAGATGGCAAAAGGTTATCGAACAAAACGGGCATTATATCATTGATTGATCTTTGTTCTTTCTATCAATAAATGACCTTTGCAAAACATGGCTAAAATACGTCATGACAACCCAATATTTTATTTTCAAGCGAAGAAAGATTTTCATCAATCTCAAACGATATGTGGAACAAACATCACACATGTTTTCGCAGAACTCAACGACCAGTGATCCATTTTTACGTCAGGCGGCAATATGAAAACAGGAATTAGTCGAACTCTGGTTTTCTCGCTCCGATGTGAGTTGCTCTAACCAACTAAGTTACACCGACAGAATGTATCGCTGCAGATTTGTCATCTTGACACGTGCTTCAGCTCTGTAGTACGTATCATTGTATATTGGCAGCAAATGGAAAAAATCCCTGCACTCCGCTTATGCAAATTCAGTGTGAAGGCGTTCAATGTGTTATGCAAATTTGAAAGGCTACTAAATTTGTGATGTTCTCATTGCACAAATGTTGTTTGTGACAAAGTAAATATGACCCATGACATGTGGATTCCATGTCTCAGAATCATATCGCATGCCTCTAATGTCTGAACAGACATGTTGGTTGTACTTTTTAACGCTTTCCAACCGTAGGTTAAAGAAGCGTATATGCTGCAGCTTTGTTCGTCTGTCTCTCTGTCCATCCGTCCTTCCGCACGATAACTCCCGTAACAATGGTTCGATTTCGATGAAATTTTAGTATGCGGTAGGAGACCACTGGGGACGAACCCTATTGAAAATAGGCGAAATGGGGTCAAAGATCAGGACATAGGAGCGGGATCAATTCCATTGCCCTTATAAGTCATAACTTATGTAAAAATGCTTCGATTGCTATAAAACTTTATGATGTGGTTTCGGAGGTACTCTGAACTAATTCTGTTTAATATCATTGAAATGGGGTCGAAGTCCAGGGCACAGCAGCCAGATATATTCCACAGCCATTTGTCTCATAACTTGATAAAAAATGTTTCTATTGCGACAAAACTTTAGTATGTTGTTCCAGAGGTATACTGAACCAATTATGTTTAATATCATCGAAATGGGATCAAAGGTCAGGACGCAGGAGTGAGGTTTATTCCGCAGCCAGTATCATCATAACTTGAGTAATAACTTTAGTAGTGATTTCTTGTATGTTGGAAGGCGTTTCATAATCAATGCATCGCATGATTTTACTAATTTGCAACCGTAGGTTGAAGAAGCGTATATGCCCTAGTTTTGTCCATCTATCCGTCCGTCCGCACGATAACTCGCGTAAAAGTGGTTCCATTTCAATGAAATTTTAGTGTGTGGTGGAGGACCACCTCGGGACGAACCCTATTGAAAATGGGCGAAATGGGGTCAAAAGTCAGGACATAGTAGCGGGATCCATTCCATTGCCCTGATGCGTCATAATTTGCGTAAAAATGGTTCAATTTCGATGAAATTTAGTATGTGGTATGGGACCACCTGGGGACGAACCCTTTTGAAATGGGCGAAATGAGGTCAAAGGTCAGGACATAGGAGCGAGATTTATTCTGCAGCCATTATCCTCATAACTTGAGTAATGATTTCTGGTTTGTTAAGAAAGCGTATCATAATCAATACATTTCATGATTTTACTAACTTGTTTAAATGGATTTGCAGATGTCTTTCATATGAACTATACCCGGATGTTAACGCTTCATTGCAGTTAAGCTCGCATGCATCGAGAATTTTAACTGTCGATATGTCAGCGAAATTTTCTTCTAAACCTCCGGATGAATTTCTTTCCCCTAACGCAGAACGGCGCGTTTTTTTTTTTTTTTTTTTTGTTTTTTACGCTTTCCAACCATAGGTTGAAAATGCGTATATGCTCCAGCTTTGTCCAACTTTCTGCCTGTCCGTCAGTCCGTTCGCACAATAACTCACGTAGAAATGGTTCGATTTCGATGAAATTTTAGTATGTGGTAGGGGACAATCTGTAAAGGAACCCGATTTAAAATGGGCGGAATGGGGTCTAACGTCAGGACATAGGAGCGGGATCCATTCCGTCGCCCTTATACTTCATAACTTACGTGAAAATGCTTCGATTGCGAAAAAGTTCATCATGTTGTTCCAGAGATGTACTGAACCGGTTCTGTTTAATATCATCGAAATGGGGTCAAAGGTCAGGGCGCAGGAGCAAGATTTATTCCACAGCCATTATCGTCATAACTTGAGTAAAGATTTCTGGTATGTTGGAAAGCGTATCATAATCAAATCATTGCATGATTTTTCTAACTTTTTACTAACTGACTTTGGTTTCCGTTGGAGGCCGTATAAATACTTTATTTTAATATTTTTCGGAAAATATCTATTCCGGGGTGTGCAACTATCATAGCTGAATTCTCCTCTATTTGCTGCGTATTTTGCATTTTTCACTTTACTACTACGACCAGCCTTTACTTTCTTATTCCTTTCAGACACTCCTCGCGAAACACCCTGTATTCTATTGGAGCTTATTCAATATGATAAAATAATTCATCAGAGCTCAACAAATAGGTAAGCCAGCAGTTTGTAACACGGAAATGAATGGCGAAATGCTTCCCTGAATGTGCAAATTGCATCCACTTCTCCGATGTTACGTAAAAATAAAGAGTAAATCTTGATTTCGTAAAAAGCGTTTTTCCAGCGAATGATTTTTAAAACAATGCTTTTCTGCAAATAGAAATCTGGGCTCTTAATAAAATGAAACATTTCATCACACAGAATGGAACATACTCCCTTTCAGTGACGTCTTCGTTTCCTGACGAGCCTTTCCATGCGTTATTTATTGATTGCATTAGCTAAAACACTATCTCATTCATGCTAATGTGTTCTTACTTAAACGAAAAGTGGTGTCATCTCTTCTTTTTTTTTATACAAAAGTGGTACTGTAACTTTGCATTGGAGAAATTAAGTTTTCGCATGAATACCGCCTCTCTCGATTTCTGTTCCCTCGGCTACAGCCGCGATTTTCAGAACTACGTTAGAATGCTGCACTGCCTTTCGCCATTCCCATGTTGTGTACTCTATGGCTCTTAATCAGATTACATTCTAACGTTTTATTGCTCGCGCTTGCAATCCCTGTTCTCCTTGACGTGGCTGTTTTGCTATTTAAAGTGTACTTCGTTCATTTTCTATCGTTTACGGACTTTCTTGTGTGTGCGTAGTTCTTAATCAAACTGCACTGCATGATAATATTTTACTACCATTCATAATCTTCATGCTCTCGTCCGTGTACGCAACATATTCAAATTGTATTTCAGTTTTTTTTAATCAAAATGTTTTACAGTGTTTCACTCCTGTTAACAATCTTTATTACCTCGTCCCTCGTGCGTGTGTAGTGTATACATAAATTGTGCTTCAACGTTTATTTGTTGTTAGTCCAATTGCACTACAATACTTCACTAGCATTCACAATCTTCATTCGCTCGTACGTGTGTAATATTTACTTTAATCGTGTTTTAACGTTTTTTTTAACCCCCAGGTGGCAGGAGCTTTGGAAGAGCCAAAGCGAAATTTTGTCATATGTGTAACAGGAGACTCCCCTAAAAGCGTCCTGTCTTTCAGTAGTATTCGTCGTCGTTACGATGAACATATATGCTTTGTCGACACTATGAGCCTGAAAAATTTTTGACGCATTATTTTCGACGCGTTCTCGCCGCTTTTGGACAGGTTTTCGATGAACGTATTTTTGCGTCTTCACCGCTTTGGGCTCAGAAATCTCCGACGTATATATGCGTGCTTGCCACCCGGAAAGTAATCAAATTGATTACAATATTTCAACAGTATTCAAAATCTTCGTTCCTTCGTTAGGGTATAATGTATTAAATTGTGCTTCAACGTTTTGGTTAACCAAATTGCATTTCGATATTTTACTAACATTCACAATTATCATTCCCTCTTCCGTAAATTGTACTTAAAAGTTTTTGATTAAATTGCATTACAATATTTTAGTAACATTCAAAATATTCATTTCCCCGTTCGTTCTTAGTACGTACCCAAATAGTGATTCGTTATTTAAACTGCTTTACATTACTTCACTCCCGTTAACAATCTTCATTTCTTCGTCCGTGTGTACGTATACTTAAATTGTGCTTCAACCTTTTAGTTATCCAAATTGTATTACAATATTTCACTAACATTTGCAATATTAATTACCTTGTCCGTAAATTGTGCTTCAAAGTCTTTGTTATTCAAATTACTTTACAATATTTCTCTAACATTCAAAATCTTCATTCCCTTTTCCGTGTATAGTGTATTCTTAAATTGTGCTTCAACGTTTTTATTAATCAAATTGCATTAAAATATTTCAATATCTTCATTCCCTCGTCCGTGTATAATGCATTCTTCAATTATACCTCAATGTTTGTGTTATTGACACTGCATTTCTCTCGAAACCTTTCGCAATTACTATCAGCCTGCACACGCGCTTTTCTTATTTAAACTGCTCTTAAACTATTAAAAAAAAACTTTTTTCTCACAAAATTCAGTATTAGCACAGTATAATAAATCCCTTTATCGCAGTACTTTAACGAAAAAAAGTATGAAATCAGAAATTCGTTCACGAGCATGTTTTCTCAAGGCGCGAAAAAAACAATCGGCAGTGCGACATTCTCTATTTCTCCAATGCAAAAGACCCGTATCGGATTTGTCGGTTCCTTAATCTTCCATGGTGAAAGTAGTACCTGTCCTTTTGTGAGGAAAGTGTGTTAGAAATGCTAGACAGCGGTTAGGAATCCCCGAAAAACTTATGAATTCTAACCTTGCAAACGTGAAGTAAATATTGCGCGGGAAGTATAAAATTACCTAATAAGCTGTAGGACCCCCTTCAGCTCACAAAACTTCGGCCACTCGGCGAGACAAACCCGAAGTGTACTATATGGGTTCCACTTTGGGTTGTCGCATACGTGAACATCAATATAATATCAGGACTTGTTTTAGTGTTGCATCCTTATCTATAATATGCTTGGATGGATCTTATTTACCGTGTTGGATTGACACTACTATTTTGGACTCGCCGAGGAATCGACGTTCTACTCTTGTTTCAGAAAGTATTCACATATTTGTGTATAGCGAACGGTGTTGTAATGAGGATGCACCAATATTGGTTCCCCAACCTTGGAGAACGCTGTTGAGACGGGCTACGCCCACTCCTCCAGTCCATACAGATTGACTCGTTTAAACAGCTTTGTATCTCACGCATGCGTATTAATATCACTTGTTACATGTATGTACGGTTCTTACATGCAGCGTTTCTTCATTCGGTTTCGGAGGATGACACTGATGTGGTGTCGAAAGATCTTAAACCTTTATACTTTTAATAATTGTATGTAGTTGTTTTAACATTAAAGGGTTGCTTATCGTGTGCAGACGGCATTCGTTTTACTTTTGAATATATTATGTGTTTTACTTAGGAATATATGATTTTTTCGTGCTTTTATATTTTTATCCAATAAGCGTCATCCTCATCAAACTTTGTTGTTATTGCCATTCCTGTGATAAAATCTAACATCTTTGACTATTTAAAGTAGTTCCTCTTCTTCTCTCAATTTCTAGACCTTCTACGATTTTTCATTTAAGAAATTACCTCTTCTAATGCTTCTATATCGTGCCCAATATCTAAAGTTTTAGAACCGGATTAGAAAACTTATTTTTGAATTTAATATCTGAAGCAATGTGCAAAGGATTTCATGCGCTATTTGCGATGCGCGTTGCGCGACGTTGCCGCTTGGAGATGCAAATCCATATTCCTGCGAGATGACGTAAATACCCATTAGCATTTGACTAAATATTTCCCTGTGAAGCTTTTCTTTTTGAATCAGATAGTGCAAATTTAGTTTAGCGACATTTGCATTTCAAAGAGTTGATTTGAAAAACAATATATTTTACTTTTCTTCTACATTTAGCTATATTTAATATAGCATGGCTCGTAATAATAACGGAATAGCCTTTGCTCACCTCTAAAAACAATGAGCCGTATAGTCGGCTCACATCTTGCCCCCGGTTTGTGGTTTTTCCTCCTTTCTCGAACCAATTTTCCAACGTACTAAACACAGCTCACCGTCAGCACTCTATACAAGCCTTGCCGTCTAGAAAATGCTCAGGCACCTGGTCATTACAATTTGGCCTCTGTAAGTCATCTCAAGTCCGCTGCTTTTTCCATCTTAACCCTTTAACCAGTTGGAACGAATTAACTCGGGGTTAACAAAATGACGTTAAATCCGCTCGAACGAATATATTCGCTGTCTAAGAAGTTGACCGAACGCTGCTGGAGTGAGTAAACCTGTGTATAAGAAAGCTTTGTTTTTTCTCCCTTAGGTGGTCATTTAGGGCGATAATTGATATTAATCTTTTCTGACTGATTACCTGGTGAAATGGCTGTAACAATTCCGCGAACACAAGAAATGAGATAGTAGATATTTGAGTCACTTTTTCCTATCCAGTAGCATGATATCTGTGTCACGGGGACTAGCCCTTCTCCACTGTGTCATAGAGCAGAGAATAAATGACTAGAAAAGTGCGCTTATCACAGATTTGTGGTCGCTACTGCAGAATTGTTTTGCAGTAGCTTTGGTAAAACCCAGACGCTATGTTTGTTTGGGGAGTGAAGAAAATTTGGAGCAGCATTCGGCCCAGCTATGTCGGCCCCTTAAGGGGTTAAGAACAATAGCAACACTGATTAACAGAGCTCAGTATCACGTGTTATTTATATCGTTTCGTGAGCTTCACACGCGCCGTCATTTACTTGCAGTTGCTTCTATTTCCATAAAGACGTGCTGATCATAATGTTTGGCTCTTTGGTGCATGTGTAACACGTGTCATGTGTGTGTTATGCCTTCGCATTTCGGCTTTAACGCACACCTGTGCCAAAATGCGCTGTCTTCTTGTTGTTTAGAGGATTAACAACTGTCACGATCAACTCGCATGGCTATAAGTAGTCACCGTCCCTAATTTAGGGTACTGGCTCAAAGAAGGGAAAGACCCAGCGCCACCAGACAGAAACACTATTCGTCTCTCATCCAGAACTCGAGCTAAGCCCATTTAAGGCGAATGGTTACAAGCCAGAGCTTCAGACCACTTAGGTACCCAGGCTGGCCAAAAGGCGTTGTGATTACGTCCAAATGTTCTATAATTAACAAATGTTGTATTCGAAATGACATGCGTGTTATACCTGAGTATTTATTTGCTGTCCAGACGACAGAGTGTTACGAAGTGATAGTATCTAATCATTCGTCCGGAATGGGTCCATGTGAGGCATGGAAGGTGTGTTTGTCTTACGGCATTGGGTCTCTCCCTTTCCTGGAACCAGCGGCCCTAAACTAGGGACGGGAGACTGAATAGCTCACGGTCGTCGTTAAATCCCCCCACCCCCGAAACGACCAATAGCTAAGCGTTTGGTCTTTAATGCACACCTGTGCCAAAAGGCATTGTCATAATGTTCAAATGTTTAGTGATTGACAACTTAAGTGTGCCAAATGCCTAGTGTATTTAACCTCAGTATTTCATCTTCAGCACATGTCTGTGCCAAAACATGATATCATTACATCCAGGTATTTGGTACGCTGTTAAAAATTTTGTGGTAGGTTGCATCAAAAAGGGGTACTACACCACCTGCACCACGTTCTGAGAAAAACAAATGCATCATTGTGTAGTGCAAATAAAACCCCACAGCATCATGTAACTTTGATGCACAGTTGGTGCAACCACAGTTGTAGTTGCACCATGTTTTGGGTTTTATTTGCACCACACAACGGTGTATCTTATCTCAGAGGGTGGTGCAGTTGGGGTGGTACCACGTTTTGGTGATACCTGTTGAGATTTTTAGAGAGGTAGAAATATTAAATTAAAAAGAACAGCAACACCTCAATTTCTCGGCACGCAGTAGTAAAATTCTTTTCGCTATTCTGCATTCACGGTAGAAGAATGTAAGCTTAACAGTAAAATAGAACAGATGACTTCATGCTAGCAATATTAAATCCATATACAGACCTGAGTTGTATGCAGTAAAAAATATTTAATAAAAAATATAAAATATAACACGATGATATCCATTAGATGAAAGAGCCGCGGATGGCTTAGTGGTTAGTGTTTCAGATTATCGATGCTGGGTCCCCAGGTTCAAGCCTGGGCTGATCTTTCAGAGATGGTGTGATTTACTAACAATCGCTGAATATCCGCCGTGCATCGGACGAGCACGTTAAGTGACGGCCCCCAGGCTGGACCCACTGGTTAAATGGGTATCCTTTCCTATACCCCACCTGAAATTCTCTCACCCCTCTATGTGCAATATCGTACTTGTACGGTGGCGCCATCTACTGTGCTCTAATCTCACTACAAACTGTTCTGTCAAAGTCGCTAGACTTGCTCTCATTCCTTCCGTTTCTGTGTCCTGCCCAAAAGGCGATCTCGCTGTAGGTGGCTGGGACCTAAACTCTCCTCCCTGTGGACGTGTGGACATAAGTCCTACAAGAAAATGACGCTGAGCCCCTACTATTCCATTAGATGAAATACGTTGACAAGTGCTGCATCATAGCTGGAACAAACGATGAGTCGAACAGACACCATGTTTGCTGAAATAAAGATCACAGCAGTCGCGCACACTTAATCACCTTGCTGGTGACAGAAACTATGTGCATAACATCATGAAGCGTTCTACAATTTACAGATTAAGAACATCTTGCAAAAACAGTTTCCTTTCTAATAAACAATTTCATAAAATCATGCAATGCATTGATTATGATACGCTTTCCAACATACCAGAAATCATTACTCAAGTTATCAGGAAAATGGCTGAAGAATAAACTTCGCTCTTATGACCTCACCTTTGACCCCCATTTCCATGATATTCAACAGAACCGGTAAAATGTACCTCCGGAACTACATGATAAAGTTTTGTCTCAATAGAAGCAGTTTTACGTAAGTTATAACGCATAAGGGCGGTGGAATGGATTCCGCTCCTATGTCCTGACCTTTGACCCCATTTCGCCTATTTTCAATATGGTTCGTCCCCAGTGGTCCCTTACCATATACTAAAATTTCAACGAAATCGAACCATTTTTACGCAAGTTATGAACTATGAGGGCAATGGAATGGATCCCACTCCTATATCCTGACCTTTGACCCCACTTCGGCCATTTTCAATGAGGTTCGTCCCCAGTAGTTCCCTATCACATACTAAAATTTCATCGAAATCCAACTATTTTTACGCAAGTTATGACGCATAAGGGCAATGGAATGCATCCAGCTCCTATATCCTGATCTTTGACCCCACTTCGTCCATTTTCAATAGGGTTCGTCCCCAAGTGATCCCCTACCACATACTAAAATGTCATGGAAATCGAACGTTTTTTACGCAACTTTTGACGCATAAGGGCAATTTAATGCATCCCGCTCCTATGTCCTGGCCTTTGACCCCATTTCGCCCATTTTCAATAAGGTTCTTCCCCAGGTTGTCCTCTACCACATACTAAAATTTCATCGAAATCGAACCATTTTTACGCGAGTTATCGTGCGAACGGACAGACAGACAGACGGACAAAGCTGGAGCACATACGCTTCTACAACATACGGTTGGAAAGCGTAAAAAAGAAGCAGTTCTATTTGAATGAACATATACATGGAACGTCACCGACATCCACCGCACACAAGCAAAGACGACAGACAGCAGACTGTAAACAGAGAAGGTTCTTGTCTCAACTTCACTTATTTCAAGGTACAACAGCTGAGCCTGGTGCGTGGCAATTCATTTTAAGCGCCATAAAATTCCCGTCGAACGATCTGCGTTTCTTTTTTATCACTGAGAGGCTATGATTCTAACAATACCCACCACAAAACTTTTAACAATGCAGTTGATACGTATACGTATGTCAAGTGACGTGCACGTTATCCCTGTTTGCCTGAACTTAGAGGCATATCTATGATAAAAGATGTGCTTATCCCTCTCAAGTATTCGGTGGTTAACAAATATGTATATGCCAAAAGGAGAGTGTACTGTTCCTTAGTATTTGGCCTTTTGAGAGTTCTTGGTTTTAAACGTGTATGTGTGACAAAGGCGTTCTCATAGTCTTCGGTGGTTAAAATTCATACAGAACGTCGAAACGCATTCTCACTTCTGCAGAATTTTCGGTGGTGAACAAGCGTATAAAGAACATGTGTTCATTAGAGGTGTCTTTGTTAGTCGACATATGCATGTAGACCAAACGGTGCGCTAAGAGAACAAAGACAGAAAATTAATCGCTGCTCGGGAAGTAATTTCGCAATGCATTCGCTATTATCTTTACGTAACTTGACTTCCATAATGGTTCTTTTATGCATTTGATGAAGGATGATTCGTGTTAAAAACGCTGAAAGTTAAAATATCAACTAAACACGATAAAACACATATGTAGCACATATACACTACATGTAATTAAGCTTTACTGATAAAAACACACCACATGAGATCTTTCGAGGATCACAACGTCCCCATCTTCAGATGTCACATTCACGTATAAGACCAAGATATATACACTGAGTGGCCACTTTATTATGACCACCCAACCCACTCAGTACTTCGTTGAGCCACCTTTGACCTTTATTACTGCGTCGATTCTTCGTGGCATGGACTCCACGAGATGTTGATAGGTGGTTTGTGGAATCTGAGATCATGCTTGATGAATATCACTTTCCAGGAGAGTGAGATTGCATGGCTGTGGATCCAGCTGTCTGATGGCTCGTTCAACTTCATCCCACGAATTTTCAATGGGGTTGAGATCTGGAAATTGTTGGGGCCACTTAAGCAAAATAAACTCACCGGCATGTTCCTGAAACCAATTATGTACAATACGAGTAATATGGCAGGACGCATTATCTTGTTGAAAGTAGCCATTGCCATCGGGATAAACCATCCACATGACAGGATGCACTTGGTCCGCAACGATGTTTAGATACGATGTGCCAGTCAGACGTTGATCAACACGAATTAAATGCCCCAAAACATGCCAGGAAAACATTCCCCAAACCATAACGTTGCCTCCACTAGCTTGAAAGGTTGTAGCAATGCATTTGGGGTTCATGCTTTCGTGCTGTTTCCGCCAAATTCTCACTCGGCCATCGGCATGGTGCAACTGAAAACGTGATTTATCCGACCACATAATTTGTTTCTAATTATTGACTGTCCAATCCTTGTGCACCTGTACGAACTGGAGACGTTTTCTCTTGTTAACTGCAAACAGCAAAGTGTTCGAACTGGCCTTCGGCTGCCATATCCCATCCGATGCAGTGAACGGCGAACAGTGCGTGCAGAGATCATTTGAGGGGATCCTTGATTAAGATGGTCTGTAATTTGCTGCACTGTTGCCCTTCTCTTGTCTGTTACCAATCTGGACACTCTCCGTTCCTCCCGAGCAGTCACTAGTCGATGACGACCACACGTTGCACGTAGAGACCCAGTTTTTTGGCTGACAGTCCAGTCTTTAAACACTTTAACAACAGCTGCTCTGGAAAATTTCACGAATGCGGCGGTTCTGGTGATACTCGCTCTATGGCTCCAAGCTCCAACAATCATCCCACTTTGAAAGTCCGTCAAAGCGCATTTTATACCCATCTCGTCACCCAAAAATCACTTCTACTACTGTCGCAAGCAGTAAGCTTTCCCTTTTTATAGTAGATTCGCCTTCTGGCGGCAACAGCGTACAGCCATAGCTCATTTGCTTAAAACTATCACGTGGTCATAACAAAGTGGCCGCTCAGTGTATATATATATACAACACCATCGTCAGAAACCAGCAAAATCGCAACGCCATCTAGGATTTACCCAGTGCATTTAAATAAATCATGAAAATGTTTAAATAAAATAGTTCATGGTTCCGATATAACTTTAGGGAAAAAATCATTTCAGCAACGAGATCCGAATAATGCAATATGTAGGCTCTCCATAAGTAATAACAGTGAGAGCTTACCTGGACAGTTTATAATGGATACCTCATTCCACTTTAGAGTATAGGAACCGGTCGCAACCAGACGAGACAAGGCGGTTGTTAACTTGCAATTACGAACATCATATTTATGCTCCCTGATTCTGGTACTCAAGTTCCTGTTTGTAGAACCAATATATACAGTATCACTAGTGTTTGGAACAACGACTTGTAGAGGTATGGTGTATACGCCGTATCTACAGTATTTTGTGGAGGCACCCTGTCCCGATCCTTCTTGATTAATGCATAAATATACCTAGTCGCGAGAGCACAGTCAATATTATATGGTTTACACTTATTTCTTAGTATATTAACAATCCTGGGCACATATGGTAGTGATCCCACAAAACGGGGTTTACGAAAGTCTCTAGAAAGAGTCGAAATGCCACCCCGGTGGCGCAGAGGTCTAAGGCGCTGGCCTCTGATCATTCGTCCGTAAGGGGTCCTGGTTCGAATCCCGGTCAGGCATGGATGTTGTGTTTGTGTTATGGCACTGGCTCTCTCCCTTCCCTGGAACCAGTGACCCTAAATTAGGGACGGGCGACTGCTTATAGCCCATTGAGTTGCTCACGGTGGTCGTTAAACCTCCAATCAAAAAAAAAAAAAAAGAGCCGAAACATTAGATTTCTTAATTTGCCGCAGCAAGCGAATGCAGTTTTAGCTAACAACAGGACGTAGAAAAGACAAGTCTATATAATAAAAACCTGAAAAGCCGAGCCGCCCCGGTGGCGCAGTGGTCTAAGGCGTTGGCCTCTGATCATTCGTCCGTAAGGGGTCCGGGTTCGAATCCCGGTCAGGCATGGATGTTGTGTTTGTCTTACGGCACTGGCTCTCTCCCTTCCCTGGAACCAGTGACCCTAAATTAGGGACGGGCGACTGCTTATAGCCCATTGAGTTGCTCACGGCGGTCGTTAAACCTCCAATAAAAAAAAAAAAAAATCCGAAATCACACTAACAGCTAAAGTGTTGACGTCACGATGGAAGATAATCCCCTTGTAAAAAAGAAAGGAACTAAAGCCATATCCATCTACGGTTGCGGATTTTCTAATGTAATTGGAACATTATTTCTTTCAAGCGCAGCCGTGAGGCTGAGAAAGCGATTCCAATAAAAATGACAGAGGCGTAGTTGCGAAAGACATTTTGCGGAGCATAGGTCTCCCTTTGATTAATGAACAAACCAAGTGAAAGTAAAAATCGCCAAGAGATCCGCTCCACTGAACTTTACACACCAGTATTTAAGTGTTAGAGATTAGCGAGGCATCGTTTAGCAAAGTGCTGAAGGCAGCCATGTGGAACCACCCGATTAAAAGCAGAAGTACAATGCGCACCGGGATGAAAAAATTACTTATCGGTGGTACATCGATTCTGTAGCGTTATTAACAGATTCCTTCCATTATCACCAAATGAATCTCTCTTCAAGCCCTCAACTCAACGTAAAAGTGTCATAAAAATACAATGTTTTTTCCGCATCGGTTCATTGAGTTTCTACATAAAGCACTTTATTTTCTGTGGAATACTAAGAAATAATCGGAAATGAATTTTTGCTCGATTGCATTCATCAGGGATGTGAAATTTTTAACTGGAGTAATGATGAACAGAGGTTGTTTCTTTAGACATAGTAACACAGGAGGCTTGAAGTTTTCTTTTTACGTTTGCCAATTGGATCTTTCTTATAATTTGTGGCTAAATATAGTTTCGAAACCTCATAGGTGTAGGGCAAAGGTAAATAACAGAGATACCTCAGAATATACTTTTGTTGATAGCACGCCGAAAAGTTCTCTAACCTCACTTGTTTTAAAAGTGTTATTCGTTGTGTTTTGCCATAGCAATCAATTTGGCGATCACGGTATCATAGAAAAAGAATTAATTTCCAATTAAAATAATATGACTATACTAGTAATCCGAATTTCTTGACGTGGATCATAAATCAAAGTTTCCAAGTTTTCGATCATCACCCAGATGAATTTTTCAAGGAATGTAGACAGCGAACTGCTGCAAGCTGTGAATAATAGAATAATTCAACAATTTGAACGCGGTGACTTGAGTGTAAACGAACAGATGCGAATGTAATTATTCATTCAAGGACCCGAGGCGTCATGAAAGTAAAACAAAAGACATACATTATTTGGAGAACTGATTCCAAACTTGTGGCAGCTCCAGCAAGAAGCTGTCATTGCATGATCAGCTGTTGGTGATGATCTCCAAAGTTTCGCGAATGGCAGTAGATTTTGGGGTGGAGTAGGCGGCAAACTTCTTTATGTCGTCCCACATAGGAGTAGCGGACTTGAACTGGACTTTCCTGAATAGGGCCTATGTTGGATGACGTAAAGGAGTTAGTTTCTTACTCCACCCCAAAATCTACTGCCATTCTCGAAACTTTGGAGATCATTACCAACAGCGAATTATGCAATGACAACGTCTCGCTGGAGTTTCCACGAGTTTGGAACCAGTTCTTCAAAGGGCTAATGCCTTTATTTTTTCCCCCATGATTCCGCTTGCTAAACAAACATGACACCTCGTGTCTTTGAATAATTACTTTCGCATCTGTTCGTTTATTGTCAAGTTTAAGTCACCGCGTTCAAATTGTTGAAGCGTTTACAGTTTGCTGTCTACTTTCCTTGAAAAAGCCATTTGATTGATGTGAGAAAGCTTGGAAACTTTGATTTTCATTCTACACCAAGAATTTCGTATTATTAGTCTAGTTATACTATTTTAAATGTAATTGGTGTACAGTTCCTTGTCATTATTCATTTTCAATAATCGAAATAATTAGCATGAAAACACTATATCTTACAAGGTGACATTACTCAGGGATTTCAATAATTCTGTTTGTGTGGATAAGCTTTGTTATGAACCTTTATTGAGCAAAGGGAGAAAGCGTACTTCTCAAAGGTCTTCCAGAAAATCGAAATTAAAACATCGTGAGAGGCTTATGAGTAAGTTTTTTTGAGCGGTTCACCGAAGACTGCTTGGCTCGGCAACAGCGCGCCTGACTTGCATACGTGAGATAGCTGGCTCGATGGGTGAACTTTTTGTTTTATTTTTGAAATCAGAAGTATGTTTTCCTTCTGATGTTCTGAACAAACCCTGTGAGTATAAAAAAGCAACTTTTGTAGGGTGCGAAAGATGTATCTTATTGTTTCCCTTGCTTCTACGACTGATATAATTATGCCTCATGTATTAGTCCATCTGCTTCCAACGATTAATAAAACATATTTTTTTATTCATTTGTGTTTTGCATGTCAATCACCTCCCCGAATCCGTTAATTTTTAGATAAGAAAAATGTTTAAATTTATTTTTAATAGACAGGAATTCGGAAAACGAATTTTCGAGGCAAAAAGGGTGCAAAAGAAGAAATGCACTTTTTTTTAATAGAAAATAAATAGGCCGCCCCTGTGGCGCACTGGTCTAAGCGATGGCTTCTGATCTCTCGTCTGAGATGGATCCGGGTTCGAATCCCGGTGAGGCATGGATGTTGTTTGTCTTACGGCAATGGCTCTCTCTCCCTTCCCTGAAGTCAGTGGCTCTAAATTAGAGACGGGCGACTGCTTATAGCCCACTGAGTTGCACACGGTGGTCGTTAAACCTTCAATCAATCAATAAATAAATAAATAGACAAAATGTATAAACCCATGTCATTTGATCATATGTAGAGGATTTTACGAAGGGAGTATCTGACCCCAGGTCTTAAGCAACCCTTAGAAATAGGAAGCTCGGAGATTTGGGCTAGACTGCTCGATAGGAAAGTGACACGGAAGCGAATAGAAAGTGGGAGGAAGACGCCCTTATTTATTACCGGGGGTCCAGTACTCGGGGTCCGACGGCTCAACGTGCCCATCCGACGCACGGTGGATATTTAGTGGATCGAGCGTTCGTACCTGTCTGGGATCGAACCTGAGGTCCTTCCGTGGCAGTCATGAACGTTGCCCACTAGGCCACCCGCGGCCCCATGTCATTTACAATTATTCTGTGTACAAATTGCATTCTGATATGAGAAATAAAACAAAAGGTTCACTCCTCAAGAGTCGAACCAGCGATCTCGCGAATATGAATCGGACACGCTGCCGCCAATCCGCGCGGTTTCCGGTGAAACTCTCCGCAAAAGTTACTCATAAGTCTTCCGTTAATTTTTAACTTCGATTTTCTCGAAGTCCTCTGAGAAGTGCGCTTCCTCCCTTTCCTCAATAAAGGTTCATACCAAGGATTATCCACACAAACATTATAGTGAAAATCCTGAGGAGAACGTCGTACGGTCCCCTTGTTCGATTGCATTACTAATAACCATTCAAAGCTGATTAACAATTCATCTTTATCATGAAAGATCATGAAAGAAATACGGGATTACGCCATATAATACAAATTTTGAAGATGACAATCCGATTTTTGGCGTAAATGTGACAAGGATGGTAAGTCAGATAATTTTTGAAAACTTGAAAATTTTCATCGTCCTGGAGCGGGACTCGAACCCGCGTCTCCCAGAAAACGCCTAGGTATGCTAACCACTACACCACCCAGAACGATCAAGTTTCAAGTTTCCGATCAATTTGAATTTAACCATCACAGGATTCGCTAGTCGAAGCAACCGGCATTCATGTTTAGCGAATCTGGAGGTTAATAATCCTATCCCGTGATTGCCCGGAGAAGCAGATAAATCATGAAAGAAATACGGGATTACGCCATATAATACAAATTTTGAAGATGACAATCCGATTTTTGGCGTAAATGTGACAAGGATGGTAAGTCAGATAATTTTTGAAAACTTGAAAATTTTCATCGTCCTGGAGCGGGACTCGAACCCGCGTCTCCCAGAAAACGCCTAGGTATGCTAACCGGAAACTTGAAACTTGGTCGTTCTGGGTGGTGTAGTGGTTAGCATACCTAGGCGTTTTCTGGGAGACGCGGGTTCGAGTCCCGCTCCAGGACGATGAAAATTTTCAAGTTTTCAAAAATTATCTGACTTACCATCCTTGTCACATTTACGCCAAAAATCGGATTGTCATCTTCAAAATTCATCTTTAATTTATTATTTCATTTAAGGCACCTCTTCTTTTCCATGAACTTAATACAAAATGCAGATTGTGTCACTTAGCGGAATGATACATTCTTCTACGCATATGAAACCGTCAGTAGGGTGCTTTGCTGCGTTTAAGTGAAACAATCTTGTTTTTTTTTTCTTTTTTTATTGGAGGTTTAACGACCACCGTGAGCAACTCAATGGGCTATAAGCAGTCGCCCGTCCCTAATTTAGGGTCCCTGGTTCCAGGGAAGGGAGAGAGTCAGTGCCGTAAGACAAACACAACATTCATGCCTCACCGGGATTCGAACCCGGACCTATTTCGGACAATCTTGTTTGATAGCGCGCAAAAGCAATTATTTAAACTCGTTTGATTATATAAGTTTGTACGCCATAGTTCGTTGTTTCAAACACTAGTGCGCTTAAGTAAATGTTTCTTCTTGCAAATGTATTTCCGCTTCTAAAAATCCAGTTGAAGAAACAATGTTCTTTCCTGAATGAAATACGGGATTACACCATATAATACAAATCCTGATGATGACAATCCATCCTTGTTATGTTTTCACCAAAGGACGGATTGTCATCATCAGGATTTGTAATGTTCCTTCCTTTTGCGCCATCAGGTTCTGTCCACTATGAAGAACACTGCAAGCATTATGCACTTTAAGTAACACGTATTTTATTTTATTTTTTCACTCTTGAGTGGAGTAAAGGCACAACCTTCTTCGGTGATTACCTTCCTGTTCTAAACATCCATTTCGAAGAAATTTTTTTGATTTGGAAAGCGTCTATTTTATGGGAAACTCTTCACGTGCACTTTTTGCTTGCCAATAATACAGTTCTACCACTGAGATGCAGAGCAATTGTCTGTTTGCATAAGAAGTAAAATATAAACTGAAAGAATTTTTCTACTTGGGGTATCAGTCACTTAAGAAAATGCGAGTTTGCCTTTGTCAGTGATAATACATGGGAGCAGACTGGAAGGACCGAACTGCGCCGATTACAGGGGCAACGGAAAGTGAAGTTCATTGACCGGGCCCGAATTTTTGAATCGTGGTACACCCGTTCCCTTCCCGCTTCCCGGAACAAACAAAAAAAAAACAATGCCTGAGGAGCTTTGTTGGGAATTAGGACCACCAGACTACTTACCTAGAGGAACTTTCTGAGGCACATCACAACAATCGCACATATGCCGAACAAATAAAATAAATTAAAATAAAAATCTTTGCTGAAATTATTGACCGGGCCCTGGCCGTTCCGCCACCACTGGCCGATTATACTGTAGTCCAGTCAACGAAGGCTGAAAATGGGCAAATATAAGAAATGTGAAAGTTTTGAAACTTAGCACGCTTGTTTTATAGGTATTTAGTGGAGATTATATCAAAAGTCCTGACGAATCAGAGGTGAGCTCTAGCCGCCATCTTGAAAAATAGGTACGTTTTTTTGGTTTTTCGTAAATATATCTCGAAAACGGTTGGTCGCAGCCCACAAATACTAATTACAAAATTGAAGCTTCCAAAATTTCCTACAAAAAAGGTTCGATTCACCTTTTTTGTATCTCTAATAGTTTCTGAGATAATCGGGTGTCAATGTTGTACTGTTTCGCTGATCGCTACGTTATCAGTACGGTATTTCATACAAATAAGCTGGTGATAACGTAGCGATCAGCGAAACAGTACAACATTGACACCCGATTATCTCATAAACTATTAGAGATACAAAAACAGGGAATAGAACCTTTTTTGTAGGAAATTTTGTAAGATTCAATTCTGTAACTAGTATTTTTAGGCTACGACCAACCATTTTTGAGATTTTTCAAAATGGCAGCTAGAGCTCACCTCTGATTCGTCAAGACTTTTGATATAATCTTCACTAGGTACCTATAAACAAGTCTGCCAGGTTTCAAAACTTTCATATTTATTTCACCTGAAAATCCTATTTTGATTGGACTACTGTGCAGTGCGGCACACTCCTCCTTCACTTCTGAAATCCGCCTTTCGCAACCCTTCACAATTGTATCATCAGTTGTGGTTTCGCCGCTCTGCCTCAATTCTTTCTACATTGTAAACACTGCTTTCTACATTTTAAACACTGAGGTCGTTCGAAAAATTTCGGAAACGGTGTCACAGTTTACGAAATGGATGAACCAAGCCTTCTTGCATGACCTGAAGTGAACTTCGATAAGTTATTGGCTTTATTATCACGACCGAAACCTTGCTCTCAACTGAACCACTAACCTGTTGTGTTCACCCAATTATCCTCCAGGCCACGCCCTCCTCCTCCTTGTTATGCCAACTTCGGGTGTAACTCACTTTGCATAGGGGTGTACTTACATCGGGTGTAACTCACTTTGCATAGTGTAATTCCATTTACGTATCTAATGTAAAAATATTTTTTGCATTCCAGCTTTTAGACGTACCGTATACAAAAATACAGTTTTATCTGTTTCGTTTATACTTTACCAAAACATCGTTGTGCTCCACCTAGCGGGGAAACTAAATATCAACTCTAAAATTTAATGTCCTATATTTCATATCAAACGCTGCGCCGTCCCGGTGACGCAGTGGTCTAAGCGATGGCTACTGACCATTCGTCCGCAATGGGTCCGGGTTCGAATCCCGGTGTGGCATGGATGTTGTGTTTGTCTTACGGCACTGGATCTTTCCCTTTCCTGGAGCCAGTGGCCCTAAATTAGGGACGGGATACTGCTTATAGCCCACTGAGTTTCTCACGGTGGTTGTTAAACCCGCAATAAAAAAAGCATCAAAAGCTGATCAATACCAAAATAAAAATGGAATCCAGCTTTATGGATTCGGAGATACCGTGTCTACAGAGACGAATAGGCTAACAAAGTGATGCTATTGGCACGTACTTTTTTTAAATCTGAAATGCGTGACAAAAGGACACTCATTTCTAAAAGAATGTTCACAACATACTCAGTAATTTCGTTAAATGAATACTATTATGTCTATTCCCGTACTAACATAATCGTACTTTAACAGGACCAACTGCAACTACTCGGACCGATTCACAAGTAATGAACGCTAAACTTTACTGAAACATCGAATTTTAAAGGGTATTACTTGGATCATGCATTTCTTGGTGTAATTCGCGCCATTATTCACCTTAATCGATATTTCTTACTTGAGAAAATTAGTTTAAGTGAATATTTTACGTATTCCCTTAGTTTCAAATTATGTTACATTGGATTAAAGTCGGGAGACCTGGCTGGCCAATCCATGCGAACAATGGTTTCCTCTTAAAGATACTGTTCTACCAGCATCGCACGCTAGGAACGAGCTTTATCGTCTTGTGGGAGAAATATATCTTATGGCACCTGCATAAGGGCGAACATAGGGATCGAGTTCATAATCCCTATAGCGTCGAGCATTCATGGCTCCTCTTGGAAGCACCTAGCGGTCTGTGCGTACATCTTACAAAGTGCCACCCCAAACCAGCACACTACCACCACCATAACTGTCCCTTTCACGAATCATAGAGGAATTATGCGCATCCCTCGTTTTCTCCAGATCAGAGCACGCCTGGAATTGCTTTGCAAAGCAGATATGGACTCGCCTGTGAAAAGACTGATTTCCATTGGTTTTCAGTCCTATTGACGCGACGTTTTGCCCAATTCAATGCTTTTCCTTGTAACGGTGGTAAAGGGCACCCCGAGTCATTGGTTTTGTCATCACGTCCGAAACTTCGCTCTCAACTGAACCACTAACTTGTTGTTTCCACCCCTTTATCTAGGTCAGCAAGCATAAACATGGGGAATATATATCAAATACGTGGATATAATGTAAATGGACGATGTCATCGCTCTGTCCACGTTATTTTATAAACAACGCATATCAACTGAAAAAAAATTGTGTTCCGACGCCGCTGGGAATGAACCCCAGATCTCTCGATAACTAGTCGAGTGCGTTCGTATACCAGATGACGACATCTCAGTTGCTGAGACCATCAATACGGATTTGTGTAGTCAGATGCTGACTGATAAACCACGCATGGCGTTGAGGATTGGTAGCACCGTAGCGTAAATGCGAACGCACTCGACTAGTTATCGAGAGATCTGGGGTTCGATCCCAGCTGTGTCGGAATACAATTTTTCAGTTTCTATGCGTTGTTTATAAAATAACGTGGACAGAGCGATGATATCGTTCATTTAAGCATAAACATGTCCTTCGTGAAGTCTGAGCACAGTAGAAATCGATATCACCGTTCCTGTAGCCGCAGCAAAGGCAGATCGCAGTTGTCGGAGTAGCCTTTCTATTCCCGCGCCCAGTTCATTAGAGATATCTGTATTCACGAATATTGTAGCCGTAGGCTTTCCTTCGCTGTACCTTCGGGAAGCTATTGCGAATTTTTAAATTGGTTCCACAATCTGAGGACCACATAAGGACTCGCATGCAGCCATCTTGCAAAGTCCACTTGTATTTGGCCTTCTCCTAGTCCTCCGATAGCTCTCCACATCAGTTCATCTGTTAAATGTCTTGCGGCCATTACAGCAAATCTGCAATCTCAAAGTTCTTTCTTTACGCTGTACAAACTGTGTGATGCACACCTCCGCAACAGCACCTTTTATGCTTATTTGCATCAATTATTCCATTGCCACATATTTGCATACGATTCTCTTACTCCGCATTACATTTCAAGTCAAGTCATATACCCGAATTTCGTGCATTTCCAACCCTTCTTTTTCATTCAAATAATCGCGATTTTTCTGTTTTCCACCTTAATATATGGAAACCAGTGGATTTCAAATCTAGAATCTCACAAATGGCAAAATTAAATAATATTTTGTTGCTGTGCAAAGTACTTCTTCTTGCTTCTACACTGAGAGATTTACTGAAAATTGAATAATATTCATTCCTTTCTACATAACAGTTCCGTATGACACTGAGGAAATCTTGAAAGTTGTGGTTATCATAGTTGTTTGCAATATGCGGTAATTTTCGCAATTTGATGCCTGTACTTATTGGTGAGGACCTCTATCGGTATCCCAATTTTTCTGTTATGGGTAACATCAATAACTTCCGATTTCTCATAATACACTGGCGGAAAGTGAAAAAAGAACACCAAGAAGGAGACGCCTGATACCAACAAAATTTATACAGCATAATAACGGAATACAGAGGATAACGTTATCAAAACATTATGGCAAAATACAGGTGTATTTGCTGATAAACTGAAAAATAACATTTCCATGTAACATGGTTAGAACGAGGTTGAACCGCCATGAACTGCGTCACACTGTGCAATTCTGGCATGGAGTCTGTCGTACAGATGTTGGATGTAAGTTCGGGGTATTGAGTTCCAAGCATCCTCAACCTGGACGCGTAAATCGGGGATGGTCGTGGCTGGCCGTGGAGACCGGATAAGTCGTTGTCCCATAAAATCCCACACGTGCTCAATGGGGGACAAATCCGATGAAAGTGCAGGCCATGAAAGTTGTCTCACACCCTGAAGTGCATGTTGCGTTGCACGTGCCGTGTGTGGGCGTGCGTTATCTTGCTGGAAAACACCACGATGGACCGACCTTACAAATGGCACAACAACGGGCTGAATGATATTGTTGATGTAGGAGGTGCTGTTTAACGTAACCGGTACAAACGCTAGTTGTGCACTGGAGTGATAGCTGATCACTCCCCACACCAGGAAACCAGGTGTAGGCCCTGTGTGTCGCTGGCGGATGCTAGAAGGATGGAGACGCTCTCCTGTGCGTCAGCGAACACGCATACGGCCATCGGAGGCTCCCAATCAGAATCTGCTTTCATCGCTGAACACGACAGATCGCCATTGCGTTCTCTAGTACAGACGTTGGCGACACCATTGCAGCCGTTCCTGACGGTGGGCTGGAGTCAGAGGTACACATGCCAAAGGCACACGTGCACGTAGTCATGTATCCAGTAGGCGGCTGCGGATTGTTCGCACAGTCACCTCAGGTGCAACGCCAGCTCGGATTTGCGTCGCAGTGGATGATCTGCTTGACAACGCCGCTCTTCTTATGCATCGATCGATCCGCTCATCAGTCCGTCTGTGACTCCCGGTTCGACGTCTTCTCGTGTGGGAATGTTCCTCGGATCATCTACGCCACCATCGTACCACCACCGATACTTCCCGTCCAATTCGCTCCGCAATACGACGATACGACCACCCGGCCTAGCGGAGTCCGACTAGACGACCTCGCTCAAGTTCCGATAGCTGATGAAATCGTACACGTCTTCCATGTCCAGGCATTGCGGCTTCTTCAGGAGCTTTGCACGTGTTCGTACGCCGACGACTGATTGCATTCACTTCGCCGTACTCTTTAAATACCACCGACGATAATTTGCATATTATGCCGTGCTGTGGCGTAAGCGCTCATCGGTTGGTCCCGAAATTAACATTACACCAACGTAAACTCGACCCATTAACATATGTAAATTTCATGATCGTCCGCCAATTCCTTCTTGGTGTTCTTTTTTCACTTTCCGCCAGTGTAGTTAATCTCTTACTTCAAAATACCAAACTTTACGGTGATTAAATTTGCAAAAAAGGCTGGCTAATTTTGACATTTCTGCTTAAGTTTTCCAGTACTGTTATATTATTGAGAACTCCGTTGACACATCTTTCATGTAAAGTAAAACTCCGTTTTTTAATTCATTAAAGAGGATTTCAGTCCTGACTTGTGTCGTGAAAATTCATATTTATATAGTAATATGGATTTTTATGATTGCAATTTGAATTGAAATAAGTACAACGAATTGAAAGGTAAAGTTGCAATGTATAAGATCTTAAGTAATCAATAGCAGTGCTCTTATCACTTTGCATTGTATCGACGATGAGCAATTTAGTCATTTCTGGCACAACGCAGAAAAATATTCAATTAAATTCGGAAATAGAAATATGAGAATGTGGGTAGAAAATTTTAAATATGAGTCATCACGTTGCAAGAAGATGAAAGAAACGCCGCATCAATAGCTCATGTGATCACATGTATGAGAGAGGCATCTTTAAATTACACGAAACTTGAAAGCCTTCGTGAGGCAGTTATTAAATTTGCCAATTATAACCAGGAATCTGGAAAATGTTTTACGTTTTCATTAAAAAATAGAAACGACTGTGTTAAATAGCAGAGCAGTAGTATTTAATCAAAAATAAATATCTCGTTACATAAAAGAAATTTGCTGAATAAGAACTAATAGCATGTGATAAATTTGTAGTTATTTAAGTTCGACAAATTAATTAGCGTTCATTGTTTAAAATCCATATCATAGCGTCCTAGTTGGTTTTATTTATTTACTCGATATTGTTTGTACGATCAAACAATGGACACTTTTGTTAGCAAAAAAAAATTGCAACGAACGATTTTTTATAAGAGATGAGATATGTAAATAACCATCCTGGGAAAACATGTTGATAAAGGAAATATTATTTGGTGTTAAGATGAGTAAAATGAATTCAAAAGTAAATATATAGTAATTTTAAGAATTATCGTGGTATCAGTTTGCTGAGTGCGCCAGGAAAAGTTTTTGGGAAGGTCATTATTGATAAGGTAAAAAGTCTTACTTCAGGGAAAGAGTGGGATGTTCAGAGTGGTTTTACGCCTCGTAAAGGCTGCACTAATCAAATTTTTGCATTACGCATAATGATTGAAAAGTATCTGTTGGTGAAAAAGTGTTTGCTGCCATCGTAGATTTAGAGAAAGCTTAGAACAAAGCAAAAAGGACTCTTCGATGGAAGGTAGTGAATAAGCATGGTATTACTAGGAATCTATTTAATAGTGTGAAAGCCATATATGCTGGCAGTAGCGCACGTGTACGAGTGAATGGTGTTTTATTGAATGGTTTTCTGTTGGTGCAGGAGTCAGAGAAATTGTGCGATGTCACCATGGCTGTTTAATATACACTATCTACCAACAAGTCATTGGACACCCCTGCAATCGACGATATCTGCGGTCCTGATATACGTCATGGCCGCCGCCGTTAAATATCGTGTGGGAAACAACAACGCAACAAGTCGCATGCAAGATACCACGCAGTTCGGAGCTCTCTGATTTCCAGAAAGGTGTAATCGTCGGGTATCACAGAAATGGCCGATCCATACGTGACATATCCAGCTAGTTGAAGTACCCAAAATCGACAGTGGCTTGGCTTACGTGATTAGCAAGTGGAAGATGAGAGGTGACTGTCGGAATGTGTCCCGACCCGGCAGACCCACAAAACTGGGAGTTAGAGACCGACGGGTGCTCGCCAGAGAAATTCGGAAGAACCGCACCAAATCGATGGGCCACATCAGCGAGGAGTTTCAACAGGCATCCGGGAATGTTCTTTCGGTGAATACCATCCGTAAGGAAGCCCATCTGCTCGGTTATCATGGACGTGCTGCCACCCACAAGCCTTTGATCACCAAGTCCAATAGCGCTGCTCGGCTAACGTGGTGCAAAGAACGTCGACAGTGGACCGTTGAACAGGGGAAACAGGTTCTCTGGAGCGACGAATCAAGGTTCACCCTCTACAGTTCGGATGGCAGGGTCTTGGTTTGGCGTCTGCCTGGAGAACGCCTCCTGCCGGAATGTATTGGGCCAACTGTGAAGTTCGGCGGCGGTGGAATTATGCTATGGGGGTGTTTCTCGTGGTATGGCACAGGACCCTTGGTCGCAAATCCTGGTAGACTCAACGCCGAGACCTACTGCACCATTTTAAATGACCATGCGCTTCCTACGTTGTGGCAGTTTTACGGGGTGTACCCATGTTACTTTCAGGATGACAATGCCACCTGTCATGTTGCGAGGTTCACCATGGCTTGGTATGGTGACAATGGAGTTAATCAAATGGACTGGTTTGCGCAGAGCCCGTACCTTAACCCTATCGAGCACCTCTGGGACGAGTTGGAGCGTCGACTTAAAGGGTGCCCCCACCGTCCGAAATCGCTGAAGGAACTGACCTGTCTTCTCCAAGCCGAGTGGAAGAAAATACCGGTAGCCGTCGTAAAACGCCTGGTTGAGAGTATGCCTCGGAGGGTCGCAGCTATAATCGTCGCTCCTGGAGGCTCAATAAACTTCGTTTTCCTTTGCTATCACAGGTGTCCAATTACTTGTTGGTAGATAGTGTATTTATGGATGCGTGCATGCGCAATGCGAAAATGAACAATACTGGTTTATGTCTCGGTAAAATCTGTGTGTGCAGATTGCCAACAGGACTGTGCCCTCAGCAGCATAGAGCAGAAAGCAAACGTGAGTTGCAGAGTATTTTGTCCCGGATGTACGAAGTTTGTGTGAAATTCAAACTGAGACTGAGTATAAATGAGGGAAAGACTACAGTTATGGTGTTGGAGTAAGGAACTGTTAGTACTGAATGCAAGATAAGTCTTAATGGCACAGAGATTGACCAGGTGAATGAGTTTGAATATTTAGGAAGTATGTTTGACAGAGAGGACAAATTAGATGAATAATGAATTATCCATTGAAAATCATAGCTGTTTTATACAGGAATGATGGAATTCTCAAGAAAGTTCCGAATAGCTCTGTGTAACCGTGTAATTTTTCTTATTCTGGCATGGCTAATTTCAGAGGTTTTCACAAGAATGATGGGTTCTCAAGAGAGTCCCGCATGTCTGTGTATGAAAGTGCAATTGTTCCTACTCTGAAGTATGGAAGTGAAACCTGGGTACTACAGAAGATACATAGAAGCCGTGTGCTGGAGAAATGCGTTACTTACGACGAGGGTTTGTGGCAAGATACGTTCTTATTGTGTGAGGAATGAAGATGAGTTGCAGTTGTGTAATGTGAAGCAAAATGTTGTTAGCAAGGGGAAAGCTAATATTCTTAGGTGTTTTGGCCATGTTGAAAGAATGAGGATTTGCTATGTGCTTCTTAAGAGAATTTACCTATTCAGCCCAAGTGACAAGAAAGAAAGGTGCAGAAAGGCCAAGGAAAGCATGGGACAACCAAATTCAGGAATATCTGCATGAGAAAAAGATTGAGTATGAACAAAAGGTCTTGTGTGCAGCGTGTGATGGATGTTAATGAAGTTCGTACTGTGTGCCAAGATCGTGGTAAATGGAGACTTTTAATACACCAACATTAAATAATTTTGGATTCCATCAGGTAAATCTTTACTTGGTAGATAGATGGTCTTTCTTTTAGAAGCTAACCTCTGAATCTCAGTGAACAGCTTAATGATATGTATATATTGTATAACATATAGCAATTATTTTTGTGATTAAACATATATTTGTAAAAAAAATGTATACTGATACTTACATCTATATTTCACTAAAATAAGTATTTTTGATATATTTAATCCTAGTTACATCTATGTATTAGGCATGATAAAATGACAGAAAGAGGTTTCCTTTTATTTGCAATTTTAATTTACGTTCTAGTAATTTTATTAACTGATACTAGAAGTAATACAATTTTTTTTACGCTTTCCAACCTTAGATTGAAGAAGCGTATATGTTTCAGCATTGTTCGTCTGTCTGTCTGCTTCCCCGCACAATAACTCGCGTAAAAATGGTTCGATTTCGATGACATTTTAGTATGTGGTAGGGGACAACCTGGGGGACAAACCCTATTGAAAATGGGCGAAATGGGGTCAATAGTCAGGACATAGGAGCAGGATCCATTCTATCGCCCTTATGCGTCATAATTTACGTAATAAAAATACTTCGATGGCGACAAAACTTTATCATGTTGTTTCGGAGGTATACTGAACCGGTACGGTCGAATATCATCGAAATGGGGTCAAAGATCAGGCCACAGGAGAGAGATTTATTTCGCAGCCATTATGATCATAACTTGAGTAAAAATGCTTCTATTGCGACAAAACTTTAGTATGTTTTTCCGGAGATACACTGAACCGGTTCTTTTTAATATAATCGAAATGGGGTCAAAGGTCAGGGCACAGGAGCGAGATTTGTTTCACATCCATTATCCTCATAATTTGAGTAAAAATGCTTCTATTGCGACAAAACTTTAGCATGTTGTTTCGGTGGTACACTGAACCAATTCTAATTAATATAATCCAAATGTGGTCAAAGGTCAGGGCACAGGAATGAGATTTATTCCACAGCAATTATCCTCATAATTTGAGTAAAAATGCTTTGATTGCGACGAAATACAATACGTTCTTCCGTAACGACTTTGGGAGCAGTTCCGCCAAAAATGTTTTTTGTCAGCACTGGCGGGCAGTGCACTGAGAAAAAGTTTTGTTAAAAACAAAACTTTTGTGGATATACAGTCAACAAAACGTTTTGTTGAATTTGCAAAATTATTGTTGATTTAACAAAATTTATTGTTATCATTAAAAACCATTTTGTTCATTTAACAAAATGATTAGGTCGATTTTTGAGAATTTGTTTGATCCAACAAAACATTGTTATCATGACAAAATGCTTTGTTGCTGCAACAAAACATATTGTTGTAGCAACAAAACTTATTGTGTCACGATGACAATATGTTTCGTTGCAGCAACAAAGCATTTTGTCACGATAACAATGTTTTGTTGGATCAAACAAATTCTCAAAAATCGACCTAATCATTTTGTTAAATGAACAAAATGGTTTTTAATGATAACAATAAATTTTGTTAAATCAACAATAATTTTCAACAAAATAATTTTGAAAATTCAACAAAAATGCTTGTTGACTGTATATCGGCAAAGGTTTTTGCTGAATTAACACTAGAGGGTTAAATTTCAAGATAGTATAACTATACTAATAATCCGAAATTTCTTGGCGTAGAATATAAATAAAACTTATCAAACTTTCACACATCAACCAGATGGCTTTTCCAAAGAAGGTAGACAGCTATCTACACTGCTGGCCACCCAAAATGCAACACCAAGAAAGAAGCATCCTATTGGCCTGAAATTCGCAGCATGCGTCGCCCGCGAGAGGACATGCAAACGATTAGCATAGCAGGGCATATGCAAATCATGTGCGCCCGGCACGCCACCGAGAAGCACTATAAGAAGGGTGCACAGAAGGCGGGGTGGAAGTAGTGGAAGTGTGTTGCGCTGTCGCACCTGTGCGTGGGAAACTTCCTGATGCCTCGTCGCAGAATACGGCAGTCATTCCAGCACGTTTCGGAGTTCGACAGTGGACGAATAGTGGCTTATCGCGACAGCAGTTTTTCGTACCGAGACATCGGCGCCCGTGTGGGACGACATCCAGCCACAGTGAGGACAGTATGGATTCGGTGGATGCAGGAGGGACGGACGGACCGACGTGAGCGATTGCCGCAGCCGTGGCACACCACTGAACGAGAGGATCGCCATGTTGTGCGGCGGGCATTGACGGCTCGCGCCGCCACATCACGAACGTTAGCGCAGGAATTAGGGTGTGTTGCGCAACAACCTTTGTCATCACGCACCGTTCGACGTCGTCTGCAGGAGCAGGGACTTGTCGCACGGCGCCCATTGCTCCGATTTCCATTGACGCTACACCACCGCCGAGTGCGGCGGCAGTGGGCCGTTGGACGCCGCACCTGGACTAGGGAATGGCACGACATTGTATTCTCCGAAGAATCCCGCTTCTGCCTGCAACAGCACGATGGTCGGAACCGCGTGCGGCGGCACCGTGGCGAGAGACTGTATGACGCCTGCATTATGCATCGCCATACCGGTCCGTCGCCTGGCGTTACGGTGTAGGGCGCAATTGGATATGACACCCGCTTTCCTCTGGTACTCATCGCCGGTACACTCAACAGCCACCGCTACATCTCGACATTTTGGAGCCTGTAGTCCTTCTTTACCTGCAGAACCTGCCAACGGCCACGTTTCAACAGGACAATGCGCGCTCGCACGTGACACGCATCGTGCAACAATTCTTCACGGCCCACCATATGTCACTGCTGCAGTGGCCCGCCTGTTCTCCCGATATGTCGCCCATGGAACACGTCTGGTCGCTGATCGGCAACCGAGTGGCCCGGAAAGCACCACCCGCAGCTACACCTGATGAACTGTGGCAACGTGTGGAAGCAGCCTGGACCGACATACCCCAAGCCCACATCAAAAGCCTCTTTCGTTCGATGCCGCGGTGTGTAGCGGCCGTTATTGCCGGCAATGAGGGCCACAGGAACTATTGATATCTGCGTGTTTCGCGAGTCGCACGGTCCTGTAAGCTCGATCGTTTCATCTTTGTATCTGTTGTTATGTGTCCAGGAAATCTGGCTTTGCTATCTCGTGTCCTTCTTGGTGTTGCATTTTGGGTGGCCAGCAGTGTAGAACGTTTCAACAATTTGAACGCGGCGACTTGACTAGACAATAAATGAATAAGCGCAAACATGATAATTCCAAGAAACGAAGTAACGTTGGTTGGGTACCGGTACCATGTTAGAAAACGCAGCATTATTTGAACAGTTGCGATGCATGCAATAATAGCGTCTCTCTGGAGTTACCGCGTATTTGGAATCAATTCTTCAAATAATGCTGCGTTTTCTATCATGGTACCGCCTGCCCAACCAACGTGACCTCGTTTCTTCGAATTATCACGTTTGCGCCTGTTCATTTATTGTCTAGTCAAGTTAACGCGTTCAAATTGTTTCAAATCCATCTGTATGGAATGCATGATGTATTGTTTTTTTAATGTGGACAAAGCTCTAAAAGAATAAGGAAACTAAAAATGATTGTTATTTAATCATTTCATTATTTTTCCAACCCGAGTCTCTCTGATTTATATACTGTAGTGATTACAGATCTGCCGATAGATGGCCGAATGTGAGTGTTGTATCTATCGCCTTTTTAGCAGTAATTTGATGCGGAATGCCGACGTTTTTGAAATATTAGTTGGCGTCGCCCGCCATGCACACGTCATTCGTCGATCTTCTTGCAAGATTGCCCAAACAGTGTTAACCATACGCTCCGTAACAATACTTTCAAGTCGACCAGGCCTAGGAGGGAGTTCTGCTGACAAACGCCCTTTTTTTTTTTAAATCATGGTGTCATCTAAAATCGTCGACTCACCCAAACATTTATCTTTGAAAGTTTTCTCATTAAATCAGCTGTTTCCGTAGACGTTTTACCCAAACGATAATTTTTTTTATCGCATAACGCAATTTGATATGTAAACAAATAAATTAGTTGATCATCATCATCATCATCAACAACAACAATCCACTGCTGGACGAAGGTCTCCCCAAGTTTCCTCCACAACGGTCTGTCTCGTGCCAGTCTCCTTCATGTCACTCCCGCATACTTTCGAATATCATCCACCCATCTCCCATGTGGTCTTCTTTTGCGTCTTTTCCTGTCTCTTGGAATC
This sequence comes from Macrothele yani, assembly GCA_039090855.1. Taxonomy (NCBI): domain Eukaryota; kingdom Metazoa; phylum Arthropoda; class Arachnida; order Araneae; family Macrothelidae; genus Macrothele; species Macrothele yani. The sequence goes on from CM077025.1 coordinate 111,818,674, forward strand.
CAATCTAAAATTTCGGCTGTCCATCGATGGTCTGTCCTTCTGGCAGTATGCCCAGCTCATTGCCATTTCAGGGATTTAACTCTGATCATGATGTATTCCGCTCTTGTCATGTTTCGGATCCACGAGTTCCTCTTCTTATCTCTCTATTTGTAAAACTAATAATTATCTAATTGATATTTATTTATCAAACAAATAAATGTCGGCTAAATTATCAAGTTAGTTTTAGAAATAATGAAAGCTGAAACAATGCATACAAATGTAACATCAGTCGCTTATTAAATTAAAAGAAATTGGATGCTCAGAGATACAAGATTTTTCCATCCTAGAAATTATTCAACGAAATTCCATTCAAACAGAAAATAAATTACACAAAGATTGCGAGGATGATTTCATTAAGTGAAACACCGTTTTGGAAGTAGTAACATTTCACAGGGCGCACTCTTATCTCCCCACACCAGTGACGGAGTTAGGGTGAATCACAAAGCGGTACTTTCTTGCATATCTGTATAAACAAGGAGTAACTTAATTACAGAAGATCACTTACAAAGATATCATTTTTGAGGATGACCTGTATGTGCCATGTTTCTGAAAATATACAGTTTACAATGATATAATACTCGTAGTATACATTATAATTTATGCAGTATAAAACCAGTACACACAGTTTCCATAGTCAGCAGAGTTATAGGTTTCTAAACGCATTTAAAAATAAATTTTAATTATAACAAGATCATGAATTGATGACCCTTTTGGGAAGGCAATAACCCCCGGTATCTGCGGCAGTGTTGTGAACGTACATATAAAAACACGATGTCGGAGAAAAGGAACGAACCGGAGCCAAATAAGCAAGACAACAATACCACAACATATCCAATTTTTCTGCTTTTATAATCTGCTTTCCGAAGCAACACCGAGTATACTAAAATTAGCTTCAACCTCTGGAAGAATTGCTCTTTCAAGACGGTCAAAGCATTGTTAGCATGTAGCATTGGTTCATAATTTCGGGAAAATTGCTTCTGCGATGGTGTAAAAACAAATAGTCGGTTTGCTATGGACAAGTCTCACCATTGGAATTCGGGTTGTAAAATGAGGTTGTTTAAATCCCCCCCCCGACCTCTTCCTCCCTCCCTCCCTCCCTCCCTCCGTTCCCTGATGTTGTCGACTCTCGTCATTTCGCGCATAACGCGGACGGGGTGCAATTGAGGTTTGCTGGGATACGAAAAGGATCGCAATTCGCGACGCCATCAATTTCTGGGCGCCCACCTCGGTAATTAAGTGCCAGGGAAATTGATGCGATCCCGAGAAACACTCGACGCCGTTCGAACCTCTCTCAAAATGGGAGGAACATCTGTAGCCGGGGTCCTGGCTGGCTAGCTGGCAGCGATCGCATCCCAACGTAGGCATTTCCCCTCCGCCCTCAATGCGCAACACAGTGATATCGATCCGGTTCTCTGCTGTTGCCAGATCATCCCTCATACAACATGCACTCCAAGTGACTCGACATACACACACACACACACACACACACACATACCGCACGACTCCAACTACCTCTCCGCATCGTACAGCCACAGGTGGTCGCTCTCAGTGCTGCAGAATTTTACGCAACGGAATTTCCACACTCATCAGTTGTCGATAAAGATACAATATGATCGAAGCAGCAAGATCGCCTTGTCCAAATGCCCTCTCTTCCCAGTTTATCTTATCCAATAGCGCCCGAGGAGGAAGATCTTCCTGATCTTTCTCCCTCCCTACGAGCAACCAACTGAAAGCTTTCACTAGTATTTACAGAAAAAGGCTTAACTTGACTCGTGATTCGACAATGCTTACGCCATTCTCTAATCCATTTGGTCGGCATTCTTTATTAAGAGTTTTCTTGAAAATCTGAGCTCTCTCATCATATCACTTTTTCCGCCCATCTATCCATCGAACTTGGTATATAATATCTCTTCATCTAAGGAATTATTTTTGCATTATATAACAAAATTGAGCGACAAGCCCCCGCAATCCCGGGGGCCTCATGGTTAGAAGGACCTCTTGCCTGAGCAAAAAGATTTTACAAATATTTTTGCGGAAACTTCATATGAAACTGGTTGAAGGAATAGCCAAGAATTAAGGCAGCTTTTTTTTTTTTTTTAATTGGATGTTTAACGACCACCGTGAGCAACTCAATGAGCTATAAGCATATCAAATAGAAGTCATCGCTCTTTCCACGTTTATAAGTGAGTTACGGAAAAAAATATCATCGGCCGCCACCGGGAATCGAACCCAGGGTCTTCCAGTCACGCACCGGATATGCTTCCATTGCACCACAGTGGCCCCAGCACTGTGCGGGGCTCCAAAGAAGCAACCTGTCATGTGGTTTGGCAGTTTGTCGTTTGTTGGTCCGGAGAATTTCGAGGTCGCTGTGGTGCAGTGGAAGCATATCCGGCGCGTAACTGGAAGACCTTGGGTTCGATTCCCGGTGGCGGCCGATGAGAAATGTTTCCGTGACTCACTTATAAAACGTGGAAAGAGCGTTGACTTCTATTTGATGTTCCTGGTCCACGTCAACTGTGTATTTATCATTCATTCGCCTTCTAGTTTTTTGTTCAGTTGCTGCTGTTCATCTGTGGTGAATCCCCAGCATTGTGCGGGGCTCCAAAGAAGCAACCCTGCCATGTGGTTTGGCAGTTTGTCGTTTGTGAGTCTGGAGAATTCCGAGGTCGCTGTGGTGCAGTGGAAGCATATCCGGCGCGTAACTGGAAGACCCTGGGTTCGATTCCCGGCGGCGGCCGATGAGAATTTTTTCCGTGACTCACTTATAAACATGGAAAGAGCGGTGACTTCTATTTGATATTGCTGGTCCACGTCAACTGTGTATTTATCATTCAAGGGCTATAAGCAGTCGCCCGGCCCTAATTTAGGGTCACTGGTTCCAGGGAAGGGAGAGAGCCAGTGCCGTAAGACAAACACAACATTCATGCCTCACCGAGAATCGAACCCGGACCCCTTTCGGACGAATGATCAGAAGCCATTACTTAGATCAGGGGCGGCAAGGCAACTTTGAATGAAGTTTTAAGAAAAACATTTTTTTCTCAGCAATATGTAAAATCTAAAATCTTTAGAAATCATTTTCTTTGCTTTAATTCATAAAAACTGGATAACTGTAAAGCAGTTATTCAAAAGAATTTGAGGCGCCGTGCAGTATTCATTGCTGTTACAAGGGGCCTCAAGTTTACAGCCCTTGCAATAGTTTCTATGCAGGTATATTAACAACGCAATATGAAAAAATATCAGTTCAATAAGCGGATTATTTTTATGCCAATGAAGATAAGCTGTTATGTATTACAGTTGTTTGCTCATAACTATGCATCATACCGAATATAATGAACTGAAAGGTATTCTTCGCGGAAGCGAAAAATCAGAGACCTGTGTCATTTCTTTTTAACAGAGTCGAAACATTTTCTTTAACTATGCGCAGAACATTGTGGCATTACGTTAAGTGTGTTTTTTATATTCCAGAGTAAATAATTTAAGTTGTTTTACGTTTCTTATGCTACAGTTCTTAATCGTTACTTACACTGCTGGCCACCCAAAATGCAACACCAAGAAGGACACGAGATAGCAAAGCCAGATTTACTGGACTCATAACAACAGACACAAAGATGAAACGATTGAGCTTACAGGCCCGTGCGACTTGCGGAACACGCAGACATCAATAGCTCGTGTGAACCCCATGGCTGGCAATAACGGCCGCTACACGTCGCGGCATCGAACGAAAGAGGCTTTGGATGTGGGCTTGCGGTATGTCGGTCCAGCCTGCTTCCACACGTTGCCACAGCTCATCAGGCGTAACCGCGGGTGGTGCTTTCCGGGCCACTCGGTTGCCGATCAGTGACCAGACGTGTTCGATGGGCGACATATCGGGAGAACAGGCGAGCTACGGCAGCAGTGACACCTGGTGGGCCATGAAGAATTGTTTCACGATGCGTGCCACGTGCGGGTGCGCATTGTCGTGTTGAAACGTGGCCGCTGGCAGGTGCTGCAGGTAACGGAAGATTACAGGCGCCAAAACGTCGTAGATGTAGCAGTGGCTGTTGAGTGTACCGGCGATGAGTACCAGATGGGTGCGGGTGTCACATCCAATTGCGCCCCAAACCATAACGCCAGGCGAAGGACCGGTATGGCGATGCATAATGCAGGCATCATACAGTTTCTTGCCACGGTGGCGCCACACGCGGATCCGATCATCGTGGTGTTGCAGGCAGAAGCGGGATTCGTCGGAGAAGACAATGTCGTTTCATTCCGTAGTCCAGGTGCGGCGTTCAATGGCCCACTGCCGCCGCACTCGCCGGTGGTGTAACGTCAACGGTAATCAGAGCAATGGGCGCCGTGTGACAAGTCTCCGCTCCTGCAGACGACGTCGAACGGTACGTGCTGACACAGGTTGTTGCGCAACACACCCTAATTCCTGCCCTAACGTTCGTGATGTGGCGGTGCGAGCCGTCAATGCCCTCCGCACAACATGCCGGTACTCTCGTTCGGTGGTGTGCCGCGGCTGCGGCAATCGCTCACGTCGGTTTTTCCGTCCCTCCTGCGACCACCAAAACCACACTCTCCTCTTTGTGGCTGGATGTCGTCCCACACGGGCGCCGGTGTCTCGGTACGATGAACCGCTGTCGCGATAAGCCACTATTCTTCCTCTTTCGAATTCTGAAACGTGATGGAATGACTGCCGTATTCTGCGACGAGGCATCAGGAAGCTTCCCACGCACAGGTCCGGCAGCACAACACACTTCCACTACTTACACCCCGCCTTCTGTGCATCCTTCGTATAATGCTTCTCGGTGGCGTGCCGGGTGCACATGATTTGCATATGCCCTGCAATGCTAATTGTTTGCATGTCCTCTCGTGGACAACGAATTTCAGGCCAATCGGATGCTTCCTTCTTGGTGTTGCATTTCGGGTGGCCAGCAGTGTAGTTATTTGCTAACTTATGTTGTGACATTTCGTATAAATCGGAAAAGTCGTTAGACTTTGTCGCACGGCAGTTGCGTGTTTTGTGTGTGCAATCGTGAGGCATTTTAAAAACCAGGCCTTCGTTGTTTAAAAAAATAAATTTTGCGTGATATGATTAATTTTGACGTAAGTGTTTTGTAGTAATTTATATCGGTAACGAGGGCAATCATTTTAATTATAAGATAGGCATTTGTGTTTCACGCAATGAAGTGAAATGGTTTTGATTTTACGAAAACTACCTGTACGTTACAAAGAATGTGATTTATTAAAAGAACCGAAAAACCTAGTTAATAATATGGAAGTTAAAATTTTGAGTAATTGAAAGCAAAGGGATTTTCGCAAAAGAACCTCGAAAACATTTTTTGTGAGGAAGAGGGGGACCTCGAGTTTTTCCGGTACGCCACTGAATTTCAGAACTTCAAGTTTTGCCGCTGGGTGGTGTAAATGTACAGTGTATTGAGCTCTATTTCATCAATTTTAGATGACATACTAAAAAAAGTATGTTTTGTTTTTTTACCGTTTTCTCCTTGCATCGCATAGTTGTAGCCGTCGCCAAAATCATTAACAAATTTTGATATTTGCCTTATGCATAACCTTCCGACATAGTGACGTAAACGTACATTAGTGTATTCGGAGCTGTTTCTAGTGACTAGCATGAAATTATTTTTTGCAATCGGGTAACTGTAACGAAAACCATGTACTTTTTTTGGCTTTCGTTGAGGGTATAGTTTTTTTGTTCTTGTTCTTGTTGTTCTTTTTATTGGAGGTTTAACGACCACCGTGAACAACTCAATGGGCTATAAGCAGTCGCCCGTTCCAAATTTAGGGTCACTGGTTCCAGGGAAGGGAGAGAGCCAGTGCCGTAAGACAAACACAACATCCATGCCTCACCGGGATTCGAACCAGGACCCCTTGCGGACGAATGATCAGAGGCCATATTTTGTACCACTGCGCCACCCGGGCGGCAGCGTGTACTTGTACTCAACGCTACGTAATAGGAAAAGAAAGTCCAAGAGATCTTTAGTTTTAGGACAGCTGAGGATTTTCCGCTACAAACACCTTTTGGTAGATCATCATCGCCAACAATAACGGTTCTCAATCTACAGCTGGATTAAGGTCTACCGAAGTCTATTCCACAACTTACTGTCGTGAGCATTCTCTTCCGTGTTACTCCTGCAAGCATTCAAATCTTCCACTCATCTCCCACGTGGTCTTCCTCTGGGTCTTTTCTTGTCTCTTGGGAGAAATCTTTAGTTTTAGGACAGTTTGGTATTTTCTATTTCAAGTACCTTTGGTATATCACCATCGCCAACAATAACGGTTCTCAATCTACAGCTGGATTAAGGTCTACCAAAGTCTATTCCACAACTTACTGTCGTGAGCATTCTCTTCCATGTTACTCCTGCAAGCACTTAAATCAACCACTCATCTCCCACGTGGTCTTCCTCTGGGTCTTTTCTTGTCTCTTGGGAGAAATCTTTAGTTTTAGGACAGTTTGGTATTTTCTATTTCAAGTACCTTTGGTATATCACCATCGCCAACAATAACGGTTCTCAATCAACAACTGGATTAAGGTTTACCAAAGTCTATTCCACAACTTACTGTTGTGAGCATTCCCTTCCGTGTTACTCCTGCAAGCATTCAAATCTTCCACTCACCTCCCACGTGGTCTTCCTCTGGGTCTTTTCTTGTCTCTTGGGAGAAATCTTTAGTTTTAGGACAGTTTGGTATTTTCTATTTCAAGTACCTTTGGTATATCACCATCGCCAACAATAACGGTTCTCAATCTACAACTGGATTAAGGTCTACCAAAGTCTATTCCACAACTTACTGTCGTAAGCATTGTCTTCCATGTTACTCCTGCAAGCATTTAAATCATCCACTCATCTCCCACGTGGTCTTCCTCTGGGTCTTTTCTTGTCTCTTGGGAGAAATCTTTAGTTTTAGGACAGTTTGGTATTTTCTATTTCAAGTACCTTTGGTATATCACCATCGCCAACAATAACGGTTCTCAATCTACAGCTGGATTAAGGTCTACCAAAGTCTATTCCACAACTTACTGTCGTGAGCATTCACTTCCGTGTTACTCCTGCAAGCATTCAAATCTTCCACTCATCTCCCACGTGGTCTTCCTCTGGGTCTTTTCTTGTCTCTTGGGAGAAATCTTTAATTTTAGGACAGTTTGGTATTTTCTATTTCAAGTACCTTTGGTATATCACCATCGCCAACAATAACGGTTCTCAATCTACAACTGGATTAAGGTTTGCCAAAGTCTATTCCACAACTTACTGTCGTAAGCATTCTCTTCCATGTTACTCCTGCAAGCATTTAAATCATCCACTCATCTCCCACGTGGTCTTCCTCTGGGTCTTTTCTTGTCTCTTGGGAGAAATCTTTAGTTTTAGGACAGTTTGTTTGGTATTTTCTATTTCAAGTACCTTTGGTATATCACCATCGCCAACAATAACGGTTCTCAATCTACAGCTGGATTAAGGTCTACCAAAGTCTATTCCACAACTTACTGTCGTGAGCATTCTCTTCCGTGTTACTCCTGCAAGCATTCAAATCTTCCACTCATCTCCCACGTGGTCTTCCTCTGGGTCTTTTCTTGTCCATTGGTATCGAGTTTAGCATTTCACTTGTCCAACGGTGTCAGTACTCCTAGCAATATGCCCAATCCCTTGCCGTTTGTGGGTCATGATGACATCCGGTATTGTAGTTGTCTTGATCCATGAGATCCTTTGCCTTTCTTTCTTCGTTACACGTAAGGCTGCATCTCTTCATGCTTCTTTCATCTGTTCGCCGCTTTAGTATGTCTTTTCTTTAGTTATGGTCTATACATGTATATCTGATCCAGAAGTAAGAACGGGAAGGATGTCCCAAGATAGGTGGTTAAGAGTCCAAAACTCGATTTTAAGATTTTGATCGTTTCTTTTACTTCAAACCTTGTTCTTTCAAATGCAATTTGTCTCACGACGCTATCTTGAAAATGCACGCTGTTATGACCATTTAAAGATATATAACAAGTCTAACCAACATGTTTTATCATTTCTGTAGAATCATTAAAATCTGTAACAGTGAATGCTCATGCAAAATCTGCGTAACATAATATAATTCCACTAGTATACAAAGTGAGGAAGAAAACGGAATAAAGAGGAAAAAATTCCCCCCAAAAAAAAAAAAAAGAGATTGAAGAGAGAATTATTTTATCACATACAGAATTGACAATTTTAGTGTTTTCTTTCTTGTTTTCATTTAGAGAACTTTCTGGCTTCTTAGGATATATGTCTCTCTTTTCCATATTGGAGCATGAAGGTCGTGCTTGGTTAAATAAGTACCACAAACTTAAGGGCCGAGTCCTTCCAGTTTTTTGGTAGGTGTCATGTTATTAAATGGTAAGCTCTTCTACTTGACCCGTAGTTTATAATATTCGGGTAATGAATTAGCTAATTTCTTGCACTTAATCTGTGAGGATTTCGTTCTCAATACAAACAAAAATAGCTCAAAACTTTAAATGCCTTTTTTGTTAGAGGTGCTGAGTTATGCTTTTTAGCACGAATTTTGTAAAAAAAGATCGTGCTTCTGTTATCGGTTTGTCCGTCCGTTCGTCTGTACCCACGATATCTCTGCAACTATTAGTTCGATTTGAAAAATTCTTTTTGCATTGGGAAGCTTGAAATATGCAAATGATGATCCTTCATTTCGTTTTTTTTTTACGATGTACAATTTCGCCGGTAGAGGGCGTAAATGCAGACGATGCCGAATTCAAAAATACGTTTTATTCCACATATTTGCTTCTAAACATCCGATTGAATTTTTTTTTTATCTTTCGATTCCATTTATGTCGAAGAGTATTTTAGATATAGTTTCTTTTTCAAATTACGCATAGATTGTCCGCTAGGGGGCGTAAAAGTAAATTACATTTTCCTCGATAGCTCTTTTTCTAAAACTCCGATTTGAAACATATTTTCTTCAGCGGATACATATCCTGATGGAAAATCTTTTGCATATAATTTCAAATTTTTAGTAAAGAATACTTTGGCCACCAGGGGACGTAAGCGTTAATTTTTGCTTCTGATCTATTTGCCATAAACTCGGAGCTTCTAAAATATCGATTGAAAAAATTCTTTCTTGGACTGATGCCACTCACATCGATAAACCTTTTCGGAATATTATCATCTTAAAATATTTCACAGTTTCTCCTCCAGGGGACGTAGATGCACATTTTGCTTTTGTCAACATCTCTACTTCTAGGAGTCCGATTTGAAAAATTCCTTCTTTGTTGGATAGTGTTTTAAGTGTGACATGTTTTTCATATAATTTCAAAATTTTCAAGTAATTCATAGACTTTCCGCTAAGGGGCGTAGCGGTAAATTGCGTTTCCCCCTATATCTCTGCTTCTAAATCTCCGATTTGAAAAATTCTTTCTGCACCGGATACAGCCCCTGGTAGAAAATCGTTTGCACCTAATTTCTAATTTTTGTGAAAAAATAGTTTGGCTACTAGGGGGCGTTAATCTTAATTTCCGCTTCTGTTATATTTGCAGCAAAATATAAGCTTCTAAATTTTCGATTGAAAAAAAGTCGTTTGTTGACCGATACTACTCATGTCGACAAACCTTTTAGGAAAATTTTCTTCTTGAAAAAATGCATGATTTCTACGCCAGGGGGCGTAGATGTACATCTTATTTTTGTCAATATCTCTACTTCTATGAGTGCAATTTGAAAAATTCCTTCTTTGTTGGATAGTGTTTCCGATGCGAAATGTTTTTCCTATAAATTCAAAATTTTCAAGTAAATCATAGACTTTCCGCTAGGGGGCACAAAGGTAGATTGCGTTTTCTGTGTTATTTCTGCTCCTAAAGCTCTGATTTGAAAAATTCTTCCTGTATCGCATACAAGGCCTGATGGAAAATATTGTTCACATAATTTCTAATGTTTGGTAAAGAATGGTTTAGCCACCTGGGGTCATAAGTGTTAATTTCTGCTTCTGAAGTATTTTTTGCAAAATTTAGGCTCCTGAAAACTCTACTAATTTTTTTTTCTTCCACCGATACCGCTTATATGGATAAACCTTTTGAGAATACTTTCTTCCTATAATAATACATGGTTTTCCCACCAGAGGACGTAAAGTCACATCTTATTTTTGTCGATATCTCTGTTTCTAAGAGTAGGTAAGCTCACGATTCCGTTTACAGCAATATCTGAGGGATTAAAAACCCGATTGAAAATCTTCATTCTTTCGCCAGATCTATTGTTTTCCATACCGGTTTCATTGACTTTGAATAGCTTTGATAAATTTAATTTGAGTCAGAACGGATTCAAAAGACGTGCTTATTACACCCGAAAATTCGGTGTCATCTTTCTTGTATATTGTTAGAGGGCTTGGTGCTGAGTTATATTACACCTTGTGTGAAGGGTTCGTTTGATGCTTTGCTTGCTGAGGTTTGTTTCTGGACCTTAACTCGTATTTTACTCGACTTGAACAGATTAATAAAATATAGACAAAATACCAATCTAAGTATTAGCTCGTTCTTGCAGTGAGGAAGGTGTTTATTCAGATGTTATGGGAATGTCTCAAAGCATTCTCCTGATCACCTTTCCTCTGTTATCAACAAGCTGATCGCCCTTTTTCCTTTTCGGCTAGTGTTCGGTTTCTACGTTCTCATCCTCCGTCGATTCTCAGCGTTTTCCCCAATTCCCACCGACGAGACCGATTTCACACCTCCTTACCACCGAATCCCCTGAAATCGAGAGAAGTCCACGCTTTCCTCCAACACCAGAGTTCTCCACTCTCCAAAAAAAACTGACACTCCTTAAAAATGTCTTCTCTTTGTCACCCCTCACAGATAATTTTTCCAGTTCCCTTTCGCTCTTAGAAGGCGCAGAAGCTCCTTAATTGGTGCGTCTGTCCCCTCTCGCACATCCACGAAATCATAAATCTAACACCCCTCATTAGAAGGGAACGCGTAAGAAAGAGAGTACTTTGACATTTGCCCAGCTCATCAAAATGGCAGGAGAAATGCTTGCAGTTCGCTATTCTAAAAAGGTTACTGAACTTCGCCCCTGATAAATATGGAAGGCCATGTTACATTTTCACCAAAACTATTTTTGGACCCTTAACAGCCTTTCTTTGAGCAGGGTGACGTATTGCTAGAAAAAGTGACCACCGTTCGACAACTGAAATGTGGATTCCCAAGGTGAGAAGACCATGTGGGAGATGAGATGACAATCTAGAACGTTGTCGAAGAAACTTGGATGAGTCTTCCAGCAATGGATTGTCAATAGATGATCATGATAATATACACTGAAATGCCAAACAAAACTGGGATACCTCTCTAATACCGCGTTGGTCCTCCTCGCGATCGGATAACGGCAACAACACGACAGGGCAAGGAATCCACAAGCTCTCTGCAGTACTGTGGAGACAGTGCACTCCATGCTTCCTGAACAGCGTCCCACAATTCCGTAATATTCGCTGGTGAAGGATTCCTGGCATTGACGGCACGTTGAACAGCATCACAAATGTGTTCGATGGTGTTTAAATCTGGCAAACAAGGAGGCCAAGTCAGGATGCCAAACTCCGTGGAATGTTCCTTCACCGATAATCGGACGACTGTGGACGGTGCATTGTCGTGTTGAAAGAGGTCGCACCCGTCGGAGTGGTTTTATGACATGAACGGGAACAAATGATCACGAAGTATGCCTCACCGATCGAAGCGGTCTGCAGACGTATGAGGGGTCCTAACCCCACACCATAACAGAGCCACCGCCGGCCTGCACTGTCCCTTGTAGACATGCGCGATCCATTGCCTCGTAAGGTTGTCACATGCGGAGTTAGCCATCTGCCCAAAACAGTTGGTACCACGATTCGTCGTGCCAGGCTACACGATTTGCAGTCATCTTGTGTCCAATGAGAGTGTTCCCGAGTCTAGGCGAGACTGTTCTCGACGGTTCCAGTCTTCTTATAACGTTGCAGGATAGCTGAAATGGACTGGTATCGGATCTTCAGGGCCCTAGGAATGTCGGTGACGCGCATTCCGGATTCCATCATGTTCACAGGCCGCCTGGCGAGCTCCAACAGGAATATCGGCCTTTTTACCCATTTCTGAAAACCTAAGATTGACGTATTCTCACACTACACATCACAAAACTCACAAAAATCGCAAGAAAAACATTAATACATACAGCAAACAAATGGTTAATAATTGGCGACTCTTCAATATGACCCGTTTCGAACGATAAATTCGCTCTGAGCGAAGTACAAACTACGCGGCATTGTAACCCACGAATCAACACATATCATATCCCAAAATGACCCGATTTGGTCCAACAGAAAAAAAAATTATGGTCGAAAAAGTGTTTCGCCAAATACTTTTGTTCGCTTCTGTAGGTAAATTATTGTCATTTCATAATCGAACCCTTCGTAGTGTCAGATCACTGTTTATACGAGTCAAGTACTGTCTTCTTTCACACTTTTGCCCATAACATAATATAAATTGATGCTCAGTTACACACACGCGCACACAATAACATGCTTACCGGTTAATAGTTAATACAACAAACTCTCGTTCGCAGAATATGATTCCGTTCTGTCGGCCCGACGTCTTTGATTTTAGTTCTTCAGGTTCAGGATATAACTCTCAAAATCCAAATGTATCACATTTTTCAGATTGTTTTGCTCCTCGAACCTCTAATTTATCCAACCCAATATTCATCCATGTTTAAAACAAAGCAAGTAGCAAATCAAAATTATAAAAACAGAGCCTAAGAATAGTTTACTAGCACATATTGAAGCTTTAATTGATTCCTAATTGCTATAAATGCAAATCATCGTACGGAGCAAGTGTTTTTCTGGTGTAAACTTCCGAAATAAATGGAATGTGGATTTTTTTTTTTTTTTTTTGATTGGAGGTTTAACGACCACCGTGAGCAACTCAATGGGCTATAAGCAGTCGCCCGTCCCTAATTTAGGGTCACTGGTTCCAGGGAAGAGAGAGAGCCAGTGCCGTAAGACAAACACAACATCCATGCCTGACCGGGCCGATTCGAACCCGGACCCCTTACGGACGAATGATCAAAGGCCAACGCCTTAGACCACTGCGCCACCGGTGCGGCGAATGTGGATTCAAAGGGGAGTGCGATTGCCAAAGATCAGAGACGAAAAGACGCTTGCAAAATTAATAAATAAAAAATAGCACAATGCGGGAGAGAAGAATGATTGCGAGAAACAAGAAATATGATCACGGGAAGGGAAAGACAAACTTCAAAAACAGAATGACCTAAATTTATCAACAACCTGACTACATGGTACACATGCAAGTGCAAGGCCGCCTACAAAATTGTAGGCCCGGCCTGTAAGTTTTAAATTACAGGCAGGCCCGGCCCGTTCAGGGCTCTATTTTTGTGTAAGGTATATCTACATTTAAAAATTATCGCACGGTAGAAGATTACATATTGGTCGTTTTTCACTTTCATCAGTCCTGACCAATTAACACGCACAATGTGGACGATGGAGAGGGGAGTCCAAACCCATCTCGCATTACGTAATCGTGCACACATGCACACTGTAGTTACCTGTATGACGTCACGTATTTAATCTATCTACGAGCACTGATGCCGTTGACTTGATGCAGGGCTTCATTGTTTAATCTTCCAGCACTCAACAGGTAAAGGTGAGTTCCTCATCACAAGTCGTCCGTTCTAGCCACTCGGAGATGAGTCAATTCCATCACCTCATCTGGCCTCCGGAACGCTGCTGCTTTAGCTCCGATCCATTCAGGGTAAGAAGCAAGATTTTTTTAATGTGCATGCATTTAAGAATGCAAACTGCTGTTATTCCAAAAGCCGCCGAACAATGCCAGCTTTTTCGAGAGAAATTACTTCGGTCTGTCGAACGGATTACGTTCAGTCGTGCACCAGAAAATAGGTTTTCCAACCTCATTTTCTCGCTAAAACATCAACCGTTAGGTCCTGCAAACTGCTGGATTTCCCGGCGGACTTCTTCCTACAGGTCCTTTTCTGCTGTCACTCAACGCAGCGCAGGATCGTCTCAGATCCGGCTGTCAATTGCATCCAAAGCCGTCCAGAAAACACAAGACCATGACATTTCAGTGATGAGTTCCCTCCGTTTGTGACGTCACTCTCGTGTTACACGGCCTGATACGTCGGTGTCGTGTTTGACGTCACACGACAGCGTTGAAAACCAATAGGAATCCTTGGTTTCTACGTGACGTCACTAAAAGATGGAACTCATCACTCTAAGGTCATGGCCTTGCGTTTTCTAGATGGCCTTGGTACAGCACCCATCTGCTTCACGGGCTTGTTCAAGACTGCGTTGTTATTCCATCTTAGTATTTTGCCGAAGAGTTTCTTTCTCTTTTTCTAGTGGTCTATGATCAGTCAGTTGTCAATTTCAGTTGCATCTTTAAAGCTTTTAGAACGATGAAATATTTTTAAGAGGACTCTGAAATATGTGGTTAGTGATCGCGCAAAAGGGAAGACCCATAATTTCGCAGTTTCATGTTTTTTATGTGGTTCCGTTCAGTCACATTGCACGTTTCCATAAGCACGATTCCGTTTCCTCTATTGACACTTAATGGGTTTTCGTGGACATGGAGATGGGACCTCCCGCCTAGCGGCCGGAAGCTCGTGGGTAGTACCAAAACAACACAAGCTTTCTTTACAGCTTTCGCTATCTCGAGAAAGCGAAAAGTCACGAACTGTCCTTACCTTCGCACAGGGGGAGCAAGAAACTGCCAATATTTGTAACCAAAAATTAAAGCTGTTCAGGCTCATGAAAATCCAGCTAATCGAATACATTATACTCCACGCCATGACATAGGAGATACCGGAATTAACTTTTGTGCACGTGATCAACTATTCAAAAAACACGGAAATCCGATCTTCCTGAAGAAGAAATCGAATTTTTGTTTCCATTCTCCTCCCGGGAAAGTTACGCTTGCAACACACAGCAGAACTGAAGACAATAATACAATTTCGGAAAAATTAATAGCAACTCTGGAAATTTCTGACGTTTTTGGGTTTTCAGTGTTTCTACAAAAGTAAATATGCAGAGAATACCCACCATATATATATAAATCATTTTAAAGCACATTTCGTCCAGAAGCCGAATCAGTTTACAGAATGGGAATATCTTTAACAGAACTCAATGTATTGCCAGAAATGTGCTGCGAAGGAAGCACATTTCGTTATGTGAAATGTCATCTTTGTTGCTACAAGCCGACGGAGCTTGCTTGTACGTCCGCGTACAGGCAATATAAAGGACAGGCGATGTGCGTGGGGTTATTCCAGACACAGCCGCGAATGGCTGAGTGGTTAGCAGTTCAGCCTACCAATGCAGAGTCCTCAGGTTCGATCCTGGGCTGATCTTGCAGAGGTGGTGTGATTTGCTAACAATCACTGAATATTCGCCGTGCATCGGACGAGCACGTTAAGTGACGGCCCCCAGGCTGGACCCACTGGTTAAATGGGTATCCTTTCATATGCCCCCTCCGAAATTCTCTGACCCCTCTATGTGCAACATCGTACTTGTACGGTGGCGCCATCTACTGTAATCTAATCTCACTACAAACTGTTCTGTCAAAGTCATTAGACTTGCTCTCATTCCTTCCGTTTCTGTGTCCTGCCCGAAAGGCGAACTCGCTGTAGGTGGCTGGGACCTAAAATCTACTCACTGTGGACGGAAGTCCTACAAGAAAATGGCGCATACTTACAGAGGGTTATTCCAGACGTTTTCGCAGTGCGCGTAGGTAGTTTGCTTGCATTGGTGAGTGTGTAGTCGTCACTCTTGCAGACTGCAGTGCTATAACGAAGTAAATTTCTCCGTCATTTTTATCCGCGCCGGGATTCGAACCCGGGTCCCCTCATTCCGGAATAAGTTGCTCTCCTAATTGAGCTACGCGGACGTTTTATTCTGATTCCTATCTGCCTTTATGTCGTGTGCGTCCTTCGGGCAGGTACGTCACATATCCTGGTACGTTACATCATCCCCCCTTATTATTATTATTTTTTTTTTTTTTTCGAAGTGCTGGAGAAAGGATTCTCTTATTTTTCCTATCTCGCGGTGTGGAAATAACATCACACCAAGGCGAGATTTTGAACGGTCGGGTCATCCGGATAGTTCGGGCGCCATTATAACGAAGTAAATTTCTCCGTCATTTTTATCCGCGCCAGGATTCGAACCCGGGTCCCCTCATTCCGGAATAAGTTGCTCTCCTAATTGAGCTACGCGGACGTTTTATTCTGATTCCTATCTGCCTTTATGTCGTGTGCGTCCTTCGGGCAGGTACGTCACATCTCCTGGTACGTTACAGTGCAAATCTGAAGTTTAGAGTGCATTTCGTTTATTCTGTGCAAACTGTGGTGCAGTTATGGGAAGAACCATCTCCTCGCTATGGGTGATATTTCACCACGAAAAGCTTCGCGAATGGTGACTTTAAGTGAATTCGGCAAAAGTAATGTAGAAAATGTCCGGATAACTGTGGTGCACAAGAATACAGTTGGACGGCAGCTGGCGAAAATCCGTGATATGGGTGGAATCAAGAACGGCAGGCTGGGTAAACGTGACCGAAAAATCAAAGCAACTCCTAGAAGTAACAACCCGTTGAAACGCTTATGTCTGCGAAACAGGTTCGTCTTGTCAACAGTTCTTGTCAAAGAATTGCGGGAGAACTGTGGTACTGTTGTTCGTCCTTGAACAGTGAAGAACAGGCTACGTTCTATGGGTAGAGCGGTAAAGAAGTCATTACTAATCGATGTACAATGCAAAAAAGGTTTAGAATATGTAAAGGAATATTAAGAGTGGAATACTGATAGGTGGCGTCAAGTGTTATTTAGTGATGAGACAAAATTGAGCATATTCCGATATATACACTGAAGAGCAATTGAATTAGAGACAGCTGGCGTTATGCAAATGTGGCGCTGTGGGCGGCCCTGTAAACGGAAACGACATGACGTATGCAGCGATCCGACAATATAAGGAGTGATGCGATGGGAATCAGTAAGAGTCGGACACAGTATGGGTAAGACGAAGGATCTAAGCGCGTTTGATCTTGGGCAAATTGTCGGGACCCGACGAATGGGTCACTCCACTTTGGAAGTCGTGCAGGCACTAGGATTTACACGAGCTACAGTGTCACGGGTGCACCGTGAGTACATCGAATCCGGTAAAACCATCCCTGCAAGGGCCAACTGCCGTGGACAACAGCGTGTGGATGAGCGGGGTCATCGTCGGCTAGCTCGCATTGTAACAGCGGATAGACGGGCCAAAATGCAAAAAATCACTCGGCAATTTAACGCTGCTGCACAAAAACGTGTAAGCAGCCACATCATCCAGAACCATCTCCTCGCTATGGGGTACAGAAGCCATCGTCCCACGAGGGTACCGCTGCTGACCACACATCACAGGGTGCAAAGATAATCATGGGCGCGGGAACATCGCCGCTGGACCCTAGACATGTGGAAAAATGTTGCCTGGAGTGATGAGTTGTGACGTACCTGCCAGCAGGACGCACATGACATAAAGGCAGATAGGAATCAGAATACATGTCTGCGTAGCTCAGTTGGTAGAGCGACTTGTTCCGGAATAAGCAGCCTCGGGTTCGAATCCCGGCGTAGACCAAAAATGACGGAGAAATTTACTTCGTTATAATGGCGCCCGAACTATCCGGATGACCCAGCCGTTCAAAATCTCGCATTGGTGTGATGTTATTTCCACACCGCGAGGCAGGAAAAATCGGAGAATTCCTTCTCCAGCGCTTCGAAAAATAAAAAAAAAATGTGTGATGTTGCATTCCACACAGCAGATTGACTGGGAGTTCTCAAGTGCACGTTCTACAGTGGTTGTCTGCCTGCAGCGATTCATGGTCACGGCTGACCCGTGGGCCATGCCCCCGGCCCTCTTTCGGGGGGGGAGATGTGACGTACCTGCCAGCAGGACGCACATGACATAAAGGCAGATAGGAATCAGAATACATGTCTGCGTAGCTCAGTTGGTAGAGCGACTTGTTCCGGAATAAGCAGCCTCGGGTTCGAATCCCGGCGTAGACCAAAAATGACGGAGAAATTTACTTCGTTATAGAGTCGAGATTCACGTTGGTACATGCGGATGGAGGGATACGAGTACGGCGCAAACCACATGAAGCGATGGATCCTTCTTGCCAGCAGGTTACTCTTCAAGCTGGTGGGGGTAGCATTCTCGTCTGGGGACTGTTTACGTGGACTGAAATGGGACCCTTAGTACGTGTGACATCGTCCCTCACAGGTCAACGTTACCTGGATATCCTGGACGACAATTTGCTCCCGTTTGTGCGTCTGCAACATCCCACTGGGGCAACGCTTGTAGACCATCGAGTTGCTCACGGCGATCGTTAAACCCCCAAACAAACAAAATAAGGCTCTTTTTGTTTTATTATTTTTTCTCTGTCACCGTGACCAGATTATTGATGTATTTTCCGAATTTTCTAAAGCACTAAATATCACTATAGGTGGTACAGAGCTTTATTACTCAAGGCACAGTGAAAATAGTACCCGAAAGCAAAGTGTAAAAATCTCTAAAAATTTCACTCTTGATGCTCAATAAAATATGTTTAAGATATTGAATTTGGTATATTTCTTAAATTATGTACCCATTGTAATCGAGGATTTAGAAATAACATTGTTATTTAAATTTTGGTTTGTCAAATATCATCATCTGTTTTCGTTTTCCTTCATTTCCGTTGAATTTATATCACCGTTGTTAATAAAATTTTAAAATATTTTAATTCATTCCAAACTGAAGATCTCCACTAAATACAGTACTCGTATGGGGCTGATCTTAAGCTACAAAAGGAAACAAACTCCGTTTGAAATTCATATCTGTAATCGGAAGAATAAAAGGCACTCTCCGATTTCCATTCACACGTTAAATGAGAAAAGTAAATCCTGCATCGAAATTCTGCAGCCGTATCCAATGGAAATTCCATTCTGCTGTTCTACTTCCGAGCTTATATTTGTGGCACGACGTCTTAGCTTGATGCATGCTTAGCTAAATAATACATCCAAGATAAGGCAACGCTATAGTCAACGGGGTGCTGATCCTACCTCACTAACAGTACGTGACTGGGATCTTATGCTTACATTTGTTGTAGCTGCTCATCTGCTGATGGGCCTGGCAGCTTTCATTATGGTTCGCCTTTCCGGAAAGACGCTTCCTGGTTTCGTTCTACGCGAATCGTCAAGCCTCCTCAGCAATAAAAGCAAAGCTTCTGTACTTTTCATTCAGGTTCTTATTTCAATAATTTTTCTCCACAGTGCACTGAATGCTGCTTCTATCTCGCTTAATACGATCGTGATTTCAAAAGTTATGAAAATGGTACCGTGGCTTATTCTCATTGACCTTCATTTCAATGGCGCTTTACCTCTTCAAGTTTACTTTGCTACTTTTGTAAAGCTTGTAATCTAAAATAAGTACGCTACAGCTTGATCGAATTACCCTAAAAAGGAAAGCCATATAAGATATAAATTACTTCAACTATCAGCATTCATTCATTCATTATTGGATCATACGTATCTACCTAAAAGCGTTACTTAATGAGGTACGGCATAAAAATTTAAAGTAAGTTAGCCGAATAAAAATAACCTATAATTTTTTTTTTTCATTTTACTGTTCCCGTTACAAGGTTTTCAGCTTCTGACAAATTATCACCTGCCCTGGTCGTGTTTTTTTCAGTATTTTTCTGTCAGATTTTTTTGTACGGTGACCAAGAAGTGTTTAGTGTTATTTAAGAGAAAGTGGTAGAGAAAACTGACTGAAAAAATGTTTCATATTTCTTTTCCCGAATAAGATGTATTACGTCCTGATCAAAATTTTCCCGGTATATCGAGCCCAATATTTTGTTTTGCAGAATATTCAGAAATTCAAATTTGGATGCTTTGTGGTTCGCTTTTATCCATGTCTGTTCGTGTAGTTTACATACTTTAACTGAAGCAGTTTTCATGATATTATTGCATGTTTTGTTAGTTTTCTTTAATAATAAGAGAATAAAACTGTCTTATTATTAAAGAAAACTAACACTTACTGATTGAAATAAAGTGATAAAAGGAATGCAGAGCTTTTGAGGAGATGGAAATGAAAAAGGAAATACAGCAAATTTTTCACTCTTTCTGCTACAATTGCTTATTTTGTGCCGAGAGGTGTACATTATTGAAAGAGAAAACCCTAGTTCTACTTTGTGCTAAATGAAGTGCTTATTTTCACAACGAAAACTGAATTCAGGAGTTTTAAAAGTGCTGTAGATCATGTCGGTCTTTAACCATCAAAGATTACAAGAAAAAAAAGGTAACCATTTTAACCTACTTGAGCAAAATCAAATTGACATTTTTTCTTTTCCTTACCATTAAAGTACTTACCCATTGTGAAAGCCAGAGGTGAAAAACGAACCATATCGTTACATATCTTTATCGCTAATGTTCAGATTTACGCTATCAAACCATCCATCTTCTGATGAATAACTAATCTCCTAGTTACGCACTTCTATCACTAACGACCAGTTGTACATCATCGATCCATCTTGTTTTGGTGGATTCCCGGTTATATCCATCTATCGCTAATGGGAGTTTTACGCGACCAGTCTCTTGTGCTGCTGAATAATGAACATCCTGGTTACTCTCCCTATCACTTATGGTCAGTTGCACACGATCCATCCATATTGCTCTGATGAATAAGAAATCTCCAGGTGAAATACTTCTATTACTAATACTAGGTTTTACACCATCAATCCAGCTCGTTCAGATAAATAAGAAACTTCCAAGTTACGTAGTTCTACCACTAATGGTAAGTCTTATATTAATCCATCCTGTTCTGATGAACTACACCAGCGATGTTCTGATGAATAACGAATATCCTCGTTACGTACCTGTAGTACAGTACTAGTAGCGGATTTTACACCATCAAGCCATGTTGATCTGATGAATAACGAGCATTCTGGTTACGTACCTCTGTAACTAATGTCCAGTTTTACGCGATCAATCAGTCTGTTTCTGGTGCATAGCAAACCACCTAGTCACATACCTTTCTAATAGCTAGATTTACACCATCAGCACGTCTTATTTTCATGAATTAGAAGTCTCCAAGTTTCATACTTATACAACTAGTGGTAATTTTTACACCATCAATCCATCTTGTCCTGATGAATAACAAACCTTTTCGTCACATGGGGCTTGCTATGAACGCTATTAACAACCAGCTTTGCATCATAAATCCAATTTTTTATGAGTCTTCCCCATGGTAGCTGCCTTAGAATATAACACCTTCTATGGAAATATTTCCTGTCTTGTGAGACACGCTTCTCAAACCACCTAAATATCATTTCGTTAACCTTGTGTTCCGTTTTCTGTGCTGAATAATTAGAAGAAACCCTGGAACAAGAGATAAAACAGAGTTCGGTACACCAGGGTTGGTTTTACAAAAAATAAGTCATATACATGTGTATATTTAACAGATTTCTCATATTTCTTTCAGAAAGGCTTTCAATCAGCTTGTATTCCCAAACTTTACCTATTCTGTAGATGCCTAAAAAGAAAACAATCCGAAGAAAACAACTCGCACAATATAGAAAAACTGTTAGGTGTACAACACCGAAGAATAGAAAAAGACGTTTTTGCTGAAAGCAACAAACTAAAATAGAGGGTGTGTTAACATACATCAAACTAATAAAATTAAAATGATCAAGTCACTTGGCCCGAAAGAAAGATGGGTGATATTCTAATAGAGTGACTATGACTGTATGGAACTTTGAAGTGGGGCAGGACACCGAAAAAAGAGAACCGAGACAGAGATAATTCGATGAGATGGAAACTGTTGGAAGAGCGTGGGCATCAAGATCCAAAAATACAAACAAGTGAAGAGAAGTAGGGGAGAATTTCTTTTAAAGGTAGGCCGAACCAGGTTGACGAGTAGAATGGACAAACATAGTTGTTGCCCTTAGCGTTTGTGTTTGCACCTACTCTCGTGAGAAGTCTCTTTTGCAGTGGCGGAACTAGATATTTTTTCATATATTTTGAATAATGATATGTCAAGAGTAGAGGCCATAGAAATGTTTATTAAATCAACCTGGAGCGACCCGTTGAGCTACAGTATTTCAAAGGACGATGCATTTTAGACTGAAATCAAAACGTGATTAACTTCTAAAATGCCAAAAATGAAATTTACCACCGCCATAGCCCTCGATATGGCATACTTCAAGTGGCCGCCCCGATGGCGCAGTGGTCTAAGCGTTGGCTTCTGATCAATCATCTAAAATGGGTCCGGGTTCGAATCCCGGTGAGGCATGGATGTTGTGTTAGTCCTAATGCCCTGGCTCTCTCCCTTCCCTGGAACCAGTGATCCCAAATTAGGGACGGGCGACTGCTTATAGCCCATTGAGTTGCTCACGGTGGTCGTTAAACCTTCAATAGAAAAAATAAACCTCCAATCAAAAAAAAAAAAAAAAATGCTTCAAGTGTTTGAGGCGTGGGTGGAATAGCTACAAAACAAAATGCGTCTGGGGAAAAAAAGTATCTTACATAAACTCTGCCCCACATCTCTGAGAATCCTCGGATATCGAGTATGTGAGTGTCTCATTATTTTTCAAATATTTCTTACAATAGGCATATCTCTTCCTTGTCTGTTACCATGGAAGCGCTTCTCTTTACAGAAGTGATCCTCTTTTTTTTTTTTTCTTTTTTTTTCTTTTTTTTTCAGATGTTTTTCTGCTTTCAGGTATTTTCATGATTTGCTGCTTTCAGTATAAATGGTACTAAACGGCGCAAACTTTAGAGTTTTTCGAACTTCACATTATATTCCTGAATCTAGTGTCGTTAAATATGATACACACTGAATGTTCAATTTTGTATGATTGCCTACCCAATGACATGGTGGACCGTCATTTGCTTTCAGTGCAGCAAAATTTCGTTTCAGCATTAGTTTTGCTAAGTTTTAGTAATATTCCAGTTTCAGCATTCACGCATAACCAACATCATCTTCCAGTTCACGCAGACAGTGGATACAGAGGCCTGATGTACCCTTTGACATCATACCACGTATGTGTTTGTCCACGAGATAAACATCGGTCATTCGAGGCCTAGAGACTCAGATGCCAATTAAACAGCAGAAAGTCTTCATCATGTTCCTTCATGTAACAATGTGGACATTGTGGCATTATCCTTCTGCAAATATCTATCACCACAGAGGTAGAAAATGATGAGGGTTAGTGGTATGAGTCGTTTGCTTCTAACTATATCCGTAGTTTTCGGCTTATAAGTTAAATGGCTTAAATTTCTCCTTTTCGTTAGTTTCATTCACAGATAAATCGATCTTGATTATAAGACAAGGCTCAAACATTTACACCTTTAGCGTTCCGAAATTCTGAAGCTATGTTTTTAGTTTCAGGATTTGGGAACTAACTTTTCTAATGTTCCAGTAAGTATTAAAAGGAAAAGAAAGTGAGATAACTTCCACATTTTTCTTTTCTGCAAAGAGTAGAATTTCGTAAGTTTATCAGTTTATTTATTTGCTTACGAATTGACGCTACTCTGCTGCTCCGAATTCGGCTCGAAAATAGTTTTCGCATGGCTGAAGGATGGCAGCACGTCAGCTCTACTTCCATCTCGAGCGGTACCTGTTAGCTTCGTTGGGTTTTGTAGCGGTGAGTTGTTTCGAGCTGTTTTTTTTTTTTTTTTTTTTACTCGTTACGTCAACTCGCAATCGAGAGCAATTCGTTCTTTTACGGGTAGAGCCTTAAAAGAAACTACAGGAACGAGAGCAGTAAGCGCTGACATGCTACCATGTGCTTGCTAATCTGCAATCACTATATCGAGCTGAGAGGCTGAATTCGGAAGGACTGCTTGCAGTGTGATCGCAAGAGGGATGAAATTAAAATACGGCAGCTGCCACTCCACATCAGTGACGGTAATTTTAATGATATTTCTCTCGAACAGAAATATACTTTTCAGCAGCTTTTATCCAGGTTCTTACTGAATAGAGCATTACATTTCGTACAGAGCTTTCGGAGTGATTTCTTATAAACGTAATATTGCCTTTCGAGTGCTCAGATCACGACAGAGTTTAAAGAAAATTTGTTTATGTCATTGAGAAATTCCAAAGACCAATCCATAGATACATCGATGTGGCGCATAAGTCGAGGCCAGGACTTCTGAAGAAATAAGTATCTTCTTATACGCCGAAATGTACGGTATTTTTCTGAGTTGGGCCATTGCTTGAGTCTCAGATAAAGTATGGACTGTGTATTTATCCAATGGCTTTTTAGAGATGTCCCTACCCTGAAATCAATTACTTTAAATTAGAGACGGAAAAATGCTTTCCCCGAAAGAAGCAAAGAAAATAAAGTGTGACCATGATTGGATGAAATTGATCGCCAACAATATTTAAATATGATGGGACATTCATGCATATATCCCAGAAACACTGCTTCCACCAGTCGTGGTGACTGTACGAGATGGATCCATGCTCTCATTTCCTAATTTTAACCACCCATTGGCATGGGGTAGTTGAAAACGCCATTCTTCAAGCCACTTAACCTATTTTACGCTTTCCAACCGTAGGTTAAAGAAGCGTATATGCTCCAGCTTTGTCTGTTTGTCTGTCCGTACGATAACTCGCGTAAAAATGGTTCGATTTCGATGACCTTTTAGTATGTGTTAGGTGACAACCTGTGAAGGAACCCTATTGAAAATGGAAGAAATGGAGTCAAAAGTCAGGACATAGGAGGGGATCCATTTCATCGCCCTCATGAGTCATAACTTACGTAAAACTGCTTCGACTGCTGCGACAAAACTTCATCATGTTGTTCCGGAAATGTACTGAACCGGTTCTGTTGAATATCATCGAAAGGGAATCAAAGTTCAGGGCACAGGAGCGACATTTATTCCACAGCCATTATCCTCATAACTTGACTAAAAATGCTTCTATTGCGGCAAAACTTTAGTATGATGCTCCGGAGGTATACGGAACCAATTCTGTTTAATATCATCGAAATGGGGACAAAGGTCAGGCCACAGGAGCGAGATTTATTCCACAGCCATCAATCCTCATAACTTGACTAAAAATACTTCTATTGCGACAAAACTTCGGTATGTTGTTCCGGAGGTATACTGAACCAATTTTCTTTAACATCATCCAAATGGGGTCAAAGTTCAGGCCAGAGGAGCGAGATTTATTCCGCAGCCATTATCCTCATAACTTGAGTAATGATTTCTGATATGTTGGAAAGCGTATCATAATCAATGCATTGCATGATTTTACTAACTTGTTTACATTCACTTAGATTCCATTTCCGGTGCTTGCTTGCCGACAACATTTGTGTACAGACAGGAATGTATTCGGCTGTTATGACAGGCAGTGCTATGTACGGCTCACAGTACGGTGGAATTTTTTTCTGCGTACATAAATCCCCTTTATTTGATTAAATGGACTGATGGCGTATCAGCCTCTTTGCATTAAATGGTCTACTGGTCCTAATAAATTAGCCACTCAGTATGTGTTAATGTATTCCTAACTGCAACTGGGAGTGTTTCTCTGAGGTTTCAGCCTATTATCATTAAGTGGTCCACAGGTCAAAATAATTTGACCTCTCAGTGTTCAAATCATAATACATTCCTCAGTACGACTGGTAGTGTTCTCTTTCATTTGATTATGTAGCCCCAGTAACATGATGACAAAGGGAAATCAGACCCTATACTTCCTCTTAAGTGTTTGCAGAGTCTTGTGTTTTTAGTAAACAGTCGCTAGATAAGGTATCAGCCTATTTGCATAAAATGGCCTGGTGTTCCTAATTAAGTAATGTATTCCTAACTACGGCTGCGAGTGTTCCCCTTCATTTGAATATGTAGCCCTAATGATATGTTGAAAACAAGAGAAGTATAAACCTATTTCTATAAGATGCCTACTGTTCGTGCCGCTGAGGGTATAATCGCAAATAATGTATTCATAATTACTACTGGAAGTGCTTCCCTTTATTTGATCATGTAGCCCCAGTGGCATGACAACAATGGATAAGGTATCAGCTGTTTTCGTAAAATGGCCTAGTGTTAATTACTGATTGGACACTATAACGTAGCCCATTTTCGTGTGCGTGATTGGTGTTACGCTATGTCTAAAACCATGACTAAGGAATGTTGAACTAAATAAAAATACGATGTAATAGTTCCTAATTAAGCTTTTACGGTCAGACGAAACATATACAGAAGTCAACTTACGATAACTTTTTATTGGTCCGACAGTGTTTCAGTAGATCCAACATATAACACAGCAGGTAAACTTTACATTTATCTTAGCGATCGAACGTCTACACATAGATACATACCCCGGAGCAACTGTTGTATTATCCTTTTTATCCAACGCTCTTATCGCATTTATACGTCACTTTCTCTCTGACCTCGAATATGTTGCCAACCTCATTCTTGGGTGAGAGAAGATATCACGTTCAGTTTGGTTTGATTGATTGATTGATTGGAGGTTTGACGACCACCGTGAGCAACTCAATGGGCTATAAGCAGTCGCCCGTTCCTAATTTAGGGTCACTGGTTCCAGGGAAGGGAGAGAGCCAGTGCCGTAAGACAAACACAACATCCATGCCTCACCGGGATTCGAACCCGGACCCCTTACGGACGAATGATCAGAGGCCAGCGCCTTAGACCACTGCGCCATCGGGGCGGGCGTTCAGTTTGGAAGTATAAAGAAGAACAAAATCAAATTTACATAGGAAAAGGAACAAAAAATGAAAGTTATTTTAGAATATACACTGAAGAGCAATTGAGCCGCCCCGGTGGCGCAGTGGTCTAAGGCGCTGGCCTCTGATGATTCGTCCGTCTATGGTCCGGGTTCGAATCCCGGTGAGGCATGGATGTTGTGTTTGTCTTACGGCACTGGCTCTTTCCCTTCCCTGGAACCAGTGACCCTAAATTAGGGACGGGCGACTGCTTATAGCCCATTGAGTTGCTCACGGTGGTCGTTAAACCTCCAATCAAAAAAAAAAAAAAAAAAAAAGAGCAATTGAATTAGAGACAGCTGGCGTTATTCAAATATGGCGCTGTGGGAGGTCCTGTAAACGGAAACGTCATGACGTATGCAGAGATCCGACAATATAAGGAGTGATGCGACGGGAATCAGTAAGAGTCGGACGCAGTATGGCTAAGACGAAGGATCTAAGCGCATTTGATCGTGGGCAAATTGACGGGGCCCGGCGAATGAGTTACTCCATCTGGGAAGTCGTGCAGGCACTGGTATTTTCACGAGCCACTGTGTCACGGGTGCACCGTGAGTGCATCGACTTCGGTAAAACTATCCCTGCAGGGGCCAACTGCCGTGGACAACAGCGTGTGGATGAGCAGGGTCATCGTCGGCTAGCTCGCATTGTAACAGCGGATAGACGGGCCACAATGCAAGAAATCACTCGGCAATTTAACGCTGGTGCACAAAAACGTGTAAGTAGCCACATCATCCAGAAACATCTCCTCGCTATAAGGTACAGAAACCATCGTCCCACGAGTGTACCGCTGCTGACCGCACGTCACAGGGTGCAAAGATAATCATGGGCGCGGGAACATCGCCGCTGGACCCTAGACATGTGCAAAAATGTTGCCTGGAGTGATGAGTCGAGATTCACGTTGGTACATGCGGATGGCAGGATACGAGTACGGCGCAAACCACATGAAGTGATGGATCCTTCTTGTCAGCAGGGTACTCTTCAAGCTGGTGGGGATGGCATTCTCGTCTGGGGACTGTTTACGTGGACTGAAATGGGACCTCTGGTACGTGTGACATCGTCCTTCACAGGTTAACGTTACCGGGATATCCTGGACGACCATTTGCTCCCGTTTGTGCGTCTTCAACATCCCACTGGGGATCTCATCCTGCAACAAGACAATGCACCGTGCCATCGCTTCCGAATTGTATCCGGATGATTGGAAGAACACTCCACTGACGTGACCTCGCTTCTTTGGCCAGCTAGGTCACCTGACCTCAATCCCATCGAGCACATCTGGGATGCCATCGAGAGAGATATTCGAGGCACTGGCCCCCTCCATCAAATATTCGTGAACTGTGGGAACTTGTTCAGGGGTCGTGGATCTGCATGGCTTCCCAACGCTTCCGGTGTCTTGTCGAGTCCATGCCGTCATCAGGGCGAAAGGTGGTGCTACACGTTGCTAGACTGGTATGCCTAATTCAATTGCTCTTCAGTGTACGTCACAACACTCAATGTATAATAATAAGTAATGCATTCCTAACTATTACTGGAAGTGACCCCTTTCATTTGATTATGCAACTGCCGCCCCGGTGGCGCAGTGGTCTAAGCGATGGCCTCTGATCATTCGTCCGAACGGGGTCCGGGTTCGAATCCCGGTGAGGCATGGATGTTGTGTTTGTCTTACGGCACTGGTTCTCTCCCTTCCCTGGAACCAGTGACCCTAAATTAGGGACGGGCGACTGCTTATAGCCCATTGAGTTGCTCACGGTGGTCGTTAAACCTCCAATCAAAAAAAAAAAAAAAAAAAAGATTATGCAACTGTAGTAACATGATAACAACAGATGAAGTATAAGCTTATTTGCATAAAATAATCTAGTGTCCCTAATTAAATCAATTGGGCGCTCCATGCATAATCAAAAAGAATGTTTTCCTAACTAGTATTAGGAGTGCTCTCCATCTGATTAGGTAGCACTAGTGACATGATAACAACAGATGAAGTATAAACATATCTGCATAAAATGGTCTAGTGTGTCTAATTAATTGAACACTCAGTGTTTAATCATAAGTAATGTATTGCTAACTAGTACTTGGAGTGTTGCCTGTCATTTGAATATATAACCCTAGTGATATGATGAAAACGGATGAAATATCAGCCTGTTTTGCATAAAAAGGTCTGCTGGCAGTAATAATTTGGCCGCTGAGTGTATAAACATATGTAATATATTACTAAGTATTACTGGGAGTGTCCCCCTTCACTTGATTATGTATGACAACAACGAGGTATCAGCCTATTTCTTATATGAACGGATCCGCTGTGAATATATATTATATATATAATATAATGAACGGATCCGTTGTGTTGTAGAGATGCGCGGTACAGCTGCAAATGGTATAAAAAAAAGCCTGCGACTGACCGCGATCAGATCGCACTGTGTGGTTGAGTGAAGATGCCGCGGCGGGAGAGAACTGACTTTGGGAAAGGAAAGATTGTTGGGTGTTATATTAGTGGGTTGTCCATAGGAAAACCCGAGAGGCGTTTAAACATACCCGAGTCAACTGTTTTGGATGTACTGACTAAGTGGAAGAAACATGGCGTGCCGGAAGCAGCAAAACGCACCGGCAGACCGAAGGAAATCAGTGATAGAGAACATCGAAGCCTCAGGAGAGTCGTTATAGCAAATAGACGGAGTACTGCACAGGTCCTCAGTGTACAGGCGAGTAAAAATGCCGGAACCTCGGTATGTACACGTACCACTCGCAGGGAACTTCATTCCATGGTTTACCGTGGTCGTGCGGCTGCTCATAAGCCTTTAATATCCACTCGGAATGCTACTCGTCATTTAGCATGGTGTAAAGGACATTTATCGTGCACCGTAGATCAATAGAAACGGGACCTATGGACTGATAAATCCAGATACACGATCCATCAGTCTGATGGCCATGTGTGGGTATGGCGACAGCCGGGGGAACGCTATTTACTACAGTGTACTGTTTCTACCGTCAAGTTTGTCCGTGTACTCGTGTGGGGGTGTTTTTGGTGGTATGGTCCCGACCCGTTGGTTATCGTGGACAAACCTGTTAGCCAGCACGTCTACCTCGCTATTCTGGACAATTATGCCCTACCAACTGTGTGGCAATACTATGGAACCGAGACTTGTTGGTACCAGCAGGATAATGCACCGAGCCATGAAGCAAGGACTGTTACGGCGTGGTTTGAAGATAATTCCGTATTGTGTGTGGAGTGTCCAGCACAGAGTCCTGATCTTAATCCCATAAAGAACCTATGCGATGAATTAGAGCGACCCATAAGAAGTTTGGAACCAAGGCCTACTACTAAGCAACAGTTAGCGGCAGCAATATGTACTCAATGGAAACGCATAATTATCGCTGTGTTCCAAAACCTCGTTGAAAGAATGTCTCGAAGGGTGGGTGCATGCATTAAGGCCAAAGGTGGACAGACACCGTACTAATGTATGTCAATAAATGCTACGATGTGTTTTTCTTCCCGGTGTCCGGTGACTTTTGTCAATATAGTGTATATCTCCCTATTTCTATGAAATGGTCTACTAGTCCTAATAACTTGGCCAAAGAGTGCGAAATCACGTGAATGAATTCCTATCTAGTACTGGGAGTGTTCCCCTTCATTTGATTATGTAGTCCTTGTAGCATGTTGACAACGAACGAGGTGTCAGCATATTTCTTGAAATTAGTGACTACAGTCTTGTGGCGGTTATATTAGGTGTACAAATCCATTGTGAGCACCTAAATTCAATCTACCGTAACACTTACGTAAATTGAACGTGTGGCGTCGCCATGTGAGGGTTGTGCGAGACCAATGGATGACACCATAAAATCCGACCCTGCAGCTGACAGAACCTCACAAAGCAGGTTAAAAATGGAGTAAGCACAACGACGTCCGATAAGCAGCATGTGAAGCATTGCAGGCTTTTCGCGTTCCAGCTCAAAAAACAAATTTTAAAACATGCTAACGAGGCTAAGGAAATGATTTGTTCAGCCGTAGGGGAAGCTGCTGTGTCCTACAGCAAGTGTAAAAAGTAGTTCCAGGGGTTTCGGGAAGAAAACTTCAGTCTCGCGGATGATGCACTTCCCGGCTAACCCAAAAAGGTGGACGACGACGATTTGGAAGAGTTGTTAGCCGAAAATCCGTGTCAAGGGCAGTCAGAGCCTGCTCAAACACTTGGGGTAACCCAACAAGCAATCTCTATTCGCCTACAAAAGCTGGGGAAAATACACAAGGCGAGCCGTTAAGCCACGTGCTCTCTCTTAACAACAAAGAGCGTCGCTAGACACAGCTGTTTTCCTGCTGTCCATGTTCAATCGGAAGGAATTTTTGTACAAAATAGTGACTGGCGATGAAAAGTGTGTATTTTACGACAATCCCAAAAGGGGAAAATCGTGGATCAAGCATGGTGAAGCATCGATATCGACTGCAACACCCAATATTCATGTCAAAAAGCTATTACTGCGCATTTGGTGGGACAATGAAGGGTGTATTGTCTTATGAGTTGTTTAAACCAGGCAAAACCGTCAATGCTGAGTGTTATCAACTGCAACTTCCTGTTTGAGAGACGCAATGGAGCAGAAATGACGCTTACCGGCTATGGGACTCGGCAAGTGATACTGCTGCAGGACAATGCAAGACCCCACACGGCGAAAACCACCAACGACACCCGAACTGCGTTCGGTTTCGAAGTTCTCCCGCACCCGGGCTATTCTCCAAACTTAGCTCCATCGGATCACCATTTGTTCCTGTCCCTCCCACACCACATAGTAGATTCCACTTCAAAACACCCGATGATGTAGCTCAAAGCATTGCCGATTTCATCGACTTCAAACCACCGTCTTTTTACTGAGAAGGGATGCGTCAGCTGCCTAATTGTTGGCAGAAGTGTATTGATGCCGATGGAGATTATTTTGTATATTAAATGTAAGCTAATCATTACAAAATAAAGACTGACGTCGTAGAAAAAAGGTTGCGAATTAATGTGTACACCTAATACTGTATATATTAAGGTAATACAACATTTGTCACAAGTATTTTATATTTGTGACAAAGCCATTCATCCTGATGAAGCTAGGGCAGAACCTAGCAAAACTTTGGTCGACTTGAAAAAAACATTTTTTTTTTTTTTTGAAAACGTCGTATTATAGTAATACAGAGTGGTGGCCAAAAATCCTGCAGCCGTAGACCGGAAGTCAATTATTGATGTTTGAAGTCAAATTATACAGCGTAATGGTAAAGTCAGGAATACATATTGTACATCATTTTAAAGGAAAATTTATGCTGAGTTCAATTAGTTTTGCAGAATGTTATTACCAGTAGTAGAAATGAAGTTACAAGCAAAAGTAACAGCGTCTACTCATAAAAAGCAAGAAATACTGGAATTTGTGAAATTAGTGTACAATGCATTTACCGTAAAATTACTGTACAGTACATTATTGACACTTGCAGGACACTTGAAATAACTTACGAACAAGCAAAATACGCTTTAATATTTAATTGGATAAACACGGTTTCTTAGTAACAAAGTGCACCTTCTTGGAATGGAACTAATGAGCTTCTCTAGTTGTTCATTGGTGATAACATGGTGCCATACGGCCTTTACATACTCAATTTAATTGAGTCTGTAAAGGCCGTATGGCACCGGCACCGTGTTTATCACCAATAGACAACTAGAGAAGCTCATTAGTTCCATGCCAAAGAAGGTGCACTTTGTTACTAAGAAACCGTGTTTATCCAATTAAATATTAAAGCGTATTTTGCTTGTTCGTAAGTTATTTCAAGTGTCCTGCAAGTGTCAATAATGTAATGTACAGCAATTTTATGTTAAATGCATTGTACACTAATTTCACAAATTCCACTATTCTTTGCTTTTTATGACTAGACGCTGTTACTTTTGCTTGTAACTTCACTTCTATTACTGGTAATAACATTCTGTAAAAATATTTCAACTCAGCATAAAATTTTCTTTAAAATTATGTATAATATGTATTCCTGACTTCAACATTACGCTGTATACGTTGACTTCAAGCATCAAAAATTGATTTTCGGTCTATTGGTGGAGGACTTTTAAATATGATTGTATATCAACTTATTTGTATGAAATGGTCTACTGGTCCTAATAATTTGGCCAAAGAGTGCGACATCACGTGAATGTATTCATAAGTAGTGCTGAGGGTAGTGCTTTCATTTGATTATGTAGCGCAAGTGATTTGATGAAAACTGATGACGTATCAGCTTATTTGTATAAAATGGGTTACTGGTCCTAATAAATTGGATACCCAGTGTTCTAATAACTGGCACCTGTACACACACATGTGCACGCGATTGAGCCCAAAATCGTCGCTACCGTCAGAAGCTGCGAAAATGCTAAGGAGGTTTTTCGCCTTCGTGCTATTGCATGCCGTAAGCAATTAGCGAAAGAGATAAAAAATGAAACTGAGAAGATATCGTGGTGTGAGGATCTGGTAAAATGTATTTTTCGCGTTTTCTCGAAAGAATGAGGACTAAGCTGTGCCATCAGACTGAAGTTCAATATATTACAATGTATTTTAACAAAACGTTTCAAAATTGAAAAAGATCACGAAGAAGAGGAACGTGACTGCTGGATAAAAGTAAAAGAAATGCAAAAGATAGGGGGAAAATGCGAGATATATTAAGAATTAAAAAAAAAGCGGCATAGGCATAAAAGCACAAAAACGTGTGTGATCCGAGAACTCATTACTAATAACGAAAAGTTAAACCAGTTTTCTCCAGACGAAGACGAACAAAAATTATTCCTTAATTTCCTTTCGAAATGAACTCCCGGCTGCAATCACTTAATGAAGAAAAGATTCCCATTTTTTTCCCCCGTTTTCTTTTTTCTGAGAAAGAGATCTTTCGTATTTCTGGTATTTCTGTATCGAGATAAGAAACGAAAAAGAGAGCTACACGTTTTTACTGAAGGATGAAATTGAACATTTCATTAACTGCAAAGCATGCCGGTAACTCTTGGTTTCGCTGGTACATTTCCGTCCATTTCTCCGTATTTGGAAGCCAAATAAAAAAAAAAAAAAGAAAGAAAATAAAATAAAAAAATTGCGACCGAGTAAATCTGTTTCGCTGCTGACTGAGGCAGTATTGATGTAATTCACACTATTCACATACTTCCACTTTTACATGGTTCTTGTTGGTTTCCCATCACGTGATAAAGGAAACACTTTGTTCCAAGCATATCTACCAGAATCCCGTTTCAGTAAATGATGAACGTTTAGCATCTTATTCAGATCTTTGCTTCGAAACTTGAAATGATAAACAATTGAATCTTGCACATTAATTCGATTTAAAATAATGTGATTATTACAACGCGAAGTTAGATGGGTCTGCAATTTTCCTTTAATGGCGTAAACACTAACGCTCAATATTTGCCGAGCTTTCACAATCTCTGCTGGGAAACTTTTGGAATCGTAATCACCTCTGTCTAATGCTCTTCTACTCTATGCAAAATAGACCAGATAGAAGCCTCCAAACGGAATGCGAAAGCTCAGAGAATATTGTGCATATGTGTTTGCCCCATTAAAGTAAAATCTTAGACTTATCTAAATCTTGTGTTATAATATAGTGATGGGGAAGTTTATTTAGCAATTGTGATTATTTACTGTTGGAGAAGAGAAAACTAAGTTTTGAAGGGATTATATACAGTAGAACATCGTTTCTCACTTATACGTAAAATGCAGCAGGTCCAAATTTCTTAATTTAGCTTGATTTTATCAATTATAACTTTAATCGAATTAGTGTTCTTGGCATTTATACATTAAATTGTGGTGTAAATTAGAAATTAAAACCACGCAAATTCCGTTTACCAAACTCTCTTACTATATTTTAAAGTTCTGTATTTCTATGCAGTGTGATGATTGAAGCCAATAAAATAAAAAACAAAAAAGCTGCGAAAATAAAAATATAACTGAAAATACTAGTACACTAGAAAAAAACTGCATTCTACGTAATACCTAATACATATGTATAACAACACTAACTTTTACGCCGTACGTTGCCACAGAAAAATGTGCTGCCATCTAGAAACAGAAGCTTTCCCTATTTCGTTTGTGCGTTTTTTTAATCATGCTTTAATTTTACTTGGTTCTTTGAAAATGTATAAGCAGTGTTCCACTTTATTAATATACTGTGTTAAGGAAGTTTTACAGTTTTCCTCTCACATAGTATGTTAAAAATGTTTTAGGGAAATCATGTTGTCTTCGCATGGTACTGAGGAAATTAATGAAATTCCGATAAAAGCCGATGAAATATAAATCTTATACTCTATAACAATATCGATTTAAAGTATTCATAACAAGTTTTAAGAAACGTTGATTCAGTGTTTTCTCAATAGATTATCAGATTAACTCGTTGTAGGCACATAACGATCAGGAACAGGTCTATGTAAAACAGTTATTTCCTACTTGTCATATGTAAATTCAAAGATCAGCAAAAAATATGCAATCATTCGAAATTTTAGCATATATTATAGCAAATATTGTATGTAATAATTAAGAAAATTATTCACTTATAAAGAAAACTTTTTTGTACAACATAATAAATTATTCTCTAAGCTCTCAGGAAATTCATTTTTCAGTTATTTCCTTTTTTAAGCGCGTAGTGAAAAATTATTTTAAATTTGGGAATGGAAGAGGACAAACTGGAAATCCAAATATGAGCAGCAAACATTTTTTCATGGAAAATTCAAATATATTTAAATGAATTTTGGGAAATCCTACCAAGTAAATCATTTTAAATGCATCAGTAGATGATTCATTTTGTATGACTTCATCAAGGGCTCACACAAAAAGTGCCCCTCCCATTTCTGCATCATCCTAAAGGATCGCTTGTTGTTCAAGGACTCAGGCATAAGAGCTTCGCTGAGTGATTGACCATTCCAGCACAAAGGAATAGCTGATTGTTCTAGGATTGATCAGAAGATTGTCGCTGAGTGATATACCACTCGGGAGCAAAAGTGTTGCTGAGTGATCTAGCACTCAGGCACAAAGGAGTCTCAGATTGCACAAAGGAGGTCTAGGATTGTTCTAAGATTCGGGTCCAAAAGCGTTGTTGAGTGATCTTGGACCCGGGCATAAAAATGTAGGTGAGTGTTGTAGTGCTAGCACACAAAGGTATCTCTGAGTGATGTAGGACTCGTGCACAAAGGTATCTCTGAGTGATGTAGGACTCGTGTACAAAGGCATATGAGTGATTTAGCACTCGAACACAAAGGTATCTGAGTGATGTAGGACTCTTGCACAAAGGCATATTAGTGATGTAGGACACGTGCACAAAGGTATCTCTGAGTGATGTAGAACCCGTGCGTAAAGTTGACGTAGGACTCGTGCTCAACGGTATCTCTGAGCGATGTAAGACTCGTACACAAAGGTATCTCCTAGTGATGTAGGATTCGTGCACAAAGGTATCTCTGAGTGATGTAGGACTCGTGCACAAGGCATCTTTGAGTGATGTAGGACTCGTGCACAAAGGTATTCCGGAGTTATGTAGGACTCGTGCATAGAGGTATTTTTGAGTGATGTAGGATTCGTGCATAAAGGTATCTCTGAGTGATGCAGGACTCGTGCACAAAAGCGTCACTCATTCGTCTGGTCTTTGTTCTCATTCTTTTTTTGTTCAAACCACGGTTCGAATCTTAAAAAAGGTGGATGTTGTATTTATCACTACGGCATTAAGTTTCTTAAATACTTTAAGCCACTGGTCCTAAACTTATTTTTACTCTTGTAACTAATACTCGTAGTTAGGAACCATCGGCACCATTTCCAGTGCTTCTATTGTCAACTTGTGTGTCTCTATCTCAACTCTGTTGTGTGGGTTTGCCTAAGGAGAGTGCAATAACAGAAAATTGAAGTGCTCGACCCGTGCTTTCTACACTTAGTTGGAGTCTATCTTCGCTCTGAATCAACTGTACTGAATGAACCGAGTAGAAATCAAAAACCGATAGAAAACGTTCCATGCTCTATGTCATTCCTCTTTTGTTACATAGTTAAATACTTGCGTACCACTGTCAGCAGTTTTGTGTCCATTTAGGACATTTGTTTCAGTACTTATCGCTCAAATGAGAAGTAACAGTCTTCCTAGAATAAACTTTTCCGATGTCGGATTACAGACAGCAGAACTGTTTCTTGTGTATGTGCTGCCCGAGCAAATATTTTTTTTTTTGCGAAAATTGTCTATGAAAATAATTTGATTAAAAATGTATTCCAAAAATAGAGGACTCATATGCCGCGTGTTGATCTATCGATGAAGCTTTTTTGAATAATGGGTAGGTAATCATTTTCTTAATGGTAGAGAATATTTTTCTTATGGGGAGTATATACGAATATTTTTTGTCATTCTTATAAGTAATGAAATCTTTATTTTTTAAAGAATATGAAGTACTCAGAATAGTACAACTATACTAAAATCCGAAAATTCTTGGCGTAGAATAAAGATAAAATTTTTCAAGCTTTCGCACATCAACCAGATGGCTTTCTCAAGGAAGGTAGACAGCTAACTGCAAACTGGATAATAGAACGTATACTTTAAGCCAGTGGTCCTAAATTTATTTTAATCTTCTATTATCCAGTTTTGCAGTTAGCTGTCTACCTTCCTTGAGAAAGCCATCTGGTTGATGTGCGAAAGCTTGGAAAATTTTATCTTTATTCTACGCCAAGAATTTTCGGATTTTTAGTGTAGTTATACTATTTTGAGTGTAATTTGGTGTACTGTTCCTACTTTTTGAATATGAAGTAGCTGGTAGTTCATCTAAGTTATTTAAATATTAGATACAATGAAACTAATTTTTATTTTCATTTTCAGTAATAGAATATGCTTTATTTTCAGTAATTAAGTCTTCATTGACCGTGGAATTTGGTTTATGCTCAAAAGAAGTCTGCTAGCTTTCATTATTTCCAGTTTTTAAAATCCTAAGCAGACCTCCTCTTTGCATATCTTCAATTTCTTTTTCAGCTTTCTTTTCATTTCTGAACAACACTTTCGCATATTATATTTCTATTTAGACCCTGCTTTGTTGGCAGTACAAATAAACTGTAGAACGGAATGTTCATACTGTGTTCACATTTTATAGTTCCCTGTTTTTTGAAACATCAGATATTAGGTGTACAAATAAGTTTTAAAGCGTTTTAAGACAATTCAAAATGTAATATGACAGAAAACAACAATACCTTCACGAGTCAAAATATGCGCCGTCGTTATCTATCACCTTCCGCAATCGGTCAGGCAGCTGCCAGATTCCAGCCATGAAGAATACTTCGTTGTGTGACGCGATGAAGTCGTCCACCCATTTTTGCACTTCATCACATGTCCGGAACCGTACAGCAGACAAACCACGTTGCATCGAACGGAACAAATGAGTCTGAAGCGGTTATGTCGGAACTATACGCCGGGTGCTCCAAAACTTCCCAGCCAAGGGTCAATAACGTTTTCTTGACCGATTTCGCGACATGCGGCCTAGCATTGTCATGCAGTAATTTCACGGGACGCAATCCTTTGCCTGTGAATGGACGTTTCCCACAGATCTCCTGGTTCAATCGCAGCAGTTGTTGCTTGTAGCGATCAGCAATAACAGTTTGACCCTGTTTCAATAGTTCATAATAGAGCACACCCTTCATATCCCACCAGATGCACTGAACTTTCTTGGAGTGAATCTTGCGTTTCGGTGTCGGCGACGTTACTTAACCGGGATGTACCCAGTGTTTTTTGAGTTTGAGATTATCGTAACATATCCACCTTTCATCACCCGTAACGATTTTTTACAGGAAAGACTTTCTGTGTTGTTTATTCAACAGATTCAAACACTTCATGACAGGCTCATCCTTGTTCCTCTGGCTCAGGTCATGTGGCACCCATTTTCCTTCCTTCTGAATATTTCCCATTGCACGTAAACGATTGGAAATGGTTTGTTGAGTTACCCTTAGTTCTTCAGCTCGTTCTTTTTGCGTTTGAGACGAATTTACATCCAGCGATGCTTGCAGTTCCTTATGTGCAACCTACTGCGGGGCGCTTCTATGTTCTGGTTCGCTAACATCAAAATCTCCTGCTTTAAGCAGTCTAAATCAAACCTCACACGTGATTTTTGATACAATATTCTTCTCCAGAACAGAACAGATCGATGCACATGCTTTTGCAGCACTTTTCCCTTGATGAAATTCGTAACGAATGCAGTGTCGAATAAATGCAGTCACGCTTGCCATCTTTCACCTACCGATGTGCAAATGCGTTTGACTGTTGGACAAACTTCTGTGCCACACTTTATACTCTGGACCAGTTACGGTCATGTGACAACAAGGCGGGAGAATGTCGGATATGTAAACTAGTGGTATACGTCACACAAAGAAACGATTTAAAACTTATTTGTACACCTAATATAATAACTCTTTTTCGAAATTAAAATAATCCCTTTGCATTGAATGTACAAAATGCATGCAAATTGTAATTTAAGAATATGAAATCAAGTGGAACTTATTTTTCAATTATTTATACAAGCTTATAACAATATTTTCTTATTAAAATTACCAGTTCACCCTGTTTTTTACTGTTTATTACAGTTTAAACACACACAAACATAAAAAGTGCATAGAGAGATCCGGAATTATTCCATTTAACCCAGGACAGTATGCTGGCTGAATTTATGTGCATTCAGGCTTTCCCACATGCCATACAAATAAGGTAACATTCGCTTGGTTGTGCAGGGCACTCATAATTATTTTGCTTTATTATGCATATTGCATTTTCATCTAAATTACATTTTACGCCTGTGATGAGCTGGTGTCCCGCTGCCCAGTTCTAAGTGTACGTTTATGCTGCAGCCTCGCTGCTGGCACATAGATGCTCGCTGAGGCACCTCACTGCTTGCATGTAGCTGCGGTGCTCGCCATGGGGCATTTACCCTGCAGCTGTTCACATTGTTTTTATTATTATAGGAATCACGATTGTATCTCTTATTGTCAAACAGACTTTACCAGTGTTATGGCAAGTTTTTCAACCATTGCATATGAAGCCACCAACTAAAGAAAAATTCAACGAAATCGCTGATATGTTTTACAAGAAATGGGGATTCCCTAATTGTCTAGGCTGTATCGATGGAAAGCACATCCGAATACTTCGCCCTCAATGGTCAGGCTCCATGCTCTTTAATTATAAAAGCTACTCTTGAATAGTTCTTCAGGCCGTCAGTGATGCACACTGTAAATTTATTTTCATTGAGGTTAGAGCCCATGGAAACAAAGTGATGGGGGCACTTTTAGGAAATCTGCCTTGTATGACAGAATGAAAAAGGGTGTGCTCAACATTCCTGAAGATAACTTCCTACCAAGAACTGACATCCAAGCCCCCTTTGTGTTTATAGGTGATGAAGACTATCCCTTACTGAGACACATGATGAAGCCTTTTGCTAGGAAAACTCTTGATCAATCCAAGGAGAAGTTCCAAAAAAAATAAAAGTTCAAATCACAGGAAAACTCCACAAATAAAACGCGCTTCTATAAAACCACAACACGGTTTTTAAAGATACGAGAGAGATCACGGCGTAGTTTCACACTCGATTGTGAAAGTGGGTCAATGGAAGGGAAGAGTGACCTTGAAGGAACCAATCACAGCGTAAGTTTGTGGATGCCTGGAGATGGTCGAAACTCGAAAAACAAACCAGTTTGATATCATCGCTGTCGCGATGATCGCAGCGAGCAGGACAGATAGCATCGCTGCTCCACGATAAATGAGCCTGTAAATATTTAGGTTTTGTTTCATCATCGCCAGGCATCCATGTGTACAGCTCGGCGATGTGCCAGCAGCGAGGCTGCAGCATAAACGTACCCTTAGGGCCGTGCTAACAGTAATCCTGACAGTGCCGTAATATGTCTCCGTACATGCGTAAATTCAGAGTATTCGTAAGCCATATTTTTATCTCCACAACGCACACGTTGTTACTTAATGTTCCGCTTTATGCACAATTGATAACATTTTATTCTTAACTCCGTCTAAAATTTTAACGAAGCTGAACGTCTGTAACAGAAGACCGTTCATGATTCTTGACGTAACAAAACGTCGTTCATGATTCAATGAAGTCATGAAATATCTTCTATGAAGTCTTTACGTAGAGTACGCAGTTTCGTAACGAAATTATTAACCTTATCTGTGACATGTTTTTGTGTTGCATAGATGTGCTGATGACAACGTCGTTCAGTTTATTCCGTGTTTCTGACTAAAATGTTTGA
Organism: Macrothele yani; assembly: GCA_039090855.1. Lineage (NCBI taxonomy): Eukaryota > Metazoa > Arthropoda > Arachnida > Araneae > Macrothelidae > Macrothele > Macrothele yani. Next base: position 111,859,688 of record CM077025.1, read on the forward strand.
AGAGACGAAAATAAAAGGTAACAACCATTCCACACTGTAAGGAGTAGCCACTTTCCGTCATTTCTTTCGTGAATTAACGAAGCATATTTCTGATAGCTTTTCCGTGAAATGACAGAAGGAAACCTGAATGTAACGGGTTTTTCATACCACGGGGAAATCCTGAATTTTCAGAAAACTTTCCGCAGTTTATTTCTTATATTGAAGGTAAATTACCGTTTTAGAGAGTGTTAACGGAAAATTCTGATTTTTCAGAAACTTTTCCGCAATTCCGTTCGTATATTAACGGAGACACTTCCTTCTCACTTTTTCCATATCCTTATGACGAGAAATTACCGGTCGATTGGTGAGAATACTTGAGATTTGATTAACTTTTAAATTTCAGTTGTTTCTTGAAGGATCTGATTTTGAAGTCCCGTAGCGAGATCGGATATTGTGGATAGCATATCGCATGAATTTTGTTTATTGCGGCACAGGATATTTCTTCCTCTCTCTACTATTTTGTGTACCAGTTTTTTATTATACATTATGTTACTGTAAGAAACCGAGTACTTAACTTATTGTACAGATGGTTATACTGTACTATGTCTATGTATCAGTCTTTGGACAACTTAGGACAGAAGCAATACTATAAACAAGTACATTTCACCTTTTTTACAGATAACTGTAAGTCATTGTCAGCTTAAAAAAAATGAGTTGCAAAGCAGTTTGTTGCTTCGAAAAATCACGATGAAAAATACTTAGTTTGTGAAAACTCCTTCTAAAAAAAAAATATCAGAAGCATATTCAGAAAAAAATAATCATCAACAGAAAACAAAATGACTAAATCCCTCAGATTAATGACAAAAAAAAATTTATCGTCACGCAATTTGTTTTACAATGTACGTGTTTCAAATTTCCGAGCTTTTGTGGCTCAGTGGTTCAAGGCGTGCGTTAACCCAAACGACGGAGGTTCTATCCTGACTGCAGCGGAAGGGTTATATGGCGTAACGGATGAAAAATGCAAGGTCGTCGATTTTGAGATTTCAGTTTAAATACTGAAAAACCGGAAATTGATTTTTTTTTTTTTTTAAATAAACAGAATTTCTGACTAAGGAAAATCTGTGAAAATACGGAAGTTAAAATAAACGGGGAACTTTTAAAAACGGAAATTTCTTAAAAAAGACGGACACCGACCCGCAACTTTGCTGCATGTTTTTTTTTTTTTTTTTTTTTTTTTTTCCAGAAATGTTCCGTGAATTCACACCACTTTGTATTTTGTTTTTTGTTTTTTGCAGTGCATGTTCTTAACGGACCTTAGCATCTCCAAACTTTCAAAAGATTGAGTAGCTGTTGCGAAGTTATGAAATGGTTATTTGATTTGGAACATATTGCGTTACCGTGTTCTACTTAATGAAACAATTAGTGCAACCCGAAAGAGCAGTATTTACTTATCTTGTAGTGTGAAATGTGCGAATTAATGAAATAGACAGTACGTAGTAGAAAACCTTTTTTTTTTTTTCATTTTTTTTTTTTTTTTTTTTTGCCAGTGGTGGAATTCGAGCGAACGGCTCTTTCTCCCGAACTACGCTGGCAAGGTTAATCACTGCAACTTTGTCGGTTTAACAGATACGTCACCTCCGTGGTACGTCATCTACGTGATATTAAGTAGTACAAACATTATATTGCCCTTGAAATAGGCGGGGGCACGAAATCGCTGGTTTGTGTGTCCGCCGACGAACGTGCTTGAAGGAACAGCTAATTGTAGAAAACAGAATTTTTATTAATTCCATGCAATGTGTAAGAATCGTTACACATATTTTTCGAACCTCATGGCCAGGAAATTCATTTAGTTTTCTGGAGACAATATAAACTAAAGTCATCATCATTATCATTTACGCCAAAAAACGGATTGTCATCTTCAAAAATTTGTAAACTAAAGTCTTTTTCTGCAGGTGGTGGGATAATCGCGTCTTCGTTCTTCTGAGGTGGCTGTTCTCTCTATTGAATTACGCTGGCAAGGCTTTTAGCTGCGGCTTTGCCGTTTGACTTCTTATACATCGCAGCAATGATCAATGATCATATGTAGAGGATTTTAGGAAGGGTGCCCGATAGGAAAGTAACACGGAAGCGAGGTAGAAAGGGGGAGGAAGACGCCCTTATTTATTACCGGGGGTCAGTACCCGGGGTCCGACGGCTTAACGTGCCCATCCGACGCATGGCGGATATTTAGTGGATCGAGCGTTCGTACCTGCCTGGGATCGAACCTGAGGTCCTTTCCGTGACAATCACAAACTTTGCCCACTAGGCCATCCGCGGCACATACACCACAGCAGTAGTACGTCATCTACGTTATGTCACGCAGTACGTTTCACGTAGGAATCACTTGGACTTAGGGAAGTGTTGACTAAACTACTTATTTGATGACTAAACTATTCTGTCTTTCTCTTGGAGAAGCCGTTTAAAATATTTCATTTCAGTTTTGCATTTTATTATCTGAGTATTAAACCATAAGATATTATTACTGTATTTTCAAATATTTTAATCTTATCCGTTGAAATGAGATGGCCAACGTTTTTCCAAATTACCGACACAGGAAAGAAATAACTTGCTGCAAATGCATCAAATATTGTCCACATTCACCAGGGAAGTAGGGAAGCATCAAAAACAGTCTTCGATTTTCATATGCGTCTGATTTCAAATGGCAGCTTTCACGATAGATGATGCTTTCGTTTCAGAAAAGCAGGAGTAGGAATGACGTCATCAGCTGCTATGAGTATTGCAATTTAAAGCATCAAACCTGAGCGAACAGTGACAATGACTTTAGGCAATTTTTGTTTTGTTTTTTACGCTTTCCAACCGTAGGTTGAAGAAGCGTATATGCTCCAGCTTTGTCCGTCTGTCCGTCCGCACGATAACTCGCGTAAAAATGGTTCGATTTCGATGAAATTTTAGTATGTGGTAGGTGACCACCTGGGGACGAACCCTATTGAAAATGGGCGAAATAGAGTCAAAGGTCAAGACACAGAAGCGGGATCCATTCCATTGCTCTTGTACGTCATAACTTGCGTAAAAATGGTTCGATTTCGATGGCATTTTAGTACGTGATAGTAGGGGACTACCTGGGGACGAACCCTACTGAAAATGGGACAAATGGGGTCAAAGGTCAGGAGATAGGAGCGGGATCCATTCCATTGCCCTCGTGCATCATAACTTACGTAAAAATGTTTCGATTGGGACAAAACTTTCGCATGTTGTTCCGGACGTATACCGAACCGGATCTGTTGAATATCATCGAAATGGAGTAAAAGGTCAGGATACAGCAGCGAGATTTATTCCACAGCTATTTTCCTCATAACTTTAGTAATTATTTCTCGTATGTTGGAAAGCGCATCGACAGCTTAACGTGCCCATCCGACTCACGGCGGATATTTAGTGGTTTTAGAGTTCGTACCTGCCTGGGATGGAACCTGAGACAACTCTGTAGCAGTCATGAACGTTGACCACTGGGCCATCCACGACCCTAACCTGCTGCATTAGACAAACACGTCATCCACAAATCATCCGGGATACAGACATTTAGCTCATCCCCAACGAATGATGAGAAGCGAGATCCTCAGACGACTCTGCCACTGCAAAGGCCTTAATGACTTTATCTCTTAACGTGAACATGAGCAGGACAGAGGCCACATATGTGTGTACAGAATGAAACATTAAAGTATTTGCATCATGGTAGAATCCAACTGGGCATTTTTATTTATTTATGTATATTTTATGCAGCTTATGAACGGTAGAATTGAACCCAATGACGAAACAGCATGAGAACTGAGTATTACTCTTGATGAATTACTTTCTTTTTTATATTTTAGAGGTCATATACACCGTAAAAATTGATTTTTGAATTCACGAGCCACTTTCCTGGATTCCTTTCATGAATTAACGAAGCATATGTTTAACTCACCTTCGTTTTGCTGATGACGTAGTCATTTTTGCAACTACCCCATCAGAGTTGCAGAGTATGATCAAGGAACTTGCTAAGAAGGGGGATAAAAATGAACTTTCAGAACGCAAAAGTGATGTACAATTATTTTACAAGAAATGAAGATTTATCGATTGATGGGGAAAAGCTGGAGATATCCAATACCTATATTTTTCTTGGACAGCAGATATCAAGTGAGGGTTGCATTGCTGAAGGAATTAATCGGCGTATAAAACTTGCCTGGAAAGCTTTTGGAAGAAAAAGTATAATTTTCAAGAAAATATGCCATTATGTCTTAAAAGAAAAGTATTTGATCAATGCATCCTTCTAATACTTACATATGGAGTAGAGACATGGACCTTAACTAAAAAAGACATACAAAGACTGCAGACAACTCAAAGTAGCATGGAGAGATGCATGCTTGATGTAACAAGAAGAGATAAGAATGGGAACTCGTGGATCAGAAAAAGGACAAATGTAGAAGACATCATGACCAGAGTAAAATCCCTGAAATTGCAAATGGGCTGGATATATTGCCAGACGGACAGACCATCGATGGACAGCTGAAATTATAGACTGGATTCCAAGGGACAGGAACAGACCCAGAAGAAGACCACATGGGAGATGGGCGGATGAAATTCGAAAGTATGCGGGAGTAACATAGAAGAGACTAGCACAAGACAGACCGTTGTGGAAGAAACTTGGGGAGATTTTCGTCCAACAGTGAATTGATAATTTGATAATGGTTGACAATGATAATGATGATGATGATACAATCTTTTCAGTGAAATGACGGGGGAGGGGGCTGAATTTCACGGATTTTCCCAACGCCAAGAAAATTATGAATTGAATAACTCTGGTGTAAACCACGGTAACCAACGCTTCTGTCGTTGTGAGATATGTGGATTACAGGTAATAAAAATATATAAAGTTTGCACTTACCATTAATTGAAAGTTGTTTTGTGTCCCTATATGTTAATATAAATGTATAATAAATACTCTAAAATGCTCAAATTACCACCACAGTTGTTTTTTTGTACGTAACTCATTTTTATACAAAACTGTTGGTTATATGGAGTATATGAAGTAGAGACATGTACCTTAACTAAACAAGTTAGTAAAAACATGCAATGCATTGATTATAATACGCTTTCCAACTTTACAGAAATCATTACTCAAGTTATCACTCAAGTTATGAGAATAATGTCTGTGGAATAAATCTTGGTCCTGTGCCCTGACCTTTGATCCCATTTCGATGATATTCTACAGAACCGGCTTGGTATACCTCCGAAATAACATGATAAAGCTTTGTCGCAATCGAAGCATTTTTACGTAAGTTATGATGCATAAGGGCTACGGAATAGATCCCGCTCCTGTGTCCTAACCTTTGACCCCATTTCGCCCATTTTCAATAAGGTTTGTCGCCAGGTGGTCCCCTACCACATACTAAAATTGCATCAAAATCGAACCTTTTTTACGTTAGTTACGGCGCATAACAGCAGTGGAATGGATCCTTCTCCTATGTACTGACCTTTGGCCATATTTCGTTCACTTCAAATAGGGTTGCTTCCCAGGTGATTCCCTACCAGATACTAAAATTTCATCGAAATCGAACGGTTGTTACGCGAGTTATCGTGCTGACGGACATACGAACACAACGCGTGACGTAATGAGGCAGATGGGAATCGCGACCATCTGCCTGCCGCAAGAGTGTGACTTCATAAATCTTTAATAGGATCCACACATAACGCGTGACGTCAAGAGACAGATGGTGTGACCGCGCGCCAACATTCTCAAACGCGAGTTGCGACGTCATAAGAATTCTAAGCATTGGTAACATTAATGGAACAACGCCATCACTAAAAACGTTATAATTCTGGGTGGTTATTTAACCCACTAAACGAATTCTCAAGCTAAATCGATTTCCAGTACCAGAAAACGGTAGGTTAAAGACTTTCATCAAAATTCTTAGAGCCGTTTTCAAAATAAAATGTACATACATACATACAAGAATTGCTACTTTAAGGTGGACGTCAAGTAACTTTGCTTCCTATACTTCCAATGGAAAAACTTTTGTACACATTTTCTTCACAACTAATGCGTTCCCAAGGATGAAAATTTGAACATCGATTAAAATATCTTCATTTTATAACTTGCAGTACTTAATATTTTCTAAAACATAACCATAATTATGCAATTCAACATTTGTTTGTCTAATGACGTCATGAAAATACAGGTCGCGCCATCTTTTTTCTGGACAATTAATGCGTTCACAAGGATGAAAATTTGAACATCGTTTCAAATAGCTTCATTTCATAACTTGGAATACTTAATATTTTCTAAACCATAACCGTAATTATGCAATCCAATATTTATTTGTCCACTGACGTCATCAAAGTACAGGTCGCGCCATCTTTTCTCTGGTTTCAACACCACCAAAGGAAAAGTTATTGATTTTTAATATAATTATGGTTATGTTTTAGAAAATATTAAGTTTTCCAAGTTATAATATGAAGTTATTTTAATCGATGTTCAAATTTTCATCCTTGGGAACACATTAATTGTGAAGGAAATGTGTACAGAAGTTATTCCATTGGAAGTATAGGAAGCAAAATTACTTGACGTCCACCTTAACTGCTATAATTAATATATAGCCAGTGCCGTTAATGCCCACCAGATGGAGACGTCTCAGTAGCTGAGCCCACCTTACGGATTTATTATGTCAGAAGCTGATAGAAAAATACACATAGCGCTGTAGATTGTTGGACACCGTTATGTAAGGCTAACGCGCTCAGCTAGATACCGAGAGATCTGGGATTCGGATCCCCAGTGGTGACCGAATAACAATTTTTCGGTTGCTGTGTGTTTCTAAAACGTGGAAAGAGCGATGTCTTTGTTTATTTACTGACGCCACGTATTTGGAGGATAATAATGAGTAGTTGGTAAACACCACCCTTAGGTACTAAGCGGTGGTTTCCAATCATTCGTGGGATATGGGTTCGGACTCTAATCCCGGGTAAAGCATAGATGATGTGCTTGTTTTACCGCTCTGTTTCCCTCCCTTCCATGGAACCAGTCGTCTTAAATTAGATACTGGCGACTGCTTACAGCTCATCGAGTTGCTGACGGTGGTTGTTAAACCTCTAAACTTAAAACAATGTAAATAAACCAGTAAAGGAGTATTCCCTGTGGGCTAATAGTCAGAGGTCCTTGATTCTAGCTTATAGTCAGTTCTCTGCTCTGGCCCGAGCCTGGAAGAGACATGAGCTGGCGACTGCTTATAGCCCTAAGCAATCGTTAAACACAGAACCAGAAAAATCTGAAAGGAAAACCTATAGAAAAATTTAGACGACGGTGCAATCTGAAAGGAAAACATATAGAAAAATTAAGATAACGGTGCAGTCTGAAAGTAAAAACTATAGAAAAATTAAGATAACGGTGCAGTCTGAAAGGACAACCTATAGAAAAATTAAGATGACAGTGCAATCTGACCTATAGAAAAATTAAGATGAGAGTGCAATCTAGAATGGAAAAATTAAGATGACAGAGCAATCTGAAAGGAAAATCTATAGAAAAATTAAGCTGACATTGCAATCTGAAAGGAAAACCTATGGGAAAATTAAGCTGACAGTGCAATCTGAAAGGAAAACCTATGGAAAAATTAAGATTACGGGGCAATCTGATAGGAAAACCTATTGAAAAATTAAGATGACGGTGCAATCTGAAAGGACAACCTATAGATTAATTAAGATAGCAATGCAGTGTGTCAAATATTCGTACACAAAATGCTCAATCTGTCTTCATACTATACGATAGCTTTTTTTTTTTTTCTTTGCAAGAGTTAGGTCCCGTGACAACGTGGAACCTATGTAAACTAAACTGTGCTTTTCGTACTTCTGGTTTCAGGTTCGAATCGTGGTGAATACGAAGATGATTCCTTTGTTCATACACCTCTTTTATTTTTTCTATGCAGTTTGGTGGCCCAGCGGCTGAGGCTATTGACTCGGGTTCGAGACCCAGACGAAGCAGGGTGGTTCGCATATCTGATAGCGCTGGCACTGTTCCTTCCGTGGAACCAGTTGTCCCAAATTAAGGACGGCCCACTGCGTATAGCCCATGGAGCTGCTCATGGTGGTCGTTAAACACCCCTCTCCCAAACAAATAAATATTCCCTTTAATCCATTTCGCCGTTTTACTCTGGAATGAGTGACTTTAAATTAGGTACGACTGCCTCTTTCTAGCTTTAGACGCGAATAAGCATTGTTAAACTCAGAATAAAAGAATAGTCACATATTTACAAAGATCTCAGACATGAGTACAAACGTTTGTTAATGAACTACAAGGATTTGCGATGGAATTAATGAACAATTTCTCCTGAACAAGATGCATCGCGAAAGTTTACTCACAGTCTTTTCTTTTTAATCACTGTGACTGAGTATTGAATGTTTCGCTCTCTTCCGCAAAGATATTAAAGCATTTCCATTTCATCTGAGATTATCTTCTAGTGGTATCCAGCTGCTTGCCCTGAATTCATTTCCTCTGCGGTTGCCTTGGGTTTGTTCTTACATTCTTTAAGGAGCGGCTGCTTTGACGTCTCTATGAAAAGGCCAACATTTATTATACATTTTTTTTTATTTACTTCATCTTTCCGGTGGCTTAATGGCGATTACGGTTGCTGCCCAAGAGGAAAACCTCCAGTCGGCTTTTCTCATTGCAGGGGAAACATTGTAATGAAGCAACTCTCCAACGTCTGAGGGTAGACGACGCCTTACATTTAGCAGACGACTGAGTGGAAAATTAGCGCCTTCTTTGCGTCCCTTGGGGGACATGCTAATTAATTAAGTTAATTAAGCTCCTACTGCCTCCTACCGCTGTACGGATGCTTTCCGGGCATGATCTTAAGCGGATTTCTCTTCTGCTAGGGGAGGGAAGGCCATAGCAGATTACTGATTCTTCCGCGATTATTTAAAACCAAGTGATGGCACATGTATGCAGGCAAAAATACGCCCAGCCAAGCAATTTCTTTGTATCCGCAAACTGAATTTTTATTTCCATTCAATTTACCCGCATGAAACATTTGCTCTCTTTCTCTCTAAAGCATTGTTACTTCCGTGTTGTTAAAAGCTTTAATGTTTAGGCTCACCTTATTTCCAGTTACCTGGCATGATTTAGAAAATGCAAATTTTTCTTAGAAAATGCAAATTTTTCTTACTTATTCAAAAGATTTTTTATTTTTAACTTGTATGCACATCAGCGTTGATTACCTGACATGATTTTGAAAATGCAAATTTTTCTTACTTATTCAAAAGAGTTTTTATTTTTAACTTGTATGCACATCAGCGTTGATTACCTGGCATGATTTAGAAAATGCAAATTTTTCTTACTTATTCAAAAGAGTTTTTATTTTTAACTTGTATGCACATCAGCGTTGATTACCTGGCATGATTTAGAAAATGCAAATTTTTCTTAGAAAAGGCAATTTTTTCTTATTTATTCAAAAGAGTTTTTATTTTTAACTTGTATGCACATCAGCGTTGATTACCTGGCATGATTTAGAAAATGCAAATTTTTCTTAGAAAAGGCAATTTTTTCTTACTTATTCAAAAGAGTTTTTATTTTTAACTTGTATGCACATCAGCGTTGATTACCTGGCATGATTTAGAAAATTGCTTAGAAAGCATTCTTAGTACGGCATTTTATAATGAGTTGCCGGCTCCTTCTAATAATTACGACGAACTGCGCACCAGAATTCTGAACGCCATGAATATATTTTTTATGATGAACTAAATTTGAAGTTTTCTGAAATTTTTGTATTCTAGTGGAATCTACAGGAAAGTTAAACGGATCAATATGCACATAGTATCATGAGATTTAATGCAATCTAATAGCTGTCGTAGCACGATAAAACAATGTAGGTCTTAAAGCGTTTAATAAAATCTAAAATATATACACACTAAAAAACGCTAGATCTTTTGCATGTGCTACACATGCATCATCAGGCAATGTACTGATCAAGTAATCATAAATGACGATCATACGTAGAAGATTTCAGGAAGGGAGTGTCTGACACCAGGTCTTAAACAACCCTTAGAAATAGGAAGCTAGGAGATTTGGGCTAGACTGCCCGATAGGAAAGTGACGCGGAAGCGAAGTAGAAAGGGAGAGGAAGACTCCCTTATCTATTACCAGGAGGCCAGTACCCGGGGTCCGACAGCTTAACGCGCCCATCCGACGCACGGCGGATATTTAGTGGATCGAGCGTTCGTACCTGCTGGGATCGAACCTGAGGTCCCTTCCGTGGACGTCACGAACGTTGCCCACCAGGCCACCCGCGGCCTGTACTGATCAAGTTCGGTGCACGCAGGTATATATACATATATATACATATATATATATGTATATATATGTATATATACATATATATATACGACTGGTTGCGATAAGCCACGAAGGGTGGACCCGATGTAAGTTATGGTGCAGAGACGTGGACCTTAACTAAAAGAGACATACAAAGGCTGCAGACAACTCAAAGAAGCATGGAGAGGTGCATACTTGGTGTAACCAGGAGAGATAAGAAGAGGAACTCGTGGATCCGAAAAATGACAAGAGTGGAAGACGTCATGATCAGAGTTAAATCCCTGAAATGGCAATGGGCTGGACATACTGCCAGAAGGACAGATCATCGATGGACAGCCGAAATTTTAGATTGGATTCCAAGGGACAGGAAAAGACCCAGAAGAAGACCACATGGGAGATGGGTGGATGAAATTCGAAAGTATGCAGGGGTGACATGGAGGAGACTGGCACAAGACAGACCGTTGTGGAGGAAACTTGGGGAGACCTTCGTCCAGCAGTGGATTGATAATGGTTGACAATGATGATGATACATATATATCAGAACATGTATGTGCATAGATCTGCGCAGAGTAAAATAAATAAACATGGGAAGAGGTAAGTGTGTAATTTCAAACACTAAATTAAAACTGAATCCTTTGCCAAATGTTTCCAAGAAGAAGGTATAATAACTGGGGTTTCATTATTGCAACATTGCTTACCATATGCGATAATAAACATACTTTCAGAAAATAAAGTAAGTCTTTTGGTATGAGTTCGCAAGATAGTAAATGCGTCGTTCCATAGTGGTATGAAAGAGTTTTCTTTCACTAGGCGAGCGAGAGCTGTAGCAGATGAAAAAGTTCTTGCAGAATACTCCTGGATTCGAGTCGATAAGCCACGAAGGGTGGACCCGATGTAAGTTATAGTGGTACGTGGGGAATGTTACTCACCAAGAGAATACCGTATATACTACATTGTCTCAGGTTGTCGGGATCATCTTCATCATTACGAAAGGCACCAAAAAAACGCTTTAAGACCTACATCGTTTTATCGTGCTTCGACAGCTATTAGATTGTATTACTATCTTGCACGAAAATATTTTGATATCTGTTATCATCAGATTTGTTTAAATATGAAATGCGATTGTTCCACATAGCCTACAATAAATACACTACCTACCAACAAGTAATAGGACACCTGTGATAGAAAAGGAAAATCAAGTTTATTCACCTTCAATAGTTGGTGGAACCTCCATGAGCGGCGATTACAGCTGCGACCCTCTGGGGCATACTCTCAACCAGGCGTTGTACGACGGCTAGCGGTATTTTATTCCACTCGGCTTGGAGAAGGCAGGTCAGTTCCTTCACCGATTTCGGACGGTGGAGGCACCCCTTAAGTCGACGCTCCAACTCGTCCCAGAGGTCCTCGATAGGGTTAAGGTCCGGGCTCTGCGCAGGACAGTCTATTCTATTAACCCCATTGTCACCATACCAAGCCTTGGTGGACCTCGCAACATGACAGGTGGCATTGTCATCCTGAAAGTAACATGGGTACGGCCCGTAAAACTGCCACAACGTAGGAAGCGCAGGGTCATCCAAAATGGTGCAGTAGGTCTCGGCGTTGAGTCTACCAGGAATTGCGACCAATTGTCCCGTGCCATACCAGGAGAAACACCCCCATAGCATAATTCCACCGCCGCCGAACATCACAGTTGGCACAATACATTCCGGCAGGAGGCGTTCTCCAAGCAGACGCCAAACCCAGACCCTGCCATCCGAACTGTAGAGGGTGAACCTTGATTCGTCGCTCCAGAGAACCGGTTTCCACTGTTCAACGGTCCACTGTCGACGTTCTTTGCACCACATTAGCCGAGCAGCGCTATTAGACTTGTTGATCAAAGGCTTGTGGGCGGCAGCACGTCCATGATAACCGAGCAGATGGGCTTCCTTACGGATGGTATTAATCGAAAGAACACTCCCGGATGCCTGTTGAAACTCCTCGCGGATGTGGCCTATCGATTTGGTGCGGTTCTTCCGAATTTCTCTGGCCAGCACCCGTTGGTCTCTAACTCGCAGTTTTGTCGGTCTGCCGGGTCGGGGCACATTCCGACAGTCACCTCTCATCTTTCACTTGCCAATTATGTAGGCCACTGCCGATTTTGGGTACTTCAACTCGCTGGATATGTCACGTATGGATAGGCCATTTCCGTAATACCCGACGATTGCACCTTTCTCAAAATCAGAAAGCTCCGAACTGCGTGGCATCTTGCATGCGACTGGTTGCGTTGTTGTTTCCCACACGATATTTAACGGCGGCGGCCGTGACGTGTATCAGGACCGCAGATATCGTCGATTGCATGGACGTCCAATTACTTGTTGATAGACAGTGTATAATATCTGGTGCTTCCAACTAAGAAGTTCAATAAAATAGCTACAATATACCGAACCGCCGCTTAGAGATTCCAGCATTGTACCTATACAGTGTACCCTCGATTATTCGAATCATATACAGTATACTCCTATTATCTGGAACATTTACAATGTATTCTCTTTTTTCCGGAACGTATATATAATACTGTCAGTTATCCTAGATAAGACAGAATGCGCAGATAACTGAAAAGCAAGTATTACCCGAAATTGGCATTTTAATGTTCTTTACAAGAGCCAACAAAAACATTTTCATTAGATATTCGATAATCAGTCATTTTTACTGATTTTCGGGAATTAGTGTATTTCCTAATATCAGTTCGAATTTTCCTCGCAGGTATGATGCCGTTAGGTCCCGCTGACTCATATAATCTAACAAAGGTGTCAACACAAGGCAATGTTGTACTGTAATTTGTTGAAAGTAAAATATGATCACGTAACAAATTTGAAAATATAGTTCGGGGCATTCATTGGGTTATAAAGGTATTCAATGACATTCAGTCTTCATAAGTAATTCCATATAGACTAAGTTTTTCTTCAGATAATACTACTTCTATTGTTGATTTTTTCTTAATCATAAAAGTTAAGAATCAGAAAGAGACAGAAAAATAGTGTGTGATGTAATGACTGTTTTTAGTTTCCATTTTAAGTTTCAATCATATGAATTTTGGTTACTTTTCGTTATTCTCTGTTCTTAACGGTATATCGGGCTTTCAAGAGTTTTTCACGACGTGGCAACAACTGGCAGCAAAGCAAGAGATAAATTCGTCTATGCTCCGTGCGAAATGGATGAGAGGCAACGAGATGGATTATGAGCTAAATCTTAATTGCCGTTCTACGATATTACGTCTCATGAGTCACTTTTTTTAAAATTCCGTTCTAATTTTGAATTATGTTAACAAGAAGTGGGAATGCTTCTTGTTAACGCTATAATACAATATTACCTTCTAGATACTCAAGTATAATAACTTTGGTATAGTAATGCCACCTGTAGTCTCATCTGTAATACACGGCATTATCTGCTAAAGCCAACAATGGACTTAGTTATTTTAACCAAAAGGTGTAATGCTGCTGCCACGTGATTTAACTGTCATACCTGCAGGACACAGCTACATGAGGCCTGAGATACGATAACTGTAATACATAATACTCTCATCTAGGAGCTCAAATAAAATGATTGCAATATATGACACAGCCATCATGGTCCCAAGTTGAGCACACGATGAAATCCAACAATGTTGATGATATCGGAAAGAGTTTAAGTGAAAAAGATTGACTTGCTCCATCGTATTCGTTCGATCCAGAGTAGCTGGAATGAAATTAAGTGACGATTTGATGCTTACGTCTTCGTTCACCAAAAAACGAAATCAACTGAATAGTCATTCCCTGTGTCCTCGTCAACTCTGATTAGTTAGTGTCGGTGCCCGGCATAACAATTGACCCCTTATGTTGGTCTTCTGTCATTTGCAACGTAACTGCAGATCTCTCTTTATCTCGTATCACCGGTATCAATGAATCTGCTATCCAGAGAAGCATTCTCTTTGACTCCTTCGACACTTTTAGTAGTAGGCAATCAATAGCACTGGCACGTCGTGTTTCGAGGTTATTCAAAAAATTATTTTCTGCGTTATTTTTTCTCGAAACACTGTTATCAAAAGTAGCATAAATCTGGAGTTATTCAGCTAACTTATTCACAAACGATGCTCTTTCCTGTTGGTTTCCTACACCAAATGAAAACTAGTACTACCTTTTTCGACGGTAGAAGTCCTGTTGAGTCACCTTTACACTTTCCTAAAGGCATTTTCATCGTTTATTGTTTTGTTTTTTATCACTTTTAGAACATGATAAAGGAAAGTCAGCCCATTTCTCCTTGACTAATGAGAGCCACTGAAATTGCATGCGAGATTTTGAGTCCTTATACAAAGTCTTTTTAATAATTCTTGAAAAGGATTTTTTGCATGCCGCAGTTGCAAAACTGTGTTATTTGCGTTACATTTATTCATCTGAATGGAGTTATTGACTCTTTGTTTTTGGTGTGAAGATACCTTCCATAATTTCATTTGCACTCTTTGGGGTCTCAGATATCAATTAAGAGGTTGTACGGCGATTTTGTAACTCCATGTGAAGGCAAGGGAGTCCATGGTTCTGATAATTTCGCGGTTTCCAATTATACTTCCATCAACAGATCTGCCTCCCAAAGTATTTTCCAATTTTTTTTTTATTTTATTGTTGTTCACAATTTCGTCTGCATATTCTAAGAATTCTATAGACGTCCGCTCGTTTTAACGATACTCACTTTCTACTGCCATTTTGAGAAATGTTTATCCCATTGACATCTGCGAAAAAATTCTGGATCTTTATTCTGTTCAGATTCTTCGAATACCAAATAAGTCAGCCAGAAAAAAATGTGATGCGAACTTTAAATCGCATATTTTCTAAGAACATGCTAACTTAGTTATTCACTCATTTTGTGCCATACATGAGGAACAGATTAACCTTGGAATTTAAAAACTTATTCACGGAATTTCATTTTATGAATTGAGTATAGAAATGAAACCTCGTATATTACTTTCGCTTGATCTAATTTCGCAGTTTGATGGAACTCTTGAATAAGGATTCCACTGCGTTCTCCTTATTCGACATAGAGATTGTACTCGCTGAATTTTATCTAGAATATGATGAACAATTATGGATGGAGAAAGATAGCTTATTACTAATTACGATGCATCTGAAATTGGTGAAAACGGTGCCAGATAAGCATTTTCAGCATGACTTATGAGAGTAAAAAATGTCGTGAAGTTCAGCTGAACTTATGAGACTGTGAAAAATGGTCGATGAATATTTTCTTAACGTGTGCTTTGCAGCCTTTTCGATACGTTTCCTTATACGGTGATGTGACGTACCTGCCAGAAGGACGCACCCGACATAAAAGCAGATAGGAGTCAGAATGAACGTCTGCGTAGCTCAGTTGGTAGAGCGACTTGTTCCGGAATAAGCGGACTCGGGTTCGAATCCCGGCGTAGCCAAAAATGACGGAGAAATTTACTTCGTTATAGTGGCGAGAGTACTCGTACATCACCACCTTAATTTGATAACACTTTTTCGATGACAGTACATTCCCAACATAATTGTGTTTCACATTTTTCAGTAGTAGTACGTCTGTACTATAGTTTGCACTCTTTTTCCGATGACAGTAAATACATCACCTCAATAATTTTGCAATACTATTTTGGGAGTAGAAAAATAGTATTGCAAAATTATTACAATACTATTTTTACTCCCACCTCACAACCCTAATCTGACGCTTTTTTTGGTAACAGTACAATACCATAATTTTTTAACATTGTTTTTGTAGCAGTAGACTACATCCCCATCATAATATGTCAACACTTTTTGGTAGTAGCATGCAGTTGCCATAATTCCTTAATATTCTTTAGTAGCAGTGCATCACTATCATAATTTGTCAACAGTTGTTTGGTAGCAATACGAAGCTGCCATAATTTGATTTGGCAATATTTTTTGGTAGCGGTCCATCGCTGTCATGATTTTTCAACAGTTTTTTGGTAGCAATACGAAGCTGCCATAATTTGGCAATATTTTTTGGTAGGAGTCCATCACTATCATGATTTGTCAACAGGTTTTGGTAGCAATACGAAGCTGTCATAATTTGAAAATATGTTTTTGGTAGCAGTCCATAACTATCATGATTTGTCAACAGTTGTTTGGAAGCAGTACGAAGCTGCCATAATTTGGCAATATTTTTTGGTAGCAGTCCATGATTTGTCAACAGGTTTTGGCAGCAGTACGAAGCTGCCATAATTTGGCAATATTTTTTAGTAGCAGTCCATGATTTGTAAACAGGTTTTGGTAGCAGTTCGATGCTGCCATAATTTGGCAATACTTTTTGGTAGCAGTCCATGATTTGTCAACAGGTTTTGGTAGCAGTACGAAGCTGCCATAATTTGGTAATATTTTTTGGTGACAATACATCACCGTTATAATTCTACATTTTATATGGAGTTTTAACGACCACCGTGAGCAACTCAAGGGTTGTAAGCAGTGACTCGTCTCAAATTTAGAGCCACTGGTTCCGAGGAAGGGAGTGAGACAGTACCGTATGAAAAACACACCATCCATGCCTCACCCAGGATCTAAACCCGGACCCATCTCGGACTAATGGTCAGAAGCCGGATATGTAACGATTGGCCGACACACGATTGGCAGACAGTAACGATTGGTCGACATAACGATTGGTCGGCATAACGATTGCTCGACAGAAATGATTAGTCGACAGTAACGATTGGTCAACAGCACGTTTGATCGACATAACGATTGGTCGACAGTAACGACTGGTCGATATAACGATTAGTCGACATTGGTCGACATAAAATGGTCAACGGAACTTGAAAAAAAATTCGAATAAGTGCAAACAGTTTGGCGGTAAATTGCCCCACCCGAAGATTGCCACACATCTTTCAACAACCGGAAAATTACCACACACTGAAAAATTGTCCCACTGGAAAATTGCCACATAGTTTTCATTAAGGAAGAAAAGCAGCAATCACCGTTCGTCCGAGAAACGCTTTGAATATGTGGCAATTTTCCAATTTTCCGGTGGGGTAATTTTCCGAGTTTCCGAATTATGTGTGGCAGTTTCCAAGGTGCTTAACAACGGAAAGGAGCTCTTTTGTTTCTCTGAATTTTTATGCGGGTTCATACGAGTTTAGGGCAACTAGACACAAAGGTTTAAGGGATGGCGCGGGTTTGTGGGGGGTTGAGTCGGCTCCATCCCCAACTTCAGTAATTTTATAATCTGGACAGCTAGAGTCGGTCAGTGTATCCGGGATGTTCTCCTTCAAGCACTCTTAGGAACCTGGAGGGTGGATCAATTCACCCTACCCTCCAAACAATTGCTCAGTTGAGATTATTTGAACACACACAGAAATATGGAATTGACCTAAAGTGCCCCTGGGCCCTTTCGGAATTGACATCGTTCAGAAGGCCCTCTATGTAGATTTCACTTAGAGTACAAAAGATGACACGTGGCCTATTTGGAAATAATATGTTATAATGCTGTACGTTCTGAGGACTACATTCTAAAAGATATGATTTCCAAAAAGGAACGTTACGTTTTGAGAGGTCAGTACGTTCTGAGAGGTACCGCTGCGAATGTAAACCATAATCCTCTGAACCAATGGTTATCTCGACCAATCGTGCTGTCGACTAGTCGTTACGGTCGACTGATCGTTATGTCGACCAATCGCGCTGCCGACCAATCGTTATTGTCGACCAATCGTTATGTCGACCAATCGTTATTCGACAAATCGTGCGACACCGTCAGAAGCCAGTGCATCGACCAGCTCGCTAACTGTGTGGCTAAAAAATTTACACTTTTTTTTGGGGGGGGGTGACAGTACATCACCGCCATAATTTCGCAAATTATTTTCGGTGACACCAGCGGGCAGTGATTTTGCCGAGTAACAGTACGTAACAGCCGTACTCCAATAACCCTCTCATTTTCTCCTTAGTGTACATTGTCATCATACTACTATGACAACGTTTTTAAGGTGATAGTATATCAGCATAATTTGCCAATCCTCTTTATTTGAGATTATATCATCATTCTCTGGCAGCGCTTTCTTGGTAATATAAATCACACTTGCATTTAAAATGCTGTTTCGATGACACCTTTATTGTACTTACAACGTTTTTAAGGTCCACAGTACATCACCATCATATTTTGACAGTACTATATCGGAGATAAGTGCATCAGACGGAAGTCGTCCCGGTGGTGCACTGGTCTAAAAGCTGACCTGTGACCATTCATCCGGGTGGTCCAGGGCTTTTTGAGGCCCGGGTAGGGTGACCCAGAGATGATGCGCTTGTCCTACGGTGCTAACTCTGCCCCTTCTTTGGAATCAGAGTCGCTAAATTAATGACAGGCGATTGTTCTGTAGACTTTACAGTTGCACGTGGCGGTCGTTAAACCGCGAAACAAAAATAAGGAAAATAGTTATCCGTCAGATTTCTGATTTCGAAAATGAGAACATACGAATTGATAGTTTTTTTCACTCTTAACTTCTACCAAACCATTTGAACGCAACTATATTTCCTCATTTTAAGACCAACGCTTCTTATATTTAATCTGTTGAGTATGTGTCGCATTCCGATCCATTATTTGATAGATTTATCTCATGGAAGATCTATCTTAAAATCGAATTTTCATTTCCTTCAGAACGCAAATTTTCCTCGTTTGCACTTCAAAGTATCCGTAGCGGATCTCTGAAAGCATCTTTAAAGACACCATTAAATCCGTTTTCACCACAGCTATCGTTTTCAATTATCAAAGATTTTCATTGTCCACCGGAGAAATATTTCAAATCGTCGTTAATGAATTGCTGCGAATGTTCATGGAACAGCAACCATTAACTGCTGATTAAAACGATTTCATCTCCTTTGTTGAACTCAGTGGTGGTCTTCAGAATATCGCATCGCCTACTATTTTAAATATGTGAAGTGTGGACGAGTTAACTGCATGAGCACCATTTTAATTTGAAGTCCGCTAAGATCGTCTTATTACCAAACAGTTGAGAGCACCTTATAATATGTATTAACAATGCTAGTGGAATGTCTGTTTCTTACGTATAGTAGACTTCCCGCAGTCTGATATTAATGGTGAACTAGAAGTGCCGGTTTGATAAATATTTTGGATGAATAAGAAACGGTTTTGCATAAATTAAACTTGGAATAATATCTCCGGAAGTTTCAGGGGTGCGACCTCTTTTTCTTTTCCTAGTAAGTGGTCTTCCGATGCTGGATATCTTTAAACTTAAACACCATATTGATCCAAAGATTCTTTTTTTTTTTTTTTTTTTTTTTTTTGATTGGAGGTTTAACGACCACCGTGAGCAACTCAGTGGGCTATAAGCAGTCGCCCGTCCCTAATTTAGGGTCACTGGTTCCAGGGAAGGGAGAGAGCCAGCGCCGTAAGACAAACACAACATCCATGCCAGACCGGGAGTCGAACCTGGACCCCTTACGGACGAATGATCAGAGGCCAGCGCCTTCCAAAGATTCTTTACGTGTTAGGTTTTGCGATTGCTTGAGACTATCGGTCTGGATAACATGTAGTTTTTAAACTTGGCGCAGTGCCAGAAACTTTCCCTCAATTTCTATTCAGGTATTGTGGAATCAACTTTGGGCAAACAAACAAACGATGTAAATCCAGAACAGAGAAGAAATTCTCAGTAAAATGGACTTTACTAAAAATTCAAGATTTTTCTTAGTCTGAGACAAACTTTTGCAATCGGAAATAAGCCATTTCATGAGCAGGTAACATCTAAATCCTGCAGACATAAAAAAATTTTTGCGCAACGCGACTAAGGCAACTCAGATACTAGCTTTTATGATAATTTACTCCACAGACGGAGTATTCTTGTTCTGTCCTTCCGATTTGTGGAGTTTCGGGCAAATGATCTTCTATCTTATGTGCATAGTGAGCACATTGTAGTCTACAAGTATTTGTAGCATTCGTAATACGGTCAAAAACCAATGGAGATTAAATGTATTTACGCCAAAGCGGTGGCGCAGTAGTCTAAGCGATGGCTTTTAACCATTCGTCCGAAAGGGGTCCGGATTCGAATCCCGGTGAGGCATGGATGTTGTATTTGTCTTACGGTACTGACTCTGTCCCTTCCCTGGAACCAGTGACTTAAAATTATAGACGGCCGACTACTTTTAGCCTATTGAGTTGCTCACGGTATTCGCTAAACCTCCAATAAGAAAATGTATTTACCATAAAAACAAATATAAATATCTAAAACGCAATTTCGTTTTCTTCAGTTGACGAGTATCCAAATCATAAAAGCTTCAGGAATATCTGTTCCAGATGACATTACGGTGAGAGCAGCGCCGTAGCTACTGGGGAGAGGGGCAGAAAAGGCCGTTACGCTCGCAGAATGGTCATTCCATGGGCGTGAATTCGTGCTCGTGCTCTAAGAGATGTAAAATAGGAATTGTAACTAAAAAAATTGTTACACCAGACGTGCCAACTCTCCTGATTTAGGCGGGAGACTCCTGATTTTCAGTCCGTCCTCCGGATGAATGTCAAATTCTCCTGATTTTCACCGAGAATTAGCCGTTACGTTGGTCGAAATTCCATCAATCACCATCATTTCGAACCGCCTGTGAAATCTTTCTTTCTGCGTCGATGCAAAGCTGCATTACAGTCATCAGTTTCATACTTTTCCTCTCCTCCTATCCGCAAAAAGAAAGCCGCCCTGGTGGCGCAGTGGTCTAAGCTCTGCCTTCTGACCAATTGCTCGAGATGGGTCGGAAAAAATTTGCTTTAAAAAAATTTCTCCCAGTCCGATTGTCACATGACGCCTTCAGTAAAGAGCTTACCCGCTCTGGCACTAGAATGACGGGGAGGGTCAGTACTTCTTGCAATTCAGTCTTTCAATTCCTCGCCTCAGCAGAGCCGTGCGCATTCTAAGTGATGATAAACAGTTGAGTAGCGGCGAATTCACTTAATGACAAAAGGGAATAGTTGCCGTTGACCTCGCCTTGTAACGAAAGGCGATGTTAGTAAGATGCTTTTTGTCGTCTTTGCATTCGCGCACAACCTAAAGAAGAAACGAAAAACAGCTGGTCGCTATTTTATTCGTAAAACACAGCAACATGCGGGCTATTTTACGCTTTTATTATCTTGCGGGATCGACGTACCTGAAAACGAATTTCACTAGGAAGACGGGGGTGTTAATTTTGGTGCTGTTTATATTTTTTCCCCCAGAACTTTTAGTGGGCCAATAATACTACTTCTGGAAAATTGTTCTTACGTCTGGAAAATGTCGATAAAAAATAGAGCTCATGTGATTTTATGAGCTGTAAAAAGCTCCCGATTTTCAGATTTTGAAAGTTGGCATGTCTGGTTACACCCTTCAGTACTTTCTTTTGAAAGACTTTTGTTAGTCTCGTGCAGTATTCTATGCAGTTAACCATGGTACAGAGTAACATATACTATGAGGTGTAAACATCTGATATTTTCTAAAACAGTAATTGGAGGCATAGAAAACAATATGCTGATATGCCTAACCTCCATGACCATTTTTTTTATTGGAGGTTTAACGACCACCGTGAGCAACTCAATGGGCTATTAGCAGTCGCCCGTCCCTAATTTAGGGTCACTGGTTCCAGGGAAGGGAGAGAGCCAGTGCCGTAAGACAAACACAACATCCATGCCTCACCGGGATTCGAACCCGGACCCCGTTCAGACGAATGATCAGAGGCCATCGCTTAGACCACTGAGCCACCGGGGCGGCCATGACCTTTCCGAACATATCGTTGGTATGAAGAACTAATTTATCATTTGTGCTCTGTCGCAGAAAGTTCTCTGAGTGTTTGATCTTGAACGGAATTTTTCCAAGCCCTACCCCTGAAACTTCTTCCTATTATTGCATTCATTATCCGATACTACACAAATTCGTTCTGCGCTGGTTTGGTTTTCGTTCTGCATTTCTATTAATAGTGTATTTTCAGCGTTCACATAACGTTTTATGCGGTATTTACAACCTGTTGTTCTTGTGTGTTTTACCTAGTTTTTACATTTTTAATTAAAAAATATGTCAAAAACCTGAATTGCGATTTTTGAACGATCATAACTCTTTCGTATAATGGCGGTGTGTGAAAAAGTAAAAGCCACACGTATTATTTGAGTGGAACTCGAAGAACCGTAATTTTGATCTCGAAGGGGGCGTAATTTTGAAATCTAAAGGGCGTAATTTCAAGTCTCGGGCTCCCAGATAAGGAAACGTTGCTACGGTCCTGGGTGAGAGCTATAATTTTCACAGAGCAAAGATAAAAAAAAATGAGACACTAATCATAATCTTCCGCTTACCCAAGCAGAGCATCTGCGTTCTAGTGTAACTTAAACATTCTTTATGAAAAATTAATTTATGTTCACCATTTTTGATCTCTCGATTTACTGATGCGACAGTTAAATGGTCGAATAATCTACCGCGTGAGAAACTTGCGCAGAATTACCCACTACAATAAAAACAACAAAAATTGTAAGTACATACAGAATTGTTTGTCAAAAGTCGGATTTTGTTACATGTTGATTGTTCAGAGAAAGCGAATCGTATAGAGAATTGCTCAAAAATTAAAAAGACAACAACATGTTTATTAAAATTTAAAGATTGCCCACACTGTCGTAACTCCCAAGTGGGGTAAGTAGTATTCCAGGGTATGAGAATAGTTTCTGTATTAAACGAGTAATAACTCTCTTTGCTTAGATTATCTTACATTGGAATCATGTAACTGTGAATTGCATCCCATTGCACAGGCAATTAGGGAATGTAAAATTTCTACGTAATAAGAACACATCTCCTGCTCTCAATCTCAGTTTATGAAGTGGCTTTCTAGTTCAAAAATTCCTCAGGGTATGTAAGTTGATCTTCATTACGCTCAATAATGATATTGTCTACACTATCATAAATATCCTCGTCTTCTGGTACGCTCTTCAGGATGCGATTGTTGAATTTGAGTGAGACTTCATTCATTGCCCTGAGAATTGCTTCCTTGTTTAAGCTGATAAGGAGTGACTGCAGTAAAGAATGTGTCATTATAAAGTTGTTTAACTGGATCTTTTGTTTGTGTATAACATCTTTGAGGAAATTTAATTGTATCCCACTTCTTGCCTTCCACTACAACTAAAAGCCATTTTGTAAATTCTCTGAGTATCAAGAACGAGCATGTTTCGAATGAGTTTCATTACATCAAGTTCAGACGAGAGGCGATGTCCTTTGAAACAGCTGGTCACAATCAGAGATTACCGAACCTGAGGCTGAGGGGTCTGAGGCGTTGGCCTCTGATCATTCGTCGGTGTGTTTCTGTCATGATGTGGACTCTGCACCAAATTACGGACGGGCGACTGCATACAGCCCTCTGTGTTGCTCAAGGTGGTTAGTTCACTAACCCCCACCCCCTTCTTCATAAAAAAAAACACAAAAAAAAAAAACACCGAGAGGTTACTTCGACTTGATCCCTCTTTCGCTCAATTTTCTCTTCCTTCAGTTTGTAACGAATCAAAACGTTGCCACCTTTCTCCTTTGTTTTTAATATATTTGAGCTAGGAACGTCCTTGCCAACAGTGAAAAATGTTTTTCTAAAATGCACAAGCAATTTTCCTTGATTCCTTCCGTGAAGTGACGAACCAAATTCCTAACACAACCTTTTCCCTGAAATGACAGAAAAGGAAACCTGAATTTCACGGAATCTTCGTATGCAGCCAAAATTCTGAATTTTCCAAAACCTTTCCGCAATTGCTTTCATATATTTAACGGTAAATTGCTGTTTTAAGAGGTATTAACGCAAAATTCTGAATTTTCAGAAACCTTTCCTCAATTCCTTTCGTACATTTAACGGTAAATTGCTGTTTTAAGAGGTTTTAACGAAAAATTCTGAATTTTCAGGAACCTTCCAGCAATTTCTTTTGTAAACTTAACGGTAAATTGCTGTTTTAAGAGGTTTTAACGAAAAATTCTGAATTTTCAGAAACCTTTCCTCAATTCCTTTCGTATATTTAACGGCAAATTGCTGTTTTAAGAGGTTTTAACGCAAAATTATGAATTTTCAGAAACCTCTCCTCAATTCCTTTCGTATATTTAACGGTAAATTGCTGTTTTAAGAGGTTTTAACGAAAAATTATGAATATTTAGAAACCTTCCCGCAATTTCTTTTGTAAATTTAACGGTAAATTGTTGCTTTAAGAGGTGTTGACGCAAAATTCTGAACTTTCAGAAACCTTTCCGCAATTCCTTTCGTATATTAAAGGAGAAATTCTGTTATCACTTTTTCCGTATTCATGAGCAAAAATTCCGATCAATAAATAGTTGCGATTCGTGGGGATACTTGAGGTTTCATTAACTATTAATTTTCAATCGTCTGTCGGAAGACCATGATTTTGAAGCTCCGTGGCGAGATCGGATATTGTGGATAGCATATCGCATGAAATTATGGTTATTGTGGCACTGAATATTTCTTCTCCACTGCCACCATTTTGTGCACCGGCTGTTGTATAGTGTGTTACCATAAGAAACAGGGAACTTAAAGTTATTGTAGAGTTTCTTGTACGATAGGTGTCAAGAGTAAATTTTATATTTAAGAGTTTTATAAAATAAAACTATAAAGCAGTACATTTCACATTTCCCTAAATACACTGCTGGCCGGAAAACATGTAAAAACGCGAAAGACAAGATATATCAAAGGCAAATTGTTTATGCAGAAAACAGATGATACAAGGGTGAATCAATTACAAATACAGCACGCGGTGAGACGGGGGGGGGACACACATAAGAATCACTGTCTAGTGTAGCCACCATTGGCGGAAATTACAGCTGCTTCACGGCCCAGTATCGACAGTAAGAGATGTTGGATGTGTGTTTAGGGAATGTCCGTCCACGCAGCTTCAATTCGATCATACCGTTCGTCCGTTGCAGCCGTGGGTTGTGGCTGGCGTGCCGGTCGTCCGGCGATCTTGGACCACACGTGTTCAATAGGAGACATATCCGGGAACCGCGCGGGCCGAGGAAGACGTGGCACAAGGTTGCGATCCAGGAAGTCTTGGACGTTGCGTGCCACATGCGGTCGCGCAGTATCCTGCTGGTAAATGGCACCAGACAGTCCCTGAAGATATGGTACAACAGCATGCTCCAACACCATAGCGATGTAACGATAGTTGTTCAACGTACTGGTAATGCGGACGAGGGCACGTGCGGGAGTGGAATTCAGCGGCAGCCCATACCATAATGCCGAGTGCCGGTATGGTGCAGCATAATGCAGAACTCAGTCGGTCGCCGCGGTACAGCCAGACACAAATTCGTCCATCATGGTGTTGAAAACTGAAGCGAGACTGTCGGAAAACACGATGTCTTGCCATTCGCTCCTCCATGCGTGCCATCATTCTTGGCACCATTGCTGTCGTAGACGCCGGTGGTGTACAGTCAATGGTAGCCGAAGCAATGAGCGCCGTGCAAAAAATGCCCCGCTGCTGCAGATGACGTCGAACCGTTCCCGCGGAGACTAGGAGTTGTGTCACACACCCGAACTGTTCAGCTACGGTGGTCGGTGTGACTGTGCGATGCGTCAGACCCATGCGCACCAGAAATCTGTCCTCTCATTCGGTGGTGTCACGGGACCGTTGGAATCCCGCACGCCGGTGCGTTCATTCCTCCGCTACCCACTGACGCCCTATTCTACCCACAGTGGCCGCATGCCGTTCCACACGAGCACCGATGTCTCGGAGTGATAATCCGCAATGCCAGTATGCCCCAATTCTCCCGCGATCGAAGTCGCAAACATGCTGGTAGGGCTGCCGTTGTCTTCGACAGAGCATGCTGCAGCTGTCCGTGGACATGAACGGCGAGAAAACATACTTCGAGTGCTTAACACCGGCTCCTTGGTCGGTATTAAGCACTCCAACAGCCCTCTTCATACGACTTCCAGGGGCGTTACTCTCCTACCTGTTTTCCATATGTGCTGACTGGTTAATCATTTACATGTGTGCCCCTTGTTGTGCCCACTTCCGAGCCCTTGGGTTGCGATCTCCCTGGTGTTGAACTTTTAATAGCCAGCAGTCAGTGTAACAAGTTTTCGAATTTCAAAGTTTTGTTGCTTCGAAAAATCGGTATAGAGAAAATTGCAATTTATAATACGTCTTCCTACAGAGAAAATAATTACAAACCTATTTAAGAAAACGTACACGCTCCAGCACAAATTAAAATGACTAATTCACCCGCATTAGTGGCGAAAAACATTTCATCGTCGCGCAATTCGAGTGTTTTCTTCATTTCTACCTAATGCATGACTTTGAGTTACGTGTCTTTTTAGCTCAATCGGTAGCACACGCGGCTGTCGTTGAATATGCACTCGATTCGAGCCCACCAGATGCAAAAGGAAAGGATTCGTTAATTTTATATAGGTAAACACTTTTCATAAATAGTAGACAAATTGAAATGCAAATATATTGAACTTATTAAGATTAAATGACATACGGAAACTTCTATCATTAGTCAAGCAATTCGCAACTAAAGACTTCGAAAATCATAAATATTCGCCTAACAAATATTTCGTAACATTTCCTTGCTTCATATAATTCCAGAAATGTTGGTCTAACCGAATCGATATTCAATTAGGCGATCTTGGATTCTCATTAAAAAATAAATTAAGAGGACAGAATTTTGCTCGGGTGGGGAGGGGGTAGGGGAAAGGACAGGATTCAAAAGTGGGCAAAAATACTTTAAAAATTAAACCTGTTCTTTTTATGCCCAATTCGTGCTTTTTCCTGAAGATGGTAATTAAGGCCGAGGAGTGACTGCTTTTGTCTTGAAATAACTTCTTTTTTTTTTTTTTTTTTTTTTTGGTCAAGAGGTCTGAAATTGTGCTTTATAAACCTAAATAATCGTACGTGTGCTATGTGCTATAAAGTCTCTGCGACATTAGTTTTCAGAAAGGTGCAATCATTTTTTTTTTTTTTTTTTTTACTTCGAAACTTAATGAATACCATGAGCACCAGACCGGCGAGCCGTCGCTCGTTCCTCCTTAGGAGCCCACGCGTTTTGTAAGCACCGCGCGCGCGCGCGTGTGGAGGGACGAATCCCTTATTCGTCATCGGGGAAGGCTCTTCAGAAGAAGTCTACGCCACTGACCACTCGGGTACCAAGGCGGCTTATAAGGATTCATTATTATTCACACTTAGCGGCATGTAAAGATATATTCAGACTTAGCGGTTCAATATATTCAGACTTGGCGGCTTAAAAATATCCATGAATATTCAGATTTGGCGACTTATAAAGATATATGAATTTTCAAACTTAAAAATATATCACTCATTCATCATCGTGGAAGGCTCTTCAGAAACCTACGCCACTGATCACTCGGGTACTAAGGCGGCTTATAAGGATTCGTCAATATTCAGACTTAGCGGCATATAAAGATATATTCAGATTTAGCGGTATATAAAGATACAATATCTACCAACAAGTAATTGGACACCTGTGATAGCAAAGGAAAACGAAGTTTATTCACCTTCAATAGTTGGTGGAGCCTCCACGAGCGGCAATTACCAGCTGCGACCCTCCAGGGCACACTCTCAACCAAGGCGTTGTACGACGGCTAGCGGTATTTTCTTCCACTCGGCCGGAAGAAGACAGGTCAGTTCCTTCACCGATTTCGGACAGTGGGGGCAACCCTTAAGTCGACGCTCCAACTCGTCCCATAGGTGTTCGATAGGGTTAAGGTCCAGGCTCTACGCAGGCCAGTCCATTCGATTAATCCCATTGCCACCATACCAAGCCATGGTGGACCTCGCAATATGACAGGTGGTATTGTCATCCTGAAAGTAACATGGGTCCTCCCCGTAAACCTGCCACAACGTAGGAAGCGCATGGTCATTCAAAATGGTGCAGTAGGTCTCGGCGTTGAATCTACCAGGAATTGCGACCAAGGGTCCCGTGCCATACCAGGAGAAACACCCCCATAGCATAATTCCACCGCCGCCGAACTTCACAGTTGACACAATGCCTTCCGGCAGGAGGCGTTCTTAAGGCAGACGCCAAAGCCAGACCCTACCATCCGAACGGTAGAGGGTGAACCTTGATTCGTCGCTCCAGAGAACCTGTTTCCACTGTTCAACGGTCCACTGTCGACGTTCTTTGCACCACGTTAGCCGAGCAGCGCTATTGGACTTGGTGATCAAAGGCTTGTGGGCGGCAGCACGTCCATGATATCCGAGCAGATGGGCTTCCTTACGGATGGTATTAATCGAAAGAACACTCCCGGATGCCTGTTAAAACTCCTTGCGGATGTGGCCCATCGATTTGGTGCGGTTCTTCCGAATTCCTCTGGCCAGCACCCGTTGGTCTCTAACTCCCAGTTTTGTGGGTCTGTCGGGTCGGGGCACATTCCGACAGTCACCTCTCATCTTCCACTTGCCAATCACGTAGGCCACTGTCGATTTTGGGTACTTCAACTCGCTGGACATGTCACGTATGGATCGGCCATTTCTGTGATACCCGACTATTACACTTTTCTCGAAATCAGAGAGCGTGGCATCTTGCATGCGACTGGTAGCGTTGTTGTTTCCCACACGATATTTAACGGCGGCGGCCGTGACGTGTGTCAGAACCACAGATATCGTCGATTTCAGGGGTGTCCAATTACTTGTTGGTAGATAGTGTATATTCAGACTCAGCAGCATATAAAGATATATTGAGACTTAGCGGTTCAATATATTCAGACTTGGCGGCTTATAAACATTCATGAATATTCAGACTTGGCGGCTTAAAAATATTCATGAATATTCAGATTTGGCGACTTATAAAGATTTATGAATATTCAGACTTGGCGGATTAAAAACATTCATGAATATTCAAATTGGGCGGCTTATAAAGATATATGAATATTCAGATTTGGCGGCTTACAAATTACATTAATATTGACTTATAGAACTTAGTACGGCATTAATCACGCGATCTAGCTTGAAAACAAAATTGTTTTGAATGTGTGTGCACGAAAGTATTTTTGGAACTGAATTCTTATGTACACTGTTGCTCAAAATTAAAGGATGATCTGCAAAAACTTATACACTGAGTTAGTTTTGCATTAGGAACATCCCCTCCCCTCCCCTCCCCCCGTTTTACATATTCGGAGCGAGTACCACGTGATATCAACGTCACGTGCGGTTAATATAAGTTGTGAAAACCTATACTCTGTATGTAATCAGTAAACGTTCAAGGGTAACGGGGGGAAACGTGGCGACTTAAATCAGTTTGACTGCGGCCAGATAGTTGGAGGTCGGAAGGCAGGTGCTAGCATTTCGGAAACAGCGGCACTTGTTGGCTACTCCCGAACTACTGTATCAGGGGTACAAGGATTTGGTTAACCATAGGAAGACATCCAACAGAAGAGCCCACATTGGTCCTTCACGCGCGGTTGATCCGAGAGGTGAGAGTCGGGTGTCACCACTGGTATCTCGAGCACGACGCGCAATAGTCAACCAGCTCACCCTCCCGTGCAACAGCGGTGCAGTTCGACTCATTGCCACGTGCACCGTGCGCTATACCTTGATTCACCTGAGGTTTCAGTCATTGACCAATGAGGGCACCCATGATGACTCCCAATCATCACAAACAACGTCTCGCATGGACCAAGCAACGTCGGCAATGGACCCTCGACAGAAGGAAGAAGGTCGTTAGGAGTGATTCCTGCTACACCATGCTGATAACCGGGTTCACATATGGCGTAAAGAGCATGAACCCTATTCCCTGGTTGCACAGATGGAAGAAGGTTGTCTAGAGTGATGAGACCCATTTCCTGTTGCGCCATGTTGATGGCCGAATTCATATATGGCGTAAAGAGCATGAACCCTATTCCATGGTTCCACAGATGGAAGAAGGTCGTCTGGAGTGATGAGCCCCGTTTCCTGCTGCAACATGCTAATGGCCGGGTTCGCATATGGCATAAACAGAAGGAAGCCCTATCTCCTCGTTGCACAGTCGTGGTTCTATAGGCCGGTTGACGTGGTGTACTTGACTGGGGAGCTTTTTTCTGGCAAGCCCTAGATCCGTTGGTTATCATCCCACAAACACTAATGGTGGACGCTACAGGGACCTGTCATACGACCATCTCTATCCAATCTTCAAGAGGTTTACTCTGACTAAGGTGCCATCTTTCAACAGGACAAAGCACCATCTCATCTTGCTCGCATAATTACTTAGCGTTTGAAAGAACACGACAACGAATTCACCACATTGACTTTGTCCCCAAACTCCTTTGACTTTAACTCAGTTGCACATTTGTGGGATTTACTGAACGGGGTGTGAGAACTACTAATCCTTCACCAAGGAATGATCGTGAACTGATGGAGCTGCTTTGCCGCCTCGGCGACGCAGTAGTCTAAGCGATGGCCACCGATCATTCGTCCAAAATGGGTCCCGGTGAGGCATGGATGTTGTGTTTGTCTTACGGCACTGGCTCTCTCCCTTTCCTGGAACCAGTGACCCTAAATTAGGGACGGGCGACTGCTTATAGCCCATTGAGTTGCTCACGGCGGTCGTTAAACCTCCAATCAACAAAAAAAAAATGGAGCTGCTTCAGTGGACCTCATTCAACTATGGATGATGTTCGACACTTCCATATATAACGAAGTGAATTTTTCCATCATTTTTATCCGCGCCGGGGTTCGAACCCGGGTCCACTCATTCCGTAATAAGTTGCTCTACCAATTAAGCTACGCGGACATTTGTTCTGATTCCTATCTGCCTTTATGTCGTGTGCGTCCTGCTGGCAGGTACGTCACATCTCCTCTCATGGTACGTTACATCATCTCCCCCTTATTTTTTTTTTTTTTTATCGAAGTGCTGGAGAAAGGATTCTCTTATTTTTCCTATCTCGCGGTGTGGAAATAACATCACACCAATGCGAGATTTTGAACTGTCGGGTCATCCGGATAGTTCGGGCGCCATTATAACGAAGTAAATTTCTCCGTCATTTTTGGTCTACGCCGGGATTCGAACCCGAGTACGCTTATTCCGGAACAAGTCGCTCTACCAACTGAGCTACGCAGACATGTATTCTGATTCCTATCTGCCTTTATGTCGTGTGCGTCCTGCTGGCAGGTACGTCACATCTCCTCTCCTGGTACGTTACACATACTTGACCCTTGCTGCTGCAGTGGACATGAGTCAAGTATGATATTCGTTCAGCATGGAGGATGTTGGACACCTTGAAGAATTTGTTCTTAGGCGTCTGCGATCAGTGATTGCACAGAAAGGTGGACCATCGCGTTATTAGATAGGTGTTCCTGATGTAAAGCTGTGTAGAATATGAAAACAATGCCTTGAAAATTGCGGAACATGCAAATTTCGCTTCACAACAGGCAAAAGTAAAAGTCTCGCATTTACTTTTGCCTCAGGTAACCCGAAATACGCAAACCAAGAAAGCGTTCAAAAAAACCAACAAATCAGCCGCGTAAATCTACTTGCATCTTGTGTTTTTTCTAGGTAACTCTTGTTTGCGCTAGAGATGAGTTCGGGCTCAATTTTAGGAGTTCGGACCCGCCCGGGTCCAAAAGCCTAGAGCCCGTGCCCGGCCCGCTTTCTTGGAAAATTTTGCTTACCAAGGCTTGCACTTATGCATTATACACTGGCCAAAGATATGGCCCAAGCAAGGATTAGTTTAAAAATTATTAGTTTTAAAAGTTTAGTACAGTTAATCCACTTCACAATATTAATATGTTTTTAGAAATACTTACGCATAAAGCCAAATGTTCTAAAATGTGGATTTGAAAATAAATCAATAATCAACGCGCCTTTCGACCGTATCAGGGGAATCAGTAATTTTGGTAAAAGCTGAAGAAAAGAAAATCTTTTAGAAACAAAACATTCTATTCGTTATTTCTTTTTGATTTCTAAATTTACTTTCATTTTGAATAAATTGCATTATAAAACGTATAACACCGTACAGACAGTTGCAGGTGTTTGAAATTTTGACTCTAGAAAACTAATCTTTGCAATATAATTTATATATATGCGACGAATTGGTAAAAGTAGTTTAGAGTGATGTAGTAGAATGTAAAAAAAAACATGTAGGGAAATTTCCAA
Organism: Macrothele yani; assembly: GCA_039090855.1. Classification (NCBI taxonomy): domain Eukaryota; kingdom Metazoa; phylum Arthropoda; class Arachnida; order Araneae; family Macrothelidae; genus Macrothele; species Macrothele yani. The sequence goes on from CM077025.1 coordinate 111,892,063, forward strand.
AAAATAAAAAAAATAAAATAAAGAACGTAAAAGTATTCCAGACCAGATTATTCTGCATTTTGTAACATTAACAAAGCTTTGCGCTTAATACATGTAGTATAAAAATCACAATATTATCATATGTGTGTGCAGTTTCCAGATCAAGTTCATCATGAAACAAGAAAGATGACACCGAATTTTCGGGTGTAATAAGCACGTCTTTTGAATCCGTTCTGACGCAAATTAAATTTATCAAAGCTATTCAAAGGCAATGGAACCGGTATGGAAAACAATAGTATCTGACGGAAGATAGAAGTTTTTCAATCGGGTTTTTAATCCCTCAGATATTGGTGTAAACGGAATAGTGAGATTACAAACTCTTAGAAAAAGAGTTATCAACAAAAATAAGATGTGACTTTACGTCCCCTGGTGGGAAAACCAATCATTATTTTAGGAAGGAAGTATTCTCAAAAGGTTTATCCATATGAGCGGTATCGGTCCAAGAAAAATAAATTTAGTCGAGTTTTCAGGAGCCCAGATTTTGCTACAAATACATCAGAAGCAGAAATTAACACTTATGACCCCTGGTGGACAAACCATTCTTTACAAAATATTAGAAAATATGTGAAAGGTCTTGTATGCGATACAGGAAGAATTTTTCAAATCGGAGTTTTAGGAGCAGAAAACGCAATTTACCTTTATGCGCCCAAGCGGAAAGTCTTAAATGATTTACGTGAAAATTTTGAATTTATATGAAAAACATTTCGCATCGGAAACACTATCCAACAACGACGGGATTTTTCAAATTGGACTTTTAGAAGTAGAGATATTGACAAAAAGAAAATATACATCTACGCCCTCTGGCGTAGAAACAATGCATTATTTCAAGAAGAATGTGTTTTTTGTCGACATGAGTAGCATCGGTCAATAAAAGACTTTTTTTCAATTGAGATTTTAGAAGCTCATATTTTGCTGCAAATACATCAGAAGCGGAAATTAAGACTTACGCCACCTGAAGGCCATACCATTTTTTTACAAAAATTAGAAATTATGTGCAAACGATTTCCCATCAGGAGCTGTATCCAGTGCAGAAGGAATTTTTCAAATCGGAGGTTTAGAAGCAGAGAAATAGGGGGAAACGCAATTTACCTTTACGCCCCCTAGCGGAAAGTCTGTAAATTACTTGAAAATTTTGAATTTATAGGAAAAACATGTCACACTAGGAACACTATCCAACAAAGAAGGAATTTTTTAAATCAGACTCCTAGAAGTCGAGAGATTGACAAAAATAAGATATACGTCTACGCCCCCTTGCGCAGAAACCATGCACTATTCTAAGAAGAAAACGTTTCTAAAAGGTTTGTCGACACAAGTAATATCGGTCTACAAACGACGTTTTTTACAATCGAGAATTTAGAAGCTCATATTTTGCTGCAAATACATCAGAAGCAGAAATAAAGTTTTTACGCTACCTGGTGGCCAAACCATTTTTTTTTTTTACAAAAATTAGAAATTATGTGCAAACGATTTCCCATCAGGAGCTGTATCCGGTGTAGAAAGAATTTTTCAAATCGGAGATTTAGAAGCAAAGATATAGAGAGAAACGCAATTTAACTTTACGCCCCCTAACGGAAAATCTATGAATTACTTGAAAATTTTAAAATTATATGAAGCACGTGTCATACTAGAAACACTATCCAACAAAAAAGGAATTTTTCAAATCGATTCCCTAGAAGTAGAGATATTGACAAAAATAAGATATACATCTACGCCCTCTGGCGTAGAAACCATGCCCTATTTTAAGAGAAAACTGTTGCTAAAAGGTTTGTCGACAGGAGTAGTATTGGTCTACAAACGACGTTTTTTTTAATCGAGAATTTAGAAGCTCATATTTTGCTGCAAATACATCAGAAGCGGAAATTAAGATTTACGCCCCCTGGTGGCCAAACCATTTTTTTACAAAAATTAGAAATTATGTGCAAACGATTTCCCATCAGGATCTGTATCCGGTGCAGAAAGAATTTTTCAAATCGGAGATTTAGAAGCAGAGATATAGGGGGAAACGCAATTTACCGCTACGCCCCTTAGCGGTAAAGTTTATGAATTACTTGAAAATTTTGAAATTATATGAAAAACATGTCACACAGAAAACACTATCCAACAAAGAAGAAATTTTTCAAATCGGACTCCTAGAAGTAGAGATATTGTCAAACATAAGATATACATCTACGCCCCCTGGCGGAGAAACTGTGGGATATTTTTGGAAGAAAATATTCTGAAAAGGTTTATCGATGTGAGTGGCATCAGTCCACGAAAGAATTTTTTCAATCGATAGTTTAAAAGCTCAGATTTTATGGCAAATACATCAGAAGCAAAAATTAACACTTACGCCCCCTGGTGGCCAAAGTATTCTTTACCAAAAATTCGAAATTGTATGCAAAAGATTTTCAATTAGGAGATGTATCCGCTGAAAAAAAGATTTTTAAAATCTTAGTTTTAAGAGAAGAGTTATCGGAAAAAATGTAATTTACTTTTACGCCCCCTAGCGGAAAATCTATGCGTAATTTGAAAAAGTAACTATATCTAAAATACTCTTCGACATAAATGGAATCGAAAGATGAAAGAATTTTTTCAATCGGATGTTTAGAAGCAAATATGTGGATTAAAACGTAATTTTAAATTCGACATCATCTGCATTCACGCCCCCTAGCGGCAAAATTGTACATCGTAAGACAAAACGAAATAAAGGATCATCATTCGCACATTTCAAGCTTCCGAATGCAAAAAGAATTTTTCAAATCGGACTAATAGTTGTAGAGATAACGTGGGTACAGACGGACGGACAACCCGATAACAGAAGCACGATCTTTTTTACAAAAGACGTGCTAAAAAGAGAGAGAGAGAGAATTGCATCTAATGCCTCAGTGCTTTAATTTGATCTTCTTCTCTCTAAAACTCGACCTGCTGCACTAAAAACCTACGTCACCCCAAAAATCGCGGGAGTGAGGAAATTAAAAAAATAAATAAATAACAATACTTCTAACTGCACAATTTTGGAAATTAATACATCATTTTAAAGATAAGATTCTTGATTTTTAATAAAATACAAAAAATGGGAATGTAATGTTTTCCCAGTTTTTCGATACCAGACCTCCTTAAACTAATCCTTGCTTGGGCCATAGCTTTGGACAATACATAATGCAAGTCTTGCTAAGCAAAATTTGTCTTGCAATGGCAGCTAGCTTAGGAAATTGAAAATCCTTCTACCATGGTAACAAATCCACAATGAAATTCAACACGTAGAATTCAACCGGGCTCGGAATTACACGTGTTGAATTAAATACAGTAATGAAATTCAAGACGTGGAATTCCGAACCCGCGCCCGGGTTTTGCGGTAGTTAATGAATTCTGAGCCCGTCCTAGTTCGAGCCCGGGCTGAACCCGAGCTCATCTCTAGTTTTCCCGTCGTTGGCGCATGGAGAAGATTATATCACAAAGGCGTGGTGTGAATGATGAGCACGGGCCGGGCCCGAGCTCATCTCTAGTTTGCCCGTCATTGGCGCATGGAGAAGATTATATCACAAAGGCATGGTATGAATGATTTTTAGCGGTAGAGTGCGATTGTTAGGATGGAAGCATGCCAGTCCCAGAAGCTAATTTCTATTGGGTTGTCGGAAAAGTCATGACGTATTTTGGCATCCGATGGCGGTTGGGCGGTTTTGGAAGTACTAGAGGAATGCGCAGTTCTGTTATCTCTATAGCATTCGACAGGTGCCAGTTCTAGCTGCAGTCTAAAAGGAATAGTGAGCGATTTGGTTGATTTGCGGAGATTTGACATCAAGTTGAAGATGGAAGACCAAACTGTGCATTTTCGCCATATTTTACTGTTTTACTTCCGTAAAAGGAAGAACGCGCGTCAGGCTTTTGAAAAGTTCGGTAAAGTGTACGGTGATTATGCTGTACAAGAACTTCAGTGCCAGCGGTGGTTCACAAAATTCCGTGCTGGTGATTTTGACCTCAACGATGCTCCTCGGTCCGGGAGGCCAACCGAGGTTGATGACGACCAAATCAAGGCATGGATCGATTCAAACCAACGTTACACGACACGAGAGATTGCAGACACATTGCATATCCATCATTCAAGCGTTCACGACCACCTGAAGAAGCTGGAGAACCAGGGACCCTCAAAAGTCCCTGTGACATCATAGAAATAATCTGGTGGTAGTAGCGTAACGGTCTGGGCAGAAATCATGACCAATGGGCGCACCGACCTGCACATTATCCGGGGTCGCTGTGTTAAGACGCTCAGGTACAGAGTCGAGATCCTGAATCCATTTGTCAGGCCATTCAGAGGAGCCGTCGGTCCAGATTTTATTCTTACGAACGATAACGCCCGACTTCATCGAGTTCTGTCGGCGATTTTATCAAAGAGGAAGATATTCGCCGAATGGGGTGGCTACCCAGATCCTCTGAGCTCAATCCAATTGAGCGTGTATTGGATGCTCTGGTAGTCGCGTTAGCGAAGACTTCAAATACTCAGAAGGGCTCTTGTTGGGACGTGGTCATTAATCCTCCAAGACCTCATCTATATCTTCATAGGCAGTTAGGAAGTCGTTGCTTGACCTGCATGGATGGCCGGTAGGATCATAAAACCTATATAATTGGCTACGTCTGTCTCTAACGCTCTGACGTTATTCAGTACTAGCAGTGCCATCTACTTTTAGCCGGTGGTCGAAATCGGAACAAAGCTCGCCGCTATTGCACGATACGTAAAATCAATGAGAAATACGGGAAAATAAAATAAAGTTAGTAAGACAAACGATTTCATCTGTGGCAACCTGCACTTGCTCGAACAATTTTCTGCGACGTTTGTTCTGTTACGTAGGTGTTATTTCATGTTTTATTTTATTTTCTTCGCATTGCAGATTAATTTTATAAAAAGGAATCAGCGTTATTTTATTTCATAAAAGGGACAAGTAAAATTGTAAGAAAGAAACTGCAAGCGTAGTTTTGATTTACTGTGATGGAAATTTAAAAAATGATTGGTTCCGTGGAATTTTTTCTTTGTAGTACAAGATGGAAGAAGGTAAAGGTGAAAGAAAACATCGCTTAAATAGAGAACGACAATGGCGATGAAACCAGTCTTCTAATAAACGATTCGTGTTATAAAAATTTCAGTCACTGCTTTTTCACCCGTGCATAGCACGGGCTATGAGTTAGGTCTCCATATTAAAATACTTCATGTCTTAAGCAAAATAATTTAAATATGATTGATTGCACAGACTTCTCTTTTATATAAATTTCAAGATTAACATATGCAAATAATAAGAATAAAATTTTCTTCTGCTTTAGTGATGTGATCATATAAAACTCGACCAAATTTCATTTAATTTCATTTTAAATACTACAAGTCAAGTTATGTACGAATTTATAATTTTTTTACTTGATCAATTATTAGTTCTTTGCATCCAAATAATTTCTTAATGTAGACTTTCTGCTCGCATGACTGCACTGCATATTTTTGGTCGTAAATCTTGTTTGCAAGGACAGAGGCAAAAATTTTGTAAATATACTTAGTGGGCAAACGATTGGTAGATAGTTCCATGGTTTGGCCTTACCTTTGTGAAGTAGAATAACTGTGCCAGTAGTATAGAATTCTAGTACTGCGTTATGGTCCGTAAGTGTGTCGTTAGAAATGTCGGTAAAAAAACGGTTACACCGACGTAAACTTTTTTCACCAGTATGCATATTTTTTTCTTCTGGGCTTTCCAATGTATTGAATGTGTTTTTGCATTGGTTATTTCATCCCAATTTAGTGCATTGAAACACGTGTGTCGGCGTTTTCCTGCCTCCTGTTCGATAGTTTTTACCCATGAGGTTTCATGTGTGTTTGTATCTCTTCTGCTAACCAACGCTAGTACTTTTCTATATCTTCTAGCGGATCCGAATTTTCTGTCTTCAGAAGTGGCTAGTTTGTTTATGTTCCCGAAGAACGCTTTTTAATTAGAAAATATTTTTGTTTTGTTTTCTCCCTTTAAATGTCACCTTAGTCAGGTTCCATTGCATTTAAGGATCTGTTTTTCATCCACATACATTCCGTTTGCCCTCGTATCCTTCATCGTATTTTTCCAGCTTAATTTTTCTCATATATTTAATGAGTTTTCGGTTATTCTATTTCTTACGTGCTCTGTTATTTTTTTTTCTATCTTCATACGGGATATTTGATTGTTCTGTTTGAACGTAACTTCCATTTATTCTATTTTTCCTCGTTTTCAGCTATACTTAATGTGGCTTGGTTGGTGCAGAGTTTGGCCTTTAAGTTGGGTTATAGTAGCTGCAGCACAGTTGCGCGACTGCTTATAGCTTACTGAGTTGATCATGGTGGTCGTTATATCCCCAATAAAAAAATGGATATGCTCAGTGTTAGTTTTAACTGCTAGGCTACTGTATATAATTTTACTCATTGTGTAAATATTCAGGTCTCTGCTCCTATTTTCTTTTAATTTGGGAAATTTGAGTCTTACGAGTGAGCCAGTCTTTACAATAAGTAGCAAGTTTTCTACCGGTTTATTAAGTAAAAGCTTCTCTATTTCATAATAATGGGATTAGGTTCAGTTCGTGTTGATGATTTTTTCCTTTCGGAGTGTGGTTCTATAATATTTTCATATATTATTGTTATTAGTATTATTACTATTGTATTAGTTGTAGTAGTAGTACTATTATTATTAGTTGTAATAGTAGTATTACTATTATTATTAGTTGTAATAGTAGTATTACTATTATTATTAGTTTTAGTAGTATAAGTATTACTAATATTATTACCATTATTATTATTATTACTCCTACTCATACTCTATCACATATTGTGACTGAAGATTTTCTATATCAACGATTGTTAAGTAAAGGCTTCTCCATTTCATAATAATGGTATTAGGTTCAGTTGTTGGTGTTGATTTTTTTCCTTTCAGAGTGTGGGTGTGTAATAGTTTCATATATAATTGTTATTAGTTGTATTAGTATTATTACTATTATTTTAGTTGTAGTAGTAGTATTACTATTATTATCAATATAGTATTATTACTATTATTGTTTGAGGTAGTAGTGTTACTATTATTATTAGTTGTAGTAGTATTACTATTATTATTAGTTGTAGTATTGCTATTACAGTATTATTAGTTCTAGTACTATAAGTATTACTAATATTATTACCATTGTTATTATTACTCCTACTCATAGTCCACCAGATTTGTGACTTAAGTATTCTGTATCAACTATTCGGATTCCGTCCAAGAATATAAGAATTAGCGACCAATATTTGAAGGATATGGTAAGTTCCACGGAGTATCACATTTTGAAACTCGAGGGTACAATTGATGCCCTTCCAGCAGTTCCGGTGCTTGGGTTAGAGGCATGGGTTTATGGATAGTTATTCGAGTTGGTCATCGATCAGACAAGGGTGTTGTGTTTAACTTACAGCATTGGCTGACTCTTCTCTGAAACCAGTCGCCTTAAATTGGGAGCAGGAAACTTCTTATAGCCTCCCATGGTTGTCCTTAAATCATGAAACAAAGAGTTCCCTATCCATTTCAATTTTTTCAAAATGTTTCTTCAGTATCTAGGAATTGAAACTATTATTACTATCAGTCACAATAATATTTTAACAATATATCCATCCATCCCAAGTCAATCGAAAATATGTGGAGATTAAGGTTAAATTGCGGTAAATTTAGCTGTAGGTCTCTTACGTTTTGCTCAATTGTACGCCTCTGCAATTGTTCGTAATAAACGTTGTGAACATACACTATATAAACAAAAGTCACCGGATATCCCTTCAAAAGCAAATGAAAGGATCCGCTGTGTTGTTACGATGCGCTGTACAGCTGCAAACAGTATAAAAACAAGCCTGCAGCTGACCGCGATCATATCGCACTGTAAGGTTGAGTGAACATATCGCGGCGGGAGAGAACTGACTTTGAGAAAGAAAAGATTGTTGGGTGTTATATTAGTGGGTTGTCCATAAGAGAAACCGAGAGGCGTTTAAACATACCCAAGTCAACTGTTTTGGATGTACTGAATAAGTGGAAGACACATGGCGTGCCTAAAGCAGCAAACCGTACCGTGCCGGCAGACCAAAGAAAATCAGTGATAGAGGACATCGAATCTTCAGGAGAGTCGTTACAGCTGATCGACGGAGTACTGCACAAGACCTTAGTGTACAGGTGAGAAAACATTTTGGAACCTCGGTATGTACACGTACCATTCGCAGAGAACTTCATTCCATGGGTTACCGTGGTCGTGCGGCTGCTCATAAGCCTTTCATCTCCACTCGGAATGCTACTCTTCGTTTAGCATGGTATAAAGAACATTTATCGTGGACCGTAGATCAATTGAAACGGGTCCTATGGAATTATGAATCTAGATACACGATCCATCGGTCTGATGGCCGTGTGTGGGTATGGCGGCAGCAGAGGGAACGCTGTTTACCACATTGTGCTGTTCCTACGGACAAGTTTGGAGATGGCAGTGTACTCGAGTGGGGGTGTTTTTCGTGGTATGGTCCCGGCCCATTGATTATCGTGGACAAACCTGTTAACCAGCACGTCTACTTTGATTTTATGGACAGTTATGTCGTACCAACTCTGTGGCAATACTACGGAACCGAGCCTTGTTGGTACCAGCAGGATAATGCACCGAACCACAAAACAAGGACTATTACAGCATGGTTTGACGCTAATACCGTATTGTGTGTGGACTGGCTAGCACAGCGCCCTGATCTTAATTCCACAGAGCACCTATGGGATGAATTAGAGCGCCGCATAAGAAGTTTGGAACTAAGGTCTACTGTTAAGCAACAGTTAGCGGCAGCATTATGTACCGAATGGAAGCGCATACCTATCACTGTGTTCCAAAACCTTGTCGAAAGCATGTCTCGAAGGGTCAGTGCATGCATTAAGGCCAATGGTGGATCGACACCGTACTAACGTATGCCAATAAACGCTATGTTGTGTTTCTCTTCTAGATGTCCGGTGACTTTTGGCAATATAATGTATATCACTCTTGTTAAACCAATATTCAAACGCCCAGGGAAAAGAATCTCCGTGAAAAGTGATGAATAGTTTAAAGAGTTTAGTTTTATCACCACTGAAATGTCAGTTCACTCATACACTATATTCATTAATTCAACAAACTCAACAGCAATTCTGCGTAACATAGATCTCGATGTTGTACATAAATCGCATATGATTCTGATATACGAAAATCGCTTAACTGTCGCTGTGTGTAGCATGCATTTATTCCTCTAATAACGTTACCATGCCTATCTGAAATCTACATTCAATTTTTACATTATGTGCTGCTTCGACTCACTGTTAGTGATGCCAAAATGAAGGAGGAAAGCTCTCCAGTGAGAAAATATTTCACGAGAAGACATTAAATTTACATACGAAAATAAACACTCAAAGGGAGTTATTTAAAGGGATATGTCACAAATCTTATTTCAAAGCCTGAGGAAAAGTAAATGCGCTTAGAGAAGGAAGAGGAATCCCCCATATTATAAATTCCACGTGGTATTGGTGCATTTCTGAGTAGAAAGAATAAGTAGAGCAGAACATTTTTATCCACTGATTCCAGGTGCAAGGTAATAGCAATCCTATTCACATCAGCTTGAAGACACTTTTTAAACACCGAATTTGCATTTTTCTTTCATTGAGGAATTGTTTCCAACCAAAATCGTGTTTAATCATCAGCAGCAGCCTCCCTGTGCCTTCTACGACTTAAACACTGATTTTCTAGACTGTTAAGTCGATCTTGCTGAGAGCCATTGGGTGGTATTACTCTTCCGGTATATTATTAGCTTCATTGACTTGAGTAGCTTTATTGGCTTCGTTCTGAAGAAGCACGTGCTATCCTCCATTTTCTTTTCGTAATAGAAAACGCACTGTTTGACACTCGTATCAAATCTAAATTTTACACGTTATTGCTTAACTTCACATTCAAGTGTTAGTTGGATCTATACCTTATTATGATTAGATTCGAGTTAATTATTCTGAGAGGGTTGTAATTAGCTCATCTTAGTGTAATTTATTTTCATCAGCCCCTCAAGGGTTCTGATGATCAATACACTTTGTTTCTGTCAAACTTTGCTTCTTCTTTATTATTTTAGATAAATCAAGCCTTTAGCAAATATTTCCCATTAGCATTAGTATTCTTCTTTAGTTCCTCTGGGAAGGATAAATCGTCGAAATTGCAACGCACACGATAACAGATGTGTCAGTTACACCGATATGCATCATTAAAATTGTAGCACCAGAATGGTTAAAGAATTTATTGCATAGAAATGGCAATGCGATACTTAAGTTGGTTCCGCTAATTACAGTGAGACATCGGTTATACGTTTCTCAGTTATGCGTGTTTTACTTTTATACGTAATTCTGTGTTAGTTCCGATATTTTACTGTAGTTCCTAAGGCTTTTTTAATTCGTTTCTACGTAATTCATTTATGCGATTTTTGCGATTATACGTTAAAATTTGAATTTTAGATTAAATACACGATTCTTTCGTTGTTTTTTACGTAACGCGGTATGTCACAACTTTGAGAGAACTGAGGTAGTGCTGTTGTTTTTCTTCTTGGCGCAGCCAAAGTCGAACTTTGGTCCCATCTGGAAAGGGTATGTTGTTTATTTTCGGTTTGAATAAAAACTGGTTTCGCATTTCATGACTCACACACAAACGCGTTATTTAAAAATTCATCAATCTCTAGGACGTAGCTTTGTGACTCTACTATTTCGTGTCGTAGTACAATGGAGTTCTAAATGCATCGTTAGTATTTCAAATTCAGGTTTCAAATGGGTGCGCTCAGGATTCGCAGATAATAGAAGAGCTGTTAATTCGTGAGTTCCATATTGAAACACTGATCTCAAATTTATAGTTGTTAAAATTTCGCTTAGAATCAGGATTTTTATAAAAAGACGGAGTCGTCATAAGAGAAGCTTGACTTTCAGAGGCTTTATGATTTTTGCAATGTGATAAAATCGAATTTGTAACGCTTTTATTTCTTTCCCCGCCAGTTCGACTTTAAGTAAACTAACATCTTATGCTCCTTTAAAGCATACATTTTACAATAGTATTTAAAATTTTGAAATTTTGTGCATGCGTTTTTTACATTTATGCATTTTTTAAGCCTCCTAGAAAAAAATATAACCCGAGGTTTCACTGTATTATTCAGCACGGAGTGTGCGTATAAACCTACATAATAGGCTGCATCTGTCCTTAACGATCTGACGTCATTCAGTACTTGCAGCGCCATCTGCTTTTTTCCGGTGGCCGAAATCGGAACTAAGCTACAGCAATCCCACGATGCGTAAAATCAAGGAGAAATACAGGAAAATAAAATAAAGTTAGTAAGACAAACGACTTTACCTGTGGCAACACGCACGTGCTCAAACAACTGTCTGCGACCGTTCGTTCTGTTACGTAGGTGATATGTCGTGTTTTATTTTATTTTCTACGCATTGCAGAGTAATTTCATAAAAAGGAATCAGCGTTATTTTCTTTATTTCATAGAAAGTATCAGCGGAATATTGAATGGGAATATTACCAAAATTTTGTTGTTGGTGACCTATCTTATAGACTGCCCATCAATAATTCAACCATTTATTATAGTTATGTGTGTGTGTGGGGGGGGGGGGGGGCCCTCAAGAGAAGAATAAACCATTTATTATAGTTATGTGTGTCTGTGTGTGTGTGTTTTTTTTTTTTTAAGATTCGCGTTATAAAAATTTTAGGCACAGCTTTTTTCATTACGTGCATGGCACGAGCTATGAGCTATTATTATTTAAGCAAAAAAGAACTGCAGTTTATCCTTGACGTATTAGAGGTCATTTGCCCCCTTTTAACCTTTTGCTTGGAATTTCCTGACTACCATGAAGAGACAATGCCCTAACATGTTACTTTTCTTAGAGTTTTCATGTCCATGATCAAGCATTGGAATGATATCTATGCAACACAAGCTGTCAGCAGCACTTTATGAGAGATATCTCAATCCCTCGAAAGGCACATAGTAAAAAAAATCTTTAATAAGTTACATGCAGTAATGTTTCTTCGAATTTATATATTAATTAAAGCATCTAAATCGGATTCAAGACTGAATTATGATGGAGTATTTAAACGTGTGAGCATAATAAACAAGTTAGTAAAATCATGCAATACATTAGTTATTATACGCTTTCCAACATATTAGAAATAATTACTCAAGTTATGAGGATAATTGCTGATGTAATAAATCTCGCTCCTGTGCCCTGACCTTTGACTCCATTTCGGTTATATTCAAGGAAACCGATTCAGTATACCCACGGAACAACATACTAAAGTTTTGTCACAAAAAAAGCATTTTTAGTCAAGTTATGAAGATAATGGCGGTGGAATAAATCTCGCTCCTGTGCCCTTACCTTTGACTCCATTTCGGTTATATTAAACAGAACCGGTTCAGTATACCTCCGGAACAACATGCTAAAGTTTTTTTTTTTTTTTTTTTTTTTTTTGCAATAGAAGCATTTTTAGTCAAGTTATGAGGATAATGGCTGTGGAATAAATCTCGCTCCTGTGTCCTGATCTTTGACCCCATTTCGATGTTAATCACTAGATTCGATTCAGTATATCTCCAGAATAACATGTTAAAGTTTTGTCGCAATCGAAGCACTTTTACATAAGTCATGGCGCATAAGGACAATGAAATGGGTCCCGCTCCTATGTCCTGATCTTTAACCTCATTCCTCCCATTTTCAAAGGGGTTTGTCCCCAGGTTGTCCCCTACCATATACTAAAATTTCATCGAAATCGAACCAATTTTACGCGAGTTATCGTGCGGACGGGCGGACAGACAGACAGACGGACAAAGCTGGAGCATATACGCTTCTTTAACCTACGGGTGGAAAGCGTAAAAAATTATAAAAGTGTATAAAAGATATATGAACAGCATATAAAAACTGCATAACTGAGCAATAATCACCCAAAAACGAGTTCATGATAAAGTTAGTTTTAAAAGTTTCTTTTTAATTCATCACAAGAATATCTATGACTTTCGGGGAGTTAAGCAAACGAGATATTCTAACAAAAAGAAATATCAAATTGGTTGTGAAGACGTAAAAATATGTTTAAATGCAATGTATTTTGTTTTAACCTTTGTCACGCAGCAATGAAGAAGTTCTTGGTAGAAGGCATTGGATGAGATCCTGGAACCGTTCCTGTGAAATGTGCACTACAGCTGAAGCCTCCCTCAATGCAACTCTTCTTTTTGTTCCGGTGTTTAGCGATCACCATGAGCATTTGAATACATAGGGGTCACTCATCGTGCTAATTTTTGGTTACTGTCTCTAGCAAAAAGGGCAAACAGAACACCCATATCTTATGCGGCATTAGAACCCTGGCTAAATTTGGACGATTATACAGGAACCCGCACTTCTGACCACTAACCCAATGGGAAGGATAGTGCAACATTTGTGAACCTAGGAGAAATTCAACATTTCAGAATTCGTTTCAGAGATGTTCTACGACAGTGCTTTCCAACTGAGGGGCCCTCAAGAGAAGAATAAACCAAACTTCATTTCTGACTTAAAAAAGATGGCATTAAATCTGAAATATAAGGGATATTCCCATTTTTTAGAACGTTTTTGATAAGGAATTACAGAAATAAAAGAAGTTTGAAGATTTGAAACAGGCAACAGTGTGTTAGATGAACATGAAAGAAACATCTGCTGCAGTTATATACCGTCCTCTAGGAAAATGGCGAAGCTGGCGACAGAAGGTTATACTTCTGCTCTTTACGAAGAGAAATATTCGTATTCTGTAATTTAAAAACGCTAAAAAACCATGAAATTAGCCTTTCTAAATCTAAAATAAGCAATATAATTAACAATAGAGAGAAAAGTCATCAAGCATTGGTTTTAACACGAAAAAGAACACCAAACGAATATTCAGAGAAGGTGTGTACTTTTATGACTGTTTCAAAAGCAAGATCTATGATCCTAGAAGAAAATACACCAACCCAAAGGGCAATTGCTAAGTCATTAAAAAACTCTGTATAAACTGTAAACAAATTATTAAACAAAGATTTGAATCTAAAAAAAATATTCTTGCCTTTTGCCTAAGTACGTGGCTGAGTGCAGAACACGATGTAGACTTGTTTATGAAAATCACTTAGGCGGAGACATGAAAATTTACTGTGACTATTGATGAAGCACGGATCTACCTAAACGACTGCAACGAAAAAAAGATCGATTATTATCGCAAAAGAGAAGACTTATAAACTTGGTTCCAAGAATCCAAAAAAGTTTCAGTAAAGGATTCATGATTATTACTGCGGTTTCTCGTACAATGGAAAATGAAAGTTAAAAAATGTTTAAAATAATGTTAAAATCAATTCTACACATTATCAATATAATGTTTTAACTCCTATATTTAAAGAGGAAATTGCATTCCTTTATCCACAGAGGGACACGGGTGGCCTAGTGGTCAACGTTCGTGACTGCCACGGAGAAGTCCTCGGGTTCGATCCCAAGCAGGTACGAACGCTCGAACTACTAAATATCCGCCGTGCTTCGGATGGGCACGTTAAGCCGTCGGGCCCCGGGAACTGGCCTCCCGGTAATAAATAAGGGTGTCTTCCTCCCCCTTTTTCTACCTCGCTTCCGTGTGACTTTCCTATCGGGCACTTTAACACAAATCTCCTACCTTCTTATTTGAAAAGGTTGTTTAAGACCTGGGGTCAGACACTCCTTTCCGGCCGCCCCGGTGGCGCAGTGGTCTAAGCGATGGCCTCTGATCATTCGTCCGAACGGGGTCCGGGTTCGAATCCCGGTGAGGCATGGATGTTGTGTTTGTCTTACGGCACTGGCTCTCTCCCTTCCCTGGAACCAGTGACCCTAAATTAGGGACGGGCGACTGCTTATAGCCCATTGAGTTGCTCACGGTGGTCGTTAAACCTCCAATCAAAAAAAAAAAAAAAAAAAATACTCCTTTCCGAAAAATCCTCCACATATGATCTATGATCTTTATCCACAGAGCCTTTAAAGAGTAGAACTCCAACAGGATAAGACTATCAGTCATACATCCAAATCCATCAATCAGTTTCTTGAAAAAATGAAAAAAGAGACGGTTATCAGGTCTGTACCTTTTGTTTGTATTCCTTCAAAGTCCCGTGATCTGTCACCAATAGTGTGCTTTCGGACTGCTGAAAGGAGCGTTTTTTAAAGGCAGACCTAAAACAATGATAGAACTATGGACAGCAGTGGAATAGGAGTGGAATAAAATATCACTGCAGATTTTTACATTAATTATACACTCAAGTGCCAAAAGTCATGGGATACGTACCTAGTATCTTGCAGTACTTCCTCAAGCCCGGCTAAGTGCAGAAACTCGACGTGGCATCGAATCCACAAGTTCGCGGAAGACTTCTGGAGAGATGTTGAGCCATCGCGTCTTAACAGCCACCCACAGTTCCCTAGGTTCAGGATCTTGAGTGCGAATGGACCTTTCCACCACGTCCTATAAGTGCTCTGTTGGGTTCGTGTTGGGTGAACGTGGTGGCCACACCATCCGTCGGAACTGTCCAGAATGCTCCTCGAACCAATTTTGGACAACTTGAGCCCGATGACATGGTGCATTGTCCACCTGGGAAATCCCATCGTTGTTGGGGTACATCAAGTTCATGAAAGGCTACAAATAGTCACCCAGCACAGCAATAATTACCGTTTAATGAAGTATGTAGAAGGCCAGAGGACCCAAATTGTGCCACGTAAAGACACCCCATAGATGTATGGAACCACCATTAGCTTTCACAGTGCCTTGTTGACAGCTTGGATCCATGGCCTCATGGGATCTGCGCCACACCCGAAACCTACTCCCAGCTCGTAACAACTGGTTGCGTGACTCATAGGATCAGGTCATATGTTGCCAGTCTTCAAGGGTCCAATTACTGCGTTCGCGAGCCTAGGTGAGGCGCTGTGTCCTATGTTGTGCTGTTAACGAAGACACTCTGCTGATTCTTCTGCTCTCATACCCCATGGACGCTAAATTACTCTGCACTGACCTAATGAATATGTCTCTGGTACTTCCTGGATTGAATGTGGAAGTTATTTGAGCCAGTATCGCTTGTCTCTCAGCATGGGCAATCCTGGTCAGGCGTCGCTGGTCACGGTCATCCATCCACGGTGGGTGGTAATGTCTTCCATGAGGTATTATCGGTACACACGTGACACCATGGATCGAGGAATGTTGAATGTTTGCACAACTTCCGAAATTGAACATCCCATCCGTATGGCTCCCCTACCATGCTCCATTCAAACTCCGATAAAACACGTGAGCTTGTGATAATCCTACTGGCGGTTGTTCAACTTGACTCGCAAGATTACACCTCGCAACTGATAAAAATAGTAGCGTGCGTCGAAGCCTTTCGACGACGGCAGCGACAGTTAAAAATTTGCATACTGCTATCCCATGACTTTTGGCACTTCAGTGTATTGGTCGAAAATCGTCCTAAAAATGGGTGAATATTACATCAGATTGAATACCAACAATCATTTTGAGAGTCTTCACTGGGATTATGAAATACAATGGACAAGGCAGTGAAAGTAGCGAATTTATTTAGTGGCGGAATCCGTGCTCTTTCGAATAAAGAATTAAAACATTTTTAAGGAAACTGATGCCGGAATTGTAGCTCGCTTTTGCACAATCGAATCCGTTGGTTAAATAATGTTTACCCAGATTGTTCCGGCTTGGGAAAGAATTATTTTTTTTATTGGAAGAAATAAAATGTGATACTGATCTAATTGAAGGTCTGGGTGATGTCGCTTTTCTTAGCTTTCTAGCTACCCTAACTGATACAAAGGAAGACTCTGACTTTGCTAAATATTGCAAGGGAGAGACCAAATTATCTGCAATCATGTAGCTGGTTTTCGCAACACGCTGCTGCTGTTAAAATTAAATCTAGAAAGAAATAGTTTGCTTCACTTCGAATCCTTCAAGAGCTGTTTGATAAAATGCCAATACTTCGTGAACCTATAGATTTTCAAATATTTGTTCCTCGTCTAGACACTCTTATTGAGAATTATGATAATAGGTGTAAACAATTTGACCCGCCCCGGTGGCGCAGTGGTCTAAGGCGCTGGCCTCTGATCATTCCTCCGTAAGGGGTCCGGGTTCGAATCCCGGTCAGGCATGGATGTTGTGTTTGTCTTACGGCACTGGCTCTCTCCCTTCCCTGGAACCAGTGACCCTAAATTAGGGACGGGCGACTGCTTATAGCCCATTGAGTTGCTCACGGTGGTCGTTAAACCTCCAATCAAAAAAAAAAACAAAAATAAAAAAATAAACAATTTGATGAACTCAGATCAACTTATACGTCTGTTTAGCAGTCCCTTGAAGGGTGGCATTGAAAGCACGAACCTCATTTGTCAAATAGAATTAATCATATGAACGGCAAGCGGAAGAATTTATAAGAGCTCTATGCGAGACTGGATAATTGTTTGACCTTTTTTTACTGAGAAACACCCTAACATAAGAGATTTGTCTTTAAAATTTATTTCAATGTCTAGAAGTACTGACCTATACGAGAGAGCGTTTTCTGACGTAAAATACTTGAAGGCAAAACAAGAGATTTGTATGAATGGTTCTGTTCTTGAACAGTTACTTCGACTTTTAACTATAGGCATCGACAAGTCATACAACAACAATTAATGCAGTCTCATCGTCTAAGTGATCTCATTAAATGTATGTTGTTTTTTAATTTTTAATTTCAACAGTTCTTGTATTCATTCACGAGCTGAAAGATTTAATAAATTAAGCATATATAGCATCCGTATATTTCATCATCTTATATACACTGGCGGAAAGTGAAAAAAGAACACCAAGAAGGAATTGGCGGACAATCATGAAATTTAAATATGTTAATGGAGTCGAGCTTACGTAGGTGTGATGTTAATTTCGGGACCAACCGGTGAGCGCTTACGCCAAAACACGGCATAATATGCAAATTATCGTCGCTGGTATTTAAGGAGTACGGCTAAGTGAATGTAATCAGTCGTCGGCGTACGGACACGTGCGAAGACCCTGAAGAAGCTGCAAAGCCTGGACATGGAAGACGTGTACGATTTCATCAGTTATCGGACTTTGAGCGAAGTCGTCTAGTCGGACTCCGCGAGGCCGGGTGGTCGTATCGTCGTATTGCGGAGCGAATTGGACGGGAAGTATCGGTGGTGGTATGATGGTGGTGTAAATGGTCCGAGGAACATTCCCACACAAGAAGACGTGGAACCGGGAGTCACAGACGGACTGATGCGCGGACCGATCGACGTATAAGAAGAGCGGCGTTGTCGAGCAGAACATCCACTGCGACGCAAATCCGACTTGCCGTTGCGCCTGAGGTGACTGTGCGAACAATCCCCAACCGTCTGCTGGATGCAGGACTACGTGCACGTGTGCCTCTGGCATGTGTACCTCTGACTCCATCCCACCGTCAGGAACGGCTGCAGTGGTGTCGCCAACGTCTGCACTTGAGAACGCAATGGCGATCTGTCGTGTTCAGCGATGAAAGCAGATTCTGCTTGAGAGCCTCCGATGGCCGTATGTGTGTTCGCAGACGCACAGGGGAGCGTCTCCACCGTTCTTGCATCCGCCAGCGACACACAGGGCCTACACCTGGTCTCCTGGTGTGGTGAGCGAACAGATATCACTCCCGTGCACAACTAGTGTTTGTACCGGTTACGTTAAGCTGCACCTCCTACATTAACAACATCATTCAGCCCGTTGTTGTGCCATTTGTAAGTTCGGTCAATCGTGGAGTTTTCCAGCAAGATAACGCACGCCCACACACGGCACGTGCAACGCAACATGCACTTCAGGGTGTGAGACAACTTCCATTGCCTGTACGTTCACCGGATTTGTCCCTCATTGAGCACGTGTGGGATTTTATGGGACAACGACTTATTCCGTCTCCACGGCCAGCCACGACCATCCCCGATTTACGCGTTCAGGTTGAGGATGCTTGGAACTCAATACCCCAAATTTACATCCAACATCTGTATGACAGACTCCATGCCAGAATTGCACAGAGTGAAGCAGTTCATGGCGGTTCAACCTCGTACAAACCATGTTACATGGAAATGTTATTTTTCAGTTTAGCAGCAAATACAGCTGTATCTTGCCGTAATGTTTCGATCACGTTATCCTCTGTATTCCGTTATTATGCTGTATAAATTTCGTTGGTATCAGACGTCTCCTTCTTGGTGTTCTTTTTTCACTTTCCGCCAGTGTATTTTTTAAAAGGAAAGGTCGCCCGCGGGCGCCATTTTGATCTTTTAAAAACATTCGCCGCCGGCTCTATGGAATTTGTACCGTACCGTTCCAGAGAATTCAATTTGGAAGGCAAGACAGGATACGAAATGTACTTTAGTTAGGTGCGTTCTTCTGTTGTAACACACTGCCACTAGGTGGAAACCTGATGCTCAAAGATGAATGCAAATTATCCACAGTCAATTTCCTCCATTCCTGGAGGAATTGGGTGAACCCCAGAGGAACAAAAGAATCCGACTAGATGAGTCTTCATAACATACCGTGACTGCTATCTGTGTTGAAGGTCTGCACGGGGCCTTTAGAATAAGTAGAACTCCCCTGTTTTCTTCAAATGAAGATATTCCCTTTTAGCGTGATGCAAAGAGATATGTAAACTCATCAGGCAAACTAGCCATTTGCCAATCATGAACGTCCCATCGTGGCTCGCTCGATGCAAACCTAACCGAAACAATTTGAATCTAGCAATAGGAAAACGTCTCCGAATGGGGTGTAAAATCCTATAAACCCCAGGGTTCAGAGTATGGTGCAGTGTCCAGTTGGTTTGGTAGGGCTCCGCATTGCGTTGGATATTCCTGTTATTCAAGCAGGTTCGCCTACTGGAACACAATAAGCCGTTCCGTTCGCCTCTCGTTTTCCGTGCAGTAATTCTCCTTTACTTTCTCTTCTCGAGTGTTGAGCTATTTTTTATTTATTTTTCTTATTTGCTGGATTTTTTTTTTTATAATTCTGTGAGTCCTCCTCTAATGCGTGCGCGACTTTCCAGACGTGGTGCATCGGAAATGGGCGCAGCTGCACCGCTGGAATAGTGGTCTAAGTGCTGGCTTATGACCATTCGTCCGAGATGGGCCCGGATTCGAATCCTTATGAGGCATGGATGTTGTGTTTGTCTTACGGCACTGGCTGCCTCCCTCCCTTCCCTGGAATGAGTGCCCCTAAATTACGGGCGGGCGACTGCTTATAATAGTCCATTGAATTGCTCACAGTGGTTGTTAAACCTCTAAAAAAAAAAAAAAAAAAAAAAAAAAGGGAGGCGCACCGGACCTCCGGCTAGCAACGTTCATGCCATTTTGAAATTCCATCAAACAACATTTCTTAATCTTATTTCATAAACTTACTAAAACACTAATTCGTCGCAAATCTCTACTACTGGAACGCGAGCCCATTGCGCACTTTTCGTATCCTCTCATAGTCAGTTGGTTGCAAACGGCGATATAATTTCGTTGCTAACTCATTGCATCTTAAAACCTTATCAACTTAGGGAGACAATTCTTAAGATCGAAAAACATCCGGTCTGTTTTTGTATCTTCAATAGCATAAGTGAAAGTTATTGTGTCTCGACTATATTACACAAACATATACGCTGAGATTCCAGTTGTATTAGGCACATGACAAAAACGTCATAACCAAACTTGAACTACTACAAGAATTAAATAATATTAAAACTACTTCCGGACCAAGAAATGACATTCATCCATCTGTTATTAAAAAATGTAGCCGAACTAATCATAAACCGACTATTGAATATCTTCAACCTTGTTTTCACTACCGGCATTTTCCCACTTGCATTAAAAATTACAAAAATTACCCCTATATATAAATCTGGTGTAAGAAATGATGATCACAATCATCGCCCCATAGCTAACATGTCAATCTTTGATGAAATCTTAGAAAAATTAATCTACACGAGATTTTTTTTTTTTTTGATTGCAGGTTTAACGACCACCGTGAGCAACTCAATGGGCTATAAGCAGTCGCCCGTCCCTAATTTAGGGTCACTGGTTCCAGGGAAGGGAGAGAGCCAGTGCCGTAAGACAAACACAACATCCATGCCAGACCGGGATTCGAACCCGGACCCCTTACGGACGAATGATCAGAGGCCAGCGCCTTAGACCACTGCGCCACCGGGGCGGCTACACGAGATGAATTTCATACTTACAAAAATTTCATATCATTTAATGAAAGTCAGTTTGGCTTTCAACCCAATAAATCAATGGAATCTGCTCTCTTACACCTACAGAATATAATCCAAAAAATCTGGAATCAAAAAACGTTACGCTTGCTGTGTTCTTGGATTTAATCAAAGCGTTTGATGCTCTCAATCATCAATTTCTTTTAACTAAGTTATGTAATGTTGGGTGTCAGGGGAATTTCATGCACTTTATTCAGTAATTATTTAGCTGACAGATTTCAATATACTATCGTTGATCAGTCACAATCACCGCTTTTACCGGTTACATTCAGGGGTCCTTCAGGGCTCAGTTCTGGGTCCCTTATTTAATTTATATATCAATGATATTTTTAATATAACATCTAACAATGATTGTTTTTTATGCGGATGATACAACAATATTATTCACTGGAAAAAGTCTCAATGAAATGGTTATTCAAGCAAATTTGCAATTATAAATTTACTCAGAATGGTTAACATACAATGAACTTATAACAATTAATGTTGGTAAATCCAAACTTCTTGTGCCGCCCCAGTGGCGCAGTGGTCTAAGCGATGGCTTCTGATAATTCGTCCGAAAGGGGTTCGGGTTCGAATCCCGGTGAGGCATGGATGTTGTGTTTGTCTTACGGCACTGGCTCTCTGCCTTCCCTGGAACCAGTGACCCTAAATTAGGGACGGGCGACTGCTTTTATAGCCCATTGAGTTGCTCGCGGTGGTCGTTAAACCTCGAATAAAAAAAAACAAAAACAAAAAAACTTCTTGCTTTTACTAGACAGAAAATATCACAAACACAAGTTCCATATTTACTTTTGTATAATACACCTATTGATATAGTACAAAGTTTTGAGTATCTGGGAATTATTTTAAATTCTGACCTAAGATGGAATAACCATATAAATTCAATTGCAAATCGAATCTCTAAAAATATTGGGATTTTAAGCAAAATTATATCAAGTGTAACTACTAAGACACTTAAATTTTTATACTACACCCTCATACAATCACATATTAATTATTGCTTTTCCTCATGCGGCCAAACCACTGAAACCAATATTAATAAACTACAAATATTACAGAATACATACATAAGGTTATTAGACTTAAATACAAATTCTGCTTCCCATACCAACTTTCCATTTCCCGCCATATTCATGTCAACTCCGCCGCCCCGGTGGAGCAGTGGTCTAAGGCGCAGGCCTCTGATCATTCGTCCGTAAAGGGTCCGGGTTAGAATCCCGGTCAGGCATGGATGTTGTGTTTGTCTTACGGCACTGGCTCTCTCCCTTCCCTGGAACCAGTGACCCTAAATTAGGGACGGGCGACTGCTTATAGCCCATTGAGTTGCTCATGGTGGTCGTTAAACCTCCAATCAAAAAAAAAAAAAAAACCACGCCAACCCCAACAATTATGAAATTTTATCTGTTAAACAATTATTTGATTTCAAAATCGGTAAACTTATGTTCTAAAGAATAAAACAAAATTTATACACAGATATCATTGAATTGAATTTTCATATTTAACTATGAAACGAGACATACATCATTATTAAGACCCATATGTCCAACTACTCTCATGATGAAACGGAGTTTAAATTATGTTGGTCCTGAATTAGCCAATCAAAAGTTCAAGATTGCGACTTTTTTTCAATATGGCCGACACCTTTACGAGGATAGTTCTCCATGTTTAATGTTTGAACATTAAACATGTAGACTATAATAACCTAAACTTATTCAAAAATAAACTAAAATTTAAAAAATTAATAATAAAAAAACAATTATTTATAATATAACTAACACTTAACTTACTGCTCTGTTTGATGAACCTGTGCCTGCTTTCTTATATATTTGGGAAATCAGGGCTTTTGTCAGGACTCTCTGATGCCTTTCCCCTGATTCTCCCTTGCTGTTCTCTATAATACAAAATAATTGATGTATATTCATAAATCCTATATGTAACAGCAAGAATGAAATGTATTGTCATTATTATCTGCCTAGTAGCGTTTTGGCCTTAAAGAATAGCTCCAATTCGTGGGACCAGATGCTGAAAGCGTCGTTAAAAAATTCTTTATCATGAGTCACGCATTTATATTAAATTGGACTGCGGGACAGCTCACACCGAACAACTGGTTCCATCTTATCCTAAAGATGTTCGATGGCGTTCAAATCCGGGAAATATGCAGGCCATTGATGCAAGAAAAACTAGTCGGAATGTTCTTGGGACGATTGAGTGACGATTTGGGCCTTGTAAGCCGGTGTGCTCTTTTTCTCGACGTATCCATCTTTTTGAGAATAAACCGAAGCCATGAACGGATCAATTAGGTCGATTACGATGCTCATCTACACCGTGGAGTTCAGATGCCCTGCGAAGGGTTCAGGGGGAGCCTAATTCGTGCCTGAAAAAAACATCCCGCAGACCAACACAAATTCGCCAACGGTCTGTATACTGTTGATACCTGGCAGGATATATCCATGCCCTCACGTTGCGTGCGCCGAAATCGGATCCTTTCATCCAAATGATACAGAACGAATCTTGATCCCCAACAGTCCTCTGATCCTCAACAGTCCTCATCGGAGTATTTATCCTCAACGGTCTAGCATTGAGGCTCCGACGCGCAGTTCAGGCGGGATTTCATGCTATGCGCTAACTTTGTAGCCACTGGACCTGGACGTTGATTGTTGTAGCCTATTCGCGACAAGGTCCGGTGTGCAAGGCATTTAGAGATTAACCTCAGTACACCAGTGTTTAAATCTGCAGTGATTTATCCGGTTGAGGCCCGTCTGTTGCTTGCACGATTCTCGCAAGTCTCCTTTGACCCCGCTGATCCACCGGCTCTTTTCTCTTACGGGATCGCCGATTGCCGGAAGTTTTTTACGTGTCGCACCATTCACGATAAACAAAACCCCTTGCTACGATTGTGCATGGAAATCCTTAGAGTACGGCTCGCCGATTGCCGGAGTTTTTTTACTTGTCGCACCATTCACGATAAACAAAAACCCTTGCTGCGATTGTGCATGGAAATCCTTAGAGTACGGCTCGCCGATTGCCGGAAGTTTTTTACGTGTCACACCATTCACGATAAACAAAACCCCTTGCTACGATTGTGCATGGAAATCCTTAGAGTACGGCTCGCCGATTGCCGGAAGTTTTTTTACGTCTCGCACCATTCACGATAAACAAAAACCCTTGATGCGATTGGGCATGGAAATCCTTAGAGTACGGCTCGCCGATTGCCGGAAGTTTTTTACATGTCGCATCTTTCACGATAAACGAAAACCCTTGCTACGATTGTGCATGGAAATCCTTAGAGTACGGCTCGCCCATTGCCGGAAGTTTTTTACGTGTCGCACCATTCACGATAAACAAAAACCCTTGCTACGATTGGGCATGGTAATCCTTAGAGTACGGCTCGCCGATTACCGGAAGTTTTTTACGTGTCGCACCATTCACGATAAACAAAAACCCTTGCTACGATTGGACATGGAAATCCTCAGAGTACGGCATTTGGAGAGATGATCGAGGATGCACTCATGCAGCGAACTGTCATATTATGCTCAAAGTCTTTCATATTCCTCATTTTGCTGATTCCGACCCTCAGTCGAACGTTAATTGATGCTCGATTATAGATAGATTATATGTACAGGATTTTAGGAAAGGAGTGTCTGACCCCAGGTCTTAAACAACCCTTAGAAGTAGGAAGCTGGGAGATGTGGGCTAGAGTTCCCGACAGGAAAGTCATACAGAAGCGAGGTAGAAAGGGAGAGTAAGACCCCGTTATTTATAACCGGGGGCTAGTACCCGGAGTCCTACGGCTTAACGTGCCCATCCGACGCAAGGCGGATATTTAGTGGCTCAAGCATTCGTACCTGTCTGGGATCGATCCTGAGACCTCTCCTTAGCCGTCATCAGCGTTGACCACTAGGACATCCTTGTCCCAATTGATGCTCAACGAGCTGATCTGCATTTTTATACCGCACAGCGCGGTCACGTGACGTGTTACGTGTTGAAGTGAGTCATTTGTGGGACCAGGACAGGTGTTACTAATAAACCGTTTTCGCAGTGTAGGATCACTGTTTTCCTTGATATTCAGCCGTGCTTCCTATACACATAGCATCAAATTACTCTTGTTCATAAATATATTACCATACTTTTAGAAATCGCATCTGATTCAACTGCATTATCAAAGAAGGCGCTTCAATGTTTTCATGTGTGTAGGAAGATTTACAGAGCTGACTTTAATTAGATAAATGCATCAACTTTATTTATGGAATTTAATGACTCCCTTAAACTATCCTGACCCAAGTTTTACGCACCTGATTGCAAGAAAAGGTAGGCACCAGTGTTGTCCTTCCTCGAATGGCCAGTAAGAAACTCTCCTGAAGATAAATATCTGTTAAAAAAGTTATAATAAGTCAATGGCACATTACAATTCATACTGAATTTTCTTAATTCACATATGGCAAAACATGCCTGTGCAGAGTGTAAGTTTACACATACATACACTTAAGATTCCTACTAAGAATCAGAGAGAATGATGAAATACTTAAAAATTCTTCTCTCCAGAATTCAGATTTTTATTCTTTCCGTGGAGCATCGATTATTCTCAACGGGAAGAAATAGATCGGACCCCTATCTTTCACGGAGAAATGCATAGTTCGTGAAATGATATTTTATTTTTTCAAGAGTTGAAAAGACGAACACAAACAAGTTACGAGTACACTCTAATATAGATTTTCTGAAAACTCAAAAGAAAGAAAACCAGAAATTTTAACTGTGGGGGACTTCAGCGGTCAGGAGTAATCTGGGTTCTGTCAGGAGTAATCTAGGAGTAATCTGGGTTTTTTATTTCTCTATTTTATTTTTCTGCATACACGAGATATGATTTTCCACCCATTTCTGCTGCGCAGCAGATTCCGTGCAGTATAAAATACGCAAATTCAATCTTTAAAAATTAAAATGGGATTTGATATCGTTGCTAGATTTTGAGAGAATAATGGCGGAAAGAAAAATGTTGCTTCCGAAGAAATAACAGATGCAGGCAAACTTAACAGACTGGAAAAACTGCTGGTAAAAGTGTCGCAGTATAAGTCTGTTTAAACTTTAAACAGGGAATAGAAATAAATTATAACATAGCTAAAGTGAATGATATACAGAACATAACAGAATTCGCAAATGCCTCTCCGGCTGCCGAGTGGTTTGAGGCACTGACCACTGACCATTTGTCCAAGATATGGCCGAGTTAGTCGCGAATTTGGCACAGGTGGTGAGATTGTTTTACGATGCGCTGGCTTTATCCATTTCCTGGAGACAGTGGTCCCTAAATTGAGGACGAGCAACTGCATATAGCCCAAAGAGTTGCTCATACTGGTCTTTGAACCACCCAAAAGAAAGAAAAAGAAAACTAAGTACAACAAAATTTTAGCAGAACATAAAATTTCATACTTTTCTAATCTTCCATTCCGAGGACTGTAATTTATTAAATAATTAACAATTTTGAGAAAACCACTATTAACTATGAAATTCGTTCGTTGACACAGATATTTTTACGAGTTTGAAGGCATTGCTTTGCAATTTAACAATATAGTTGAACAATCATTCCATTAACACCTTTCTTTTTTACTTTTTCCAACCGTAGGTTGAAGAAGCGTATATGCTCCAGCTTTGTCCGTCTGTCTGTCCGCACGATTAACTCGCGTAAAAATGGTTCGATTTCGATTAAATTTTAGTATGTGGTAAAGGACCACATGGGAACGAACCCTTTTGAAAATGAGACAAATGGGGTCAAAGATCACGACATAGAAGCGGGATCCATTCCATTGCTCATATGCGTCATAACTTGCGTAACAATGGTTCGATTTCGATGAAACTTTAGTATGTAGTAGGAAACCACCTGGGAACGAATCCTACTGCAAATGGGTGAAGTGGGGTCAAGTATCAGGATATAGGAGCGGGATGCATTCCATTACCCTTATGCGTCATAACGTGCGTAAAAATGGTTCTATTTCGATTAAATTTTAGTATGTGGTAAGGGACCACATGGGAACGAACCCTTTTGAAAATGAGACAAATGGGGTCAAAGATCACGACATAGAAGCGGGATCCATTCCATTGCTCATATGCGTCATAACTTGCGTAACAATGGTTCGATTTCGATGAAACTTTAGTATGTAGTAGGAAACCACCTGGGAACGAATCCTACTGCAAATGGGTGAAGTGGGGTCAAATATCAGGATATAGGAGCGGGATGCATTCCATTACCCTTATGCGTCATAACGTGCGTAAAAATGGTTCTATTTCGATGAAATTTTAGTATGTGGTAAAGGACCACCTGTGGACGAACCCTATTCAATAGGGTTATTGGTGTCAAAGGTCAGGACATAGGAGCGAGAGTTATTCTACAGCCATTAGCTTCATAACTTGAGTAATGATTTCTGGTATGTTGGAAAGCGTATCATAATCAATGCATTGCATGATTTTATTAACTTGTTTTATTATTAACCACTCTCTCTTCTAAAACAATTGTTGAGCATTCCTTAGCAGCATTTATTCAATGGATATTCCATAATCTTTTACCGTTTATGTGAAACAGTTATTACTCGTGGCAGACGATTCTGGTTTTGTTATTGCGCAGTAGCTTAAGGTACGTCTGCATTTCACCATACAGCTATGGAGGTGAGTGATTCTAAGTTAAAAAGTGAAATGCGTTGTGCGATAAAAATTTGGTATGGTTTGGGTAAAACGGCTCCAGAAGCAGTTCATTTAATGAAAAAGCTTACAAAGATAAATGTTTGGGTGCGTCAACGTTTTTTAGATCGGACCATAATTTCGAAAAAGGGCTTTTGTCTGCAGAATTCGCTCCTACGCCTGGTCGACCTGAAAATGTTCTTACGAAGCGTATTGTTAACACTTTGGGAAATCCTCTCAAGGCGATGGACGAATGATGTGTGAAGACAACTAATATCTCAAAAACGTCGACATTCTGTATTCTACGGGACAAATTACTGCTGCATCGTGTGTGTTCCAGATGGGTACCTCATCACCTGACGAGAGAACAATTGTTAGCCAGAGTTCAGCTGTGTCATGAGTGGAAAAAAATGTTTGCAAAGGATCCAAGCCTTCTAAACACAGTAATAACTGCCGATGAAACATGGGTCCACTATTTCGATTCCCTCACGAAGAGCGCAACGAGTGTCTGAAAACACACAGGCTCGCCCTCTCCAAAAAAAGTCCGCCAAACCAAATCAGCTGGGAAGGTGATGATAATAATTTTCTCTGATCATAAAGGTGTAGTCTACCAGCATACCGTTCCTCCATAAATTACTGTCAATGCTGAGCATTACATTTCAATCTTGAAGCGTCTGCGACGACACAGATCGATTAAGCGACCGGAACTGGTGGGCAAGTGGAACCTAAACCATGATATCGCCTGCCTACATGTGGCTGCTTGGGTTCAACAGTTTCTTACGAAATGCAGTACTGAAATCATGTCACAGCCTGCCTACAGTCCTGACCTCGCCCCGTGCGATTTCTGGTTGTTTCCAACAATGAAGTAGAGGTTCCGTAGCGCAACATTTCAACACATATGCTGAGGCTATTCAAGCTGTATAGGGGTCGCTAAAGCAACTTCCACAAAATGCCTTTGCCACATGCTTTGAAAAGTGGACTGGACGACGGGACCTTTGCATATCATCCGAGGGAAGATGCGTTCAGAAAGAATAACATATATTTCTTCATTTTGTGTGATTTTACTCTGTTTTTATGGAACGGCCGTTGAATAAGATTAGTTATCCCTGAATTTTTCTTGGTCAGCTAAAACTTTAACTGGCGTATTGGTATGCAACGTTATCTATTAAATACCTATAGAATTCTTTTTTTTTTTTTTGGTTGGAGGTTTAACGACCATTGTGTGCAACTCAATGGGCCATGAGCAGTCGCCCGTCCATAATTTAGGGTCGCTGGTTCCACGGAAGGGAGAGAGCCCGTGCCGTAAGACAAACACAACATCCATGCCTCACCGGGATTCGAACCCGGACCCTTTTCATACGAATGAGCAGAAGCCGTCGCTTAGACCACTGCGCCACCGGGGCGGCATAGAATTGTTTACGGCTTTGCGTAATTCTTCGCGTTAGTAAGATAATGCAACCAAAGACTTTGAAATTATGACCGCATCTTTTGTCCAAAACGAAACTCAAATTTAAATTTATTACCTGCATTTCGAACCGCGTGAAAATTAACTTTTTCACAAGTCATAAAAGCATATGCTTCACATTCCACGAACAGCTAGGGCAGTCACACTAGAAATTCCAATATTTGAAACTTAGGAACTATGACTTACGATTTAAAAAAAAAATCAAGAGTACCCTTGTGCTGTTTGTAATAAATATCAGGAACACCGAACATCGCTCGGTTTAAAGGAGGGATGAAGGCACAAAAAATTTATATTTTGATATGTTATTTCCACGTATTGTAATGCTAAGTCCAAACCATATAGATTAATAATGATAGATGAATTAGAGACAAATTAATTTAGAATAAACATCAGAACAAAGATGAATAATACTTTTTTGTGTATGCGTGTTAAAGAAATTTTTTAAAATTTTTTTTATTATTTCCGAACATGAAACACCAAACAATAAATAATAACATGGGGTTCTTCATCGAATTATATTTTGCAGATATTTGGCTGAGGTGTATAAGTCCTCCATGTTGTCTGGATAACTTCCACAGCTTTCTTCATATTCAAGTTTACCATCCACGTGACACTCTGTAAATAGAAATTAATAAAAATAAACTAATATTTTAGCAAAGCGGATACGCTCGTCATCAAATGACTATTCAAAAATGTAACAAAAAAAAATCCTGTATTAAGTTTCCCTTTTGAAGGGAAAAATACACGAAATCAGCGTTCCGCTGCTTATACTGTGTTACGCATCAACTCCAAGCAGCTGGCACAACTCACTTTTTGTTCTAGAAGAAAATACTAGTAATGCGTAATACGCACACAACGCGTGACGTAATGGGCAGACGGTCGCGAGAGTGTGACGTCATAAAACTTTAATAGGATCCACACCACACAACGCGGGACGTAATGAGGCAGATGGCGTGACCGCGCGCCAACATCTCAATCACGAGAGTGTGACATCATAAGATTAACAGGACGACGCCATGGCACTAAAAACGTGGTGGCTCGGGGCGGTTATTTAACCCACTAAACGAATTTTTCCAAAGTCGAGTACAAGCTAAATCGATTTCTAGTACCAGAAAGCGGTAGGTTAACCACTTTCATCAAAATCCTTGGAGCCGTTTTCAAAATAAAATCTACATAGATACAAGAATTACTCCTTGAATAGTATGGGATTTATGCTTTGTATGTTTCGCGTAACAAGATTTTTTTAGGTGTGTAATAAAACGAGTGATTCGAGAGTATATGTTTATTTACGAACAATACATTGCATTTATTTGCGTCACCATAACCACACCAGGCCACAGTCGGGTACATAATCATTGGAATTAAATCATAACAAAAAACAGGGTTCTCTAAATCCTGACATTGAGTGGTACTTAGGTATGTGGATTAATGAATGTTTTTGTGGTTAAACAAATGAAAGAAGATATGTGGGTCATAAAAATAAATATTTACTAAACTGCAGCTTCTGCAAAAGAAAGTATTTAGACTGTTTAGTTTTTAAAAAAATATTTATTTTTATTATTATTAATATTATTCAGATTTAGATGAACATGTAAAACCCGACCCTGACACCGATTAAATGTGATGCAGCTACGACAGCTAAAATCTGTCCTCAAGATAGAAATAAAAGCTGAATCGCCACTGTGTTATTAATGAGGATCGATAACTTTTAGTCTAGGACACGGATGGGGAACCTGCTTCTTTTTGAGTGAATCCAAGTTTTGCAGAACAAATTTTTTTGATTTTATTAAATGTTTCTTTTTCGTCTTTTTTACGCTTTCCAACCGTAGGTTGAAGAAGCCCCCGCTTTGTCCGTCCGTCCGCACGATAACTCGCGTAAAAATGGGTTCGATTTCGATGAAATTTTAGTACGTGGGAGGCGGCCACCTCGGGACGAACCGTGTTGAAAATGGGCGAAATGGGGTCAAAGGTCAGGACATATAAGTAGGACCCATTCCATCTCCCTTATGCATCATGTAAAAATGCTTGGACTGAGACAAAACTTTATCATGTTATTCCGGAAGTATACTTAACTGGTTCTGTTGAATATCATCGAAATGGGGTCAAAGACCAGGGCACAGGAGCGTGATTTATTCCAAAGCCATTATCCTCATCAATAATTTGAGTAATGATTTCTGGTATGTTGAAAAACGTATCATAATCAATGCATTGCATGATTTTACTAACTTGTTTACGCTTCCCAAAGGTAAGTTGAAGAAACGTAAATGCTTCAGCTTTGTCCGTCCGGCCTTCCGCACGATAACCCGCGTAAAAATGGTTCGATTTCGATAAAATTTTGGTAAATTTTGGTATGTCAGCTATTAGGACCACCTGGGGACAAACCCTGTTGAAAATAGGCGAAATGGGGTCAAAGGTCAGGACATAAGAGAGGGATATATTCCATTGCCCTTATGCGTCATAACTTATGTAAAAATGCTTCGATTGCGACAAACCTTTTTCATGTTGTTCTGGAAATATACAGAACCGGTTCTGTTGAATATCATTGAAATGGGGTCAAAGGTCAGGGCACAGAAGCCAGATTTATTCCACAGCCATTATCCTCAAAACTTGACTAAAAATACTTCTATTGCAACAAAACTTTAGTATGTTGTTCCAAAGGTATACTGAACCAATTCTGTTTAATTAGATCAATAGGGTGTCAAAGGTCATGGCACAGGAGCGAGATTTATTCCACAGCTATTAGCATCATAACTTGAGTAATCATAATCATTGCATTGCATGATTTTACTAACTTGTCTATTTTTATTTTTATTTTAAAATTCCAAAGTGTAAACGAAGATTCAACGACATAACGCTACCCAACTGACGGCCATAATTAAAGCATTAGTAAGTTATAAGGGCTATTCTGACACCTGCTACGCTCAAGATTTCGTTCTATGGCTCCTAAAGGACTACAGATGGAATTGATTGAGCTCTCGGAAGATGCAATTTTAAAGTCCTGATTTGACACTAAGAAAGATCGAGTTGAAATATGGAAAAGTGCAATAGAATGCCCACGCCTTTGGCAACATGCACATAAAATACTTTCCTTCCTTTTTCAACCACACTTACTGCTGCGAATAAACCCTGGCGTGGAAAAATTAAGGACGAGACGGTTTTTCGAATGTAACGTCGTGCAGAAGTGCTCCACATCGACTCAAATCATACCATAAGATCCCCAAGATGTAAGAATATGGGACCAGTGAGCAAAACCGTCCAAATAAGGAATCCAAAGGATTACAAAGGCACTTTATTGAAAAGGTAGCTTCGAGCACAACTGGACAGAAGACAAAAACGTCCATTTGACAGGCGGCTGCCAAGAAAAATCCAGGCTTTAGTAGGAGATATGATCACCCCTGATTGCGTTGCAGGATTTACAACGTCTGTCCATGCTGAGGACGAGGTTGTCAAGGAGCTGTTGAGGCATCGCGGCCCATTCCTCTTGTAGCGCCAATCGCAGCTGCGGAATCGTTGCTTCTGGCTGGAGCCGTGCTGCCAAGCGTCTCCCAAGAAGGTCCCACACGTGTTCGATTGGATTTAGGTCCGAGGACCTTGCGGGCCAATCCATACGTTGAATATCTTCATTCTCCAACAGCTCTGCGACAACCACTGTACGATGAGGTGTAGTGTTGTCGTCCATGAAGAGGAACTCAGGACCCACAGCACCTCTAAACAGACGCACGTGACGCAGGAGAACATCGGTACAATAGCGAACACCAGTGACTGAACCTACTTGGAAGATGTGGATGTCTGTACGGCTACCAAGCATGATACCGCCCCAAACGAGAACTCCGCCACCTCCAAACCGGTCCTTTTCGATGATGTTGGAGGTGTGACTGCGTGTTCCCTGCTCTCTCCAGATGTGCATACGTCCAGAATCGCTCGTCAGACTAAATCGGCTCTCATCCGTAAAGAGAACTCGACCCCATTGCTGATGTGTCCAGTTCTTGTGTCTCCTGGCGCTACAGAAACCGCCGTCTCCGATCAGCAGGCGTTAATGGAACACGCCGTTCTGGTCGTCGTGCAAATAGACCACCTTTGTGCAACCTCCTGGCCACGGAAAAACGCGATAACGGACGTCCAGTTGTCTGTTTCACCTGCCTTACGATTTATCCCGCTGCCTGCCGTCTGTCTCTTCTCGCCTGTAGGAAAGTGTACCGGTCGTCCGCCGCCATGGTTGCTCGTGGACGACTACTGCTAAACTCTCGGGCAGCTGTTCCTGTCGTTTGAAATGCTCTCCAAGATCTTGAAACAATGCTGTGAGCGATCCCAAACTCTTCGGCCACACTAGTCACACTTCGAACTTCTTCCAACTTCCCAATGACGCGACCTCGGGTAAAGTCATCCAGATGTCGTCTACTGGATTGCCTGTTGGCCATATCACACGATGGCAGCAACTCGACGTCGTTCAAACCGATGTACACCGTGCAATAGCTTTCAACGAATTGCTGAGCGTACACCGTCCATGTTTGATTTATACCCTTCCGACACTCCCCCATCCCCCACCCCAATACGTCATGGTGCATATATGGGCATGCCCTACCTTACGGGACCCTAGTCTATCTCCTGAGAGGTCTTTTGGTCCGTTCTGCCTGCTCGTTCCGCTGTTATGCTAATTTCTCCTCTTCGTCCTTAATTTTTGCACACTAGTGTACATTATCGTACCTAACCCAAATCAAAACGCACTTAAGGTCACAAATGACGGACCCACCTCGAGGATCAGCTAAAAGTGGCGACCTCCATGCTGCAGCTAAATGCTTTATAACAAAAAAAAGCAGTCATAACAAAGTCATTAAAAGGTTAGTTAACGTTAGAATTAAAGTTTATTTTTTGAAGTTTGTATATAGTAAGATTTTACAAAATAATATGCATTTCGAAGTATATCTAATTGAAGTTACTTGAATGCGGCCTTATTAGATTACAGCTAACTTATTGCGGTCTTCCAACATGAAAAGGTTCACCACCTCTAGTCTAGGATATCTACAGGTTACAAACCCATCCTGTTAAACATCATTTTAAAGCTCCAGTCAATATGAACTAATATTTTAGCATAACCCCTCTTTGGAAAGGATGGTCGAGAGGACGTAACCTCTCTTCGGAAAGGATGGTCGAGAGGATGCCAAATTTCTGTACGACGTACCGTTTTCATAGCATTTAAAATGTATTTTTGTAATGGCTTTTATCACTTCGAGCATCAAGTTCTCGTAATTTACGCAGATTGCAATGAGATATTGTTACGTTTATGTAAAACATGAAGAAATAATGATCCGCGATAGTTTGGTAAAATATACTGTTGAGTAACAATGAAATTAACTATTTGTTGAGTCCGTTCATGGGACAGCATTCAAAAATCAGATTTATTCCAACAACGGTTTTGACTACTTCTGTTTTCCATTTTATTGAAATATATTATATGTTTATATACACTGAGTGGCCACTTTATTATGACCACCCCCTCAGTACTTCGTTGGGCCACCTTTTGCTTTTAATACTGCGACGATTCTTCGTGGCATGGACTCCACGAGATGTTGATAGGTGGTTTGTGGAATCTGAGAACATACTTGATGAATGGCACTTTCCAGGAGTGTGAGTTTGCAGGGTTGTGGATCCAGCTGTCTGATGGCTCGTTCAACTTCATCCCACAAATTCTCAATGGGGTTGAGATCTGGAGATTGTGGGGGTCACCTAAGCAAAGTAAACTCACCGGCAAGTTCCTGAAACCAATCCTGTCCAATACGAGCCCTATGGCAGGACGCATTATCTTGTTGAAAGTAGCCATCGCCATTGGGATAAACCATCCACATGACAGGATGCACTTGGTCCGCAACTATGTTTAAATATGATGTGCCAGTCAAACGTTGATCAACACGAATTAAAGGGCCCAAAGCATGCCAGGAAAACATTCCCCAATCCATAACGTTGCCTCCACCAGCTTGAAGGCTTGTAGCAATGCATTTGGGGTCCATGTTTTCGTGCTGTTTCCGCCAAATTCTCACTCGGCCATCGGCATGGTGCAACTGAAAACGTGATTCATCGGACCACATAATTTGTTTCCAATTATCGACTGTCCAATCCTTGTGCTCCTGTGCGAACGGGAGACGTTTTCTCTTGTTAACTGCAGACAGCAAAGGTGTTCGAACAGGCCTTCGACTGCCATATCCCATCCGATGCAGTGTATGGCGAACAGTGCGTGCAGAGATCATTTGAAGGGATCCTTGATTAAGATGGTCTGTAATTTGCTGCACTGTTGCCGTTCTGTTGTCTGTTACCAGTCTGGACACTCTCCGTTCCGCCCGACCAGTCACTAGTCGATGGCGACCACACGTTGCACGAAGAGACCCAATTTCTTTGCTGACAGTCCAGTTTTTAAACACTTTAACAACAGCTGCTCTGGAACATTTCACGAATACGGCGTTTTCGGTGATACTCGCTCCGAAATCCTACAATCGTCCCACGTTGAAAGTCCGTCAAATCGCATTTTTTACCCATCTCGTCACCCAATAATCACTTCTACTACTGTCGCAAGCACTAAGCCTTCCCTTTTTATATTAGCTTCGCCCTCTGGCGGCAACAGCATGCAGCCATAGCTTATTTGCTTAAAACTGTCAGGTGGTCATAATAAAGTGGCCACTCAATGTATATATATATATATATTATGCATGAGATTCACTTTACTGCTGTCGGGAAAGATGCATAGCACCAAAAGGCTAAGCACAACATGACTTATATTTAAGTGTAAATGTCTTTAAGGTGAGCTTTAAAATCTCTGTGTAGCAATGTTAACAAAGTTTGTATTTCACAGAATTCAACTAAAGCTTTTATTCAGGTTTTTTTTCCAGATTAGGAGATTCCACACTCTAAGTTTTCCCACCGTGTAGTAACGTAGTTTGCAGCTTTTATGAGCGCTGTGACGTCTTCACGACTGGTAAACAAGACTCATTAATGACTTAATTCAACTTAACAACACATGACATTTAATTAAATCATCATCATCATCATTAAACATTATCAATTCACTGCTGGACGAAGGTCTCCCCAAGTTTCTTCCACAACGGTCTGTCTTGCGCCAGTCTCCACCATGTTACTCCCGCATGCTTTCGAATTTCATCCACCCATCTACCATGTGGTCTTCTTCTGGGTCTTTTCCTGTCACTTGGAATCGAGTCTAAAATTTCGGCTGTCCATCGATGGTCTGTTCTTCTGGCAATATATCCAGCCCATTGCCATTTCAGGGATTCAACTCTGTTCATGATGTCTTCCACTCTTGTCATTTTTCCGATGCAGGAGTTCCTCTTTTATCTCTCCTGGTTACACCAAGCATGCACCTCTCCATGCTTTTTTGAGTTGTCTACCGTGCACCGTACGTAAGCACTGGAAGGATGCATTGATCAAACACTTTTCTTTTAAGACATAATGGCATATTGCTCTTGAAAATTATACTGTTTCTTCCAAAAGCTCTCCAGGCAAGTTTTATACGCCGATTAATTTCTTCATCAATGTGACCCTCACTTGATATCTGCTGTCCAAGATAAACGTAAGTATCGGTTATCTCCAGCTTTTCTCCATCAATCGATAAATCTTCATTTCTTGTAAAAGCATTGTACAGTAGTGGACAAAATTGTGGAAGCCTTTTGGAAATAGTGTATTTTTGAGGTTTAATGGTTCACAGAAAAAATGAGATATACAAAAATTCTCACCATGCCAGCTAATACTTAGTTGGGTAACCTTTAGCGTTAATTACGGCCTTACAGCGCCTTCCCATGGAGTGAACCAAGTTTTTTTAGTTCTGCAGCTGTTAAAATGTGAAACCAAGGTTGAATTATTGCTTCTATAAATTGGGTTTTATTGCTGGGTTGCTTCTGACTAACAATTTTCTTTAGTCGGTTCCATAGATTTTTGATGGGGTTAAGGCAACATGATATTGAACTGAATCCTGTTGAAATATAAATGCTTCATTATCTTGGAAACGATCACGTCCGGAAGGCTTCAGTCTGAGCTCAAGTATTTCATTAATGCATTTTTATCCATTTATATTCCCATTAATCACGCAAATTCTGCCCACACCTTTTGATGTCATACAAATATCAGATCATAGCACTAACTGTGTGTTTCACGGTACATGTAATGCAATCAGGATGCAAATCTTCTCCAATTCTTCTCCTTGCGTATTTTATGCCATCACTACCAAACAGGGATATTTTGGTTTCATCACTCCAAATAACATAGCCCCATTGTTCTGCTGTCCAGTTAACATGAGTTTTAGCCCAGTTTAATCTTTTCAATCTTTGAGAGATAAAAGTGGCTTTTTTCGTGGAATTCCATCTTTTAGACCAAATTCTTGCAGTCTGCACGGAACAGCCCTTGACTCAACTTCACATTGCATTGCGCCATTTCATCTTGTATACACCCAGATGATTTTCTCCTGTCACCTAGGCACAGTCTCTTAATTCTTCTAACATCACTTGCTGTTGTGCACCTTTTCCTGCCTTTACCAGTCTGGTTTTGTAGTCACCGAGTCTTCTTATACCTCTTCAAAAATTTAGAAATGCCACATTTGGTTAAGTTTCTTCTAATTTCTTCATAACTGGAGCCTAGTTCACTTAATGGCGCTATTTTACATCGCTTACTGGATGACTAGTCAACTCTATGCGTCATTTCTTTAATTTTATTAGGTTTTACAAGCTCACTAAATGAAAGAACCCACACACACACACAAAAAAAACCAACTTGATAGCAATCACATAACACACGGACAAATGTCCTCCTCTCAGCTCCAATATATGACATCAATAGGAGAATCCTACTGTGACGTGATTGGATCATTGCCAAAACAAAATGACACTTCATTGGCTCTCTAAACATTCATGCTCATTGGCTACATTTAAATGAAGGAAAGCTACTTCATATCAACCTAAGCAAGTTGTGCAATTTTCATAGAATACAGATAATTAAAAAAACCTTTGTTGCACTACATTTTTGATGAAATTATATTTCCATTGATATGTACACTGAAGAGCAATTGAATTGGAGACAGCTGGCGCTATGCAAATGTGGCGCTGTGGGCGGCCCTGTAAACGGAAACGACATGACGTATGCAGCGATCCAACAATATAAGGAGTGATGCGACGGGAATAAGTAAGAGTCGGACGCAGTATGGGTAAGACGACGGATCTAAGCGCATTTGATCGTGGGCAAATTGTCGGGGCCCGACGAATGGGTCACTCCATCTCGGAAGTCGTTCAGGCACTGGTATTTTCACGAGCCACTGTGTCCCGGGTGCGCCGTGAGTACATCGAATCCGGTAAAACCATCCCTGCAAGGGCCAACTGCCGTAGACAACAGCGTGTGGATGAGCGGGGTCATCGTCGGCTAGCTTGCATTGTAACAGCAAATAGACGGGCCACAGTGCAAGAAATCACTCGGCAATTTAACGCTGGTGCACAAAAACGTGTAAGCAGCCACACCATCCAGAACCATCTCCTCGCTATGGGGTACAGAAGCCATCGTTCCACGAGGGTACCGCAGCTGACCGCACATCACAGGGTGCAAAGATTATCATGGGCTCGGGAACATCGCCGCTGGACCCTAGACATGTGGAAAAATGTTTCCTGAACTGATGAGTCGAGATTCATGTTGGTACATGCGGATGGCAGGATACGAGCACGGCGCAAAACCACATAAAGCGATGGATCCTTCTTGCCAGCAGGGCACTCTTCAAGCTGGTGGGAGTGACAATCTCGTCTGGGGACTGTTTACGTTGACTGAAATAGGACCCCTGGTATATGTGACATCGTCCCTCACAGGTCAACGTTACCGGGATATCCTGGACAACCATTTGCTCCCGTTTGTGCGTCTTCAACATCCCTCTGGGTGTTGAAGACATCCTGCAACAAGACAGTGCACCGCGCCATCGCTCTCGAATTGTATCGGAATGGTTGGAAGAACACTCCACCGACGTGACCTCGCTTCCTTGGCCAGCTAGGTCACATGACCTCAATCCCATCGAGCACATCTGGGAAGCCATCGAGAGAGATGTTCGAGGCTCTGACCACCCTCCATCAAATCTTCGTGAACTGTGGGAGCTTGTTCAGGTGTCGTGGATTCATACGGCTTCCCAACGCTTCCGGTGTTTTGTCGAGTCCATGCCGAGACGAATCGCCGCCGTCATCAGGACGAAAGGTGATGCTACACGTTATTAGACAGGTATCTCTAATTCAATTGCTCTTCAGTGTAATTTTATGGTATTACTCAAAAAAAAAGCGTGGTGTTATGAGCCATCAAACCTCAAAAATACACTTATTGCAAAAGTTTTCCACAATTTTGACCACAACTGTACATCGCTTTGGTCGTTTGAAAGTTCATTTTTAATCCTATTTCTTTACTCTTGTCGGTAAGTTCTTGGATCATACTGTGCAGCTTTTAAAGGCTATTTGAAAAAATGGCTACGCCATCAGCAAAATGAATAAGTTAAGATAATCTTCACTAATCTTTATCCCTTTGTTTTCCCAATTCAGTGATTGAAAGGCATTTTCCAATGTGGCATTAAGGAGTTTGGGAGAGATAGTTAAATTCTGAACTCATTTAATTACATATACACCAAAATGTACTTATTTGCTCAGTCGAACTTCCTACCATTCAAAACAAACTTCTCTCTCCACTCAACGCACGCTCGCGTCAGCTGTCTTGAACTCAATGCTCTCACGTAAGTTCTGACGTCATCTATGACGTCAGCTTCGCAGGACTGGGAACGGCACGGCGCTTCTTCAAGCTACGTTACTTTCCGTGACTTGGATTTTCTCATGGTCTCATTCGGTATCGTATTCGTCATTTCAGATCTATAAATACACAGCGCGGTAATTAAGTAATGGGACTGAATTTTTTTTTTTAATGGAAAAGCAGCAAAACTTACGCGCGTGCGTGAATATATTTCAATCGAAGTACATTCCTCCTGCGTTAATACAAGAAGGGGAATAATCAGCCAAGGAAAGGAAGAGCTTGCAGAGGTCATCTCTTCTCTTGGTATGGAGGGAAGAGCTGATTATCACAGTTGTTTTTACGTTTTCAATGCCTTGAAAAACGTTTAAAGACAGCTTTAATTTAAGGAGTACAAATCACACGGTGACAAATCTGGAAAATAGGAGGATGGTTCAGAACATAAACACTTGTTTTCGTGCCGTGTATTTCTGTACACTGACTGTTCTGTGTGCGAGTGCATTATCGTGAAGAAGGAACCACCGCCGGATTATGTTAGGCCTTCCACTAACAATCCACTTCCACAATCGTTCCAAAATAAATGTGTGAACATTTCCAGTAACATTTGTATCTTCAGCAATGAACTCGTGATGCAGATTTATCTTGCTGTTGTAAAAGCACACACGCATTGTCCTGATTTTGAACCCTGATCTTCTTTCCTGAGGATGACTGCGGCGACTTCTATTGAGCACTTCGACGCATAGTTTCAGGATATAACGAAACCACCATGTCTCGTCACGTGCTTTGGAGAAAATTTTGCATTGTTTCTGCAG
Organism: Macrothele yani; assembly: GCA_039090855.1. Classification (NCBI taxonomy): domain Eukaryota; kingdom Metazoa; phylum Arthropoda; class Arachnida; order Araneae; family Macrothelidae; genus Macrothele; species Macrothele yani. Next base: position 111,933,047 of record CM077025.1, read on the forward strand.
TCACCAGGATTTATTTTGCGTATTCCACTCGTGCATGTTTCTGACAAAGCATACGGAACAAAATGTGCCCCCCCCCCCGCGAATCGTTTACTGAAATTTGAGGAATCGTGTCCTTAATAACACCAAGGCCACATTCCAGCATCCTCAAGGTCACACAACGATCAGTTTTTATTCTTTTGCGAACTTTCACAATGAGTTCAGTCGTGCGTGCTGAAATCGGGAGCCCGGGCCTTTCGTCTTTTTCCAAATCTTCCCACCCATCCTTGAAGCGCGCATACCATCGGAATATTTGTGAACGAGATAGGCAATTAGCCCCCATACACATCAAGGAAAAATTCTACTGTCTCAGATGCAGTTTTACCGATTTTAAAACAGAACGGGATATTTGCTCTGTGCTCCGCATGATAGAGCAGTGAATGACGTCATTTGCAGCGTAAATATTCATCTGCGCAATTCTCACGCAAGAGTTGTTGCCACCGCGTAGCTGATAAATAACTTATGAAAAAACTATGCCTTCCCGACCCGTGAGTTTTACAGGGATTTAAAAAAATCAGTCTCATTATTTAATTGCCACGCTATGTAAGTACTTTGAACTGTTCGCCGGACTCTACAGACCAACTCGTTGTCTCGAGTCCTAAAAGCCAGCTTATTCGTGGCAGAATAAAAGTTCTTCCTTCCTCTAAATTCCTTCTGAACTCGTACGTATATAAACGTGTAGAGAGTGAGAGGGGGGACGACAATCATGTGAGTATTCCGGAATATTTCTGAAAAATATAACTTAATGGCTCCGGTCAAATTTAGTGAAGCGTGTTTGACAGATTGCGTAAAGTCAAATTTTCCACATTTCGTTCTCACTGGTAACTAACTGAATGAAATTTTGCATACGTACTGAAATTCTTTCCGTAATCATGCTTTTGATTTCTTGTCACAGGAACATCTCAACAAGAAAGCTGACAGAAAATCGAGAAAGCCTCCCATGTGGCCTAGTGGTGAGAGTTGTGTGTTCGTGGCAAGTCCAGAATATTTTCACTGCCAAGGCAGGAGTTAGTTGTGTGTTGGTCTTACGGTTCTGGCTCTCTTCCTTCTCTGGTACCAAAAACTGTACATTACGAATAGAGAACTGTTCATTGCTCTTCAAGTTATTCATAGTGGTAGTTAATCACTGAACCAAAGGAAAAATGAATTCAGGAAATAAAACACAACAGGAAGCCTTTTAGCTCCATATTTTTCGAGATTAGCATAAGAAGTGTTGCCATTTTCTTGTTTCAACTCAATTTAACGAGAAAAGAGATAAAGGCTATGACTAGCCAAGTCCTAGGTTAGAACCGAAAGAGATTGTCCTTCAAAATTTATCATCGCAATAGTTCACAGTATCGTAGCATTATTATACTGTACTTGAGACAGCAGAACTCCAAAGCAGTCTCAGATCCAAGTAAAATTAGCGAGAATGGAAAATTAATCGCTAGTACGGCCAAGTCTGTCCAATGTAATAGAAAATATCAATACTCAATGCGTCCATTACAGCCGTTTGTTGGGGGAAATCTTACTTTTAAATATTTTGCCGGAAGAGAAATTTTACACGTGTTGGCAGCAAAATTTAAGATATCTGTGTTTATGGCAGTTGCCTTTCTTTGCTTTTTCTTTCGTAGATAAGAAAAAACAAAGAAAGACAACTAAATTCATACCACAAAAACACTGCAGAATCCAATATTCGTTTGCCTAAGATGACTTCAGAATGCAACATTCCTTTGTCTAAGATCACTGCAGGATACAGCATTCGTTCGTCTGAGATCACTGCAGGATCCAATATTCGTTTGCCCAAGATCACCGCAGGATCCAACATTCGTTTGTCTAAGATCACTGCAGAACCAGCATTCATTTGTCTAAGATCACTACAGGATCCAGCATTCATTTGCCTAAGATCACCATAGGATCCAGCATTCGTTTGTCTAAGATCACCGCAGAATCCAACATTCGTTTGTCTAAGATCACTGAAGGATCCAATATTCGTTTGCCTAAGATCACTGCAGAATCAGCATTCGCTGGTCTAAGATCTCCGCAGGATCCAACATTCGTTTGCCTAAGATCACTGCAGAATGCAACATTCGTTTGTCTAAGACCACTACAGGATCTAATATTCGTTTGTCTAAGATCACAGCAAGCAAGATCCAGCATTCGTTTGTCTAAGATCACTGAAGGATCCAATATTCGTTTACCTAAGATCACTGCAGGATCCAACTTTCGTTTACCTAAGATCACTGCAGAATCAACATTCGCTGGTTTAAGATCACTGCAGGATCCAACATTCGTTTGCTCAAGATCACTGCAGAATCAGCATTCGCTTGTCTAAGATCACGGCAGGATCCAACATTCGTTTGCCTAAGATCCCCGCAGGATCCAACATTCGTTTGCCTAAGATCACCGCAGGATTTGCCTAAGATAACTGCTTGCTTGCCTTGATCACTCATTTGTTTGGATCCTGCAGTGATCTTAGACAGCATTCGCTTGTCTTAGATCACTGCAGGATCCAAAATTCGTTTGCCTAACATCACTGCAGAATCCAACATTCGTTTCACTAAGGCCATCTCCGAGCTCACCTCGTATGTCGCGAATAGACTCAGCAGCAGACGACCATGTCGTAATATACTGATTTCATTGTCCCGTTCCGCCAATCTGTCTTGGCTCCACGGGGACTTGTTGAGCACCTTGGATGTTATTTTTTAAATGTTGCGACAATTATCCTGCCTTGAGACGCGGTTCGAACCCTGGCCACCCCAATGGCCCAGAGACCAGCCCGTGGTGACGTGCTGGCAGGCGACCCTAGAATACCTTGTCTGGGTTCCCGCTCTGTCTGGCGGGATAGGTCGTTTCTTACTTTATCGTTGACTGGAAGATTCCTTGCCCTCGAACTTTTTTGGGGGAATAATTTCCCTTTTATTTTCTTTTTCAACACATCTACACACATGTATACACTGTCCTCATGCTTAGGACTTACAACATCAAGAGATAGCAAAATTTATTTACAAAATATTTACATTGGTGGTCTCTTTGTCTGCTTTCCCACAGACTTCTACCCTCATTCATCTTCCGATTCGCTTTCGGTGTGCACGTTCACCTCCTGCGTTTCGGTCCCCGTTTGATTGGGGAAGATGGTATGTTGTTGAGGGTTAGCCTTTCTACGAAGGCTATTATCCCCCTCCTGTTAACGGAAGATTGGATGAGCAGATCCAATCTTCGCGTTCTTTGCACACCTGGGATCAGTGTGTTTCTCCATTCGGCGAAGCCACTGCATTCAAGTACGCAGTGTTCTATGCTTGCCATTCTCTTTCCACAGGGACAAGTGCAGTTCCTGATGGCAAATCTGCCTAGGTATTCAGGGCTGATGCCATGGCCACTGAGTACTTGATTCAGGAACTTATTTGTCTGTGCTCGTTTGGTCGAGACTTTCGGAAACACTCTGTGTGTCTTCCGCCCTGTCTCTCCCGTGTCCCATCTGACCTGCCATTCGGTCATGGTCCGACGTGCTAATGCTGCGCGAGTACACCTTCGCGGCGTTCTGCATTGCACGTCGACCGTCTTTTTCAGCGTGGCTGCCTTCGCCAGCTGATCTGCCCTTTCGTTTCCTAGGGTTCCGACATGGCTTCGTACCCAGTGGAAACTAACTGCCCCATCTCCCTCTGCCCTCAAGAGGGTTTTGATCCTCTGGACGATGGGGTTTCTTCCCCTGAATCTACTCAGAGCCTGCAGTGCTGCCTCACTGTCCGAGTAGAGTTTTATTCTTTCTTCACTACGCCTGGGGAGTGCCCAGGTGAGTGCCATCTCATCGCCAGAAGTTCTGCCTGGAAGACAGAAGCGTTCTGCGATAATTTCACGCTTCCTGCAGTGGCTTCGTTTCCGTCCGAGAACGCACAGAAGCCTGCCCCCACTTGTCCCTTCAACTTTGAGCCGTCCGTGAACAGCTCATGCCCAACTCCCGTGGGTTTCTCCTTGTCCCACGGTGGGCAAATTTCCTCGGCAGGGTGGATCTGCCAGTCCACACTTTCCATCTCCATGTCGGAGGCTCGATGCGGCGCACCGAGAAGGTAGGCGTCCTCGCCTGACCTTAGGCAGTGCATTGCTGCCTCCCTTTCCACTTCTAGGTCTGCCGGCTCGCACCCCGCCAGCACTTGGAGTGCTAGGGTTGACGTTGTGCGAAAACAACCGGTTATCCCTAGTAGGGCCAACCTTGGATTTGGTTTATCCCCTTCTTCATTCTGACTGTGGGATTCCACCATGCCCCACTTGCATACGTCAGAATTCTTTCAATTCCTCTCTGATAGATGGCCTTCTTGGTTTTTTCCCGTTAACCTCATGCCATTCAATCTATTGAGAATCATCGTGCACCTTGTTCTAAGGTGCCTCAGGTGTGGCAGCCCTGATAGACTCTGATCCAGGACCACACCCAAGTATTTCATTTCACGCACCGCCTTGATAGTGCACCCTTGGAATCTGCACTGGGGTGGTGTTTTCATTACTCCTCTCTTAGCTATTGCTAGCAGAGTGGTCTTCTCAGGAGCGAAGCACAGTTTGCTTTCTCTGCTCCAATTTTCTAGCACATCCAAGGCCCTATGTGCTTCTCTTTCGATCACGTGTCTCCCTGAGGCGGAGACCACGAGAACGAAATCGTCCGCATAGGCTTGAATCTCCACTGCGGGCCCCAGGTCTAGGTTCAGTGCTGAATCAGCAACTATATTCCACCAGAGCGGCCCGGAGTTGGATCCTTGCGGACACCCTCTATGGTACGAACGCGAGGATTGCCCATTCCCCGCTTCGAACTCGACTCTTCTATCAGACAGGTAGCTGCTGATCAGTTTGAACAGGTTCCTTGGACAGCCAAGTTCTTTAAGTCTGGTTAAAACCATTGGCCACCAGACACTGTTGAATGCCCCCTCACGTCTAGTGTGAGATGAAGCAGGTATGGAGCCCCTCCGCTTTGTTCCTCTCTGCCCTCTCTCGGAGGCTGCGAATTGCCTGCGTTGCGCAACGCCCCGGAAGGAAACCAAATTGGTTCCTGTTTAGCTTTCCCTGCTCCATGAGGAAGCCAAGCGCTCTGTTCGTTATGAGCTTGTCCAGCACTTTGCTCCACGCCGAGAGGAGGCAGATGGGCCTATAGGCTGCGGGATCATTTTTGTTCTTTCCGGTCTTGTTGAAAAGAACTAGCACCGCTGTTTTCCACAAGTCTGGGAAGATTCCCCTCCCGAGGCATTCGTTTAGGAGCGCCACAAAATACCAGGATTTGCATAGTAGATTTCTCTGACTATGCTGAGGTCGAACCCATCCTTGCCTGGTGCTTTGCCCGTATTTAGACTGGAGAGGGCATTCTCCACTTCGTCTCTCGTGAAGGGGGGTCCTCACCAGTGTCCGGCGGGATCCGACTTTCTTCCCTTATTTCTTTTTGATGAGGGGAGTCCCCTTCTCCTCGTCTCCTTGGAAGTGGTAATCCAAGAGACTTTCTACGGTACTATCAAGAGTCTTTGATAGGCTACCGTCTGCCCTCTACCGCTGCTAGTTTTAGCGGTTCGGTTATGGATCCCCTCGAGATCTTATAGGGGATCCCGAAAGGGTCAGCCGGAGTTTGAAACTCACACAGTTTTCTCCAGTAGGAGATTTTCGAGAGATTCAGTTCTCTCCTGTATGCTGAACGAGCCTTTTTATGCACTTCTGTGCACTCCCTGTCTTGCGGAGTAAGCTTTGCTCTTTGCAGAGCTTTCCTACTCCGCCTAGCTCTCGCCCTTAGAGCTTTTAGTTTCTCCGACCACCAGGGGTGGGGTCCTTGGCTCCCCTTTTTATTTCCCCTACTACTCTCGCATAGCGTTGTTATTTGACTGGTAAGTTCTTCAAAGAGGGAGTTGAGGTCCGACACTTCTGCGGCCTCTTCTTCCCTCCTACCCCCCAACAAGGTAGTTAACTTGGCTTTAAAAGCCCACCAGTCTAGATTCTTCATTAAGAATCTTTTGCGCTTGGGTCGGATGGCCTTTTCCGATCCCAACATGAAAGATAGCGCTAGGTGGTCACTGCAGCTCTCGTCGTCCAGTACTTGCCAATCCTGGACAAGGCTGCGCTTTGAGACTCTGACGAGAGTCACGTCGATCCAAGAGGAGCCCCTCGCCCCTTGGAAGGTCGGGGTGCTCTCTGGATCGTTCAAGAAACTCAGGTCTGCCGCGTTGGCAAAGTCCACTAGTAGCTGGCCGCGTTCGTCCTCGTTCTGATTGCCCCAGAGAGGACTCTTCGCGTTGAAGTCGCCTGCTATTATTATCTCATGACTGGGGAATTCCCTAATAGAGCCATTAGCTCATTCAGCGTTTCTCTCAAATTGCCTGCTGGAGAACTGTATACGTTCACCATTAAAAATTTTGCATCACCACATTCCACGCCCAGGGCGACCACGTTCTCGGAGCATTTTATCTCGAGAACCGCTAGGGACGGGTCTTTCACGACCGTGGCCACCCTGGGCTTTGCCACCCTAGGGTGGTAGATCCGGTAGGAGTTTGGGAAGCCCACCACTCTTCCCCCTGTTCGAATGGTTCCTGCAATAGCAGAATATGAGCTTTTTGCTCAGTGGCTGTCACCAGGGCCTGTGTTGTTGCTGCCCGTGCGTGGTGCAGATTGATTTGAAGCACCTTAACGCCTCTCTTTGGTTTATTATCCATAATGAGTGCGTTCTTTTAACAGAGCCAGTTCTCTGACAAGGCTTGGGCATTCCTTGTCTAGACTCGAGTGGCCTACATCCACTCGACGCCTGAATCTCTTGTTGTTTGCCAAGCAGTTAGTGCAGACCGGGCTATTGCTGCACTCTTGGCGCTTGTGCCCGGTTTCCCCACACCGGGCACATCTATCCTGCTCTTCGGTGCACCTTGACCTAAAGTGCCCGAACCCGTTACACCTGTAGCAACGGACCTCCCTCAGATATTCCCTTACTGAGTGGACGGTCCATCCCACTCCGAGTTTGCCTCGCTTCATTACTCTTTTGAAGGTCAGTGGGTCCGCCTCTGCTACCCAGTGGCGTTTCCCACCCTTCACCTTCAATGAGAACTTGAGCTGGAGGCTGCTCTCCTCCAACTCTGGGTTCTGTTCCGCGAGACATTGCTCGACCTCTTCCCTCGACAGGTTTCCGTCTATCCCGTAGACGATAAACCTTGGATTCCTCTTAGCTGGCAATCTGGACCGAAGGTTCTCCTTCGTCACTGCATTGCTCTTTAGCTCCGAATCCAGTTTCTCTATTTCTTTGGCGGAGGAGCATTCCACCATTACTCCTCCCCCATTCACCTTTCTAACTCCCTTAACCCCAATCTGGAGTTTGGCGGGGCAAATCTGTGTTTGCAGAACCGCCTTAACGTCTTCTGACGAGGGAGTACCCTTGTCTGTTGCGGGGTAAACGAGAAGCACGTGCCTCTTCTCGACCCTCTTGGGTGCCACCTTCTTGGCTACTTCCTTCTTAGCCATTTTTTGCTTAGGGGCCGTATTCCCCTTGCCGGGCTTCGCTCGAGCCGCTTCGGCATATGTTTTTGGAGCCGCGCTAGCGTGCCCACTTCTTTCCTGGAGTCTCCCTTGGATGAGACTCATCTCTATCATTTGCTTGGTGCAAGCTGCCTGTAGAACCTTGTTTGAAGGATTCTCTAGAATCCTCTCCAACTCTTGGAAGAAGGAGTTGACTGCTCTTGCGAATTCCGACGGAATTTCCAAGTCGCAGTCTGCCTCAACAGGCTCACTTGGACCGGGGTTGAAGCCCCCGCGTCCTCTGCCATCTCTCTACTCGGGTTGCTAACCGAGTGTAAGCCCTGGGACCTGTGTCCCTGGTCGGTCAGACTTAGTACGTTCGAAAGTCAGGTGCTCAGCGGTACCCTAGGGTTCTTTCCGCTGTAACCTGCACCTGACCCTGGTTGAGTGCGGGATTTGGCCTGATCCGTAGATCAGGGGGACCGGCACGACGACGACGTACCCGCTCGTGTGTCAGAGTTGCGCACCGTGCTTTGACCGCAGCCCGGACTTTGCCCTTACAAGGACAGTTTTTCTAAGTCCGAACTGACTGCACCGAAACACTTTTTTCAAATTAATGAAAAAAAAATTTTTCTTCCCTTCGTTTTGAGAAACGAAAGAGAAGAAAAATCAAGTTTTTGAGGGGAGAAACAACTCCCCTCGCTCTGCTAACAGAGTCTTATTGGAACAGCAGTCGACTTGATTCGCAATCAATCACACAGTACTCACTCAACCAGCCTCTGACAACGGCCGGTCGACCATGTCGTAAGTCTCCTTGACACCTCTGATCCACCAGGTATTTTCTTCCACATCATTGCCAATTTCTAGAAGTTGTTTTGGGTGTTACACAGTTAACCATGAACTGCAGCTATTATTGTACGTGAAAAACTCACAACAACGGGAATTTTTGGAGGTGCTCGAACAGGGCGCACTCTTGTCACCAATTCTCATCATGCCACCTTCAAAGTTACTCGGATAACTTGTTTTGCCCATTCCGCATTTAAAAGGAAACTGACACTCAGCTAGTTTGTCTATCTAAAACACTTATACGGCACACCTTACGTGATGTCTTGTGACTTAAAACTAAGGTGACCCACATGTGAAAATGGTCAAGTTGTGGCAATAAGCCTCCGTCCGTGAAATTCAATCGGTAGAACAGTCGACTCCGGAGATGGAAGATATAGGTTCGAATCCCATCACTTACAAATGAGGCTTTTTCTTCACAATGGCTTCCGAACGTAAAAATAATTCTTCTGGCAGTGAGGTTCAAGGAAATCGTGTGATGATTCTTCCGCACATCGTCTGGAATTAACAAGAATTCCTTCTTCTACAGTGAGCTACGTACTTCAAGCATTGTTGGCTGGCTAACCCAGAAACCTACGATTTCGTCTTATCCCTTGCTCAAGGGAGGGATGTATGTAACGTACCTACCTCAGAGGTGAAGCACGTGCCAAGACAGCAAAGTTGCAGCGATACGTTTAGTCGGTGTTATTCAGTCGGTGAAAGAGTCGACTCCGTAGAAAGCTGATGTGGATTCGAATACCATCACCAGCAAGTGAGGTTTTATTTTTCAGTCCTACATGTTCGAAATAGGACAGGTGTTCCTAATGAACTGGTATCTGAGTTTGAGTCAAAGAATACTAAAAAAAAAGGGGGTATTATTTTGTACATATGTTTTCTCCCTCAGTACTTGATGTTCTTGTTTGTGCTGTGTAAGACACTCTGCAGATGTGTAACCTCAGCACAAAAACTGCGATTAAAAAGAAATTAAAATGGCCGTTAAGAAAACTCCAATTCAAGAGTTCGGTAGAACACATATCTTGAGCGATACGCCGCCTATTGTTTAAACCATGAGTCTTGCAAACACGTATCAAAAATAGATACCTTGGAAAAGAAACCATTAATTTATCATTAATAACAGAAGAACACCTACTCAGTCAGAAGCAGATGCCTTGCTTATCAAAGGCTTTTCACATATGGATTTCCGCTAGCTAACACCTGTCGTCTTAGCGGATAATTCATTCGGTGCAAGAAACAAAGCTTTGCTGCTTTCAGAAAAACCTTGCAAAGCACGTTCTCACGAAATGTATAAAAACAGCAATAAACCAGATTTTAATGGCAATTTATGGAAACATTTCTTGAAGCAAATTCGATCAGTAGTTAGACGTTATCTGATTCTTCACAAAAGAATAAACGTATTGTTCTGCTTTAGGATTGAAAATTGTCATTAAATCGACTGTAAACAGCTTCCATATAACGAACACGAACATTCCCTCGTACTTAGATTTGATAAAAAATAACGTCATTTTTAAAAACCTGTTATTTTATTTCGCGAAAACTAAAAACAAGAAAGACGACAACAAATTTTTGTTTGTAATGAGCATGTCTTTTGAATCATGAAAGAAATACGGGATTACGCCATATAATACAAATTTTGAAGATTACAATCCGATTTTTGGCGTAAATGTGACAAGGATGGAAAGTCAGATAATATCCGAAAACTTGAAAATTTTCATCATCCTGGAGCGGGACTTGAACCCGCGTCTCGCTGAAAACGCCTAGATATGCTAACCACTACACCACCCAGAACGACCAAGTTTCAAGTTTCCGATCAATTTGAATTTAACCATCAAAATTTGTATGTCTTTTGAAGCCGTTCTAAAACGAATTAAATGTACCAAAGCTGTTCAAAGTTAATGCAGCCTGTTGGGAAACAATCAACCGGTTTGAACAATCGAGAAAACATCCAGAAATATAACGATCTGCTTAATTCTACCAACGGCTGAAAAGCATGTTAAAAAAATATTGGGTTGTCGGAAAAGTCATGACGTATTTTAGCCATGTTTTGCAAAGGTCATTTATTGATAGAAAGAACAAATATCAATCAATGATATAATGCCCGTTTTGTTCGATAACCTTTCGCTATCTTTCAGTGAGCTGCAGAATGCCTCGTTCATAGTGAAAAACTGTGCAAGGTGCTGATTTACAGCCTCATCTGAACTGAACCTTATACCACGCACGGACTATTGAAGAGAGCGAAACAAGTGGAAGTCTGACAGCGCAAGGTCAGGCGAGTATGCTGGGTGTGGCAACACATCCCACCCAAGCTCCAATAATTTTTGCCCGGTGATCAAACTTGCGTGTGGTCTCGCGTTGTCGTGATGGAACACAACACCTTTACGATGAACGAGCTCTGGAAGTTTCTGGATGATGGATTCGTTCAAACTGTCCAATTACCGACAGTACACAATCGAATTGATTGTTTGGTTCCATGGTAGGAACTCGAAAAACACGACACCTTTAAAATACCACCACAGCAAGACCAGAACCTTCTGCTGATGAATGTCTGCTTTGGATGTCGTTTAAGGCGAGGCAGCACGTCGGGACCAAGACCGTCTGCACAGCACATTGTTGTACACAATCCACTTTTCGTCACCAGTTATCAGTCGCTCCAAAAAAAGATCGTTTTCCTCGCGTTTAATGAGCATATCCCAGATGTTTATACACGCCGTCAATTGAACTTCTTTGAGTTATTGAGGAACCCACACATCGAGCTTGCTTATGTATCCCAGCTTCTTCAGGTGGTCGTGAACGCTTGAATGATGGATGCGCAATGTGTCTGCAATCTCTCGTGTCGTGTAACATGGGTTTGACTCGATCAATGCCTTGATTTGATCGTCATCAACCTCGGTGGGCCTCCCCGACTGAGGAGCACCGTTGAGGTCAAAATCACCAGCACGGAATTTTGCGAACCACCGCTGGCACTGACGTTCTTGAAGAGCATTATCACCGTACACTTTACGCAACTTTTTACAAGCTTGACGCGCGTTCTTCTCTTTACGGAAGTAAAACAGTAAAATATGGCGAAAATGCACAGTTTGGTCTTCCATCTTCAACTTGATGTCAAATCTCGGTAAATCAACCAAATCTCTCACTATTCCTCTTAGACTGCAGCTGGAACTGGTACCTGTAGAATGCCATAGCGATGACAGAGCTGTGCATGCCTCTAGTTCTTTAAAGACCGCCCAACCGCCGTCGGGTGCCAAAATAGGTCATGACTTTTCCGTTAACAAATGGCGCACAAAAAGCTTCCCACAGAACAAGGAAGGTATCAGAGAAATAAAGATTTTCAAATCGAAAAGTTAAAAGAAAAAATATAGAAAGAAACATGATATAAGTCTATGCCTTCTAGCGGAAGAATTTTGCATAATGGAAAATTTGAAAATAGGCGAAAAATATTCTGCATGGAAAAAGTTATTCTAAGGAAAAAGAACTTTTCGAATACGCCTCCCGTAAGTACAAATAGCGAGAAAAAGGTTTCGACCTTTACGCCCCATAGCGGGAAATATGTACATTATTTAAAGAGGATAACGCTCCACATCTCTAATGTAGCGAATGGCATGCAGTAAAGAAGAAATTTCTCAATAGTGTTTTTAGAAGCAGCGGTACAGCTGCAAACTGAAGTACACAAACACAACCTACCGACGGAACTGTGAACTGCAGAATTCCTCATATACCAGCCTAAAGTGTTCTACAAGATAAAGGGCCGCGGGCAGCCTAATGGGCAACGTTCGTGACTGCCACGGAGAAGACTTCGGGTTTGATACCAGCAGGTACGAACGCTCGAACCACTAAATATCCGCCGTGCGTCGGATGGGCACGTTAAGCCGTCGGGCCCCGGGTACTGGCCCCCCGGTAATAAATAAGGGCGTCTTCCTCCGACTTTCTACCTCGCTTCCGTGTCACTTTCCTATCGGGCACTGTAGCCCAAATCTCCTAGCTTCCTATTTCTAAGGGTTGTTTATTACCTGGGGTCAGACACTCCCTTCCTAAAATCCTCTACTTATGATCTGATCTGATCTACAAGATAAATGTCATCCGGTGTTAAAAGAATTGTTTTAAATCGCACATGTTGAAGCAGAGATTTTGAGAAAAACAGATTAAGTATTTGCGCCCCCTAGCGGCGAAATGGTGTTTTATTTTGGGGAAAAAAATACGTTGACAGAATTTGCGTAGTTAGTAGTATCTGGCCGAAGAAAGTTTTTCAATTGGGTTTTCAGGCCCTCAGATCTTTCTGTAAACGGAAACGTGAGCTTATGCCCGCTGGTGGCAGACTTGTGCGTTAGGAAACATCGCAGAGGAAACGCTCTCAAAGAAAGAAAGAAACATTTTCAAATCGGATTATTATTTGCAAAGATATGGTGTTCATGGACGGACGGGCGGACAAACGTATAACATAAACACGATCTTGTTTTACAAAAGCCGTGCAAAAAATTCAGCTAAAGAATTAAAAGGCAGCAATGATTTCCTACTCATTCGGTTATAGAGATAAAACGGCATGGAAAATAGACAGCGAAATTTGCTTTAATACTTTGTTTTCTAATGCTACGATTTTGCGTATTCAAAGATTTAAATTAGTTGAAATGTTTATAGGTAGTAGGATGATTTGTAGTAATCTTTGTAACACATACCTATATTTAATATCCCTGCTGAGTTTGCTTTCATGTGTAAATTCCATTGCTTCTTGGTTAAAAATGTTCTCGCTTAACGGCACATTAATTTCCGTTTAGTGATAAAACTTAATTTATGTTTGTCAACGCTGACAGTGAGTCAAAGCTAAATAAATGAAGGCCTTGAACGTGAATAATGGAATAGCTGTGTATAGAGATTGCGAGTAGATTGTGGAGACTTGATATAGCAAAAAATATTGAAGCCTGTTCTTGTTATATGATTGGGATCCATGTTGATACAACAGAGAGTTTGAGTCAGTGAGCAAGTTGCAAAATGTGAAGATTTTTATTGATGGTCTGATCTTCCAGTGATTGGAAAAATAAAGTTACAAGTCGCCGTTAATCGTAAGTGCTGATTCTTTCATTTTGGCCATTATTGCCATTATTATTTCTCTTGTTGTCGTTAATTTTCTCAGCCGGGGGCTGTGAGAAAAAGGCTGAGATATTCATCTGAAGCTGGGAAATTCAAAATTTTTCTAGTGATATGATATGACAGGTTTGTGGAATGCCTGCCTTTTGGATTGGGTGAATCAGTCTTTGTGGCAATCTTATTCTTCGAAATTTTTCAGAAAGTGATTTTGTACAACTGCGGTTGCGAAAATGACAACTGGTACCAGCTGTATTATGCTTTGTTTCCAAATTCTTTGGATTTCTATTCGAAGGTTCTCATATTTCGAGATTTTCTTTATTTCGGTGGCTTCCCGTAAGTCAGTTGTGTCTTCCTCATCGCCCCCTCCCTTCCCCTACAATTGCAATTGCAGGTCGATTGTGGTCAATAATCTTGTTTGTGATGATAGGTTTCTTTCAGTACATGACGTAATTTGGATGTTTGAGTATAGATTCTTGTTGGTACTTGTAATAAGGTAGGGTATAGCCTTAGATAAGACCACGTTTAACGTCAAGCTCTTGATGTTAGATCATGGCTACTTGGTCAAGCTCTTGATGTATTTAACGTCAAGCTCTTGATGTTAGATCGTGGCCTGTTGTATTATTTTGAAGTTTTGAAGCATAAGAGAGCAGCCCGCTAAAATGTGTTCTATGGTTTCATTGGCATTTCAACACATTCTACAGGTATGATCATCTGCAACTTGCATTGTGTGTTTTTTGTAGTTCTGAGGTAGCGATAACGCGATCTTGAATCCAAAGGAAGAATCCCTGTGTTTCTGATTAAAGCTGATCATTTTAACCCATTGTAGTGAGAACATTTTGTCAATGTTTTCCGGATCTAAGAACTTTGGATATTTACCTTGCAGAATTTTGTTTTTTCAACTTTGCAATGCATCTGAAATGTTTTTTGATTGGAGAAGGAATTGAGAAGTATTCAGGTTTAGTAGGGTAAACCCTTCGTCAGCTGTAGCGACAGTATGTTTCTTTTCCATAAAAAGGATTGTTTAAGTTGGTTCTCTTGTATCCGGCTACGGTCTGGTAATATACATTTAGCCCTCTTCCACCAACTTTTCAGGTATAGTTTTTCAAATAATGTCGCAGAGTATGTTTGCTGACTTACCTCGGAATAAAAGGACAGCAGTACCTACGGTTCTGCTGTCATTTTCAGCTAACTAATTTTCAGAACATTTAATCTTAATGGCTCAAATAATTCTAAACATTCCAGATTATTGCATGGATAGACTCAAATTTTGATTTCATTCAGAAATTTAATAGTGAAAACAAATGCGTCCTGATTGCATTTTGTAAGTCTGATGTAAACGTTTGCAGATCTGGCATTTATTTGCAGGTGGCGCAGTGGTCTAAGCGATGACATCTGATCATTCGTTCGAAAGGGGTCCGGGTTCGAATCCCGGTGAGACATGGATGTTGTGTTTGCCTTAAGACACTGGCTCTCTCCCTTCCCTGGAACCAGCGACCCTAAATTAGGGACGGGCGACTGTTTATAGCCTACTGAGTTGCTCACGGTTGTCTTTAAGCCTCCAATAAAAAAAAATTCAGATCTGAGCACGACCTAAGGAAAAGTTATTGCTTTTTGATTTAATTATGGTTAATGTTTAGAAAATATTAAGTATACTGGGCTGTAATATAAAGTTAGTTTTATGGATGTGCAAATTTTCATAGATGGGAAAACATTAATTGCGAAGAAAATGTCTACATAATTTTTTTCTATTGGAAACAATTTTTAGGTGGATCCACGTTTAGCCCGCTTAAATTTACAGATTTACGTGGTATATTATGATGTATCGAGCAGGAAAAGGTTTTAAATCTCGCAGAACAAGTGTGACTAATAAAGAGCTATCAGGGCGTCCGTCAACGTCACGAACTCAAACTCACGTTGATCACGCAAAATATCTCATTAAAAAAATCAAAATATTACCGTGCCTGTATGGTTCTGCCTATGCAGTAGTGCATCACGACTTATGATACTGGATAATGTCTGCTAGGTGGATGAAGAAAAAGCTTACCGATCATTACAAGGTATAGAGATTCATACCCAGTTTTTGTAGCATTAGTAAAAAGAACCAGGTTGACTGGAAACGATCTTGATTCAAGACGAGATTTGAATGCACCATTATGACCCTGAAAAACGAGCGACAAAGTATGGATTTGAAAGACCCTTTATCTTCAGCAATATAGGCCAAAAGTATATCCTCTTCCAAAAAAAGCTCTTGCTAAACTTTTTGTTGGAATGCTATCAAGAATAAGGACAACCCCTTTGTAGTGCAACATATTGAGCATACAATCCACTCACTCATACATTGGCTGCCACCACAGCGATAATTCAAAACCTCATATATTATGATCTTCCATTCACCTTACAGCCCGGATATCGGACCAAGTGATGTTTATCTCTTTGCTCCTGTTGAGGAAGCACTCTGTGGTTGGAGGTTTGGTAGCGATGAAGAGGTCAAAGAAGCGGTACATTCATAGCTTCAGAGATAGACGAAAACCTTCTCTGGAGAGATCAGTACTTGGACTGCTATAAAGAGTGTATGAGCAGGAGGAAGGTTGCATTAAAGGTTAATGCGACAGTTTCACTTTGTTTCGGTGAAAATAAAGATATTGCCCTTACTTTGTGACTTATCGTCGTAGTATCACCCCATGACGAGCATGAACAAGAATTCCCAACTCAGTATTTATCCTGCCTTACGTATACCTATCAGCCTGTCTGGGTGTTGATACATCTCCGTCTGTAAAAGACGGATTAGAGAAATTATCTTCAGCTTTGTTGGAGGCAAATACAGTCAAACCCCTATTTAACGGACTGCGATTTAACGAATTCCGTGATTTTGCGTACATTTTTTTATAGTCCCGACGGAACCACGTTCAGATCGTAAATGCATCAGATTCTGATGAAGAAGATGAAGCAGAACCGAACGTTGGCTGCTTTAGTGATGCTGGTAACAGTATAGAATGTGCTAAAAAGTACTTAATACCTTTCGATATTAATGATGATGCTTTTCATGCACTTCATAAAATTGAAGCTGCAATTTATAAAGCTAAACGTTCAGAAAAAACATAGGCAATCTTCGTTAAAGCATTTCTTTTCTTCAGTGTAAAAAGTCAATCAACCCATGTTCTGTTTTTACAAGTTAATTAGTACTAATTGATGTTCTGTTTCATGCAATCTCGGATACTGAAATCATTATTTAAGAAGCTAAATGCTCGGGAAAAAATCAACTATCGCATTTTTCTTGCAATTTTAAAGTACGCTTGAATTTTGATGCTACATATAATGAATAAACACAGAACTGCCACAAAAACTGGTACACCAGTCTAATACTTGGTAGGTCTCCCACGGGAGCGCAGGACTGCAGAAATACGAAGGAGCATGGACTCCAATAGCTTCTGAAAATATGCTGTAGGCAATGCACACCATACTTCCTGCAGAGCTTTCCACAATTCGGGTGTATTCCGAGCTCTTGGATTACTGTGTTCGATAGCGCGTTGCATGGCATCCCAAATGTGTTCTATCACGGTCAGATCTGGGGACTACGGTGGGAATGGCGGTGGGAATGGCAACACATCAAACTCAGATGAATGCTCCTCTAACCATAATGTGGCATCTCGACACTTGTGTGGAGGTTTATTGTCCTGTTGGAACAGACCCAACCCATCAGCATGAATGCAGAACATGAACGAGTCTACCTCGTCAGAAAGGATGCACGTGTTGACCGGTCACAGACGTTTGTAGACGTACCAGAGGTTCCAGTGAAGTCCAGATAAACACACCTCATACCATTACGGACCCCCCCCTCCCCCTCCCACCAGCCGCCGGTACGGTTCCCTGTTGACAGGTAGGATCCATGGCTTCACGGGGTTTGCGCCACACACGAATCCTTCCATCTCCCCGATGCAGTTGGAAACGCGACTCGTCAGACCAGGCTACTTGTTTCCAGTCATCAAGTGCTCAGTGGCGGTGTTGCCGTGCCCAAGTGAGGCGCATAGCTCTGTGTCGTGCACCCATCAAGGGGACTCTAGTTGGGCGTCGGCTCCCAAAGCCCATATCGTGCAGGGTACGTTGCACAGATCGGACGCTGATGTTTGTTGAGGCTCCAGCATTGAATTCCGATGACACCTGCGAGAGTGCTGCACGCCTATCGCGTGAAACGATTCTTGACAGCCGACGATGGTCACGTTCACCCAATGTATTTTTACGGCCACACTGGTATCGTTGGTTGGAGGTTTTGCCGGAATTCTTGTAGTCACGTTACACCCTTGCAGTGGTCGTCCGTGCAAATCCGAACTTCGTTTCTACCTCCGAAATATTATGGCCCATCTCACGAGCGCCAACTATGACACTGCGTTGAAAATCGCTTGAATCGTTATTACTTGTCATTCTCAAGCCGAAAACAGCTCTAACAGCTGGCAAGGATGTCTATCGCTTTATACACTGTAAACAAATTGTAGATTTTACGGTTTTAAACCGTTTTTCAGGGTGCCAACACAAAACCGTAAAATCTACAGTTTTATGCCGTGTTGGAGCAAAGCTATAGCTTTGCTCCAACACCGCATTTAATGAAGAAAACAGCACAGAATTTGGCTGGAGCGAGTCACAGTCCAAATAATCACGAAAACACAAAAATTTGGCTGGAACAATGTGTTGATTCTGTTGGAGCAAAGCTATAGCTTTACTCCAACACGGCATAAAACTGTAGATTTTACGGTTTTGTGTTGGCACCCTGGAAAACGGTTTAAAACCGTAAAATCTACAGTAATGTTTTTAAAGTGTATACGCACTGGCGGACGCAACCGAGTACGCACATAAGTGACGTTGCTATGTATTTTGCATAAGCTGGTCTGTACCAGTTTTTCTGGCACTTCAGTGTATGTTGCATCGAAATTTATCATGCATCAAATGTAGCATCATATCATGAATTATGTATTTATTGTGTCTGATATCTATTAATTATGTTATTAATATGCAAAGTAAATGTCTACGTATTATAGCATTTTTGATAATAAATTCGTAATTAAAAGTACTGTACGTAACTTAAATTTCAGTGAAACAAAGAGAACTTACCTGCTTACGTATTCTGTTGTGAACATTAGATTAATTTAAAATTTTCATTCGAAAGGATTCCTCGATTTAAAATATTCCGCGATTTTACGTACAGGACTGTTGGTCCATTGAAGTTTGACTAAAGTATCCAAAAGTATCCGGACACCCCTTTTGAGTAGTGGAGTTGCACATATGTACAATATATATTACAGCCATGGCCCATATTGGTTTTAAAAGACGCATGTAGGCTGGAAAACATCGTAAACAAGCACGAATAGCAGAACGGGCAAATATCAGTGACTTTCAACGTGGAACGGTCACATGTTGCGATCTAAGCAACAAGTCAGTTTTGGAATATTTGCCCTGCTGTAGCTGCCTCGATCAACTGTAAGTGATGTTATTATTGTAAAGTGGAAACGCTTGCGATCTGGTAGGGTATGTAAAATGGCCGGTTGGCACCGCAGAGTACTGAAGTAGGTCGTGCGACAAAATCGCCTGTCCTCGATTGCAACACTCACCACTGAGTTCCAGAAATACTTCCCAGGTGTTGCAGTGGTCAAAGTGCTGTCTTCTGACAGCTCGCCTGAGATGGATCCGGGTTCGAATCCCAGTGAGGCATGGATGCATTAGTTGTCTTACGGTTGACAGATGGAAGTACCCTCGGAGGTACGTCGCTCTCGATATTGAGCTTTTGGGTCTATTGACCAAGGTATTCTTGATGACCCTGGCCCGGGGTCATCACAACAGCACTGGCCCTAGTGCTGTGGACCATGTTATTTTTGTGATGTGTTTTATTATTTCTCAGTGTTTAAATGTTTGTGAGAGGCGTGCATGGGACCCTCAGAGTAATGTGCATGTATTTTGTCACTATTGATACCGAATAAAGGACTTTTGTCCCAAAAACTCGCGTTGGCGGGCGATCTCCCGGCCACGAGATGGGATATTTTTGCAAAAGTTGCTTGCCCCAACTGCCCATAGCATGTCGCACACACGGGTTATGACAGAAGGGTGTAAGGTACCGGTCCCGTGGGGGAGGCAGATCCCCACACGTCTCTAGACCGATTCTGTCCGAGTGGAAGACTGTGGTTTCCGGTGACTGGCAGGCTAGCTGTCGGAACGCCGTCAAGGATCCTAATAATCCCAAACTATTCGAGAGAGTTCCGCATTTCCCTGCGAGGTCCACACTAAGACGGTGCAGGTAAAGTTATCAGCCTATGTTACGGCACTGGCTCTCTCCTTTCCCTGACCCGAAATTCCGGACGGACGACTGCTTATCGCCCACTGAGATGCTCATGTTGGTCGTTAAACCCCCAAACAAACAAACAAAAACAGTTTGAAAATGCCTCTGGAAGCAATGTCAGCACAAGAAAGGTTCGTAAACTACTGAAAACAAGGGGGTTTCTGTGGCTGATAAGCCGCACACAAACCTACCATTAGAAAGATCAACGTCGGTTGCAATAGAGTAAAGCTTTCCGTCAGTGGACTCTAAAGCAGTGAAAACGCGTCCTCTGGGGTTATGACTCAAGATTTTACCATCTGCCAGTCCAACGGACGAATCGGGGTGTAACAGACCCTAAGTGAACGCTATCTGTCCGACTGTGTTGTGCCAACTGTGAAATTTAATAGAGGAGGCATCGTGATCTTGGCTTATTTTTTCACGCTTTGGGCTGGAATCCCTAGTTCCAGCGCTCGGGAATTCTAACGCTTCCGCCTATAATGATATTCCCGACAATTCTGTGCTGTCATGACAACAGTTCGGTGATGGCCTCTGATCATTCGTCCGAAAGGAGTCCGGGTTCGAATCCCGGTGAGGCATGGATGTTGTGTTTGTCTTACAGCGCTGGCTCTTTCCCTTCCCTGGAACCAGTGACCCTAAATTAGGGACGGGCGACTGCTTACAGTCCATTGAGTTGCTCTCGGTGGTCGTTAAACCTCCAATAAAAACAAGAAAGATGACACCGAATTTTCGGGTGTAATAAGTACGTCTTTTGAATCCGTTCTGACGCTAATTAAATTCATCAAAGCTATTCAAAGTCAATGGAACCGGTATGGAAAACAATAGTTTCTGACGGAAGAAAGAAGTTTTTCAACCGGGTTTTCAATCCCTCAAAGATTGCTGTAAACGGAATCATGAGCTTGCGCCCTCTGGTTCCAGACTTGTGCTTAATGTGCAAAAGATTTCGCATCAGGAGCTGTATCCGGTGCAGAAAGAATTTTTCAAATCGGAGATTCAGAAGCAGAGATATAGGGGGAAGCAATTTACCTTTACGCCCCTAGCGGAAAGTTTATGAATTACTTGAAAATTTTGAAATTATATAAAAAACATGTCACACTGCAGACACTATCCACCAAAGAAGAAAGTTTTCAAATCGGACTCCTAGAAGTAGAGATATTGACGAAAATAAGATATACATCTACGCCCCCTAGCGGAGAAACTGTGGAATATTTCAAAAAGAAAATATTCCAAAGAGGTTTATCATTGTGAGTGGCAGCAGTCCACGAAATAATTTTTTCAATCGATATTTTAGAAGCTCAGATTTTATGGCAAATACATCAGAAGCAAAAATTAACGCTTACGCCCCTGGTGGCCAAAGTATTCTTTACCAAAAATTTGAAATTATATGCAAAATATTTTCCATCAGGAGGTGTATCCGCTGAAGTAGAAAATTTCCAGATCGGAGTTTTAGAAGAAGAATTATAGGAGAAAATGAAATTTACTTTTGCGCCCCCTAGCGGAAAATCTATGCGAAATTTGAAAAAGTAACTATATCTAAAAGACTCCTCAACATAAATGGAATGAAAAAATAAAAGAATTTTTTTCAGTCAGATGTTTAGAAGCAAATATGTGGAAAAAAACGTATTTTTGAATTTGACATCATTTGCATTTACGCCCTCTAGCGGCGAAATTGTACATCGTAAAAAAAAAACGAAATAAAGGATCATCCTTCGCATATTTCAATTTTCCCAATGCGAAAAGAATTTTTCAAATCGGACTAATAGTTGCATAGATATCGTGGGTACAGACGGACGGACAAACCGGTAACATAAGCACGATCTTTTTTTACAAAAGACGTGCTAAAAAACAACAACAAAAGAACAGTGCCAAAACGTTGCAGCACATTATAGCACAACTGTGAGAAGAAACCGTAATGAGCAAGAACTGAAGCTCTTCTGGTTATCGCAGTCTGTCTTTTTTTTTCTTTTTTTTTTTGTAGGACGCTTTATTCGTTTATCATGCCTACCGGTCTGCCTGTTGATAATGGTGTCTCATGTTAGAGAGCGTGAAAAAAAAATTCTCTTTCTCCAGCTGGTTATCTAAGTTCAAAACTCAGTATAACCGATGTCTAATCGATCAAATGAATTTCGTTATTTTCGCTATCCATTCAGTTTGTTGGATTGAATATTCATTACTGTTGGTGTCCAGTCGGTTGATGGAATTAATCAGTTATTCGGTGTCCTTGCTGTGGATTAAATCAATTGAATGTTCAGTATTCTCTCTGTCCGGTCGATTAATTAAATATTTAGTGCCCTCATTGTCCATCTGCAGAGACGCGTTTCATATTTAGACATCGTAGCTATCCAGTAGAACAACCGCTATTATACACTGGTCTCCAAAATTAAAGTCCGAAAGGCATTCACAGGGATGAAAAGGCAAACACGTAACAGCAGGTAAGAGACATATGGCATGTAACGAGACACAATCGTAGGACCAATAAACATTTTATAGCAGCAGACAAATGTGTACACATTTTACGCGTACAAGGTCACATTCTCAAATGCCACCAAGATGAACTAAAAATTTGAGATCAAAAAGCATTTGCTCAAAACTGAAATATTTTAAAACACAAATTCAGTAGACGTACGAAGAAATACCACGTTGTGCAAGCCTTGCTGCTATTTTTTTTTTCCAAGCAGCTAGTTCAATATTTTGGAAAATTCAAGATTTTCCGTTAAAGAATATTTCTCCCCTTCCCCATGAGCAGGCTAATGATGTAGGTAGTGCCTCATAACTAATTCTGGGGCATATTCTACAGGGTGTGGGCATCGCAGCTCCGTGCACACCACCTATACGTCACCTGGAGCTGGAGACCACACCGTAGTAAAAAAATGTGCTTTTTACTGAAAATTACTTTATATCGCTAAAATATAATGTCGTATGCATAGATCAAGTGGGACATCGTCTGGCTAAGTGCTAAGTGAGGTAAGAAGAAAAGGAGAAGATATCATTGAACTGAAAAGTGGACATCTCTTCTACTATCGTGGGACAGATACTGGCAGAACTAGTGGTGTTAAATTAATAATAAACAACAAACTGAAGGATAAAGTTGTAGAAGTTGAAAGTTCCTCTGACAAAGCTGCACGACTCGTTATCCAACTCTCGAGAAGATACCAGGCTCAGATTATTCAAACTTATTCATCCACCATAAGTCATCCTGAAGAAGAAATTGAAGAATTTTATGAGGAAATTCGTCATCTAAATAATAAAGGTAAGCAGCACTTGAAGATAATAATGAGAGATTTCAATGCAAAAATAGGGCAGCGGCAACAGAATGAAACTTCAGTAGGTAAATTCGGTCACGGCAACAGAAACCAGCGTGGAAATACTCTCGTAGAGTTTGCAGAGGCAGAAGAGTTTTTCATCGTGAACTCCTTTTTCAAGAAAGAGCCACACAGGAAATGGACATGGAGACATCCAGATGGAACGACAAGTGAAATTGATTTTATTATGTGTAACAAAAAATTCGTCATAGAAGACTGCAGTGTGCTAAACAGGCTCAACACAGGTAGTGACCATAGATTGGTGAGATGTAAGATGCACCTCAACACTAAACTCGAATGTGGCAAGCTCATAAGACAAACAAAGTGAATTGACATAACCAACCTGAAAAAACACCATAATACCTTCAAGTTGGAACTGAAGAACAGATTCTCTGCTTTAGAAGACCTAACATCGGAAGAAGTAGATATTTCTGAAGTTAACAGAAAAGTAACAAAAGCTCTTGTGGAAACAGCAACAAAATTAGCTGGGTCTAAGAACAGGTTGCATGTGAACAAATTATCAGGAAAAACCAAAATGGTGATGCAAAAAAGAAGAGAGATGAGGATAACTAAAGAAGATGTGACTTCCAAAGTGCAATATATAGAGCTATGCAAGATAGTACGAAAAGGTATCGCAAGGAAATTCAACTGCGAACTATTGAGGAAAGCAATTGAAAACAACCAAAGCCTAAAGACAGCAAAGGGAAATCACAGTAAGGGAAGAAAACAGATTATGACACTGAGAAAAAAGATGGTCCCGTAACAAGAAATAGAGGCGAAATTTTGACAAGAGTAAAAGATTTCTACTCCAAATTATATGAAAGGGATGATACATATACTCCATACATCATGAAAGGTACCAGTACCAGAGTTCTTCCAGTCCTCCCAGCAGAAGTTGCACATGCAATCAAGAACATGAAGCGGAGGAAAGCTCCAGGAGAAGATGAAATTATGTAGACATCATACAAGAAGCAAGTGGAGAAATCGGAACAGTACTCACCCAAATTTTCACTCGATGCCTTAATGAAGGGAAGATTCCTGAGGATTGGAACAACGCTACAACGATCCAGCTACATAAAAAAGGTGACATTGAGGATATCAGGAACTACAGATCTATCAACCTCCTATCAGTGGTTTATAAAATCTTCACTAAAGTTCTTTCACACCGCTTGAAGGTAACACTGGATAGGGCTCAACCGAGAGAACAAGCTGGATTCAGGAGTGGCTACAGCACTATAGATAATATCCACGTACTGAGAGAACAAATTGAAAGAGCGAGGAATTATGAACTTCCATTGGGCATGGCTTTTATCGATTATGAAATAGCCTTTGATTCCGTGAAACCATCAGCAGTTACAATGGCTTTGAAATCCTGCGGTATTGAAGATGCATACATTAATATTATTCATAACATCTATGAAAATGCAAGTGCAAAGATTCGGCTATTTGAAAATACAACACACATAAATATTGGAAAGGGAGTGAGATAAGGTTACACCATATCTCCGAAGCTCTTTAATGCCAATAAATGTCTTTCAGTCACTGAACTGGGAAAACAAAGGGATAAAGATTAATGGAGATTATCTAACCCACCTTCGTTTTGCTGATGACGTAGTCATTTTTGCAACTGCCCCATCAGAGCTGCAGAGTATGATCCAGGAACTTGCTGACAAGAGTAAAAAAGTGGGATTAAAACTGAACTTTCAAGAGACAAAAGTGATGTACACTACTTTTACAAAAAATGAAGATTTATCGATTGATGGGGGAAAGCTGGTGATACCCAATACCTACGTTTCTCTTGGACAGCAGATATGAAGTGAAGGTCACATTGATGAAGAACATAATCGGCGTATAAAACTTGCCTGAAGAGCTTTTGGAAGAAACAGCATAATATTCAAGAACAATATGCCATTATGTCTTAAAAGAAAAGTGTTTGATCAATGCATCCTTCCAGTGCTTACGTATAGGGCAGAGACGTGGACCTTAACTAAAAGAGACAGACAAAGGCTGCAGACAACTCAAAGTAGCATGGAGAGGTGCATGCTTGGTGTAACCTGGAGAGATAAGAAGAGGAACTCGTGGATCCGAAAAATGACAAGAGTGGAAGATATCATGATCAGAGTTAAATCCCTGAAATGGCAATGGGCTGGTCATACTGCCAGAAAGACAGACCATCGATGGACAGCCGAAATTTTAGATTGGATTCCAAGGAACAGGAAAAGACCCAGAAGAAGACCCCATGGGAGATGTGTGGATGAAATTCGAAAGTATGCGGGAGTAACATGGAAGAGACTGCCACAAGACAAACTGTTGTGGAAGAAACTTGGGGAGACCTTCGTCCAGCAGTGGATTGATAATGGTTGACAATGATAATGATGATGATGCATAGTCAACAGCTTGGAACTTAAAGTTATGTGTCTGTTCATCAATAGGAACGGAACAGAAAAACTGCGCAGGCTCGTTGATTGTTTGAACTGTTACTGTGGCTGCTAAAGTGTTGCGTGTGCTTACTTTTCGGGAAACATCAGTAAAGAATAAAGAGCAAAAGATTTGAAAAAGTACATACATATGAAAAATTTCTTTTTCATTTCGTGTAGTTACGCACTTAATTGTACGTTTTGTCAACGTCGACGATATGTCAATGTAAATAAAAAAACAAGAAAGATGACATCGAATTTTCGGTTGTAATGAGCACGTCGTGTGAGTCCGTTCTGACGCGAATTAAATTTATCAGAGCTATTCAAAGTCAATGAAACCTGTATGGAAAACAGTAGTATATGACCGAAGAAATTGAAATTACATGAGATACATTTCGCAGCGGAAATGCTCTCCAACAAAGGAATTATTTTTCAAATCAGACTCTTAGATGCAGAGATATCGACCAATATAAGATATGCACCTACGCCCCCTGGTGGCCAAACCATTCCTTAACAAAATTTATAAATTATATGCAAAAGCATTCCCATCAGGAGCAGTATCCTGTGAAGAAAGGCATTTTTCAAATCTGAATTTTAAAAGCAGAGATATCGGAGGAAACGCGATTTAATTTTACGCACCCTAGTGGAAAATCTATGCGTAACTTGAAAATGTGACTACACCTAAAATAGTCTTCGACGTAAATGGAATCGGAAGGTATATTTTTTCTTTCAATCTGTTTAGAAGCAAATGCACTCACGGACAATGAAATTTGCTCCCCTAAAAGGAAACATGCTACAACCGCGAAACTTTGCAAATAGCTAGAGTGCGTGTTGGTATGCAAATGTCCACGTTTGGTGCGATTCCGCATGACAGCACACCCTGTGGTGGCTCTGCAAGCACGAACCTGCTTGCGTGTAGTCGATGCCCCATGAAAGCGAAAAGCACCGGCCGACGCAAGCAAGAGTACAGAGTAAAAAGAATGCCGGGTAGACGCCAGAGACATCGATTTACGCAACTTACGGACTTTGAGAGATGCCTGATCATCTGGCTGAAAACCACAGGGTGATCGGTGCGCCGCATAGCCCACCACATGGATCGTTCTGACCTACCGTCCGACTGTGTTGAGAGCAGTGGACACGTGACAGCACTGCCACACAGCGCAGCAGCTCCGGACGGACCAAGAGGACCACAGGTAGAGAGGATCGACGAATCGTGCGCCAGGTACGAACGGATCCCATGGGGACTCGATCCACTATACAGACAGATGTAGAGACTCTTGTGTGCTCACGAACAATTTCTCGACGCCTTGCGGAAGCGGAACTGCAATCCCAGCGCCCCTTAAATGTGCTGCGATTAACACCAGAACATCGCCGGCTCTGTGTGCAGTGGTGACAGGCCAAAGCTACGTAGAACGCCACAGAGTGGCGACTTGTGGTGTTTAGCGATGAGTGCCGCTTCGTTTTTAGAACAGATGATCCTCGTGTCCGGGTGTGGAGGTCCCAAGGTCAACGGTACAATCCCACTATCGAGCGCCACACTTCCACCACTGCAGACATTATGGTCTGGGGAGCCATTGCCTACGATAGCCGATCAGCTCTAGTAGTGGTGCGTGGATCATTGATGGGCCAGAGGAATGTGGATGAGATCCGACGGCCCCATGTGCTCCCATTTCTGGCCGGGATTTTAGGAGCGCTATGCCTGCAGGATAATATCCGCCCGCACACGGCTCGGGTTGCCCAAGACTGCCTGCGTTATGTGCAGACACTTCCATGGCCTGCCCACTCCCCGAACATGTCTCCTGTCGTGTATGTGTGGGACCAATTAAAACACCAGCTGCCGCCATGCCGCACTATCCGGGATTTGAAGCACACCATTAAACACGTGTGGGCCAATCTGCCACAGAACAACATCAGGCGTCTTTTCGCCTCCATGCCGGACCGTATTGCAGTATGTATCGCCGTACGAGGCGGTGCGATGCGCTATTCAAAATGACTGGACTGCATGTCAGAGATCTCTCTGTCTTGCAGCTCTGTTTTTGCCATCATGTATATCATTCATATGTATCATTACGTCCATACAATTTCAGTTCAATCCGATACTTCCCTCTTGGCGCGCAAATTTCATTGTCCGTAAGTGTATATGGAAGAAAATGTATTTCGAATTTTCTATCATATGCATTTATGCCCTCTAGCGGCGAAATTAAAAAATTGAAATGAAGGATCATCATACGCACATTTGAAGCTTCCCAATGCAAAAAGAATTTTTCAAATCTGACTAATAGTTGCAAAGATATGGTGTCCACAAACGGACGATCGGACAAACCGGTAACATAAGCACGATCTTTTTTACAAAAGACGTGCTAACAACATCGAATGAAAAACTGTGTGAAAGCAGCGGAGTATGCGAAGAGAACAGAGCTTGTTGTTGTCAGATGATTTACGAATTGGTTGTTAACTGGAAGCTACGCAAGTAGCTTAGGTATATGTATTAACTGAATTAAAAAAAGTAGCTTAGGTATATGTATTAACTGAATTAAAAAAAGTAGCTTAGGTATATGTATTAACTGAATTAAAAAAGGTAGCTTAGGTATATGTATTAACTGAATTAAAAAAAGTAGCTTAGGTATATGTATTAACTGAATTAAAAAAAGTAGCTTAGGTATATGCATTAACTGAATTAAAAAAGTAGCTTAGGTATATGTATTAACTGAATTAAAAAGATGATAGAACAGATGTATTGTCGATGTATTGTCAGCTACTGAAGCCATGCTTTAGTAGCTTAGGTATATAATACATATCATCATCATCATTGTCTACCATTATCAATCCACTGCTGGACGAAAGTCTCCCCAAGTTTCTTCCACAACGGTCTGTCTTTTGGCAGTCACTTCCATGTTACTCCCGCATACTTTCGGATTTCATCCACCCATCTCCCACGTGGTCTTCTTCTGTGTCTTTTCCTGTCCCTTGAAATCCAGTCTAAAATTTCAGCTGTCCATCGATGGTCTGTCCTTCTGGCAATACGTCCAGCCCATTGCCATTTCAGGGATTTTAATCTGGTCATGATGTCTTCCACTCTTGTCATTTTTCTGATCCACGAGTTCCTCTTCTTATCTCTCCTGGTTACACCGATTATGCATCTCTCCATGCTGCTTTGAGTTGTCTGCAATCTTTGTAAGTCTCTTTTAGTTAAGGTCCACGTCTCTGCACCATATGTAAGCACTGGAATGATGCATTGATCAAACACTTTTCTTTTAAGACATAATGGAATATTGCTCTTGAAAATTATGCGGTTTCTTCGAAACGCTCTCCAGGCAAGTTTTATACGCCGATTAATTTCTTCATCTATGTAACCCTCACTTGATATCTGCTGTCCAAGGTAAATGTAGGTATTGGGTATCTCCAGCTTTTTCCCATCAATCGATAAATCTTCATTTTTTGTAAAAGCATTGTACATCACTTTTGTCTCTTGAAAGTTCATTTTTAATCCCACTTCTTTATTCTTGTCAGCAAGTTCCTGGATCATACTCTGCAGCTCTAATGGGGTAGTAAAAAAATGAGTAGAAAAAATGACTGCGTCATCAGCAAAACAAGTGTGGGTTAGATAATCTCCATTAATCTTTATCCCTTTGTCTTCCCAGTTCAGTGATTGAAAGACATTTTCAAATGTGGCATTAAAGAGTGTGGGAGATATAGTGTCACCTTGTCTCACTCCCTTTCCAATATTTACGGGTGCTGTATTCACAAATAGCCGAATCTTTGCCCTTGCATTTTCATAGATGTTATGAATAATATTAATGTATGCATCTTCAATACCGCAAGATTTCAAAGCCATTGTAAGTGCTGATGGTTTCACCGAATCAAAGGCTTTTTCATAGTCAATAAAAGCCATGCATAATGGAAGTTCATATTCCCTCGCTCTTTCAATTAGTTCTATCAGTACGTGGGTATGACCTATAGTGCTGTAGCCACTCCTGAATCCAGCTTGTTCTCTCGGTTGAGCCCTATTTATTGTCACCTTCATGCGGTATGAAAGAACTTTAGTGAAGATTTTATAAACCACTGATAGGAGGCTGATAGGTCTGTAGTTCCTGAGATCCTCAATGTCACCTTTTTTATGTAGCAGAAACATTGTAGCATTGTTCCAATCCTCAGGAATCTTCCCTTCATTAAGGCATCGAGTGAAAACTTGGGCGAGTACTGTTTCAATTTCTCCACTTGCTTCTTGTATGATGTCTACTGTAATTCCATCTCCTCCTGGAGCTTTTCCCCGTTTCATGTTCTTGATTGCATGTGTAACTTCTGCTGGGAGGACTGGAAGAACTCTGGTACCTTCTGTAATGTCTGGAGTACATGTATTATCCCTTTCATATAATTTAGGGTAGAAATCTTTCACTCTTGTCAAAATTTCACCTCTATTTCTTGTTACAGAACCATCTTCTTTTCTCAGATCCATAATCTGTTTTTTTCCCTTACTCAGATGTACCTTTGCTCTCTTTAGGCTTTGGTTGTTTTTAATTGCTTTCCTCACTAGTTCACAGTTGAATTTCCTTACATCTTCAGTGATACTTTTTCGTACCGTCTTGCATAGCTCTATATATTCCACTTCAGAAGTCACATCTCCTTCAGTTGTCCTCATCTCTATTCTTTTTTGCATCGGAATTTTGGTTTTTCCTGATAATTTGTTCGTATGCAATTTATTCTTAGTACCAGCCATTTTTGTTGCTGTTTCCATAAGAGCCTTGGTTAGTTTTCTGTTAACTTCAGAGGTGTCCACTTCTTCCGACGTTAGACCTTCTAGAGTAGATAATCTGTTCCTCATTTCCAATTTGAAGGTATTATGATGTTTTTCAAGATTGGTCGTGTCAATACACTTTGTTTGTTTTATGAGCTTGCCACGCTCGAGTTTAGCATTGAGGTGCATCTTATATCTTACCATTCTATGGTCGCTACCTGTGTTGAACTTGTTTAGCACACTGCAGTCTTCCAAGACATATTTCTTGTTACACATAATAAAATCAATTTCACTTGTCAATCCATTGGGATGCTTCCATGTCCATTTCCTTTGCGGCTTTTTCTTGAAAAAGGAGTTTATGATGAAAAAACTTGTGCCTCTGCAATCTCTACGAAAGTATTTCCACGCTGGTTTCTGTTGCCGTGACCGAATTTACCTACTGAAGTTTCATTCTGTTATTGTTGCCCTATTTTCGCATTGAAATCTCCCATAATGATCTTCAAGTGCTGCTTGCCTTTATTATTTAGATGACGAATTTTCTCATAAAATTCTTCAATCTCTTCTTCAAGAGGACCGTAGTTACCTAAGAGTAGCCTATATGTTAAACGCAAGCATTGAGCGAATATGTTAAGCTTGGTGCATGTTAGTGTGACTTCTACAGTTTGGAAGAATAAAACGCCGGAATTGTTACTGATGTTGCTCATTCACGTAAAGCCTTGCAGTTATTCCTTTAGTCAGACTTAAATACTTATAATGTATGTTCAACAAATGATTTTGTAAGGATTAAAAGAACTTAAAAGTACCCAAAAAACCACAGCCCGTCCAAACCAGTTAAGGATTAAAGTAAACGTAGTTAAAATATAAGTGAACATAGACTGGTTAAAGACCCAAATGGACACATTGTAGTTAAAATATATGCGCTCACGTTCTAGTTAAAGATGTAAGTTAACAAAAGTAACTGAAATACAACCTACGTCCAATACATTCCAGGGCATCATAACTGACATAACAGTAGTAGAATAAAAATAGCATGTGCATGCCAAAATATATTCCTTGGCCAATCAACCAACAGCTGGAATCCGGTTTATACTGGTACTGACAGACATCAAATGAGCATTAAGTGAGTCATAACAAGAGTCCTCGTCCCATTTCATTTTAGCCATGGTAGAGAAGGGTAAACATCCGTTTTCCGTTGGAAACTTGTTAAATCAGCTACTGGAACTTACAGAATGTTAAAAGAAGTACATAGAGACACAGCATTATCCTTGAGCAGAATTTTCGAATGGTATGCACGGCTTCGTGATGGGCGAGAATCCTTTGATGATAATCCGAGATCTGGGCGACCCTCCAGTGTGCGGATAGCGGAGAAAATCGAAGAAATGCGGAATCAGTTAAAGAAAGATTGCCGAATTCTAGTGAGACTTTTGGCTGGGTCGGTGGTCATCAGTAAGTCCATCTGTCATGAGATCTTACGCGAGGATCAGGGAAAACGAAAACTTAATGTCAGATTGGTAACCCGCTTTCTGAATGATGACCGAAAGGAAGCTCGTTCATCGATCTGTTCCGATCTGCTGGACACTGCAGCTGTATACCCTAATTTTTGCGTCAGAATTATTGCAGGAAATGAAACATGGTGTATGTAGTATGATCCACAAGCCAAGGGACGAAGCGCTGAATGGAGCGCTTTGTCGCTTGGTTTTTATGGACCCACTCACAGCATCATGCAGATATGGGCTGCGGGTGGCCTAGTGATCAGCGTTCGTGACTGCCATGGAGATGACCTCAGGTTCGATCCACTAAATACCCGCCGTGCGTCGGATGGGCATGTTAAGCCGTCGGACCCCGTGTACTGGCCCCTTGGTAATAAATAAAGGCGTCTTTCTCCCCCTTTCTACCTCGCATTCCGTATCACTTTCCTATCGGGCACTCCAGCCCAAATCTTTAGTTTTCTATTTCTAAGGGTTGTTTAAGACCTGGGGTCAGACACTGCCTTTCTAAAATCCTCTACATATGATCTGATCTGATCTAATCATGCAGATATTACATCTATTCAAGCAGCTGTGACGAAACAACTTGCGGACATCCGGGAAAGTGCCTTCCAGAACTTTTTCATGATCTTCAGAAACGCTGAAAACTGTGTGTTTATTCAGAAAGGTGGTATTTTGAAGGTGAACATCATTAATTGTGAGTATGGTACTTTTCTATCATCTGTCTTGCGTTAGTTCTCGAACTTTTCGGACGTAGGTTGTATTAAGATATATGGACTAATCAAAGATGTAAGTGAACAACATTTAATTGAAACACAATTGTACTCCGACTATAGTTAAAGCCATAAAAAATCGTATAACAAAATCTAAATACCAGTAAAGTAGTTTAATATGAAAGTGCAGGTAATCCAGTCTAAAATATAAGTGAAGACAGATTTATTAAAATGTAAGTGAACATAAATTAGCTAAAAATGTACGTAAGTACATACAGTATAGTAAAAAATAGAAGCGTTCATAGTCTAGTTAAAAATGCAATTTAAAGCACTACAAAATATTTTTAAATGTATATTTAAAAATAAAGGATTGTCCATAAGTAGGTAAAATATCTTAGCGTATATTGTCTGACAAAATATATGAAATGAGTGCCAATAGTGTTCACATGGTTCTTACCCAATAAAAAAATATTGGTGACAAATTTGGCGCCCCCTTTTTTTCTGAGCAGTAGTATTTTTGGCGACTGTAGAAAATTGCAGAAATATTTAGTTTATTGCAAACTCTTGAACGTAATTTGATTAGAAAAAGGTGAAACTATTTACCTGACTTACAACTCAATTAAATAATCAGGCTGTCGGCTTGCAATGTGAAAGAAAAAATATATATAGCTTCTTAAAACTGCAGCTTTGTGTGGTCGAAATCAACAGAAAATTCGCTGAGGGGAAATGGCTCTTTGTAACAGAAAACGGAAGATGAGACCTCAGAATTTATAAAGCAGAGGTTTCCTGTAAATCCCCAATGGCATCTCTCGGTCCCTAGCCAATGAGTACTCGCTCTTGTAATCAGCCGACAAATTACCTTCACTACTAATTAGCTATAGAACACAATAACGTCATAATAATCATTCACTTCCAATTGCAGAAATCACTGATTAAATAGGGGAGGGTGTTCAAGCAGGCACACTAGCTTCGGTAAAATTTTGAACAATGGCTAAATGCGTATTTCTTTATCTCCGAGTTTTGCAAAAGCTTCCTCTCATTTCAGTGAAAAAGGTGAATCCGCGTCCTTTGATTTTATTCTTTTCACGTATTTTAGAAAACTTTTTCAATGTTGTACTGGGAAATAAATGTGCCCGCTTTCGAAATGCAGCCTCTGAATTTTTTTTCAAGTGTTTCTCCTGTTAGCAATAGTTTTTGTAACACCACTTTGCCTCATTTGACCTCACTTAAAGCTTTCCAAACAGATATGAAAAACGTCCGTTTGAAAAAAAAATCAGTGGCATTATTTAAATTGAAATTCAACCTAAATAGTTTACTGATTAATACATATGATCGACGCATAAGAAAATATTTGTTCCTGGATGATATACAATGGTTGTACCGGAAGAAACGTAAAAGTTGGTATAACTTTTTTATTAACTGACAGAGGTCTTTAAAATTGCGTATACCGGTAGAGTAAATCTTTTTCTATAGTAAACTTTCTTCTTCATTGCAGGTAAATAATGAATTCCAAGCAGAAGCAACGTACCGTCATTACGTTCTTGACGAAAGAATGGTGCAGGCTGTCTGACATCCACAGAAGGCTACAGAATGTTTACGGAGATGACACCATTGACAAGAGCAATGTGCACAGATGGATGAAGAAGCTTAAAAAAGGGGAAACCAGCATTGAAGGCAAACTACGCAGTGGGAGACCATCTGCCACCACTGACGCGAATCGTCAGCGAGTGGATGAACTGATTCGTGCGGAGAGA
Source organism: Macrothele yani (assembly GCA_039090855.1). Taxonomy (NCBI): domain Eukaryota; kingdom Metazoa; phylum Arthropoda; class Arachnida; order Araneae; family Macrothelidae; genus Macrothele; species Macrothele yani. The sequence goes on from CM077025.1 coordinate 111,967,169, forward strand.
CGAGTCACAATCCCTGAGCGTGTTGCACAACTGGACTGTGGTCACAATGCCATACAGACGATGGTGGAAGACTTAGGATATCGTAAAGTGTGTGCAAAGCTGGTACCTCGGCAGGTGACACCCGATTTGAAGGAGAGAAGGATGGATGTCTGCTCTGCTCTGATGGAAGCGTTTGAAGCCAATGAAGACACGTTTTTTTTTTCGATCTGGTGACAGAGGATGAAACGTGGGCGTATCTTTACGATCCAGAAACGAAAAATCAATCCACGGAATGACGTCACACCTTTTTACCAAGGCCTAAGAAGTTCAAGAGCCAGCGATCAGCATAGAAAGTCATGGTGACTATTTTTTGGGGATGAAAGGGGTGTCATTCTTCTAGATTTTCTGAAACGTGGCCGTGCCGTGACTAGCGAACGGTACGTTGAGACAGTCAAGAAGCTTAGAGAAGTCACAAGGAGGAAGAGGCCGAACAAGAATCTGAAAATGATCCATATTCACCATAACAATGCGAGACCACACACATCTTTGACAACAAATCAAGCAATCAGCAAATTAAGCTGGTCGGTGGTTCCCTATCCACCGTACAGCCGAGATCTAGCCCCCTGCAACTTCCACCTGTTCGGTCCAGTGACGGACAGTCTCCGTGGACAAGGATTTGGTGATCCAGGCGAGGAGAAAGTGACAGTGAAGAAGTGAGTACAACATTCCACACCTGAATTTTTTCAAAGAGGATTCGAGAGTTGGGTTCAACGATAGTGGAAATGCATCTCATGTAATGGAGAGTATGATGCGTAGTACTTTTGTATAGAGAAGGAGTTACTCTACCGACATGTGCAATTTCAACAACCTCTGTCTGTTAATAAAAAAGTTATGCCCACTTTTGCATTACTTTCGTTACAACCCTCGTAGATTTAACAAGAAAGGTGACACCGATTTCTCGGGTGTTAATGAGAGCTATCCAAACTATCAAGGAGGCTACAGAGGTAGAATTCATAAGACATGATACAGACTTTTGTTACCAACGACTAACACAATGGGTACACATGTATGCTCAGTGCTTGTAGTTCCCTCGAAGGGCCATCATTGCTGAAGTACGTAGTAAATTATTTGGACCACCCAATAGCAATATGAGATGTGCTTCCCTCACGTGAGCGCACACATGACGTTGAGATGGCTTTATATACAGCTATTTTGAATGTTTGTCAGAATACAGCTTATTTGTCATCAGAAATGTCTGAAGACATAGACAGTCCATTTGAACTGATTGATTCTTGATTTTTATCCCAATTTTGGGCTATTTTATACTTTGTGGGATTCGTATAAATTTAAAAGTTTAAGTGGATGTTTGTGTATGAATTGTTCCATTGTTTATCTACCATTGTGTATGTTTTGTTGAGCTTGTATTATTTTGATTATTCAGTTGATTGTGTTTCTTGTTGACTATTGTCTTTGGAGTCGTTGCTACTGGGGATTCGGTTTGAAACATATTTATTTAAAAAAGAGATTCTGCTTGTTTTTATTGATTGTTTATTTTATAACTATGTTAAATTTGTATCAAACAGAAGTCATCGCTCTTTCCAAGAGTGATGACTTCTTCCGTTTGATGTTCCAAATCCACGTCAATTGTGTGTGTTAATTATTCATTCGCCTCCTAGTTATTTCTTCAGTTACCATCTTTGGCGAATTCCCACCATTGCGCCGGGCTTCAAGAAGCAACCTGCCATGTGATTTGGCAGTTAGTCGTATGTGAGTCTGGAGAATTCTAGGCCGCTGTGGTGCAGTGGTAGTATGTCCGGCGCATAACTGGAAGACCTTGGGTTCGATTCCCGGTGGCGGCCAATGAGCATTTTTTCGTGACTCACTTATAAACGTGGAAAGAGCAATGACTTCTGTTTGATGTTCCTAATCCACGTCAATTGTGTGTATTAGTTAAATTTATAATTGGGTGTGAATACTATTTTGGATTATAAGTTGTAAGTAGGAACCGATGTTTTGAGTATTGCCCTAAGTGATGGTTTGTAGTTGTTGGGAAATTGTCCCATTACTTAATTTTAATTACCAAAGAGATGGTTCTATCTGTTGGATTTTGTTTGTTATATTTCGGATTCGTATAATGCTTCAATCCGTTGTAAAAATCAATCTGTTAATAGAGGACCCAGTTGGTCCCGTTTCGTGGGGCGAGGCTTTCCAGTTGGGGATGAGTAATAACTAAATTTCGATGTTGCCGATTGTTCGTATATGCGGTTGCTGGGGAGATTCGGCAAGCCATCAGTTACGTCAGGTAATTGCTGGCTGCCACTGCCGGGGAAACTAGCCGACCACATTAGGCTAACCATCATTTATAGCACGTTCTTGCGCTGAAAGGCCACTTGTGGCCGCTACTGCCTGTGATGGATAACTAATGGCCCTGTTCCGGCATATCATAGCTAATGGGCGTGCCACTGTTGGCCCGCTGCTGGCTAATGTGTTTGCCGCCCGGACATTTTATTGACGGTTGGACGGCGGCAACGTACTGCTGGGCCACCACTAGCAGTGCTGGCCCAGCAATATCCCATCTTTTACCTAAGTGAGCTTAACTAATACCTGTGATGCCTCTGGCGGTACAGGCGATTGTTATTGGTATTATATACAGCTCACTGCAAGTGGTTCAGTCGTGTACGAAGCTTAGATAGCGGCAATATATGAATGACTCTTGATTTAAGCAACTTTGAAAGTTTAATGATAGAGGGCGCCAGGCTGGCAGGTGCAAGCATCTGAAAAACCGCAAACCTCCTCGGCTATGCGATAACAACGGTATCGAGGGTGCACAATGAATGGTGAACAAACAACCAATGAAACAGTCACTGGTATTCCTGTGGAAGGAAACCAGTGGTTGATGTTCAAGGGCAACAGCGGCTATGGAGGATTGTACAGACGAGCTCCATTGCGTCAAATTACTGCTCTGTATAACAACGGTATCGAGAAGAGAATTTTGCCATACAACAGCAGACGTCCTCTTCGTGTACCAATCGTTATCTCCTAAAAACCGATAAATTTGTCGGCAGTGGGCGCAGAAGTGTCCAACATAGAACCTTGAGGACTGGGAAAAGGGGTCACCTTCTTCAACAAATCAATTTTCCAGTTGATACACACCGATGGATGTGCCAAAATATGACAACCACAGCACGAGTCGATGGCTGTCAGATGCCTAACGATAACTGTACAAGCTGGAGGTGCGGTGAAATGTTTTTTTCTTGGCGGGCATTGTGTTCCTTATTACTTCTGGAACTGCATTTGAATGCCACAACGTATCTTAACGTTATTGCTGACCAGGCACTCGTGCATGTGCAACGTGTTACCTGATGGAAGGAGCTACATGTACTTTCAGGGGGATGATGTTCCATGCTGTAAGGCTCGGGTCATCACACAGTGGTTTCAGGGGCACGACAATAACTTCAAAGTGATAAAGTGACCCCCACAGTGCCGCCCGGATGACGCAGTGGTTTAAGCGATGGCTTCTGATCGCTCGCCCGAAAGGGGGTCCGGGTTCGAATCCCGGTGAGGCATGGATGTTGGGTTTGTCATACGGCACTGGCTCTCTCCCTTCCCTGGAACCAGTGACCCTAAATTAGGGATGGGCGACTGCTTTTACAGCTCATTGTGTTGCCCACGGTGGTCGTTCAACCTCCAATAAAAAAAAACCTCACAGTTCCCAGATCAACACCTGTATGCATGGTGTTTCCTGATGGAGAGGACTTCTTCCAGCATGGTAATGTGCCGTGCTATAAGGCTTGGATCGTCACACAATGGTTCTAAAAGCAAGACAGTGACTTCAAAGTGCTAAAACGACCCCACAGTCCCTAGATCTTCACCCAGTTGAACACCTGTATGCATGGTGTTTCCTGATGGAGAGGACTACTTCCAGCAGGGTAATGTGCCGTGCTACAGGGCTTGGATCGTCACACAATGGTTCTAAAAGCAAGACAGTGACTTCAAAATACTAAAATGGCACCAACAGTTCCCAGATTTTAACCTATTTCATCGTCCGGTGGGATATGACAGAGAGATCCTTCTCCAGAAAACATTCGGCAGTTGATGGCTGCCATCACATCCGCTTGTTGAACTTACCTGTAGAACGATATCAGCACGTCATTGAATCAGTGCCACATCACATGGAAGCTGTTTTGAAGCCCAAGGGAGACTCAACTCGTTACGAGGAAGGTGTTTCTGATAATATGCTACTTGAATGTAATATTGCAGAAACACAGGGCAAAAAATTCAGAAATAGGACTACTGAATTTCTTTACGTGGGTAACTCTTATTTGAATATATGGTAAAGTTCGAAGCCCATATCCCTTGTTTTAAAAAAATATATTGGATTTCGTGCGGGGAATATAACTCGAGGGAAAGATTTTGCGGAGGAAAAGGTTCTACCACTGAACCAAGCGTACCACGTTCTTGGAAAACGTTAAAGAATGTGTGTTGTTGTATTTTACTGATACTTTCATTTTCTGGTTCTGAAGTACGCGCATAGCCCAGATTACCAGTGGTCTTTTTGTTTTTGCTGTTGTCTTTTCAGCTTTAACGACCACCGTGTACTTGACGGGCTATATATGCAGTCACTCGTCCGTAATTTAGGGTCACTAGTTCCAGAGAAGAAAGAGAGATATAGTGCCGTAAAACAAGTACAACACCCATGTCTAACCGGGTCTGGAACCCGGACCCATTTCGGACGAATGTTCAGAAGCAAGCGCTTAGACTGCTAGTGCACCACAGGGCCAGCAGTGGTCGTTGAACGTAGCGTTAAATGAGTGGAGGTTTAACAGACCAATTTAACTAATAAGGAGGTTAGTTCAGGAAAGATCATCTGCGATAAAAGAAGAAAGTAAAAGACAACTCATCTCCTACATAGCTGGTGGATCGTAGAATGAAAGTCATGCCAAACTTCCACCTACCAATGGATGGCTTTCTCAAGGTAGACGACAGAACACTGGGTAAAGCAGAATGTCGATAAAACTCATCGGGATTTAAGTATCATATTTGAAATCTAATACTTGAGTTTTTGTGCATCTTAATGGTATTTTTTATTTTCTGCTGTTGCGCTGTCTGCGTTGAGAATGCCATCCGTTGAGAGACGACAGTTTTACGTCTATGTATTTTGTTAGCATGCACCAGTAAACGAATTTGTGCTCTTTTAATTGTGAGTTTTTACTTTGTGTTAAGTCTCTTGTATGTCAGGGTAAAACATGCTTTCCAAGCCTTTGCTGAACGGCAGAGATGTGATATACTCTATGTAGATAAAAGTACTCTTATACCTCCACATATCGACCCGGTAGCACAGTGGTTTAAGCGATGGCCTCTGATCATTCGTCCAAAAGGGGTCCGGGTTCGAATCCAGGTGAGGCATGGGTGTTGTGTTTGACTTACATCACTGGTTCTCTCCCTTCCCTGGAACTAGTGGCCTAAATTAGGGACGGGCGACTGTTTATAGCCTGTCGAGTTGCTTAAGGTAACCGTTAAACCCTTTAAAAAAAACTCAGCACATGCAAATGAATGAGCATTTAAGAAACCGGGCGTGTGCCCATGGGGTGTGCTGCGTGATGTATATTCCTTGAACCGTCAGCACACCTGTCAGATCGCATTGGAAGCGAATTTGCCACGTGGAGCTCAACAGAGCAATACTGAAAGAGGCATGGTGATTGGACTTCACCTGAGTGGACCACCAGTGCGTAGCTTTGCTGATTTTCTGTGCTTTTCTGGAATTTTCCAAATCCACCGTCTTCATTGATAGAAGCATATGGTGCCACTACAGCAGAGCTGCGCGCTGGAAAGCCGCACAAACTGAGTAATTTTGCGAAACGAAGCTTCTTGTCTAATGTGAAGAAGACACGCACGTCTCTTCCAGAGACCTGGCTTGCGGAGGAGCACAAGCCTCTGAGATAGCTTTTTATTATTATTTTTTATTGGGAGTTTAACAACCACCGTGAGCAACTTAATGGGCTATAAGCCGTCGCCCGTCCTTAATTTAGGGCCACTGACTTCACGAAAGTTAGAGAGCCGGTGCCGTAATACAAACATAACACCCATTCCTTAGTGGGATTCGAACCCCACTGTCTACTGTTACCACACTAGGCCAGCTGCGCATACGCTCTACATCACTTCAGATAACGACTGCAGTGGTGTCTCGGCAGTCGCTGGTGGACTACAGAAGAGTAGAGTGACGAATCAGGCTACTCACGTTTTCGTTCGGTTAGACGTACTCGGGTGTAGGGTTTGCCATGTGAATGCTGTCAGGGAGACTTCATTGTCCCTACAGTTAAGTTTAGAAGGGGAATCTCTAAAGGTGTGTGGCTGTTTCTAGTACCGATCGGACAGGTACGAGTTGTTTTTTGGTTGTGGTGGCCGCCAGGTTCAAAGATATTCTTCACCACTCCGGTACTTGGTCACAATTCCCTGCCTTTTTCAGCAAGATCGAGATCTTACCACATTCCAAGGTCGGTCCAGGCCTCGTTTAATAAGTGAAGCGTCCAAGTATTGGTTTTGGCAAGCCCAATTTTCCTATCGAAATCCAATAGAATATCTGTGGAACGAACTAAAACGCAGAATCCGATCTCAGCCCATAAGGCTGTCCTCTAAGACAGCTCTGACAGAAGCTTTGCAGGGAAAATGGAGAGAAGTTCCTGTAAAGACCTACAGCCATCGCGTGGAAATCCTGCCGTGAAGGGTCGCTGCAGTTGTAATGGCCAAAAACTGTGCCGACTAGTGATTAATTTATGCTAAAAAATGATCTTGTTTCCTTTCCACACAGGTATCTGAATACTTTTGTCTATATACAGTGTATGTGGGATTACAATATGGCCGCCATACTAGAGAAATAACGGCGTCTGGAGACCGAACGGCAGCGCAGGTGAAGTTCATAAAGCAGTATATACATGTACAACCCGAGGACCGGCTTTCGGTTTGTAGAGTGTTCGGAGTCAGAATAGGGAAAGTTGATAAAGGACAAATTGTGATGGCACGGCGCCTTGGAACTACAATCTTGGAAACTGCGCGGCTTGTGGATTGTTCACGTGTCGCTGTAGTGAGAACGTATCAAATGTGGTGCACAAATGGCCAAACGGCGAACCGAAGTCCAGCCGTGTGTCGTTCGCAGCTCATTGATGCCAAAGGAGAGCGGAGGCTGTCGCGCATTGTTCACAGCGGCCGCAGGGCTACATTGTGACAAATCCTCCGCAGCTACGACTGTGGTGACCAGGGCAATGTGTCACAGAACACAGTTCATCGCAGCCTTCTGCGCATGGGTCTGCTTATCCGAAGACCCAGCCGGGTCCCCATGCTCACTGCGCGTCATCGCCAACAATGCATGAATTGAGCCCCAAATCATCGAGATTGGACCGTGGGTGATTGGAAGAAAATGGTCTGGTCTGACGAATCAAGATTCCTGGTGCATCACGTAGATGGCCGAGCGCGGATACGTCTATTATCAATGAAGGCTATGGCACCTGGTTGCACTGTTGAGCGTAAACAGGCTGGCGGCGGCGGTGTTATGCTGCGGGCGATGTTTTATTGGGACACTTTAAGCTCCATTATCCTAACTGCACAATCCCTGACACCTGTCAGGTATCTGAACATCGTTGCGGACAAAGTTCACCCATTCATGGTAACTGTGTTCACTGCTGGTGATGGCCATTACCAACAGCATAATGCGCCATGCCACTCTACCAGATTCGTCAAGGAGTAGTTCGAGGAACATGCTGCTGACTTTCTGTGCCTCCAAATTCACCTGACATGAACCCAATTGAACATTTGTGGTTCGACTTGGAAAAGCGGGTTCGCGCTAAATCACCACTACCCCGAAATGTACTGGAACTGGAGGACCTGCTGTTGGCATTATGGTACGAGATACACCAGGATACCTATTGCCACCTCGTCGAATTGATGTGCGTGGCCCTGTTTTGTGGGCTAAAGAGGGTCCTACAGCTTATTAGGTAGGTGGTCATAATGTAATACGTGTCGCCAAAACAGCTCTTACCCGGAGAGGCATGGACGCTACAAGATTTAAAAATGTATCTTGTGATATCTGGTACCAATACCTTACCAGCGGATCCTTGAACTTTTGTACGTTACGTGGCTGAGCCGCCGCATATCGTGTTTGCTGTTCCATCACGAACCACAGATGCTCGACTGGATTGTTGTCTGGGGATTTTGGAGGCCATGGCAATACCTGGAAGTCTTTCTCATGTACCACTAACCATTCTAGAACAATCCGGGCAGTGTGGCACGGCAGATTGAAAGAAGGCACTACTAGAGAAGGCCCTACTGAAATCCGGGCAGTGTGGCACGGCGGATTGAAAGAAGGCACTACTGGAGAAGGCACTACTGAAGTCTGGGCAGTGTGGCACGGTGGATTGAAAGAAGGCACTACTGAAATCCGGGCAGTGTGGCACGGCGGATTGAAAGAAGGCACTACTAGAGAAGACACTACTAAAATACGGGCTGTGTGGCACGGCGGATTGAAAGAAGGCACTACTAGAGAAGGCACTACTGAAATACCGGCAGTGTGACACGGCGGATTGAAAGAAGGCACTACTAGAGAAGGCACTACTGAAATCCGGGCAGTGGGTCACGGCGGATTGAGAGGAGGCACTACTAGAGAAGGCACTCCTGAAATCCGAGCCGTGTGGCATAGCGCATTATCTAACTGAAATAAAGCACTTCTAGAGGGGAATACCCTTATCATTAAATGATGTACTTGTTTTGCAGTGATGTTTAGGTAAGTGGTAAGCGTCACAGTTTTCTACACGTGAATGACACGACCAAGATTTCCTAACAGAGCATTGCCCGAAGCATCACACTTCCTCCACTGGCTTGTTTTTGTGCCATGGTCCATCATGGTGCCAACACTTCTCCAGGTAAACCATGCACACATACCCGGCCGTCCACATGATGAATCATCGGACCAGCACACCTACTTCCACCACTCAAAGTCCAATTTAGATCGTCGCGTGCCCATTGTAGGTACTCTCGACGTTGTAAAATGGGCACTGGAAGCCGCTTGTAGTTACTCAACCTCATTTTCAGCAGGGTTCGATGTACTACATGTTGTGACGCATTACTCCCGTCACAGTATTTTACCGACGAGTTGCGCCATAGTAGCCCTTCTATTGGTTCGTATGATACGGGATAGCCTTCGCTCACCTCTAGCAGCGATGAGCCTTGATCGGCCCACACCTTGCCAGAAGTTCGTAGCCCCCCTCCTTCTTGGACCACTTTTTGAAGGTACTAATAACCACGACTGAGTGTGAGCACCTGACAAGCCTTTGCCGACGAAATGCTCTGAGCGAGTCGTGTTGCCATTACAGTTTGGTTTTGTCAATCTCGCTTAAATTCAGTGCCTCTCCCATCTGTAGAACAAGAGTAACGCTGTACAAATTTTGAAGTTGTGAATCCGTTTATTGGTGTAAATATGACATAAATGGTAAGTCGTATAATATCCGAAAACTTGAAAATTTCGTCGTCCTGGAGCGGGAATCAAACCGGCTCCAGGACGATGAAAATCACGAGAATGAATTCTAATCCTCCGGATTCGCTATATATGAATGCCGGTTGCTTGTCAATCTTGCGATGGTTATGTTCAAATTAATCGAAAACTTGATCGTTCTGTGTGGTGTAATGGTCAGCATACTCGGACGCAAACCGGTAGATGTTGGTTCGATTCCCGCCTAGGGCGACGAAATTTTCAAGTTTTCGGATATTATCTGACATATCATTCATGCCATATTTACACCAATAAGCAGATTCACAACTTCCAAATTTGTATTGTACAATGGTACAATCCCGTATTTCATTCAAGAATAAAATTGATTAAGAGAGCTCCGTATCAGATGTTATTTATACCGTGTCATAACCTTCACACGCGCCGTCGTTTACCTGCAGTTGCTCCGATTTGCATAACGACGCGCTGGTCATAATGTTTTGGCCTTTCGGTGTAAAATTACGGTGAACTAAGTACATGTAGCTTCCTTTCTTCGCGTATGAGATAATTTCAAGGTTTTCTAGTCTTGTTGACACAATCTATAGTTTTGAAGTCTACGTATCTTTCGTACGAATTTTTGTTTCAGTGTTGTTGGAAGAAACTCGTTATCACCTCATGTGTTGGAACCGTTAAAAAGTAGAATATTTATCATTTGAATTCTTAATAATTCATAGGATTCTATTAAGATATGTGTAGGGGTACGTATCTGTATATTTGTGGCCTTGAAAATGCATGTGGAAATACGGAAGAGCACACTGTAATAGCATCTTCCGAAACCCTTTTTTGCATGAGTTTCAAAACTCAGCTCTTTTTTACGCTTTCCTACCGTAGGTTGAAGAAGCATATATGCTCCAGCTTCGTCCGTCTGTCTACCTGTCCGCAAGATAACTCGCGCAAAAATGGTTCGATTTCGACGAAATTTTAGTATGTGGTAGGGGATAACCTGGGGACGAACCCTGTTGAAAATGGGCGAAATCGGGTTAAAGGTCAGGACATAAGAGAGGGATCCATTCTTTCGCCCTGATGCGTCATAACTTAAGTAAAAATGCTTCGATTGCGGCAAAACTTTATCATGTTGTTCCGGAGGCATACTGAACCGGTTCTGTTGAATATCACCGAAATGGGGTCAAAGGTCAGGGTACAGGAGCGAGATTTATTCCACAGCCATTATCCTCATAACTTGACTAAAAATGATTCCATTGCGACAAAACGTTAGTATGCTGTTTCAGAGGTATACCAAACTAATTCTGCTTATTATCATCGAAATCGGGTCAAAGTTAAAGGCACAGGAGCGAGTTTTATTCCACAGCCATTATCCTCATAACTTCAGTAATAACTTGCGTAATGATTTCTGGTATGTTGGAAAGCGTATCAATGCATTGCATGATTTTACTAACTTGTTGAATTCAAATTTGTGCTGTTGTTGCATAGCGTTTTATTCTGTTGTGATCGGTATATTTTCCTGTTATTCTCTCGTATTTGTTTAAATGAATGCGTGGTTTAATTCATGTTACTAGGGGTAAGAAACCTGCATTGGTGTGTTATTAACGCTGTTCTATTTTTTATAAAATTTCGTGCGCGAGTAACACAAATTACATATTTCCGAAACACCTTTATTTACGTTTTCTACACTTTTACACCGCTTTACCACGTATCGACTTAAATTTTAGCACTTAGTGCTTAGCATTGATATTGGAGTGGATGTCCCGTGACGTAGGAATTTAATACATTTTGAAAGCGGATTTGTGAATATGTATTTTTCTAACATTTTTACATGAAAGTCAATAAATTAATTCCTTTCCTGGAGATTTAGTCTTACGCGTTTGAGTTTCTCTATTCCTGTAATTTAATACACAACTTCTACCATATTTATGCGCTTTAAATACAATACACCAAACTTTACTAGTCTTCTTCAGCACATTAGTTTGCTCGAAATTTTCATTTGAAATGTTCCGTGCAGTTTCGATTGCCGAGTAGTCTGAGGCCCTAGCTTCTGATCTTTCATCCGATATGGGACAGAGGTTCGAGTCCTGGATGAGTTTAGGTGATACGCTTGTCTAGTGAAGCAGGTTTTTCCGTTCCCTGGAGGCAGTGGCCGCAAGTTAAGAAAGGTGAATTCTTATAGGCCACGGAGTTGCTGATGGGGATTGTTAAAAACCGAAATAAACAAAAATATGGTACTATGAAGTTTCCATCACCCTTGATTAATGTGTATTTTAAACTATATTCATTTCTAAGACATGTTAATGAACAGTTCTCTTGTAAACTGAATTGGGAAATTCGCCAACCAAGGACTAACCCCTATGATATACGTTTGGCTACCTTGTTCGTATGAAAGTTTTTCACAGGTGTTGTAACATCACAGACACTCGATCACAACACAAAACATTTATTACTTTAAACAAAAACATAAACTGGAATACACTCCGCGTTACAAACTGAACTTGTTGTCTTAGTCAAAGCTCGCCATGTCCTCCTCCTTCGATATCTCTCTCGCAACTCTCTTCATCACTCACCACACGCTCAAGTCATTAAATGTCAATGTATCCTTCCGCACTTTTGTGCGTGGATGTCGTACTTTACAACCCCTCCTCACTCCAGAGGAACTTTTTCCAGTGGTAAAAAGTTCTTGTCATTTAACAATACAATAGTCATAGTTCACATAATGAGTCATAATCCATTTACAAAGAGAAATATATGAGTTTATTTAACAATCATCTTTACGTGTTTTCCAACAATTTCTATGTATTATATACCACAACCAAAAACAAAAAAAAAAAAAAATGTTTTCACTAGCAAACACATAGCATGATCAAGGTGGATCATCTAAAGTTGGAACTCTGCTCAGTCCATCTGCATTTTTGTGCATAGTTCCCGATCGATGAATTATAACAAAATCATATGCTTGTAAAGCAAGGGCCCATCTCATCAGACGAGCATTTGAACTTGCGTTGGTGCGTAACCAAACGAGAGGGTTATGATCAGTTTGTATGATGAAATTTTGACCATACAGGTAGCATTTCAGTTTCTGTACCGCAAATATAATGGCGGCACATTCTTTTTCACTGGTACTGTATGTCTTCTATGCTGTCGAAATTTTTCTGCTTAGATAGAGTACAAGATGTTCAGCGCCATCTTCTTGTTCTTGCGAGAGGACGACTCCCATTCCTTGATCTGAAGCATCAGTTTGTAGAATAAATCTACGTTCATAGTCAGGGGCATACAGAACAGGAAAACTAGATAAAGATTTTTTTTAGTTCCACAAAAGCTTTCTCACATTGTTCTGACCATATAATTTCCTCTTTACGATTTTTACACTTCAAGATGTCTGTCAAGGGAGCTGCTATCGAAGAAAACATTGGAATATATCTACTGTAATATCCCGCCAGGCCTAAGAAAGATCTTACTTGCGTCTTGTTCTTTGGCGTAGGAAAATTTTGTATGGCCTGAACCTTTCGTTCCGCTGGTTTTCGATATCCTTGTCCAACAATATGACCCAAATACAAGACGTGATCTTGAGCAAACTTACATTTGGAAGGTTTTATGGTCAAGGAAGCCCTCTGCAACCTCTTTAGCACTTCTTCAAGATGTATCAAATTATCCCCCAGTTTTCGGAAAAAATGGCAACATCATCTAGATATGGTACGGCAAACTCTTCGCAGCCTTTCAAAAGTTCCGACATCATTTTGCTAAAGAAATAAGGTGCGTTCTTAAGGCCAAATGGCATCTTTAAGGGCGATTCGTTCCAAAGGTAGTCACAAACGCTGCCAATTGTTGAGCTCTAGCACTTAATGGAATTTGCCAGTACCCTTTTGTTAAATCTAATACTGTAATATACTTCGCTCCAGAAACCTTTTCGACTCTTTCTTCTATGTTGGGCAATGGATAGAACTGGGTCCTTGTCACTTCATTCAATCGCCTGTAGTCAATACATGGGCGTGGATCTCTTCCGGGTACTTCTACCAAAATCATGGGTGATGTATAGTCTGATTCACCAACTTCTATAATCTTGTACTGCAGCATTTTATCTATCTCGGCTTTAAGAATATTTATCTGCCTGGGCGACATTCTATAAGGCTTAACTCTTACAATAGCATTACTAGCTAGCTCGATATCATGTTCGACAAAATGAGTCTTCCCTGGAATATTAGAAAACATTTTCAAGTAATGGCATAATAGTTTTTTCAGATCCTGAATTTGTTGGCCACTTAGGCGCTCTCGAAGTTTACTGTTCTCCTCGATATCAGAGAAATTAAATATATTGGGATTTTTTTCAACTTGCGGAAATTTAATCTCTAAATCCATTTCACCATTTTCACAACCGGGCAATAAGTTCACAAATTCTGGTCGTTTATGGTATGGTTTCAGCATGTTAATGTGATATACTTGATGCTTTACATTTTTACCTTCAAAGCTTACTACATAATTAGTCTTAGAAATTTTTTTCTCAATTTTCCCTGGTCCTTTCCACTGTTCCGCTAACTTATTTAGCCTGCAGGTAACAAAAACCAATACTAAATCTCCTTCTTGAAATTCACGTTTTACCGCATTTCTGTCATACCAATATTTTCTTTTCAATTGAGCCACTTCCATGTTTTTAATGGCAAGTTCTTGACATCTTTTCATCCTATTTATTAACTCAAATACATATTCAGTGACATAGTTTTCTTCTTCAGGATGACCCATCCATTTTTCGTACAATAGGGTCATTGGCGTCCTCAAATTTTTTCCATGCACCAATTCAGCAGGCGTAAACCCTGTGCTTTCATGTGTCACAGTTCTTCAAAGCAAACAGCGCCGCCGGTAACTGTTTCTCCCAATCCGGAGCAGACTCAAGACATAAAACTCTCAACATCCTTTTAATAGTTCGATGGAATCGTTCTACCGGATTACTTTGGGAATGATATACAGAACTATGAGTAACTTTTATTCCAAACCGCTCCAGAAATTCTAGTGTCAAAATGCCTACAAAACTGGCTCCTTGATCAGTTTGAATTTCTTTCGGAAATCCCATGCGGCTAAAAATGTGTAACAAAGCATCAACTACCGACTTGGATCCTATGTCTGGTACTGGTACTGCATCTGGATATTTGGACGACAAACACATAGCTGTAATTATGTATCTATTTCCGCTTGAAGTCTCGGGCATAGGCCCACAGGCATCAACGTTGATTTTTGTAAAAATTTCAGGAATAATTGGAACTATTTTTAAAGGTGCTTTCTTTTTGTCCCCAGCTTTTCCAGCACGTTGGCATGAATCACAAGATTTTACCAATTCTTCGATGTCTTTATAACAGTTAGGCCAATAAGAATACTTCGCTAGTCTGTCTTTGGTTTTTGTCACTCCTAAATGCCCCGAAGTTCCCTCATGATACATGTTTTTTATTTGTTCTCTATATTGTTCTGGAACAACAATAAGATCTCCCTCTTCGCCAATCTTGTTGATCTTCTTCTTCACCAACATCCCTTTTCTTAGTACAGCATAACCATTTGCCTTTTCAAAATCTGTTTTCTCTATTTCTTTGAGAATTTTTTCAATTCCAAACTTTGCCGTTGATCTTCCATGAAACTTTTTGAATCCATTTTTACCAACTCTAACATGGCTTTATCTTCATCATGCCTCAATGGCAGAATTTCTTCTTCTAATTCATCTGATTCTTCGGAACCCACAGCCTCTCCTTCAAGGGCTTGTTTTTCTTTCTTCCCTGAATCATTCTTTACTGAATTTCTCTCTTCGTTGTTTCGTTTCTGTTTTTCTTGATACCGAGTAATCACAACATTTACCTGATCTGAATTAAGTGGCCACTCCATATCAATTTTTTTAACAAAGCGGCAGTCTTATTTCCAAGTAAATATCTACCTTGATCTAGCGACTTTCTAATCATTGCAGCCTCAGTTACAATATGACCTAATTCACATTCTAGTTCAACTTCTGCCAATGGTAAACAAACCTTTTGTTCATCCAGAAGATGCTGTACCCACACATGTTCTCCAGTAAACTCACCTGGCGACACATACTCTTGACAAATGATGACAACTGATGAACCTGTATCCCGAAGAATAGGCATGGTAACTCCATTTATTTTTCCTTCAAAGGTATAGGGTGCTAAGAGATCCCCTTCAGTTTCCTCTCTGATTCTATTTACGCTTCCTGAGTTCTGTGATTTTAGCTTAGGACACTGAAGTCGAATGTGATCATAAGATGCACACTCGTAACATTGAATCTTCCGTCTGCGATCATACTACTTTTCTTCATTCCGAGATACATTCCGATTTGACCACCCTTGTCCTACATCTGACTTAACATAATTTTTGTTATAAAATCCATTTTTCATAAAATTTCCCCGATCATAGTTATCTCTGGTTTTTTTCTCACTGCCTTGCATTTTCTTTGAAGCACAAAATTCATTCGACGAATTTTTCTTGATTCCTCCTCTTAAACTTTCATAATTGTCCACCATATCAGCCAAATCTGAAGGTGAGACAATATTTGACCATTTATCAATAAAATGCTCCCTTATTTCTATAGGCACTCTCCGCTTCAATTGATCTGTGATCATTAATTTTTTAGCCCTTCAAAATCGCCTATTTTAAGTCCTGAAATCCATTCATTAAAATAATTTTCTAACTCGAAGGCGAAATCTCTCCAGGTCTTCTCTGATGTATACGCATGTGTTGTACAAATTTCAATCTAAATTTCTCTGGACTTAACTTATATCTTTTAAGAAGTAACCTTTTAACATATTCATAGTTTTTAGCATCTTCCACATTTTCTCTGGCAATCAATTGTGATATTTCGTAGGGCAAAAATCCTATCAAATTCGCAACCCAATCTTCCCTTTTTATTTCTGCTTGTTGTGCCTGCCTTTCAAATAAAATTAAGTAAATACTTATATCACTGTCTTTTGGGTCAAATGTTTTCATCAAATGACGAAGTTCTAATCTCGGTTTATGAGCATTTCCATTTTGCTCCAAACTGCCTCCCAGCGGCTGACGTCCAGCTTCTATTTTGAGTTTTTCAAGCTCAAATTCCATTTGTCTTTCTGTTTCTCTACGCTCTTTTATACCTGCCAAAAGTTCTTTCACGAAATCCTTTTCATATCCTTCAAAGTTGACAATTTTATTTTTTAATTCCAGAATTTTGAGATTTGACATAACTTCTATACCCAATTCTTCCGCCAACTGGAGAAGTTCTTCTTTTCGAGCTCTTCCTAAGAAAGTAATTTCAACAAGCTCTACGTGTACCCAATGTTTATTTATTATCGTATATGTGTATACGTTCACAGAAATTGTTTACAACAATATTCTACATTTACCTATAATCTAGGCTCAAACAGTTGATCTGAATGTCCTATTTCTTGACAGAAATTATTTCCTTCTATTTTCGTATATGTGTATACGTTCACAGAAATTGTTTACAACAATATTCTACATTTACCTATAATCTAGGCTCAAACAGTTGATCTGAATGTACTATTTCTTCACAGAAATTATTTCCTTCTATTATCGTATATGTGTATACGTTCACAGAAATTGTTTACAACAATATTCTACATTTACCTATAATCTAGGTTCAAACAGTTGATCTGAATGTACTATTTCTTGACAGAAATTATTTCCTTCTATTTTCGTATATGTGTATACGTTCACAGAAATTGTTTACAACAATATTCTACATTTACCTATAATGTAGGCTCAAACAGTTGATCTGAATGTACTATTTCTTCACAGAAATTATTTCCTTCTATTATCGTATATGTGTATACGTTCACAGAAATTGTTTACAACAAAATTCTACATTTACCTATACTCTTGCCTCAAACAGTTGATCTGAATGTACTATTTCTTGACAGAAATTATTTCCTTCTATTTAATTCCGTGCCCGGAGACTTCTAAAAAACTTGCTTTGATATTTCATTCCTTTGGATAATTCTCTAAGAACAACAACAAAACAGTACTTACATAAACATCTAATGTGGTGTAAATCCGATACGGAACAACTAATTTCGAAAAAACAAACTACAGTCACCATCCTTTGTTCTTCCCAACACAAAGAGGAAAAAAATATCCCTGTCGCGTTGGTTCTTTCGCACGCTTGAAGAACTTTCAATTCATCTATTCCCACGGTCATAAAAAACGCCGCTGAAGTTGCGCTGATCCCGTCTCACCGGCGCCTTCACTTCCTGTCTTTCGTAGTTCGAATCTCACAGGTGCCTCCAATTCTATCTTTCGTCTGTAACATCACAGACACTCGATCACAACACAAAACATTTATTACTTTACACAAAAACATAAACTGGAATACACTCCGCGTTACAAACTGAACTTGTTGTCTTAGCCAAAGCTCGCCATGTCCTCCTCCTTCGATATCTCTCTCGCAACTCTCTTCATCACTCACCACACGCTCAAGTCATTAAATGTCAATGTATCCTTCCGCACTTTTGTGCGTGGAAGTCGTACTTTACAGTGTAAAAGGAATTATATTTTTAGGATTTAAATAACTTTATTTGTCGTTTTTCTCTGTGTTCGAATGTTTTAATTTTTTCGAACTGTTGTAATTGTTCTTTTTCACGCTTTCCAACCGTAGGTTGAAGAAACGTATATGGTCTAGCTTTGTCCGTCTGCCTGTTCGCACCATAACTCGCGTAAAAATGGTTCGATTTCCAATAAATTTAGGTATCTGGTAGGGGATAACCTGGAGACGAACCCTATTGAAAATGGGCGAAATGGGGTCAAAGGTCAGGACATAGGAGCGGGATCCATTCCATCTCCCTTATGCGTCATAACTTATGTAAAAATGCTTCGATTGCGACAAACCTTTTTCATGTTGTTCCGGACGTATACAGAACCGGTTCTGTTGAATATCATTGAAATGGGGTCAAAGGTCAGGTCACAGGAGCGAGATTTATTCCACAGCCACTATCCTTAAAACTTGAGTAATGATTTCTGATATGTTGGAAAGCGTATCATAATCAATGCATTGCATGATTTTACTAATTTGTTTTCTTGTTCGCAATTTAACTCCATCCAAAGTTATATTATTTCATGTCTTTATCTTTCGCAATAGCTTTTCGTTTGGATTTATTCTTCAAGTCCAGACCTTTACTTAAGGTGATTAATATAATCAGTATTCATGATTTTAGCCTTTAACCGTCAACCTCGGGGAAATTTCCTTTAAGAAAAGGTATCCATGGCTTCTGAAAAGGATTAATTTTTTATACCACAAATTTCCACGCCATAATTAAAAAATAGCATTTGTTTTTTTATTTTTCAGACAAACAAAATGAGGCATGTGATGGGGGTAATGAGTAAAAAATATTCATACGCGTAATTCGATCATCAAAACATTTGCATGTATCCTTTGCGTAAGATTATATATAACCAATCGGATCAAGGGCTATGTTGCTTACAGAAGTGGAACAAACACGATTACTAAGTTATTACCAGAGTGGAACAAATTGCTTACTTGTCACAATACTTTGATGCTTGAAAAAGAACATGAAAAAGAAGATTTAGTAGCCATTGAGGTTCTCCATCCAAAATACCTCTCCGTTTTTCCTTCAACTTTCCCATGCCACATCAAAAGTGATAACTGCCCACTGAATCATCCACTGTAAATGCATGTATGTCTTTTCTCACAAAAATTACGCGTAATAAATATGCAGGTAATTAGTGCGCTTTACGAAGAGGCTTCCGTAACCAATAAGAGAAAGGATGTATAGTATGATCATGGACGACGATGCATCTCCACTATTCCCTCGACCTTCCATAAGAGACCCGTAAGATAATAATTATTGACCACGGAGTCTTACGCTAAGGACACATGTGAACTTTTCGTTAACAGAAATTACGCATCGAAGCTTGCCAGAGTATTCCGTATCCAGTAAAGATGGGAAGATGTATCACCTCTGTTTCGTCGATCTTCCCATGAGCTGCCTAAGATTTGACAACGGAATCTTTCGCTATGGACACACACGAGCTTTCTGCTTGCAGAAATTTCACGTCGAAACTGACCAGGAGATTCGTACACTTTACCAAGTGGATACCAGATCCAGCGCCGCTCCCGTTGCGCAGTGGTCTGAGCTTCCAGGTTCGAATCTCTGTAAGACATGGATGTTGTATCTGTCTTACGGCTCTGGCTTTCTCCTTTCTTTCGAACCTACATACATACGTGCAGGCATATCACCAAGCTGTTCTCTCATATTCAGAGGTAAGCTCCACAAAGAAATACAAACTACCAGATAATTTTTACCTACTATTACCGTATCAAACTTCTTCATTTACAGCGATCTTGATACACAACTCGGACTTCGCTGACATCCGTTACACGCCGTACACAAGATTACCTATACATAATATTTTTCTCATGCAGACACTCCTGAATCTGATCCTCCCATGACTTCCTTGGCCTTCCTCTGCCTTTCCTTCCTGCCCCTTGGGCTAAAAGATTTTCTTAGTAGGCATCTCTTTCAACATGAGCAAACCACCGCAGCCTATCAGTCTCCACCTTGCTAACAACAGTTTGCTTCACATTACACAACTGCAACACATCTTCATTCCTCACACAATCAAAACGTGTTTTGCCACAAACCCACCGGAAATGAAAGATGGGTCTTCCTCCTCAGTGCGCTCCGTGGGAACATTGGCACACAGAACAGCAACAAGAGCCTATGTGAATCTTGGAGAGGTGCTAGCTAGTTAAGAGACCCCCACTCACTGGGTTATGTTCCAGAATCCTTAGGTTGAATGACCAACTGGAACCGTCAGCTGTGGGCTAATCCCCCACACTGATGTATTTACCTGATTAAAAAGACACAAAGAAATGTAAAAGAAAAGAGAAACTATTCCTGGAATCAGTTACCTTAAATTAGGTACCGGCGACTGCTTATAGCTCATCGAGTTGCTCATGGTGGTCGGTAACCCCCACTCCCCATAAGCAGTGAAAGGACGTATCCTATGAACATGGTAAGATATATCACCATTATATATAGTAAGAAAATACAACGTTTATAACAAATATTTAATTTTTCCAGTCGCCATGGTTTCGTGAATGTAGGAACACAAGGCCTTCATTCGGAACTGTGACCTAAAGAAGTCATCGATCGCTAAGCACTGTTACGAAAAGGACCATAAATTTCTCTTTGAGGAAGCAAAACTAATCGAAAAGCCAAATTCAACCAACACACTTGATATTTTGGAAGCTTCCCATATACTGTATATCAGAATGCTTCGCAACTTGTTAATGGCATAGCATCCACACCCTTTCTATCAAGCGCGTGGAAGCAACTTATCAATACCCGTGGCTGTAAACATCATGAATGACGTCATATACAATTTGAATATTTATGTGCCATTCGTCCTGAAGAAGCTAGGCCAGAACCCAGCGAAACCATGGTCGACTTAAAAAATAAAGTATTTGTGAGAAATGTTGTATTTTCTTAATATATATATATAATCATCATAAAGACTGTAGTCTCTGATTTCAAGAATATATCTCCATTGTCTAAGATAGTTATTTGTCGCAGTATCTTCCGCCAAAGCCACTTGTGAGCTTTCTGCTTAAAAAATTCCCGTCGAGACTGACCGGAAGATACGTGCACTTTACCATAAAGATTCGGTAACCAGAAAGGTTGTTTGTTCGGTATCCTACGAACGTGGACCGAAGTAGAACTCTATTATTTCCTCTTGCATCTCAGAGCTTTAAAGACACCACTGATCACAGAATAGTTTGCTGAGAACATTTTTGAAGGCTTTCTGCTCACAAAACCACAATGCGAAACATATTCCATTATTTCTTCTTTTTTTTTTTTTTAATATAAATTTCGGAGAGTTGTGCTGTAGGTAATCTTGTGTTTATTCAAGAAAACTCATTATTAACCGTTTAAGCAGCAGCGAGAGAAATTATCTACGTAAAATAGTATCTTGTAGATTTTTTCCTTGTTTGGTGGTTAAAATTGTGCGATATTTTATGGAAGAATATAATCCTGTACTTTTTTTTTCCAGGAGAAGGCCGCCGAGAGAGGAGTAACTGGGCAAGGATTTGGGATTGACCCGAGAAGCGACCCTTGCCCCATGCGGCGCAGAGGCGACCCTCTTCCGCCGCTGCCACCTTCCCCTGCCGCCGCCGCCGCCGCCGTCAATCGACCTGCGTATCCATTCACCCTATTGAAGTACTCATCCGAGCACTGAGATCAGCAGACAGCGAGAGAGGCTTCGTGTATGTGTTCAGCCAGGACAACTCTTCCTCAATGGTGCTTCTGAAGACAGCTTGCACTCAAGGTACATCTCCAATGTTCTCTTCAGTTTCCCATAATAAGTGCCTTTGACACAATCCAATGAAACGCGTGAGGCTTTTTGCTTCAGTGGAGTCTATACAAGTGATACTACATCACATGCTCCCAACCAACCCCCCCCTCCTAACACAAACACACACTCATACAGCAAAGAATCACGAGACCCCCACATGAACAAAAAAAAATCATTCAGCAGAAGTAGGCCTAACTTATATTCAATAAAGAGCCCTTAAAAGAGCTAGTCGAACAATCTCCTACACTTAAGTTAATCTCTGACAGTATTTTTTAAAAGTCACCATACAGTAGAAATTGACATGTGCCACATGTTTTTACTAAAAAAAGAAGTATATATTTTCCAACATGTGTTTCCTCGTTTTCATCGCGAACAAAAAAATGGGTCTAAAATATAAAAACGAAACATTAGAATCTGAAAATTCACTTTTTTGTAAGCTTGCTGTTAGAGCGGAATTTCTATTCGATATTTAAGTTTAATTGCAGCTCGTAGTGAATGTTATGAAGAAAGTATTAAGAGCAGTTGAGGCACTAAATCTGTTCTTTATATTACTATTGAATTCTCGTTATTGGTTTGTTCTGGAATTACCTAGATTGTTTAATTAATTATGGTTGCTTTACTTTGCACTTGTCATCTGAACATTCAACCTAACTTCTATTCTATTTCTTTTTCTTATCATTCATGCTTCCCACCTTAGAAACCATCTTTCTTTACCTCTTCTCCCCCAAAGATATCTCCCCTGTTCTCTTTTACTTCTCGCAACCCCTTGCTTGAAGGAAAGGCCTTCTTGCGTTCTTCTGTCTTCAAGAAGAGCAATAAAATCGTTATGCCGCCTGGATACCCTACTCTATTACAATGTACTAATCGTTCCGTAAGCCTATAAGACGCTAACAGCACTTAGCCCACGTACGAATCTCAATTTGTCTGGAATAACGCTACTTTATAACTTGACTGATCGAATCATCTTCTTGAAAGTCTCCCATTGTGGACTGCTAAAGAATGACCTATTGTTGAAAATTTCCTACTTGGAAACTACTCATAAATTCTAAAACCTTTAAACCAAAAAAAAAAAAAAAAAAAAAAAAAGCACGAGACCCCTACATAAGCACACACAAAAATCATTCAGCGGAAGGAAGTAGGCCTAATTTTATACTCAGTGCGAAAAAATCGAATCATCTTCTTGAAAGGCTCCCATTGTGGACTGCTA
This sequence comes from Macrothele yani, assembly GCA_039090855.1. Classification (NCBI taxonomy): domain Eukaryota; kingdom Metazoa; phylum Arthropoda; class Arachnida; order Araneae; family Macrothelidae; genus Macrothele; species Macrothele yani. Next base: position 111,990,196 of record CM077025.1, read on the forward strand.
AAGAATGGCCTATTGTTGAAAATTTCCTACTTGGAAACTACTCATTAATTCTAAAACCTTAAAAAAAAAATAAAAAAAAAAGCACGAGACCCCAACATAAACACACCCCCAAAAAAAATCATTCAGCGGAAGGAAGTGGGCCTAATTTTATACTCAGTGCGAAAAAATCGAATCATCTTCTTGAAAGGCTCCCATTATGGACTGCTAAAGAATGGCCTATTGTTGAAAATTTCCTACTTGGAAACTACTAATTAATTCTGAAACCTTTAAACAAAAAAAAAAAAAAAAAAAAAAAATAAAGCACGAGACCCCAACATAAACAAACACAAAATCATTCAGCGGAACGAAGTAGGCCTAATTTTATACTCAATTCGAAAAAATCCTGAAAAGCGTTAGTCGTGTTGGTAACACTTTGTTTCCTACTCATTTGTTATATGAATTTCATACTCTGATCGGCTACCTCGGTGGACGTAGGTTTATGGCTAGCCGTCTGAGCTGGGGTCCGGGTTCGAATGTCGGAGCAGGCATGTGTTGTGTTATGGCCTTGGCACTGTTCCTTCCTTTTTTTCCCAAATTAGTGACAGGCGACTGCTTACAGCCCTTCTCAAAATGGTCGTTAAAACCCAAAGTAAAAGAAAATATAATTTCTTAATACGTATACAGTTTGATTTTATGATGTTTCTTCTTTAATCCAAAGGTGTCTCGGTCCATCGTTGAACAAATCCTCGTCATCCCACAACTCATTCAAAATAATTTTTAGAAGACCGTTTCAAGAAAAGTGTGTGCTCTTTTGATTGCTTTGTACGTTTCTCTACGCGATATTTCCGTCTACCTAACACAGACTTAAAAAAATATTTTTGCATAGAGTTTCACTAACGGTAAAGATACGGATTAGTTTTTCTTCTGTGCTATAATTATGAGAATATCTTTTTGCGTGTGTTTTGATTCGTACAATGGAAATTCTTACCACTGGCGACAGGTGTTCCGGAGAGACTGATCTGGGTTTTTATATTATTAATAATTTTGATTTTTTATAGACTTAATACTAAGTGATAATATTTATTTCTTGAAATATAGTATTTTTTAAAGAAAAAGGATTTATGAAATCTAATGATAGTAGAAACTGTAGTTCTATGGTTTATTTATACTTCCAACTCAAGAAAATACACTGCTGGACAATTGCTAAGGACGGATCATAAACGGCTATATAGCGCATAAAAAAGTAAGTGTGGTTGGATGCCAAGTGAAATAAAATAATGTCAGAATGCCAGGACATTACAAGAAAGACAATTTATTGTGCTCTGAAATGCAGAAGGCTTTGGAACGTGTTCAAGGGACAAACAGGCCATTTTGTGCAGAATACGTAAACGTGAAAAAACTGCAATTACCGTCCGCAGGCGTTCCGGCGTAAGATGTCAATACGGGATATGGCCACCATGGAGGGCGATGCAAGATTCCACACGTCGTGTCATGCTTTGCACAACATTATCAAGCAGCTGTTGGGGTAATTTATCCCATCCCTCTGTCAGTGCACGGACGAGGGTGTCCTTGTTTATTGGAGGGCATTGGCGAGCAGCAAGACTCCTCCCCAAAGCATCCCACACATTTTCAATGGGATTCAGATCTGGAGAACGTGCTGTCCATACGATGCGTTGAATATCCTCGCTCTCAAAACACTCCTGGACAGCGACTGTTCGATGACGTGTTGCGTTGTCGTCCATGAAAATGAATCTATCACCGACAGCACCACGAAACATGCGAACATGAGGTAGCAGAACATCATTAATGTATCGTTGGCCAGTCATAGTCCCAGTTGGAAGCACATAGAGGGACGTACGGCCATTGATCATGATGCCAGCCCATACCATGACACTACATGTCGGATATCGGTCCCTTTCCTGTATGTTTGCTGGACCATATGCAGTACCACTATCACGCCAGATCAGTTGTCGTCGACAATCAGACGATAGACTGTATCTACTCTCATCTGAGAAGAGGACAGCAGACCAGTCGTTATCAGTCCAATTGCGATGTTGATGGCACCATTGCAAACGGGCGGTACGGTGACGTCTGGATAATGGGATGCACACAACAGGACGGCGGGCGTATAGTCTTCCTTTATGCAAACGTCTGGCGACAGTTTTTAGGGAGATTCGCTTGCCAGTAGCAGATATAAACTGATTTGCTACCTCACTAGCTGTGCTGCGCCGGTGTCTTTTTGTTGATAGCACTATGTACCGATCTTCTGCAGGTGTCGTACTGCGAACACGACCTCCCCGTGACATTTGCTACACTCTCCATTTGCTTGAAATGATTTCCAAAGCCTTGAAACAACACTGTGGCTGACGTCGAACTCCCTGGCAACATCTGTTATTTTTCGCATTTCTTCAATCTTGCCAATAATACGGCCACGCGTAAAATCTTCTAGGTGATGTCGGGAAGACATACTGAAAATTGCAAGTTCGTCAATTGATTCTTTCCCTTTCAACTTTGCGTTTGAACAACAACGGTCAATATGCGTCAAATCCTTTATATCTCTTATTAGCGCTATGACGTCACGAACAAGTTCGGTAATCCAAAATTTGCATACGCACAACACGTCTTACTGTATCCCGCACTTCTGATAATTTCCACATATTCCTGCCTTCCATTTTATGGTTGCTTTCGTTGGTATTGTCATCCGTCCTTAGCAATTGTCCGGCAGTGTAATACTAAAAATATACTTTGAACACTTTGGAATTTTATTTTTGTTCCTTTTGGTAAATTGAGAATGAGTACTAAATGAGATAGACATAGAAAAATAAATAATACGTAGTGCTCAGAAAAGAAAGAAAACTGAAAAGAAAAAGAAATTCAAGATCTGAAAGGAGGATGTCTGCTTAAATTTTTAAAAGTTGAAAACAATGAACGTGAGCACTTTCCTGTTGTGTGTGAACCAAATTCTATAGTCAGGAAAGACATAGTTACTGATCAGAAACATGAAAATAAAGATTATTGTCATTGTGTTCAGCATCGTACTCAATCTAAAGGATGAGGTGTCCGTTAAAATTCTTTTAGGGCTGAGTAGGCTGTCTGTTGGCCGCTGTTCAAAGGCGTCGTTGTTCTGAGTTTATCATTATTGATAATTCTACTGCAGTTGTTCTGTACCAATCAAAACTTGCCTATGCGGAGGTTACCGTTGTTTGGAGGGGTCCATTAATAGAGGTGTCACTGTATTTTGTAAGCCTGTCCCGTTACTGCTAGAATCGTGAACAGATCAAATGCTTTCTCTGAAAGCAAAATAGTATAGCATTTGTAGAAACATTACGTAAGCTGATCAACAAGTACGACCCGATGATCTTTGTCGGCGGATTATGGATATCATCATCATCATCATCATTGTCAACCATTATCAATCCACTGCTGGACGAAGGTCTTCCCAAGTTTCCTCCACAACGGTCTGTCTTGTGCCAGTCTCTTCCATGTCACTCCCGCATACTTTCAAATTTCATCCACCCATCTCCCACGTGGTCTTCTTCTGGGTCTTTTCCTGTCATTTGGAATCCAATCTAAAATTTCGGCTGTCCATCTATGGTCTGTCCTTCTGGCAGTATGTCCAGCCCATTGCCATTTCAGGGATTTAACTCTGATCATGATGTCTTCCACTCTTGTCATTTTTCGGATCCACGAATTCCTCTTCTTATACCTCCTGGTTACACCAAGCACGCACCTCTCCACGCTACATTGAGTTGTCTGCAGCCTTTGTATGTCTCTTTTAGTTAAGGTCCACGTCTCTGCACCATACGTAAGCACTGGAAGGATGCATTGATCAAACACTTTTCTTTTAAGATATAATGGAATATTGCTCTTGAAAATTATGCTGTTTCTTCCAAAAGCTCTCCAGGCAAGTTTTGTACGTCGATTAATTTCTTTATCAATGTGACCCTCACTTGATATCTGCTGTCCAAGATAAACGTACGTGCCTGTTATCTCCAGCTTTTCTCCATTAATCGATAAATCTTCGTTTCTTGTAAAAGCATTGAACATCACTTTTGTCTTCTGAAAGTTCATTTTTAATCCCACTTCTTTACTCTTGTCAGCAAGTTCTAGGATCATACTCTGCAGCTCTGATGGGGTAGTTGCAAAAATGACTACGTCATCAGCTAAACGAAGGTGGTTTAGATATCATTACGTTCTTATCATTATATATTCAATATCATTACATTCTTCTGATTAGAGGGCATTGCTCGGCGCAGGAGTTTGAGTAAAAACAAAACGTGCTAGAGAACAGACTCAAAAAGCAAAGGACCACCTGCCAGAAGACACAGTCTCACTCGGAAGTTCGCGTGCTGATTAGGTTTCTCTGGGAACGGATACCGCAGACAACAGAACACAGGGAAGCATGTTAGGGCAGCTTACAACTTTACGGAAAACAGTAAAGTCCAACAAACTAATATTTCCTTAATGCTTCTTCGGGATCTTTTCTATCAGGACATTCTGTTCCTGTACCTATGCTATCTATTTTTTTTTGCATGTGTTTTGTAAGAAAAAAGATCGTGCTTATGTTATCGGTTTGTACGTCCGTCCGTCCGCCTGTGGACACCATATCTCTGCAACTATTAGTCCGATTTTAAAACTTCTTTTTGCATTGGGAAGCTTCAAAGATCTGCGAATGATGATCCTTCATTTCGTTTTTTTTTTGTTTGTTGTTGTTGTTGTTTTTTCTTTACAATGTATAATTTCGCCGGTAGATGGCGTAGATGCAGATATCGAATTCAAAAAACATTTTATTCCATATATTTACTTCTAAACCTTCGATTGAAAAAATTCTTTTCCTCGCGATTTCATTTATGTCGAAGAGTATTTTAAGTATATAGTAACTTTTCAAGTTACTCATAGATTTTCCGCTAGGGGCGTAAAAATAAATGGCGTTTTCCCCGATATCTCTACTTCCAAAACTCCGATTTAAAAATTTCATTTCTTCCGCGGATACGGCTCCTGATGGGAAATCTTTTGCATATACTTTAAATTTTTCATAAAAGTTTGGTCGTGCCGCCCCGGTGGCGCAGTGGTCTAAGGCGCTGGCCTCTGATCATTCGTCCGTAAGGGGCCCGGGTTCGAATCCCGGTGAGGCATGGATGTTGTGTTTGTCTTACGACACTGGCTCTCTCCCTTCCCTGGAACCAGTGACCCTAAATTAGGGACGGGCGACTGCTTATAGCCCATTGAGTTGCTCAGGGTGGTCGTTAAACCTCCAACAAAAAAAAAAAAAAAAGTTTGGCCGTCAGGGGGCGTAAGTGTTAATTTCTGCTTCTGTTGTATTTGCCACAAAATCTGAGCGTCTATAATCTCAATTGAAAAACTTTGTTCGTGGTCCGATGCCACTCACGTCGATAAACCTTTTTGGAATATTTTCTTCTTAATATATTGCATGGTTTCTCCGCCAGGGGCGAAGATATATACCTTATTTTTAACAATATATCTGCTTCTAATGGCCGATGTGAAAAATTCCTTTTTAATTGGAGAGAGCTTCCGGTGCGACATGCTTTTTATATCATTTGAAAATGTTCAAGTTATTCGTAGACTTTCACTTAGGGGTGCGCAAAGCTAAATTGCGTTTTCCCGCAATTAGATTTGCGGGAAAACGCAATTTAGCTCTGATTAAAAAAACTTTGTTTCTAAAACTTTGATATTGAAAAACTCTGCTCCTAAAATTTTTATTTCAAAAATTCTTCCTGTATCGCATTCAGCTCCCGATGGGAAATGTTTTACATACAATATCTAATATTTGGTAAAGAATGGTTTGGCCACTAGGGGGCGTAAGTGGTAATTTCTGTTTCTGATGTATTTGCAGCAAAATCTGAGCTCCTGAAAACTCGACTGAAAAAATTATTTCCTCGACCGATACTACTCGAATCGAAAATTTTTTTTGAGAATGCTTTCTTCTTAAAATAATGCATGGTTTTCCCGCCAGGGGGCATAGATGCGTATCTTGCATTTGCCGATATCTCTGCTTCTAAAAGACCGATTTGAAAAATTCTTTCTTTGTTGGAGAGCGTTTCCGCTGCGAAATGTTTCTCATGGTTTCCAATTTTCTTTAACGCAGCTGTCTGCAGCCAGAGGGCGTAAGATCACGATTCCGTTTACAGTAATATCTGCGGGATTAAAAACCCGATTAAAAAACCTCTTTCTTCGGTCAGATACTATTGTTTTCCATACCGGTTCCATTGACTTTGAATAGCTTTGATAAATTAAATTCTAGTTGAAGCAGATTCAAAAGACGTGCTCATTATACCCGAAAATTCGGTGTCATCTTTCTTTTTCAGCCTTTCCAAACGGTTCGGCGAGTTACAGGGCAAAGAGTTCTGAACCTTCTGAGAATTTTATCACCGTTGTCGAACGCAGGCAACGGTGATCTGTTTCCAACCGCAAGGAGTCTATTGTCGTCACGTCATGATCATTCGGAACGTGTCATAATGGCGTTCGTAATTTGCACACAGGCACAATGATGCATTGCCCAATGTGAAATGCAGTAACTAGCCTTCAACATCAGTAACGTTTCGGGTGTGGAGGCTCTGATGTGATACGACAGATGGGTGACTTTACGCCGGATTGCTACAAATGCAAATATTTCTTTCGGTACAGCGCATCACCTCATTGAAGCTAATCCCCGCGCGTACTTCCAAGTGAGACCAGGTTTCCAGGAAGTTCGTTATTTTCACTTGAATCTGTTCTGCAGCACTTGCCTTTTTCTTCAAACCCTTGTGCCAAACAACGCTCCGTAGTCGTGAGAATGTAATAACATTCGAGAACACCGATTTGCATAGGTCATCGGAAGTTACATATTGATCATGCCTTGTAATTATTCTCAATGTATGATCTTTGTTTTTGTTTATAACTTTACGCAGACCAGTGAACTTTCTCAATCATTCGATCATTGATTACTCCAGGTGATGGTATATGGCAATTATGCAACACCTTGGTTTTTCTCAAGTTTGTGTTGGGCTCAGGTTGCCGGGGTATTCTGTTAAGCTCTCAATTTACCCTTGACTGAAGCCTCCTCTTCTACCAACGCGGATCAAAGACGATGCTAAGATTCTTTCTTCTTCCGTTTTAAATTCTTCAAAACTACACGGTGATTCCTAAGTCTGGAACCACTCAAATATATTCTAGACATATAAAGTAACCATGTGCAATATACATTGGACCAAGTATTGCACCTATGACATATGCTACCACACCCATCCGCCATCTTGGAATCCGCCATATTGGATTCAACTTCAATTTTTCAAATGGCATTAGGGTTATGTAACCATTCAGAATTATGTGAAATTTTCTCAGAAAAACTGTGGTACCATTATTTTTTACATAGATTTATTAGTTTTCGAGTTATTGCATGTTACTAATCGATATTTGATGTTTTCTTGCATGTTACGCTTGAATGTGTCGACTTCTTTTTGCAGTGAAATGCGATGGAATCGACCAAACAGGAGCGTACTGATATAATTCTGCATTATAGTGGACGGAGTTCAAGATGAGGTTGCAGATGGCTTCAACTGCAGACACGCAGAAAGACAGCCAATCACGCATAGTGCACTGGTGAAGCTAATCCAGAAATTTAGGCAAACATTTCTGAAATTGCTGCAGCGCTCACTCGCAAAATTGAAGACGACGATCAGGATCATTCTTACTCAAATGATGTAACAATTCCAGTTGATCAGGATGTAATTTGTTTTTTCAAAGGGCACTCACAATGGAGCTTTGACTGGTGACACATTCGTCTGCTAAACATCGCGTGCTCTTCTTTAGGCTTTCGGCAAGCGCGGCCCAAATCATCGTTTATGACTCATCATTTGTTGTTTTGGACCGACCGCTTTTTGGCTTCCCACACACACAGCCAGTTTGCCTAAATTTATGGATTAGCTCCACCACTGCACTATGCGTGATTGACCGTCTTTCTTGGTGTCTGCGGTTAGAGTCAGCTGCAACCTCCCTTGAACTCCGTCCACCATCATGCAGGATTATATCAATACGCGATTCTTTGGTCAATACCAATGCATTTCACTGCAAAACAAAGTCGAAACCTTCAAGCGAAATAAGCAAGAAAAACACCAAACATCGATTAGTAACATGCAATGACTCGAAAACTAATGAAGATATGTACACTGCTGGCCACCCAAAATGCAACACCAAGAAGGACACGAGATAGCAAAGCCAGATTTAGTGGACGCATAACAACAGATACAAAGACGAAACGATTGAGTTTACAGGCCCGCGCGACTTGCAGAACACGCAGACATCAATAGTTCGTGTAGCCCCCATGGCTGGCAATAACTGCCGCTACACGCCGCGTCATCGAACGAAAGAGGCTTTAGATGTGGCCTTGGGGTATATCGGTTCAGGCTGCTTCTACACGTTGCTACAGTTCATCAGGCGTAGCCGCGGGTGGTGCTTGCCGGTCCACTCGGTTGCCGATCAGCGACCAGACGTGTTCGATGGGCGACATATCGAGAGAACAGGCGGTCCACGGCGTCAGTGACACCTGGTGGGCCGTGAAGAATTGTTACACGATGCGTGCCACGTGCAGGCGCACATTGTTCTGTTGAAACGTGGCCGCTGGCAGGTCCTGCAGGTAAAGGAGGACTACAGGCTCCTAAACGTCGGAGACGTAGCGGTGGCTGTTGAGTGTACCGGCGATACGTAGCACAGGGGTGCGGGTTTCATATCCAATTGCGCCCCAAATCATAACGCCAGGCGACGGACCGGTGTGGCGATGCATAATGTAAGCGTCACACAGTCTCTCGCCGCGGTGCCGCCACACGTGGATCTGACCATCGTGGTGTTGCAGGCAGAAGCGGGATTCGTCGGAGAAGACAATGTCGTGCCATTCCGTAGTCCAGGTGAGGCGTTCAACGGCCCACGGACGCCGCACTCGCCGGTGGTGTAAAGTCAATGGTAATCGGAGAAATGGGCGCCGTGCGACAAGTCCCCGCTCCTGCAGACGACGTCGAACGGTACGTGCTGACACAGGTTGTTGCGCAACACACCCTAATTCCTGCGCTAACGTTCGCGATGTGGCGGTGCGAGTTGTCGATGCCCGCCGCACAACATACCGGTTATCTGGTCTGGTCGTGTGCCGCGGCAGCGGCAATCGCTCACGTTGGTCCGTCTGTCTCTCCTGCACCCACCGAATCCAATTTCGCCTCACCGTGGCTGGATGTTGTCCCACACGAGCGCCGATGTATCGGTACGATAAACCGCTGTCGCGATAAGCCACTATTCGTCCTCTGTCGAACTCCGAAACGTGTTGGAATGACTGCCGTATTCTGCGACGAGGCATCAGAAAGCTTCCCACGCACAGGTCCGGCAGCACAACAGACTTACACAACTTACACCCCGCCTTATGTGCACCCTTTTTCTAGTGCTTCTAGGTGGCGTGCCGGGCGCACATGATTTGCATATGATCTGCAATGCCAATCGTTTCCATGTCCTCTCGCGGGCGACGCATGCTACGAATGTCAGGCCAATCGGATGCTTCCTTCTTGGTGTTGCATTTTGGGTGGCCAGCAGTGTAAAAGGCAATGGAACCACAGTTTTTCAGAGCAAATTTCACATAACTTTGAATGGTCACATGACCCTATTGTCATTTATAAAATTGAAGTTGAATCCAAGATGGTGGATGGGTGGGGTAACATGTGTCAGAGGTGCAATACTTGGTGCAATGTATATTGAACATGGCTACATTCATGTGCTGTTAAATTTCTAGAAAATATTTGGGTGGTTCCAGACTTATGAATCATCCTGTAGAATGCAAATCGTTCAGGAAATATTGTATCACCTTGTCTAATGTGTCTGTTAATAGAAGCCTGAGGCTGCTAGTATATAAGTTAACTTCTGAAGTAGCAATATTGTAGATGCGCCCAAAAGTTATGGTATCTGTTTTGTCAGTTCAAGTACCCTAAATTGAAAATGGAACTTGATGAACCAATTCTTTTCATCTGTAGAAAGTCACCCTATGGCCCATTGGTTAAGCACTTTGTGTCTTTGTGTTCATAAAGAAGATTCCAAAACTTGGTAGAAATTTGAAGCAGTTCTGTTTATCTCTAGAAAGTCACCTGATTCCCTTTGGTCAGAGTAGACTCTTTTTATGAAGTAAATTCTAAAAACCTTTGGGAATTCGATGACCCAAATGTTTCTACTTAAAACGTCCATTAAACGCCTCTCACATCCCTGACACGTAAGAATCTTGCTCAGCTTGAAGAGTATGCTGGCATTTCTACAAAAAGGCAGAAGCCCTTTCCTATTTTTCATTATCTTATTTTTTCTCTTCTGCTGCCATTGCTTCAATGTACTCTCCTAAGTCCACAAGCCACGGCGCTGCGTATTAGCCTAACATTAAGATTAATATACGTAGTTGTAATAAAAGGTTTTGCCTCCATTTGAAAAAAATATTTATGGTAGAAGTTTTTCAGTGAAACAAACTCAATTGTATACCTTTTCATTTTATTTAAAAGGCTTGTGAAAACACATTTTTGTTAGTATCGAGACCCGAACCAAGATCCTTCTGCTCTAGATCCGAATGGTTTCAAAATTAAGCTGCACCGACAAGTGCTTATCACTGCTACTTAGCATCTTGATATATGCATCACCTCAATAGTACGCCACAAGCTGCAAAATTACTTCTCCTAGTAATCGTCCCCTGCTTTAATACGTTTCTTCCGGCGTGTCAATAGTTTTCAAAGTCCTTCCTTATGAAAATAACGATTTTGTTTCTGAAACCACTGGCGTACTGCTGACTTCACTCCTTCGTCAGATGTGAAATGGTAACCACTCAAGTATTCCTTTTGTTTAGGAAGCAAGTGAAAATAACTTGGAGCAAGATCAATGATATACCGAGGTTGTAGTAGCACAGTAAACGTGTGGCTCGTACGTGAGCTTAAAAATTTATTCAATTACTATGTCTAATCCTTTCTGTTGTTTAAGTTATTAAAGTAGGTGTTTTGTGTTACAGGAGAGAGATTCAGTATTTGCATTAGGTTTTATAAGGGGCATCCGATAAGATTCCAGATTTTTATACCTATCAATTACAGGAGAGAAATAAGAAGTGCAGGATGCATATACGTATATGATACTCCCATATGTAATACAGTGGTACGAACAGTCACTTTTCCACGTATCCTCCGTTCAGCAGAATGCGTTTCTTCCACCGATCAACAAGTCAATTCATTCCGATAACGAAGAAATCAGCAGGGGTGTTGCGAATCCATTGACGGACATATCCGCTCGCAGATCGTCCACGCTCTCATAGTGGTGGCCACGCAGACTATCCTTCCCGGTACCGAAAACATGAAAATCGGTAGGTGCCAAATCCGGACTATAGCAATCGCAAGACAGAAGTGGGGTTCCACCACTGTCTTGCGATTTCTGCTTGCACTGTTTTAACAATATGCGGTCGAGCGTTATCATGCCGAAGCCACACTTGATTGTTTTTTAATGTTGACCGTTTGGCCCGGATACGTTCCGCAAGTTTTATCAGTGTTTTCACATAGGCCTTCGCATTTATTGTTTCATTTTTTGCCAAGTACTCAACCATAAGGTTGCAGTGTTTGCCCCAGAAGACAGTGGACACGACCTTAGATGCCGACAAACCAACTTTGAACTTCTTTGACTATGTCGAATTCGGATGACGCCATTTAATACTTTGCCGTTTTGTCTCCGGTTCGAACCGATGAATCCACGTTTCAACGCCTGTGATTCTACATCTCAAGAATGCGTCACCCTCCTCATCGTAGCGCTGTACCAGTTCATTGCAAATGTCTAGCCATTGGCGTTCATGCACCGCTGCAAGCATTCGGGGTACCCATCTCGCACAGATCTTCGTACAGTTGAGATGTTCATGAATAATTCGTCCAACAGAATATTTACTGATATACAATTCCATGGAAATACCCCGAACACGAAGACGTCTGTCATCTTTAATCAAGTCTTCAACTCGTTTAATTGTTTCATTTGTCACCGCCGTGTTAGGCCTAACTGATCGTGCCTCATCTTCAAGGCGCCATTCTGGTGGCGCAGTGATTCGTCCGAGAAGGGTCCGGGTTCGAATCCCGGTGAGGCATAAATGTTGTTTTTGTCTTGCGGCACTGGCTCTCTCCCTTCCCTGGAACCAGTGGCCCTAAATTAGGGACGGGCGACTGCTTATAACCCATCGTATTGCTCACGGTGGTCGTTCAGCCTTCAATCAATTAAAAAAAATATTCAAGGCTCTAGTAGCCAGCTTTGAACTTCGTAACCCATACATAAACACTGGAACGAGACATAGCCGCATCATCATACACCGTCCGAAGTCTTCTCGTAATGTCTACGGCCGTTACGTCTTATTTCGTTAAACGTTTCACTACTGCTCGTTGCTCGAACTGAACACTTAACGTAGCCGCCATTGTTTTTGATCAACAGCGCCACCTAACATTAGTATCAAGCCGCTCCGCTTTTACAGCGCTTCACTGAAAGTAGTCCTAATAGTTTCACGCATACATACGATCATACATACTGTTTTGTATCGATAGGAATAAAAATCTAGATAGTTATCGGACACCTCTCGTGCGATCAGTGTGTAGGGCTAGGCTTCGGACTATTGGGTATACCATGCAATTACAACGTTTTTTAATTTATACTTATCGGACAGCACTCGTGCGATCAGTGTGTAGAGCTAGGCTTTGGTAATTACAACGTTTTTCAATTTATACTTATCGGACACCCTCGTGCGATCAGTGTGTAGAGCTAGGCTTTGATAATTACAACGTTTTTCAATTTATACTTATCGGACACCCCTCGTGCGATCAGTGTGTAGGGCTAGGCTTCGGACTATTGGGTATACCATGTAATTACAACGTTTTTTAATTTATACTTATCGGACACCCCTCGTACGATCAGTGTGTATGGCTAGGCTTTGGACTATTGGGTATACCATGTAATTACAACGTTTTTCAATTTATACTTATCGGACACCCCTCGTACGATCAGTGTGTAGGGCTAGGCTTTGGACAATTGAGTATACCATGCAATTACAACGTTTTTTAATTTATACTTATCGGACACCCCTCGTGTGATCAGTGTGTAGGGCTAGGCTTCGGACTATTGGGTATACCATGTAATTACAACGTTTTTCAATTTATACTTATCGGACACCCCTCGTGCGATCAGTGTGTAGAGCTAGGCTTTGGAAATTACAACGTTTTTCAATTTATACTTATCGGACACCCCTCGTACGATCAGTGTGTAGGGCTAGGCTTTGGACTATTGGATATGCCATGTAATTACAACGTTTTTCAATTTATACTTATCGGACACCCCTCGTACGATCAGTGTGTAGAGCTAGGCTTTGGTAATTACAACGTTTTTCAATTTATACTTATCGGACACCCCTCGTACGATCAGTGTGTAGGGCTAGGCTTTGGACTATTGGATATGCCATGTAATTACAACGTTTTTCAATTTATACTTATCGGACACCCCTCGTACGATCAGTGTGTAGGGCTAGGCTTTGGACTATTTGGTATACCATGTAATTACAACGTTTTTCAATTTATACTTATCGGACACCTCTCGTGCGATCAGTGTGTAGAGCTAGGCTTTGGTAATTCCAACGTTTTTCAATTTATACTTATCGGACACCCCTCGTACGATCAGTGTGTAGGGCTAGGGTTTGGACAATTGGGTATACCATGCAATTACAACGTTTTTCAATTTATACGTATCGGACACCCCTTCGTGCGATCAGTGTGTAGGGCTAGGGTTTGGACTATTGGGTATACTATGTAAATAACAACTTTTTTCAATTTTCCGCGAAAGCAATCCTTGCCTAAGTCTGGAGTGTGTATGTGTAGGCGAGGTTCATTCCAGTTTGCAGTCTAACAATTTCTGCAATATTCATAATTTTTATATATTTTCAAACCGAATTTAATGTCATCACTACAAACCCGGAAATATAAAGGATATACTCTTCTCATAATTGATACTCCCTGGAGAGAGAATTTTGTGGTATGTTGCACGCAGAACAAAAGTTTTGGAGGTTTTAATTGCTGCCTCACGTCTGTCTCAGCAGAAAATATTGCAGATCCAAAGAGTGGGAAACAAGATTCAGCCTACCTTAATTCAACTATTTCCAGTTGCATGGAAAATCGATTTCGGCAAATGTTTCTACTAAGGTTTCATAAATATTTCATTAAGGAAATCAATATCATCCCGTGCTGTCAAAACGTCGACTTTAAGTCATTGGTGGAAACCTTCGAGCCGTCCGTTCCTGTGTCTTCTTCGAATCGGCGGACTTCATTCTGGGGCACGTGCACCACAATGTGATTTATTTGTTGCCTGGTGCAGTCGTGACTCCGTCTGCCTTCCAAGTATAATCATTCGATATACCTCGCCGAATTCTGAAGAAAAACAAACACGGAACTCAGACTCGAGACATCCATCTTTGCTAAAGCAGAGCCTTTCCATGACTATATTAAATTTCCTGAACTCTTCCGAATTAGACTCTTGCAATTGGAATGTACATCTCTCAAATTTTGATTGCTCCTCCGCGCCGAACGGATGTCCGGCACATAAGAATGCACTCTTTCATTTGCAAATAAAAACTTAATAACGCGTAATGTCTCCCAAGATGTAAATAAAATATATTGGGCCTACCAAAACCTTTTGATAGCTCGTAATCTTTTGCTAGTTTGCGTAGACACATTTAGAATTTCGGTCTCTCTATCTTTATCACTTGCGATTTCTGTCTGCCTTTGCCTGTCAACATTTCAACATTTCTCTTCTAGTTCACTTCCTCTGTTTCTCTCAATTTCCTTTTTCTGTACTTCTTTTTTCTCCGTTTCTCTCTCTCTCTCTGTTTTCTATAAATTCAAAAAAAAAAAAAAAAAAAACTTCAGAACACCATTCTAAATGTGAATCACCTGTTACAGAAAACCGTTTAATAGCACCTACAAACCGTTTTAATAGCTCGTAATCTTTTGCTAGTTTGCGTGGACACATTTAGAATTTTGGTCTCTCTTTCTTTATCACTTGCGATTTCTCTCTCCTTTTGCTTGTCAAGATCTCATCATCTCTCTTCTACCTCTTTTCTCGCCGCCCCGGTGGCGCAGTGGTCTAAGCAATGGCTTCTGATCATTTGTCCGAAAGTGGTCCGGGTTCGAATCCCGGTAAAGCATTGATGCTGTGTTTTCCTTACGGCACTGGCTCTTTCCTGGAGCCAGTGGCTCTAACTTAGGGACGGGCGACTGCTTATAGGCCATTGAGTTGCTCACGGTGGTCGTTAAACCTCCAATCAAAAGGAAAAAAATATCTCCTCTGTTTCTCTGGATTTTCTTTCTCTGTACTTCTTTTTTCTCTCTCTCTCTCTATTTCTCTCTCCCTTGTCTATAAATTCAAAAAACAAAACAAAACTTCAGAACACCATTCTAAATGTGAATCACCTGTTAAAGAAAACCGTTTAATGGCACCTACAAACCTTTATAATAGGTCGTAATCTTTTTCTAGTTTGCGCGGACACATTTAGAATTTTGGTCTCTCTATCTTTATTACTTGCGATTTCTCTCTCCCTTTGCCTGTCAACATTTCAACATCTTTCTTCTAGTTCACTAGCTCTGTTTCTCTCAATTTCTTTCTCTGTACTCCTTCTTTTTTCTCAGTTTCTCTCTCTCTTTCTCTCACTATTTCCTATAAATTCAAAAAAAAAAAAAAAAAAAAAAAAACTTCAGAACACCATTCTAAATGTGAATCACCTGTTACAGAAAACCGCTTAATAGCACCTACAAACCGTTTTAATAGCTCGTAATCTTTTACTAATTTGCGTGGACACATTTAGAATTTCGGTCTCTCTATCTTTATCACATGCCATTTCTCTCTCCCTTTACCTGTCGACATCTCAACATCTCTCTTCTACCTCTTTTCTCGCCGCCCCAGCGGCGCAGTCATTCGTCCGAAAGGGGCCCGAGTTCGAATCCCGATACGGCATGGATGTTGTATTTGCCTGACGGCACTGGCTCTTTTCCTTCCCTGGAGTCAGTTGCCCTAAATTAGGGACGGGCGACAGCTTATAGCCCATTGAGGTGCTCACGGTGGTCGTTAAACCTCCAATTAAAAGAAAAAATAATCTTGTGCCTCCGACGATTCTGCGACGATGTCAGTGTCTTCACCGTCCTCAACACAGTCGATTTCTATGCCTGCCAAGTTTGCTTCTCCCACCATCTCCGTTTGCGATTTTGCGTCCGTTATTTCCGGCCGCAGTGCTTCAGCTTTAGTGTCTTCAGCTCGTACTTCATTGGATGCCTGCAACACCACGTGATAAAGCAGTCTTTCGTGCTCAGGTACTTGAAGATCCAAAGATTGGCCTCGATTTATTCAGGTGACAACGCCTGAGGCTGTGATTTGACGCTCTACCTGATGCACCCTAAAAGTTGTATTTTTTCTGCTCTCCGCATTCTTGATTTTGAGGGTGCTATCACTCACATGGCACGGAAGCTTGGTGGTGTTCTCTTGTTTCTTGCATCTCCACTGTCTGTTCATCTTGTTCTCCTCCGTGACATTACCTTCAGGGATCAGCACCTGCTCGGTGTCCCATTTCTCAGCAAGTTTTTCTGGTGTCTTTTTGGCTGGTTCTTCCTGAGACCAGGTTCTTCTCTCTGCTGTCTCTCGTTGTGGGCGCGTGGTTGGCCCAGTAACTACTCGCTCGGCTGCATCCTCCGTTTCAGACAATCGGGACATTCGAGGCTTTCGACGCCAGGCTCGTGTCATTTTCCCTTCTGAAAAGGAAATGTCATGTTCCCGTCTGCCATGCATTGCTCTAGCTGCAAAGGCACTAATCACGTCCAATCCCAATGCCCTCATGCTTTTCCTGTGTCGTCGTCTTCTCAGCCTCGACCTCAGGAGCCTTCCAGTTCTGCAGGCTCTCACCCTATGCTGACTCACGGGCTGCTCCTCCCGTTTCTGCTGCAGCATTGCATGTTCATTCTTTGCAGCCATCTTCGTTGCTTGCTGCCTAGTCTCCTCTTCCACCAGTGTATGCCACTTTGCCTGTTGTTTCCTGCTCCAGTGCTACTTCGGTTGTTCCGGATGCTTTGCCTACCACGACTCCATTCCCTGTTTCTGTTGTGACTGCTTCTCCCCTTTTGTTAAACCACTTTTCACGGTGGATTTGTCTGTTTCACCGTTGAATCGTGTGAGTTTGCCTGTCCCGACTGCTCTCCGTCCTGAATCTACTGATGCTCCGGCTTCTCCTACATTTCTTTCATTCTCTGAGTCTGTTGGGTGGAGTACGACACCAGCTGCCTTCTCCTTTCCCATGGTGACGCTCCTTAATTTGTTTTTGTCCCTCCCGGAGTCTTTCTTTTGTCCTGTTGCTCCAGCCCCAGAAGCTCGTGATGTTGTCTCGTTGGTGAATGTATCGCTGGATTCGACAGGCTGTGTGACTTCTGCTACACATTCCAAGCTGCCGCCTTCTCCTGCTGAACTTTCCAACGATGAGTTTATGGCTGTGCTTTGCTCAGTGTTCCGTCTTGCGAAATATCATCTTCTGTTCCCTTTATGTGACCTTAATCGTCCAAAAACCCGTCTTTCTCTTTGCAAGGTGTTTTCTCCTCGTCTGTATGTCCGTGCTTCTGCTTCCGATCCGAAGGCATATGCACGGAGCAAAATTTCTTTCGGATTTTGCTCTGCGCTACCATATTGATGTTTTCATTTACTATTGTAGCACTGTGTTTGAGCTAGAGGAGACTGATGTTTACCAGCTTCGTCGAGCAGACGATGGGTCCCCACACCTGCGTCAGACCTTCTATAGTTACTATTGTTAACTAACGGAGATATGTAAAAAATAATGGTACCACTGTTTTTCTGAGAAAATTTTACATACATTTGAGTGGTCACATGACCCTATTGCCATTTGAGAAATTTAAGTTGAATCCAATATGGCGGATTCCAAGATGGCGGATGGGTTGGGTAAAGTGTCAGCGGTGCAATGTCTGGTCCAATGTATATTGCACGCAGTTACTCTTATGTGTTGTTAAATGTCTAGAAAATATTTGGGTGGTTCCGGATTTATGAATCACCCTGCACATTCACCGTGACTGTTTGTGTTTGTTCTCCTGTCGTTTACGGCTTATTCTCCATTGTTGACTTTTTTTTCTATACTGGCTTCATCTTCGTAATTTTAACACAACCTTTCTTATTCTGTTTCCGGTGTGTTTAATATGTTTGTGAATGCCGGTGAGCATCTGTCTGTATTTTCTTCACTTTGTCTTCATTTACATACTTTGTTACAAAGCAATAAATGCCATCTGAAAAACTTTACAGCACATTATTTTCAGGAATTTTCCGTGAATTCACACCGCTTACGTTTGACACTGTGACTCACTCACAGTAACCATCTATCTCGATTTGTTTGAAGAAATAAAAAAACAAGAAAGATGACACCGAATTTTCGGGTGTAATGAGCACGTCTTTTGAATCCGTTCTGACGCAATTTAAATTTATCAAAGCTATTCAAAATCAATGGAACAGGTATGAAAAACGCTAGTATTTGACCGAACAAAGAAGTTTTTCAATCGGGCTTTTAATCACGTAGATACTGCTGCAAAACGGAATCGTGAACTTACACCCTCAGGTTGAAGACTTGTGCGTTAAGAAAAATTTGAAATTATATGAGAAACATTTCGCAGCGGAAACGCTCTCCAACAAAGAAAGCATTTTTCAAATCTGACTCTTAGAAGCAGAGATATCGGCGAATATCAGATATGCATCTACGCCCCTGGCGGGAAAAACATGCTTCATTCATCTCAAGAAATTCTCAAAAGGTTTTTTCGATGTCAGCGGTATCGGTGCAGGAAAGAATATTTTCAGTCGAGTTTCCAGGAGCTCAGATTTTACTGTAAATACATCAGAAGCAGAAATTAACACATATGCCCCCTGGTGGTGAAATATTCTTTACCAAATATTCAAAATTATATGAAAAACATTTCCCGTCAGGAACTGTATGCGATACAGGAAGAATTTTTCAAATCGAAGTTTTAGAAGCAGCAATATCGGAGGAAATGCAATTTACATTAACGCCCCCTAGCGGAAAGTCTATGAATTACTTGAAAATTTTTAAATGATATGAAAACGATTTAACATTTGGCACCGGAAATGCTATCCAACAAAGAACGAATTTTTCAAATCGGACTCTTAGAAGTAGAGATATTGACAAAAATATGATACACATCTACGACCCCTGGCGGAGAAACCGTGCAATATTTTATGAAGAAAATATTCCAAAAAGATTTATTGACGTGAGAAGCATTGGTCCTCGAAAGAATTTTTTCAATCGAGATTTTAGGAGCTAAGATTTTGGTGTAAATGCACAAGAAGAAATTAACACGTATGCCCCGTGGTGGTGAAACCATTCTTTTCCAAAATTATAAATTATATGCAAAAGATTTCCCATCAGCAGCTATATTCGCTCAAAATTGGTTTTCCAAATCGGAGGTTTAGAAGTAGAGACATCGGGGGAAACGGAATTTACTTTTACTATTCCTAACCGAGAATGTATGCGTAACTTGAAAATGTGACTATTCCTAAAATACTCTTCGACGTAAAAGAATTTTTTCAGTCGGATATTTAAGAGTAAATTTATGGAATAAAATAACTTTTTGAGTTCGATATCATCTGCATTTACACCCTCTAGCGGTGAAATTGTACATCATCAAAATAGAAAAAACGTAGATGGAATGAAAACGCAAAAGAATTTTTTCAATCGGAAATTTAGAAGCAAATTCATGGAATAAAATGTATTTTGAGTTCGATATCATCTGCATTTACACCCACTAGCGGTGAAGTTGTACGTGATTAAAAAAAACGAAATGAAGGATCAGCATTCGCATATTTCAAGCTTCCCAATGCAAAACGAATTTTTCAAATCGGACTAATAATTGCAGAGATATGGTGTTCACAGACTGACGGACGGACAAAGCCGGTAGCATAAGTACGACCTTTTTTTTTTTTTTTTTTTTTGCAAAAGACGTGCTAAAAAGTCGCCTTTCTTTTCTCAAGTCGCTTGTTTTTAGATGTTTAGTATAACTTGGCTCACAGGAATCACTTTATTTTCCATTTGTCTGACACATCCTTAAATTTTCCTGGGATATCTCATAAACATGGTGAAGAAAAGTTCATTTGTATGATGTATTCGTATATTCTTTATTAAAATATTCCGTGTACTGGAGTCAGCTATATCAAATTATTTTTTCTAAATCGTTTCATCGCGGACATTTTGTAAACTTGTTGCAAATGAATCATGTTTTTTCCATTTGTCTGAAAAGTTTCTTAAATCGCTTCAGCCATGATATTTATAAACGTGGCACAAACGAACTATTTCTATTTATTCCAGTTTGATTTAACAATGTTCGAGCTTTACGGAAATGTGTCGATTCAGTAAGGTATTTTTGGAACAAACCGTCGACGCTTCTCCTGAAGCTAAATACCGTGCGGTAGAGATTTCTCTCAAACCATAGATTCAGGAATTTCTATGCTGTGCTGATGGATGACAACCTCGGGGCTGTCGGACGAAGCTTGCTCACGTGAACGGTGGAAGCGAAAGGGGACAAAAGGGACTCTTGATTGAATTAAAACTTGGCTGATGAAAGAGAGGGAGAAAATCACACCACAGTTACACAACAAAATAATGGAAGACCAGATGCAGAGAGGGAGAATGAAAAACCGCCTTTATCGCATTAACACTAGACTGCCGGCCACGCAATTAAATCAGGGATTAAATAATGTTATCAACACTTTTTTAAGGCACAGAAACTGTGTTAACTCCCTGATGTCAAAGAGATTTAGAACATTATCAGGCAATTAAGCATCCCCTCCCTCAAGTTTAGGAAATTGTCAAGATAAAAGCTATCATTACTGCTAAATTACGTTTTGCTACCGGATATTACTTTTCAATTATCTTTTAAACAATCTAGCTGTGAAGTTTAGGACACAACAATCTTACTTTTTCTGTACTCATTTGAACTGTAACTGTACTTTGCAATGTTAGTTGAATGAGTGTTCTTTTTACAAATAGTAACATCCTATTAAAATTGCTGCAAATAGATGTAATTTAATTTGTGAACAAACAAGTAGATTTCCTTTACCAAGAAGGGCTTCTTTGCTGATGAAATCACTTACGTAGAATGCTTGGTTAACTGAAAGACTGGATTCCTAGAAAAGGTTTAACTAAGTAGCAAATGGGTTTGCGGAGACTCCCCGTGGTAAAGTTATTAGACAGCGCAATGTATTCAAGTTGTTTTTTTCTTTAGGGGGGTTAATGACCACCATCAGCAAATGTAAGGGCTAAAACCAGTCGCCCCTTCTTATTTTACGGCTACTGATTCCTTGGAAAAGGGAGAGTCAGCGCCATAACACGATAAATTCGGACAACTTGCTAAAAACGCTTCGGGACACCAGAACTCCATCCAAGATTACAGAAATCTGTTAATAGTCAAAATATGCTAATCTATCTGAAACGTAGTATGATAATTTTAATTTCAACGTTCAAATATTAATTTTTTTACGCTTTGCAACCGTAGGTTGAAGAAGCGTATATGCTCTAGCTTTGCCCGTCTGTCTGTTCGCACGATAATTCGAGCAAAAATGGTTCGATTTTGATGAAATTTTAGTATGTAGTAAGGGACCACCTGGGGACGAACCCCATTGAAAATGAGCGTAATGGGGTCAAAGGTCAGGATATGGAAGCGGGATCCATTCCATTGCCCTTATGCGTCATAACTTACCTAAAAGTGCTTCGATTGCGACAAATCTTTATCATGTTGTTCCGGATGTATACTGAACCAGTTCTGCTGAATATCACCGAAAAGGGGGCAAAGCTCAGGACACAGGAGCGAGATTTATTCCACAGCCATTATCCTTATAACTTGACTAAAAATGCTTCTATTGCGACAAAACTTTAGTATGTTGTTCGGGAGGTACACTGAACCAATTCTGTTTAATATCATCGAAATGGGGTCAAAGGTCAAAGGCACAGAGCGAGATTTATTCCGTAGCTAATATCTTCATAACTTGAGTAATAATAACTTGAGTAATGATTTCTGGTTTGTTGGAAAGCGTATCATAATCAATGCATTGCATGATTTTACTACCTTGTTTGTTTGTTTTTTTGTTTGTTTTTTAAACACAACAGGAATGCATTATAATCAATATTGTAACGTACTACAGAGATGACGCACATATCAAGACGGCAAGTAGCAGCGATAAGCCCTTGCCGGCGTAGCTTAATTGGGAAAGCATTCGGCTTCGGAGCAGAAGGATGCGAGTTCGATGGCCACCACCAGTAAATTTAAGTTTCACATCATCGCCCGATTGTAAAAATGGAGTTACTGGCCGTTAGGTTCTTTAAAAAATGTTCCTTCCACACATTATCTGGAATTAACTCCTTCTTTGCTTCGAAAAATGTTTGATTCGCCTTCTACGCATCGTCTGGAATTAGTGAGAAATCCTTCTTGTACAGAGATCTACTTCAAGCATGATTTGCGTCGGACCCGAAACCTGCAATTTTGTGCCTCCGCCTTTCTCTAGGGGGAGGGGGTATATATATGACGTATACTACAGAGGTGACGTACACGTCCAGAACGCAATTAGCAGTGATAAGCCCTTGCCGATATAACTTAATCAGGAAAGCATTCGGCTCCGGGGCAAAAGAATCACTGTTAAAAAAATCTACTTAAAAATGAGAACCTGAACCTACTCGTTTTTTGTTTTGTTTTTTAAGTACAATGATATCGTAAACGAGTACATGGCATGCTCAAATATAAGTAACCAGACGTACTTACAAATCACTGCGTCAGTAAATATAATATAATATCGCATTACTTCATTTTAGATATTATAGATTTCAAGAGAAATTGTTTAATAAATGTGTAAAGTGACACACAAAAATAATTAGTACAACAAAGTCACTGATCACAAGTAATTTAATTATGCATAAAGTATCTTTGACACAAATGTAGTTAATGTAACAACGTACACGATCTCATAAATAATATATTGTCGCTTCATCACTATATTTGTCATAAAATTGTGCAGTCCATTTGCCCGGCATATGACAATTAATATATCAATTATTCCAGATGTGCTGTCGAATAATATACTTCCAGTTGATTCTATGAATAAATGAGTATGTATGGAGTACACGTATTCCAAATTTGAAATCGGGCCGCGGATGGCTTAGTGGTTAGAGATTCGGACTGCTGAGGGAGGAACCCCAGGTTCGAACCTGGCGTGGTGGTGTGAATTTCTAACAATCCGCCGTGCATCAGACGAGCACGTTAAGTGACGGCCCCCGGGTTTCATATAAAGGTTTTAATTCCTAAGCCTCCTCCTCCCAAATTTCTCTCTGCTTGCTATTTGCAAAATCGCACGCCTGTAAGGTGGCGCCATCTTGTGCGCTCTCCCTCACTTACAAACTATCCTGTCAGAATCGCTAGATTCGTTCCAACTTCCTTCAGTTTCTGTGCCCTGCCTGAAAGGGCACAGAAACTGAAAGAAGTTAAAGCACATATATTTGAAATATGTGGATTTTTTTAGTACATATATTTGAAATATATGTACTCAAATATGAGTGCATATACCCTATTTGAAATTAGAAATACCAGATATACTCGCAATTGATTCCCTGTATGTACTCAAAAACGAGTACAATTTGCTTATTTCTAAGTACCAATCTTTAACAGTGACGTTGGTGCGAGTCTCGCCACCGGCAAATTTGGGTTTCACAAGATTCAGCACACCTAAAAGTTCTGAAATGGAGGTGTCTTGGTGCAGACCATAACGTCTAAGGCCATCTGGAACTCATGTGTTATGGTGTTCATTGGTCGAAACCTGGTTTTCCGGATCTCCCTCTGTAGCAATCTCCGGAACTTGGGTTGCATTTCGTAGGTCTTGCAGGGCGAGGTGAATTCCTGCAATGTCCCGTCTTCTTCCACTTGTTGATGGAAAAGGTTACAGTCGATTTAGCGACTTCTCTGACATCAGCAGTGCTTCTTCTTTCGCTCATACTTCCAATTGAGCACCCTATTATAACGCCATTTTCAAACTCGGAGAGCTCTCTCTCTCCTTCTAGCCATTTTATCAGCGACTGATCTGAGCCTATTCCCGTTGCCATTTTTATACATTATCGACGACGTGTCTGCTGCGGGAGCACACCACTGCTCATGCTTGGGTGTGTCCATCACTTTTGTCCACATAGTGTATAAGCACATATTCCTTTTTATAAAAGACGTGCTAAAATAAAATAAGGTATGGCAGATTTCGCTATTACTTTCAAACATCATTCTCCACAAAGTAATTTTCGCCAACCAGCGAAGATATCGCCTGATACAAATGTGCTTTTACGCCACTCAAGGGGGTGGGGGTTGTACATCCGGAAAAATTTGGAAAGGCACGACTCTTTATTTTTGTGATTTCAGCTATACGAATATACCATTAAAAGAAGCAATTTCTCTAAACCTGGTGACGAATCGAAAGTATTCACAAACCAGCCAAAAATATGACGCTGTAATGACAGCTTTCACCGCATAACATGCAATAGGTCACCTAAATTTCCTAGGCCATCCGTAAGCCCTTTTCTCCATTATCTCCACCGAATTTTCTTATGCTGTTTACTACCAACCGAGCAAATCGACAACGGAAGTTAGGAAATCTCAATTCCACAGAAGCTGAGCAGAAAGTTTTTCAATATTTGGATCACTTTGTCTTCATACGTACCTTTACGACCAAAGCTGACTAGCGTTCAAGGTATAGGCCATCGTGTTGCACCGTCTTTAGCCATCCGTCTTCCAGTTCTTCAATTCTACAGAGGGTGAGTCGAATGTTTTGCAATATTTGGATCACTTTATGTCTTCATACATACCTTTACAACAAAAGCTGACTTGCATTCAAAGTATAGGCGATCGTGTTACACCGTCTTTAGCCATCTGTCTGCCAGTTCTTCAATTCTACAGAGGGTGAGTTGAAAGTTTTGCAATATTTGGATCACTTTATGTCTTCATACGTACCTTTACGACGAAAGCTGACTAGCATTCAAAGTATGGGCGATCGTGTTACACCGTCTTTAGCCATCTGTCTGCCAGATCTTCGATTCTAAAGAGGGTGAGTCGAACGTTTTGCAATATTTGGATCACTTTATGTCTTCATACGTAACTTTACGACAAAAGCTGACTTGTATTCAAAGTACACGCCATCGTGTTGCACCGTCTTTAGCCATCTGTCTCCCAGTTCTTCAATTCCACGGAGGGTGAGTCGAAAGTTTTGCAATATTTGGATCACTTTATGTCTTCATACGTACCATTACGACGAAAGCTGACTAGCATTCAAAGTATACACCATCCTGTTGCACCGTCTTTAACCATCTGTCTGCTAATTCTTCGATTCTACAGAGGGTGAGTCGAAAGTTGTGCAATATTTGGATCACTTTATGTCTTCATACGTACCTTTACGACGAAAGCTGACTAACATTCAAGTATGAGCCGTCGTGTTGCACCGTCTTTAACCATCTGTCTGCTAATTCTTCGATTCTACAGAGGGTGAGTCGAAAGTTTTGCAGTATTTGGATCACTTTATGTCTTCATTCGTACCTTTACGACGAAAGATGACTAGCATTCAAAGTATACGCCATCGTGTTGCATCGTCTTTAACGATCTGTCTGCCAGTTCTTCGATTCTACAGAGGGTGAGTCGAAAGTTTTGCAATATTTGGATCACTTTATGTCTTCATAAGTATCTTTACGACGAAAGCTGACTAGCATTCAAAGTATACGCCATCGTGTTGCACCGTCTTTTACCATCTGTCTGCCAGTTCTTCGATTCTGCAGAGGTTGAGTCGAAAGTTTTGCAATATTTGGATCACTTTATGTCTTCATACGTACCGTTACGACGAAAGCTGACTAGCATTCAAAGTATGGGCGATCGTGTTACACCGTCTTTAACCATCTGTCTGCCAGTTCTTCGATTCTACAGAGGGTGAGTCGAAAGTTTTGTAATATTTGGATCACTTTATGTCTTCATAAGTATCTTTACGACGAAAGCTGACTAGCATTCAAAGTATACGCCATCGTGTTGCACCGTCTTTTACCATTTGTCTGCCAGTTCTTCGATTCTGCAGAGGTTGAGTCGAAAGTTTTGCAATATTTGGATCACTTTATGTCTTCATACGTACCGTTACGACGAAAGCTGACTAGCATTCAAAGTATGAGCCATCGTGTTGCACCGTCTTTAACCATCTGTCTGCCAGTTGTTCGATTCTACAGAGGGTGAGTCGAAAGTTTTGCAATATTTGGATCACTTTATGTCTTCATACGTACCGTTACGACGAAAGCTGACTAGCATTCAAAGTATACGCCATCGTGTTGCACCGTCTTTAACCATCTGTCTGCCAGTTCTTCGATTCTACAGAGGATGAGTCGAAAGTTGTGCAATATTTGGATCACTTTATGTCTTCATACGTACCGTTACGACGAAAGTTGACTAGCATTCAAAGTATACGCCATCGTGTTGTACCGTCTTTAGCCATCTGTCTGCCAGTTCTTTAATTCCGCGGCGGTATCAGTTTTTGTCCTTCGAGACGAAGAACTCCTTCACCCCAAGTGTTACGTCCTCCTGGTTGTTGAAGTGCCGCCAGCGGAGGAAGTGGGCCATGGACCAGGAAAGTAATAATTCGACGGGGCGAGATCCGGACTATATGCTGGGTATGTCATCAATTCGATGCCGTCAAGTTCCTGGAGTTTCGCCCAGGTCGTTCGTTCGGTATGAGGCCGAGCGTTGTCCTGCTATAGGAGAGCGCGCTATCTGTTCACCAATGTCAGGTACTTCTCCAAAACGGCATACATCCGCTCCAGCTGCTCAGATTAAAGATCTGCGTTGATGGTCCGACCATCTGGGATAAATTCGTGAAGGATTATCCCCTCGAAATTCCACCAGACGCAGAGCATCACCTTGTGCTCGAAGCGCCCACGTTTGGCAACAGGTTCTGGAACCTGGCGCGGGCTCAACCACTGCCGTTGTGTGTTACGACTACGGAAAGAGACACACTTTTCACTGCACGTAACAATTCTCTTGATAAAACTTACATCGCGCGAGGTTTTCTAGGAGTTTCGTGCACACTTCCACTCGGCGGTTTGCTTCAGTTCGTGAGAGACAATGCGGCAGTTTCCTGTAGACCTTGCAGAGGTCCTGAAGGTGATGAACCTACGGCAGTCTGTGATATGCCCAGCTCGCCTGATAGTCTCCGAGTGCTGGTTTTCGGATTTGCCTCTACGGCCTAGCGCGCGGCCTACCTGACCTTGGCTGATCGTCGAGGTTTCTGCTGTTCCCTGAGCGAAATTTACTGAACCATCTGGTTGCGGTGCTGTGGTCCAGCGGAATCTTCCCATTTCGTATGGCAAACGTTTCGTGTTGCTTGAACGGCGTTATGGCCGAGTTCAAACTCGTAAAGCAAAAGTTTCCTAATTAGCTGGTTGTGGCTGTTTATCTCTTAGGCACCCCAACCACAGACAGAACGATGTGGTCATAGGAAGATGTGCTGTGAGTGGGGAGGTAGATACATTAAGCTGAGATGTTCTGTCGTGTTATCAGTAACTTTGAAGCAGATATGCCGTGTTGACGTGAACTTTCGACTTGCAATGCTGTTCATAGCAACAACTACAACTTATGTCCCTTTCGTCTGACTGCAGTGCGCGACTTGAACTAGTTTAAACACGTGACATACCCGCCGCAGGACATGCGTTTATGCAAATATTGCAAATCTTTCGACTCGCCCTCTGTACACGATAAGTATACAAATATGACCATGAATAGTATAACTTCTTTATTCCGCGATCTTCGCTTCCATCGTCGTATAGTCTCATTTCAAGATAACACGGAAATCTTTCTCTGCGTTTAGTCGTTACGGGACCTGTCTGACTTCTCGGCGCTACCAGAACGCGCTCGCTCCTGATTGGCTAATCCGGTTTCTCCTTGTCCTTGAGGGAGCTGCCGTTCGCTTAGGCAACCTGATCTACCGAGGAAGGTATTTCGCAGAAAGCTGACGTCGATTTAAAGACTTCGAGATACAAAGTTTGCCTTAAAGAAAAACACAAAAAGAACACGCAGTTACAATAAATCCCCTACAATGCTAAATATGAATACTAAGAGTCATTAAAATTATTACTAAAGTGCATGAGTTCAACTAGAGAAAAAACATAACGCCCCCCCCCCCCTTTTTTTTTAAACAGTCCGTGCGCTGACTGTAATTTCAATCATTCAGGAACGCAATTCTGTAGGAAAATGCTTTGGACGACTTTTAATGGTAATGCAAATGGATAACAAGCGTTATTTTCTTAGAGTATCCTTGAAGGGCTTTTTTAATGAAGTACTCGTAAGAATGAAACGTTTCAAAAACCGTAGTGTTCTTTGGAACTTTTCTTCTAGAAGTCATTTGGCGCGCTCCGACTGACATGGAGAATACAGTGGAAACCTCATCACACAAATACTTTTTTTATTTATTTATTTTCCTACGAGCATAAAAAATAACTTTAATCACTTCTCAGCGTGTTTCGAAAATTGAATGCTCAAGAGTCAGTTTTTTTACCCTTCAAAAGATGTAAAATTCTGCAGAATATTCAACACATGCTGTTAAGTAAAAGCAGCTACTCAAAAAATTGTTTTACTTTTTCGATCACACTACATTAATGATTTAAGTGACCACGAATAACCACAGTGTCTAAAACAAGCGCATCAAAAAAAGTCTCTACAAGATATTCTGCGTTACGAATCATGTTGTGAATCAGAATTAGTCCAAGTCACAATCTTAAAAATTAAACTTTTTCTGCGCAACTTCCTTGCTGCATCCATTGAGAAATGAGAATTAAAAAAATGGGTTTGATGAGTGTCTCTTTAAAGAACAGAAATGAAAAACAATTGCACCAATTATCCATTTTTGTCTTTAATTATTTTCTTTAAGCGTCTTCAAGTAAGTGGTACAAAGCGGTAGTTATTCATGCTTGTAACAATTATATTGAATTTCCCACCGGGGATATTTGTGAGTGATATTTTGCGGATCCTTCTTCCGGTGATTTGCATAATTTTAGTTCAAGTGAAAAAAAAAGTGATATGAAAATCCCCGTGGAATAATTGCTGGCAGATTTTTTTTTCAAGTGTTTAACTTAAAAAACTCTTCCAAATGCTTGAATTCCTTGAAAATCTACAGCTACCCTTCTTCTGAAATGCGGAGTTGCTACGTTTTTTTTTTTATTTCTCTGGGTTTTTTTTTTTTATTTGTACGGTGCGCCCATCAGTGAAAGTAATCTGTCAGAAACGAAAGCAAGTGTAACGAGATATAAAAATTGCCCCTTAAATTACATTTCCCTGCTTTTCATTTTTCATTTGCTGCATTATTTTTACTAGAGAATAAATGTTAATAAACTATCTAGAATGCAATGCCGTATGGCTTATAAATAACCTTTTTACGTTTATACCAAAATTCTGCACGGTTTAGATACCAAGATTTTATGCGATATTTTCACTGATGATGTATTTCTATTTTAAGACTATACCCTTGAGTCGTTCATTTTCATTCATGAAAATATTTTTTTTTGCTCTCTTACTTATGCTTTCTTTTGAAAGAAAAATACTTGACAGAGTTACTATTGATTAGCCCCATTTTTTTAGGATTTTTAAAGAGACTTAAATTTTTTCAATAAATTTTAGCGAAAAAAAATGAAAATTGTTTATAGCAAAACTTCTGTTTTCCTCACAGCAGCCAAATCACTTTTTTTAGTTTGTTTTTTTCTCTTTTATTCTGTGCCACTTTATGTCAGCGTATATCGTATAAAAAGTAAACATATTGAAAAAAATTAAATAAGAATTACTACAAATAGGATTTTACAAGTGGGTCTAGTTTTGCCACATTATTAACTGCACAACCTCGTTCTTGAATTTTTTTATTTTCTAAAAAACAACATAGAAAAATAGCCCAATGCAACGGTCGAAGAAGAGTAAAAACTTTTTTTTCATTCCGTTTCCTGTGAAAAAGGGAACTGATCATCACATTATAAATCAAACCATTTCATTTTATTTTTATTTTCTCAATATTTTCATTTGTTTTGGCATTTTGATTAACCAGTTGTTATAATTTAAATCTAAGAAATGCAAAGTTGTGTGAAATGTAGGCTGATCGAAAATGACTTTTACATTTTTTATTTATTTTTTTATCTGCTTTTTGAAATTATCCAATTGCAAGTAAGCATAACATATGACGTAACAAACGTCAAAATCTAACCTCTGTTCCCATAAGTTTAACTAAGAAGTTGATATTAATTGTCGAAAATACACCATGAGGAAATTTGGGAATGCTCGAAAAGGTTCTTCTTAGTTTTGTCGACACCTTCCTCGAAAAAAACAATTACAGTAAAACTCCCGAATAGCGGACATCGAAGGGAAAAGAAAAAATGTCCGTTATTTAGAAGTGTCCGCTATTCGGAAAACCATGCTTTATGACAGTATACTATGTTTATGACGTAAAAGTAGTTAAAAGATAAGTAAATATAAGTATGTAAATGCAATACATAGAGAAAACTTGTACTAACCTTTATTAAGAAATATCCATGAAAACCTAAGAAGCAAAATTATCAGGTATTATGAAAGAATCATGAAAGAAATACGGGATTACGCCATATAATACAAATTTATCATCTTCAAAATTTGTCGGATTGTCATCTTCAAAATTTGTATTATCAGGTATTGTTGTTTGTCTATTACATTCTTGTGAAATTTTGTTTTCTAAATGAATTTCTAGCCATCCGCTTAAAGCTTTGAATTCTGTGAATCCTAATTCATTTGCGATTTCTAAAGCCTCCTGACGAATTAAAGTCAATGATAAAGGAATGTTGTTGGATCCAGAGCGGCAAAACCATTCATGGATTCATCATCATCATCATTGTCAACCATTATCAATCCACTGCTGGACGAAGGTCTCCCCAAGTTTCCTCCACAACGGTCTGTCTTGTGCCAGTCTCCTCCATGTCACCCCTTCATACTTTCGAATTTCATCCACCCATCTCCCATGTGGTCTTCTTCTGGGTCTTTTCCTGTCCCTTGGAATCCAATCTAAAATTCCGGCTGTCCATCGATGATCTGTCCTTCTGGCAGTATGTCCAGCCCATTGCCATTTCAGGGATTTAACTCTGATCGTGATGTCTTCCACTCTTGTCATTTTTCGGATCCACGAGTTCCTCTTCTTATCTCTCCTGGTTACACCAAGTATGCACCTCTCCATGCTGCTTTGAGTTGTCTGCAGTCTTTGTATGTCTCTTTTAGTTAAGGTCCACGTCTCTGCACCATACGTAAGCACTGGAAGGATGCATTGATCAAACACTTTTCTTTAAGACATAATGGCATATTGCTCTTGAAAATTATGCTGTTTCTTCCAAAAGCTCTCCAGGCAAGTTTTGTACGCCGATTAATTTCTTCATCAATGTGACCCTCACTTGATATCTGCTGTCCAAGATAAACGTACGTGTCTGTTATCTCCAGCTTTTCTCCATCAATCGATAAATCTTCATTTCTTGTAAAAACATTAATTGAACATCACTTTTGTCTTCTGAAAGTTCATTTTTAATCCCACTTCTTTACTCTTGTCAGCAAGTTCCTGGATCATACTCTGCAGCTCTGATGGGGTAGTTGCAAAAATGACTACGTCATCAGCAAAACGAAGGTGGGTTAGATAATCTCCATTAATCTTTATCCCCTTGTTTTCCCAGCTCAGCGACTGAAAAACACCCTCCAATGTAGCATTAAAGAGCTTCGGAGATATGGTGTCACCTTGTCTCACTCCCTTTCCAATTTTTACGTGTGTTGTATTTTCAAACAGCCTAATCTTTGCACTTGCATTTTCATAGATGTTATTAATAATATTAATGTACGCATCTTCAATACCGCAAGTTTTCAGAGCCATTGTAACTGCTGATGGTTTCACCGAATCAAAGGCTTTTTCATAATCGATAAAAGCCATGCACAATGGAAGTTCATATTCCCTCGCTCTTTCAATTAGTTCTCTCAGTACGTGGATATGATCTATTGTGCTGTAGCCACTCCTGAATCCAGCTTGTTCTCTCGGTTGAGCCATGTCCAGTGTTACCTTCAAGCGGTGTGAAAGAACTTTAGTGAAGATTTTATAAACTACTGATAGGAGGCTGATAGGTCTGTAGTTTCCGAGATCCTCAATGTCGCCTTTCTTATGTAGCAGGATCATTGTAGCGGTGTTCCAATCCTCAGGAATCTTTCCTTCATTAAGGCATCGAGTGAAAATTTGGGCGAGTACTGTTTCGATTTCTCCACTTGCTTCTTGTATGATGTCTACAGTAATTCCATCTTCTCCTGGAGCTTTTCCCTGCTTCATGTACTTGATTGCATGTGCAACTTCTGCTGGAAGGACTGGAGGAACTCTGGTACTGGTATATTTCATGATGTCTGGAGTGCATGTATCATCCCTTTCATATAATTTAGAGCAGAAATCTTTCACTCTTGTCAAAATTTCGCCTCTATTTCTTGCTACAGAACCATCTTCTTTTCTCAGTGCCACAATCTGTTTTCTTCCCTTACTGAGATGTCCCTTTGCTATCTTTAGGCTTTGGTTGTTTTCAATTGCTTTCCTCACTAGTTTACAGTTGAATTTTCTTACGTCTTCAGTGATACTTTTTCTTACTGTCTTGCATAGCTCTATATATTCCACTTTGGAAGTCCCATCTTCTTTAGTTGTCCTCATCTCTCTTCTGTTTTGCATCAACATTTTCGTTTTCCCTGATAATTTATTTACATGCAACTGGTTCTTAGACCCAGCTAATTTTGTTGCTGTTTCCATAAGAGCTTTGGTTACTTTTCTGTTAACTTCAGAGATGTCCACTTCTTCCGATGTTAGGCCTTCTAAAGCAGAGAACCTGTTCTTCAGTTCCAACTTGAAGGTATTATGGTGTTTTTAAGGTTGGTTATGTCAATAGATTTTGTTTGTCTTATGAGCTTGCCACGTTCAAGTTTAGTGTTGAGCTGCATCTTACATCTCACCAATCTATGGTCACTACCTGTGTTGAACTTGTTTAGCACACTGCAGTCTTCTATGACGAATTTTTTGTTACACATAACAAAATCAATTTCACCTTGTCGTCCCATTTAGATGTCTCCATGTCCATTTCCTGTGTGGCTTTTTCTTGAAGAAGGAGTTCACGATGAAAAACCCTTCTGCCTCTGCAAACTCAACGAGAGTATTTCCACTCTGGTTTCTGTTGCCGTGACCGAATTTACCTACTGAAGTTTCATTCTATTGCCGTTGCCCTATTTTTTCATTGAAATCTCCCATAATTATTTTCAAGTGCTGCTTACCTTTATTATTTAGATGACAAATTTCCTCATAAAGTTCTTCAATTTCTTCTTCAGGATGACTTGTGGTGGGTGCATAAGTTTGAATAATCTGAGCCTGGTATCTTTTCGAGAGTTGGATAACAAGTCGTGCAGCTCTGTCAGAGGAACTTTCAAATTCTACAACTTTATCCTTTCAGTTTCTTGTTTATTATAAATCCAACACCACTAGTTCTGCCAGTATCTGTCCCACGATAGTAGAAGAGATGTCCACTTTTCAGTTCGATGAGATCTTCTCCTTTTCTCCTTACCTCACTTAGCCCCACGATGTCCCACTTGATCCTTTGTAGTTCCTCTTCCAATTCAAGAAGCCTTGAATCAGAAGATAGGGAGCGTCCATTGTACGTAGCCAAGGTCAGCATCAGATGGCAGATTAGTCCGGTCCTCCGGGGATTCTTAGCACCCTCTGCCTTCATGTCGCACTGGCCGCTGCCTTGGCCAGGTACATTCCAGCTGCAGGAGACTGAGGGCCAAGATTTAAGTTGTGGAATCATTTTGGAGGGGTTTGTCCATAACTCACCACGCTGGCCAAGCGGGTTGGTGAGTGTGAGATAGAATTTCCTCTAATCCCGATGGTATAGTTATACCGCTATTGGCGGTCGTCAGAGCCCCTTTAGTGGGAACAGGATGCACCACGAGAAGGCGGGGTTGACATTTGTCAAGGAGAGGCTGTGATGTTACGCATCACCTGAACTTACATCCCATTCATGGATTATTATCAGGTATTGTGTCCACAGTAGGGTTAACAGTGACTTTTCAGTAACGTTCCAAAAAATAACCGTGACAAGTAACGGTGATAAAGTCATAGTTTGTGACAAGAACGAACTGTATGCTCAAATTAGTCACGTGGCGAAATCACAATCCACAGGAACGTTTCATTAATCGTTACTCGGCAATTTGCTTCGCAGTTCTCGTTCTGAGTTCTCAAGAGGATTCGTGTTCGTGCTATTTTCGAGATTTCCACTGACAGACTAATTAGGCACTTGCATTGTTAGTTACTTGTCATAGGCATTTTAGTTAGTTGTCATGGGTATTTTAGTTACTTTTCATAGATAAGTAACGGAGGAACATTAAATATGAAATCTTTTAATTCCCGAAGAGCAGATAGTAGTCAAGCTCGAATATGAAAACTTTTCAAGTGGAAGATAAATGAATTATTATTTATAATTCATTTATTCGGTCTGTAGACAGACCTAAACAAAAAAAATATTTTATTCGGGTATATTTTTTGCCAATAATTGCATTTTTATGAAATTTGTGCTCGAGCCGTAAAATAAAAATCTTGGTGCTCTAGAACTTCATTGAACGGTGGTTTTGGTGCAAAATAGCATATATAATTAAAAAAAAAAGAATAAAAAAAAAACACCTTCGGATAAATAGCTTTAAAAGTGAGATTACTGAGTGAAAAGCTGAGAAATATCTATATTTAACATCAGTGATTTTGTAGCGGTTAGCGAAAGTAGCTTGATTTGCAACGTACCTGTCGTTCCCCGAAAGTAGCGTGAATTTGGAACAATTCAGGAACCAAAGTGTTCTCGTGATTTTGGAACGGTGATTTTTGCCGCTGATCACAAACCGTGACAGTGGCATTTTTAGTAACGTTACAAAGTAACCGTGACGTGATTTTGTACCCACCTCTAGTCCACAGCTAAACCAGCAGTTTAAGGGAAAGCTCCCTTAATTTTCTGGTTGCCATTAGAATCTTGCCAAGACTTCAAGATTTCATTCACTTGAGTTTTTCCAATGCCCAGTTTATCTTCTAAAACTTGCTCACTTAATCTTTCCTTTTCACTCAGTTCCACTATTTCAACTTTTTTCTTTTAGAGTTTAGCGCTTACGTTTGTGTGAAATTTTAAAATCGATGTTTGAGAAATCTTTGCTTCACAGCTCGCTTGATGAGAAAAACTTACATGATCGTTGCAAACAAATGTGATTTCCAGTAATCTGTGCTTGAAATTAATCCCTGTGCACTGACCTTGACTTTATCAAACAGCAAAAGCTGAATCCCTCCCACCCACACCTGAATTGCGTTTGCTTGTGTTTTAATCCGATTACCATTCCCGAACTGTCTCACCCCACCTGAAGAGATAGAAGGCAGTTTCTCCTATACTCCAATTCACCCTAAACGTGTACTACCGGGAAAAGGTTAGTAGACTCCAAGGTTATGCTTATCCGACACTTCCGCTGAGCACTGTCTCAGGGGTCGCCTTCGTGACGTCACAGTCCCGGAGATCTCCACACCCCATCCGCCTAAAGCTGCTTGCTCCCGTTTTTCTGGTTCAGGGTCTGAAAGCTGCATTGTCTCATTTGAAGCTAGGTATTTGTAGCAAACAAATTTTCTTTTCCTTGGTTATACGTTAAACACTGAACATGCCTGGTTCGTGCGCAATAACAGCGTGTCAAAATTATTATTCGAAAACCAGAAGGAATGGCATTCATTACCATAGGTTTCCGAAAAATGAAGTTTTGCGTAAAACATGGAAATTGAGATGCAAACGAGCTGACAGTTTCAACGAAATGAATTCAGCTATTTGTTCGGAACATTTTCCTGAGTAAGACTACGAACGCGATTTAAGGAATGAACTTCTAGGTTTGCCTATCCGCAAAATGCTAAAGGACACAGCTGTATCAAGTTTAAACCTCCCGGGAAACTTTAATGTAAATTCTAATTCAGAGAGAAAGAACAGACAGGAGAAAAGGAAACGAACTGATCTTGTTGGCGATTTGATAAACTCTGATAATGCAGAGGAAATTTTGGAAGACATGTGGAGTGCCAATGATGAAAATACTGAAATTGAATGTATGAAATTCTATTGAAGGAAAATGAAAAGCTGAAAAAACAAATATTATATTTGAGCTCTTCAAACCATAGTCTAACTTTACGTGTAAAAGTCCTCAAAGTAAAACAGAATCAAATGCAGAAAGAATTATTAGAATTGCGAAGGTTACGGAAAGATGAGAAAAAAGACAGAGAAATGTGCATAAAAAAATTGCTTTCTACAGTGTTTACTCCAGGACAGATAAGGGTTTTGTTAGGCCAAAAGCGGATTGTTTGGAATTCTACTGATATTGCAGCTGCAAAAACATTAAGAACTGTTTCCAGGAGAGCATATCACTTCTTGAGAAATAAAGTTAATATTCCGCTTCCTGCTTTGTCAACGTTGCGCCGATGGGTAGCTACAATTAAATGTTCACCTGGAATTCAAGCCACAACTTTAAAACTGATGCAGAGCCAAGGAATGCAAATGACTGAAGCCAAAAGAACATGTGTAATTTCTATAAATGAAATGAAAGTTTCCAGCAAAATGTGCTATAATATTGAAATAGATGAAGTTATAGGACCGTGTAGGTACGTACTGGTATTCATGGCAAGAGGACTTGTTAATCCCTGGAAACAACCATTATTTTACGATTTTGAAGTTAGTGGTTCCAGTCTCAGAGAAATATTAATGAAAGTAATTTGTGCCGTAGAAAATATCATGTTTCCTGTATTTGCTCTTACTTCAGATCTGGGAGCTTTAAACCAGAAATTATGGAAAGAATTGGCTATATCGCCTGAGAGTCCGTTCTTTGAAAATCCTTTCGACAAAAACAGACATATAAATGTATTTGCTGACATTCCGCATGTGGTAAAGTTATTGCGAAACCATATTTTGGACAGTGGCATAAAAATAAGAAATATAGTGATAAATTGCTCCCTATTTGAAAAGCTATTAGAGAAGGACAGTAAGGAATAAAAAATAACGTATAATATGAGTGAAACACACATACGTGTTAAAGGAGCAAATAGGCAGATTGTACGTTATGCTGTACAGTTGCTTTCGGAGCGTGTTGGAAATGCCATCAAATATTTATTTCCCAAAGATGATGAAGCAGCAAATTTTATTCTTC
The DNA here is from genome assembly GCA_039090855.1 of Macrothele yani. Lineage (NCBI taxonomy): Eukaryota > Metazoa > Arthropoda > Arachnida > Araneae > Macrothelidae > Macrothele > Macrothele yani. The sequence continues at coordinate 112,027,539 of CM077025.1, forward strand.
TTGTTGACAGATTTTTTGATTCAATGAATTCGAGGCAACCGTTCTCAGACAAACCATTCCGATGTGCTTTAGGTAACAATCAACAGCAATTTCAACTTCTGAATGAGGCTTACAACACTTTTTCGCAGATGCGCGTTGTTGGAAGAAAAAACGCCCTACCATTTCAGCAAGGTCTTCTGGTCAGTATTACATCCGTAATGGCTGTCCACAAGATTCTAAGCAAAAAATATGAGCTAAAATATTTTTTAACTCACAGAGTTAATCAAAATGTCCTAGAAAAATTTTTCTCACAGATACGTGCAGCAGGGAATACCTATGATCACCCTTCACCACTGGAATTTCAAAATCGTCTCAGACTGCTGGTACTTGGGAAAGTAGTCTGGAACTGTCAGAAATCTAACGTTTTGCCTGAGTCAGAACAACATTATTTAACTGTCTCCATGCTCTCGTCTTCCTGTGTCTTACACAATAATGCATCCTGCAATGATGAAACAGCCCACACAAGTGAAAATGAAATTACGGCTGCACTTCGCGAAGAACCCACAACTGCAATTACGTCTTCTAGTGACAGCATATCGTACCAAGTTTTACGATACCTTGCTGGATATGTTGCATTTAAATGCCAAACAACGTGTCCTGGGCTGGGGGACAAAAATGCACCTCTGGACCTAGTGCAAGAAAAAGGAATTCTTTGCGACTGGATTAGCGTCATAAGCAGAGGCTGCTTGCAACATCCAACAAATGAGTGGATGAGCATGGTTATCCAACTAGAAGAAATGTTTTTAAAACTTCATGGGAAAAATAATTTAAGGAAAGTTAAAAGAATTGTTCACACCGCAGTGGAAGCTTCTGCCCATCAGTTCCCTCCAAATGTGCACCCTGCCATCAAACTATTCATGAAAACCCGAATTATGATCCGTATGCGCCATATTTAATGCTCAGCAAAAAATATATTGCCAACCCAAGAAGAGAAAACTCGGATGGATACCGTTCGGCGTTCCACGATGGGATAGGTATCACATCTCGTCGTGGAACGCAGAACGGTATCCATCCGCGTTAATGTGCTCTTCTACGGTTTCCTTTCTGATCCCCCCCCCTCCCCATACATCGCACAAGCAGTGGGGATTGTCAGTGGGGGTCTGGTGGAGGCCGAATTGCTTCCCCTACTGCCTTCGAGTTTCCCCGATTGTCAATTTATTGCCTTTGTGTTGTTAATGTTGGGAGAAGTCTTCCACCCCTTCCCCCTGTCCGAGTTGTATCCCAAGTGGGCAGAAATAGCTGAAAGTGCGAAGCTCTTGATTCAGCAACATCTCAGAACAAATTTATTTCTAAAAGCGCTCTAACTTCTACATTTTTTTTTCAGATAGAAATTTTATCTGATAAACTGTTGAGCAAACAAAAATGGATTCCAAGTAATAATTCTAATGCTTTTCGCTCTAAATGCTAGGGACTATTTTTCGTAGCGGAGGTAGCTGTTCCGTACCCTTTATAGTGGTTCACTCCTGGGTTGACTCGGAGTATAGTCAGATGCACCGTATTTCCCCGAAAGTAAGACCTAACCGGAAAAAAAGCCCTAGCATGATTTTTCCGGATTCTCGTAATATAAACCCTACTCCGAAAATAAGCCCCAGTTACGATACATAGTACCGTAGTCAGCCAGCCTATCACTTTAAAAAAAAACTAGATTTTTGTACATGAATAAATGAAGGTTTTTGTACATGAAAAAATAAGACATCCCCTGAAAATAAGCCCTAATGCGTCTTTTGGAGCAAAAATTAATATAAGACCCGGTCATATTTTCGAGGAAACACGGTACGTATGCAAAGAGGGGTACGACAGACTTGGTGAGCACGAACGCTAATCCTTTTTCCAGCTATTTCGGCCACTAACCCGAGGTACAAAGCACTTAGCACCTTCAAATTCTCCAGCTATTTCGGCCACTTACCCGAGGTACAAAGCACTTAGCACCTTAAAATTTTCCAGCTATTTCGGCCACTAACCCGAGGTACAAAGCACTTAGCACCTTCAAATTTTCCAGCTATTTCGGCCACTAACCCGAGGTACAAAGCACTTAGCACCTTCAAATTTTCCAGCTATTTCGGCCACTAACCCGAGGTACAAAGCACTTAGCACCTTAAAATTCTCTAGCTATTTCGGCCACTTACCCGAGGTACAAAGCACTTAGCACCTTCAAATTTTCCAGCTATTTCGGCCGCTAACCCGTGTACAAAGCACTTAGCACCTTAAAAATTTCCAGCTATTTCGGCCACTAACCCGAGGTACAAAGCACTTAGCACCTTAAAATTTTCCAGCTATTTCGGCCACTTACCCGAGGTACAAAGCACTTAGCACCTTAAAATTTTCCAGCTATTTCGGCCACTAACCCGTGTACAAAGCACTTAGCACCTTAAAAATTTCCAGACATTTCGGCCACTAACCCGAGGTACAAAGCACTTAGCACCTTAAAATTTTCCAGCTATTTCGGCCACTAACCCGAGGTACAAAGCACTTAGCACCTTCAAATTTTCCAGCTATTTCGGCCACTAACCCGAGGTACAAAGCACTTAGCACCTTAAAATTCTCTAGCTATTTCGGCCACTTACCCGAGGTACAAAGCACTTAGCACCTTCAAATTTTCCAGCTATTTCGGCCGCTAACCCGTGTACAAAGCACTTAGCACCTTAAAAATTTCCAGCTATTTCGGCCACTAACCCGAGGTACAAAGCACTTAGCACCTTCAAATTTTCCAGCTATTTCGGCCACTTAGCCGAGGTACAAAGCACTTAGCACCTTAAAATTTTCCAGCTATTTCGGCCACTAACCCGTGTACAAAGCACTTAGCACCTTAAAAATTTCCAGACATTTCGGCCACTAACCCGAGGTACAAAGCACTTAGCACCTTAAAATTTTCCAGCTATTTTGGCCACTAACCCGAGGTACAAAGCACTCAGCACCTTAAAATTTTCCAGCTATTTCGGCCACTAACCCGAGGTACAAAGCACTTAGCACCTTAAAATTTTTCAGGCCTCTTGAACAAAACGGTTAAGATAAGAGAATGAGGAAATGTAAAGCAACAAAAAGGAAAAATTTTGCGAGTTTGGGAGAATCACACCCCTAGGAATTCTTAGAATCGAAAGCAAATTGTCCGTTATTTGTACTTTAAGTTTGTCCGCGTCCGTTATTTAGAATGTCCGCTATTAATAAGTTAATGCCACAAAAGAAGCCGTTGATTTCTGCCGGGGAATAAAATATTTTCCGTTGTAGAGAGATGTCCGCTATTAAGAAGTGTCCATTAATGGAAGTTTCTCTGTATATTTATTTGATGCAATAGCTTCAACTTCATCTATAGACCGCCCCGGGTGGTGCAGTGGTCTAAGCGCTGGCTTATGACCATTCGTCCGTGAAGGGCCCGGGTTCGAATCCCGGTTAGGCAGGGGTATTCAACCTTTCAATAACTACCGCCCACCTTTGTTGATGGTAAAATTTCCTTACCGCCCACCGGTGCCAAAGTAACTCAATTTAGCGCAAGTGCTTTTAGAGGAGAGGATTTGTAAAAAAATATGTATTTGAATTTATCTTTTCATTTATACTTTATATATGTTTTTACATAAATCATTTCAATTTAATGAATTTCTGCAATTCCATCGATATAGTGCCTACTAGTGGGGGTGCTACTTATATTGAAGAAAATGAAAGTTTAATGTGAAAACAATAAAGTTTAGCCGCCCCGGTGACGCAGTGGTCTAAGCGATGGCCTCTGATCATTCGTCCAAAAGGGGTCCGGGTTCGAATCCCGGTGAGGCATGGGTGTTGTGTTTGTCTTACGGCGCTGGCTCTCTCCCTTCCCTGGAACCAGTGACCCTAAATTAGGGACGGGCGACTGCTTATAGCCCATTGAGTTGCTCACGGTGGTCGTTAAATCTCCAATCAAAAAAATAAAAAATAAAATAAAGTTTATTGAAATTACCTTTAATTAATGAGATCTTTGAGGCTGATGCTGCGAGACTAAATATTTGATATCTGGTTCGATTTTCGTAAGGGGCAAACGAAAGTCACTTCTTTCGGTGATATTCAGACCGCTTCTCTGTTTGGTGATAATATGATTAACAGCTCTAAAGACTGATTCTACAAGATTGAGGTAAGGAAACGTATCAATAAATTAAAAAAAAATTCCACATATTTGAATATAACGCAGACATTTTTTTTTATTTTCCAGAGTTTTTGCTATCCACCACTATCGAAATTATATTTGCTCTCTTCATCATATTTAAGTTCTAATGGTTCTCCTTGGCAAGTTATATCAACCTCAGCAAAATTTGCAGTAAAAGGATTTATCATTCAGTCATACACCTTCAAGTTCACAACATCTTTAAATCGTTTTTGCATATCCAATTTCAGTTCGATAAGGTGGCTACTGGACCTTTCAATCTCTTCTGGAGTTACATCGTCTTTTATAGATGAAAATTCGGGAAACGGATGGAATTTTCTCTTCCAAAGATTATGACGGAAAAGATCAAGTTTTTCGATAAATAATGACACAATTGTTTTGCAACTGATAAGAGTTATACTGGCTCCTTGAAGCTGCAAATTAATTTCATTAAATCTCTTGAAAATGTCTGCCAAATAAAAGGCATCATTCTTTACAGCTTTTTGAAAGTAACAACGAGACCAGCCTCATTATTACTTTCAAAAAACTGTATGACACTATCACACGATGCCACAAAACGAGACACAACAACGGACAACCCCCCCCCCCCCCACCGCCCACCATGAAAGCCTGAAGCGCCCACTAGCGGCCGGTAGGGACCAGGTTGACGACCACTGCGGTAAGGCATGGATGTTGTGGTTGTCTTATGGCACTGGCTCTCTCCCTTCCCTGAAACCAGTGGTCCTAAATTAGGGACGGGCGACTGCTTATAGCCCATTGAGTTGCTCACGGTGGTCGTTAAACCTTCAAGCACAAAAAAGTCATCTATTTTTTAGCACGTCTTTTGTAAAAAAAGATCGTGCTTATGTTACCGATTTGTCCGTCCGTCTGTACCCACGATATCTCTGCAACTATTAGTACGATTTTAAAAATTATTTTTGCGTTGGGAAGGTTGAAATATGCGAATGATGATCCTTCATTTCGTTCTTTTTTACGATGTACAATTTCGCCGTTGGAAGACGTAAATGCAGATGATGTCGAATTCAAAAATACTTTTTTTCCACATATTTGCTTCTAAACATCCGACTGAAAAAATTCTTTTATCTTTCGATTCCATTTATGCCGAAGAGTATTTTAGATTTAGTTACATTTTTCAAATTACACATAGATTTTCCGCTAGGGGGAGTAAAAGTAAATTACATTTTTCCCGATAACTCTTCTTCTAAAACTCCGATTTGAAAAATTGTTTCTTCACCGGATACACCTCCTAATGGAAAGTCTTTTGCATATAATTATACATTTTTGGTGAAGAATACTTTGACCACCAGGGGGTGTAAGTGTTCAATTTTGCTTCTGATGTGTTTGCCATGAAATCTGAGCTTCTAAAATATCGATTGAATAAATTATTTCGTGGACTGATGCCACTGACATCGATAAACCTTTTCGGATTATTATTTATCTTAAAATATTCCATAGTTTCTCCGCCAGGGGGCGTAGACGTATATCGTATTTTTGTCAATATCTCTACTTCTAGGAGTCCTATTTAAAAATTCTTTCTTTGTTGGATAGTGTTTCAGTGTGACATGCTTTTCATATAATTTCAAAATTTTCAAGTAATTCATAGACTTTCCGCTAGGGGACGTAAAGGTAAATTGCGTTTCCCCCTATATCTCTGCTTCTAAATCTCCGATTTGAAAAATTCTTTCTCCACCGGATACAGTTTCTGATGGGAAATTCTTTGCACGTAATTTCTAATTTTTGTAAAAAATGGTTTGGCCACCAGGTGGCGTAAGCCTTAATTTCCGCTTCTGATGTATTTTCAGAAAAATATTAGCTTCTAAAATCACGATTGCAAAAAAAAAGTTGTTTGTTGGCCGATACTACGCATGCCGACAAACCTTTTAAGAACATTTTCTTCTTCAAATAATGCATGGTTTCTACGCCAGGGGGCGTAGGTGTATATCTTATTTTTGTCAATATCTGTACTTCTAAGAGTCCGATTTGAAAAATTCCTTCTTTGTTGGAAAGTGTTTCCAATGCGAAATATTTTTCCTATAAATTCAAAATTTTCCAGTAAATCATAGACTTTCCGCTAGGGGACACAAAGGTAAATTGCGTTTTCTGCGTTATTTCTGCTTCTAAAATTCTTCCTGTATCGCATATAAGACCCGATGGAAAATATTTTTCACATAATTTCTAATGTTTGGTAAAGAATGTTTTGTCCACCAGGGGGCATAAGTGTTAATTTCTGCTTCTAATGTATATGTAGCAAAATCTGGGCTCCTGAAAATTCAACTAATTTTTTTTTCTTGGACCGATTCAGCTTATATGGAAAAACCTTTTGAGAATACTTTCTTCCTAAAATAATGCGTGATCTTCCCATCGGGGGATGTAAAGTCACATCTTATTTTTTTCGATATCTCTGTTTCTAAGAGTCCGATTTGAAAAATTATTTCTGTGTTGGAGAGCGTTTCCGGTGCGAAATGTTTCTCATATAAATTCATGTTTTTCTTAACACACAAGTCTGCAACCAGAGAGCGTAAGCTCCCGATTCCGTTTACAGCAATATCTGAGGGATTAAAAACCCGATTGAAAAACTTCTTTCTTCCGTCAGATACTGTTGTTTTCCATACCGGTTCCATTGAACTTAAATAGCTTTGATAAATTTAATTTGCGTCAGAACGGATTCAAAGGACGTGCTTATTACACCCGAAAATTCGGTGTCATCTTTCTTGTTTATATTTATGTTCTTGCACAATGTGCCATCAGAAACTCCCAAAATCAGGACATGATCTGGTCTCTTGCATACGATCTCCCACAAAATCTCGGTATCTAATTTACACTGCTGACCACCCAAAATGCAACACCAAGAAGGAAGCATCCGATTGCCCTGAAATTCGCAGCATGCGTCGCCCGCGAGAGGACATGCAAACGATTAGCATTGCAGAGCATATGCATATCATGTGCTCCCGGCACGTGTGTTGTGCTGCCGGACCTGTGCGTGGGAAGCTTCCTGATGCCTCGTTGCAGAATACGGCAGTCATTCCAGCATGTTTCGGAGTTCGACAGAGGACGAATAGTGGCTTATCGCGACAGCGGTTTATCGTACCGAGACATCGGCGCCCGTGTTTCTCAGCCCAGTTTCTACGGGCCGTACGGTGTCGTGCGGTTGAAGGAACACACACCATTGGTTTTGGTGCATAAAGGCTACCTTGGTAAAGGCGAATACGGATAGCTTGGGCTGACAACCTGCGTCCTGTTTACACGACAAGCTCTCGCTGGAGCATTTTACCGCCTGTTCCGACGGGCTGTAAACAATAAATAATAGTCATACCTTACCGTGTTTGCTCGTCCACGGTTTTGACCTTGCCTTCTTTAAACACTTTCCCTCTCCTGGAACGTGATCACAGTCGATAAATTACACTTCGCGACACTCTAATGGCTTCTGCTACCAACCGCTATGTCTGACCTGCTTCCAGCCGCTATGTCTGACCTGCTTCCAGCCGCTATGTCTGACCTGCTTCCAGCCGCTATGTCTGACATGTAACCAGCCGCTATGTCTGACCTGCTTTTAGCAGCTATGTCTGACCTGCTTCTAGCCGCTATGTCTGACCTGCTACCAGCCGTTATGTCTGACCTGCTTCCAGCCGCTATGTCTGACCTGCTACCAGCCGCTATGTCTGACCTGCTTTCAGCCGCTATGTCTGACCTGCTACCAGCCGCTATGTCTGACCTGCTTCCAGCCGCTATGTCTGACCTGCTTTCAGCCGCTATGTCTGACCTGCTACCAGCCGCTATGTCTGACCTGCTACCAGCCGCTATGTCTGACCGACTTCCAGCCGCTATGTTTTACCTGCTTCCAGCCGCTATGTCTGACCTGCTTCCAGCCACTGTGTCTGACCTGCTTCCAGCCACTGTGTCTGATCTGCTATCAGCCGCTATGTCTGACCTGCTTCCAGCCGCTATGTCTGAACTGCTTCCAGCAGCTATGTCTGACCTGCTTCCAGCCGCTATGTCTGACCTGCTTCCAGCCGCTATGTCTGACATGCTTCCAGCCGCTATGTCTGACCTGCTACCAGCCGCTATGTCTGACCGGCTTCCAGCCGCTATGTTTGACCTGCTTCCAGCTGCTATGTCTGACCTGCTTCCAGCCACTGTGTCTGATCTGCTATCAGCCGCTATGTCTGACCTACTTCCAGCAGCTATGTCTGACCTACTTCCAGCCGCTATGTCTGACCTGCTTCCAGCCGCTATGTCTGACCTGCTTCCAGCCTACCAATAGCTCTCCACGTCGTTGAGTCTGGTAAATCATACTGTTGAGACAGCGTTCGATCCGAAAATTTCAGAAAACGAAATGTCACAATAAATTCGGAAGAATATGAGAGCTCCCGGAAAACCTTCGTTTTCATCCCTCTCTATGATTTATGCGTTCTGTCGTCACAGACGTTAATTTGCATAAGGATATGCATTATTGGGCTGTCTACGTTACACTTTACTTGCGGTTTTCCACGTTTTAGTAAGATATCACTCAATTGGCTTGCATAATGCCGCTAAAGTCACACGCTCTCCTGATGATTTTGAGCAGTGTCAAAAGGTTTTTTTCATGTCGATTCTCGATTCCTTTTTCATTGGATTCACAACTCATACACAGTTTGCTTTGGCTCATTTTTATTATTTATGCTCCACTGGAGCGATCTTGGGAGTATAGGTTTATCAAAAAGCGGCTTATCTTTGTTTTGTATTTTTCTCCTTAATTAGATGTCCTCACACATACGCACGCACATGACCAGCCCATTGTAGCAATTTTACCTTGACCATAATGCCACCAACTCCCGTCATTTCTACTGATTTATCAGTTCCTCTTCTTAACCTTCCAGATTATGCCAAACATGCACCTGCCCATGTTCCTTTCAGTAGTTTCCCTCCTCAGGACGTCCTTTTTAGTTAGGTCTGTATCCGTGAGTAACAACTGGAAGGATAAACTGATTAAACTCTTTTCTTTTAAGACATAATGACAAATTGCTTTTTAAAAATTGTACTGTATTTTCTTAAAGGCTTTGCAACCAAACTTTATTCGACTATTACTTTCTTCTTTGATGTGGGCCCTGTTTGGTAACTGTTCTAAAAGGGAAATGTAGGCATCGGTTTCTTAAAGAAATGCTCCACCAATTGCTAAATCTTCAGTTCTTGAAAAAGCAGTGTACAACAATTTTGTTTACCGTAAATTCATTTTTAAACCCATTTCTTTACTCTTGTCAGCAAGTTTCTGGACCATACTCTGCAGCTCTGAGTAGGACCATTCAAAATTGACCATATCGTCGGCAACACAAAGGTGTATTAAGGAACACGTGTGTATGCAGCGGCAAATTGTGAAGACCAAACTAGGCCGGGGATTTTAGTCTTGCCGTCCTTAAAAAAAAATCGAGTCTCTTGAAGGCCAATTCCAACTTCTCTTCTCTTTGTGAAAATTGCAGCATCGTGAAGAACTGCAGGTATTAGCTCGAGATTTACAGGATAGATATGTAGAACAGGGTGGGGCACGCAAATGATTAAAATGTCAGTGAAATGCCCACTCGGTTTCGGAGCAGTGTCCTTTGAACTGTCCGGTCTTGGGTACAAAGAGCTGGCTCAGCTGACATTGCGTCGAAAGGGGGTTCTTGCGTCTCACTATGCCCCTTCGCCGAAGAAGATCGCATTATGAACACGTGACAGACTTTGAGCAAGGAAGGATTGTTGGGATGAGAGAAGCTGGACTGTCCTACCGAGAAATTGCCACTCCTACGGAGTGAAAAAACCAAGTATGTACTGTGATGCGAACTGTGTGTACTGTGATCAGTGGTCAGATGAAGTTCGGACGCATAGAAATCCGGGAAATGGACCACAAAATCGCGCGAATGCACAGGACGACAGACATGTCTACCGCATGGCTGTGACCGATCGCACAGCAACATCCACTGTCACAGATCAGGCTTTTTCTTCCAGAGCAGTTCGACGTAGTCATCTTGACAGAGGACTGGTCTCTAGTTGCCTATTGCCGCGCATTCCTTTGACCGTTAACCGTAGACGCCTCAGGTTGCGATGGGGTCTCGAACACACACACACACACTAGCACGGTGACTGACATCAGGTCGTGTTTTCGGACGAGCCGCGATTCAACGTGATGCACTACGGTGGTTGCATGTGTGTTCGGAGGTATCGTTGTGAACGGCCCCTTAAGCGTGCACTTTGCAACGTCATACCGGTCAAGCGTCGTGATTTGAGAGGACATTAGGTTCAATTCGTGACCTCGCCTCTTACGAATTGAGGTCACCCTCAACAGCCAGTGGTACAGTCAAGCCAGGTGGTACATCAGGGATGTTTCAGAGGCAGAGGTGATACCCTTCCTTCAGAGTTGTTCTGTGGCTAAATTCGAGCAGGATAATGCTCGGCATGTGGTCCGGAATATCCAAGACCACTTCCATGCACGGCAGATACCGCTTCTTTTATGATGATCATATGTAGAGGATTTTAGGAAAGGATTGTCTGACCCCAGATCTTAAACAACCCCTAGAAATAGGAAACTAGGAGATTTGGGCTAGAGCGCCTGATAAGAAAGTGACACGGAAGCGAAGTAGAAAGGGGAGGAAGACGCCCTTATTTATTACCGGGGCGCCATTAACTGGGGTCCGACGGCTTAACGTGCCCATCCGACGCACGGTGAATATTTAGTGGATCGAGCGTTCGTACCTGCCTGGGATCGAACCTGAGGCCATTTCCGTGGCAGTCACGAACGTTGCCCACTGGGTCACCTGCGGCCTCGCTTCTTCCCTGACCTGCAAGTTCGGCGGACATATCTCTGATCGAACATGTCTGGGACGTGGTAACTAAGCGACTGGCCAGTCAAACGCCTCCGCCCGTCACCACTGATGAACTGAGATGTCGCATAGAAGCCAGGCTGCCAGGCTATCACTTCAGGTCGACTTAAAAATCTCTTTCATTTAATGTGACATTTAAAAATCTCTTTCATTTAATGTGATATTTAAAAATCTCTTTCATTTAATGTGACATTTAAAAATCTCTTTCATTTAATGTGACATTTAAAAATCTCTTTCATTTAAATATCTTTCATTTAATTAAAAATCTCTTTCATTTAATTAAAAATTTATTTCATTTAATTGAAAATCTCTTTCGTTTAATTGAAAATATCTTTCATTTAATTAAAAACCTCTTTCATTTAATTGAAAATCTCTTTCTTTAATTGAAAATCTCTTTCATTTAATTGAAAAGCTCTTTTATTTAATTGAAAAGCTCTTTCGTTTAATTAAAAATCTCTTTCGTTTAATTAAAAATCTCTTTCGTTTAATTGAAAATCTCTTTCATTTAATTGAAAATCTCTTTCATTAAATTAAAAATCTCTTTCATTTAATTGAAAATATATTTCATTTAATTGAAAATCTCTTTCATTTAATTAAAAATCTCTTCACCGCAGAATTGCGTTGAAGCACATTGAGACAACAATGAGCATTTTATGAGCTAGATCAGTGCTGGTCAACTTCTATAGACCCAAAGACCAAGGTTCTTAAAATAATTACATGACAGGCCTCATTTATTACGCTTTCCAAACGTAGGTTGAAGAAGCGTATATGCTCCAGCTTTATCCGTCCGTCTGTCTGTTTGTTCGTCCGTTCGCACGATAACTCGCGTAAAAATGGTTCGACTTCGATGAAATTTTAGTATGTGGTTGGGGACCCTATTGGAAATGGGGTCAAAGGTCAAGCAGGACATAAGAGCAGGATTTGTTCCATTGCCCTTTTGCGTCATAACTTGCGTAAAAATGGTTCGATTTCAATGAAATTTTAGTATGTGGTAGGGAGTCACTGGGGACGAACCCTATTGAAAATGGGCGAAATGGGGTCGAAATTCAGGACACTGGAGTGGGATCCATTCCATTGCCCTTGTGCATCATAACTTACCAAAAAATGTTTCGATTGCGACAAAACGTTATCATGTTGTTCCGGAGGTATAGTGAACCGGTTCTGTTGAATATCAACGAAATGGGGTCAAAGGTCATTGCACAAAAGCAAGATTTATTCCATAGCCATTATTCTCATAACTTGCGTAAAACTGCTGCTATTGCGACAAAACTTTAGTATGTTATTCTTGAGGTGTACTGAACCGGTTCTGTTGAATATAATCGAAATGGGGTCAAAGGTAAGGACACAGGAGCGAGATTCATTCCACAGCCATTATCCTCATAACTTGAGTAATAATTTCTGGTATGTTGGAAAGCGTATCATAATCAATGCATTGCATGATTTTACTAACTTGTGTTGTTTATGTGGTCACCGCTCGCCTATTGCGCAATGGTAAATCTACCTCCTCCTTGAGTAGACGCCTTTTTAAAATGTACCCATTGTTCTGACACACGACTCTCCATTTTGACTCATATACCAGTACTGGTAAATCGTCGTTTCTTTTAAAGATAAACATTGGTGGAATACGGATTTCGGAATATCTCTGAGAGATAATAGCTTTGTTCTCTGTGTCAGTCTGTGGATAAGCGTTTTGGGAGGATGGGTTCCAGCCAAATACGCCCATAGGGGAGGGGGTCAAGCCCCCCAGCTGTTGGTATAGCCAAATTTTTGATAAATTTAAAACACTAAAATAGACGAAATCTGTTTTTAAATCATTTTTAAAAATAATAAGATATTAATGATTGATTGTATCAATTACTTTTGTTGTATTTTAGTATCTTGTGCATTTACTAAAATGTTTGACAGCCTTGAAGGAGGTAAGAATTTTTCTTAGCCCCCCCCCCCTAAAAGTACTCATATGGGCGCCACTGGTTCTAGCGTGTTTTTCGAGATTGTGAAAGGAAAGAAGGGAACACTAATGACCCTGAGCTCCAAGCCCAACGACCTGCATCTAACTGTAGTTAGTTTTAACTTTGTTAATGTTTAAAAGCATACATAGTCTGGCTGCACTTTTCTCACGTAATTACAAATAATGTTGCTATGCCGTTTCAGAACAAACTCTCAACATATAGATACAAAGAAGCAGTTTTTTTAACGGAATAACCTCTCATAGACAGAAATAAAGCTGAAAGGAAGTTAACGATTACTATTCATAATTACTAAAATACCTAACTATTCGTCCGTTCGAAAAATTTCAGTCAAATGGATATCGAGGAAAGTGGGCCATTTCTCGAGAGGTCCACAGAGAAATGTCCTGGTCGGTCTATCTCTGCGTGAATGTTTCAGACATCTGTCGCATCTATCTACCTGTATATGTTCGTTGTTGGAAAACGTACAAGAAACTAAAAACAATGATGACTGACCACTTTGATTCATGAAGCAGACCGATGCCTTTCTCGTCGTTGCCCAGATGTTTCTTCCAGATAAAACAGCCATAACGCTAAACAGATTTCTGTTATCCAGATATCTTAGCGTCAAAGCCAAAACGGATTTTCAAGCTCCTCTGGCGCTCACACACTGGTCACAAAAAGTTTAAGGATATTGCATGAAATGACGAATGTATGCATCGGACTCAAGTAACACCCGTTGAAATAACATTAATAAGGATACGTAACACAAACGATAAAGAGTGCCTTTAAAAATCAATTTCTTGTGCAATTTCTGCACACAACAAAGTAGCATTTATAACGAAGTAAATTTCTCCGTCATTTCTTGTCCACGCCGGGCCTCGAACCCTGGTCCCCTCATTCCGGAATAAGTCACCCTATCAATTGAGCTACTCGGACGTTCGTTATCTCTGCTATCTGCCTTTATATCGTGTGCGTCCTGCGAGGCAAGTACATCACATCTCCTCTCCCCCCCCACGAAAGAGGGACGGGGGCATGGCCTACGGGTCAGCAGTGACCATGAATCGTCGCAGGCAGCCATCCGCTCTAGAACGTGCACTTGAGAACTCCCAGTCAATCTGGTGTGTGGAATACAACGTCACGCACATTTACTTTTCGAAGCGCTGGAGAAGGGATTCTCTTAATTTTCCTATCTCGCGGTGTAGAAAGAACATTGCACCATTGCGAGATCTTGAACGGTCGGCTCATCCGGGAAGTTCCGACGCCATTATAACGAAGTAAATTTCTCCGTCATTTTTTGTCCACGCCGGGGCTCGAACCCGGGTCCCCTCATTCCGGAATAAGTCACTCTACCAATTGTGCTACGCGGACGTTCGTTATCGCTGCTATCTGCCTTTATGTCGTGTGCGTCCTGCGAGGCAAGCACATCACACATTGCAATATAGACAAAATGGTAAATTTGGAGAATGACAATACCTCTGTATTTCAGTATCCAGTAACACCACCTTTGGGTCGAAGAACGTCTTAACACCTACAAAAAATACTTGCAATGGCATTGATGTGTATCTGGGGCAGCTCGTCTAATATTATAGGCAACACGTTAAGAAGGTCTGCCAGTGTATTGGGGTGTGGAACGTGCTTATCCAGTTTTCTCGAACAGAGGCTCTAACTTTTGAAAACTATATGGATAGCTCAAAGACTTAAGATACGATTTTATAAAAAAATCTCATGAACCCTCATTTACATAGATCTTGATATTTACTTTCGTACCATCGATATGACTACGGATAGTATGTATAATATAAAAAGCTAAAATATAACAAATTGAGATTTGTGTGTGTGTGTGTGTGTGTGTGTGTGTGTGTGATTGGCGGTTTAACAACCACCGTGAGCAACTCAGTGAGCTATAAGCAGTCACCTGTCCCTAATTTAGGGACACTGCTTCCAGGGAAAGGAGATAGCCAGCACCGTAAGACAAATACAACATCCATGCCTCACCGGGATTCCAACCCGGACTCATCTCAGTCGAATGATCAAAAGCTAACGCTTAGACCACTGCGCCACCGATGCGGCACTGATTCTTTCCGTGTGAAAATAAAAAAATTATGTACCTGGAAAATACAAATTATTACAACCCGTGAGCCGCAAACTGTTCGCAGCTGCACTCACCAGAACTCAGTGTTTCCAAATGGCCCTTTGTTCTCTTCAATTCCTACATGTGAATCCCGGCATTGGGATTTGAATTTTCTATCCCCGTGCTCCACCATGTTCACTGCCAGACGAGACGACAGACTGCTTGCCGGCTATCTTTCCCAGAGGAGCGACTAGAAAGGATATGACAGGTATTTCTCACAACGCTGCAAGAGGATACACAAAAAGAAGTACCACGTGTGAAAATAAGAGAATTTTTAGACTTCGTTTGAGAACTCAGAGAAAGAGGTTGGGTTTCGAACGAGGATAACCGACAATGGTTCATGTTGCTTCGAATCGTTTAAGTGTTGTAAATTATATGTAAATAATTATATTTGAACTCAAAATGGATAAAATACATATTTGAAACTCGTTTAGCCTTGTTATTTGAAACGTACATTCTATACTTATGTTTTCCTTAACACAAGATTTAATGTTTTCATAAAGTAATTTCTCTAAAAAATTCTAGTGTAGTCGTACGTAATATAGTAGTAATCGTAATAAAACACGGTAACTTTTTGGGTGGGATCGGGCCCCACGGGCCCATATAAGTTGGCGCCCATGTTCTCGATAGGATTAAAGTCAAGAGACCTCGCAGCCAGCTGTAACGATTCAATCCCATGATTTTCCAACTCCTGAAGCACGGTGACTGGTTGCATTGAAAAACGGAATGCAGGCCCAATAGCGGCGTACAACAGTGTCACAATGGGCACAATGATCTCGTTTTGGTACACAGAGGCATTCATGTTGCCTTGACGATCATACAAGGAAGTACGGCAATTAAAACACACTCCTGCTCAGACCAGAACTGACTGCCACTGATAAGGTTGGACGGGGTGCACATAGTGTGGTTGCATTCGCGTGCCGGATCTCCTCCACACGTGGCCCCGTTGAGTATCAGGATAAAGAGCGAAACGGGATTCGCCTGTGAAAAGTACATGGTGGCACTCTGTATTCCGCGACACGTACTGTTTGACCCACGTTCATCTTTGACTTCTCTATAATAGCTACTTCTACCTTTGGAAAACAGACATCAAGCGAGGGTCAATTAGTATTTAATAGGCATACAAGACTTGGCTGGAGTGCATCTGGAAGAAACACTGTAATTTGCAAAAGCAATTTATCATTATATCTTAAAAGGAAAGTGTTTAATGTGGTTCCACCTAAAACCTCTGCCTTATGTTTCCAATGGTAAAACTTCTGTACATATTTTCTTTGAAGTTAATGTATTCTCTAGGATGAAAATTCGCACATCGATAAAATTAACTCTAAGCTATAGCATGCGATATTTAATACTATTAAAAAACTCAATCATTTTTCTTTGAGTACTGTTCAGACCTGTTAGTAGATGGCGCTACCTGTACATTGATGACGTCAGTAGACAAACAAATGTTGGATTAATTAATTATGGTTATGGTTTAGTAGTCATTAAGTATCCCATGCTATTACTGAAAGTTAGTTTTAACGATGTAAAAATTTTCATTCTTGGGAATACACAAATTGCGAAGAAAATATGTACAGAAGTTTTACCATTGGAAACATAAGGCCGAGATTTCAGATGGAACCATCTTAGCAAATGCAAACTTTCAAAATGTATTTCCTTCAAATGTACCTCAGCCAAGTTTCACACATTGTCGTGTGAAACCTGGCTAAGGTACATTTGAAGGAAATACAATTTTTAAATGCAATTTATAATGTTTTAAAAGAAAAGTCGTTAATCAATGAATCCATCCAAAATATGAAATATGGAGCAACTATAGACAATGAAAGGCGTATAAAACTATGAAATATGAAGCAACTACAGACAATTATAGGCGTATGAAACTATGAAATATGAAGCAACTATAGACAATCATAGGCGTGTAAAACTAGAAATATGAAGCAACTATAGACAATCAAAGGCGTAGAAACTCATGAAATATGAAGCAACTATAGACAATCAAAAGCGTATAAAACTATGAAAATGAAGCAACTATAGACAATCAAAGGCGTATAAAACTATGAAAATGAAGCAACTATAGACAATCAAAGGCGTATAAAACTATGAAATATGAAGCAACTGTAGACAATCAAAGGCGTATAAATATATGAAATATGAAGCAACTATAGACAGTCATAGGCGTATAAAACTTGGCTAGAGTGCATTAGTTATTCCATCAGTGACCAGCGGGTAAAAAACTTTTCCCCTGCGGGTGTAAAAATGAACACTCTCTCCCACGCGACTCCGACCAAGTATGATAAAATGCGCACATCTCCGAGAACAGCAACGAAAGAAAGGAGACAGAGTAGCTTCGGATTTAGTTGATGAGAGATACAGTACGGTTTTTCTGGGGGGAAATACGAGAAGCGAAAATGGGGTGAATATGTTAGGTACACTCGGAAATGCGTCTCAGACAACTGCCCCATCTCTGGAAATGTTAATAAATTAAATATAATCCCTTCAATCAGAAAATAATACAACTTTTATGTACGATTTAAATTGTTAGTTGAATTTGAACCAGCCATCTTCTAGTGATTAAACAGTGAGCGTGGAACAAACGCATAAGTCATCAGAAAGCCATCACAACAGCATCCCATGTCGATAATTCCCCATTTTTGGAATAGCGACGTGAAACATATACTTCTGCAATTCGTACAGCAATGGAAAAAAATCCGGTAAAACTTTTAAGCGCCTGTCACAATTTTCTGATGTACATATGAGCATCATAGCTAACAGACACGCACCCATACATATTCTCTTTTATTATTATAAGTAGTTTCGCAAAAAGTGGATATAAGTCTAATTCTCCGTTTTAAGCGATTTCTTTTGTGAAATCCCTTTGAGTTTCGGCGCTCTTACACAAAACATCGCGATAAAAACAATACACCTTTAAAATTACGGTGCGTATTAATTGGAAATGTGTAAATAATTTGCTGATGAACGTGCATTTTAAAATCAAAGAAATTATCTTCCCAAGTCTCTAAAATTTATGTGTTAATATTGTGTTACGTTGAAAACTTGTTGAAATATTTTGCATTACTTATCTGGGTATAAGCTAAACATAAGTACCTGTTACAAATTTTGAACATGTGAATCCGTTTTTTGGTGTAAATATGACATGGATGGTAAGTCAGATAATATCCGAAAACTTGAAAATTTCGTCGTTCTGGAGCGGGAATCGAACACGCGTCTCCCAGATAGCGCCCGAGTATGCTAACCACTACACCATCTAGAACGACCAAGTTTCAAGTTTCCGACTAATTTGAATATAACCATCACAGGATTCGCTAGTCGAAGCAATTTAAAGGTTAAGAATTCTATCCCGTGATTGCCCGGAGAAGCAGATAAATCATGAATGGAATACGGGAGTCCACCATACAACACAAATTTTGAAGATGTGAATCCGTTTTTTGGTGTAAATATGACATGGATAGTAAGTAAGATAAAATCCGAAAACTTAAAAATTTTGTCGTCCTGGAGCGGGAGTAGAACCCGCGTCTCCCGGATAGCGCTTAACCTCCAGATTCGCTAAACATGAATGCCGGTTGCTTCGACTACCGAATCCTGTGATGGTTATATTCAAATTAATCGGAAACTTGAGACTTGGTCGTTCTGGGTGGTGTAGTGGTTAACATACCCGCGCGCTCTCTGGGAAACGCGGATTCGAATCCCGCTCCAGGACGACGAAATTTTTTAAGTTTTCGGATGTTATCTGACTTACCATCCATGTCATTTTCACATCTTCAAAATTTTTATTGTATGGTGTAATCCCGTATTCCATTCATAAGTAATTGTTGTCGAGATAACATTTCTCAGGCAAAGCAAATCAACTATGCAGTGAAAAACATCACATCTAACGGAGTATTAGCTATGAACTGTAATACTCGTGAGCAAGAAATTCCATGTTCTTTGTTTATTCCTGTTTTCTCAAAGGATTTTCTAATTTTCTTTAGACACATTTCATAATCAAGGCTTAGAATTCAATATTTTAAATCACCTGGTCCCTATTTGTAATTTAACTTCTGTTTTTTTCTGTTTAAGTTTATTTAGTTCGTGGACAATTTTCTTCTTTCCGTCGAGTCAGGCAGGCAGAAGAACAATATTATTTGCACTGAAGTATTTATTGTCAGCGAGTAAAAATTGCCGATTCAGCGCAACATCAAAAGGAAAATGCTTGTAGAAAGAAAGAAAAAAAAATAAAACAGAGAGAGAGAAGAACGGTGAGAGAGAGAGAGAGAGAGAAACAAGAAAAAAAGAAGTCCTGATGTTTTTGCCTTATCCATTTTCCTTTCGTTTTTAGAAACTCATCTCAGCTCGCGGTAACACATGCTGCGGGTTGAAAATAATTTAGAAACATTCTTGATATGGTTTTCTTTATTTTGCTTTTATTTAGATAACTGCGAGTGCTTTGCTTTTGAAGAAGGAAAGAGGACACACACACACAGTTTCGTTCGTCCCCTCTCCCCCGCCCGAGAGTATACGGTGGAGTTCAGCAGAGTGGAAAGCGCGTTTCAAATGTTGTTGTTGTTGCTACGGCATGGAACTCGCCAATAGCTTCGAGCGCTTTCAATGCGCATTCCAAAGCATCGATTCGCATTTTCCATTCCCTCGAGGTTCCATCGGATGTCACGTGACTGTTGCAAAATCAGGAGGAGAGATGCGCTGTGGAATGTCAGCCCGCACTGAGAGAAGAGGCTGGCTAGCATTACGGTTTACGGTTAATGGCCGTCGCCTCTTGAATAAGAATGCCTGGGAAACACCTTTTTTTCATTCTTCTTTCTTGTTCTGCCCCACCTAGCGTTGCACCGTAGAACTACACACCTTAATCTCCGCCTTCTTGCAATGGTAAAAATACCAGCTTTCTCCATTTCTGTTTGTTGTACGACTTGCCACGTACGCATTACTCCAAACTTCCTCCTCCTCCTCCTCCAAGAAGAAAGAAAAAAAAAGCATTTTTGATACAGTGCTCTGGATAGGGCCCCGTCCTACATCGATGAAATATATCTGCAGTCCCTAAATAAAAAAACCCAGTGAGCGTCGAATACTATTTAAGTTACATCCAGGAATTCAAGTTATTTGTGTCCATCTTTTGAAACCCCTCCTATTAGAGCAACTATCTATCTTTTCTGTAATGTTTCTCGACTCCCTGACCCGATTTCTTTTGAAATACCTTCTCTTATGCGATACCCAAAATAATTTCACATGAGAATTTCATTGATCAAATCGTGTGAACTTTCTCCATGTCTTTACAAGCACATCTTTCCGTCGTTTGTCAATTTTTTTTTCGGGTTTTTATGTTGCGTTGAAGGGACATGCTTCGAAGCAAGGAATTGTAATGTATTTCCAAAAATTTGTAACCATATCACGCTATTTCTTTTTAATATCTGTTTTCTTGGGTTCTTGGGCAGAGAAATAGCAAACCACCAAGCAAATGAACAACCGTATCGATTCTTTACATTCTGGGAAATCGTATTTGCACACCATATCAGTGAGTGAGCAAATAAATATACTTGGCGCTGAATAAAAGATAGTATAAGTACTTTATTCAGTTTTGCGACTCTTCCAACAAATGTATGCTATTTGTCACTCTTTCATTCGTGCTGTTATTGCCCAGGACAAGAACGAATTTAGAGGGGTGAAGGGCACTTGCCCCCTGCTGAAAGTGTTTTATTTATTTATTTTTTCTTCTATTGTTCATTAACTTTTACTTTGTCCTGATTGATTTCAAAAACTTCAGTTTTCTGTCACCCACATTTTCCTAAAAAAAATTCTGCATATTCCCTTGGCCCTGGAGAAGCATGTTTTTCAAGCGTGGAGGAGGGGAGTTATTGAAAAAACAACTAAAACATTCTTGTCTTCCTGCGAACTGACCTTTATATAAGGGTCATCAGTGGCGCACTCAGAAACTCCTGTCGGGGGGGGGTATACATATATATATATTTATATTGTATACGTACATAGTACATGGTGTGTGTAAATATATATATATATCGATATATTCGTATATATACTGCTGGCCACCCAAAATGCAACACCAAGAAGGACACGAGATAGCAAAGCCAGAATTACTGGACACATAACAACAGATACAAAGATGAAACGATTGAGCTTACAGGCCCGTGCGACTTGCGGAACACGCAGACATCAATAGTTCGTGTGGCCCCCATGGCTGGCAATAACGGCCGCTGCAAGCCGCGGCATCGAACGAAAGAGGCTTTGGATGTGGGACTGGGGTATGTCAGTCCAGGCTGCTTCCACACGTTGCCACAGTTAATCAGGGGTAGCCGCGGGTGGTGCTTGCCGGTATACTCGGTTGCCGATCAGCGACCAGACGTGTTCTATGGGCGACATATCGGGAGAACAGGCGGGCCACGGCAGCAGTGACACCTGGTGGGCCGTGAAGAATTGTTGCACGATGCGTGCAACGGGTGGGCGCGCATTGTCCTGTTGAAACGTGACCGCTGGCAGGTCCTGCAGGTAAGGGAGGACTACAGACTCCAAAACGTCGGATATGTAGCGGTGGCTGTTGAGTGTACCGGCGATGCGTACTACAGGAGTGCGGGTGTCATATCCAATTGAGCCTTAAACCATAACGCCAGGCGACGGACAATTATAGCGATGCACAATGCAGGAGTCATACAGTCTCTCGCCGCGGTGCAGTCACACGCGGATCCGACCATCGTGGTGTTGCAGGCAGAAGCGGGATTCGTCGGAGAAGACAATGTCGTACCATTCCGTAGTCCAGGTGCGGCGTTCAACGGCTCACTATCGCCGCACCTGCCGGTGGTGTAACGTCAGGGGCAATCAGAGCAATGGGCGCGGTGTGACAAGTCCCCGCTCCTGCACACGACGTCGAATGGTACGTGCTGACACAGGTTGTTGCGCAACACACCTTAATTCCTGCGCTAACGTTCGTGATGTGGCGGTGCGAGCCGCCAATGCCTTCCGCACAACATGCCGGTTCTCTCGTTCGGTGGTGTGCTGCGGCTGCGGCAATCGCTCACGTCGGTCCATCCGTCCCTCCTGCACCCACCGAATCCATACTCGCCTCACTGTAGCTGGATGTCAAGCCACACGGGCGCCGATGTCTCGGTACGATAAACCGCTGTCGCGATAAGCCATTATTCGTCCTCTGTCGAACTCCGAAACGTGCTGGAATGACTGCCGTATTCTGCGACGAGGCATTAGGAAGCTTCCCGCGCACAGGTCCGGCAGCACAACACACTTCCGCTACTTACACCCCGCCTTCTGTGCACCCTTCTTATAGTGCTTCTTGGTGGCGTGCCGGGCGCTCATGATTTGCATATGTCCTGCAATGCTAATCGTTTGCATGTCCTCTCGCGGGCGACACATGCTGCGAATTTCAGGCAAATCGGATGCTTCCTTCTTGGTGTTGCATTTTGGGTAGGCAGCAGTGTAGTATACGCACACTGTGTATAAATTATATAATATAGTAGAGACTATTTAATCATAACTATTAGGCACTGTAATTTTTTGAGCATGTATTGTAATCTTTTTGAATGTTTATTTTGTGACGCACGTCGCTCAGAATCTCCTAGGATGGGCTTAAACTCCCTAAGCCCCCCACCCCAGTAGGTGCGACATTGAGGGTCATTTAAATGAAAACCAGCCGAAGAGCATATAAAAAAGATATTGTTACTTAATAATCCCCGTGACTATTAAGGATCTTATCTCACTGTGACACTAGACGCAAAGAATATTTAACTGAGAAGAAGTTAAGGCTCGGCGAGATGTAACTAGCGCCGACATATCCTGGGATACAAGATGTAGTTCACAGAAACCAACGTACAGGCTAATACCCGAGCAGACTGCGCATGCGTATTTGCGTTGTTTGGTTGACTTCAATTCTGGAAAAGAACAGTCAGCCGAGCTTCTCACAACACGTGATTGTTACCTTCTCGGTAGCATAATATCTTCGCAAATCGGATATGTAAGTTTTCTTGCACCAATCGGGTTAGTTATGGATTTTCTTTGCTCTTCAGTTTTTCAGAAATGCCAAATATTACGGATTGTCCGCATTTTGTACGGATTCTTAGACCTAACTATAATATTTGCAAATTTTTTTATTTAAATAGTAATATTAATTGTTATTGCATATTTGTTTCACCAAAATAAGGGAAGGGCGGGATATTAGAAAACAACAACAACAACAACAAAAAACTGCTATAAGCAAACAGTCATCAGGTAGAAGGAAACAATTGTGGATCAAAGAAAAGCTCCCTAGCGCTTTTTGCTCCTGAATGTTTGCTTTCCGGCCCAGCCAAAGCTACCAGCTCCACTGCCGTAGTACCTTTTGCTCCTAAATGTTTGTTTTCCGGCAGAGCAAAAAATCTCCCAGCTTGTGGTGGGCGCTGTTGTCCCTTGTTTTACGTTATCTCAACGAGAGTTGACATACTTCCCTCGAAGCTTTATATTCTTTGCTAGACGTTCGATTCCTCGTGTGCAGAAGGCGGTGGATTACTTGCGGAACCATTCCTGAACAGCATCTTGCACTTCTTCGTCCGAGTGAAATCCGAGACCCCGCCAGGGACGGATTGGCCCACCGGGATACCGGGACATGTCTCGGTGGACCACGCGAGAAATGGCCCAATTTATCGTAATTTTTTTATTTGGATTTTTTTGGGGGTGTGAGTGAATAATTATTTTAGTACTTATGTATAATAATCGTTAAGTTCATTTCAGCTTTATTCCTGTCTGCAAAATGATTTCCTTAAAATAAAACACAAAAAAAAAATCTTCTGTTTATGTGTTGTGCGTTGTCTCTGAAATTTAATCGCAAAATTCTCTATATTTATATACGTAAATCATATAAGCTAAAGCTAACTACATTTAGACATAGATCGTTGGACTTAGAACCCAGGGTCATTGGTATGCCCTACATTTTTTTTTAATCTTAAAGGAGACACTAGTATCCCCACCTCTTATCCACAGACTGACGCAAGATGATTATTCCACAAATGTATATATCGAAATTCGTGTCCCATGCACATTTATGTTAAAAGAAACAACGATGTACTAGTCCTGATTCATTGGCCAAAATGATGGGTAGAATTTAAAAAGGTGCCTGTTCAACGATGAGATACCAATACCATTGCGCAGCAGGCGATCAGTGACCAAATAAATATAAAAATTAATTGCGAAGGAAAATTGCTATGTGGTATGGCCACATTTAACTTTCGGAGGGATCTTCATGGTGATTTAGTTAGAAAGGTGGTCTTCAAGAGCCCGTATATATTGTTGTTGTTTGTCAAAATAAAATTAAAAAAATATATCTGGTACCACAGCGCGTTTTGAGTGGTTTAAAATTATCTACATTCAATCATGGGCGGATTTCAAAAATGCTTTCACTGTTAAATTGTTATTAAAATTTGTTCCCACGAAATTCGTTTTAATAAAGCATATTTCAGCAGCTCTCTTCCATCCAGGGTCTAACAGAATTTTTCTCATGAGGCCGTTTATGAGGTTTTTTCTTGTAGATACGTATTTTTTTGTAGTGGACTTAAAGATTAAAATTCTTGGCCTCGTTTGGTCGTCCCAATCCACCCGTGGACCCCGCAGATACTTCTTCAGTTCCCCGAAAGTGTAAAATTCACAGGGGAACAAATCTGGGCTGTATGCCCAGTGTGGAGTGTTTCCCACCTGAATTTTGAAAGGCAATCCTGGACGATTTTCTCAGTGTGGTGACGGGCGTTGTCGTGAAGAATGACTTCTGCGTTGAGCAGCTCCGGTCGCTTGGACTTGAGTGATGCTCGCAGATATTTGAGTGTTTACACATACCGGGCAGCATTCATGTTACTTCCGGTGGTGAGAAACTGGTTTAAAAGTGGACACTTGTGATCGAAAATAAGGTCAACGTGACCTTTCGTGCCCTTATCTGCATTTCCTTTGGCGGTGGAGATGACGTGTGCTTCCATTGGCTGCTTTGTCTTTTGTTTTCAGGTTGATAAAGAAAGCGCCACGTTTCATCTCCCGCAATGAATCTGTCGATGAAACGGTGACCTTCCTCATGATACCGCAGTAGGGACGCGGGTGGACTAGTGGTCGGCGTTCGTGACTACCATGGAGATAACCTCAGTTTCGATCCTGGGCAGGTACGAACGTTCGAACCACTAAACACCCGCCGTGCGTCGGATGGGCACGTTAAGCCGTCGAACCCCGGATACTGACCCACCGGTAATAAATATCACTTCCGTGTCACTTTCATATCGGGCACCCTAGCCCAAATCTCCTAGCTTTCTATTTCTAAGGGTTGTTTCAGACCTGGGGTCAGACACTCCCTTCCTAAAATCATCTACATATGATCTGATCTGATACCACAGTAAATGTTCGAAAGACACACCCATACGACAGTCTTTCTGCGCAGATTGCAAGTTGTGCGGCCCCCACTTGCGCGCCGCAAACCTTCTGGTACTGCAGACGATCCCGGGTAATAGTGTGCACACTCCCAACACCGATTCCAACTTCGTCGGCAATTGCTTCCACCGTTATTCTTCTGTCTTCCCGAATGAGACTATCCACTTCAGCGACGGAAACACCGGTGATCTCACGGTCTGCTTGCCCTGGCCTCGAATCATCAGTCAACGACCACCTCCCCTCTTGGAACCGGTTACTCCAGTCTTGAACACGTGACAAAGACATGCAGTTTTCGTACACGTCCCTCATGCGGCTATGAATGTCTGTACTCCCGACATCTCCCACGGTTAAAAACCGGAGAGCCGCTCTCTTTTCAACGTTGGTTGCTTCAATCATGATTGGTTGGATCGAACACTTGCACGAGATCCTGTTCAAAGACCAACTGCTTCCATCGTCGCGTGATCGGAACGCCACATTTCACTGCGTCGTAGCACTACAGTTGTGCTACTTACGTTTTTCGTGTCAACGCTACAGCAGTAAATACATTCAGCAGTCTGCTACGCATGTTGGCTGGTTTTCATTTGAATGACCGTTATACACGGTCGAGTCACATTATTGTGACCACCAGCTAATATCCAGAGTAACCGCCGTGTGCAGCGCGGACAGCAGCTAGACGGGCTTGTCCTACAGATACTCAGTAAGGTATAAGGTACTGGAAGGTGTTCACGGGTATGTGCAGCCATGCTGACTGCAGTGCATCTGACAGCTGCTGGAGGGTGCGTGGTGGAGGAACCATAGAGCGAACAACACGATCAAGATTGTCCCACAGATGCTCAATTGGGTTTAAGTCTGGGGAATAAGGAGGCCAGGGCAATACTTTGAAATCTTCATCGGGCTCTTCCAACCACTCTCAGACATTCCTAGCTGTGTGCCGCCTCACATTGTCGTGCTGGAAAATCCCATCCGCCCCAAGGAAGACAATCAGCGTGTATGGGTATTGGGTATACGTGGTCTGCGAAGATAAATGCATAATGAATTCTGTGCATAGTGCCTTCTACACGTATGAATGGGCCCAGAGAATGCCACGAAAACATTCCCCCGACCATAACGCTGCCCTCACCAGCTTGTGTTCTTCCAGCAATGGTTGAACAGTTTTTGTTCTCCGATGTTCCTCGCCTGATACGCCACAGTCCATCCGTTCGATGGAGCAGAAAACGTGACTCATTGGATTAGGCAATCCTTTGCCAATCACCGGAGCTCCATTTCTGATTCTGCCGCGCAAATGTAAGCCTTTTCTGCCGATGCCCCTTCGTTAGCATAGGTGCAGTGACCATCCGTGTGCATCGGAACACCATACGCAGCAGGGTTCGCCGAACTGTTGTTTTAGACACATTTCCGGTAGTCCTCTGGTTCATTCGGCCAGTGAGTTGCTCCACTGTAACGTGTCGATCAGCCCTCGCGCACCTTCGAAGCCGACGTTCACCTCTCGCATCAATGGCACGTGGTGCTCCGCAGTTTCCACCTCGCTTATTCGCAATGGTGCCATTTCTCCAGTCACGATACATTTTAACCACGGTAGCACGCGAACAGTTCACAAACTGCGCTGTTTCAGAAATACTGCCACTCTTGGCCCGAAAGCCGATAATCATTCCTTTTTTGCAAATATGACAAATCCCTCTTTTTATCCATGACAGCAACGAGTAATATGTTTTCATATTGCATACAGCACACCTCATATACCCACCAAGCCGGCTCACGACACGACGTGGCTTCTTTCATTGGCTACGCGCTGTTGACGTGAAAAGTAGGAGAAGTCACAATAATGTGACTCGACTGTATATAAGGTGAACCACAGTGTGTTATTTCGTGTTTTCCAGTGAGAAAACTGAGTGAATGCTCCTTATTTTGTTTGCTAAAAACCGTGCTCAGATTAAAATTATTGTTCGTAATATGGGGTTAAAATAACAAGGGATATGTTACGAAGTTCAAGCAATCTATGAAAACTTCGGTTTATGCGGAACTTTTGTATTATCCGAGCTCGTTATATGTGGGTTCCACTGTATTCCTTTTCATTTATTTATTTCTAATAAATGATTCTTCTTTTTTTTTTTTTCGGATATCAAAGAAATACAAAGTAAGATGGCACAAGGAAAAGATATGAGGTGCTATGACCATTGCTGGCCTTTGTGCCGTAAACCTTTGAAGCTCAATTTTTGTGGTGAGATTTGAAATACAAGTGCTTGTTCTTTGATTCTGTTTTTCTCCATGATCTGCAGCCAGTAATCTCAAAGGAGTAAAAGGTGACTCTTCACGAGGTGCACTAAACTCTAAAATACAGAAAACCTTTAGAAGCTGTGTTCCGCTTTCTTCTTAGTTTTTCTTTTCTTCGTGAGCGCTGAAGTCAGAAAAGGCCTGAGAAAAATCTAGTGATTTATTTCCTAACCACAAGGCAATATATTTTCTGTTTTCGTTTAGCAGTAGTGGATCGAGCGAGGACGGGGGGGGACGAAGACGATCCCTCCCTTCAAAGCAGATTTTTCCTTTTTAAATGGCCAATATCTAAATAATTAATGCATTTATAAGGGTTGTCCCAAAAAAACTGAGAATAATTTTATAAAAAAAAAAAAAAAAAAATCATGTGTACCTTAATTACCAAGGAAGTGGTCATCTTTTCCGAAATATTGTCCATTGCCTCGAATACAGGTGATCCAATGTTCCTCCCACTTTTTGAATGTCTTCTGGAATTCTGAAATGCTATTGAAGCACCACTGCGCAACTACAGTAAGTCAGGGATCAGTCTCAAATTGTCGTCCTCGTAACGTCTTTTTTAACATGGGGGACAACTAGAAGTCACGTGGTGACAAGTCTGGACTATATGCTCCAAATAGGAAACGACAGAACTGTCCATGTGCGGCCTTGCATTGGGCCGCACATGAAAAGAAATGAGGAACCCAATTTGAACAGACTCATTTCATGCCCAAAGGATGGGTTAAAATTCTGTTAATTGATGATTTTGAAATGTGAAACATATTTTCGATATCTCTAATTGATAGGTGTCTATCATGTTACAGGGCTTGGTGCTGACTTATATTGCAGCACCCTGTGTGGAGAGTTCGTTTGATGCTTGCTATGTATATGGGGTTGAACTCGTATTATTTCTCCCGGCAGATGCAGATAAATCGAATACAAAGTATAAGAGAAATCGACTGAAGTTAAGTTTTGCTCTTGCAGTGAGGAAGACTTTTATTCAGATGTTGCGGGGAATGTCATCAAGCTTTTTTCCGTCATTTTCGTGCTTTCATTGTTTTGTTAACACCTCGGATCACCTTCTGTTTCTCTAATCATCGGCCTCCTTGCTTCCTACTTATCTTCGTCCCCCGAACTCACGAGCCCTTCGCACCTCGCTAAAAACCTCCTTCTTCCTCGACTTCCTGCCAGCGAGTGCCTTGTCCTCTTGCTCGGAGAAAAAAAACCCTCAAAAACTGCCCCCTCACCAAAGAGTAAAGACCCACGCATTCCTAGAAAGCGCAACCATGCCCTAAAATGCCTTCTCTCTGAAAACTCTAAGTTACTTAATTGGCTCGTTGCCCCCTCTTCTCTCTTCGTCGCTTTGCTTGGGACGGCTGAAAAGCAATAATGTCCTGTTCTACTCCTCTTACATCGACGAAACTATAAATCTTACAGCCCCTCATTTGAAGGGACGCGTGAGAAAAAGCGCACTTTAACAACCGTCGCTCTGCTCAACAAAATGGCGGGAATTAAAGGAAAATGATTACAATTCCCTATTTCTAAAATGGCTACTGAACTTCACTTCTGTTAAATATGGATGTCCCGGTTACGCTGTCTTCCCGTGTAATAGCACCTATTGGCCACCCCGGTGGCGCAGTGGTCTAAGCGATGGCCTCTGATCATTCGTCCGAAAGGGGTCCGGGTTCGAATCCCGGTGAGGCTTGGATATTGAGTTTGTTTTCAGGCACTGGCTCCTTCCCTTCCCTGGAACCAGTGACCCTAAATTAGGGACGGGTGACTGCTTATAGCCCATTGAGTTGCTCACGGTGGTCGTTAAAGCTCCAATAAAAAAAAAACACCTATTGTATTGATATTTACCTATGTAACACTCGTTGAAGGTCTTCCTCCATGCGCGATTACATTGGGTCGCACATGAAAAGAAATGAAGAACCCAATTTGAACAGACTCATTTCATGCTGAAATGCTCGGTTAGAATTCTGTGAATTGATGATTTTAAAATGTGAAATATATCTTTGATATCTCTAATTGATAGATGTTTGTCTTCTCGTATAATGCCACCTATTGTATTGATCTTTACCTCTGTAACACTCGTTGAAGGTCTTCCTCCATGAGCGATTAAAGCTGCTGACTCACGACCTTCCATAAATTCTTTATGCCATCTATAAATTGTTGATTTTCCCAGACGTTCATCTCTATAAGCCTCTTGAATAAGGCGGAAAGTCTCTCGACTGACTTCTTAAGTCGACAGCAAAATTTAATGCCGAATCTTTGTTTCTCTCATTCATTTTTTTGAAAATTCAGAGCACGATAACTCTTGTTAGGGGTTCACGAAACAACGCTTAGTAAACTGCGCACTACCAACGACGCATGCGTGATAAACAGGTGTGGCTGGTTGCTATGGTTACTACAACGACTATCGTTTTTTCGAGACTCGTGCCAAAGTCTTACGCAGTATTTCACATTTTATAAAAACATTCTCAGTTGTTTTGGGACAAGCTAAGTATTTTTGTAAAATTATAGTGTTAAATCCCCAGGTTTTTGTAAAAGGTTTCAAAACAACTAAAATTTGCTGAAGATTTTGAGATAAAAGGCTTTGTTCTAGCTTGAGCAGAAAAAACAACAACGAAAAGTTAGGTGTTCCAGAAACAAGGAAAGGTGAGAGCGGAAGTGAAAAGATTTTGACTGATCCGGAAAAGCAATGGGTGAGTTTCATTCCGCTTTCGTATATTGGCATCATTGCATCATTAGGATTTGGGAACAGGAAAAGTCACCGTGTGGGGAGGAGTATGTGTCAGATGTGTTAATTTAACAGAAAATTTTCCAGCTTTGAATTGTGCGTGAGGTAGTGTGGATGACAGAGAGTGAAGTACGTACCCCTTGAATGGGCTGTAAACAAAAACTACAGCTGGATACCTTTCTGTTAAATTAACCATATGAGTAGAAGGGAACAAACTTGCTTTTAAAAAATTGTATCCAGACATGAGATTTAAAAAGCATCTTCGAAAAGCGGGAAATTAAACCCCCCAAAAATAGTGTTGATTTTTTTAGTTCTCGTTTGCAGTTTGTGGTATAAAAATTTAAAACAATATTTTAATGAAACGAAGTTAAAATCCCTTTCCTGCTTATGAATTCCAATTTTTAGTGAATAACTATTTTGCCACTAAGTAGCGTATATTTCTGTTCCTGATGCACGTGAAATAGGAATTTGTCTGTAACGGAGATCGAAACCGCGTCTCCTCGCTCCGGAGTGAGCTGCACTAACCGAATGAGGTACATCGACGGAATGTATTGCTGCAGATTTGTAATTACTTCACCTCTGTAATACGTCACATTATCTCCCTCTTAATTTTTTTTTTTTTTATTAAGCGAAGAAGGAACTTTTTATTATTTCCAGACGATGTGTAGAACGAACAATATACAAAACCCCAAGGGCCAGTAGATGCATTTTCACGTTCGGGCAGCGATGTGAAAATAGGAATTTGTCGCTGACGTGGATCGAACCCGCGTCTCCACGCTCCGGGGTGAGTTGTTTTAACCGACAAAGTTAAACCGATGGAATGTATCGCTGCAGATTTGTCATCTTGACACATGCTTCACCTCCGTAGCACGTCACAGGTATTTGTAGCTATATCTGCAGTTCTGAATACTCGATTGAAAAAATGCTTTTGGGGGGTCAGATACCTCTCTGTACGAAATACTATTTGACAATTTCATCTGCGTAAAATAATGTGCAGTTTTTCCGGACGAGGGCTGTATTTTTCCCGATATATCTGCTTATGACAGGGCAATTTGAAAAATTCTTTCTTTAGCGGAAACAGCTTCTAGTGCGAAATGTTTGGCATATAATTTTGAATTTTTGTTAACACACAGGTTTGCCAGTAGAGGGCATAAGTTCAAGTTTCCAGCATATTTCAAAACTCTCAACGGAAAAATTATTATTTGGTTAGATACTATTTACTATGAAAACGTTTTGTAGGCCTACCTGCCGTATACATAGCACATGCGTTTTTGAAAATATTGCAAAACTTTCGACTCGCCCTCTGCACACCTGCCACTCACTCACTGTGTGGGACGCTGAGCTTCCCACAGGACTTGATCATCTGCGAGAGGAAATAGTGTTACTTTCGTTGCATCGTATTTTCTGTCAAAGCGTTCGTAAGGGGAAAAAAAAACTTTTCACAGTTTCTAGACCTCTATTGTTGTATTGCGCTACGTTTTCCTTTTATTAACACATTTGTGGTAATTTTCTAAATATACGATTTTTTCTGACCATTACAACTCGTATTTTTCAGGAAGAAAAAGGGAAACAACACAATTGAAAAGAAAAAAACAATAACAAGTAAAAAAAA
Organism: Macrothele yani; assembly: GCA_039090855.1. Classification (NCBI taxonomy): domain Eukaryota; kingdom Metazoa; phylum Arthropoda; class Arachnida; order Araneae; family Macrothelidae; genus Macrothele; species Macrothele yani. Next base: position 112,059,629 of record CM077025.1, read on the forward strand.
TGAATAATCTTGGCTCAATGATCACTGAAGATCTTTACTATTTTGAAACCATAAAACGCAGAATCAATAATGGATGGATCACAATGGGAAGAATAGAAAAAATATGGAACATTAAAAGATTAAGCAAAGAATTCAATCTAAAGATATATAAAACAATGATAATTCCCACAGTACTCCATGGCTCTGGATCTTAAGGAAATGGATAAACTCAATGCTTTCGAAACAGAATGCCTATGGAGAATTAATAGAACAATCTGGACAGCAAGAAAAACAAATAAGAAAGTCAGAAGAGAACTTAACTTTAAAAAACAATACTTACAGCACTAAACAAGTTTGTAAAATCATACAGTGCATTCATTATGATACACTTTCCGACATACCAGGAATCGTTACTCAACTTATGAAAATGATGGCTGTGTAATAAATCTATCTTCTGTGCCTTGACCTTTGACCCCATTTTGATGATGCCCAACAGAACCGGTTCAGTATACCTCCGGAACAACATGATAAAGTTTTGTCGTAATCGAAGCATTTTTAGTCAGGTTATGAGGATAATGGCTGTGAAATAAATCTCGCTCCTGCGCCTTGACCTTTGACCCCATTTCGACGATGATATTAAACAGAATTGGTTCATTATACCTCCGGAACAACGTACTAAAGTTTTGTCGCGGTCGAAGCGTTTTTAGTCAAGTTATGAGGATAATGGCCGTGGAATAAATCTCGCTTCTGTGCCTAGACGTTTGACCCCATTTCGATGATATCAAAAGGAATTGGTTCGGTATACCTCCAGAACAACATGATAAAGGTTTGTCGCAATCGAAGCATTTTTACTTAAGGATTCCGCTCCTATGTCCTGAACTTTGTCCCCATTTCGTCCATTTTTAATATGGTTTGTCCCCAAGTCGTCCCCGACCGCATACTAAAATTTCATCGAAATCGAACCATTTTAACGTGAGTTATCGTGCGGATAGACAGACAAGCAGGCGGACAAAGCTGGAGCATATACGCTTCTTCAACCCACGGTTGGAAAGCGTAAACAAAAAGAATTAACTAAGCTGGCTTGGAAATGTTTCAAGAATGAAGCCACAAAGACTACCAAACATATTATTAAATGGTAGAATTGAAAAACAGCCCAGTAGAGGTAGACCAAGAAAGAAATTGATTAACAATATTAAAGAAAGCACCCGCTTAGACTCTGTAACAAAACTACACAAAAGGACAAAAGACAGAAAGAAACGGCGAAAATTCCTCTTTGAGGAACCCAACCCGCCATGAACGGAAGAGGAAGAAAAGATTTTTTTAAAAATCGCAGTGTTGCAAAAACGTTATTTTTTTTAAGCGGCTTGTAATCCACAGACCCTAAGTTCATATTTTGTAACACATAATCTGCGCTATACATAACTAAAATACATTTTTATACTGGAAAGCGGGTTATGGGCAGAACTATGCCCATGAAATTATGCTTAACATGTGGCACTATTTTACACGGGATACGCTGTGTTTTTTTTTCTTTTTTTTTTTGCGAAAATTCTCATTTGAGAAATTCTTTTGGCTTCCGATAGATGGATAAATTTTTTGTGCATTTTTTGACATGTTATGACGCAAAATGTTGCTGTTAAATACCCTTAGGGGATGTGTGACGTGTACCTCTATATTGATCTTTATTTTGAGTTTCTGTGTTCTCACGTAAACTGGGTTTCTTCACGTTGTATATTTTCTCACTTAGCGGCACATTATTTCTCTCGACGAGATTTTCCAAGTTAGCATCCTCACAGTGGGTCAAATTTTAGTCAAATGGAAACGAAAGTTAAGTGTTTTAAGAGAGCTGATGGTTCTAAAAGATATGCTACGACCTAAGTACGGTATGCAATGTTCTGATTGCGTTGTGCTGTTTTAGATAAGAGCGATACGTGTGTTTTAGATAAGACCGATAATAATGTTTTAGGTAAGAGCGATAAGTACCTATTTGGTGACGACGAGCTATATTTTTCAGACGTACGTGGTCGTATCAGAATAATATTACCACCTACCTAATAATGGAATAACCATCCTTGGCCCAAATGACAGCGGATTGATGGCGTGGCATGGACGCAATGAGGCCTTGAAAGGTTGTCCGAGGTACACGTGCCCAGTCGGACTGCAGCAGAGCCAAGAGGCCCCGGAGATGACGTGGTTGTGGGTTGGGACATCGAACCTGTGGATCCAAACAGTGCCGCAAGTGATCTACGGGATTGAGGTCGGGCCATTTCGCCGTACAAGGGAGAACGGAGACATCGCTGTCGTGTTCCTGGAACCAGTCACGCACCCCTTAGCGACATGGCAGGGTGCATTCCTGTTGGTAGACACCATCACCACCAGGGTAAACACCCAACATGAAGGGATGCATGTAGTCAGCGAGGATGGACAGGAAACCATTTGTGTTCAGGGGCCCATCCAGTGGTACCAACGGTCACAGGTCATACCAGGAAAACATGCCTCAGACATGCACACTACTGCTGCCGGCCTGCACTTGACCGACAAGCGTGTCTGGGTGTTGGTTCTCGTGTGTCTGACGTCTTATCCGCCACCCCCCGTCACTCCTGTGCAGTAGAAACTTCTATTCGTCGGAGAAGGCAACCTTTTTTCTACTCTTCAAATGTTAAATGGCTGTAATGGCACGCAAACTGCAGGCGTCGTTGCCGATGGACCTCGATGAACATGGGCGCTTTGACGCAGCGTCGCCTCCGGAGACCCATGCGTAACAGGGTTCGCTCTACTGTTATCGGGACACGTACCTGGGTGCGCCAGCATTCATTTGCGTGGAAGTTGCTGAACTGTTTTGCGCGTCGATTGCCCTTTACCAGTCGACGGAGGCGAGACGTTCTCTTGTGGGGTTGATGAGCTTTTGGGCTCCGCAATTATGACGTCGGAAGATACTCGATGTGCTTGCGGTCCATTCTTGGTACATCCGTACTACTTCACGTGCGAACAGCTCACGAAGTCTGCTGTTTCGAAGATACTCCCGTTCTTGGCGCAGTAGCTGATGATAATTCCTTTCTGAACGTCGGTCAAATCCCTACCTCTGCCCATCGTGCTCACGTGGCGCACTATGGAGCATCTGTCCAGGCCGACCGCTTCTATCTCTGTGTGGTCGATCTTGTCACGTGCACTCTGTGACGCGCCTGGGCGTATACGGGGATTCTGAGGTGGTCAAATTCTTCTGATACGACTGTGTATAGTATTACAAAATAGTGTGAAGTATTTTATCTTACTGTTAAAAGCGACGTACTTTTGAAAAAAAAAATGCATTGAACTTGTAAGTACCGAATTTTGTGATACTTGAATATTGGACCGTATTGAAGTACCTTTTATATTGTGTAGTTAAGTTTTTCAGCTTCGACTTCACTAGCAAACGAATTACAATATGGGGTAACTATATTCTAATTCGGTAGCTTGAGGATACTTGATAATATCATGCAGTTATCATAAAGTAACCTCAAATTTTAGAGTTTTTAAGTTGTCAAGCCCTTATTATTCCATATCTGCTATTGTTAGGATATTACTCATCGCAGAATCAAAGATGCAAAAAGAGTTACCGTGAATTACTTTAGCCCTGTTGATTTGAGATTTCCGTCAAAAAGCCAGTTCATTACATCCTAAAATTTGGAGTCGTCATCTTTGTTCAAAATGGATACAAACGTAGGAAAAACTGGTGTGAGCATTTCTCATGATATGAATCTTTTCCAACAGAGTAATAAATTAAATTTCAAGTAAAAAATGTCGATGTAACGAAAATTGGTAACGGAATTAGTCAAAACCATTGTTGAAATCCGATTTTTGAATGTTGTCCCATATAAAGCTATCCAGCAATACTTGATTTCGTTTTTACTCAACAATGTAAATTACTAAACTATCGCCGAACATTATTTCCTTATAAGATAGTACAACTGTACTAGTTATCCGAATTTATTGGCGTATATAAAATCAAGGTTTCCAAGCTTTCGCACATCAACCAGATGGCTTTCTCAAGGAAGGTAGACAGCAAACTGCAAACTGGATAATAGAACGTTTCAAGAATTTGAACGCGGTGAGTTGACTTGACAATAAACGAAGAGATGCGAACGTAATTATTCAATAAAAACACGAGACATCATGTTCGTATTGCACGCGGAATCCTTGGAGGAAAACAAAAGGCATTCATTATTTGAAGAATTGGTTCCAAATTCGTGGTAATTCTAGCGAGACGCTATCATTGCAGGCCTCATCGTTTGTAATGATCTCCAATGTTTCCCGAATGGCAGTGGATTTTGGAGTAGAGTAGGCAGCTAATTTCTTTATGTTATCCCACATAGGATCGGCGGACTTGAACTGGACTTCTCTGGACAGGGCCGTGGTTAATTTTTCCGTTCTTTATGTCCCTCTTATGCTCGTTGACTCTAATTCTAAATGAACGTTTAGTCATCCCAATGTAGAATCGCTTGGAGCCATCCGGATATTGTAGAGGGACGGCATAAACACCTGCTTCGTTGGAAAATGGGAGCTCGTCAGTATTTCGCTTAAGCATAGCATATAAAGGTGTCGGAGATCTTATGCCGACACCAAGGTTCATCTTTCTGAGCACGTTCTTGAGCTTATAGGAAAGATTTGGTACGTACGGAATAGAGCCCAGATAGCGTAGCCGCGTCATAGAAAGATCGGTATGCCTCTTTTTTGTTTCTTTCGATATATCTATGTACCATGTTCGGATCGTATCCTGCCTCGGTTGCCAAATTCATAACGCTTTTTAATTCGCTTAGTCTAGAAGGAACATCGGAGGAGATGTCGAATGCTCTTCTGATTCGATAACGGAATAAAGCTGTCTTGTAATCAGCCGGGCAGAATGAGCTACGGAGCATCAGGTTGGGAACGGAAGTGGGTTTGTAGTAGACTTGTGTACGGAAGCGATTCTCAGGCGATTTACTCAGTAAAACATCCAGATAAGGCAATGCATTATTGTGTTCTAACTCCATAGTGAAATTGATCGTAGGGTGTATATCATTGATCGTAGGGTGTATATCTCCCTGAATCGGACTTTATAATAACTTCCACTCGAGATTTTATCACGAAAATTAAGCAACTCTCTGTCCAACAGCATGACATTATCGGTAGTTTCGACGTGGCTTCTCTTTATCCTTCGGTCCCCGTGCCGGAAGCCATCAGAACGTTAAAAGAAGCTATACATAATTCAGCACTTTATTCGCAAGAATCTTGCCACAGCATCTTCAAATTAATGGATTTAGTCTCAAATTCTAGTTACTATAGTTTCCGAGGAAAAATCTATAAACAAACAAATGGCGCTCCGATGGGATCTTCACTTTCAGCAATTCTCGCGGAAGCCATCCTTCGCCCAATCGAGCAGCACACATTCACCAGCATTACCCCAAGACCTACCACTTGGCTCCGATATGCTGACGACGTATTTTTCATATGGCCTCATGGAAAGGAGACTCTCCCGCTCTTTTTGGATAAAATCAATGATATACACCCTACGATCAATTTCACTATGGAGTTAGAACACAATAATGCATTGCCTTATCTGGATGTTTTACTGAGTAAATCGCCTGAGAATCGCTTCCGTACACAAGTCTACTACAAACCCACTTCCGTTCCCAACCTGATGCTCCGTAGCTCATTCTGCCCGGCTGATTACAAGACAGCTTTATTCCGTTATCGAATCAGAAGAGCATTCGACATCTCCTCCGATGTTCCTTCTAGACTAAGCGAATTAAAAAGCGTTATGAATTTGGCAACCGAGGCAGGATACGATCCGAACATGGTACATAGATATATCGAAAGAAACAAAAAGAGGCATACCGATCTTTCTATGACGCGGCTACGCTATCTGGGCTCTATTCCGTACGTACCAAATCTTTCCTATAAGCTCAAGAACGTGCTCAGAAAGATGAACCTTGGTGTCGGCATAAGATCTCCGACACCTTTATATGCTATGCTTAAGCGAAATACTGACGAGCTCCCATTTTCCAACGAAGCAGGTGTTTATGCCGTCCTCTACAATATCCGGATGGCTCCAAGCGATTCTACATTGGGATGACTAAACGTTCATTTAGAATTAGAGTCAACGAGCATAAGAGGGACATAAAGAACGGAAAATTAACCACGGCCCTGTCCAGAGAAGTCCAGTTCAAGTCCGCCGATCCTATGTGGGATAACATAAAGAAATTAGCTGCCTACTCTTACTCCAAAATCCACTGCCATTCGGGAAACATTGGAGATCATTACAAACGATGAGGCCTGCAATGATAGCGTCTCGCTAGAATTACCACGAATTTGGAACCAATTCTTCAAATAATGAATGCCTTTTGTTTTCCTCCAAGGATTCCGCGTGCAATACGAACATGATGTCTCGTGTTTTTATTGAATAATTACGTTCGCATCTCTTCGTTTATTGTCAAGTCAACTCACCGCGTTCAAATTCTTGAAACGTTCTATTATCCAGTTTGCAGTTTGCTGTCTACCTTCCTTGAGAAAGCCATCTGGTTGATGTGCGAAAGCTTGGAAACCTTGATTTTATATACGCCAATAAATTCGGATAACTAGTACAGTTGTACTATCTTATATATAGTTGGTGTACAGTTCCTTGTGTTATTATTATTTCCTTAGTTTTACATAAACGTAACGATATCTCTTTGCAATCTGCGTAAATTACAAGAACTTCATCCTAAATGTAATAAATGCCATTACAAAAATATTAATGCAATTTTGATGCTATGAGGACGGAGATTTGTAGCGAAATTTAGTTTCCACTCGATTCCCCAAGGGAACGTTACCTGCTATTTGGCGAGAGCTTTAAATTGATGTATACTCGTAAACACGATGGTTTGTAAGCTGTGGATATCCAAATGGTACTAATCTTTTTCACTAACACACAATTCAGCATTTCTTTCTATCATGAGGTCAGATTCTCAGATTTTAGCTTGCGCAGATGGACTTTAGCTCACATTTCATCGGTGTCAGTGTCGTTTCTTAAGTTTGTATAATTCTGAATGATATATGTTAATAATAAAAATAAATATTTTTTCTGAAAACCTATATGTATAATCGTTTTATAGCGTCTAACGTCGCCTTCCGATCTCCAAGAGTTTCTCCATCTTTCTGTATCCAAGCACCATTCTTCCTCAGGTCATTTTGACTAAGATCTCTCTCTATTCTATCAAAACATGTTCTTCTAGGTCGGCCTCTATTTTTTCGCTTGTTTGATTTAAATTCCATGGATATTTTGGAAAGTCTTTCATTGGTTATTCTTTTTACATGACCAAACCAACGTAATTGTCTCTTCTGTATGTCTTCTAAAATTGTTTCTTTCACTTCCGTCGTTTCTTCAATTCTTTCATTCGTTGTTTTCTGCCTTCTTGACACTCTACATGATCTTCTTAAAGCATCCATCTCTACGCCTGTAATTTTCTTTCTATCGGCTTCTGTTAATCGCCAGGTCTCGGCCCAATTTAATAAGATGCCCTTAGCAATACTATTATTATAAATATCCCATTTCCTTTTTCTGGTTATTTCTTCATTCCACCAGATTACATTCAAGAGTTTAACAGCTTTCTTTTCCTGTGCAGTTCTATTTCTTAATTCCATTGCATCTCTACCTTCTTGTGTAATTTAACACCTAGGTAATTATATAATGATTATATCTTTCAATTTCTTCGTAATCTTCTAGCTGTAGGTTTGTTTCATTACTTCCAATGAATAAATATTTTGTTTTATTTAAATTTTTTTGGCCGCACTCTATCGAGGACGTGTACCAATTTACCAGAGTTATGTCAACCCAATTTAATTCTATTAAATTCACTGTCGAACTTGAAGCCTCCCACTCTCTACCATTCTTTGATATCCTGATTCAACGTCATCCTATTACCCACGACTTAAAATTATCAGCATATCGTAAACTTTCTCACGTTCCTGTTTTAATTCCTATGTGCGGAGCACACCCGATAAGGTACAAGTTAGCTGCTTTATATCACTTAATATGACGTGCGTATACACATTCTTCTACTCTTAGAGCACGCAGAATTGAACTACAGAAAATTTCAGTCATCGCTGAAAAACATGGTTTAAAAGTCCACCAAAAGTCCACCAAGATGTAAGCCATTTGACCAGCACAACCTTAATACGTGAAACTAGAGAAAACCGCTTTGTTAGATCTATTCAGTAACTTCCACAAATTTCCAACATTCTGAGAAATGCGTGTCGTAAATTTAACCTAGGTTTTGGCAAAATGACGAATAACTTATTCTCCATTGTCAAAAAGGATCGAAACCCAATTCCCGCCTTACATAAACCAGTTGTCTACGGCATTCGTTTAAGATGTAATGAATCTGACTCTTAAAACCAAATGTATATCGGGTCCACACTACGTACTCTGGGAGTCTGTCTGACTCAACATAAATAGAACATCAGATGCTACTCCTCCGCCACCGCACTTTCGCGGTTAGTGGGAAGTGGAAAATTTACCCCAATTTGGGAAGATGCTTACGTGCTGCTGACTTTAAGGGGGAAAAGATCAATACACCTAGCTAAAAGGCGGGTCATTTCCCGATTTGGAAACAAGTATTGTAAAGAAGATCTGCCCACTTACCTACCTCAGCCATGGAGACAACTTGTGATGGATTTCAGAAACAAACCGGCTGACAAATTTACTTAACCTATGTCATAATAATTTTTTGATAAGTGAACTATTCTGAATATTTTCCGAGTCCATGAGCATGCGCTTTACTTGATTGCTTACGTCATATACCCTCGTCTCCATGTACGCTGAAGAGCAATGGAATTAGAGATACCTATCTAGTAACGTGTAGCACCACCTTTCGCCCTGATGACGGCGGCGATTCGTCTCGGCATGGACTCAACAAGACACCGGAAGCGTTGGGAAGCCATACGAATCAACGACCCCTGAACAAGCTCCCACAGTTCACGAAGATTTGATGGAGGGGGTCAGAGCCTCTGACATCTCTCTCGATGGCATCCCAGATGTGCTCGATGGGATTGAGGTCAGGTGACCTAGCTGGCGAAGGAAGCAAGATCACGTTGGTGGAGTGTTCATCCAACCATTCGGATACAATTCGGGAGCTGCATTGTCTTGTTGCAGGATGAGATCCCCAGTGGGATGTTGAAGACGCACAAACGGGAGCAAAGGGTCGTCCAGGAGACGATGTCACACGTACCAGGGGTCCCATATCAGTCCACGTAAACAGTCCCTAGACAAGAATGCCACCCCTACCAGCTTGAAGAGTACCCTACTGGCAAGAAGGATCCATCGCTTTATGTGGTTTACGCCGTACTCGTATCGTGCCATCCGCATGTACCAACGTGAATCTCGACTCATCAGTCCAGGCCACATTTTCCCACATGTCTAGGGTCCAGTGGCGATGTTCCCGCGCCAATGCTTATCTTTTCACCCTGTGATGTGCGGTCAGCAGCGGTACCCTCGTCGGACGATGGCTTCTGTACCCCATAGTGAGGAAATGGTTCTGGATGGTGTGGCTGCTTACACGTTTTTGCGCGCCAGCATTAAATTGCCGACTGATTTCTTGCACTGCGGCCCGTCTATCCGCTGTTACAATGCGAGCTAGCTGACGATGACTTCACTCATCCACACGCTGTTGTTCACGGCAGTTGGCCCTTGCAGGGATGGTTTTACCGGATTCGATGTACTCACGGTGCACCCGTGACACAGTGGCTTGTGAAAATCCCATTGCCGGCACGACTTCCGAGATGGAGTGACCCATTCGTCTGGCCCCGACAATTTGCCCACGATCAAATGCACTTAGATCCTTCGTCTTAGCCATTCTGCGTCCGACTCTTACTGATTCCCGTCGCATCACTCCTTATATTGTCGGTTTGCTGCATACGTCATGTCGTTTCCGTTTACAGGGCCGCCCACAGCGCCACATTTGCATAGCGCCAGCTGTCTCTAATTCAATTGCTCTTCAGTGTATATAGTATCCCGATGTCTTGCGTTCGTTTGCAGTGTTAAACCTAAAGGGTTGGGGCCGCCCACCCGAAAGATCTAGTTCTACTTTTAACATGTATATATTTTAATGTATATTTTTCAATCGCGCAGTGACAGCGTCGTTTCTACAGATTTAATTGTGTGGTGCATGAATTGTGTATTGGATTCGTAGTTAATCCCCATTTTTCATATTCTTCTTTTATTTTTCTAGTCATATACTCCAAATCGAATTTATCTTCTGAAAGAAGTACCTGATCATCAACGAATTGTAAAGTAAATACCATTGCTCCATGTAAATTATCATTGCTCGACACTTCATTTTTCATTCTTTCAAAACCAATTCCACATAAATCTTAAAATTATGTTGGAGATATGCAACATCTTTCTGTTAGTCCTTTAGTCACTAGGATACCTTTTGAAGTTTTCTGGCCCATTTTGGTTTTTCTTATTGATCCTTGATAAAATTCTTTGACTGCTTTGATAATCGTAGTATTAATATTGGTATTCTTTGTTTCCCATAATTTTATAATAGGTATGTTATCATGTACTTTTGCTAGGTCTATAAATAATAAGTGTACTTCTTCTCGAGTTGCTATTCTTTTCTCTATTACTTGTTTAAGGCAGAATATATTATCCATGCAGGATATGCCTGCTCTAAATCCACATTGTTCTTTTACTTCATTTAGTTGATATTTTTCCTCAATTATATCTCTAATAATAATTCGACCGTACAGTCTACTAAAAGTCGATGTCACTGTAATCCCTCGATAGTTCTCGCATCTTTACCTTTCCCCTTTTTTTAAAAATAGATGTTAGAAAGCCACTTTTACATTCATCTAGGATTTTTTCTCCATTCAAGCATCTTTCAGTCAATTGAGTTAACATTGTAAACAATTTTTGTGTTGCATTTTTTATCAGGTCTGTTTGTGTTCCACCAGGACCACTTACTCTATTATTTTTAAAATGTTTAATTGCTCCTTTGATTTTATCAATATTTACAATAATTTATTTTCGTTCTAGGTTTTATTCTTCCTTCTAAAACTCACTGCTGTTTTCAGTTAACAGATTTTTATAGTATTCTTCCCACTGATTAACTGTTATACCATGCCAAATTTTATTACTGTTATCATTTCTTGTGTTTCTTAGGAACTTCAATCCTTCTGTGCATCTTCTATCTCCTATATGTGTTTCAATTTTGCTAGGCTTCCTATCCCAACAAATTCTTTTTCTTTCTAGTATAAGTTTATTCGTGTTTCTTCTTAGTATTTTATATTCTAGTTTATCTGTCTCACTCTTAGTATTCATCCACTTTAGATATGCATCTCTTCTCTGTTGTACCACTTGTCCAAAATCATTACTCCACCAAAAGTTCCTTTTATGGTTATTTTCTTTTCTTTGCCCCAATGCCTCATTAGCAGCTTGATGCAATGCTAATTTAATATGTTTCATACAATTCCATTACATTGTTGAAATCTTTTTCTATTTATTTTTCATGTATTCTGATTTGAAATAATCTTCTTGTACTTTCTTCCTTTAAACTTTCTATATGATAACTATGATCTTTAATATCTTCAACTCCTGTATCTTCACTTTCTTGTTTTGTTGTAGTTTTGATGTGAGGGAAGAAACTTTTGGCTCGCACCTAATAATGATCAGTACCACATTCAGCTCCTGATTGTATTCTAACATCCAATACCTTTAAACGCGATTTTTTTTTATAATTACATAGTCAGTAACTGATTTTAGTTGTTTAATATGTTGAATCCATGTATATTTATGAATTGATTTATTTTTGTAAAAAACATTTGTAATTTCCAAATCATTGTTTGTACATAACTCTATAAGCTTTTGTCCACTTTGATTTGTTACATTCTCACCAAATCGTCCTATAATCTTATCCTTGATCTTAGATACAGTTCGTTCATTAAAATCTCCCAGTAAAATAGTTTCTCTGGTAATCTCCGATTTCATCCATTAATTCTTGTGAATTTTTCATAAAACATGTCCCTAGCTGATTATGTTTCATCCTCATTTGGGGCATGTACACCAAAGATTGTTAATCGTTTTTCCAAGATATTAAGATTTACTTTAATTATTCTTTTGTCGACTGCTTCAGATTTTGCAACGTTTCTTTTAAAATTATTTCTTCAGTAAGATTAATACACCTCTTTTTTTCTCTCTTCTTTTGGTACTCCTGAAATAAATGCAAATAAACCCCAACTTCCTCAATTCCTGAACTGTTTTTCTTAGTTTCTGTTAAAGCTGTAATATCAATTTTCATTCTCTTAATTTTTGAATGATCTCTTGCCATTTTGATCTAATACCTTATACATTCCAGGTTGCCAAGAGCATAGTCCGTTTCTGTCGCCTTAGTCGTCTCCTGTTAAATTCATCCGGTTTTATTCTCTTGGAGTTTTCTGGTGTGGAAATCATTTTTTACCTGAAATAGGGTGCAGGCCTATTGTCTCAACCCCCAGCCTGGAGGACCAGGGTGTTTCTTTAGTCTGGCACCTACCCTTTGACCTGTCCGGCTTGGACAGGTCAAAGGGTAGGTGCCAGACTGGGAGGCCCTACCAGTAGCAAACTACTGCTAGCATAGCTCTCCGGGTCGCTTGTGCACACAAGCCTCCACCACGCTGAGGTAGAAACACCTTTGGAAGGAGATTTTTGAAAAAACTAAACAATCGAAATACTAACAATTGCCGCTGCCATAGTTTTAGTAAATATTTACTTTTATATTTCGCATATCTTCTTTCATTAGTTTTACAATAACAACATTCCTTAATACACCTTCCTGAGTACCGTCCAATGTCAGAAATTAGTAAACGTTTGTTGTTGTTACTAATTCCAGTTTGTTGTTATGATTTAATTCCACTTAGTATGTACCGGACTGTGACTTGGTGTGGTCGTGAGTAATACGAATAAATGCAACATGTTGTGTGTAAATAAATGTATACTCTCAAATCACTCGTTTTATTTCACACCCACAAAGATCTTAACAAGTGAGAGATGCATGGCATAAATTATATTCTACAAAAAGTACTAGGGTACTCTCCAGTAGCGGATCCAGCGGTGGGCGACTGGGGCGATCCCCCCCCCCAACCCTAACGAAATTTTTAGGTTTAAAGTAGCGAATATCGTAAATGATTAACTTTGCATATTTTGTCTTCAGTTTTTCTAAAAAAAATTAACAATTAAACTTAGTACGGAGAATTTAAAATACTTATTACACTGATTTAGGTTCAGTAAAAAGAAGGGATTAGAATAAGAGAGAGAGAGAGAGAGAGAGAGAGATAAAGGGAAATCAGGAACAGCGGGGGTATAAAACCTGGTGATATTCTTTGTTAATTCTTTGCTGTTGTCATACTGTCTAGCATTTGTGACGTCTCAAAACAGGGTAAGGCAGAGCTTGGTACTGAAATCAGAGTAGGTGGGAGAAACTGTGAATAACAATATGATCTACGTACGTATATTAATTGGGTCATAAAGAAAATTCGTAAAAATGTCCCCACCGCTTCCTCTCAGATGGTCTTTTCAGGACTTCTTTCTTTTTTCTTACTTTTCCAGCTCTCTCTTTCCTCACGGGCCTTTCCCGTTGTTCCATCCACTCCGAAGTCAATCCCCGCTTGGGTGGGGGAGGTAGGCAGCGTGGCTAATACGGGGTAATTTTCGGCTCCTGCTACTAACATTATATATATATATATATACAGTACTAACGTTATATAAAAAAAACATTTCATAATGGTTTCTGCCCCCTTTTTTGTGCCCCCTAGAGTAAACCTCTGGATCCGCCCCTGGTACTATCTTGATTTTTTCCTTGCAATAGCACGCGATTCTACAACCGTCTACTTTACGGGTGGTTTGATCATTGTATATTTCGTTAAAAGTTTTAAAGATAAAATGCAATTCCGCGGACGAGACAAAATTATTCTCCTTCCGTCAGTGAAGAGATTCATCGTGAGTATTTACCGCACAATCTAGTGGTTGTTATATCACGTTGATTTGATTCGAAAGGTTTCCTTTTTTATCGTTTAAATCCTCACAGCTACACTCCAATTATGGGAAGAACATTACTGAGATGAAATTAACAGTGTAGTTTAGTGCGTCAATTTCAGTACAACTTTGCGTGGGTTTATCATGATCAAATTTGCACTAGGAAATTAATGAGAATGCGAACTGGAAGGTATGGATGAAGTGTTCATTACCGAGGATAATTGCTTGCCTAATATCCTATTTTTCTCAATCAATGTAATTAAGCACCTTCATCTAATTATCTCTCCTTATACTATCTATTTTCGTTCCATCTAAAGACCGTTATTTAGTCGTCCACTTTTTTTATATATATATATTTTTCAAAAGCTGCACATTCTTGGGGCGTTTGCAGAATCAAATAAACGATCGGCAATTTCCATTCGACGAAAGATCCATTAACGTGAGAGCTACAGTTAATTTCCAGAAAACTGTAGCCGATTAACAGAACCGCTTATGACGATCATAGAAAGAGTGAACCTTCCAAGTAGTTACAGTTAACCCCATGATATCTGTCAGGTCAACCAAAACTGCTTTCAGCCAAAAAGAAAACGAATAGAGCATTAAATGATCCAGACTTACAAGCACGTCTTTAAATGAAGATAAAAACTTTTCTTTCTTAAGGAATTTAAAATGGGGTACATGGATAAAGTTCCATATACGCGATAGCGTCCGGTTATTTTTTCTCTCATTTGCTGACGACATGCACTCGTTGAGCAAATTATTATGATAATCTCTATTTCTCGGAGCCGAAAGTTCCCACGACATGCAGCAGCAAAGTAACCAATCGGCGCGAAATACGTATAGACGGCAGGTACAGGACGCATTATTTCGCCAGTACGAAGCTCCTGTAATGGGGAAAAAGGACTTGTCGGAATTTGTGAACAGTGAATGATAATACGAGCCTGCATATCGGAGTTTGAATAGTGAGTGATTATCCGCACGTGCATATCTGCATGTTGGAGTTTGAACAGTGAAAGATTATCCACGCGTGCATATCGGAGTTTGAACAGTGAGTGATTATCCGCCCCTTCATATCGGAGTTTGAACAGTAATGATTATCTGCGTCTGCATATCTTCATGTCACAGTTTGAACAGTAATGATTATCCGCATGTGCATATCTTCATGTCGCAGTTTGAACAGTGAATGATTACCCAAGGGTGCATATCGGAGTTTGAACAGTGAATGATTGTTTAGGACAAAGTGTTGCCATATGTAGTGACTTTGCATCCTTATGGCACTGGACTTTTTCAGTAAGGGTATAAATGGCACTGGGCGTTTTCAATAACTGCATATCGGAGTTTGAACAGTGAGTGATTATCCATGCGTGCATATCCGCATGTCGGAGTTTGAACAGTGAATGATAATCCACCCCTACATATGAGAGTTTGAACAATGAATGATTATCCACGCGTGCATGTTTGCTTATCGTGGTTTGAACAGTGAGTGATTATCCACGCGTGCATGTCTGTATATCGGGATTTGAACAGTAAGTGATTACCCGCGGGTGCATATCGGAGTTTGAAAAGTGAGTGGTTATCCGCGCGTGGATATCGGAATTTGAACAGTGAGTGGTTATCCGCGCGTGTATATCGGAGTTTGAACAGTGAGTGGTTATCCGCGCGGGTATATCTGCAAGTCGGAGTTTAGACAATGAATGATTATCTTCGCGTGCATTATCCGCTGTGCATATTTGTGTTTCGGAGTTTAGACAGTGACTGATTATCCGCTGTGCATATTTGTGTTTCGAAGTTTAGACAATGAATGATTATCTTCGCGTGCATTATCCGCTGTGCATATTTGTGTTTCGGAGTTTAGACAGTGACTGATTATCCGCTGTGCATATTTGTGTTTCGAAGTTTAGACAGTGAATGATTATCCGCTGTGCATATTTGTGTTTCGGAGTTTAGACAGTGAATGATTATCCGCTGTGCATATTTGTGTTTCGGAGTTTAGACAGTGACTGATTATCCGCTGTGCATATTTGTGTTTCGAAGTTTAGACAGTGAATGATTATCCGCTGTGCATATTTGTGTTTCGAAGTTTAGACAGTGAATGATTATCCGCTGTGCATATTTGTGTTTCGGAGTTTAGACAGTGAATGATTATCCGCTGTGCATATTTGTGTTTCGGAGTTTAGACAGTGACTGATTATCCGCTGTGCATATTTGTGTTTCGAAGTTTAGACAGTGAATGATTATCCGCTGTGCATATTTGTGTTTCGGAGTTTAGACAGTGACTGATTATCCGCTGTGCATATTTGTGTTTCGAAGTTTAGACAGTGAATGATTATCCGCTGTGCATATTTGTGTTTCGGAGTTTAGACAGTGAATGATTATCCGCTGTGCATATTTGTGTTTCGGAGTTTAGACAGTGAGTGATTATCCGCTGTGCATATTTGTGTTTCGGAGTTTGGAAACCGAATGATTATCCGCACAAGGACCCATTAACTCAGCAACTGCTGCCATTGTTGGTTTTACGGAGGCCGCCTAAGTGAAGGTGTGATGGAAATGGTCCAAGAGGGACCCACATCTGCGCCCAATGCTCAGGAAAGGGAACACTATCAGGGATTGATAGTCAGGGTGAACGCTTATTGGTACGTGTTATCTGGAACAACAAACGGCTCACGGTTCCTCTATTAACGGCAGAGAAATATTTCTGATTACACAGTCCAACTGTCGCTTTGCGATTGGGCCTTAGAAGTTGGCGGCCTGTTCATATGCACATGTTGACCGACCACCATTGACTGCTCTGTCTGCAGAGAACACGAGAGCACCGTAACTAGACATTAGACTACTACAGAATAGTTGCCTGGTTCATGAGTCCCATTTTCAGGTTGGACATATCGATGGACGGATCCGTAGCCAACGACCTGCGGATAAACAACTGAAATTAGGCAACATGGTTAGGTAGAAACAGGCTTTTCAGTAGTTTTGCAAAGCCTGTTTCTACCCAACCATGTTGTTCCCCCATTTCCATGAAAGTGGATCCCCTCATTCCCCATGAACACACTCTCACCTCCAGATTTTACCTAGACATTGTTTAGGACAAAGTGTTGCCATATGTAGTGACTTTGCATCCTTATGGCACTGGACTTTTTCAGTAAGGGTAAATGGCACTGGGCGTTTTCAATAAGGGTAAACGACACTGGACTTTTTCAGTAAGGATAAGTGGCACTGGACTTTTTCAGTAAGGGTAAATGGCACTGGACTTTTTCAATAAGGGTAAACGGCACTAGATTTTTTCAGTAAGGGTTAATGGCACTGGACTTTTTCAGTAAGGGTTAATGGCACTGGACTTTTTCATTAAGGGTAAATGACATTGGACTTTTTCAGTAAGGGTAAATGGCACTGGACTTTTTCAGTAAGGGTAAATGACACTGGACTTTTTCAGTAAGGGTGAATGACACTGGATTTTTTCAGTAAGGGTAAATGGCACTAGACTTTTTCATTAAGGGTAAATGGCACTGGACTTTTTCAGGAAGGGTAAATGGCACTGGACTTTTTCAGTAAGGGTAAATAGTACTGGACTTCTTCAGTAAGGGAAGAAAAATCTCAGCCCACCCTCGCTCTTCTTGGCGACGTCTCTGCTGCTCCGGCAATTAACGTACTCTTCGGGAAGTATTCCCTCCCGCACTTTCCTCTGATCCTGCATACTTACTAAACTTACGTTTGTGTTGCATCTGCTGAAAATCTCCGACCATAGAATTCGTAGCTTCTCCTGTGGTGCAGTGGTCTAAGAACTGGCTTCTGATCGTTAGTCCAGGCGGGAGTCCCGAGTTAGGTATGAGTGGTGGTTTGTCCTACGGCACTGACCCTTTCTTTTTCGTAGAAGTAGTGGCCCTAAATCACCAGGGTCACAACCACCACTCACTCAACGATCAGTTAGTAGTGTTTACTCTCACAGAGAAGGTTTAGGCGTAACTTATCTACGGCTGTACAGCCTTTCGAACCGCGTATTAGAAACAAAGTGACATTAGGTGGAACCTATAGAAGCTCACGATAGGAAAGTTGGCAGACAGAGAGAAACGACAATGCTTAGCTACTAGCGTTCGTCCCCGACACTAAGCACTATTAGTGGAAAATAGAGAAACGGGTGGGGGACGAAAAGGAGTCCTTAACACTTTTTTAACGTGTAGGGGGGGGGGAGCAGTTCCCTGGGTCTGACGACTTAAAGTGCCAATTAGTCGCACGCCGGATGATTTGTGGTACAACACAACTTACCTGTGTTCCAACACGAGACCCATAGCTCTAAAATCTAAATATCTCCTCGACAATTAATACAACACAATTAAGGTGGATTAGGAATATCAAATAAAAGTCATCGCTCTTTCCACGGTTATAAGTGAGTCACGGAAAAATTCTCATCGGCCACCATCGGTAATCGAACCCAGGGTCTTCGTTACGCGCCGAACATGCTGTTGCTTCAGTTATGCGCCGGACATGCTGTTGCCTCTTGGAGCCCCGCACAATGCTGCGGAGCTCCAATAAGCAACCTGCCTTGTGGTTTGGCAGTTAGTTATACGTGAGTCCGGAAAATTTGAGGCTGTTGTGGTGCAGTGGTAGCAAGACCGTGGGTTCAATTCCCGGTGGCGGCCGACGAAAATTTGTCTGTGGCTCACTTATAAACGCGGAAAGAGCAATTACTTCTGTTTGATATTTCTAATCCACGTTAATTGTGTTGTATTAATTATTCATTCACCCCCTAGTCATTTGTTGAGTTACTGCTCACCATCTTTGGTGAATCCCCACCTCCCTTGTGGTTTTGCAGTTAGTCGTATGTGAGTCAGGAGAATTCGAGGCCGCTGTGGTGCCGTGGTAGCATGTCCGGCGCTAACTGGAAGACACTGGGTTTGATTCCCGGTGACGTCCGATACGACTTTTTCCGTGACTCACTTATAAACGTAGAAATAGCGATGACTTCTGTTTGATATCTCCTCGACTTCTTTTTTGTTCCAGAGCTCATATCCAAGACTAACATTGCCTGGAATCCTAAGAAAATCCTGGAAGTTGGTTTCCCTTCACCCTTCATTCCTGTCCCGGAAAGCCCTTGATCTTTCACGGTTTTTTTTTTTTTTTTTTGTGAAAGGTGCTGGAAATTTTTCATGGAAAAAAGAAATTGGTCAAAGTGTTTGAATTGATTGCATCACTTTGTCCTAGCTCCCTGTGGTATCTGCTCCCAATTACGCCACTTTATTCCGTGGAGTGTGGAGACGTGATGTCATCTCGTGTGAAGCTGCAGTGCAAGAAGTTTGAATGCCATATTTCCAGTGACCTAGGTTTGTGGTGTAGTAGTTGTGTGCAATCGGAATCAAAACTTCGTGTAGAAGCTTTCCCGCAAGTTCAACATTACCTTTTCTACTTGCACGCGTTTTCCTGACTGAAGGTGATTGATATCTGGCCATCATGCCACCAGTATGCATGGGAATATATTACTGCGGAATAAGAAATCTTTAGTTCCGTAGCACAACGGATTTGTGTTATCATCACTGTGTCAAGTTCCAGATTTCCTCCATATAAGTTTTATGATGATGATGTTATCCATTCAGTCGAATCCGACTATTGGCGATTCTATTGCCTGCGATTCTCTCCATGCTTCGCGATCTTGGACTCTCTCGCTCAGCTGTT
The DNA here is from genome assembly GCA_039090855.1 of Macrothele yani. Lineage (NCBI taxonomy): Eukaryota > Metazoa > Arthropoda > Arachnida > Araneae > Macrothelidae > Macrothele > Macrothele yani. Next base: position 112,079,277 of record CM077025.1, read on the forward strand.
CCATTTTCACTCTAGCGTTCATTTTGATTGCATCCATCCAACGCGTTATCGGTCGTCCTCGTCTTTTTGTTTCCTCCACCATTATAAGCATCATTTCTTTCTCCAATGAGTCCGAACGCATCACATGACCAAAGAAAGTGAACTGTAGTTTAGTAGTATTTCCCTGAAATGACATTTCAGGTTTAGTGAGCTCTAAAACCTATTTGTTGGTAACACTTGATTTCCCTGAAATGACATTCAGGTTTAGTGTGCTCTAAAACCTATTTGTTCGTAACCCTTGATGTCCCTGAAATGACATTTCAGGTTTAGTGTGCTCTAAAACTTATTTGTTGGTAACCCATGATGTCCTTGAAATGACATAGCAGGTTTAGTGCGCTCTAAAACCTATTTGTTGGTAACACTTGATTTCCCTGAAATGACATTTCAGGTTTAGTGTGCTCTGAAACCAATTTGTTGGTAACCCATGATGTCCTTGAAATGACATATCAGGTTTAGTGTGCTCTAAAACCTATTTGTTCGTAACCCTTGATGTCCGTGAAATGACATTTCAGGTTTAGTGTGCTCTAAAACTTATTTGTTGGTAACCCATGATGCCCTTGAAATGACATAGCAGGTTTAGTGTGTTCTAAAACCTATTTGTTCGTAACCCTTGATGTCCCTGAAATGATATTTCAGGTTTAGTGTGCTCTGAAACCTATTTGTTGGTAACCCATGATGTCCTTGAAATAACATAGCAGGTTTAGTGCGCTCTAAAACCTATTTGTTGGTAACACTTGATTTCCCTGAAATGACATTTCAGGTTTAGTGTGCTCTGAAACCTATTTGTTGGTAACCCATGATGTCCTTGAAATGACATAGCAGGTTTAATGTGTTCTAAAACCCATTTGTTTGTAAACCTCGATGTCCCTAAAATGACATTTCAGGGTTAGTGTGCTCTAAAACCTCTTTTTTGGTAACCCTTGATGCCCCTGAAATGACATTTCAGGTTTGGTGTGCTCTAAAACTTATTTGTTGGTAACCCATGATGTCCTTGAAATGGCATAGCAGGTTTAGTGCGCTCTAAAACCTATTTGTTGGTAACACTTGATTTCCCTGAAATGACATTTCAGGTTTAGTGTGCTCTGAAACCTATTTGTTGGTAACCCATGATGTCCTTGAAATAACATAGCAGGTTTAGTGCGCTCTAAAACCTATTTGTTGGTAACACTTGATGTCCCTGAAATGACATTTCAGGTTTAGTGTGCTCTGAAACCTATTTGTTGGTAACCCATGATGTCCTTGAAATGACATAGCAGGTTTAGTGTGTTCTAAAACCTATTTGTTGGTAACCCTTGATGTCCCTGAAATGAGATTTCAGGTTTAGTGTGCTCTAAAACTTATTTGTTGGTAACCCATGATGTCCTTGAAATGACATAGCAGGTTTAGTGCGCTCTAAAACCTATTTGTTGGTAACACTTGATTTCCCTGAAATGACATTTCAGGTTTAGTGTGCTCTGAAACCTATTTGTTGGTAACCCATGATGTCCTTGAAATGACATAGCAGGTTTAATGTGTTCTAAAACCCATTTGTTTGTAAACCTCGATGTCCCTAAAATGACATTTCAGGTTTAGTGTGCTCTAAAACCTCTTTTTGGTAACCCTTGATGCCCCTGAAATGACATTTCAGGTTTAGTGTGCTCTAAAACCTCTTTTTTGGTAACACTTGATGTCCATAGTATCCTTAACAATCTTTTCCAGCACCAAAGCTCAAATGCATGAATCCTCCTTCGGTCAGTTTTTTTTTCAAGGACCACCTTTCACATCCATATGTTGCTATGGGACACACCATAGAAACCAATCTACATTTGGTGGTGAGATTAATGACCCTCATCTTCCAAATTTGGTGTAAATTCAGCAATGCGCAACGGCCTAATGCAATTTGCCGTTTAATCTCACGGCCACAATCTCCTCTACGGTCTATCATGGATGCCAGGAAGCAGACGTCCCCAACACAATTCAGTCTCCTCATCACTGATGGCTATTTTGACCATTCCATTAACGGATGTTGTCATGATCTATCTTTTTGATGTTGAGTTGGAGGCACATCTTTTCACTTTCCCTCATAAGTCCTACTGTAAGGTGCTTTAAGCCGGATTCCGTTTCTGTATTGAATGTTGTAACATCAGCATAATGGAGATTGACAAGTTTTCCAACAATCTTCACACCTATTTCTGTTTCTTCTAAATCTGACTTCCTCATGATAATTTCTGCGTGTCGGTTGAAAAGAAAAGTGGACAGGATGCAACCCTATGGTACGATTCTTCCAATCTTAAACCTCTCAGTGTATCCATGATACGTTCGGGCAGTGACGTCCTGGTGTGTGTAGAGGGATCTTATAAGCTTGATCAAGTGATCGGACACTCCCAAACCTTGCAAGGCCCTCCACAGCTTATTATGGTCAATGCAATCAGAGGCCTTGCTGTAGTCAATTAAGCATATGTAAATGTTTACACAGAGCAGTTTTTATACAGGGGAATTTTGCCACTTTATCGAAATGGCAAAATTTACTACATTGAATTGGCAAAATTTAAGAGGGAGCATTTTGCTACTTCATTTTTTTAACACGCACTGAAGAACACTCTCTAACAGTGAAGCCCATAGGACTTCATAAGAATTCTAAATGCATAGTAAATTTCACTCCAATTTTCAAAATATAGCAGTGCGATTTAGCAAACATTTCAGCTCCTAGAATTTTTTGTGTACTTCTTGAAAACCCTTGGAAAATCCCTGGAACTTATTTTCTGTAAATGCGTTCAAGCCCTGTGCATCGTCTCTAACATAAATACTCTCCCACGACATCTGGCCAATCAATAAGTGAAGCAAAACACTCAGAAAATATGCAAATGATCACCGTCACGCTTCCTGATACCCCTCATCAAATTATTATTTTCCGAATCGCTTTCTAAAAGCAAAGTTATCCTATCAACTGAAGAATGCACCCACGTCATCCTACAGGAAGACTGCTTAGCAGTATTAAGCTAGAAACCCCACAAACCGCCCGCATGGCGTACTGGTCTAACTCTAGCTTCAAACCATTTTTCCGAGATGGGTCCGAGTTCGAATCCCGACGAGCATGGATGATGTGTTTGTCTTACAGCACTCCCTCACTTCCTTCCCTGGAACTAGTGGCCCTAAATTAGGACGGGCGACTTCCATGGAGTTGCTCATGGTGGTCGTTGTTACCCTCCCCCTCCCCCTCCCCAATAAAATAAACAGATTGTCTTCCCAGGATTATAGTTGTTTGATTTAAACAAGTTAGTAAAATCATGCAATGCATTCATTATGATACGCTTTCCAACATACCAGAAATCATTACTCAAGTTATTACTTAAATTATGAGGATAATGGCTGTGGAATAAATCTCGCTCCTGTGTCCTGATATTTGACCTCATTTCGATGATATTAAACAGAATTGGTTCAGTATATATACTAAAGTTTTGTCGCAATCGAAGCATTTGTACGTAAGTTATGACGCATAAGGGCTATGGAATGGATCCCGCTCCGATGTCCTGACCTTTGACCCAATTTCACCCATTTTCAATAGGGTTCATCCCCAGGTGATTCCCTACCACATAATAAAATTTCATCGAAATCGAACCATTTTTACGCGAGTTATATCGTACGGACGGACAAAGCTGGAGGATATATGCTTCTTCAACCTACGGTTGGAAAACGTGTAAAAAAATTCCGATTTATATATAAAAATTCCGATTTATATAATTGCTGCGATTGAACCAGGAAATCTGTCGGAAACGTCCATTCGCAGGCAAGGGTTTGCGTCCTGTGAAATTACTGCATGACAACGCTAGGCCGCATGTCGCGAAATTGGTCAAGGAAACGTTGTTGACGTTTGGCTGGGAAGTTTTGGAGCTCCCAGAGTATAGACGCGACATAGCCCCTTCAGACTATCATTTGTTCCGATCGATACAACATTGTTTGTCTGCTGTACGTATCCGGACATGTGACGAAGTACAAAATTGGGTTAACGACTTCATCGCGTCACAAGACGAAGTATTATTCTTCATGGCTGGAATCCGTCAGCTGCCCGACCGATGGCGGAAGGTGATAGATAATGACGGCGCATATTTTGATTCGTAAAGGTATTGTTGTTTTCTCTCAAATTACATGTTGCGTTGTCTTAAAACGCTTTAAAACTTATTTGTACACCTAATATTATATGATCAATTCTAATGTACCGAACCGTGAAAAGGTTCTTTGTGGCAATGATAAAAGTTGTCAGGAATATACAAGGACTGGTGTTGCTGGTACCTTACTGAATAGATAGCAGATGAATGTCTATGTGCACCAAATGACACATGAGTGGTTACGATTATTTCTTTAACCGGTAGTCGAAAACTTCTAAACCGGGAGAAGCGGTTTGCGAACAGATCAAAGCTACACACATAGATTCCGCTTCCTTATTGCAGCGTCACGGCAGTTCTGGTTTCTATTTTACATCGAGTTTTAGCAATATAAATGCAATGAAAAATATCAATAAATCAGAACTATAGACAAATATATGCTAATGTGCGACGTAAGAATAATCGTGCATTCATTCGCGCAGGCAACAATTTACAATTTTCAGTTCAATGACCACAGTTTCATAATTTCAGGAAGCAGTAAAAGTATTAATGTAAGGAATATAAAAAAAAAAAAATACACGAAACTTTCCTTTTGTAGAAGGTACTGTTTGAGTTGTCCGGTTAAATAATATACAGGAGTCAGCTATGTAACTAATGGAAAAAGTGAAATATGTAACAACTACACCGTAGTATATTTCTGATGTTAGTGTTCTGTGTATTTCATAAGTTACGTTGTTTTTGTGCAAAATTTTTAACTTACTTAATTCATCATAAAAAACTGCAATTTTGAATTAAGGGGGTACATTGATATTTCGCATCCCATGGTCTCCGCCTTGTATTATTGATTTGTTGGAATCAACTATCCTACTCAACACCCAAGAGCGTCTCGTACCCTTTCTTCTCAGTGTGCTTCTAAGCATTGGGAGGTAAACATTTTTACAGTAGTAATTAGAGAAAAATGTTTTATATACACTACTCTCTAATCCGTATATGTTTGTTTTTTCACTTATATCTCAGCGAATTTTCATGCTATCATGCTATAATTTTGGAGTTAGAGATTAAATAATATTTAGCATCTCATGGACTATTAATCAGATATGGTTATCTTTTATTTTTTATTCATAATCGTATTCATAATTCCTTTAATACACCAGTTCTGTGCTTGTCTAGCGGCGCATATTATCTGGGCCTCTTTGTGTAGTACGGTTGCAACACCGAATCATTCGTATCTGTCTCGATTAAATGATACAAATCGAAAACAATTTTCGCAGTTTAACATTAGCTGCATCTTTTTTCCATACGCATAAAATAACATACCTATTATATGGAACAGTTCGGAGATAGGGATCTACTAAGCATGATAATTAGCTTAATTAGCCTGTTTCTTCGCATCATGTAACACAGTAGTTCCCTTTAAGTGATTTCTAATGGTACCTTATTTGTTCACATGCGGCAAACGGTTTCAAAGTGAGGTTGGGGGGGGGGGGCTCGGTTTTAATTTTGAGGTCTTGTAGCCTTTAGGAATCTGAACAACTTCAGATTTTAACTAGTCAAAGCAATCGTGCTTCATCTTAGCAGTATTCACCCGGACGATGTAATTTTCAAGTTTTCCGATATGAGGTGCAGTGGTGTAAGCGATGGCTTCTGATCATTCGTCCGAGATGGGTGCGGGTTCGAATCCCAGTGAGGCATGGATGTTGTGTTCGTCTAACGGCTCTGGCTCTTTCTCTTCCCTGGAGCCAGTGGCCCTAAATTTAATGGCAGATTATCCCACTGAGTTCCTCACGGTGGTCGTTAAACCTCCAATTAAAAAAAACAAGTTAGTAAAATCATGCAATGCATTGATTATAATACGCTTTCCAACATACCAGAAATCATTACTCAAGTTATCACTCAAGTTATGAGAATAATGGCTGTGGAATAAATCTCAGTCCTGTGCCCCGACCTTTGATCCCATTTCGATGATATTCAACAGAACCGGTTCGGTGTACCTCCGAAATAATATGATAAAGTTTTGTCGCAATCGAAGCATTTTTACGTAAGTTATGATGCATAAGAGCTATGGAATAGATCCCGCTCCTGTGTCTTAACCTTTGACCCCATTTCGCCCATTTTCAATAGAATTCGTCCCCAGGCAAGACCCTACAACATACTAACATTTCATCCAAATCGAAGCATTTTTACGTAAGTTTTGACGCATAATAGTGATGGAAGTTATTCCGCTTCTATGTCCTGATCTTTCACCCTATTTCGCCCATTTTCAATAAGGTTTGTCGCCAGGTGGTTTAATACCACATACTAAAATTTCATCGAAATCGAACCTTTTTGACGTTAGTTATGACGCATAATAGCAGTGGAATGGATCCCGCTCCTATGTACTGACCTTTGACCCCATTTCGTTCACTTTAAATAGGATACCTTCCCAGGTGATCCCCTACCAGATACTAAAATTTCATCGAAATCGAACGATTGTTACGCGAGTTATTGTGCGGACGGACGCAATACCACAACGCATGACGCAATCAGGCAGATGGGAATCGCGACCATCGCTCGCCGCAAGTGTGACGTAATAAAACTTTAATAGGATCCACACACAACGCGTGACGTAATGAGACAGATGGCGTGACCGCGCGCCAACATTCTCAAACGCGGCGAGATTGTGACGTCATAAGATTTCTAAGCATTGGTAACATTAATGGAATAATGGAACAACGCCATCACTAAAAACATTATAGTTCGGGGTGGTTATTTAACCCATTGAACGGATTCTCCTAAAGTCGAGATCAAGCTAAATCGATTTCTAGTACCAGAAAACGGTAGGTTAACGACTTTCATCAAAATTCTTAGAGATGTTTTCAATTTTTTTTTTTTTTTTTTTTTTTTTTTTATTGGAGGTTTAACGACCACCGTGAGCAACTCAATGGGCTATAAGCAGTCGCCCGTCCCTAATTTAGGGTCACTGGTTCCAGGGAAGGGAGAGAGCCAGTGCCGTAAGACAAACACAACATCCATGCCTGACCGGGATTCGAACCCGGACCCCTTACGGACGAATGATCAGAGGCAAGCGCCTTAGACCACTGCGCCACTGGGGCGGCTTTTCAAAATGAAATGTACATACAAACATAAAAGAATTGCTACTTTAAGGTGGACGTCAAGTAGTTTTGCTTCCTATACTTCCAATGGATAAACTTCTGCACACATTTTCTTCACAATTAATGCGTTCCCAAGGATGAAAATTTGAACATCGATTAAAATAGCTTCATATTATAACTTGCAATACTTAATATTTTCTAAAACATAACCATAATTATGCAATTCAACATTTGTTTGTCTACTGACGTCATGAAAACAAAGGTCGCGCCATCCTTTTTTCTGGACAATTAATGCGTTCACAAGAATGAAAATTTGAACATTGATTAAAATAGCTTCATTTCATAACTTGGAATACTTGATATTTTCTAAACCATAACCGTAATTATGCAATCCAACATTTTTTTTGCCCACTAACGTCATCAAACACAGGTCGCGCCATCTTTTCTCTGGTTTCAACACAACCAAAGGAAAAGTTATTGATTTTTAATATGATTATGGTTATGTTTTAGAACATATTAAGTTTTCCAAGTTGTAATATGAAGTTATTTTAATCGATGTTCAAATTTTCATCCTTGGGAACACATTAATTGTGAAGAAAATGTTTACAAAACTTTTTCCATTGGAAGTGTAGGGAGCAAAATTACTTGACGTCCACCTTAATAATATGGGATAAGGGCAATGGAAAGGATCGCAATCCTATGTCCTGACCTTTGACCACATTTCGTCCATTTTTAATAGGGTTCGTCCCCAGGTGGTTCCCTACTACATACTAAAATTTTTCCGAAATCGAACCATTTTTACGCAAGTTATGACGCATAAGGGCAATGGAATGCATCTCGCTCTTATGTCCTGACCTTTGACCCCACTTCACCCATTTTGAATAGGGTTTGTCCCCAGGCAGTCTCCTACCACATAGTAAACTTTCATTGAAATCGAACCATTTTTACGCACGTTATGACGCATAAGGGCAATGGAATGCATCCCGATCTTATGTCCTGACCTTTGACCCCACTTCACCCAATTTGAATAGGGTTTGTCCCCAGGCGGTCTCCTACCACATAGTGAACTTTCATTGAAATCGAACCATATTTACGCATTGTACGCAAGTTATGACGCATAAGGGCAATGGAATGATTCCGCTCCTACGTCGTGACCTTTGATTCCATTTATCCCATTTTCAATAGGGTTCGTCCCCAGATGGTCCCCTACCACATACTAAAATTTCATCGAAATCGAATCATTTTTACGCCAGTTATCGTGCGGACGGACGGACGGACGGACAATGCTGGAGCATATACGCTTCTTCAACCTACGGTTGGAAAGCGTAAAAAATAGAGATGAGGTTACATGGTGAGCAGTGGACTAGAGCAATTCAAAGTCATATTCCGATTGCTGTGAGAACAATTACTGTATATTATTATCCCATGTTTTTTAAAGAATAGTTCTTCCTTGATTACCATTTCTGAGGTCCCCGGTGATTTAACGAAAAATCATATAATTATGTCATTTTACTTCTTGTCAGTTACTAAGATAGAAATATGATTATCAAAAGCTTAAAAGTAGTGTAGTTTCTACTCTATTAAAAGATTCCGGATGAACATAGAACTCCCTTCTTGACATGTTGCATTAAACTTCTAACAGTAAATTTGTTTGTTTACCTAATAAATTTCGTTATAATTTTCCTGTGCTTACGTTTATTAATTTTTAAATTTTTATCGGTGTACTTCGAAAACAGACCTGTGATTCAAATTTTTTCGCCAGAGAACAGACTGACCTGCATGTCTGTACGTTTTACTATCATACGAAAAACAAAATACTTAATACTAGGAAAATTGGGATTTGAATATACAGTAGAACGCCGTTTATACGTTTTTTCAACGGACTAAGTAAAATTAACATATAATTGTAAAAATATATACACCAGACAAGGCAGATTTCCGTCCCTAGGTGGCAGTACATTATTCTGTTGCAACGTATGGTGTAGCCATTAGTGTTCTTATACTATATGTAGATACTACGTAGCACGTAGAAATTTTTATCTGTTCTAGTGTACTTTTGCGATTTCCTTGGCCTTTTCAACAAGCATCGTGCCGCTCATGGGAATGTTAGCAGAACTGCACTGCTCGAAGAATTGAAGAAACATGCCCTGCACTTCTGCAAACTTTTCACGTATAAATGAGGAAAACGTATAAGTGAGAAACGTCGAAACGGGGTTCTGCTGTATCTTTGCTATTTTTAATAAATTAATTATTTCATACTTCTTTTTAAATATTTTATTCAACTTTATGATCTTCTTTTTTCTTTTTTCCAGCATTTGTGATAGTGATCCTATTCTATAGTTCCAGAAAAGTTCAAGGTAAGAGATTTCAGCATTATCATTTTTGACTTTATCGATCATTTTCTTAGGCATTACTTTCAACTTAACACGATCTGTAACCTTACGCTCTTTTTTCATAAGAAACAGGTCTTTATGTATAAAAGATACTCAAAGGAAATTTAAGACCTATGATTAGTATTCATGTCCTTTGTTCCAGTAAACTGATTCAACTGATCTTCAGGAAATACATTCAAGCACCTGTCAACTCAAATTAATAGCTTAGACGAAATGGCTGCTTCGCGTGAAAGCATGGTTCCCTTCAAAAACGCTTTGGGAAACGGTAGGATTTCAAGAAGACAAAAACTAATTAATTTAAGGCAGACAAATATTGAAAGCCTGAAATATTGTTGAAATGTAGAAGTAGTGACTTAGACATTTAAAATTGTATTTGCTTTAAATTTAGTCCACGCAATCAATTGTTTCAAATTCACTGGGAATGACTTTTATTAAGACCCAATTAATTTGACAGCGATTTATGTTGAATGGTTGACAAATTTAGTATCTCATATGCAGTCTTTTGCTTTTTATTATATCTGCAGCCGGTAAATTTCCAGACGCCAAATATAATTTAGCTCGGTGTAAGTTCTTAAGATAAAAAGTGTATATTGAAATAATACATTCTTTCGATAAATAAGACCTATTTCAAATCTTGTAAATCCATCCTGCGTCATTTAATCCCTTTATTTCAATAAACAAAAATAACTATAGTGCATGGTGTTAAGTAATTTTAATAAGAAACACTCTTATATACATCATTTGCGAATAAATAATGGAGCGATCTAGAAGTATAATATATCCAGGTTGAACTGCCTAATTCTAAGATAAAGATGAAGGAAACGGAGGAATTTGTTCATATATATATAAAAATTTCACTTGTTCAACTTCTAATTTAGAAGAGTTTCTTCCACTCAATGGATTTGCTATTCATTTATTGATTCATTCCCATTCGCTAGAATCAACATTCTAAGGTGCTGACGAAGAAATAACGATATGAATTCTAAAGAACAAATACTTTTCAGAGATAGACATTATGATACATATGCTAATTTAACTTTCATTTTTAGTTTCTTTCCTTATGTAAATTTTGAGTTCATTCTCTTTAAGTGTTTCAACCTTAACGTTATGTTTTCTCACTCACTGAATGTTACTTGGCAACAGTCTTGAGGTAAGGACTGAGTGACGTGTATATATTTTGACAATATAAAAACAATTTGCATAATGTGTGGAACTAGCAATGTTAAAAGTGAATATATTAGTGCAGCCTGCTTGCCATAGGTGAGGTATGTCCTGGATGCTCCCGTAGTACGCCATCTTTGTTCAGCTGTCGTATTACTCGGGTCGCGTCCAATGACAGTTCGTCCAGAGATTCGTAGCGGATGCCACGGAGCCGCTTTCTTAACATTTGCAAAAGATCAAATTCGGGTGGATTGAGATCAGGGCTGTATGGTGGGTGGGATAAAGTTTCCCAGCCATATTTCAACAAATGTACCCGTACCGACGCTGCACCATGACACGATGAGTTGTCATGGTGCAAGATCACTCCCGCTTCCAACAAATTGGGGCGATTTTGACGAATTTTCGGTCTGAACTTTGTCCTGAGAGAGAAATTGTGCTTCGATCGAGAGTCCCTTCCCCACAAACTTCTTGCAATAAAGTCTGCATCTGTGTTGGAGTTTTCCCCCGCAGAGTTTCTATTTTCACGTACCAGCGCTGGTCTAATGCCATGACTCGACCTGAGGAGCTGCACGCTTCCATTTCTAAACTCTCCTACGTCCACACAGCAAATGATAGCGCGTCGCTCTGACACCACTGCGTTGCTGAGAATCTGATCCTTGACACGACGCAATCATTTTCCCGATTGCATCATCCGCTTCCGTTTTAGATTAACGTGTGCAGAACTTTTGTTATGACTCTCATGTATATTTGATGAATTTACATTGGTAGTGAAACACTTTGAGCCTCACGAAGATTCAGATTGTTGCATTCCTTTTAAGTGTATTGCTGTTGGCTGTTTTAAGCTTAACTCGTTGGTTACCGATTATTACCATTAATAAGCTAGCCAAGTGATGTGCCATTAAAGACTATTCCTGGGAGTAAGACAACTCTCTTCTGGCCATTAGAAAGCCTAATATTTCTCATTGTGTAATTAAGGATCATGTGTTCATTTTCTGAAGCATAACGTTAAGAAACCCCACTGTTACATACACTGACGGAAAAAAAATCCCAACACCACGAAAAAATAGTTGTAGAGGAATGAAATGGCGGCAATACATTTGTATAGGTAACATATTTAATCGATTAAGGTTTCAAGATCACAGCTGAATGTAAGCGCGAGAAGAGCCATTTTAAAAGTGAAATGCTGGTGCATTAATAACCGGTGTAACCGCCAGAATGTTGAATGCAAGCACGCAAACGTTCATGCATTGTGTCGTACAGGTGCTGGATGTCAGTTTGTGGGATGGAGTTCCATGCCTGTTGCACTTGGTCGGTCAATACAGGAACGGTTAATGCTGGTTGGGGGTGACGCTGGAGTTGTCGTCCAATGATGTCCCATACGTGCTCGATTTGAGAAATATCTGGTGATCTAGCAGGCCACGACAACATGTCGACACTCTGTAGAGCATGTTGGGTTACAACAGCGGTATGTGGGCGAGCGTTATCCTATTGGAAAACACCCCCTGGAATGCTGTTCACGAATGGCAGCACAACAGGTTGAATCACCAGACCGACGTACAACTGTGCCGTCAGGGTGCGTGGGATAACCACGAGAGTGCTCCTGCGGTCATAGGAAATTGCTCCCCAGACCATAACTCCAGGTGTAGGTCCAGTGTGTCTCGGCCGCAGACAGGTTGGTTGCAGGCGCTCACCTGGCCTCCTTTTAACCAACACACGGTCATCACTGGCACTCAGGCAGAACCGGCTATCATCAGAAAACGCAACAGATCTCCACTCCGTCCTCTAATGAGCTCTAGCTTGACATCACTGACATCACAAACGGCAGTGGTTTGGAGTAAGTGGAATGCACGCTACAGGGCGTCTGGCTCGGAGCTGTTCTTCAAGTAAGTGATTTGTAACAGTTTGTTGTGTCACTGTGGTGGCAACTGCAGCTCGAATTGCTGCCGCAGACGCGGTACGATGCGCCACGGACATACGCCGTACACGGCGGTCTTCCCTCTCAGTAGTGGCACGTGGCCGGCGGAAACCCGGTCTTCTTGAGGCAGTACCTTCCCTTGACCACCGCTGCCAACAATCATGCACAGTGGCTACATTCCTGCCAAGTCGTTGTGCAATATTGCGGAAAGAAAATCCACCTTCTCGTAGCCCTATTACACGACTTCGTTCAAACTCCGTGAGCTGTTGATAGTTGCTTCTTCGTTTTCTTAAAGGCATTCTTGACTAACATCAACACACTACGTCAAATCTTAACGATAACTAACGCTCACGAACGTTACAGCGCGTATTTACAGCAAACCTGCTTTTCATGTTCCAAGGGGCGCTACTAGCGCCACACGTATGCGCCGAGCGCGAAATTTGCATAGACGTCATCTTACAGATGTACTCTCACAGCCTACCAACTGCCGTTTATCTAACACAACCCCTTCTTGGTGTTGGGATTTTTTTCCGTCAGTGTATATCACAGATGCATCATGAGTACTATTTTAAGAGTACAGACTTTCAAGCCCATTTCATAAACATAAATATACTAGCTTTACTACCTGGCTTTATTAATTTCATATTCCCTTATATGTCATTGAAGAAATCGGGAAAAAGTTTATGGTTGTAAGAAAGAAAAAATCTGATTTCACAAATTCGGTCATTACAAATTATTTATTCATAGTGTGATTATTTCAGCACTTGGACGTACACAACATTTTTGGTTTCTCCTTCATCGGCGACAATATATAATTTTGTTGGATCCTTTGCTCTTGACATTCCAACATACAGCTGTCCATGTGAGAAGCATCAAATGCATCACGTGCTTTAAGTTTCAGACGTCTTTGAGGGGCGAATCTCTGGGATAAAAAAGTTAAAAACGTATCTTTGCGAATATTTTTTGAAACTGGCTGAAATTTGAATGAACACCGTAAATCGTTAATGGGAACATGACCTCCAAATTTCGCTTGAATTGGTAAATAACTTTTTTAAAGTAGCCATCAAATTTTTTTTAACCGTTTCTGCGTATGTATTTCTGTTACCGATGAATTAAAAATTGCATGCCTATTTTAAAAAGTTTTGACCGGATTCCGGTGAAATTTTGAGGGACTCCTCTTATTACCAATTTATGGTGTTGATAAAAATTTCAGCCCGTTTCGTTGAGATTTCGCAAATTTCGTTTTTGCAACTTTTTATGCACAGTTCTCAAAGAATAGAAACACCTGTGGATGTGCCGCGGCGATGAATGCAGCCACGTGCTTTCAGTTAACGATGACGTAGCAAACGACACTGACTTTATTTATTAGCGTATTAATTAATTCATAACTCGCGAAAGGAACAACGTAGAGATCTTAAAATAGTTGCGTTGACCTAGAAATTCCAGTATTAATAAGTTATGCAAATTTCACGATGCCACAGTTAGGCGTTCGAGAGTTTTTGCTGTTTCAGACAAACAAACGTTTTCTGTTTTATATATAAGATACCCTTTTGACGTAGAACTACGCCCTTCTCTGCGCTGGATAGGGGGTAACATCAGGAGCACGGATTCAACAAAAACATGTCAGACTTTGAACGCTTATATCTTCAAAACTAATAATCGTAGAGGGATAAATAATACTGCCCAACATACATTTTGGTGCCTTGAAAGTTAAACATATTATTGGATATATTTGGGACCCTGATTCCAAAAATGACATCAGTTTTGCCCTATGAGCTCTAGTTTTGGAGATAGGGCATACTCACCCTGTATGTTGATTCCACCGGTCATCCGTCAAAATTCGGGATCCTGCATCGCTTGATCTGCTATTTTTGACATGATTTTAACAAATATTGATGCTATTAATATTACATACTATTTAAACAAGCACATATTACAAAATCTTGGATATATTTGGAAATATTTGAGGCGCAGAGGCCACAAATGGCATCAGTTTTGCAATATCAGCTCTAGTTTTGGAGATAGGGCTTATATGCTGATTCCACCGGTCAACTGTCAAATTTCGGGATCCTACATCTAACCGCATGATCTGCTATTTTTGACATGATCTTCACAAATATTGATACTATATGCATATTATTGAAACAAGCACATATTACCAAATCTGTATATTTCAACACAAGAGCATATATACTGATCAGTCATTCAACATATGAGAAATGTCTTTTATAGGACTTTCTGGAGTGAGATCTACGAGGACAGTCCTACTGAAGGTTCCAGCAGTAGCAGTAATCTGCCATTATGTGGGTATCCCACCTACCCTGGTGTCTGTCTTCCATGGTTTTTATGTCCTGGTGAAATCTTTCACCTTGCCCTTCGCTTAAACAACCAAGGTTTTCTGGAAAACGATCTAGGTGGCTGTGTAGGTAATGGACCTCGATGCTCATAATACAGCCGAGCTTATTAAAATTGGAGAGCATGTCCTCAACTAATTCAGAGTAGTTGTCTGCCTAATGTTTGCCAAGAAAGTTTTTGGACAACTAGAACAAACGAAGTTCAAGCACAAGACTCAATGTTGTCCATTGAATCTATGAAATATGGATCGTTTATAAGCTGCCTTATCTGGAGACCATCGAAAATCCCTGCTTTCAGTTTTTCCGTGCTCAGTCCAGGGAATGTACGTTATAAATAGCCAAATCACAAACCTTCTGTGTTCAACGCCTCTACAAATTGTTTCAATAGGCCTAGCTTGATATGTAAAGGTGGCAGAATGATATTATCTTTGCTTACCAAAGGTTTCCTTAATGACATTTTGTTCTCCAACTACCATATCTTTTCTGAGAGGCCACACTTTTCTTATCCAGTGGTCGTGTTTGGTTCTGCTGTCCCAAAGACATATAAAGCACGGATATTTTGTGTAGCCACTTTGCTGAACAAGGAAAACGTTCACCATCTTTAGGTCTACACAAATCATGCATTGATGTTCTTGATACTTCAGGTTTTCCAAGACTAGAGAGATTGTCTCGTACGTCTCTGTCATACTGGCTCAGTGGCCAATTGGAATTGAGCCATATCTGTTGTCGTTTTGTAAAAGAAGACATTTTAAACTTCGCTTGGAGCTGTCAATGAAAAGGCGCCATTCATTTGGCATGTATGATGATAGACCCATTTTCCTGAGAAGGCCATTGACATCATTGCAGAACACTATCTTGTTGTCCTTAGAGAAAAAGGGCAGCAAATCCTTTTTTCTGCTATGGTAAAACGTAATGTTGGTTCCAGATTGAGGTAAATTCTTTTCATTCAACCTGCAGGTCAGCAGTTCTGAAGACTCCTTTGAGAGGTTCATATCTCTGATGAAGTCACTCAGTTCATGTTGGTTAAAAGGTTGAGCACTTGATGAAGTTCCTACGAAATCACTGTCACTTTCCCAACTGCTGTTATCTTGTATGTGATCAGACATGATCGATTCCTCATCCTCTGGCAGCTCTGGTAGGTGGATGAAAGATGGAATGGTTACCTCATTTGAGTGTGGATACGGTTGTCTTGCTGAATCGAGGTCAGGATATGTCCAATTGCTTCGATTGTTTCGATTGATGCCCTTGATGTTGACAAGACAAAAATAACAGTCGTCATGGTGGGTTTTAGGTTCCCTCCACAACATTGGTATTTCAAATTTCAGAGAGCTCCTTTTTCCATTTGTCCACTGCCGTAAATGCTCCGTGCAAGTTTTGCATACAATATGGAGAG
This sequence comes from Macrothele yani, assembly GCA_039090855.1. NCBI lineage: Eukaryota > Metazoa > Arthropoda > Arachnida > Araneae > Macrothelidae > Macrothele > Macrothele yani. The sequence continues at coordinate 112,095,706 of CM077025.1, forward strand.
CCCACGACTTATCTTGGTCTGCAAGCTGAGCACCAAAATAACCAAGATATGCCCTCTTCACAAAATCAGAAATAGGTTTCGTACTTTCTTTAAGCGTGTACTCGCCACAAATGTAGCAAGGTATCTGGATGATTCAAGAAACTTCTTCGTGGGGAACCCATGGCGTCTACTCAATCTGCAATCAAAATTAGATCAAATTAGATTATCTGGTTGTATAGCTGTTCCCAAACTCCCAATTAGACTAACAGACACCACTGACTTTACGCACATAAAATAACAATATTTCTGCACATCAGCATATAGAGCGGGTATGCCCTATCTCCAAAACTAGAGCTGGGAGTGCAAAATTGATGCCATTTTTGGAATCAGCGCCCCAAATATACCCAAAAATAGGACTAACTTCCGAGGCACCAGAATATTGTTGTTTTTTTGTTGTTGTTGTTGGGCTGTGGAATACATCATTAGATAGCTTATAGAGTCCCATTTATAACAAAATAAGTTTCAACCCTCTACTCGTTAACCCTTCGATACAGTGGCGTTAGAAATTTAAACTAAATTTCCCGTGATTTTGTCTCGCCGCACGCCGTTTTAAGATTGATAACTAGTGAATAGATAATGATAGCGATGATATCAGCCCTGCATTCCGTAGCTGGCGGTCGGCGCTAACGGATGTAAGTAGTAAAACAAAATAAAGTGGATTTATTTATTTTTTTACTTTTTAGACAAAAAATATTGGTGACGAAAATTTAGAAATGCTACGAAAACCCAGGGAAAAAATATTACAAGAATCGACGAAAGTTGAAGAAACAGCTAGAGGAGAACGAGAGGAATCCGAAAAGGCCAGCTAAGTCATCAGCGGAAAGATCACTGGAATGTAGGGAATCAGCGCGGCAGGGATCGTTTCACCCGAGTTCGACTCTAGAGCCACAAACTTTCAATTCAACTGCACAAAGTCAGCAAGAACAGATGGAGATCGATGGCATTGATCCAAATTTTCAAATCGAGCATAAAATACCAATGTACATCGGCAGACTTCACAACTTCGCTAAATAATGAATGTATGGCGTCCTAAACCTTTACACCGCTGATGCATTCTGAATCTAGACAAGAACAAGAGCAACAACAAGAAACCATTACACCGCCGATTCATTTTGAATCTAGACAAGAACAAGAACAAGAAACCTTTACACCGCCGATGCATTCTGAATCTAGACAAGAACAAGAGCAACAACATGAAACCTTTACACAGCCGATGCATTTTGAGTCTAGATAAGAACAAGAGCAACAACAAAAAACCTTTATACCGCCGATGCATTCTGAATCTAGACAAGAACAAGAGCAACAACAAAAAACCTTTACACCGCCGATGCATTCTGAATCTAGACAAGAACAAAAGCAACAACAAGAAACCTTTACACCGCCGATGCATTCTTAATCTAGACAAGAACAAGAACAAGAACAAAAAGAGTACATTAGGCCCGAGACGTATCACCAAATTTATAACGTAGCAACTAAGGAGTTTGAAAAATTGTTTCTGAATAAAGATTTCTTCAGGAACAATTTAAACAATTACTACTGACAGAGATGATACTACGCCGTTTACTTCTACAAACATTAATTTATAAGCAGCATAAGTTACTATGAATTGTATATAGTAAAAGTTGTTTTCAAGTAAATGAAATAAAACATTTCTTTTGTTCTATGTCTTAAAAATTTTACATCTGAAAGAAATCAAATGGGCACAGTAGCAACTGCCGCAACCCACAACGCAGGGCTACGTCAACTGTCCTTAGCTAAATACTTTAAGGAAGTAGAACTAGTGAGATAGTGCCATGAAATATTAAGAGTTGACGTAGTTTTACGCCGTAGGTTGCGGCGTAAAACTACGTCAGCTTTGATTTTATCAAAAGGTAATATATACTGCCCCTTGAGTTTCCTCATATCTCCCTATTCTATTCAATCATTCTATATTGGTGTTGGTGTCGGCGTATGTTAGTGGAAACTAAACAATTGTCCCATGAAAAAAGCGGTGTGGTTTATGTTTCGAGAAGATTGATGTCTCCAAGTATCCACCCAAACTTAGCTTCAAAACATTCTCCGGTCCTCGTCCAGCGCTGAAATTGTTTGAATTACTCAGGTACATTCATTTTTCATCATAGTAATTATTATCTTGGTGAACAAACTGTCACTTGGATTCTTGAGAAGTAAACTTGTCGACAACCAGGTGTCTTTGAGTCTGAGCTGGAGTCAGGTCTCATCTTGGTGAACCAACTGTCACTCGGATTCTTGAGGAGAAAACTTGGCGACAACCAGGTGTCTTTAATTCTGAGCTGGAGTCAGTTCATGATGCATTTAGTGCCATCGTCTGTAGACTTTTTCTAGCTTCTGCAGTCGGTATTCTTTCGAGCTCCAAATATCATGTGTTGGCTGTTGGATTTGCCTCAACAGCTGTGGCCATGGCGTCCGTATCAACCACAAATGGCTATCTCTGAACCTAATCCTTTACACAACGAGCTTATGTGACCAGCCACAAACTTCTTGAACCGGATTTGCGCTGTCCGAATAAGCATAATACGTTTACCTTGGGCTTCATTTATTTTTCTGACCACTTCAGCCGCATTGAACTCTTGCTTCAAATAATGAAGCCCAACAAAACAAAGAATTTCAAACTCCGTGGCGATTTTGTAAAACGCGATAAATGTTCAATACACATTTTTAAACATGAGAATCGTTCATGAACAGGTACCCAACGCAAGGATCTACAGGCCAGGGCAGCAGCTAGACACCTTGTCGTCACGGTAGTTATCTTGTTGAAACTTAGCATCAGCGATACCACGGAGGTATGGCAACAAATACGGCGTGCCACACCTCAGCGACGTATCACTGTTCTGCCACTGTACCATGCGTGCGAGGGATGAACGGCTGATGAAACTGATGGCCCCACAAATTATGACACCTGGCCTAGGAGTCGAATGGCAGCACGATACAGAAGCGAGACTCGTCGCTGAATACGACAGGGTTTATTCGTTCCCCCACGTATGTCACGTATTACACCACTGAAACCTTGCGTGACGATGTGCTGCGGGGAGTGGAAGTCGTCTCAATGGCTGGCGAAAGTGTAAATCTTCCTCAGCCGACTTGCGATTTACACTCTGTGTCGATACGGAAATGTCCATAGCTGCTTGTACACCTCGTCGAAGGTCGTCCTCTGTTGATTGTGGAGATGATACCGTTAAGTGTCTAATTCGGCTATCGAGACGTTCAGATGTCTGCCTACGTGCACTGGTCTCACTACGGTGACGCACGTTTCCTTTTCCCCAGACACTCTCACTGCATTCGGCCGATGGTTGTGGCTTACCGATGCGTTTCCACCGCAATGAAATTCAGGAACCAACCCGTTGTACGTAACCATTGATGATACGATTCCCGATGACGTAGCCGATGCATTCTGACTCCATATGCTTGCTTTCACCACCGAGATCACCCCGATGTAGTGGTGAGCACGACAAGGTGAGGACGACCTCGCCCTTTTTATCTCCCTCACCTATCACGTGATTTGTTCGCAACTAAAACCATTTAGCTACCCCAGCTGTCGATACATGCCCAATAATTTTAATGGGCCGCCCCGCCCGGTGGCGCAGTGGTCTAAGTGCTGGTTTATGACCATTCCTCCGAACAGGGTCCGAGTTCGAATCCCGTGAGACATGTGTGTTGTATTTGTCTTACGTAACTGGATCTCTCCCTTCCCTGCAACCAGTGACCCTAAATTAGGGATGGGCAACTGGTTATAGCCCATTGAGTTGCACACGGTAGTTGTTAAACCTTCAATCAAAAAAAAATTACATGACGTTCCAAAAAATACTTTCTGGTGTCGCATTTTCTATGTTGAGCAGATGCGAACCGTAAAAAGTATCTGCATGTAGATTCCTTGTACGAAGATGTGTGCTTGCAAGGTTATTTTTATATGAATCGTACTTATACTGAAATCCAAGAAGAATATTTCTTATGCAGTTCCCAGAAAGACAAAACTGTGAATAATATTACTATTACTACACAATTCCGAAAATTGTTGGCCCAACAAGACTATTTATTAAGCAGTTTCCAGCATCGTAGTTATGAAAAATGCAAATGTATATTAACACTGCATAACATGAAAATTGTATGTCACAAAAACCGCAAAAAATACGTGCGGAATCAAGGTTAGTCGAAAACCTGGTTGGTCCAAAATATTTTTTTTTTACCTGTCCCCTGGACATTGCTGCGCAAATGCAAATACATACTAGAGTGAAAACTAGTGCAAGAAGATATGCATTGGAAAAACTGGGACACGAATTTGTATATCCGATTATTAGATGCAATATGTTTCCCAAACTGAGAATCAAAATAGTATGTTAGCTGACAGACTCACGTACAGACAAAACGGTGACAGAAATATTTTTTTATTGATACATGCAGAAGATGTTCGCACATTTTTACAACGTTTTTGATAAGAAATTACAGAAAGTAAAAAAGTTCAAAAAATTGAAACTGGCAACAGCGTGTTAGACGAACACGAAAGAAACATCTGCTGCAGTTATCAATCGTCTGCCAAGAAAATGGCGCACGTAAACAAGCTGTGGATAGAAGGTGATGTTTTGCTCTTTAGAAAGAGAAATATTCGCATTCTGTAATTAAAAAACGTTGGAAAAATCATGTAATTAGCATTTCTAAATGTAAAGTAAGCAATATTATCAAGCCAATATCTAAAGAAGGTACTACTTTTACGACTATTTCAAAAGTGAGGTCTCTGCTTCTAAAAGAAAATCCACCGACTCAAAGAGTAATCGCTAGGTCGTTAAAATTATCTGTGTCAACTGCAAATAAAGTAATAAACAAAAATTTGAATCTGAAAACAAAAACAAAAAGCAAAAAAAAAAAAAAAAGAAAAAAACATTCACCGCCTTTTCCCTAGGCACGTGGCTGAGCGCAGAACACGGTGTAGACATCTTTATGAAGAAGCCGGAGACAGAAGGAAATTTATTGTGACTGTTGATGAAGCATGGACCTAATTAAACGATTGTTACAGAAAAAGATCGATTTACTATCGTGAAAAAGCAGAAAAAGGCTTACAAACTTGATTCTAAGAATCCAAAGAAAGTTTTAGTAAAGGATTCATGATTACAGTTGGTTTCAAGTACAATGAAAAATTAGGAAAAATTTAAAAGAATGTTAAAATCAATTATAGGTATTACCAAAATAATGTTGTTACTTATATTTGAAGAGAAAATACCATTCCTTTATCAACAAAGCCTTCAAGAAGTAGAACTCCATCAGGATAAGGCTGCCAGTCATGCATCCATATCTACCACTTTATTTCTTAAAAATATGAAAAACGAGAGGGGTATCAAGTCGATACTTTTTCCTCATAAGCCTTCAAAGTTCTCGGATGTGTCTATCACCAATAGGCTATTGTGCCTTCGGATTGCTGAAAAGAGCGCTTAAAAGAGCGCTTTATAAACGCCAACTTAAAACAATGATTGGACTGTGGGAAAGAATTGGATGAGGAGAGAAATAAATTTCCACTACCAATTTTAAGAAATACCCTTTTCACTTTGAAATCTAGATGTAGGTTCATAGTCCAGAGAAAGGACTATCAGATATAACGTTTAAGAAAGAAATAATTTTATTTTAAACATTTATTCTATTGCTGGAAAGCCGTTCTAAATATATGTGAACAACCTGTGTACAAGCCGCCTGGGATAAAACACATGCATAGAAGGCAGCGTTGCTAATGTACCAATAAATTCATTCTGATTTTAAGCGGATGCACATAATGATCGTTTGGATTTCAATTAAAATTATAAGAGGGATTTCAGGTCTACGATTATGAATTCCTACATCTTTCTAATTTAATGAATAATTAATGACTGCGGTGCTTCACGCAGATTTTATCAAATTTGAACTACGTCTCCATGCAAGTCTTCATCTTCTGACATCTCACATATATGCAACCTAACTAATTTCTCGGATGAGTAATGCTTGTTTCTGAGCGGTTGATCAAAGGCAAGTGGTTCGTCGACCCATTCTTTAAAATCATGCTTCATTTTTGCGGCAACTTTTCTCTGAATTCGTCAGCGAAATACATTTCTTACCGTTTCCTACCAACTTTCGATTACTTCTTACAAATATTTATTTGCATAAAATAGCTATTCAAGAATTCAGTGTAATCGTCTGTCATCTTTCTCCTACTATCTGTCACTACAGCCTTGCATATTTCAATTCCATTTTCTCGATACAACACATTATTTTTTCTCAGCTCAGAGGAATACCGCATCTTGTGCATCCCTATTAGGTTGTTACACGCAATTTCTTCCAACCTCCATTAGTTTCACGGCAGCAGTTACATCAACCGAAGCAAAAACATTTGCTCAGAGATAAGCAATTACCAATACCTCCCGCTTCAGAACTCATCTTCTTCTTCTTCGTACTCTTCGTCTGCTCCGAGAGCCATTTGATGATTAGCTTTCGGAGTGTGTAAACCAACACACTGCAAAGAGAGACAACACTCTCTTTTTCCAGTAAGATCAGATTCTGAGTAAACTCAGTCGGCCATGAGACCAGACGGGTGTAAGTGTCATCTGCTCTTACGAATCAACTAGAATGATAGAAGCCTTTTTGCTGGATGCTCAGAGCACTATCCTTATGCCTCGTGGGGGTAAAAAGGAACCGCAGGATCTGCCACCACAAAATTACCAGATGTATTTAACAGCGCATGGGTATTAATGGTCCATAACACGATCAATCAACTTCGAAAATGTCTCCGTTTAACGAATGAAGGGTGTGCAGATCGGTGAAGGAAAAAGTTGCCACAGTGTGCAAAGAAAATCCATTCGTCTCAACTTAAATTCGCTGTCACACATCAAAAAATATATATATCGAGGTTCTACAGAGAATATATAACAGTCTTACTCTGTGTAAAGTCTATACATAGTCAAACAAGAAAGATGACACCGAATTTTCCGTGATAATGAGCACCTCTTTTCAATTCTTTCCGACACAAAAAAATATTTCAAAGTCATTCGTAGTCAATGGAACCGTTAAAAAAAGATCAAGCGGATTTCTACACTCGGTAAGATATGTAGAAATAGAAATAGTTACATTATCTCACTATGGGCTGAAAAGCGCGTTACGAAAATTAGAAAACTGTGCACAAAAAGTTTCTCGTAGATGGAGGAGGATATCAGCGGCAAAGCTATACTCACATCGAACAGTTAGTAGAAGAGATATAGAAGAAAACATGATATAAATTTAAGCCACCTCGCGGAAGCAATTAGAGTAATGGAAAGGTAGAAAATATGCAAAAAGTATTCTTCATAGCTTATGCTAAGGAAATACGTCTCCTGGAAGCAGCGATAGCAAGAAAAAGATTAAATGTAATCATTGGTACTGATGTGCCGTATGTTTTGCTGTTGTCCATGTAGTCACTCTTTCAGAAAACTTGAAAATTACAATGCCCTGAAGCGGGAATCGAACCCGCACCTCCCGATTACCGGTCGAGCATGCTATCCGTTACACCATCCAGGACAAGGAAGTTCCAAGCATCTGAAGCTAATCAGGTGTAACTTAGGAATCTGAGAACACTTCAGCTGAAGCAACTATAAGCTTCATCGTAGCGTCCCAACGACCTATGCTCACATCCGAGGTCGGATGTAGGTCTTTTAAGTTCCAGTGCTTCATAGAACGTCATACATAATTGGAAAACTAATTTTCCTGAAGAAATAATTCTTCTCAAATATATGGAAAACAATACAAATGTAATCATTGGCACTGAATATTGCCTTCTATGTATTTTATTTTATTTCTTCGGGGAAATTAGTTTCTCATTTATGTATGAAGAAAAAGATTTTGACATTTACGCCCCTAGAGGGAAATCTTTGCGGTATTTAAAGAGGATAATATTTTCATCTTTACTGTAGCGGATGCATACAGTAAAAAAAATATTTCTGTACGGTTTTTAGAAGCAGCAATACAGCTTCAAAAAGAAATACACGCTAACACCACCTAGCGCCAGAATTGTGAAATACAGGCACAGTATTCGACAAGGTAAATGGTATCCGGTGATAAAAGAATTTTTCAAATCGGACTTTTAGTAGCAGACATATCGACAGAAATATAATTAATACTTGCGCCCCTAGCGGGAAATTTTTGCATTATTTCGGGAAAGAGATGCAGACAAATATTTTTTGCAGTAAATAGTGGTCTACCGAAAATGGGCCTCTTGAATCGGGGTTTTTTAGAAGCGTAGATATTGATGTAAATACGCTGCAGACACAAACCTGAACTTATGCCCTCTGGCAGAAGGCTTGTACGTTCAGAAAAATTTTTAATTATATTCAAAACATTTCGCAGGAGAAACGCTCTCGGACAAAGAAACAATTTTCCAAATCGAATTGTTAGAAGCAGAGATATCGAGAAAAATATTATATGTACCTTCTTCCTTGGCGGAAAAACTATGCATCATTTTAAGCGCAAGGTTTTCCCTAGTGAGCGGTATCTGTTCGCAAAAGAATTCCTTCAGTCTGGTTTTACCAGAAGAGCAGATAATTCTGCAAATACATCAGAAGCATAAATGTGCACTTACAAACCCTAGTGGCAAAACTATGCTTTACCAAAAGTTTAGAAATTTTATGCAGAACATTTACCAATAGGAGCTCTATCCGATGCAAAAATAATTTTTCAAATCGATCATTTTGAAACGGAAATATCGGAAAAATTGTAATTTACTGCTTCATCCCCTAGCGGGAAAACTGTTCATTACTTAAAAAAGAAACTGTACCCCAAATAGTCTTCGCTATAAATGGTATCGAAAGAATAAGTTTTTGCAGTCGGATGTTTAGAAGTTATGATATGGCGTTAAATGTATTTTGAATTCGACAGCAACTGTATTTACTCTCTCTAGCGGTGGAATTGTGCATTGGAAGAAAACCCTATTGAAAATGGACGAAATGGGGTCAAAGGTCAGGACATAGGAGCGGGATCTATTCCATTGCCCTTATGCGTCATAACTTGCGTTAAAGTGGTTTAATTTCGATTAAAGTTTAGTATGTGGTAAGTAAGGGACCACCTGGGGTCGGCTCCTATTGAGAATGGGCGAAATGGGGTCAAAGGCCAGGACATAGGAGAGGGATTCATTCCATCGCCCTTATGCGTCATAACTTACGTAAAAATGCTTCGATTGCAACAAAACTTTATCATGTTGTTCCGCAGGCGTACTGAACCAATTCTGTTTAATATCATCGAAATGGTGTGAAAGTCAGGACACAGGATCGAGATATATTCCACAGCCATTATCGTCATAACTTGAGTAATAAGTTGAGTAATGATTTCTGGTATGTTGGAAAGCGCATGATAATCAATGCATTGCATGATTTAACTAACTTGTTTTTTGTTGTTTTTTTTAAGACCCCATTCGGCAGCAGGTACGAAAAGGAGTTGAGCAAAATTAAGGTGCGGATGAGAATAGCAGAAGCATCTCATGAGTTGAGCAAAATTAGGGTTATGTTTTAGGATCAGAATTCTGTTGTCTTCTGTTCCTCATTGTAATGTAATCCCTAGTTGAAATTTAATTCTCATTCGTATGTAAGATTGACAGAGATTTTAATTACTGCATTTGTCATGTATTTCAATGCTGTTACGGAATGCTGTTTTTTTAACATAACAATTGAATATAATATGAGTATGTAAATTGCTTTTGCAATTTGTACTATGCATAAGCTGACCAGTAGTCCCGAATTCTTGAGGACAGTCCTCGAATTTAGTTTACTGCCTTTTGGGGACGCAATTTGTCCTCAAATTTTGATGTTCGTCTGCAAATGTCCTCGAAATTACACCTCCTTATTAGATTTCTAATGAAAAATATTCTTAAAAATAATTGTCGTTGTATTAATTTTCCAGCACGCTTCTTGTGAAAACAAATTTTGATATTTTTTTTTCCCGAGTTTAACGACCACCGCGTGCAACTCTAAAGACTGTGAGCAGTCACCTGTCCCTAATTTGGGGACACTCGTTCTAAGGGAGGGAGGGAGCAAGTGCTGCGAGAAAAACACACCACCCATGTCTCGTTCGGGACTCGAACCCGTACCAACTTGTACGAATGGTCAGTGGACAGCACTAAGAGCACTGCACCACTAGGGCAGCCAAATTTCGACTATACTTGTTCTGAGTTCCCCCAAAAGCTTTGGCAAAATGAAAAAATTCGCCATGCAATTAATTCGTTCATTAGTGTGCAGCTTGATTTTAATTCGCGCAGATATCTATGGTAATAAAGCATTTCACTTTTGCTAATATGTTATTGCCATCATAGCTCTGTTTGCCACTACAAATTATCTACGTTCTGCAAGATATATCTTTTTAAGACACATGAGCGTCTGCAGGAAATTTTTCAAGAGGAGTCAAGTGTAATTAATTAAGGTTTGGCTAATATGTAGAAAATAGTAATTCGTGAAAATAAAAAAATAATACTATTATTACTACTTACTACACTAGAACACTACTAGTACTATTATTATAATTATTATTATTAATTGATGCTGCTCTTGAAGAAAGTGTATGCTAGTAATAGTCATGTATTACCATGTACATTCTGTTTTCAAAATAATGAACGCCTGCCACGGCGGCGCAGTGGTCTAAGCGATGGCCTCTGATCATTCGTCCGTAAGGGGTCCGGGTTCGAATCCCGGTGAGGCATGGATGTTGTGTTTGTCTTACGGCACTGGCTCTTTCCCTTCCCTGGAACCAGTGACCCTAAATTAGGGACGGGTGACTGCTTATAGCCCATTGAGTTGCTCACGGTGATCGTTAAACCTCCAACCAAAAAAAAAATAATAATACTGAACTGTGTCGAGCAGGGCCACGCCAAGCCTTTAAAGTTCAACACACCACCCTGAGTGGGACTTGTTTTGACGTACTACCTTACCGTTTGCTAGGTTTCCCATTGTCACATTATCGTTTTGCAATTCCAAATTTCCAATAAAATTGGGATATTACATTAAACGCCCCAAACTCCATCTTTCCTTGTAGTCCAGTTCTGTGAGTGTAAAAAAAAAAAAAGTAATAAATAAAATAAAATAATTCTACAGAGGGGGCGGGGGTCAAGTGACCTCTGTGACCCCCCTTTCGGTGCCCATGTTAAGACATAAATTTTCATATGGAATATCACATTTATAAAAACAATGCAGTTTTGAGATAAAAAGATTTGCATTTTTCTTATGCGTATGTATGTGTCCCCAAATGATCTGCTGATTTGGGGACAGCACGCCGTTTTGTCCTCAAATCAGTGTTCCAGTATCGGGTTACCTAAATTATGCAACAAAAATGCTAAAAGCACAATGTTCGAGAAATTGAATTGTTTTTAATAGGTCGCACCCCTTCCCCTTACAACAATAAATGTTTAAGAGTGCTGGCACTTATATCAATAAAAAAGCACCGGATATAATGAACCAAAATTCACATTCCGCGGAAAATCGTTATAGAGCCGTTTTACTGTATGGTACATTTTTTTGACTTACACACAGAAAATAATAAATGGGAATGGTAAAAGCTAAATTCTACACTGGCGTGCAAAAATTAAAGACGAGACGGTTTTTCGAATGTAACGTCGTGCAGAAGTGCTCCATATCGACTCAAATCATACCATAAGATCCCCAAGATGTAAGAATATGGGACAAGTGAGCAAAACCGTCCAAACAAGGAATCCAAAGGATACAAAGGCACTTTATTAAAAAGGTAGCTTCGAGCACAAACTGTACAGAAGACAGAAACGTCCATGTGATAGTCGGCTGCCAAGAAAAATCCAGTCTTTAGTTGGGGATATGATCACCCCTGACTGCGTTGCAGGATTTACAACGTCTATATATGCTGAGGACGAGGTTGTCAAGGAGCTGTTGAGGCATCGCGGCCCATTCCTCTTGTAGCACCAATCGCAGCTCCGGAATCGTTGCTGGCAGCTGGTGACGTGCTGCCAAGCGTCTCCCGAGAAGGTCCCACCCTAGTTCGATTGGATTTAGCTCTGCGACAGCGATTGTACGATGAGGTGTAGCGTTGTCGTCCATGAAGAGGAACTCAGGACCTACAGCACCTCTAAACAGACGCACGTGAGGCAGGAGAACCTCGGTAGAATAGCGGACACCATTGACTGAACCGCCTTGGAAGATGTGGAGGTCAGTACGGCTACCAAGCACGATACCTCCCCAAACGAGAACTCTTCCACCTCCAAACCGGTCCCTTTCGATGATGTTGGAGGTGTGATTGCGTGTTCCCTGCTCTCTCCATATGTGTATACGTCCAGAATCGCTCGTCAGACTAAATCGGCTCTCATCCGTAAAGAGAACTCGACCCCATTGCTGATGTGTCCAGTTCTTATGTTCCTGGCACCACAGAAACCGCCGTCTCCGATTAACAGACTTTAATGTCACACACCGTACTGGTGGTCGTGCGAATAGACCATCTTTGTGCAGCTTCATGGCCTCGGTAAAGCTCGATAACGGACGTCCAGTTGTCTGTTGCATGTGCCTTGCGATTTCTCCCGCTGTCTCTTCTCGCCTGTAGGACAATATATCGGTCGTCCGCCACCGTGGTTGCTCGTGAACGACCACTGCTAAACTCTCGGATAGCTGTTCCTGTCGTTTGAAATGCTCTCCAAGCTCGTGAAACGATGCTGTAAGCGATCCCGAACTCGTCTGACACACTAGTCACACTTCGACCTTCTTCCAACTTCCCAATAATGGGACCTTCGGGTAAAGTCATCCAGATGTCGTCTACTGGATTGCCTGTTGGCCATATCACATGGTGGCAGCAACTCGACGTCGTTGAAACCGATGTACACCGTGCAATAGCTTTCACCGAATTGCTGAGCGTACACCGCCCGTGTGCTTTATACCCTTCAGACACACCCCCCCCCCACGTCATGCTACATATATGCGCATGCCCTACCGTACAGGACCCTAGTCTATCTTCTGAGTGGTCTGTCGGTCAGTTCTGCCTTCTCGTTCCGCTGTTATGCTAATTTCTCCATTTCGTCTTTATTTTTGAACACCAGTGTAATTCGCAATGTGCACAGCTCTGTCGTCGATGATGAATTTTGAGAATATAAAATTTTTGTATGTTGGAAGTGGTGGGGAATTCTAACTATAGTGACGATTCCATATGATGCACCCACACACCTCTGATCAGGGTCGTTCGTGGTGAAAAATCGGGTATTCTCCTTCCTCACCTTACACATTTAGGATATGCTATGGAGGTAGTATGTAAGAGTTCAGGCGTTGGCAGTCTTGTCAGAGAGAGAGAGACGCATTTTGACGTAACACTTTATTATTATTTAACTAAATGCATTGACTTCCTGGCGTTCATCCTTTCCCCATCGTTGACACAACAGTACCAGTTCCGCTATATGAAACGCTCCGATTAGCCTTCCAAACTGGAAGACTTTTAAGACTTCCAAACTTGGAAGACTTCTCTTTGCTTCTTCGCAATTCCAAACTGGAAGATTTCCCTTTGCTTCTTCGCAATTCCAAACTGGAAGACTTCCCTTTGCTTCTTCGCAATTCCAAACTGGAAGACTTCCCTTTGCTTCTTCGCAATGCTTTTCTCCAGAGTGCTCACCGGTCTGGTTTCAAAATGCCACTCCAAAGTGCTCTCAAATCACAACTAGCGCCGTCGAACTCCATTGCGTACTCCCCAAGCCCTTGCTCGCTCTTCGGAAAAAAGCCCTGCGGTCACTTTTCTGCTGCTTATATACTGAGTGACCACTTTATTATGACCACCTGACAGTTTTAAGCAAATGAGATATGGCTGTACGCTGTTGCCGCCAGAGGGCGACCCTAGCATAAAAAGGGAAAGCTTAGTGCTTGCGACAGGACAATAGTAGAAGTGATTTTGGGGTGACGAGATGGGTAAAAAATGCGATTTGACGGTCTTTCAACGTGGGATGATTGTAGGAGCTCGGAGCCATGGAGCGAATATCACCAAAACCGCCGCATTCGTGAAATATTCCAGAGCAGCTGTTGTTAAAGTGTTTAAAGAATGGACTGTCAGCCAAAAAACTGGGTCTCTACGTGCAACGTGTGGTCATCCAGACAGGTAACAGACAACAGAAGGGCAACAGTGCAGCAAATTACAGACCATCTTATTCAAGGATCCCCTCAAATGATCTCTGCACGCACTGTTCGCCGTACACTGCGTCGGATAGGATATGGCAGCCGAAGGCCTGTTCGAACACCTTCGCTGTCTGCAATTAACAAGAGAAAACGTCTCCAGTTTGCACAGGAGCACAAGGATTGGACAGTCAATAATTGGAAACAAATTGTGTCGTGCGATGAATCACGTTTTAAGTTGCACCATGCCGATGGCCGAGTGAAAATTTGGCGGAAACAGCACGAAAGCATGGACCCCAAATGCATTGCTACAACTCTTCAAACTGGTGGAGGCAACTTTATGGTTTGGGGAATGTTTTACAGGCATGCTTTGGGCCTGACTGGCACATCATATCTAAACATTGTTGCGGATCAAGTGCATCCTGTCATGTGGATGGGTTATCCGAATGGCGATGGCTACTTTCAACAAGATAATGCGACCTGCCATAGTGCTCGTATTGTACAGGATTGGTTTTAGGAACATGCCGGTGAATTTACTTTGCTTAGGTGGCTCCCACAATCTCCACATCTCAATCCCATTGAGAATTTGTGGGATGAAGTTGAACGAGCCATCAGACAGCTTAATCCACAACCCTGCAATCTCACTCTCCTGGAAAGTGCTATTCCTTAAGCATGGTCTCAGATTCCACAAACCACCTATCAACATCTCGCGGAGTCCATGCCACGAAGAATCGACGCAGTATTAAAGGCAAAAGGTGGCCCAACGAAGTACTGAGGCGGTGGTCATAATAAAGTGGCCACTCAGTGTATATCGCGTACTCCCGTAATCCAATAATATTTGCATCACAAGAAGCCACTGCCTCGCCTTAGGGGATGGACGATCGACAGGCTGTCGTATACAAAATGTTTGGTGCAGCTTAGTTGGTGGTTGACAAAAGGTTCTGCCCTTAAGTTATAATTCTGGAGTGTCTACTTCTGACAGAATACATTAAGCATAAAGGCTGCCCGGTAGCTATTTCCAGTTTGGCATTGGTCGAAGCCATTAAGGTGAATTTACAGAACGTCCTAATCGCCTTTTCTTTCTACAGGCATATCTCTGGAGCTTAAAGCCTTAAGAATTCCTCTTGTAAACAGTTTCTTCTCCCAGTACGCGAGACAAAGAAATTTGAATATCATATATTAATATATACTTGCTAGACTAATTTATCGGTTCCTACTTATAAACTCCTATCTCTCTCAACTAGAAAAATCGAAAGCACGTGTTTGTGAACATTAAGCGCCTATTCAGGGCGTGGCAATATTACCAGAGAATGGAAAATTTTCCTACGGACACAGTTTTCCTACCAAAATGTTCCACCCTTTCGGGGAAGAGAACCAATTCCTTTGGATACACACTATCGAGCTGTCTATACCTGAACATGATTCCGAAAACGATTCGCTCCTCGACCGTGCCCACACTTTCCGCGTCCCGGGCGTCACTAGATTTTCCGTTAATCATTGGTTTTCGTGAGTCGTTAATCTGGCTAGGGATTTATCGTTTTTATAATCTTTCATTGTTCCATTTTAATAGCCTCGGGGGTAGGGGTGAGGTTCGGGAGGCTGATGTGTATTTACCTAACATTTTCTCCTCTAAGCTCCTAATGACCAGGCCGAGATATATACTTGACACGGTGGAAAAACGGAGTTTTATCTCGGCCCACCAGCAGCAACAAACACGTATTTGGCCTCGTGCCAGATGACGGGGTCCCGACGTCCAGGTCGATACGCCATTCCTCATGGCCTCTCTCTCTCTCTCTCTCTCCCTTGCCCCCCAATCGAAATCCCCTCCTGCTCCACTGCCATTTGACTGCTCCGTTTCCTCGGAAGAACACGATATCTGCCCCTGCGCCTCCCAGTTACGCCCCGTTTTATACACGCCAATATCGGCAAGAATTGGGAGTGAGGCGAAAACCCTTAAGCAACGACTTTCTCTTTGCTTTTAAGTAATGATACTGCAACCCAAGCGAACCAACATACCCGCCTTCCTTCAAGAACAAAAAAAAACTAGAATCCTTCTGTGTATTCTTTTGAAAAGCCAGCCATTGTCAGAACAGTGTACAACCTTTTATGTATATATATATATATATATATATATAACGCTGATCGAAGAAGAAAATCAGTTTTCCTACATAAAGCCGAGATCGGTTCTTCAAATAGGCCAGTTTCTGTAAAGAAACTTGTTGGACTTTGTTTTAAACCTCCGTTTTATTTCGGGCTAATGATATGAATTTCTAGAAAAGTGATCCTGAGTATAACATAAATCTTTTCAGACTAAGGAAACTTCTGCTTTTAGTCTATCGCGTGTGTGTGTGCAGGGGCGGATTTCCAAATAAGCGCACTAGGCGCGCGCCTAGGACCCCAGACCTTGAGGGGCCCCGAAAACTTATAATTGGATTGCCAGTTTAGTTTTGGTTTTCACGGACCGAAATAAATAAATCCTTAAAGCGACCACTCTATTTCTCAGACCTGTTTGCAACCCGGGTGTAGCCCGGAATTCCGGGTTTTTGTCACATTCCAAAGGTGGGTTTTTTTTTGTTTTTTTCAAGTTTTAGAAGAATTTGAGATGCTTCGGGCATTTCATTTCTAAAAATGCTACGAAATGATAACTAAAAGTTCAAGTTCCATTTTCTTTGGGAATTACAGTGTTTCATTAAAAACACTGCATTCATGTCCGTGGGGATAATAAATTAGACGATTTATGACATCTTGAGTATTTCTTTTGTTATCAAACAAGCTCTCAAGGTAACAGCCTGCTGAAAGGAAGGCTTTTTTTTTTCATTATTTTGAAATTAGTATCTACATCAAATAATTTGATTATATTAGATTTGGTTAATCCAATGAGGTACTTTTAGAAATTGAATGAAATCAACTGTTGGTTTCAACTAAAACTGATCCACATACACTGCTCAATTAACATACAATGTGATGTGCGAAATTTGATTTCAAAGATGCAATGTCTGAAGGATTTTGCACAATGAAAGAAAATGGGTACAAGGAAAGATGCGAAGTTTAACTGCACAAGCACTAGGACCTATTTGTTGCGTAGCTAATTTATATCTGCTTAATATACGTATATAAACATTCGTCATATGGATTATATGTATGTTGGCATTGAGTTAAGAGTTTCAGAGTTTCTTGTGTCACCTCACAAACACCCTTGAATTTTCTGTCGTCAACTGATATTTTGCTTTCTCATATTAGCAACATATTTCCTTATTATTTTTCCTTTCTCTCTCTTTCTGTTGTTGACACACAAAATTTTGGAGTTCTTAGCGATGCATTTGTTCTGAAAGAAACAGGCTTTCAATCTGGCTTTCAATTAAATTTATCCTTTCTTTTAGTTGAATAGTTTCTTCATAACTTTAATTTTTTCAAATTTTCGACTTTGACAGCCCTTAAGGGTAAATAAATTCATGAAATATATGGGATATTTAAAATGCCAAACTTAAAATCGTTTGATTGCCTATTAGCCGCAAAAATAACTTTTGAAATATCTCCAAAAACAAAAAAAGTCGATGTGCACGGGCAGACAAAGCGATTACATTAGCACTGGTTCATATAAAACGTTCTATTAATAGAAAGATAGAATGGCATTTTAAAAAAAAAGTTAAAAGCTTTTTTATTTCTGTTTTGAATCTGACGGATGAAAATTTTTGAGTTTTTGAGGCGATAAGAAGGGGTGGAGGAGGAGGGGAGGGGCTGAATCTTTTAGCGCCTAGAACTCCAAACGTTCTGAAGTCGCCTCTATGTGTGTGTGTGTGTTCTTCCACAACTTAAGGTGGCCAGGCGTTTTCATGGTCACGTGTGCATATCTATTGAAGACATTATGGCGGCAGGTTATGGCCACAGGTTCCAGGGAAAGGGGTCAGTGCCTTAAAACAAACACCACATCCATTATTCATCCGAGATGCGAATCCATCTCGATGACTGGAAGCCTATGCTTCGTACCACTTGGCCACCGGTGTGGCGTTCAAGGTACCATTTCATGCTTTACCAGCTGTACAGCACACGTATGTTTTAAAAAGAAACACAATCAAACAATTTAGGAAAACGCAAAGAACATGCTGCCAAATACCTAGATGTAATGAGAATTCTATAGGTTGAAAAAAATAAATAGTCCATATCATCATCTGCAAAACGTTTGGAACAATCCCAAGCTGTTTCAAATACCATGTACTCTAGCACATGTTATCATGTCCATCCTTTTCTTTTATCCGGCGTAATATCAGTTGCTGATACTTAACAGTAAAAGTATGCACCAGGGAGAATGGAAAATGTGTTGAAAATATTGCAGATCGCGTTTAACAAATTCAAAGAATTTCCCTAGTTACAGAGGGTGAGTCGAAAGATTTGCAATATTTGGATTACTTTGTCTTCATACGTACCTTTACGACGAAATTTGTCTAGCATTCAAAGGCATACGCCATCGTGTTACACCGTCTTTAACCATCTATCTGCCAGTTCCTTGATTCCGGGGCGGTATTTAGTTCTTATCCTTCGAGGCGAAGAACTCCTTTACTCCGGCTGTCACCTCCTGTTGGTTGTTGAAATGACGTCCGTAAAGGAAGTGAACCATGGACCGGAAAAAGTAATATTCCGATGGGGTAAGGTCCGCGCTATATGATGGGTGTGGCATCAGTTCGATGCTCTCAAGTTCCTGGAGTTTTTCTCGGGTCGTTCGTGCGTTATGAGGCCGAGTGTTGTCCTGCTGTAGGAGAGAGCGCATCCAGTTCACCGGTACCGGGTACTTCTCCTCCAAAACGGCATACATCCGCTCCAGCTGTTCAGAGTTTAGATTGGCGTTGTTCATCCGACCGTCTGGAACAAATTCGTAATGGATTATCTCCTCGCAATCCCACCAGACGCAGAGCATCACCTTGTATTCGATGCGCCCACGTTTAACAGCAAGTTCAGGAAGATGGCCCGGGCTAAACCACTGCCGTTGTGTGTTAGGATTACGGAAATAGACCAACTTTTCATCGCACGTAACTATTCTTTTGATGAAACGTACATCGCGCGGTTTTCTAGGTGTTTTGTGCACACTTCTACTCCGCGGTTTGCTGTAGCTGGCGTCAGTTCGTGAGAGACAATGCTGCAGCTCTTTGTAGAGACCATCTCGAGGTCCTGAAGGTGACGAACTACGGTGGTCTGCGATATGCCCAGCTCGCCTGACAATATCCGAGTGCTGGGTGTCTGATTCAGCTGTGCGGCCAGGTGCAGGGGCCTCCGGATCCTCGGCTCGTGGCTCACCTGACCTTGGCTGATCGTCGAGGTTTCTGTCACCCGAGCGAAATGTCTTGAACCATCTGGTTGTGGTCAACGGAACCTTCCCCTTTCGCATGACAAATGTTTCGTGTTGCTTCAGCAGCGTTATGGTCGAGTTTAAACACGTAAAGCAAAAGTTCCCTAATTAATAGGTTGTTTCTTTTCATCTTTTAGGCGTCCCGACTACAGACAGAACGATGACATGCAATGATGTTGTTCACAGCAACGACTACCATTTTATAACCCCTTCAACTGACTGCAGTGCGCAACTTGAACTAGTATAAACACGGTGAAAACACTCCAAATACGTGGCGACAGTTAATAAATAAATACATCGCTCTTTCCACGTTCCAGAAACACACAACATCCGAAAAATTGTTTTTCAGCCGCCGCTGTGGAAATGAACCAAAAGAACTCTCGATATCTAGCCGAGAAATATAAACACGCGACATTCCCGCCGCAGCACATATGTTTATACAAATATTGCAAAACTTTCGACTCACCCTCTGTAAAATGTTTTACGTTAATTTGGTTGATTTGAATCTTTTACGTTAAGTTAGTTTCACTGTAAATACTAAACAGCTTACCTCATGTAAGGCTTAATTTAATGAACTGGCATCACTGTAGAGCTCGGATATTTTAACGGTGCGTTGAAGCTGAAAATAACTATAGTGAAACCTCAGAATCACAGTCGCTGCTCGGACCGGGAGAAAGTGACCGTTGTCCTGTGGTGCCGTTGTTCGGAGGTTAAGCCTAGGTTAACACTGCTAGTCCGTCACTTTGGAACAAAAGGAGAGTACCTATACAAAGCTTGCGCACAAAGAAAGCAGCTTCAGAGCATTCTTCAAATGCAGAATGCTGAATAAAGCTTAAAATAAATAATAGAAAACAATCATGATGTAGCGGATTTTGGGAAAGTGGTGTCTTACCCGTTGTCTTAAATTTTCCCTTAGAAATAGCAAGCGAGGAGGTTAAGTTTAGGGTTAGCTAAGGGAAAGAAAAAGAAATGGAAAAATGTTAGACCGTGAAGTCGAACTGCACAGTTAGCTGGCCGCCCGCCGTAAAATAGGAACAGAACCCACAGGGACAAAACAAAGATACACCGCCGCCAACAGAAATGATTTCAAGCACCAGCAAACTCCCTCTCCTGCTCCGTCCTCCAGGTTGCAATTGAAACCTACACAGGAGCTGGGAGTTCGCCTCACGTAGAACTAAAGTTTGATCCCTTTCTTTTCACTCAAGCACACTGTTGTGTTTTCTGTAATACAACTTATCCTTCTGGAGACATACCCTCTTCAGCAATAATATTATTTGTCTTATATTCCTCTAACAGAAATACCGAAAGAACTACACAGAAACACAGAAATACCGAAAGAACTACACAGAAACACAGAAATACCGAAAGAAAATCCTGAAGGACAACGTATGAAAAAAATACCGAAAGAACTACACAAATACCAAAAGAACTACACAGAAACACCGAAAGAACTACACAGAAATACCGAAAGAACTACACAGAAACACCGAAACAACTACATGAAAAAAATACCTAAAGAACTACAGAAATACGGAAAGAACTACACAGAAACACAGAAATACCGAAAGAAAATTCTGAAGGACAACGTATGAAAAAATACCGATAGAGCTACACAAATACCGAAAGAACTACACAGAAACACAGAAATACCGAAAGAAAATTCTGAAGGACAACGTATGAAAAAATACCGACAGAACTACACAGAAACACAGAAACACCGAAAGAACTACATGAAATAAATACCGAAAGAACTACAGAAATACCGAAAGAACTACACAGAAATACCGAAAGAACTACACAGAAATGCCGAAAGAACTACACAGAAACACAGAAATACCGAAAGAACTACACAGAAATGCCGAAAGAACTACACAGAAACACAGAAATACCGAAAGAAAATTCTGAAGGACAACGTATGAAAAAATACCGACAGAACTACACAGAAACACAGAAACACCGAAAGAACTACATGAAATAAATACCGAAAGAACTACAGAAATACCGAAAGAACTACACAGAAATACCGAAAGAACTACACAGAAATGCCGAAAGAACTACACAGAAACACAGAAATACCGAAAGAACTACACAGAAACACAGAAATGCTGAAAGAAAATCCTGAAGGACAGCGTATCCGTTAAATCTCGTTCGGGACAGACTGGGGTTTCCGTCGGCCGCTGTTTGAAGGTTATCAAATAGCGGCCAACAGAGGTTCCGATGTTCGAAGGTTATCGTTAATGTTAATTCTACAGCAGCTGGTCTGTACCAATCAAAACTTGCCGTTACTTGGATGTTACCGTTGTTCGGAGGTGTCCGTTAATGGAGGTTTCTCTGTATATATAAAATATACTTTCAGAATACGTCCAAGTGTATGAATGGATCAAAGTGACTTACGTTTTAATCCACTTTATTTGTTGTTATAACACATCATTCTACACTCTTAGCGAGAAAACACTTGTTGTTTCGAAACAAATCCCAATAATGCCTGGTTCAATCCATCATCCAATTAGAATTATTATTTTTGCTCTTAATAGTCTTGAGCTTACAAACGTTCGTTTCCCTGTTACTCACTCTTGAATTAGTTTACAAACATTGCTTAAGAAGCACCTACCAAAGCACTGATTAAGAATAATGCAAGCAACAGTGCGGTTCATACACCTAGTCAACATTGCCTCATCTCACATTGCACACTGAGCTCTTATCTCAGCAGTCTTTTTACGTAGCTTTCCCTTTGAACCCGCTTTCAGGAGTTGTCAACTTAAAATTCATCGAGAGAAAATTGGTGGCGTCAAGTCGGAAAAATATTTATTGCTCTCTACCTTTAACAAATTCAAAGAATTAAAATGAAACTAAATGAACACAAAAGGGAGCTTAAATTAGTGGTACACGTCTCACAGTCAACCTTCTTCAAAGAGAGCTATCGTAGCAAATACAAATTTTGTAAAACAAAAAGCAATGAAAATTTTGGTCAAGTCTGTCAAAATATTTTTTTCGAATCGAATTTTTCCTGAAGCAACTTTCAAAATAATTTTTTCGAATCGATTTTTTCCTGAAGCAACAGTATCTTGAGAGCATTGTAATGCTCGTCATGATTAAGCTCGAGGATCACCAGAACTTTAACGAAACAATAATCGTTATAGATTCGTTGAAGATTTGTTACATGTTTAAATAATTTTTTTGACTCAGACGTTAGTGTTTTTGTTTCCTTTGACGCATATGGTGCCAGTAACACGAAATGTTACTGAGACGATTACATTAATGATTGTAATGAAGTAGCTATAATGGTGACAGGAATTGTAAAGTAATTTTATAAAATGTTGAGATAATATAAAGGAATGCGAAGACGTCATCGGTCACGATTCTCTCTGGTTCCGCATTTATATTGGCACTGAATGTGAAACCAGAGGCACGGAAAGTACATATATATAGTCATACTGTATATACACTAGCGGAAAGTGAAAAAGAACACCAAGAAGGAATTGGCGGACGATCATGAAATTCACATATGTTAATGGGGTCGAGTTTACGTAGGTGTGATGTTAATTTTGGGACCAACCGGTGAGCGCTTACGCCACAGCACGACATAATATGCAAATTATCGTCGGTGGTATTTAAGGAGTACGGCGAAGCGAATGTTATCAGTCGTCGGCGTACGGACACGTGCAAAGACCCTTAAGAAGCTGCAATGCCTGGACATGGAAGACGTGTACGATTTCAGCAGTTATCGGACTTTGAGCGAGGTCGTCTAGTCGGACTCCGCGAGGCCGGGTTTTCGTATCGTCGTATTGCGGAGCGAATTGGATGGGAAGTATCGGTGGTGGTACGATGGTGGCGTAGATGGTCCGACGAACATTCCCACACGAGAAGACGTGGGACCGAGAGTCACAGACGGACTGATGAGCGTGTTCAGCGATGAAAGCAGATTCTGCTTGGGAACCTCCGATGGCCGTATGCGTGTTCGCCGAGGTACAGGGGAGCGTCTCCACCCTTCTTGTATCCCCCAGCGACACACAGGGCCTACACCTGGTCTCCTGGTGTGGGAAGCGATCAGCTATCACTCCCGTACACAACTAGTGTTTGTACCGGGTACGTTAAACAGCACCTCCTACATCAACAACATCATTCAGCCCATTGTTGTGCCATTTGTAAGGTCCGTCCATCGTGTTGTTTTCCAGCAAGATAACGCAGACCCACACACGGAACGTGCAACGCAACATGCACTTCAGGGTGTGAGACAACTTCCATGGCCTGCGCGTTCACCGGATTTGTCCCCCATTGAGCACGTGTGGGATTTTATGGGACAACGACTAATCCGGTCTCCACGGCCAGCCACGACCATCCACGATTTACGCGTCCAGGTTGAGGATGATTGGAACTCAATACCCCAAACTTACATCTAACATCTGTACGACAGACTCCATGCCAGAATTGCACAGTGTGACGCAGTTCACGGCGGTTCAACCTCGTACTAACCATGTTACACGGAAATGTTATTTTTCAGTTTAGCAGCAAATACAGCTGTATTTTGCCATAATGCGTTAATCACGTTATTCTCTGTATTCCGTTATTATGCTGTATAAATTTCGTTGGTATCAGACGTCTCCTTCTTAGTGTTCTTTTTTCACTTTCCGCCAGTGTTTATAAAACGAACTGTCGTGGAAGCTGGAGATAACAGATACGTACGTTTATCTTGGACAGCAGATATCAAGTGAGGTCACATTGATGAAGAAATTAATCGGCGTATAAAACTTGCCTTTGGAGCTTTTGGAAGAAACAGCATAATTTTCAAGAGCAATATGCCATTATGTCTTAAAAGAAAAGTGTTTGATCAATGCATTCTTCCAGTGCTTACGTATGGTGCACAGACGTGGACCTTAACTAAAAGAGACATACAAAGGCTGCATGCAACTGAAAGTAGCTTGGAGAGGTGCATGCTTGGTGTAACCAGGAGAGATAAGAAGAGGAACTTGTGGATCCGAAAAATGACAAGAGTGGAAGACATCATGATCAAAGTTAAATCCCTGAAATGGCAATGGGCTGGACATACTGCCAGAAGGACAGACCATCGATGGACAGCCGAAATTTTAGATTGGATTCCAATGGACAGGAAAAGACCCAGAAGAAGACCACATGGCAGTTGGGTGGATGAAATTCGAAAGTATGTGGGAGTGACATGGAGGAGACTGGCACAAGAGAGACCGTTGTTGAGGAAACTTGGGGAGACCTTCGTCCAGCAGTGGATTGATAATGATTGACAATGATGATATGAAAGTAATATGACATTATATATATTTACATATATATACTATATATCATCATCATCGTCATTGTCAACCATTATCAATCCACTGCTGGACGAAGATCTCCCCAAGTTTCCTCCACAACGGTCTGTCTTGTGCCAGTCTCCTCCATGTCACCCCTGCATACTTTCGAATTTCATCCACCCATCTTCCATGTGGTCTTCTTCTGGGTCTTTTCCTGTCCCTTGGAATCCAATCTAAAATTTCGGCTGTCCATCGATGGTCTGTTCTTCTGGCAGTATGTCCAGCCCATTGCCATTTCAGGGATTTAACTCTGATCATGATGTCTTCCACTCTTGTCATTTTTCGGATCCATGAGTTCCTCTTCTTATCTCTCCTGGTTACACCAAGCATGCACCTCTCCATGCCTCTTTGAGTTGTCTGCAGCCTCTGTTATGTCTCTTTTAGTTAAGGTCCACGTCTCTGCACCATACGTAAGCACTGGAAGGATGCATTGATCAAACACTTTTCTTTTAAGACATAATGGCATATTGCTCTTGAAAATTATGCTGTTTCTTCCAAAAGCTCTCCAGGCAAGTTTTGTACGCCGATTAATTTCTTCATCAATGTGACCCTCACTTGATATCTGCTGTCCAAGATAAACGTACGTGTCTGTTATCTCCAGCTTTTCTCCATCAATCGATAAATCTTCATTTCGTGTAAAAGCATTGAACATCACTTTTGTCTTCTGAAAGTTCATTTTTAATCCCACTTCTTTACTCTTGTCAGCAGGTTCTTGGATCATACTCTGCAGCTCTGATGAAGTAGTTACAAAAATAACTATGTCATCAGCAAAACGAAGGTGGG
This sequence comes from Macrothele yani, assembly GCA_039090855.1. Lineage (NCBI taxonomy): Eukaryota > Metazoa > Arthropoda > Arachnida > Araneae > Macrothelidae > Macrothele > Macrothele yani. The sequence continues at coordinate 112,121,283 of CM077025.1, forward strand.
TTAGATAATCTCCAATAATCTTTATCCCTTTGTTTTCCCAGTTCAGTGATTGAAAGACATTTTCCAATGTGGCGTTAAAGAGCTTCGGAGATATGGTGTTACCTTGTATCACTCCCTTTCCAATTTTTATGTGTGTTGTATTTTCAAACAGCCGAATCTTTGCACTTGCATTTTCATAGATGTTATTGATAATATTAATGTATGTATCTTCAATACCGCAGGATTTCAGAGCCATTGTAACTGCTGATGGTTTCACCGAATCAAAGGCCTTTTCATAATCGATAAAAGCCATGCACAATGGAAGTTCATATTCCCTCGCTCTTTCAATTAGTTCTCTCAGTACGTGGATATGATCTATTGTGCTGTAGCCACTCCTGAATCCAGCTTGTTCTCTCGGTTGAGCCATGTCCAGTGTTACCTTCAAACGGTGTGAAAGAACTTTAATGAAGATTTTGTAAACCACTGATAGGAGGCTGATAGGTCTGTAGTTCTTGAGATCCTCAATGTCACCTTTTTTATATAGCAGGATCATTATAGCATTGTTCCAATCCTCAGGAATCTTTCCTTCATTAAGGCATCGAGTGAAAATTTGGGCGAGCACTGTTTCGATTTCTCCACTTGCTTCTTGTATGATGTCTACAGTAGATTCCATCATACTATATATACATATATATACTCATATATGATATATATATCAGTATATACAGTATATGTAACACTAACAAAACATGTATGTCAATAAATCAAAATTACATATGAAATTTATGTATAACATGTTACGGAAAGTACGTTGTATATACACTATCTACCAACAAGTAATTGGACACCCCTGAAATCGATGATATCTGCGTTCCTGATACACGTCACAACCGCCGCCGTTAAATATCGTGTTGGAAACAACAACACAACCAGTCGCATGCAAGATGCCACGCAGTTCGGAGCTCTCTGATTTTGAGATAGGTGTAATCGTCGGGTATCACAGAAATGGCCGATCTATACGTGACATATCCAGCGAGTTGAAATACCTAAAATCGACAATGGTCTAGGTGATTGGCAAGTGAAAGATGAGAGGTGACTGTCGGAATGAGCCCCAACCCGGCAGACCCACAAAACTGGGAGTTAGAGACCGACGGGTGCTGGCCAGAGAAATTCGGAAGAACCGCACCAAACCGATGGGCCACATCAGCGAGGAGTTTCAACAGGCATCCGGGAGTGTTCTTTCGATGAATATCATCCTTAAGGAAGCCCATCTACTCGGTTATCATGGACGTGCTGCCGCCCACAAGCCTTTGATCACCAAGTCCAATAGCGCTGCTCGTCTAACGTGGTGCAAAGAACGTCGATAGTGGACCGTTGAACAGTGGAAACAGGTTCTCAAGAGCGACGAATCAAGGTTCACCCTCTACCGTTCGTTTGGCAGGGTCTGGGTTTGCCGTCTGCCTGGAGAACGCCTCCTGCCGGAATGTATTGTGCCAGCTGTGAAGTTCGACGGCGGTGGAATTATGCTATGGGGGTGTTTCTCCTGGTATGGCACGGGACCCTTGGTCGCAATTCCTGGTAGACTCAACGCCGAGACCTACTGCACCATTTTGGATGACCATGCGCTTCCTACGTTGTGGCAGTTTTACGGGGTGGACCCATGTTACTTTCAAGATGACAATGCCACCTGTCATGTTGCGTGGTCCACCATGGCTTGGTATGGTGACAATGGGGTTAATCGAATGGACTGGCCTGCGCAGAGCCCGGACCTTAACCCTATCGAGCACGTCTGGGACGAGTTGGAGCGTCGACGTAAAGGGTGCCCCCACCGTCTGAAATCGGTGAAGGAATTGACCTGTCTTCTCCAAGCCGAGTGGAAGAAAATGCCGCTAGCCGTCGTACAACGCCTGGTTGAGAGTATGCCCCGGAGGGTGGCAGCTGTAATCGCCGCTCGTGGAGGCTCCACCAACTATTGAAGGTGAATAAACTTCGTTTTCCTTTGCTATCACAGGTGTCCAATTACTTGTTGGTAGATAGTGTATATAATATATATATATATATATAATGCGGGAGGCAATGTGGAACCAGAGGCACGAAAAGTGAATCAGAGACGATTATAAAAATTCTTGTAAATAGTGGCAGAGAGTACGTAAATGGCATGGAAAAGTGGAGCAAGCAACGACTGTAAAACTTTTTGTGAATGCTGGCAGGGAATTCGTAAAATCCATGGAAAGTGAATCAAGCGACGATTGCAAAAACTCTTACGAATAGTGGCAGGGAATACGTAAATGGCATGGAAACTGAATCAAGTGACGATTGTAAAAATTCTTGTAAATAGCGGCAGAGAATATGTAAATGACGTGGCAAGTGAATCAAGCATCGATCGCAAAAATTCTTGTGAGTAGCGGCAGAGATTACGTAAATGTCATGGAAAGTGAATCAAGCGAGAACTGCAAAAACTCTTGCAATTAGCGGCAGGGAATACGTAAATGACATGGAAAGTGAAACAAGCAACGATCGCAAAAATTCTTGTGAATAGTGGCAGAGAATGCGTAAATGATACCGAAAGTGAATCAAGCGACGACTGTAGAAATTCTTGTTAAGAGCGGCAGAGAATAGTACGTAGATGACATGGAAAGTGGATCAAGCAATGACTTTAAAACTTCGTGTGAATAGTAGCAGATGATACGTAAATGACGTGGAAATTTGATTAATCATCGCCCTGTTCCGTCCTGTTGCGGACTCCACAGGGTTCCTTGGATCTCACTAGGCGCGTTTGCTTACCGCAAACGATACGTCGCCATTCTCATCAGAAGTTCGGAGTCACCGCAAGTCCGCACACTTGGACGGGTGACCCGAAACGGGAGCGTACTCAGGCGGACCGTGTATCCGTTGAGACGTCCCTGGGAGATTCGATCGCCACCCGAACGGTGGGCACTTTGGCCTTTATTTCTTTTTCAACAAGACACAGACAAACACAGATTAAAAACACATGGAAAAACACATTTTAAAATCACGTGGTTAATTTGGCGTGAAAGCCCATATTTACGTTCAGTCAGCGTTTACAGAGTCATTTCTTTCTGGTACACATACCCGTCGGTGAGCAGCAACGTTTTAGCCGTAATTTATTTTTCTCCTTTGGAGGTTGATTTCCCGCTGGAGACTGGGACAATCAACGGCCAGACTGGAATGTTCCAACTTGAGTTTGAGGTTGAAACGCTCATTAGCCTTTCTGCAGTTGGGACATTGAGCTTTATTAGGACAATTTCGGTGCCTATCACCCGCTTTGCCACATCGGGCACAGGTCTCTTCTTTCTCCGGGCATCTAACCTCGTGATGCCCGAACCCATTGCACCTAAAGCAACGGGTTTCTCTGATGAATTCTTTGCAGCTAAGGATTCGCCAGCCTAGGTTTACCCGGGCTTTCTTCAGTGTGTTTCTGAAGACCTCTGGGGCCATCTCGAGCACCCAGTGGACTTTTCCACTCTTTCCCTTTGGCGTGATTGGGAAGAGAGCACCCTGCATTTTTCAGGGACTTGGAGATCGTTCTGGCTCCGGATGCGTAGCTCAACCGCCTCCGGGTTATCTCTTTCATTATCGTCCCCGTACACTATGATACGTGGGAATATTTTCTTTATCGGGCACAGCTTGTATGTTGAGGTCAAATTCTCATCGTCCTGGTAATACTCAATCACCTTCTCTATCTCTTCTGCTTTTGGGCACGAAATGAGCATTCCGCCCTCACTCACTCGTTTGAATCCTTTGACACCAATACCAATTCTCCAGGGCGCGAAGTATAGGGCTACTTCGTCCCGGAAATCCTCCTTAGGTGCGTCCGGGTCCTTTAGATAAACCATGATCGCGTGTTCGGATTGGAATTTGGGTATTCCTTCCTTCTTCGGCTTTTCCTTCACTGCTTCAGCCAAGGTGCGCTGAGGTTTCTGCTTGGACTCACTCTGCTGGTGTTCCATTAGTCTTCCCTTCAACAGCTCAATTTCAAGTTGCTGTTTGAAGAGGGCAGCTTGCATCTGATCAATGATCGGACGCAGCTGTCCCCTCACATTGTGGGACACTCTCGTCGTGGGACTGTCCAGCAGCACGTTCATCTGCCTGAACAGCCCCAAGATCGCATCTGGGCATGCGCTCTCAGATTTCTCCGTATCTACATCCCCGGAGAATGGGTCTGAAGACCCGAGTATGATGGTGTATGCTCATTGTGCTCTGCACTTGAACCACTCGTGATGAGTGGTAGGACCGGCCCGACGACAACGGGGCAGAGCGTGGATCGGTTGGAGCAAGTAGCTCTGAAAAGAGCTCTCGTTTTCAAACGAGTTTTGTGAGCGCATGCGCGCTTTGCACGCGAACCTTCTCGTGCCTCTTACGCTGGCTTCAATCAGCACTTTCAAACCACTGTCAATTATCGCCTGTTTGCTCCCCGGGGATTCTCCGATCTGCCGGTCATGACGTGGAAAGTGAATCAGGCAACGATCGCAAAAATTCGTGTTAATAGTGGCAGAGAACACGTAAATGACACGAAAAGTGATTCAAACAAGAATGGCAATTATTCATGTGAACTAGTGGTAGAAAATAGAAAGTCAGTGGCAAATAAAAAAGCCCAAACGACAGATTAAATGCTGTGATATGGTGATGATTCCAAAGGATTCTTCTGAAGTAATGGTATGCGCAGCTAATCAACTCTTAAACGACATTAATAATGATTTCTCTGAAGCAAAGCCAGTAGAAAGGGATGCGACTTACCGACATCGGAAAGGATTCCTGCGAAACAGTAATGGAAATAATTCCTCTGAAGCAGTAAGCGGAGCTTGTCCATCTAAGACAACCGATGGCGGTGGAATGAATTCCTCTGAAGCAGTAGTGTAACTAGTGGAACGTGAAGCTGCACATGTAATAACGTAACTGATTCCAGTGAGTTACATATTGAAACTAGTAGACAGGAAAGTGTATCAGACGACAATAGAAGTTATACTTGCGAAGAACTTAATGAACTGAAGAAAAGTGTCCCATAAGACAATGGAAACGACTCCTTTGAAGCAGTAGGACGAATATACACTTAAGAGCAATTGAAGTAAAGACAGCTGGCGTTATGCAAATGTGGCGCTGTAGGCGGATCTGTAAACGGAAACGACATGACGTATGCAGCAATCCGACAAAATAAGGAGTGATGCGACGGGAATCAGTAAGAGTCAGACGCAGTAAGGGTAAGACAAAAGATCTAAGTGCATTTGATCGAGGGCAAATTGTCGGGGCCCGACGGAAGGGTCACTTCATCTCGGAAGTCGTGCAGCCACTGGCATTTTCACGAGCCACGGTGTCACGGTTGCACCGTGAGTACATCGAATCCGGTAAAACTATTCCTGCAAGTGCCAACTGCCGTGGACAACAGCGTGTCGATGAGCGAGGTCATCGTCAGCTAGCTCGCATTGTAACATCGGATAGGCGGGCTACAGTGCAAGAAATCACTCGGCAATTTAACGCTGGTGCACAAAAACGTGTAAGCAGCCACATCATCCAGAACCATCTCCTCACTATGGGGTACAGAAGCCATCGTCCCACGAGGGTACCGCTGCTGTCCTCACATTACAAGGTACAAAGGTTAGCATGGGTGCGGGAACATCGCCACTGGAACTCTAGACATGTTGAAAAATGTTGTTTGGACTGATAAGTCGAGATTCACGTTGGTACATGCGGATGGCAGGATACGAGTACGGCGCAAACGACATGAAGCGATGGATCCTTCTTGCCAGCACGGTACTCTTCAAGCTGGTGAGGGTGACATTCTCGTCTGGGGACTGTTTACGTGGACTGAAATGGGTCCCCTGGTACGTGTAACATTGTCCCTCACAGGTCAATGTTACCGGGATATCCTGGACGACCCAGTTGCTCCCGTTTGTGCGTCTTCAACATTCCACTGGGGATCTCATCCTGCAACAAGACAATGCAGCTCCCGAATTGTATCCGAATGGTTGGATGAACACTCCACCGACGTGACCTTGCTTCCTTGGCCAGCTAGGTCACCTGACCTCAATCCCATTGAGCACATCTGGGATGCCATCGAGAGAGATGTTCGAGGCTCTGACCTCCCTCCATCAAATCTTCGTCAACCGTGGGTGCTTGTTCAGGGGTCGTGGATCTGTATGGCTTCCCAACGCTTCCGGTGTCTTGTCGAGTCCATGCCGAGATGAATCGCCGCCGTCATCAGAGCGAAAAGTGGTGCTACACAGTTTCTAGACAGGTATCTCTAATTGAATTTCTCTTCAGTGTATATGTCCAAGACGACAATTGAAATATATTAGGTCTTGTGAAGCTATAGTGAAACGTGTAAAATAGGAAGTGATGTAGACGATTCTGGTGATATGGTACCGAAACTAGTGGAAAGGAAAGTGTATCACACCACAACTCAAATTATACCTGTGAAGTAGAAATGGAACTAGAGGAGAGGAAGGCGTCTCATACGAAAACAAAAATTATTTCCGTGAAGTGCGACCAGTAAATCTCTAAGTATGAGAAAACTACCATAAATTGTTTTAGACGACAATGAAACTGGCTCCTTTTCGGTTCTACACGTTTCACAAGTCTGTAAAAACGCAATTGCCATTTACAAGGAAGTTGTTAAGTCTGCAAAAAGGAAAATGACTTAGATGATCTACGGGCTGCTATTTGCAGCTCACGATGCGTGTCGGCATCTCTCTGCTTTGTACATAGTTTCTGTAAATTTTTTTATTTCCTCATTTTCTATATATTTCTTTCTTTCTGCTCTCGGCACTGCCTGCCAGTCCAGAAAGCCTCTGTAATTGTATTTATATGTATGTTGTTTTGAATAAAAGTACATTTTGAATGAGACGATAATATAAAGGATTCCTGTGAAGCTGTAATGTGAGTACTGGAGGTGAAAGTTTCTCAGACGATAATGGGCATTTTTCCTGTGAAGAAGTAGTGCGCGTGTGAATAAAAAAGTGTGAAAGAGCGAGCATAAAATGTCCCAGTCGACTATGGAAATTGCTTCTGTGAAGCATCGCTATCAAAAATAAGTGGTGTGAATTCACGTGAAATTCCTGGAAATAACGTGCAGCAAAGATGCCGATAGGTATCAGTCTTTTAATGAATTTTTCCTTTTAAAAGTTTTCGTTTCTTCTAACTTAAGTATTTTGACAAATTTTCCGTCGCCAATAATTCCGTTTATTTCAAAATGGTCGGTTTCGGGGTTTTCCGTATTCATATAAAAATTTTGCAATTTTTCGATTTTTATTTTTTCCAGTATTATTATTTCTTAGAGTAGGAAATGAACGACCCCGATGGAATTAAAGCCGGGTTCGTCTTCAACGGCATGCTACCGTTGAGCCAGAAATACTCGTAACGTACAATCACGTATAATTTGAAACTCTAATCGCGAGATGATGAAATGTTTTTAGCTATTTGTGCAGGCGAATTAATCATTTTATTAAAAATTAAGTATATTTTTTTCATCGTGATCTATTCGAAGCAAAAGAATGCTTTGGAACTTGAGATCTTTTTAAACTCATAGTGACTCTGGGTCATCTCTAAGAAAAGGTGAAACATACTGCTTTGTTGTATGATGTTATTTCACGTAACTCCCAAATATAAAATTTACGCTTGATAGCTGTAATAGCTTTTGTCTGAAGGGGTACAAAGACTGATACATAGACATTATATAATAATATAAGTACCCGGCATTTTACGGTAACATAATGTACAGTAACTGGTGCATGAAATGGCGAAGAAGGGAAAGAATATCTTGTGCCAGAAAAACCAAAAATTCATGCGATATACTATCCACAATATCCGATCTCGCTACAGAACTTGAGAATCAGATCCCCCGACAGTCGACTAAAATTAATAGTTAATCAAACGTCAAGTATTACCTCAAAGCGTTCCAGAAATTCTATCTCACATAATTATGGAAAAAGTAAGGTCAGAATTTTTTCGTTGATATGCGAAAGGATTTGAGGAAAGGTCTGTGAAATTTCAGAATTTTCTAGGGGTACGAAATATTCGTAAAATTCAAGGGTTGTCACGTTATTTCGCGGCAAACGTTGAATTAGGGATGCTTCTTTAACCCTTTAACGACCATTACTGCAAAATCTGATTCCACTCTAAATACCATAACACCCGAAATTGTTTGCTGTTTCGTTTTTTTGTTTAGTAACAACAATGGTGACTGACGGTGACTCCAGCTGATCCCTCATAGGTCGTGCAAATTTAAAGAGTGGGTAAGGGTACGAAATCTGACTCACCCTAGACAGGCGTTTCGGGCTGCTATGGTCGTTCGTATGTACGGGCGTTTCGGGTAAGGATAGGAAATATGACTCACCCTAGACAGGCGTTTTGGGCTGCTATGGTCGTTCGTATGTACGGGCGTTTCGGGAAAGGATAGGAAATATGACTCACCCTAGACAGGCGTTTCGGGCTGCTATGGTCGTTCGTATGTACGGGCGTTTCGGTCGTTATGGTCGTTAAAGGGTTGATTCGCGAAAGGAATCACGGAAAATGGCTTGTGAATATCAGAAAATGTTTTACAGTGTGTAGTGAAACCTGTTGAATGGGAAGTGACTCAAACGGAAACGTAGTGAAAATGTAGTGTGTGTAGTGAAACGTGTTGAACGGGAAGTAACTCAAACGAAAACGTAGTGAAAGTGTAATGCGTGTAGTGAAACGTGTTTAACGGGAAGTGACTCAGAAGAAAATGTAGTGTGCACAGTGAAACGTTTTGAACGGAAAGTAACTAAAACGAAAACGTAGTGAAAGTATAATGTGTAGTGAAACGTGTTGAATGGGAAGTAACTCAAACGAAAATGTAGTGTGTGTAGTGAAACGTGTTGAACGGGAAATGACTCAAACGAAAATGTAGTGTGTACAGTGAAACGTTTTAAACGGGAAGTAACTCAAACAAAAACGTAGTGAAAATGTAGTGTGTGTAGTGAAACGTGTTGAACGAGAAATGACTCAGACGAAAATGTAGTGTGTGCAGTGAAAAGTGTTGAACGGGAAGTACCTCAAGCGAAATGTAGTGTGTATAGTGAAACGTTTTGAACGAGAAGTAACTCAAACCAAAACGTACTGAAATGTAGTGTGTAGTGAAACGTGTTGAACGGGAAGTGACGCAGACGAAGATGTAGCGTGTTTAGTGAAAGGTGTTGAACGGGAAGTGAATCAGACGAAAATGTAGTGTGTAGTTAAGCGTGTAGAATGGAATGCGACTCAGACGAAATTGTAAAGAATTCTTGCGAAACAGTAATAGAACTAGAGAGGAAAGTGTCTTATTCAGCAATGGAAATGATTCCTATGAAGCAACAGTTGGACTACTGCAGAAAAACGCCTGAGATAACGGTAGTAAAATAAACCTGAAGACAGCTGAAACAGTTCGTGTGAAGCAGTAATTAACCCCATAGAACGGGAAGTGGAGTAATTAATAATAAATAAATAAGTCCTGTGGAGCAGTGTCGTCTCAGATGATAGTGGAAATTATTCTTGTGAGGTTGTAGTGAAACCAGTAGAGCTGAAATTAGAAAAGAAGAGTAGAGAACGGGAAGTGCGAGCAGACGATAAACTCCTGTGCAGTTGTACGATAAAGTATTGTACGATATACTTATGAATGAATCTCGAATGATTCCAGGTAAGTAGGGACTGAAAATGCGGTCACAGTGATACGGGAAGTGTCTTAGGTGGCAAAGGGAATGATTCCCTTTACATAATCGAGGAGAATATGGAGCAGGCGACGCTGGAGGTGACCTAAGCGACTCTCATAAGGATTTCTCGAAATTAGCAATTTAATTATATCAAAGCTGAACCTAGTCTTGAGTATATTACTAAAGTGATGGATGTTACGGTTAGTAGAAACTAAAAGAATGGCTTACAGTAGTTCGGTTTTGGTAAGAAGATACGAAATGTAACAAGATGTTTTTACAATGCTATACATCAATCGACGTCATCTATAATAACAAAATTACAGCGTCTGTCTGTCAGTCACCCGCAGATGAAACCACTGAACGTAGAGGTTTGAAATTTGGCTAAGTCCTGCAGGAACACATCTCGGAGCTCTTTTTTCTTGAATTCAAATTAGCAAAATTTTAATTAATTTATTTAGTTTTTTTAAAACTTTTCAACCGTTATATACAATTTATGGCTACTAAGCTTGCGGTGTTAAGATTGAATAATAATAACAAGGTTTCGCACAATAAAATGTTTATTGTACATCGATTATGGTTTCGCAGAGCGTTTAGCTCGGCTTCCTCAGGAGGAATGAAGCGTAAACATTCAAATCCATAGCCAACTGGAAAGACGTCCTGAAACGAACCGTTGTCATGTGACCAAACTGGTCTCAATTTTGTGAAATTTCTCCAAGTTTTTACCGCAAGTGAATACATTTATTATTCTTGTGATTAAAGTCTCTTAAAAAACCCTTATTACATTATGTTTTCCAGTCAAAACTAGTTTAATCTTGCGACAGTTTTGTAAAAAAAGAATGTAAGCGGGTGTAATATTAAATTTGTGTAGGGTTTAGATTATTATATATGTGGCACTTATAAATATCATTTGCTTGCAGTAGTAAAAAATAATAAATAATTACAAACAATAAACTGAAAATTCAGACTAAGTTATTCATATGACCGTTCGCTTCATGACCTCTTCTTTCCAGTGGGCTTTGATTCAAATCATTGTGACATCACCAGAATTCTGACGGTCACGGGTTTTGGTGAGTTGTTTCCACGCGTTTGAAAGACATGGAGTCGACGGCATGTCGTTGACAAGCCGTGACGAATTCCGGTATATGTGGAAAGCTTCTAATACACTGCTGGCGACCCAAAATGCAACACCAAGAAGGAAGCATCCGATTGGCATGAAATTTGCAGCATGCGTCGCCCACGAGAGGACATGCAAACGATTAGCATTGCAGGGCATATGCAAATCATGTGCGTCCGGCACGCCACCGAGAAACACTATAAGAAGGGTGGACAGAAGGAGGGGTGTAAGTAGTGGAAGTGTGTTGTGCTGCCGGACCTGTGCGTGGGAAGCTTCCTGATGCCTCGTCACAGAATACGGCAGTCATTACAACACGTTTCGGAGTTCGACAGAGGACGAATATTGGCTTATCGCGACAGCGGTTTATCGTACCGAAACATCGGCGCCCGTGTGGGACGACATCCAGCCACAGTGAAGCGAGTATGGATTCGGTGCGTGCAGGAGGCACGGACGGACCGACGTGAGTGATTGCCGCGGCCGCAGCACACCAGCGAACGAAATGACCAGCATGTTGTGCGGCGGGCATTGACGGCTCTCCCCGCCATATCACGAACGTTAGCGGAGGAAATAGGATGTATTGCGCAACAACCTGTATCAGCACGTACCGTTCGACGTCGTCTGCATGAGCGGGGCCTTGTCGCACGGCGCCCATTGCTGCGATTACCACTGACGTGGCAGGACCTGCCATCGGCCACGTTTCAACGGGACAATGCGCGCCCGCACGTGGTACGCATCGTGCAACAATTCTTCATGGCCCGCCTGTTCTCCCGATATGTCGTCCATCGAACACGTCTGGTCGCTGATCGGCAACCGAGTGGCCCGGCAAGCACCACCCGCGGTTACGCCGGATGAACTACGCCAGCGTGTGGAAGCAGTATGGATCGACATACCCCAAGCCCACATCCAAATCCTCTTTCGTTCGATGCCGCGGCGTGTAGCGGCCGTTGTTGCCAGCCATGGGAAACACACGAACTATTGATGTCTGCGTGTTCGTCAAGTCGCACGGGCCTGTAAGCTCAATCGTTTCATCTTTGTATCTGTTGTTATGTGTCCAGTAAATCTGGCTTTGCTATCTCGTGTACTTCTTGGTGTTGCATTTTGGGTGGCCAGCAGTGTATATTAAGCTTGATAGTCGAGTCCGGTTTCTACTATATTCAACTTGATCGTAGAGTCCGGACTCGACTATCAAGCTTACTATATTAAAAGCTTTCCACATATACCGGAACTCGTCACGGCTTGTCAACGACATGACGTCGACTCCATTTCTTTCAAGCGCGTGGAAACAACTCACAAAAACCCGTGACCGTCAGAATTCTGATGATGTCACAATGATTTGAATGTTTACGCTCCATTCGTCCTGAGGAAGCCGAGCCAAACGCTCTGCGAAACTATAGTCGATGTATAATAAATATTTTACTGTGCGATACGTTGTTATTATTATTCTATTTTCAACCGTTGTTAAAATTTAATCATGCGGTTCTGGGCCATAAGCTCATGCAACAGTATTTCATTTCTTTTTTGCATAACACTTTCTCATTGTACTCTTGCTCAACAATATTTCATTACACTTTGCAACAATTCTGCATTACGCTGTTATGTAAATTGCGCGAACCTCACGCCAAACGTAACAGAAGCATATGAATAGTTTGTGCCAAAATATTGGGCTGCGTGATTCTTTCCGCAGTGTTACGTGTGTCCTTCCACCGCAGTTGTCGACTGGTTTGTTTACGTGTTAAATCATTGTTTACTATAAATAGTTCCGAGTTATTTATATGGGAAGACTTTGATTTGGTTTTTTTCCATCGTTGTTTCTAATTTGAAATAACATCCGGGATTTACACTCTGAAATCTGAACTTGCTCTTTACTATATTAGACTACCGAAGTGTTACATGTGACTTTCCGCCTAAGTTTCCGGCGGGGTTTGTTTACAGCAGCTTTCAGTGTGTTATTACGCGCTATAAATAGTTCCAATATTAAAAAAAATAGTAATGCTATTATTCTTTTAGAGAGGAAATATATTTCAGTGAAATATAATTTACAATACAAGAAATTAAATGTGCGAGAAAAATGTGATTTCTCTCACATTTCATTCCCTGAAAGCTTAACCTTGCCATTCCTTTTTTCGCGCATTCTTCCACCTCATATTTACTATTTGTCTATTTTATCTTGATGTAATGTGGGTCCACCAAAGCTGTGCAATAGAACACGAATGATCGTCGAGAAATTCATGTCAAATATCGAAGCTACCGTTATGACTGGTATGATGCAGGAGACCATGTTTTTATTCCGCGTATTCTATTCTTCCCATCTGGCGTTCCGTTTCAGTTTAAACGCCTACAGTTTCCTGCTCGTTTCAGTTTCGCCATGAGTATCAACAAGCCCTGGCCAATTGTTGAATGTTGTTGGACTCGACCTACAGATCCCATGCTTTCTCCATTGCCAACTCTATTAGTTGCTCCACAGTTGGAAAAAGTGAAAACTTCATCTTAGCTTCAAATGGAAGAACACTCAACGTCGTTTATCCAGAGGCTCTTCAATAATAAACTTTCTTGCGCTTCGGTAGAACTGTACACATCACTGATCACAACACAACAGAAAAATGTAGATGTCCCAAATATTTCAAATCCCCAATATTTATATTGAATAAAGGCTGCTGGTTTCAGCCAGTTGTGCCGGGCCACAAATATAGATTTTACCTCATCATCTTTTTTAATTCCATTCTTTTGATTACTGGAACATATTTCAATTAAATGTTTCCGTGAAATAAATCATGTTCGTAATTCCAGGAAAATTCGGAAAACGCTGGAGATGGATGTATTTTTTGGTTAAGCCCGAGCATCGCAGGTTCTCTTTGCTAGTTATACAGGGTGATTCATAAAGAAGTATAAAGTTTCCAGATGCTGTAAAACAGTAAAAGTTGAAGACACGGACCACAACTGCGAACCGTTAGGTAGATGTACTCATAAAGTTTGTGTCCCACTACTGAAGGAAATGACGTAGGCGATAGCGCGCGTGTCACGTGCGAGATTATCTCGATGAACATCTTCCTCGCCGATGGATTGGACGAGCCGCGGACTACAACATGCCACTGAACCAATGGCCACATAGAAGTTCTGACTTAACACTTTGTGACTTTTTCCTGTGGGGGTACGTAAAGGACAAGGTATTCGCGCCTCCCCTTCCTGTTGATCTAGCGGAGCTGAAATAGGGTATCACAGCCACTATCACTGCACTTGATTCAGATATCTTACCTGGCGTTTGGGCGGAAATGGATTACCGGCTCGATGTGTGTCGTGTGACTAAGGGTGCACACATAGAACATCTGTGACTGTCTGTAAATAAACTTGAAACATTCCCATACAATTCTGTTACAGGTAACATAAAATATCTTACATTGTTCTTGTTTTATAGTGCGTTGTAACTGTATACTTCTTTATGAATCCCCCTGTATATAAAACAAACAGATTCGAAAATCAAGAAAAGAAAAGCATTTTTACTCATAAAATGATATAACTAGAAATCTGGTTATTTTAGCTGAGGGACATCTGGAAAAGAAAATGTAGTAATGTTTTCTTAATTTTCCTAATACCGGTGCAGTTTGTTTTAGGGGGACTTTATTTGGGTCATAGAAATCATAAGAGTACATCAGTGTAGGTGATTAGCCTACAGCTAACCAGTGGCACCCATATGAGTAGTTTTAGGGGGGGGGGGCTAAGAAAAATCCTTACCTCCTTCAAGGCTGTCAAACATTTTAATAAATGTACAAGATACTAAAATACAACAAAAATAATTGATACAATCAATCATTAATATCTTATTATTTTAAAAAATGCTTTAAAAAAAGGTTTCGTCTATTTTAGTGTTTTAAATTTATCAAACATTTGGCTATACCAACGGCTAGGGGGCTGCAGCCCCCCTCATATGGGCGCCCTGCAGCTAACGGCTCCAGTTGGTCATTCCACCTAAGGATCCTGGAATCAGTGAGTTAGTTAGTCTTTTCGCCAATGTCATACAGAACTAGGTGGTACCTCTCCAAAATTCATACAGGCCCTTATCGCATTGTGTGCGCCATTGTTGCCCGTTGGCTCGCCTAGAGGAAGCAAATCCATCTTTCACATGTGTACGGGGGGGGGGGGGGTAAGACACGCTCTGATCATGTGAGAAATGAAGATGTGTTGCAGAAGTGTAATGTGAGGCAAAATGTTGTTAGTAAGGTGGCGAATAATATTCTTAGGTGGTTTGGCTATGTTGAAAGAATGAGTGATGAAGGCTTACTAAGAGGATTTATTCATCTCAAGTGGCTAGAAAGAAAGGTAGCGGAAAGCCACGGGAATCATGGGAGGACCAGATTCAGGAATGTCTGCATGAAAAATAGATTGAGTGTGAAATACAAAAGGTCTTGTGTGCGGCATGTGATGGATGTTAATCAAGCTCGAGCTGTGTGCCGAGATTGTTGTAAATGGAAACATTTGACACACCAACTTTAAGTAAATTTTAGTTCCATCAGGTAAATGTTTGCTTGGTAGATGGTCTTCTTTGACGAGCTAACCTCTGAATCTCAGAGAACAGCTCCCATGATGCTTTTTTACGCTTTCCAACCGTAGGTTAAAGAAGCGTATATGCTCCACCTTTTTCCGTCCGTCTGTCGGCACGATAACTCTCTTAAAAATGGTTCGATTTCGATAAAAGTTTAGTATGTGGTAAGGGACCGCCCGGGGACGAACCCTATTGAAAATTAGTGAAGTGAAGTCAAAGGTCACGACATAAGAGCGAAATTCATTCAATTGTCCTTATGCGTCATAACTTGCGTAAATATGGTTCGATTTCAATGAAACTTTATTATGTGGTAGGGGACCACCTGGGAACGAACCCTATTGAAAATGGGTGAAGTGAAGTCAAAGGTCAGGACATAGGAGCGGGATGCATTCCATTGCCCTTATGCGTCATTAGGTGCGTAAAAATAGTTCGATTACGATAAAATTTTAGTATGTGGTAGGGGACCACCTGGAGAGTAACCCTATTGAAAATGGGACAAATGGAGTCAAAGGTCAGGACATAGTATCGGAATCCATTCCATCGCCCTTATCCCACACTATTAAGGTGGACGTCAAGTAATTTTGTTTCCTATATTTCCAATGGAAAACCTTTTGTACACATTTCCTTCACAATTAGTGTGTTCCCAAGGATGGAAATTTCAACATCAATTAAAATAACTTGATACTATAACTTGGAATACTTAACATTTTGTAAAACATAAGCATAATTATATTAAAAAAAAATAACGTTTCCTTTGGTGGTGTTGAAACAAGAAAAAAGATAACGCGACCTGTGCTTTGATGACGTCAGTGGACAAATAAATGTTGGATTGCATAATTACGGTTATGGTTTAGAAAATATTAAGTATTCCAAGTTATGAAATGAAGCTATTTTAATGGATATTAAAATTTTCATCCTTGGGAACACATTAGTTGTGAAGAAAATGTGTACAGAAGTTTTTCCATTGGAAGTATAGGAAGCAAAATTACTTGACGTCCACCTTAAAATAGCAATTCTTGTATGTATGTATGTACATTTTATTTTGAAAACGGCTCTAAGAATTTTGATGAAAGTCGTTAACCTACAGTTTTCCTGGTACTAGAAATCGATTTAGCTTGATCATGACTTTAGGAGAATTCGTTTAGTTAGTTAAATAACCACCCCGAATTATAACGTTTTTAGTGGCATAGCGTCGTTCCATTAATGTTACCAATGCTTAGAAATCTTATGACGTCACAATCTAGCGTTTGAGAATGTTGGCGCGCGGTCACGCCATCTGTCTCATTACGTCACGCGTTGTGCGTGGATCCTATTAAAGTTTTATGACGTCACACTCTTGCGGCGGGCAGATGGTCGCGATTCCCATCTGCCTCATTTCGTCACGCGTTGTGTGCGTATGTCAGTCCGCACGATAACTCGCGTAACAATCGTTCGATTTCGATGAAATTTTAGTATTTGGTAGGGGATCACCTGGGAAGAAACCCTATTTAAAGTGAACGAAATGGGGTCAAAGGTCAGTACATAGGAGCGGGATCCATTCCACTGCTGTTATGCGTCATAACTAACGTAAAAAAGGTTCGATTTCGATGAAATTTTAGTATGTGGTAGAAAAGCACCTGGCGACAAACCCTATTGAAATTGGGCGAAATAGGTCAAAGGTCAGGACATAGGAGCGGAATCACTTCCATCGCCATTATGTGTCATAACTTACGTAAAAATGCTTCGATTTGGATAAACGTTTAGTATGTTATATGGGCCTGCCTGGGGACGAATTCTACTGAAAATGGGCGAAATGGGGTCAAAGGTTAGGACACAGGAGCGGGATCTATTCCATAGCCCTTATGCATCATTACTTACGTAAAAATGCTTCGATTGCGACAAAACTTTATCATGTTATTTCGGAGGTATACCGAACCGGTTCTGTTGAATATCATCGAAATGGGTTCAAGAGTCAGGGCACAGGACCCAGATTTATTCCACAGCCATTATTCTCATAACTTGAGTAATGATTTCTGGTATGTTGGAAAGCGTATCATAATCAATGCATTGCATGATTTTACTAACTTGTTTATTTAATTAACAAAATTCATTTTACGTAATAAACTAACCCAAGTCCGTAACCCGTTCCATGCACGGTTGAGAAAGCTGTGATTGAAATTTTTCTTATCATATAACACGAATCGTAATAAAATGCATAACTATAATAAACGGTTGAATTTAAGCAGTCGTTATGATAGGTCAACAACAATTTTTTTTTTGTAATATTCCCATTATTTTTTTTATTTTTCCAACTACTCGTATACGAATTTATCGATGACGTTCCTCATTATTGTATAAACATGTGCTTATCCGTCGTTGACGGGCTTGCATTGGAGTATTGAGGCATTCCTTCAGTGACCCAAAATTATATCGTGTCTACATAACTACACAATGGGGTTAAAAGTGTATTTTATTCTGCCAGTTTGGTTTTAACAATTTTTTTTTTTTTGGTATCATCATACAATCTATACTAATATATAAAGAAAGAAACTTTGTGTATTTGAGGTAATCTCGAAAATTACTAAACCGATTTGGATAATTCTTTCACCGTTGGGAAGGTTACTTCTTTCCGGTGGACATATAGGCTATTTCGTTTATTTTTTATTATTTTTTGGCTGTACTACCGAGTCAGATCGCCTTGTAGCAGTTCCTGATTTTACGTGTATGGATCCGCTTTATTTACATACAACCTGATCCCATCCAACGTGAAAGAAAGTAGTTCACTCTAATATACGGATTTTTTTTTACTAATCCTAAAACTACTGAACAGAATTGGATAATTCTTTCACCGTTGCGAAGCTTATTACTTCTTTCCGATGGAAATAGGCTGTTTCGTTTATCTATACTAATAGTAATAATATATAAAGAGAGAAACATTGTTTGTGTGTTTGAGGTAATCTCGAAAACTACTGAGCTGATATGGATAATTTTTTCACCGTTGAAAAGCTTACTTCTTTCCGGTGGACATATATTTCGTTTATTTTATTTTTTATTTCAAGTCGTTCCCGATTTTCCGTGTATCGTTCCGCTTACGGCGGATTGTACAAAGATAATGCCATGGTAACATAAAAAAACTAGGTATGACAATAAAAATTAGCGATGACAAATCTGTGAGTCAGTCAGTAGCTTTCATTTAAAAATAATCATGAAAATCACTCCCGTGGGTACCGCTGGAGGATTGTAAAAAGAAACGACCTTGTGTTTTAGATCCGTCTTTGGTCCTGAATTCGTAAAATTACCAAAATTTGGATGATTCTCGAAATGCATTTCTCCACTTTATTTGAACTGATACCAACACTTTTTTCATCAGTTTAAAAACACGAACCTTTTCTCTGAATGGTTTTCGCTTATCAGATTTCATCACAGTACTGCGCCATAGTCATGTCACCCCATGAACTGAACACGTCACCAGGCGTGCGCTAAATGTTATGTCACGCTTGCTCAAGTTTCTGAAGTATCTCGCGAGGAGATTAACAGAGGTGGTGTATGTCAACAGAACTCTGTGAACACGATTTGTCTCATGGGGTGTCTTAGACAGATTGTTGCTGTCAAACGTAACGATAGTGTTGGATAAATGTTTGTGTAATTACTGTAAACTATTTATTGTGACGTTTGATAACACGTTTTAAGTAGCGCCTATCGCAATAGATGATGATTTGTTGTAATATAACTTCGAAATGTATCATCATCATCATCATTGACAACCATTATCAATCCACTGCTGGACGAAGGTCTCCCCAAGTTTCCTCAACAACGGTCTGTCTTGTGGCAGTCTCCTCCATGTTACTTTCGAATTTCATCCACCCATCTCCCATGTGGTCTTCTTCTGGGTCTTTTCCTGTCCCTTGGAATCCAATCTAAAATTTCGACTGTCCATCGATGGTCTATTCTTCTGGCAGTATGTCCCGCCCATTGTCATTTCAGGGATTTTACTCTGATTATGATGTCTTCCACTCTTGTCAATTTTCTGATCCACGAGTTCCTCTTCTATCTCTCCATGTTACACCAAGCATGCACCTCTCCATGCTCTTTTGAGTTGTTTGCATCCTTTGTATGTCTCTTTTAGTTAAGGTCCACGTCTTGGCACCATACGTAAGCACTGGAAGGATGCATTGATCAAATACTTTTCTTTTAAGACATAATGGCATATTGCTCTTGAAAATCATACTGTTTCTTCCAAAAGCTCTCCAGACAAGTTTTATACGCCGATTAATTTCTTCATCAATGTGACCCTCACTTGATATCTGCTATTCAAGATAAACGTACGAATCTGTTGTCTCCAGCATTTCTCCATCAATCGATAAATCTTCATTTCTTGTAAAAGCATTGTACATCACTTTCGTCTTGTGAAAGTTCATTTTTAATCCCACTTCTTTACTCTTGTCAGCAAGTTCCTGGATGACACTCTGCAGCTCTGATGGGGTAGTTGCAAAAATAACTATATCATCAGCAAAACGAAGGTGAGTTAGATAACCTGCATTAATCTTTATCCCTTTGTTTTCCCAGTATATAATAAGGCTGACTCACCGTGAATTAGATAACCCAATATATGCTGTGCACTTTAATCACACGTACTACACCGAAAGGGCCGTCCCGGTGGCGCTGTGGCGGGTCCAGGTTCAATTCCGGTGATGCATAGATTTTCTGTTTGTCTTCCGGCACTGGCTCTCTCCCTTCCCTGGAACTAGTGGCTCTAAATTAGGTACGGGCAACTGCTCATGGTACAACGAGTTGCATACTGTGGTCGTTAATGATTGTTAAAAAACACTGGAAAGAGAAATGGAAATTCTTGAGTATTTCTTTGAATAAGCACGGAACACCAAAAGCACATCTACAGATATAACGTAGCGTTGGAGAAAAAGTGGCGTGTGCTAAGATCACGTAAACATGTGTCCGGTTTTTTCGCAGAGTCCAGAGTCTGGGAAAAAAATGTACCGCGCCTTACAACAACCTGTTCTAATACTGCCAGATGTATTTACGATTTATTCTGCTACTGATAGAAAATGTGGAAAATTCGATGGAAGCCAGGAAACAGATTTCTAAGCCTACGGCAGTCACGGTGAACTTTAAAAAGCTTAAAATTTTCAGTTTAAGACCAACTGAACTCTTGCAGAACTTAGCAGGTTAACGGACTAGCCCCGTAGAACAACGAAATGAAGTAATAAAGAGACAAGAAAAACGGAAACATTGCTCGCTCGGTATGCGAGTAGTCACAAGCCTGGTCTTCTGGCTAATGGAGTCAAGGCTTGAATCCCAGATGAGACATGAGTAGTGTATTTAACCTTAAGGGCTCAGGGTCTTTCCCTTCTTTGTAACTAGTGGCCCTAAATTAGGTAAAGAGTTACTCTTTAGCGCCAGAGATGCGTACGAGAGTCATTATACTCCCAGGAAAAACCTGAAGCATTCATATAGAGAAGTAAGTGGAGTGTTAATCTAAATTGTTTATTTAAATCGGTCGGTTTTTGTATTAGCTGTTAATTTTATGATTCGAGTCTGCCGCCCCGGTGGAGCAGTGGTCTAAGCAATGGCCTCTGATCATTCGTCCGAACAGGGTCCGGGTTCGAATCCCGGTGAGGCATGGATGTAGTGTTTGTCTTACTGCACTGGCTCTCTCCCTTCCCTGGAACCAGTGACCCTAAATTAGGGACGGGCGACTGCTTATAGCCCATTGAGTTGCTCACGGTGGTCGTTAAACCTCCAATAAAAAATATATATATATATATATATGATTCGAGTCTGTACGGAAAAGATCTGACAGTTTTCAGGACCTAAATAGGATTCTTAAACAAAATTTAATCCCTCACAGGAAAGCTAATTAGCAGCATAACTCTTTTTGTACCTCGGGTGACATAGGTTACCCCCAGTGCAATTTTTTTTTCTGGGTTTAATGGCGACCATGAGCAACTCGTGCTACAAGCACTTGCCCGTTCCTAATTTTGGGCCATTGTTTCCAGGGAGGTAAGAGGGCCAGAGCTGTAAAACACATGCCTCATATGAGACACTAGCCACGGCCCCACTCAGAGAAAAAATAATTCGAAGACAACGCCTTAGGCCACTCAGGCACCTGGACGGCCGTGCTTATATTTGGTCGGTTGTCAAGCCCGTTAACCCGCGATTGTGTGCGTGTGTTGCAATAGGATCAAAACTAGAACAAGTTAGTAAATTCACGCAATGAATTGATTATGATACGCTTTCCAACATACCAGAAATCATTACTCAAGTTATGAGGATAACGGCTGTGGAATAAATCTCGCTCCTGTACCCTGAGCTTTCACCTTATTTCGATTATATTAAACAGAATTGGTTCAGCATAAGTCCGGAACAACATACTAAAGTTTGGCCGCAGTAAAAGCATTTTTAGTCAAGTTACGAGGATAATGGCTGTGGAATAAATCTCGCTCCTGTGCCCTGGTCTTTGACTCCATTTGGACGATATTCAACAGAACAGTTTCAGTATATCTCGGTAACAACATGATAAAGTTTTGTCGCAATCGAAGCATTTTTAATTAAGTTATGTCGCATAAGGGCGATGGAAGGAATCCCGCTCCTATGTCCTGACCTTGAACCCATTTCGCCCATTTTCAATAGGGTTCGTTCCCAGGTTGTCCCCTACCAGATACTAAAATTTCATCGAAATCGAAACATTTTTACGCGAGTTGTCGTTTGGACAGGCAGACGAACAAAGCTGGAGCATATACGCTTCAATCTACGGTTGGGAACTGGAAAGCGTAAAAAAGAGGGAGAATTGGTTGGTGACGAAAAGAAACTAAGAAACTGTTTTTCTTTTTTTACAAATAAATCAAAGTATTTTTTTTTATTAGTGTAGATTATTTCAGTTGTGAACTTACTCTCACAAGAGAACTTAGAAATTTTTTAAGCTTAATCTTTCGAACTTATAAATTTAGATGGCGCACGAAAATATGTTTCATGCTTTTTATTTCTGCTCAGATAAAAAGGCACGGATCGAAATATAGCTCTTTGTTTCGTTCGTTCACCTTTCCTTGTATTTCTCTTCCTTATTTTTCCTCTGAAGTGCATATCTTACGCTGCTTGTTGATGTTAGAACAGTCGGTCTGCCTGCAAATCGTTACTTGCATAGTATCTTGCAAATATATTCAAATACAGCTCCTTTAGAATCTCGGGAATTTGTTTGCCTGACATCAAAGGGATATGAAAATGTACGTTCATAAATAAGGCTCAGAATGAAAAGCCAAAATGAGTGAAGGAACATATTTATGCACATAATCGGTTCCCCTGAAAATACTAATAAATTCCTCCAGAATGAAAAAAAGAAAGAGGAGGGGGTGGACATTTTCTACGGTTGGCAAAGTTTTTTCTATTTGCTGAATTCTCTGGAAATTATATGTAAAAGTTAGATGTGACACCTTTGTGAAGTAAAAGATGCACGCCGTAGTGCATACAAACTATATATTCCGAAATTCTCGTGACTTTGAATATCAACACATCTTCACTTCTTCCCTGGAAAAGTTTCGATTTCCTGCAGTTTTTGAATCGAATCTAATTAAATATATTGAAAAAACAGAGCAGTTTCAAAAATAACTCACATAATTTTCGCGCACAGTTTTCCGAATGTTAGCAGTTCTTACGAAAGTGCGTATCACTCAAAAAGAAATATATATGAGCAAATTAATTCCATTTGCTTTTCTGTCTGTGACACAAAGAACTGGTGATCATTCTATTATGTCTTCGCAGAGGAATGTTTGAGGGGAAATTAAAAAGCCAAGGAAATGTGTGAACGGATCTGATACCGCAAGTAACAGCAGAGAAAAAACGTCAACATGTCAAAATGGCATTTAAACAAAAACCACTAACACGTCCTAACGGCAGTCAGACGAAAAACGTTGCAGTTAAACAAGGTGGCGCCGGCCCTGTAGTGTAGTGGTCTAAGCGTTGGCTTGTGACCATTCGTCTGAGATGGGTCCGGGTTCGAATTCCGGTGAGGCAGGGATGTTGGGTTTGTTTTACGACACTGGCTCTCTCTCTCTCTCTCTCTCTCTCTCTCTCTCTCTCTCTCTCTCTCTCTCTCTTTCTTTGGAACCAGTATCCCTAAATTAGTGATGTGCGACTGCTTTTAGTCCATCGAGTTGCTTACGGTGGTCCTCAAACCAGGTGGCACTTTCATCGCGTAACGCCACACGTCATCCTGGTTCCTGAAGTGAGTGGGTAAGCATGGAAGTGTTACGTAGATACTGAAAAATACTTCTTACCGAGAATATAATAAACTAGTAGATACCTTTATCACCATCTTACAGTCAGCAAAAAGGAACTTTACAACGGCCATCAAGGACGTATCAGCAACGGTAAAGTCATTCATGATAGTTCAAATAAGTGTTTCCCAGGGCATTTTACGTTACAGCTCTTCCAGCTAAGAGTTTTATAGCAGTCACTTAACCCGGTAGAAGTCATATTAACTCGACAGCACGGTGAACGAAAGTAATCCCAGACGACGTAATTAGTTAAGCACTTGCCGCACCAAATTACGTTAGGGGTCCGAAAGAAGGGATAGAAGTAATCTAGAGAAAAACTGAAGTTTGGGAGAAGGAATAGAAACCAAACGAGGCTTTCGGGTATCCGAAAGTCGAAAAGCGCAAGAAAATACGGGAAATAGGATAGTACGAAAGAGCGAATAATTGGGAAAGAAAATGAATAGTGTAAATAAATGAGATAATTCCAGGACAAACAATAACCAGTATAATAATAAGCCTTAGCTAATAACAAAAGTGCCTGAAAAATGTGTTTACCTCCATTTGTGTCATCGTGATATAATACTAGCTTTACTACCCGGTTTTGCCCGGGATTTAGGCTTATTAATTTCATATTCCCTTATATGTCACTGAAAAAATCGGGGGAAAATTGATGCTTGAAAGATAGAAAAAACCTGGTTTCACAAATTCGGTCATTACAAATTATTTACTCTTAGTGTGATTATTTCAGCACTTGGCCGTACATTGCTGCCACACATATTTGTCGAGAGTTGAAGCAACGAAATGTACAGAATGTATGGAATCTGTAGAATCAAACGGAACAAAAGAGTTACCAATTATTTAACACGCGTCCAGGAGATACAGCATTAGAACACTGACTGAACAAAATGCGTTTAACAATTTGTTATCGACGATCAAATGCATCACGAGCTTTCGGTTTCAGACGTCTTTGAGGGGGAATTTCTGGGATTAAAAAGTTAAAAACGTATATTTTCGAATATTTTATGAAACTGGTTGAAGTTTTAATGAACACCATAAGTCGTTAATAGGAACATGACCTCCAAATTTTGCCTGAATCGGTAAATAACTTTTTTAAATTAGCCGTCACAAGGTTATTAACTGTTTCTGCGTATATATTTCTGTTTACCGATGTTTTAAAAATTCCATGCCTATTTTTAAAAGTTTTGACCGGATTCCGGTGAAAATTTGAGGGACTCCTCTTGTTACCAATTAATGGTATTGATAAAAAGTTTAGCCCGTTTCGTTAAGACTTCGCAAAGTTCATTCTTGTATTTTTTATGCACAGTTCTCAAAGAATAGAAACACCTGTGGATGTGGTGCGGTGATGAATGCAGTCACGTGCTTTCAGATAACGATGACGTAACAAACGACTCTGACTTTATTGATTAGCTTATTAATTAATTCGTAACTCGCGAACGGAACAACGTAGAGATCTTAAAATAGTTGCATTGACCTAGAAATTCCAGTATTAATAAGCTATGCAAATTGTAAGATGCCACAGTTCGACGTTCGAGAGTTTTTGCTTCAGACAAACAGACGTTTTGTGTTTTATATATAATATTCCGTCAAGATAAAAATTGCGATACTAATCGAACCCTAAAAAGGCAGAGTAAAATCCCATTAACCAAGATCCTCTTTCCAGTAGCAACGTTGTTGAAGAGAGTGCCGCAATAAGGTTTTTTTTTTTTTTTAAAGACTGGGTCAAAAACCAGATGAAATTTACAGAAGAATGGTTGCACGGCATGGTTATATGGTAATAATACGGATGTCATGATTTTCTCAGCCGATTTCTCAACTGTAAAAAATAAGTGGTATGAATTATCGGAAAATTCCTGGAAAGTTTGCCGGTAGGCGTGCTTCTGAATTTCCGTTTCAAAAGTTTTCGTTTCTTCTAACTTCAGTATTTTCTTAGAATTTCCTTATCAGAAATTCCACTTATTTCAGAAAAATTTGTTTCGGATATTTTTCCATATTTATAGAGAAATTTCTTAAAATTTTCGTCTTTGGTAGCCCTTATACCAAAGATTCTTCTTACCCGGCTTGCTAGGTTAGCGAACCTGGGACGAAGAAAAGGGTTCGCTAACCTAGCACGCCGGGTAAGAAGAATCGTTGGTATAAGGGCTGCCAAACACGAAAATTTTGCGAAATTTCTCTATAAATACGGAAAAATCCTGAACAAATGTTTTAAAAGAACTAGGATTTGAACCAGGTTGCTCAGCAGGTGCTATAGTTGAGCCAGAAAGACACGTAACGCAGAGTCCGTAAAAAGTAGAACCCTAATTGCACGACGCTGAAATGTTTTTCGCTATTAATGTGGGTGAATTAGTCACTTTATTTTCTATTGGATCCTGTTATTTTGCAGAGCACGTTCGTAATAATCTTACTCTTTCTATTGGATAACGTTTTACTAATCACGTGTTTTTCCACCGTGTTTTTTTGAACCATTTCATATTTTTTTAACTGAAATGTACTGCATTATACTATTATCTCAGTCCTAAATATAAAATATACTCTTGATGGATATAATACAGAGAATGTTCACACATTTTTAGAACTTTTTGGTAAGAAATTCAGAAAATAAAAGAAGTTCAAATAATTGAAACTGACAACAGCGTATTAGATGAACACAAAAGAAACATCTGCTGCTGTTAAATTTCGTCTGCTAAGAAAATGGCGCACGTGAACAAGCTGCGGATAGAAAGGTTATGTTTTTGCTCTTTACGAAGAGAAATATTCGTATTCTGCAATTAAAAAACGCTGTGAAAATCATGTAATTGGCATTTTTATATGTTAAATAAGCAGTATTATTAATAATAGAGGGGAACGACTCAATGTCGGCCATGAGCCAACATTGAGTGAAAACTACAAAACGACTCAGTTTCGACTCAATGTTGGCCCTTCACTGATTGTTTGAGACAGCTCTTTGTACCAAAGACTGGACTGTTAAGAGGGTGCTGCTATGAAACCGTATGCACATTTTATTTTCACGGACATTATAATCATTTGCATGTCCCAACCCGTTTTACACATACTGTAAGTTTCAACTAATAGCAGCAGTTCTTCGTGGTGTTGCAATTTTCACAAGCAGTAGTGTATTTAAATAAAACAAGTTAGTAAAATCATGCAATGCATTGGTTATTATACGCTTTAAAATATACCAGAAATCATTACTCAAGTTATCAAGATAGTGGCTGTGGAATAAATCTCGCTCGTGCGCTCTGACCTTTGATCCCATTTCGATTATATTAAACAGAATTGGTTCAGTATACTTCCGGAACAACATATTAAAATTTTGTCGCAATAGAAATATTTTTAGTCAAGTTATGAGGATAATGGCTGTGGAATAAATTTCGCTTCTGTGTTCTGACTTTTGACCCCATTTTGTTGATATTAAACAGAATTGATTCAGTGTACCTCGGTAACAACATGATAAAGTTTTGGCGCAATCGAAGCATTTTTACGCAAGTTATGTCGCATAAGGACGATGGAATGGATTCCGCTCCTATTTCCTGACCTTTGACCCCATTTCGTCCATTTTCAATAGGGTCCTCTACCACATGCTAAAATTTCATCGAAGTTGAACCATTTTTACGCGAGTTATCGTGCGGACGGACGAACAGACAGACAGACGGACGGATAAAGCTGGAGCTTATACGCTTCTTCAACCTACGTTTGGAAAGCGTAATAAATGAGGCCTGCCATGTAATTATTTTAAGAACCTTGGGCTTAGGGTCTGTAGAAGTTGACCAGCACTGATCTAGCTCATAAAATGCTCATTGATGTCTCAATGTGCTTCAACGCAATTCTGCGGTTTTTCATGATCAGTCAGTGTATTTAAATAGAAACATGAGGCCTGCCATGTAATTTTTTTTTAAACTTTAGCCTTCGGGTCTGTACAAGTTGAACAGCACTGTGTAACGTATACTCTATTTTCACTTTCCTTTTGATTTTACTATCTCTGGTTATTTTATTTTACTATGTAAATTATCTTCTTACTGAACGAGATGTTATTTCACCCTCTGAATGAGATCTGGCAATGAGTGTAAGTCATGACGTGGTGGTAGCCAGTATAAATAGGCGCGTTCAACGATACCCGAGGAGAGCGTTTGTTGTTGTACCGAGAGCGTTTGTTGTTGTATTGAGAGCTTCGTTCTATGTGATTAGTTTGATTCTTCATTATTGTGAAACGAGTTGTGTGTGTGCGTTGGATAATTCCAGAGTTATATAATAAAAGAGCTTCGTCGTAAGTACGTCTTTCTCAATTCATAGTTTTTGTCAGATCTCTGTCTGGCTGTTAGGTTTATGTTATTAGTTGATTATCATTAACAACCAGCGTTAAGACTTTATTCATCCTAATTACTGCTACAACATTACTACCAGTTATAAGTTTGTTCAATACTATTACTACACTACTAGCAGGAGACTTTATTCATGATCTTAATTAACTAGTAACAACAACCATTTGAATTCACTATTTGAAGCTTAGTACAGAAGCATTATACTTAGCTTAGTTAAAAGCTTTATTCACTATAATTAGCAGTTAGCTGGTAGAAGAGTTTATTCATTATAACTGAACTATCTCATAAAATGCTCATTGTTGTCTCAATGTGCTTCAACGCTATTCTTCGGTTTTTCATGATCACATCATGAATGGCGTTCACGTTTGCAGACGTCGACAGAGTAACATGCTTCCCATTGAGGATTGCATCTTCAACACTGTCTCTTTTGTGATGAAGGTCTGCAACTTATTCTTTGATTATGGCTTTGGAAGCATAAATATTCTCCTATTCTTTGCTGCATGTTCTCATTAATTTCTTTTGGCAATATTCCCTTTAAATGGAGGTACTCAATAACACCGTGGTGTTTGATTCTCTCAACAGTCGCCATCTTCATTCACCTTCATCGTTTTAACGCCATCTGTAAAAGAAAAAACACTGGTTTCCATTAATTAAGGAAAAAAACAGAAAAATCGGTTTTACTCAAGGAAATACATGGTGAAATGCGAAATTTGCTGAAAACCTGTATCATATCGTACCTTAGAGAAAGTCCATAAAATAATTCATAACAAGACACTTCTTCCTCACAAAAATGCCTCGTTTCGGAAGAATGTTCAGAAGCCATCTCCTCTGACCATTCGACCAGTGGGGTGGCCTTCATACCTTTGTCCCTAGCCCAGGGGCTGATTTACAGAGTAGCCCAGGCCTGGGGCATCGCGATGCTGTCGGCCCCCCAAAATACCATTTTTTCCCCTCTCAAAAACAAAAGCGTAGAATCTACACAAAATATAAAATAAAATTCAAGGTAGGCCCCTGTCTGTTTGTTCGAGCTAATCTCGAGAATCGTGGATGGATTTTGATGCGGTTTTCACTATTCTGTAGAGCATTTGTCGAGGAAGGTTTAGCTGTATGAAACATTAAACTATGACAAAAGGGAACCGAGCATTAACGATTTCAGTGACAAGTCAAAGAAAAAACCGCCGTTTGCATTCTTTCGTGGCTTCCACTGCCTAAACAACGATGCGCGGCGACCGGTTTACGAAACATTTTTGCTCGTTGGGAAAAAGACGCGAAGCGCATGCGCGGCGGCCGGAATGGCAGCATGTAAGGCCACTGACTTAATGCATAGTTACATCGGACGCTGAAAGAATTGGTTTATCGGCGCTCGCACAGACTAAATGCGTAGTTGTTTTCGTCCACACGTATCTCTTTGAGTAGCTCTTTAATTAAAATTTAAATATTGTATTAACATTATACCGAGACGAAAATCGAATATAGTACATCGGACGCTAAAAGAATTTGTTTATCCCGTCATAATGAAACTTTCCAAGAAACAGAATCTCGATTGGCAAATGACAGACAAAGAATGGCTTTACAAAGAGAAAAACCGTCGCCTGTTGAACGTAATTATAGTGTCTCTTTAGATCGAAGTAGACATAATTCTCAGAGAGAAAGAGAATCGTTTGTTCAGCGCAACATTCGTCTATCTGCTGACAGGACCAGACATGTTTATATAAGAGAGAGAATACTAGTTAGAGATAAATTACGTGTCGGCTTTTCGGAGCGATCTTCCGCTCGGACTCGAAGCATGCCATCTACAAATATTATTTTACTCGCTTAAATGCAAGCTACCTGAAAATTATTTTGAGAGTGATGTTACTTAATAATGCATGTGAAAATCCAAATTTGCCGGTGGCCTGAGCTCGAACCCGCGCATGTGCTCCGGACTTGAATGCTTTCCTAATTAGCTACACCGACAAGCGCATATCAATCACATCTACTTGCCGTCTTGACATGTGCATCACCTTAGTATTACGTCACATATATCCTGCCCCCCCCTCCTCTTCCAAAGAAAGGTGGGGTCACGAAATCGCAGGTTTCGAGTCAACCGCAAACCATGCTTGAAGTAACTCTCTGCAGAATAATTCCAGACGATGTGTGGAAGGGTAACATCACACATTTTCTGAAGAATCCAACGGCCAGTAGATCCATTTTTAGGTTCGATCCCTGAGGTGGGGCCCAAATTCGCCGGTGGCGGAAGTCGAACCCGAAACCGCATTCTTCTGCTCTGGAACCGAAAACTTTCCCAATTAAGCTACACCGATAAGGGCTTATCACTGCTACTTGCTGTTTTATCATTTGCGTCACCTCTGTGATACATCACAGGCATTACAAATGAACTCATGGATCGGGGTTATTTTCTACAACGCTTTTCCCATGAGTTATGACTGCCAAACACACACACACACACACACACACACACACATATATATACTCTTTTATTATTGCAAATTGAAAATTGAGGTTAAACTATATCACTACCCAGATTCCCTAAGCCCTCGTTCACTGAAGCATCTAGATGTATTTTTGTGAGTATATTTGTACATTTCGTACACAACAAATTGTGTTCCATTGCAGCGAAGCTTCTTTTATGGCGAGGAGGCATCTAACAAAGGCAAAAATGAAACAAAAAATTGTTTTATTCATCACGTCAGAAATAATGAAGTAATATATCTGTAGGAATCGGACTTCATCAAGAGGTAGCTTTGATATTAACTGTTTATTTTTCGACCGTATCGCAAACCAAATGACGCAATAATCGTAACAACGAAAGTAAAACAGAGACCTCAACGGACCTTTTTCGTGGAACATATAGTTCCCCTAAATTCATAAAGCTCATCTTTATTACGCTTAGTATCAGTTGTAAGTAGGATTATGACCTCAAGAACATAAAGCGCATGACGGAACTGATGTTTTTATGATTCGCTGACGAAAACAATGTGGTGAGGCTAATTCAGTTCTCTTACGGATATGAAAGTATTACCTCTCATATGTTTATCAAAGGAACGTAGTGGTTTTTCTTTTCTTTTGAGGTTGAAGACCGTCTGCTCTTTCAGTTTCACCGCATTTAAGTAAATTGTGGCGAAACCGTATATGTCCAAAAGTCAACAAATACAAGAATTTTGACTTCCATATACGTTAATGGTGAATTCCATTCTTTTAATTGAAACATAACTTTTATTCTAGAATAATTAGCACAGCCCTTAATCAACGCATAGTCTAGAAGTCTGCTCGGAACTTACTTCGTGAATCCGGCCCGGCTCAAGTGTGTGCGTTTAAGGTCCGGACTGGTCCCGCTCGTTTCAGATATTAGACCCACGGTTTTGCGTTATTTTGTCTTTTCTATTAAATATTATTAAATTAAGAAAATTAAATAATGAAATGAGATATTATTAAAAATATTTAGTCGAATGTGAGCCTAAAATTATTAACTAAAATTTGGCAATTATCGTAGAATATAACCTTAAAACAGAGAGAGATAGAAAGAATATAAGCGCGTTCAAAATAAGTTTTCAAAGCATAGCGCACTTTAAAAACAAAAAACAAAATCCTGCAGCTTACCTTGCATGTACTATAATATACTAATATACTGATTTCATTGTCCCGTTCCGCCAATCTGTCTTGGCTCCACGGGGACTTATTGAGCTCCTTGGATGTTATTTTGACATGTTGCGACAATTATCCTGCCTTGAGACGCCGGTTCGGACCCTGGCCACCCCAATGGCCTAGAGACCAGCCCGTGGTGACGTGCTGGCAGGCGACCTAGAGTACCTTGTCTGGGTTCCCGCTCTGTCTGGCGGGATAGGTCGTTTCTTACTTTATCGTTGACTGGAAGATTCCTTGCCCTCGAACTTTTTTTGGGGAATAATTTCCCTTTATTTTCTTTTTCAAACACCTACACACATGTATACACTGTCCTCATGCTTAGGACTTACAACATCAAGAGATAGCAAAAAATTTATGTACAGAATATTTACATTGGTGGTCTCTTCGTCTGCTTTCCCACAGACTTCTACCCTCATTCATCTTCCGAATCGCTTTCGGTGTGCACGTTCACCTCCTGCGTTTCGGTCCCCGTTTGATTGGGGAAGATGGTATGTTGCTGGAGGGTTAGCCTTTCTACAAAGGCTATTATCCCCCTCCTGTTAACGGAAGATTGGATGAGCAGATCCAATCTTCGCGTTCTTTGCACACCTGGGATCAGTGTGTTTCTCCATTCGGCGAAGCCACTGCATTCGAGCACGCAGTGTTCTATGCTTGCCGCTCTATTTCCACAGGGACAAGTGCAGTTATTGATGGCAAATCTGCCCAGGTATTCAGGGCTGATGCCATGGCCACTGAGTACCTGATTCAGAAGCTTGTTTGTTTGTGCACGTTTGGTCGAGACCTTTGGAAACACTCTATGTGTCCTCCGGCCTGTCTCTCCCGTGTCCCATGTGACCTGCCATTCGGTCATGGTCTGTCGTGCTAATGCTGCGCGAATACTCCTTCGCGGCGTTCTGCATTGCACGTCAACCGTCTCTTTCAGCGTGGCTGCCCTCGCCAGCTGATCCGCCCTTTCGTTTCCCTGGGTTCCGACATGGCTTCGTACCCAGTGGAAACTGACTGCCCCATCTCCCTCTGCCCTCAAGAGGGATTTGATCCTCTGGACGATGGGGTTTTTTCCCCTGAATCTACTCAGAGCCTGCAGTGCTGCCTCACTGTCCGAGTAGAGTTTTATCCTTTCGTCGCTACGCCTGGGGAGTGCCCAGGTGAGTGCCTTTTCGATCGCCAGAAGTTCTGCCTGGAAGACAGAAGCGTTCTGCGATAATTTCACGCATCTTGCAGTGGCTTCGTTCCCATCCGAGAACGCACAGAAGCCTGCCCCCACTTGTCCCTTCCACTTTGAGCCGTCCGTGAACAGCTCGTGCCCAACTCCCGTGGGTTTCTCCTTGTCCCACGGTGGGCAAATCTCCTCGGTCGGGTGGATCTGCCAGTCCACACTTTCCAGCTCCATGTGGGAGGCTCGATGTGGGACACCGAGTAGGTAGGCGTCCTCGCCTGACCTAAGGCAGTGCATTGCTGCCTCCCTTTCCACTACCAGGTCTGCCGGCTCGCACCCCGCCAGCACTTGGAGTGCTAGGGTCGACGTTGTGCGAAAACAACCGGTTATCCCTAGTAGCGCCAACATTTGGATTTGGTTTATCCCCTTCCTCATTCTGACTGTGGGAGTCCACCATGCTCCGCTTGCATACGTCAGAATTCTTTCAATTCCTCTCTGATAGATGGCCTTCTTGGTTTTGCCCGTTAACCTCATGCCATTCAATCTATTGAGAATCACCGTGCACCTTGTTCTAAGGTGCCTCAGGTGTGGCAGCCTTGATAGACTCCGATCCAGGACCACACCCAAGTACTTCATTTCACGCACCGCCTTGATAGTGCACCCTTGGAATCTGCACTGAGGTGGTGTTTTCATTACTCCACGCTTAGCTATTGCTAGCAGAGTGGTCTTCTCAGGAGCAAAGCAAAGTTTGTTTTCTTTGCTCCAGTTGTCTAGCACATCCAAGGCTCTATGTGCTTCTCTTTCGATCACGTGTCTCCCTGAGGCGGAGACCACGAGAACGAAATCGTCCGCAAAGGCTTGAATTTCCACTGCCGGACCCAGGTCTAGATTCAGAGCTGCGTCTGCCACTATATTCCACCAAATGGGTCCGGAGTTGGATCCTTGCGGACACCCTCTGTGGTACGAGCGCGAGGCTTGCCCATTCCCCGCTTCGAACTCGACCCTTCTATCAGACAGGTAGCTGCTGATCAACGAGAACAAGTTCCTTGGACAGCCAAGTTCTTTCAGTCTGGTTAAAACCATTGGCCACCAGACACTGTTGAATGCCCCCCTCACGTCTAGTGAGATGAAGCAAGTGTGGAGCCCCACCGCTTTGTTCCTCTCTGCCCTCTCTCTGAGGCTGCGAATTGCCTGCGTTGCGCAACGCCCCGGAAGGAAACCAAACTGGTTCCTGTTTAGCTTTCCCTGCTCCATTAGTAAGCTAAGCGCTCTGTTCGTTATGAGCTTGTCCAGCACCTTGCTCCACGCTGAGAGGAGGCAGATAGGCCTGTAGGCTGCGGGATCATTTTTGTTCTTTTCGGTCTTGTTGAAAAGAACTAGCACCGCTGTTTTCCACAAGTCTGGGAAGATTCCCCTCCCGAGGCATTCGTTTAGGAGCGCCACAAAATACTCGGGATTTGCATAGTAGATTTCTCTAACTATGCTGAGGTCAAACCCGTCCTTGCCTGGTGCTTTGCCAGTGTTAAGACTGGAGAGGGCGTTCTCCACTTCCTCTCTTGTGAAGGGGGGTCCTCACCAGTGTCCGGTGGGATCCGACATTCATCCCTTATTTCTTTTTGTCGTGGGGAGTCCCCTTCTCCCTCGTCTCCTTGGAAGTGGTAATCCAAGAGACTCTCTATGGTACTATCAAGAGTCTTTGATAGGCTACCGTCTGCCCTTTCGACCGCTGCTAGTTTTAGCGGTTCGGTGATGAATCCCCTCGAGATCTTATAGGGGATCCCGAAAGGGTCTGCCGGTGTTTGGAACTCACACAGTTTTCTCCAGTAAGAGATTTTCGAGAGATTCAGTTCTCTCCTATATGCTGAACGAGCCTTTTTGTGCACTTCTGTGCACTCCCTGTCTTGCGGTGTAGCTTTCTCTCTTTGCAGAGCTTTCCTACTCCGCCTAGCTCTCGCCCTTAGAGCTTTTAGTTTCTCCGACCACCAGGGGTGGGGATCCTTGGCTCCCCTTTTGTTTCCCCTGCTACTCTCGCATAGCGCTGTGACTTCACTGGTAAGTTCTTCAAAGAGGGAGTTGAGGTCCGATGTTTCTCCGGCCTCTTCTGCCCTCCTACCCCCAACAGGGTAGTTAGTTTGGCTTTAAAAGCCCACCAGTCGAGGTTCTTCATTAAGAACCTTTTGCGCTTGGGTCGGATGGGCGTTTCCGATCCCAAAACGAAAGATAGTGCTAGATGGTCACTGCAGCTTTCATCGTCCAGTACTTGCCAGTCCTGGACGAGGCTGCGCTGCGAGACTCTGACGAGAGTCACGTCGATCCAAGAGGAGCCCCTCGCCCCTTGGAAGGTCGGGGTGCTCTCTGGATCGTTCAAGACTCTCAGATCTGCCGCGTTGGCAAAGTCCACTAGTAGCTGGCCGCGTTCATCCTCCTCTTGTTGGCCCCAGAGAGGACTCTTCGCGTTGAAATCGCCTGCTAATATTATCTCATGACTGGGGAATTCCCTAATAGAGCCATTAGCTCATTCAGCGTTTCTCTCAAATTGCCTGCTGGAGAACTATATACGTTCACCATTAAGAATTTCTCGACTCCACATTCCACCCCCAGGGCGACCACGTTCTCGGAGCATTTTACCTCGAGAACCGCTAGGGACGGGTCTTTCACGACCGTGGCCACCCTGGGTTTCTCCACCCTGGGGTGGTAGATCCGGTAGGAGTTAGGGAAGCCCACCACTCTTCCCCCCTGTCCAAACGGTTCCTGCAGAAGCAGTAGATGAGCTTTTTGCTCAGTGGCTGTCGCCAGGGCCTG
The DNA here is from genome assembly GCA_039090855.1 of Macrothele yani. Taxonomy (NCBI): domain Eukaryota; kingdom Metazoa; phylum Arthropoda; class Arachnida; order Araneae; family Macrothelidae; genus Macrothele; species Macrothele yani. The sequence continues at coordinate 112,156,764 of CM077025.1, forward strand.
TGTTGTTGCTGCCCTTGCATGGTGCAGATTGATTTGCAGCACCTTAACGCCTCTCTTTGGTCTTTTATCCATAGTGAGTGCGTTCTTTTATTAGAGCCAGTTCTCTGACAAGGCTTGGGCATTCCTTATCGAGGCTCGAGTGGCCTATATCCACTCGACGCCTAAATTTCTTGTTGCTTGCCAGGCAGTTAGTGCAGACCGGGCTGTTGCTGCAATCCTGGCGCTTGTGCCCGGTTTCCCCACACCGGGCACACCTATCCTGCTCTTCGAGACACCTTGCCTTAAAGTGCCCGAACCCGTTACACCTGTAGCAACGGACCTCCCTCAAGTATTCCCTTACTGAGTGGACGGACCATTCCACCCCGAGCTTGCCTCGCTTCATTACTTTTTTGAAGGTTAGTGGGTCCGCCTCTACTACCCAGTGGCGTTTCCCACCCTTCACCTTCAAAGAGAACTTGAGTTGGAGGCTGCTCTCCTCCAGCTCTGGGTTCTGTTCTACGATACATTGCTCGACCTGTTGCCTTGACAGGTTTATATTAACCCCATAGATTATGAACCTCGGGTTTCTCTTCGCTGGCAACCGCGACCGAAGGTTTTCCTTGGTCACTTCGTTGCTCTTAAGCTCCGAGTCCAATTTCTCTATGTCTCGGGCGGAGGAGCACTCCACCATCACTCCTCCCCCGTTCACCTTCCTGACACTTTTCACTCCAATTTGGAGTTTGGCGGGGCAAATCTGTGTTTGCAGTGCCACCTTGACCTCCTCAGACGTGGGAGATCCCTTGTCTGATACCGGGTACACGAGAAGTACGTGCTTCTTCTCGTGCTTCTTCCCGGCTGGCTTCTTAGCCACTTTTTGCCTTGGGGCCGTGCTCCCCTTAGTAGGCTTAGCTCGTACCGCATCTGCGTACGATTTTGGAGCCGCGCTAGCGCTCTCCCTTCTCTCCTGGAGTCTCCCTTGGGCGAGACTCATTTCTATCACTTGCTTGGTGCAAGCCTCTTGTAGCGAGTTCGCTACCTTTCTAATCTTGGTCCTGGTGTTAACCAGAACCTTATTAGCTGGATTCTCAATAATCCTCTCCAACTCTTGGAAGAAGGAGTTGACTGCGCTTGCGAATTCCGACGGAATTGCCAAGCCGCAGTCTGCCTCAACGGGCTCACTTGGACCGGGGGTTTGAGCCCCTGCGTCCTCTGCCATCTCTCTACTCGGGTTGCTAACCGAGTGCAAGCCCTGGGACCTGTGTCACTGGTCGGTTAGACTTAGTACGTTCGAAGCATGTACTATAAGAGAAATGTAAAAAAATCGTCTTTGAAATGCTTCCAACTCCTAGTCTAAACACTAGTTAATTCATAAAAGTTTTATTAAGATTGAACAATTTAGTTTTTTTATACAAATCCGAATAAACATAAGTACATTGACATACCTGATTTCAGCAGGAAATATTTCCTCTCTTATGCAGTAAAAAAACGGGAAATTTTGACGAGGAACTTGTAGCAGCAGAAACGCACTTATGTTTCCTGAAATGAGATGTTCCATATTTTTAATTGTTATAGCTTAAAATATTGATGCATTTAATGTATTGCACAAAGTTTTTCGGCTGAAGGGTTTCTGCATTACCAAGCAGTTTAAGATGCGCCCAAATATCACTTTTCGAGCTTACATTATCTATTAGGTTGTATTCTCCTGTGACAATTTTTTCGCGCAGTCCTTTTGATGTCTTAAATTACATGATAAAAAAAAATACCTTTGCAACTACATATTCGAGTCACATTATTGTCACCACCTCCTACTTTTGACGTCAACAGCGCGTAGCCAATGAAAGAAGGCACGTGTCGTGAGCTGGCTTGGTAGGTATGTAAGGTGTACTGTAGGCAATCTGAAAACATGTCGTTCGTTGCTGTCATTGATAAAAGGAGCGATTTATCAGATTTGCAAAAAGATACGATTATCGGCTTTTAGTCCAAGGGTGGAAGTATTTCTAAAACAGCGCAGTTTGTGAACTGGTCGTGTGCTGCTGAGGTTAAAGTGTATCGTGATTGGAGAAATGGCACCATTGTGAATAAGCGACGTGGAAACCGCGGAGCACCACGTACCATTGATGTGAGAGGTGAACGTCGGCTTCGAAGGTGTGTGAAGGCAGACACGCTACAGTGGTGGTCATTCGACCAGAGAGTTGCACCACTGTTTCGACACGCTACAGTGGTGCAACTCACTGGCCTAATAAACCAGGGGGCTACCGGTAGTGTATGTAAAACGACAGTTCAGTGAACCCTGATGCGTACGGGGCTCCGATACAGACAGATGGTCACTGCATCTATGCTAACGAAGGTGCATCGGCAGAAAAGGCTTACTTACATTTGCATGGGAGTATCAGAATTGGACCTCCGCTGATTGGCAAAGGATTGATTTCTCCGATGAGTCACGTTTTCTGCTTCGTCGAACGGATGGTAGTTGGCGTCTAATGCGAGAAACATCGGAAAACAAACACTCCGCAACCATTGCTGGAAGAAACCAAGCTGGTGGGGACAGCGTTATGGTCTGGGGAATGTTTTCGTGGCATTCTCTGGGTACACTCATACCTGTGGAAGGCACTATGGACCGAATTCGTTATGAATCCATCCTTGCAGACCACGTATGCCCATACATGCTGATTGTCTTCCCTGGGGAGGATGGGATCTTCCAGCACGACAATGCGATGTGTTACATAGCTAGAAATGTCCGAGACTGGTTGGAAGAGAACGATGAAGACTTCAAAGTACTTCCCTGGTTGGTTCCCGTAATTTTCCAGACTTAAACCCAATTGAGCATCTGTGGGACCACCTCGATCGTGTTCTTTGCTCTATAGATCCTCCACCACGCACCTTCTAGCAGCTGTCAGATGCACTGCAGTCAGCATGGCTCCAAATACCTGTGAACACCTGACAGCACCTTACTGAGTCACTCCCAGCCTGTCTAGCTGCAGTCCGCGCTGCACATGGCGGTTACTCTGGATATAGCTGGTGGTCCCAATAATGTAACTCGACCGTGTATGAGTACATAAAGACATCGCAGGGGGATTTTTGCTGATAATGTTTTCGAACGAAATGCAGCAGGAGGGCAATGAAATGGCCTTTTCTCCGAACTAGCAAGCGGTAACATTACAAAAGTAAATCCCTATAGGAATGAATTAGGGATAGGAGAAACAATTGATGTCGTCCTACTTTCTCTCTCTCACACACACACACAGCACCTCACTGCACACAGCCCCTCACTGCACACAGCCTGACCCCCATCTACACAACACACACACACACACACACGCGCGCGCGCACGCACACACCGCACCTCACTGCACACAGCCCCGTTCCCCATCCACAAAAAACACACACACACACACTCGCTCAGAGTAGAAGCTAGTCGACAAGCTCCAAAGTGTTTCTATCATCTTAATACCTACGGATGGTAAAAACACTTTGAGTGCCTCTCCTCGAAGCTGCTATTACGCCCGTGGCTATGTCATGCAAAGCAGTTTAACTGACCAGGAGATCGGGAAACACGAATTTCCTTTTTTGCCATTGTGATAAAAAAAATGGTCGACTTGGCCCGGACCGGCAGTAGGTGCGTGGGGGAAAGCCTGGCCTGTTGCTCTGTTCTCTAAACTAATAAACCTAACCGGCCCATGAAGTTATCTAGCACAGTCGTCTCTTCCCATGTCACGCAGTTTTGTTTTGTTTTACAATACGAAAGACAACCCATATAAATACCAGATCAGTCAAAAGTTCGTAGTGTTTTGATCTACGCATAATGTTCGGACTCCTTTGCTCTACGAAACGTGCGCAAGCGTCAACTGAGTACTGCGATAACGTGAAACACACGAGGCTGATGCTGCTGATGACGTGCATTTGGGACGAGCCGCATTACGTTAGCCGATGAGCATATGATGAGAATCGATAAACGTGCTGTTCAGGTGCTCCAACGCCATTGTTGGAAAACAGAAGGGGGTTAAACACGGAACAAGCAGAGAAATTTGAGCAGTTGAAGGCCAGGAAACAGTGAACAGCAATACTGCACGAAAATGGTTCCCAGGAAAAATGCAAGTGTTGGGAAACTGCTGGCCAACAACTGGCAGTGATGAGTCACTGCTGCCTGAAATCTGCTACTCAAGGTACGGTAGCGATCCCTTGGTGGCAGCACCATCAGTTGGCAGCCACTGATGGCCATGAAGCAGCTCCAACAGGAAGTGGAAGCAGCGAGACTGCGCATGCTCTGAAGCAACGCGTGCACTGTCTTTCGTGGTACCAATTAGTTGAAGACGACGTCCTCGCCATAGTGTTGCTTTAGTGGACGTTAAAAAAGCCATATGTAGAGAAACAGATTAATTTCCTAATGAAATACCGCGTCGACGAAGATTACCGTCGGAAGAAAATTATATAAATAATTAATGAATTGTAAAAAATAGTCACTTAATCTCATGTATTTATAGAAACTCATTTCTTAGCAAAATTTCTACACTAACACACGAAGAATCGAGAATACAAACAGCCATGAAACACACTCACTTAATTCCCATGAATAACAAGAAATAATTTCTGTGTAATCGTCATACACTAAACCGCTTCAAACAGAAGTCCCGAAAAGACATGAAAAAATCGTTGTATTGGAAAAAAATAAGAATTATACGAGTACAAAATGGATTATTTTCGTTACAAAATTATTTAGCATTAAAAAAAAAAAAAGCAACGCTATGTGAATTTACTCATTCATGCGTTGAAAACACAAGATTGGAGGAATTCGCTGCTAAAATGATCCGGAAGTAAAATAAAATATCATTCCTATTTAGAGAAAATGTAGCTTCGAACCGTAGAAAGAAAAAGACACCGTTCAAAATGTAGCATAATGTGACATGAATGAGTAAATATATTAATTAAACAATCGCCTTTCAAGATCAGAAGGACATCACAAAACTTTGGAAAGCGTCTTTAAGTTGGAGCACTAGTTGAAAGTGAGTAAAGTTTTTTAAAATAAATAAAAAAATCGTTACGTTGAAAAATGAATTATATGAAACGTGCATTTACAAAAACGGACTCTCAATATTGCGAAATTAAAAAGAGTACCCTTAGTTTCACATTGCGCTGGAGAGAGACTCAACTCCAATTGGCCCGCGTCACGCGTGGCAAACTAGTGTAGTGCTTAGAGCATCCGCTTCGCGGAAGAGCAGTCATTGGTTTTTGCCAGTCAGATCCATCGAGTGATTTGCCGGACCTGTTGAGGAAATTTCCTCAGCACCATGACATAATATAGGAGTTTTGTTGGGGGAAAAAAGCAGTTGTGTACGTGTGCGCCTTTGGTAAACCATAGTATCTAATTTTCTTTTTTACTACTATTACTGGAAAATTGACGGACAAGATTCGGCCAGCTATCAGTTACGTCAGGTGATTGCCGGCTGTCACTGCCGGGCAGAGTTGGGCAGGAATACATACAGATTATAATTAACGTGTAATGCATTACAAGGTAATGCAGTAACAGGTAACGCACTACAAGGTAATCCCAAGTATGGTTTGCACAATGTAACGGAATTAATCTGCAATGCATTACAATGAAGAGGATATAATTCAATTTTTTAATAATGCAATTCAAAAGCAATAGAATTATTTTATAATGAAATTACACAATTTGCAAATAATAATTACATACTAATAGTTTTTAGAAATGTACGTATACCAAAAGCTATGTCTAGAAAAGAACATAGCAGACAGAGACCGAAGTGCCATGTAGAATGTCCTAGAAGCGGTAGAAATGAGCTAGATGTTTGTAGAATGTTCCAGAATGATCGCGCAGTGAGACGTTAGAGAACTTTATGTAAATCAAGAATATTCCAGAAGGTTCAGGTCCTGTCGTGAAGTATATAAAAAGGAGTCAGTCGCTGGCTAGTCCAGTGTTCGTATCGGGCATGTAATGGACAACAACACTTGAAAAGTACGGCAAAAATGTCAAGAGTTCAAAAATTTCTGTAATACTCGGCAGTGCACCCCGAGTTGCTGAACTGTGATTGTAGTGCTAATATGTGCTTGTGGCTATAGTGTTGGACTAGAATACTGTACTGGAGATGGACGAAAATGTGTATCTCTAACCGAAATAAACATCCCATTTGCACTTACTTCATATGTATTATTTCGTTTAAATCCCTTTACTTGCAGCGAAGACAGGGCAACTACTCATGTCATGCACGTAGAATCTCGTATAACTACATACACGCATTTGAGGTCCAAGAGGTGGAACAATTGTCAAATAACATATACACCGTGTAAGGGTGTACTGGTTGCTGGTTTATTCACGTTATATTCTTACCCATAAGTTATTGGTTAATTACCAACATATAGTTAACCATTACGATTATAATGGATAACTGCTACACGTCATTACAATTATCATGTAATTCTAATGACCAGTTCACCATTACCATGTAATGGTAACGCTAAGTTCTTGTTCCCGTTACCATTACGCTGTAATGCATTACCGAATAATTCAATTACGTTTGCCCAGCGCTGCTGCTGGGATACTTACGGACCACATTAGTTTAGCCATCATTTATGGCAGATTCTTTTAGGGCCTCTTAAGGGACGTTTGTGGCAGCCACAGCCTGTAATAAATAACTGATGGCCCTGTTCTGGCATATAACAACTGGAGGGGTGCCAACTGTTGGCCAGCTGCTGGCCTGATCTTCTGGCCCATCTGGTGGCCGCCGGGACATTTTATTGACGGTTCATGTAACGGCAACATAGTGCTAGGCCAGTGCCGGAGTAGTAAGGTTATTTTTGCTGGGTTCCGATGTTTCGCTGCTGTCTTCTAGGACAAGCCTAGGTCCGGACGTGCAAAGACCACCACCCCTTACATCCTGGTCGAAGCTGTGACAGCGACATCTGGTATAGCGGTACACGACAATTGGCAGCTGAGATGCAGTCTCGTCCCATTCCGCGATCGTTCGTCACCTGCACCAACTTCGTTTCTCCGCCTGACGCTATCGAATGGTTATCCATGAATTGGCACCCCAGCAGGCGAAACAACATGTCGATCTCTGTACCATATTGCTATCAAATCCACGAGAGGATAGGATTTGGCATCGAATCGTCACAAGTGGAGATTCCTACGTTTTATTACCACTGGGATCCAGCGGGTGAAGGCAGGCCCGCAAGCACAGCCATTGGTTCATGAGGGTGGCTCGAAAAGAAAGTGACGCTGTGCATTTGGGGAGATTGTGAGGGCCTATGCACTGGAAACTCGTGCCAGATGGCCAGGATGTGGACCGGAACCTCTATGCCGAACAAATGCAGTCGGCTCCTGATGCTTTGTGCCAACGCTACCCAATTTTCATCAATGGGAAGCGGGTATTGCTGCAAGTGGATATTGCCCCAAGACACTCCTAGTAAATCGTCAGCCGAAAACTATGGGAATTGAAAGAGGCTGAAATCCTATGCAACCCACCATTTCTGTCTTTGAAATCTGCCAAGTAGTACTGCTATGAGATCGTGACTCCGGTGGGACGTAGGCAAAAAACTAAAGAAAACAACAGCTTTTACTTTCCGCAAGTAGATGAGTGTGTATAGCTTTCTTGCATCAACACTATTGTAAAACATCACTATTCTTGTAATTTGTAGCACAAAACTAAAGGTCTAAAGAGGCATCTTTTGCTTCTCTTCAAAAAAAAAAAAAATGAAAATTAACCTTGTTATAGCCAGGAAGCTGAAGAGTCATCTGAGATGGGAGCTCTGTGTTCAACTACAAGAAATATTTTCCCACGAATACAGATGCAGGTTGTGCTTTGTTTTTTCGCCCTTTTTGTTAATTTTTTAACTACTGAATAATTTTTCCATGCCTAAATATAAAACCGGTAAAATAATACGAAAAAGAAAGCGAAGAAAGAAAACTAAACTCTCTTGAAATATAAAAAATAAATCGGATGCTATAATTTTTTTTATTATTATTTCGGCGTTTCAACAGCAATCGTAATTTTAGGTCCCCTCGTTCCAGATAAGGGACAGAGAAAGCTTCATTACACAAACGCACCACGTACGCGTCATCCAGGTTCGAATCCATATCGGACGAACGTCAGAAGCCAGCGCTGAGATCACTGCGCTATATGAATTTGCTGTATGGGAGTTGAGTTGCTGGATCCTTACCACTGTAAGCAAAATATTGAGTTGGTGCGAATGAAATGTCAGACAAAGGACCAGCACAAGTGGACGGCGAGAACAGAAAAGTAGGACAACTTACCTAAACAAAATTGTACTCCTGGGCGTCAACACATGGTTGCCATCTGTCCGGCAAGGCCATGATCTCGCAACGAAAAAGGTCTTGTGGCTGAGCCCCAAAGAAGTCATCAACTGCACGTTGAAACTTGTTGTCTGTCGTGAACTGTTTCCTGGACAGGAAGTGATCCAGGAAACGAAACAGATGATAGTCTATCGGAGACAAGTCCAGGTAATAGGCTGAATGAGGCAGTGCTTCATAGCCCAGGGCACTTAGTGTCAGCATCGTTCGTTGTGCGACATGAGGGCGGCAGTTGTCCTGGAGCAGAACACCGTGTCTGTCTGTTGAACGGAGCCGGTTGTTTCTGCAGTAATTTTCGGTGCATCTGATGTAATTCAGCAAGATAATGTTCTGAAGTGATGGTTTGGCCTCTTTCCAAGAAACGCCGATGAATTATCCCGGCTGTGGACCACCAGACAAGGAGCATCATCTTCGTGTGTAGGGCTGGCTTAGGATCCCGTCCAGCAGGCTGTGCCTTGCTTAACTATTGTGCAGATCGTTACCAAGTGCACCCAATCGTCACTTGCGACGAGAAGTGGGTCGTTTATGACCCGCTTCTCGTTCCAAGTGACGATTCGATGCAGTAGAGGTTCCTGTTTATTCCTGGCAAGCAGCGACGTGCTGACTTCCAATCGCCTAGTTCCAGCTTTTTGACCCGCAGCTAGATGCCAGAGAACTGTCGTGTGGTGGACACCTATCTCTGCCGCTATCTAGCGACTTGTTTTTTGGGGGTCCGCTTCAACCACACGTAACAGAACATCGCCAGAAACAGCAACAGTTCGGTGACCACGTGCTTCGTTTTGCATGTCCGTATCCGAGCTTCGGAACTTCACAAACCATTGCCGAATGGTTCGTTCGTTGGCCGTATTTTCCCCAAACACTTTCTGAACGTTTCGAGCGGCAATTTCTACAGAATGGCCCAGTCTAAATTCATACAGGAAGATGACTCTCAAATCCGGCGTCTGCATGTTTCCTTTGCAAGCCACGTTACGTCCAAGCAAACCATGCCTGAACCTTGTTCTTCACACACGTGCTAGCTATTTATAGTAACTCTGTGACGTAATCCCCGGAACACCTGTGAGTGGTTCCATTCCGGTCTGGCGGGGCCTGTCTCCACTGCTCGTTCGCGCCGGGTATTTCATTCGCACCAACTCAATAACTCCGAATTAGGAGATAAAACTATTTGTTTTCGTTAACCATTCAGGTTACTTTCCACGATGACTGATTTCAACACGATTGATAACTGATTTCGACTCTTCCTGCTCTTCTTCTTTGGTTTCAGTTTTTCTCCTTTGCTGGTGCTCGGAAGTTAGCTCGTCTTATCGTGGAAACCAGCTGACCCCCACCCCCACACACTGTTTTCCCCATTTTAAAACGAAAATTACTGTTATTCCTTTCAACAAACTCGTTTTCTTCCACACATAGATCAGCAAGTCTTTCCTAGTAACCGTAAAGCGATGAACAGGGAGAATGTGAAAGCTCCCTCTCTTTCTATCTCTCTTTCTCTCTCTCTCTCTCTCTCTCTCTCTCTCTCTCTCTCTCTCTCTCTCTCTCTCTCTCTCTCTCTCTCTGTCTTTCTTTTGCACAAGGATTTCGGCTTTAGCTCTTTTTTCTAACACCTACCTTTAATTAAAACGACCTCACGAGAACACTTCTTTGTAGGTAGTTAACTACCTGATTTTCTTTAACAACAGTTTAGTGTATCATTTTCACTAAGTGACCAACAGTGCTTTAGCTTTCTGCGCAACTATGCTTCCACTTCCGCCTCTGTCTTTTTTTTTTTTTTTTCTTCAGGAGGGGGGAACGTGCAATATTTTCCTAAATTTTACGTTTCTCAGAAAAAAGGGCATTTTTCTCGTCCTTGTTCTTGAACCATAACACCAACAAGCCTGTGTTCATATGGCAGAGAAATATTAGTGCAGCTGTTCTCGTGCAGTATCATTTCAATCTTGCCTTTTCAATTGAAACGCAATATACTAATGAATAAAATAACTATTGATACTCACAAAGAAATAAAAAAAGGAATTTTCATAAACCGCCGAAAACAAAAGTTTTAAAGGATTTACAACGAAAAATAGGCTTGCTTGCTTTGCTACAGGGGTAGCAGTTTCCTGTCACTGGAGGGTGGGATTCGTTTTCTTTCACTTGCGAATGGATTACAGATTCTAGAATATCTGGTTAGAGGAATTCTTTTTGTAACTCGTTTCATTCAGTACGAGCATATGTTCTTTAAATAAAGAGCAGTTTTCCTGCTAGGAAAAGTAATTTCATTTTTTACGCTTTACAATCGTAGGTTGAAGAAGCGTATATGCTCCAGCTTTGTCTGTCCGTCCGCACAATAACTCGCGTAAAGATGGTTCGATGTCGATTAAATTTTAGTATGTGGTAGGGGACCACCTGCGAACGAACCCTATTGAAAATGACCGAAATGGGGTCGAAGGTCAGGACATAGAAGTGGGATCCATTCCATCGCCCTTATGCGTCATAACTTACGTAAACATGCTTCGATTGCGACAAAACGTTAGTATGTTATTCCGGAGGTATACTTACCTAATTCTGTTTAATATCATCGAAATTGGGTCAAAGGTCAGGGCACAGGAGCAAGATTTATTCCACAGCCAATATCCTCATAACTTGAGTAATTATTTCTGGTATGTTAAAAAGCGTATCATAATCAATGCATTTACACGATTTTACTAACTTGTTTTCACAGATTTTCCCTTTTTCGGGAAGTCTGCTTTTTGTGTCGGTAAGGATTTAAAATACGTACATGTTCGTTGCCTTCAAGAATTCTATGTGACCTTCCGGGTTCTGCTAGCTATCAAATTTTGAATTATTTCCATTGGTTCGACCTTTGTCCTAAACTTATTTTGAAGTGTATTATCCATAGAATTCTGGTGTTAAAGATTTGGTAGATATTTATTTCATCTAGAGTCGTGGAGTACACACCTTGGCAAATATAAATATCCACTTAACCCCGCCTAGAGCGAAATTCGTAAATCTGGGAGTTCCATGGGCTAAGGAGAATCTGATAGGGACAAAATGGTTTCCAATCTAACTTTTTTTTTGAGCTGAGTTACCGAATGGTGAAGGTCACTTTCTCCTATGCATTTGTTACGTGCTGAATGTTTCCAACTTCGTGCTGAAACTATGAAGCAGGGGTCGTCAAACTTTTAATACCTGCCGCCAACTTTTGTATCTTTATTGATGGTAAAATTTCCTTACCACCCTCCAGTGCCGCAGTAACTCAATTTAGCGCAAGTGAGATGTAATTTTTAAAGAGGAGGGTTTGTAAAAAAAAATATGTACTTAAATTTATATTTTTATTTATATTTTATGTATGTTTATACCTAGATGATTTCAATTAAATGAATTTCTGCATCTCCAGCACCTACTAGTGCGGTACCTGCTTAAATTGAAGAAAATGAAGTTAAATATGAAAACAATAAAGTTTATTGAAATTACCTTTAATTAATGATTAACTTGAGGCTGATACTACGTTGTGTTGTTTTAGCTCTGCACATAACTTTCCCAGAGAAAACGTTTTTCCGCATTTAATTTCTTATATTATTTTGTGCGTGATCTGCATCATTAACAAGTTAGTAAAATCATGCAATGCGTTGATTATGTTACGCTTTCCAACATACCAGAAATCATTACTCAAGTTATAAGGATAATGGCTGTAAAATAAATCTCGCTCCTATGACCTGACTTTTGACCATATTTCGATGATATTCAACAGAACCGGTGAAGTTTACTTCCGGAACAGCATGATAAAGTTTTGTCTCAATCGAAGTATTTTTACGTAAGTTATAACGCATAAGGGCGATAGAATGGAACCCGATTCCATGTCCTGACCTTTGACCCCACTTCACAAATTTTCAATTGGGTTCGTCCCCAGGTGGTAATGAATGAAGAGGTCCCCTACCCCATACTAAAATTTCATCGAAATCGAACCATTTTTACGCGAGTTATCGTGCGGACGGACGGACGGACAAAGCTGGAGCATATACGTTTCTTCAACCTACGGTTGGAAAGCGTAAATAAAACGTGTTTTGTGGTATCCTCAACACTCTGTATTTACGGATTACCTTGTTTAAATTGTTATCTATATTCAAAGTTTAGAGATGGAATTCAAAAGTAAATTGTAAAAAGATATTTTAAAAACTCAAACTCGCGAAGTTGTTAGCAGTGGATTCGATATATGGCGGAAGAACGAAATTTGTAGCAACGGACAAAAAACCCACCGCCCACCATGAAAGCTTAAATCGCCCACTAGTGGGCGATAGGGACCAGGTTGACGACCACTGCTATGAAGCAACGAAATAAACCCACTACGTAAAGCAGACATATTTTAACGCTTGATCATGTGTCACCTTTCGCAAATTCTCACGTTCACGCCGAATCAATGCGTTTCCGGCATTTTTAATGCGTAATTTCCTGCAGAGCGCTGCAGAAATGTCTCTTCTTCCACAGTGCTGAAATAAAAATTACTTAACTCGTCGTGGCAGCATTACCCGCATGTTCTCCTTGATGTCAAGTTTGGAGAAACATTTAACGAATCCATTGCAGAAATACCGTTTGTTACAAATCAGTTTCGAACCAAAGCTGAGTTACGAATCGTGCTTAATGTGATCGTGCTTAAATTTTGAGGTATCTCTAATTACTCAAGGTCAAGAAATGTTGAGTGATGTGCTAGTTCTGTCTTACAGTCGGGGGCAAACACGCACACGAAATTGATGGATTATTTTGTTTCAATAGGAACTCCATTAAAAAGGCACTTGTTTAAGTCATAAACTTTAGCAATTTTATGAAGTATTTTCAATTACTACAAATTTAGAAAGTTTATGAACGGTGAGTAGCTAGAAATCTTTCAAGAAAAGTGTCTTTGCTTTGAGCTATGTGAATTTTTTTTCATTTTATATTTTAGAAAACAATAATTTATACGATTCTTTTGAAACAATACAGGTAGAATTCCCCCCCTCCCCGCTTCACATGCTTTTCAATAAGATTTTGTATCGTGTGATTCTTCAATTTAGGAAAAGGCACTTTTTCTGTGAAGGGCATTGCACGCTTTAGGCGGGGTCGTTCATCTAAACTAAGAATCACATGTCTTAACATCTTCCATTTTTCATTTGCATCACGTTCAGCAGTATATCACCTCTAAGTAAGAGTCTTCAAGCTTCTTTTTTCCTTAAAAACAAAAGGTAAATTCTTCCTTCCGATAGCATGAATCGACAGTAAAATCTAACAAGAAAGGTGACACCAAATATTCGGTTGCAATGTGCTCGCCTTTTGAATTCTTCCCGACGCGAACAAAATTTATTAAAGTTATTTAAAACTAGCTGTAAAGCCCGTTGAGATAAAAATACAACGGGTTCTAGAAATGAATTGCTATTGAAGCGTTTATTAAAGACGTTGGAAAATATCGTTATACACGATATTTTTTATAAATATCCTTTCGGAATCTGAAAGTACTTTTACTTGTTCTGGCCCGTAGACTACTTTAACTGTGGCATCATCAAACCGTCGAACTCTTGACAATGCAACATAAAGTTGTCCATGGCTAAGCAATGGTTCAGAAAGGTAGATAGCCACTTTCTCCAGTGTTTGACCTTGAGACTTATTAATGGTCAATACAAAGGCGAGTTTTACAAGAAATTTTCGTCATCTTAATGTAGATGGCAGGTCTATATGAGTAGGTGCGAAGTCAATTCGAGGAATAAAAACAATTTTATTACATGCTGAGCCTGTGAGTAATTCTGCAATGATCGAATTGGGTCATAGTTCTTTTATTATCAGTCTTTTTCCATTGCATAAACCTCGTTGTGTATTGAGGTTTCTCATGATAATAGCTTCAATCTTCAACTTCAGTCTGTGAAGTGGCATTCCTGATGGAATTTGCTCATTCAAAAATTCTGCAGGGTAATGCTGTTTAGTATTTTCTTCGCCATCGGCATCAATTGAATCAGAGCTTAAGTATGTGCTTGCTGTCCCCTCTAAGAGATCATGAACATTCTCATTTAATTTGTCAACATCAGAGTTTTTGTCGGACACAGAATGGCTTTCTTTCCAAATGTTTTAAAATCAGAAATTTTCAAGTTCTCACCAAATAGTTATTTTGGCTATATCACCATCATATAAAATATGTGTAGGTATCTCTATCATTTCCTCTGGTAGGCCATCACCTGTTTCATGGGCACCATCACCAAGTCATAAAAACCATTCACGGAATGATGAATCAACAGATCGAACGTTACTTTTGAGTCTTAAAATCCCAAACTTCTCCCATAATTGGTTGAATTTACTGCTGGCTTCGAGTATTTTGGTTCTGTCACCATGTTTGACAATAGGGAGAGATTGTCTAAAATCTCCTCCAAGTAAAAGAACTTTGCCACCGAAAGGTTTCTGATTTCTCATAATATCTTTCAGTATTCGGTCAACTGCAAATAAAGCAGTACAGGGGGCCATTGTAGCTTCGTCCCAAATGATGACTTTTGCAGGTCGAATGATTTCGGCGTCGGTGGAATTAATCTTTATATTCGACGCAGACGTTTCATTTATAGGTGGCACTAACTTAAATTGGTTAAAGTGTGTTTTGCCACCTTCTAACAGATTAGAAGCGATTCCTTTGGATGCAACAGGCAAAGCTATGTTTCCTTTTCCACGGATAGTGGTGAGGAGGGTTTATAGAAATAAGTTTTTCCTGCGCTCTTCGGGCCATCAAGGGAAAAACATCTATGAGGAAGATTATCATTAGTGCTTGCTGACATAATACTGTCATACGCTGCTTTTTGCTCTGCATTTAAATTACATGCTATTTCTGTAGCTTTTTGTTGTTCTGCAGCACTGTCGAAATAAACATCCGGATTTTGAAGAATGTTACTTGATGGAATTGGAAGATTATATTTATCACATGAGCTGTTGTTAGCTTTGAGAGTGTCGTTAATCTCTTGAAGGGTCAAATTCAAGCAATTATGACGTAAAAGTCTTGTCTTACTTCTACGTTAATTTAAAACATCAACATACTAAGAAATAGTTCCTAAATGAAGGAAAACCTTAACGGCCAGACGAAACATGTAAACAACAGAAGTCAAACTTACGGAAAAAGATGCTTTATTCAGGATGTAGAAAACACATCGTAGCATAACATATTGCACTAAACTCTCCACACACAACACAACTCTTTAACACAACGCTCTTTTCACAACGGTCCTTTCAATAATCAGTTTACAACCCAACGCGCTCAAGCAATCGATTGGTCGTCGTTTTTATCTCTTGTTCTTATCAAAACCCAGGCATACGTCACGTTCATTCAACCTCAATTGTGTTGCCAAACGCATTCGTTTGAGAGAAAGATATCACGTTAAGAGTGAAGAATATCAGAATAAACTCAAGATTTACATAGGGAAAGAAACTAAAAAGGAAAGTTAATTTAGAATATACGTCACACAATGTTCACAACCCTCAGTATGTCCAATGTTATGTCTGGGTGCAAAATCTTCCCAAAGATGGGATTTATATTTTTCAAACACTTCTTGTGCATTGGGTGGTGAACAAAGATAAGAATATATGCAAATAAATCTCATAGTTCTCGAGGCATGCTGCAAACTCATGCTCCATTTACTGAAATAAAAGTGATCCACATCGTTGCAAGTACGTATTAAAATTAACAAATTTGTATTTTTAGGAGGAAGGTGCATGAAAAAAAAATCTTGTAAAACATCTTACAACCTAGAACTGTATGCCTCTACTTCCATCGTACTCGAAAAAAAAACTTCGAACGAAAGAAAAAAGATGTAAACAAAACATTAAACAGGAACGGTTACAGATAAAAAGGTGTGAACGCCGGAATATAAATGTTTGTCTTTTTCTGTTAAACAGCGTAATAAAGCATATCAATGTATGTAAAGTAGAACCAGAATTCCTTACGTAAATTTTCCTGTTTCTAAAGATTTGATTGTGTGACGTAATGCATCTCTGACATCATGTGAGAATGATTTCAATGAGTTGACGTCACACCACCAGCTGTGTTCTTTGTTGCGATGACAACAAAACAAAGTGATATAAGCGTGCACTGTGGGCGTGTAGGTGAGGACGTCACGTGCACGAAAACACGAAACACTAAGAATGACTTCACAAACATTTGTTTCTTGGTTTTTGCTGTGACGACTTAAAAAGTGATCCACATCGCCGCAATAGAGCCATTCATATATTAGGATTATTGGAACCGGTAAGAAAAAATCAACCTTATTTCTGCAATCGAAAAAACATTCAGGAAGAGAAACAGCTACTTACGTCCACCAGCGTTTAAAAAATATGTTACGAAAATTAACAATTGGTGCACAAAACGTTTCTCGTGGGAGAAGGAAGTATCAGAGACAAAGAGAGCTTCAAATCGAACAGTTAAGAGAATTAATATAGAAACATGGTGTACCTGTACGCCTTCTAGCGGAAGAACTTTGCATTATGGAAGAGTTGAAAATAGCCGAAAAGTATTCTTCATGGCAAAAACTGTGCTAAAGAAAAAGAACTCAACAAATACTTCCCCGAAAGCAGAAATAGTGAGAAGAATTTTTTATCTTTATGCCCTCTAGTGGGAAGACGATCAATAATTTAAAGAGGATAGTTCTCCCCATCGTTATTGTAGAGAATGCCACTCAGTAAAATATGAAATTTTTGAATAAGGTTCTTAGAAGCGGAGATACAGCTGCAAACATGACAACAAAAACTTCACTTAGCAACAGAATTTTAAACAACAAAACTCTTCATATGCAAACCTAAAGTATTCCACAAGGTAAACGGTATCCGATGTGAAAAGAACTTTTTGAGTCGGTCATTTAGAAGCAGAGATAGTGAGGAAGACAGATTAAACTTTTGCGTTCTCTAGCGGCGAAATTGCACATTACTTTGGGAAAGAAATACACCCAAAATGATTTCAAAGCTAGTAGTACATGACCGAAAGAAAAAAATTCATTCGGTGTTTAGTCCCGCAAATATTCCTGTAAACGGAACGTGAGCTTACGCCCTCTAGTGCTAGTGCGTTAAGAAAAATTTTAAATTATGAGAAACATTTCGCACCAGCAACGCTCTCCGAAAAAGAATTTTTCGAATAAAACTGTTAGAAGCAGAGATATCGACAAAAATAAGATATATATATATCTACGCCCCTGGCGGAAAACATATGCATTATTTTAAGCTGAAGGTATTCTCAAAAGTTTCTCCAAGATGAGTGTCATCGGTTCAGGAAAAATATTTTCAATCGATTTATCATAAGCTTAGATGTTGCTGCAAATACATCAGATTCAAAAATAGGCACTTACGCCTCTTGGTGTCGAAACTATTATTTACCAAAAAATAAAAATTGTATACAGAATATTTCCCATCAAATGCTGTATCCAATGCAAGAAAAACTTTTCAAATCGGACTTTTAGGAGCAGAGATACCTTCCCCATCAAGAGCTGTATCCAACGCAAGAAGAACTTTTCAAATCGAACTTTTAGGAGCAGAGATACATTTCCCGCAAAAGAGCTGTATCCAATGCAGGAAGAACTTTACAAATAGGACTTTTAGGAGCAGAGATATCGGGGGAAATGCAATTTACCTTTACCTTCCCTAGCGTAAAATTTATGCAGTACTTGAAAAAGAAACTGTATCTAAAATAGTCTTCGTTATAAATGGCATCGAAAGAAAAAATATTATTTCCAATTGCATATTTAGAAGCAAATATATGGAATATAAAATATATTTTGAGTTCGATATTATCTGCATGTATGCTCTCTAACGGCGAATTTGTGCGTAAAAACAACCGGAATGCAAGCATCGTCAT
Source organism: Macrothele yani (assembly GCA_039090855.1). Classification (NCBI taxonomy): domain Eukaryota; kingdom Metazoa; phylum Arthropoda; class Arachnida; order Araneae; family Macrothelidae; genus Macrothele; species Macrothele yani. Next base: position 112,174,877 of record CM077025.1, read on the forward strand.
TGTCACATTCAAATCTTCCCAATGCAAAAATAATTTTTTAAATCGGACGAATGGTTACAGGTATATGATGTCCACAGGTAGACGGACGGACAAAGTAAAAACATATGCAGGATCTGTTTAAAAAAAGACGTTCTAAGAACTTGTAAATAAACCCATTTTCAACGATCGTAAAATCTCATACTGTGAATCTGTTATCGGAAATGCTATAGAAGCTCGCTGTGAGCAGTTGGAAGGACGGGAACTTATCAATAAGTTACTTACGATGACCTTCGGCGGTGGGTTGGCGATTTGCAAATCGGTGTCTTCCAACATCATTAAATTCTTCTGACTAGATTGCTTTGTTTGGCACAGGAGTTTAAATAAAAAGGAAGCATGCTAGAGAAGAGATTCAAATGAAAATGACGATTCGTCTGGAAATGTGTCTCACTCTGTAGTACTCGCCGTGATTAGGTTGGAACCAAGGAGGTTAGAATAGATGGCGTAAGTATGACGTCACAAACCTGAAACTCTTTGAGCAGACGATGCTAATTTGATTGCCACGCCTAGTGAGACGTTACTGTTTTTTCATCATTGTGGTGATACGAAGCAGACCTTTTTTTTTTTTTTTTTGTCAAAAGACATACTTTCTTTTAATGGGATGGTGCTGTACATACGGATGAGTCAATCCATCAATTAAAGCACCTATTGGGGTAACTTCGCATCGGTAATTTTTTATTAATTGTTCTTTTTTTTTTTTTTTTTTTAGAAAGGAGGATCGTTACAAGAAAACCACTTAGTTCTAAAACCAAATATTTAACAAGCGAGAGATCAGTATGACCTTCCCCTCAAGAAATCATCTGCAATAATGTATTCATTCACTAATTACCGATGTACCTTATACATTTGGGTTATTTTAATACCTTATAATACTTATACACTGAGTGGCCACTTTATTATGACCGCCTGATAGTTTTAAGCAAATGACCTATGGCTGCACGCCGTTGCCGCCAGAGGGCGAGGCTAGTACAAAAAGGGAAAGCTTAGTGCTTGCGACAGTAGTAGAAGTGATTTTTAGGTGATGAGATGGGTAAAAAATGCGATTTGACGGACTTCCAACGTGGGATGATTGTAGGAGCTCGGAACCATGGAGCGAGTATCACCGAAACCGCCGCATTCGTGAAATGTTCCAGAGCAGCTGTTGTTAAAGTGTTTAAAGACTGGACTGTCAGCCAAAAAACTGGGTCTCTACGTGCAACGTGTGGTCGTAATCGACTAGTGACTGCTCGGGCGGAACAGAGAGTGTCCAGACTGGTAACAGAGAACAGAAGGGCAACAGTGCAGAAAATTGCAGACCATCTTAATCAGGGATCCCCTCAAATGATCTCTGCACGCACTGTTCGCCGTACACTGCATCTAATGGGATATGGCAGCCGAAGGCCTGTTCGAACACCTTTGCTGTTTGCAGTTAACAAGAGAAAACTTCTCCAGTTCGCACAAGGATTGGACAGTCGATAATTGGAAACAAATTATGTGGTCCGGTGAATCGCGTTTTCAGTTGCACCATGCCGATGGCCGAGTGAGAATTTGGCGGAAACAGCATGAAAGCATTGACCCCAAATGCATTGCTACAACCCTTCAAGCTGGTGGAGACAACATTATGGTTTGGGTAATGTTTTCCTGGCATGCTTTGGGCCCTTTAATTCGTGTTGATCAACGTCTGACTGATACATTACATCTAAACATCGTTGCGGACCAAGTGCATTCTGTCATGTGGATGGTTTATCCCAATGGCGATAGTTACTTTCAACAAGATAATGCGTCCTGCCATACTGCTCTTATTGAACCGGATTGGGTTCAGGAACATGCCGGTGAGTTTACTTTGCTTATGTGGCCCCCACCATCTCCAGATCTCAACCCGATTGAGAATTTGTGGGATGAAGTTGAACGAGCCATCAGACAGCTGGATCCCCAACCCTGCAATCTCACACTCCTGGAAAGTGTTATTCATCAAGCATGATCTCAGATTCCACAAACCACCTATCAACATCTCGTGGACTCCATGCCACGAAGAGTCGACGCAGAATTAAAGGCAAAAGGTGGCCCTGAAGGGGTGGTCATAATTAAGTGGCCACTCAGTGTATACGAGGGTCTGTATCTGTGCTTTCGGAGACCGAGAGAGTGCATCGCGGCTAAATGGTTAATTTTTCTCAGCGGAGCTTGATCTGACATGCGTGCATAAAATACGATGAATTAACATTTAATACCCTATAAAGGAATAAGTTAACGATCTTATGTTTAGCGCTTCTATGATGTTAATTAGTTCCAGTTAGTGATTAAGCGAAATTTTCATTGCAAAAATTGCGAAATGTCAAATATTAAAATTGACTACCGCATTTTTCAGTATTAAGTGCCGCCATTCATATGTTCTGAAGAGTTCGATTTCGCAAAGGTAGGACCCATAAACTGTTAATCAAAAAATATTCTCAAGGCTAATGTATGTATGTCTGATGAACTGACATCAATTATTATGTCCGATGTACAGAAACATCAATAAGCATACACTATATTGATAAACGACTCTCCTGACGCTTCGACGAATGTCTACGGACAACTCAAAGCAGCATGGAGAGATGCATGCTTGGTGTAACCAGGGGAGATAAGAAAAGGAACTCGTGGATCAGAAAAATGACAAGAATGGAAGACATCATGATCAGAGTAAAATCCCTGAAATGACAATAGGCTGGACATACTGCCAGAAGGACAGACCATCGATGGACAGTCGAAATTTTAGATTGGATTCCAAGGGACAAGAAAAGACCCAGAAGAAGACTACATGGAAGATGGGTGGATAAAATTCGAAAGTATGCGGGAGTAACATGGAGGAGACTGGCACAAGAAGGACTGTTGTGGAAGAGGCTTGGAGAGACCTTCGTCCAGCAGTGGATTGATAATGGTTGACAATGATGATGATATTGACAAACGTCTCCGGACACCTAGAAGAGAAGCACAACATAGCATTTATTGACATACATTAGTATGGTGTCGATCTACCTTTGGCCTTAATGCATGCACTGACCCTTCGAGACATGCTTTCGACAAGGTTTTGGAACACAGCGATAGGTATACGCTTCTATTCAGTACATAACGCTGTCGCTAACTGCTGCTTAGTAGTAGGCCTTGGTTCAAAACTTCTTATGCCGTGCTCTAGTCGCATAGGTTCTTTATGGGATTACGATTAGGGCTCTGTGCTGGCCAGTCCACACACAGCACGGAATTATCGTCAAACCACGCCGTAACAGTCCTTGCTTTGTGGCTAGGTGCATTATGCTGCTGGTACCAGCAAGGCTCGGTTCCATAGTATTGCCACAGATTTGGTAGGGTATAATTATCCAGAACATCGAGGTAGACGTGCTGGTTAACAGGTTTGTCCACGATAACCAATGGGCTGGGACCATACCACGGGAAACACCCCTACACGAGTACACTGCCAGCTCCAATCTTGACCGTAGGAACAGTACACTGTAGTAAATAGCGTTCCCCCGGCTGCCTCCATACCCACACGCGGCCATCAGACTGATGGATCGTTTATCTGGATTCATGAGTCCATAGCACCCGTTTCCATTGATCTACGGTCCACGATAAATGTTCTTTACACCATGCTAAACGACGAGTTACATTCGGAGTGGAGATGAAAGGCTTATGAGCAGCCTCGTGACCACGGTAAACCATGGAATGAAGTTTTCTGTGGATGGTAAGTGTACACATACCGAGGTTCCAGAATTTATATTCACCTGTACACTGAGGTCTTGTGCAGTAGTACTCTGTCGATTAGCTGTAACGACTCTTCTGCGCTTCGACGTCTTCTATCACTGATTTTCTTTGGTCTGCCGGTACGTATTGATGCTTCAGGCACGCCATGTGTATCCAAAACACTTGAATTGGGTATGTTTAAAGGCCTCTCGGTTTCTCTTATGGACAACCCAATAATAAAACACCCAAAAATCTTTCCTTTCTCAAAGTCAGTTTTCTCCCGCTGCGGCATTTTCACTCAACCACACAGTGCGATATGATCGCAGTCAGCTGCAGGCTTGTTTTTATACCGTTTGCAGCTGTACCGCACATCTTAACAATGCAGCGAATCCTTTTATTTGCTTTTGAAGGGTGTCCGGTGACTTTTGTCAATATAGTGTATATCATTGAAAACCTTTACCGACAGTAGTAAATTCCATGCAAAAAATTTCGATGCCATGGAAATGGGTAACGCAAGTAATCAAAACCATTGTTGAAATCTTATTTTTGAATGCTATCCCATGAACTGACGCAGCAATAATCAGTTTGTTACTGAACAATATATTTTACTAAACTTTTACCGAACATTATTTCTTCGCGTTTTACATAAACCTAACAATATATCATTGCAATCTGCGTAAATTACTAAACCCTGATGATAAATGTGATAAAAACCACTACAAAAGTGCATTTTGATGTTATGCATCTTTCCCAGCCGTAGTAAAGTATGCGTCAGAGCGCAGTTTGGCTTCTTCTCGACTCCGGGTGGTTACCAGCCATTGACGGGGGCTTTAAAACTATGTATAACACGACGGGGTTGCGAATCCATTCACTAACAAGGTTGCGAATCCCATCCACTAACACACTTGCGATGTAGTTTTTCTTTCCGTGATTGACAAGTGGAAGATGAGAGGTGACTGTCGGAATGTGCCCCGACCCGGCAGACCCACAACACTGGGAGTTAGAGACCGACGGATGCTGGCCAGAGAAATTCGGAAGAACCGCACCAAATCGATGGACCACATCCGCGAGGAGTTTCAACAGGCATCCCAGAGTGTTCTTTCGATGAATACCATCCGTAAGGAAGCCCATCTGCTCTGTTATCATGGACGTGCTGCCGCCCACAAGCCTTTGATCACCAAGTCCAATAGCGTTGCTCGGCTAACGTGGTGCAAAGAACGTCGACAGTGGACCGTTGAACAGTGGAAACAGGTTCTCTGGAGCGACGAATCAAGGCTCACCCTCTACCGTTCGAATGGCAGGGTCTGGGTTTGGCGTCTGCCTGGAGAACGCCTCCTGCCAGAATGGATTGTGCCAACTGTGAAGTTCGGCGGCGGTGGAATTATGCTATGGGGGTGTTTCTCCTGATATAGCACGGGACCCTTGGTCGCAATTCCTGGTAGACCCAACGCCGAGACCTACTGCACCATTTTTGATGACCATGCGCTTCCTACGTTGTGGCAGTTTTGCGTGGTGGACCCATGTTACTTTCAGGATGACAATGCCACCTGCCATGTTGCGAGGTCCACCATGGCTTGGTATGGTGACAATGGGGTTAATCGAATTGACTGGCCAGCGTAGAGCGCGGACCTTAACCTTATCGAGCACCTCTGGGACGAGTTGGAGCGTCGACTTAAGGTGTGCCCCCACCATCCGAAATCGGTGAAGGAACTGACCTGTCTTCTCCAAGCCGAGTGGAAAAAAAGTACCGCTAGCCGTCGTATAACGCCCGATTGAGAGTATGCCCCAGACGGTCGCAGCAGTAATCGCCGCTCGTGAAGGCTCCACCAACTATTGAAGGTGAATAAACTTCGTTTTCCTTTGCTATCACAGGTGTCCAATTACTTGTTGGTAGATAGCGTATTTACGTTTGGGACTCACATAAGCACACCGGACAAGAAATTTGTCACCCCTGTCAGAACTTACCTAATAACGGGTGATGGCGCCTCTTACCTTGATAACCGCATGAATCCGGTGTGGTAGAGACTGCACGAGGTTGTAGATGTATTGAGCATCGATTTGCAGCCACTCGTGCGTCAATTGACCCCTGAGTTCCGCCAGAGTACGTGGGTGTCTATTCCAGCGTTTTACCCTCTGTTCCAAATGATCCCACAGATTTTCAATACGATTTAAATCTGGGAATTTGGCGGGCCAGTCGACGTGAGACAGTGTTGCTGATTGTTCGTCGTGCCACTCAGACACCGTTTTAGCTCTGTGCACACGACAACTGTCGTCTTGGAAGACAGGAGTGGCAATGTGATACTCCTAGAGATGTAGGGCAAATGGCAACACTTCGTCATTCAAAATGCGGAGGTACGCCTGCTGGTTTAAATTCATCGTCACTGCAACGAGAGGGCCATTTCGCGGTACACAAAACATCACAGAACCGCCTCCAGCTTGAACAACACCTTCCACACAATCAGGATTAAAGGCTCCATTGGGCCTGCGATGCACCCGTCGCCTCCCATCTTTGGAGCACATACAAAAACGAGACTCATAAGAGCAAGTTACTCATTTCCAATCTTTCACAGTAACGTTTTAGTGTCTCTGAGCCCATTGATAACGAGCGACTTTGTTACTTGCTGTTAAAAGAGTCCTCTTCCGTAGTACTCTGCTCCAGATGTCCATCGCATGCTGTTCTCGTAGCAATGTCCTTTCGAATATTGGCTGGAGTGGACTTTCATTGACTGTTTGGAGCAATTGTTGACTGATTTGAAACCGATTTGCAGTTACTAGGCGTGAAACATGGTGGCGCTCTGTGTTGGTGAGAATCGTTTTCCGGCCACAATTACGTCGCAAATGTTGAGTTGACTGCGAACTACACCAGTGTTTGTTGACCCGATGGACAGTACGCTTCGACATACCAACAAATTGGGCAAGTTCATTGACTTTGTGTGCGTGGGCACGGCCAAACACGATGGTTCTTTCTTGCCACTCATAACGTCTGTCTTACGACCCATATTTCAGAAGAAATTCAACACACACGTTGCTTTCACCACTGCACGAGACAGAAATGATCCTGTAGACCACGTGAGTGCTATCACGGCGCCCTCTGTGCAACCGGTAACTTCCTATTGTCATTTCTGTTAGGTGTAGCTAATCTTTTTCCGGTGTGCTTATCTTCTTTCGTTAATGTTTTATACAATAACATTCATTAATGCACATTTCTAAGTGTCGCTTCAATGTCAGAAATTAGTGAACCTTATTGTTTGGTGCTATGATTTAATTCCACTTGCTATGTACTGGGCTGTGGCTTGGTGTGGTCGTGAGTGACTCGAATAAATGCAGTGTGTTGTACGTAAATAAGTGTATGCTTTTGAATAACTCTTTATTTCACACCCACAAAGATTTTGTTGTTCGAAAGATTCATAACATAAATTACCTACAAAGTGTACCAGGGTACGCTCTCGATTGTCCTTTCCTTTTTTTTTTCCGGATTCACATGTTGAATGTTGAAAAGCAAAAAACTCAGTTAATGGTAATTCCATCATCACTACTAAGTATGACGTTTTGATCTCAATCATCTCACTAGCATGGCGTCATAGCCTGACGTCATGAACGAAACGTTTCGCTGGCTTAATGAATCGGCGGACCCTTGCTGTATCTATTCTGACCTCTTTGGTTGAAACATTTTCAGCAATCTTACGCAAAGTCCCCCATTTGTCTTTTTGCACCGAAAACTCACATGCCACGTTACCGTCTGATGTTGATGTTGCAGACATGCCACTGAGTTACTGATCCGTCAAGGCCTTGCGCCAGTGTGCTAATTTTAAACATCATTCTGAAAGCTCCGAATACTTATGAAGATGCGGTCTTGATAATTTCTCTGCGGATGAGCCCCAAAATTTTGAAGACGGTCCCCGATCCGCAACCGTACTACTCGAGTTGCAAGACACACCTGTTTTCACACGGTCCGTATCGACGACGGCGAACCAAATTTAGCGCCAGCCTCATACCAGCACAAGTGCCTTTCATAGAAGTAGCGGTTGATTAAAATTCCGTGAGGACATTGAAGATGACTTCGACGTTTACGACATACTCTAAGTTTGTAAGGTCTAAATAGGAGTCACCTGTCAAAAGGAGTAGTGTCAATATAGGGTTCCGGCTCAGTTTATTCCCATAGACGTAGTGTTAATTTTGGAGTGGCTCCCCTTTTGCTATTTTCGGTATATCTTTTCTCTTTTTCTTCTTAACTAAATTAGTTAAGGGGGAGGGATAACCGAAAATAGCAACTGAGAAGCCACTCCAAAAATAGCATTACATCAATGAAAAAGAAACTGAGCCAGAACCGCCATATTCACACTACTCAAAGGAGTCGGCGAAAATCTACTATAGTAACACTAGTGGAGGAGAATTAATCGGGGGCATTAGCACTACTATGATCCATTCAATTCCGACTTCTTGGAAGTTTTCTGGTGGTAACTAAAGCACGCCTGCGATCGCAAGGAAATTACGAGGGCCATCCAGAAAGTAAATGCCGTTCGGGCATCACTCCCGTGCAAACATTCGCTTCAGAGTCGCGCATACGCAGTTGTGCTGCCTCAGCCATTAGCCGCGCCCTGATTCCATTTCTTGAGGTTGTGCTAATGTTAAAGGTTTGTACTGTGCGTTAATAATGCTTAAAACGGTCCGTCGACTGCGAAGTACGGTCTGTGATTAGGTTTCTGAACGTGAGATACTGTATGTCATACCAAGTGAGATTCACCGGCAAGTATGCGAAATTTACGGACAAAACGCAATGAGTGCAGGAATGGTGCTGAAGTGGGTTCGAATGTTTAATGATGGACCACAGAGCGTTAATGACGAACTGTGCGGTAGTAGGTCTTCTCTGGACACGGAACATTTCGTAGATATAGTGAAAGAAAGCATTAGGAAGAACAGACGCTTCGCAATTTCTGATCTTTTGAGAACATTTTTCTGAAGTTTCGAAATCATTACAGAAAAGCTTCAGCACCACAAAGTATGTGTACAATGTGTGCCAAAAATGTTAACGGAAGAGCACAAAGCGAAGCATATAGGATCTGCTTTGGAAATTTTATGTTAAAAATTAAAAAATCATTGCGAAGGAAGGCGATGTTTCTTTAAGCCGTACAGTTACGGGAAATGAGACTTGAGTGTCTCACATCACACCTGAATCGGAACAGCAGTCCCTGCAGTTGAAACAGTTCCCAGTGGTTCCATGACGATGGCATCCTGAAGACTACGTTTGAGCGGTCTCAAAACCCAGGCGGCAGACTTCTATAAGGTGGGTGTCTAGAAACCTGTTCATATGACAAGTGCCTTAACATCTACGGGGGATATGATGAAAAGTAGATTAAGGTATGTAGAATTCATCGCAGAATTCATTACAAATATTTGATTTATCTTCAAACGATACTTACTTTCTGAATGGCCCTAGTGTTTTCAAGAAAGCAAAAATTAAAACACATCTCAGTGGTTTTCCCACATGAGGCAGCCAGGCTGTATGAGCTCTGGAATCTCCTGGGGCAAAAAGAGACACCTTGGATCACTTGATACAGCTTAAACCTTAAACCTACATTACCAACAGTTAAACCTACCAGACTTGCAACTACAAATCTTAAACCTAATTAATATTTCACACGCTCATGAGTTGCGTACCGGAGCCTTCTTTCAATTAGCGATCGAGCCGGCGTTTTTGCCATCCAGAGAAAAATGGTATCTCCGCTTACACTACCGGTGAATATAATCTGGAGACACTTTCTTTGCCCACCAAAATCAAACGGCGTCACAGGTCATATGGAGAAACCAACGATACTGCCTAGTGGCCAACTTCAACTGCCACAACACACTGGCAATCTGCGCATGTGTCTTCATAGTGTTGCCTTTCGAGTACCTTACATCTATGATTATAGTTGTCGCATCTCCTAATGCTGTGATAATGGAATGATCAACCTTTCGACCTTATAATTTGTTCAGGTCGTATAATGTCTAAAAAATAAAGAATGTCCACAGCCTGAAACCTCTCACGCCGGAGGAGGAATGGCAAATACATAATTCACCTGGATGGCTGAGTCACAAGTTTTAATTTTCTCCCATCATCAATCTAAAAATTATGTACTGAAGGTCAAACGTCATCCCCCTCTGCAGTGCAACAGGTGTGGCTTTTGTTTGACGTCTTGCCAGATAGAGAGTATGTGCACCACTTTCCTACGGGAATGACCTAAGTCTGGTTGAGCTGAATCAACTTTCGCACAACATCTGCTAATTCAGCTAAGAAAGAGCAAATTTATGTTACTTTACGTACAAAATAGTCTAATAATAATTAATCATTGCTTATCGTTTATACACAACACTAAACCAAACTCTGAAATGAAGAGTAGAAATGACTGCACTCTGAATACCACAACACAGATTACGACATATTTGTCCTCAGTTAGGTAGAAGAGGCTTAAGGCACTATTGTTTTAGGCTCAGCAGCGCTAAGGCACTATTTTTTTAGGCTCAGCGGCGCTAAGGCACTATTTTGTTAAACTTAGCAGCGCTGATGCACTATTTTGTTAGGTTAAGAGGCGCTGATGCACTATTTTGTTAGGCTTCGCGGCGCTGATACACTATTTTGTTAGGCTTAGCGGCGCTGATGCACTATTTTGTTAGGCTTAGCCGCGCTGATGCACTATTTTGTTAGGCTTAGAGGCGCTAAGGCACTATTTTTTAGGCTTAGCTGCGCTGATGCACTCTTTTGTTATGCTTAGCGGCGCTGATGCACTATTTTGTTAGGCTTAGCGGCGCTAAGGCACTTTTTTAGGCTTAGCAGCGCTAAGGCACTTTTCGTGGGTACATGGTAAGAGAATCTGGGCAAGGGAACTTCTTTAAATGATCATTTATGCAAAAATAGGGAAATCTGTGTTCCGTATACAAACAAACTCATATCTTAACCAAATGTTCATACTAGAGATGCCTGCTCCGGCGGTCGAGTGGTCTGAGGAGCTAACCTCTGACTATTGGTTCTACTCGGACCCAGGTTCGAATACAGAAAGATGATGCACTAGGTCAGTGGCTCTGGATCTGTCACTTACCCGAAAACAGTTGCGCAAAATTGGGGACGGGCGACTGCTTATAGCCTTACAAGTTGCTCATGGATGTAAAGAAAAAAGCAAATAAATAAAAAAACATTGTATGGATGAAACTATACCGTCTGATCATGCAGTAGGGATATCATAGATCCTAAGGGTTTGAGAGTACAAGGTCATTGTGAACTCTTTTTTACGCTTTCCAACCGTAGGTTGAAGAAGCGTATATGCTCCAGCTTTTTCCGTCCGTCTGTCCGTCCGTCTGTCGGCACGATAACTCAAGTAAAAATTGTTCGATTTCGATGAAATTTTAGTATGTGGTAGGGGACCACCAGGGGACGAACCCTATTGAAAATGGGTGAGGTGGGGTCAAAGGTCACGCCATAAGAGTGGGATCCATTCAATTGCCCTTATGCGTCATAACTTTCGTAAATATGGTTCGATTTCAATGACATTTTAGTATGTGGTAGGGTACCACATGGGGACAAATCCTATTGAAAATGGGTGAAGTGGAGTCAAAGGTCAGGACATAGGAGCGGGATGCATTCCATTGCCCTTATGCGTCATAAGGTGCTTACAAATGGTTCAATTTCGATGAAATTTTAGTATGTGGTAGGGGACCACCAGGAGAGGAACCATATTGAAAATGGGACAAATGGAGTCAAAGGTCAGGACATAGGATCGGGATCCATTCCATCGCCCTTATCTCACACTATTAAGGTGGACGTCAAGTAATTTTGCTTCCTATATTTCCAATGGAAAACCTTTTGTACATACACTGACGGGAAAAAAATCCCAACACCAAGAAGGGGTTGTGTTAGATAAACGACAGTTGGTAGGCGGTGAGAGTACATCTGTAAGAGGAGGTCTATGCAAATTTCGCGCACGGCGCATACGTGTGGCGCTGGTAGCGCCCCTCGGAACATGCAAAGCGGGTTTACTGTAAATACGCGCTGTAACGTTCGTGAGCGTTAGTTATCGTTGAGATTCGACGTAGTGTGTTGATGTTAGTCAAGAATGCCTTTAAGCAGACGAAGAAGCCATTATCAACAGCTCACGGAGTTTGAACAAGGTCGTGTAATAGGGCTACGAGAAGGTGGATTTTCTTTCCGCAATATTGCAGAACGATTTGGCAGAAATGTAGCCACTGTGCATGATTGTTGGCAGCGGTGGTCAAGGGAAAGTACTGCCTCAAGAAGACCGGGTTCCGGCCGGCCACGTGGCACTAATGAGAGGGAAGACCGCCGTGTACGGCGTATGGCCGTGGCACATCGTACTGCGTCTGCGGCAGCAATTCGAGCTGCAGTTGCCACCACAGTGACACAACGAACTGTTACAAATCGGTTACTTGATAGACAGCTCCGAGCCAGACGCCCTGTAGCGTGCATTCCACTTACTCCAAACCACTGCCGTTTGCGACGTCAAAGGTGTCAAGCTAGAGCTCATTAGAGGACGGAGTGGAGATCTGTTGTGTTTTCTGATGAAAGCCGGTTCTGCCTGGGTGCCAGTGATGGCCGTGTGTTGGTTAGAAGGAGGCCAGGTGAGCGCCTGCAACCAACCTGTCTGCGGCCGAGACACACTGGACCTACACCTGGAGTTATGGTCTGGGGAGCAATTTCCTATGACAGCAGGAGCACTCTCGTGGTTATCCCACGCACCCTGACGGCACAGTTGTACGTCGGTCTGGTGATTCAACCTGTTGTGCTGCCATTCATGAACAGCATTCCAGGGGGTGTTTTCCCACAGGATAACGCTCGCCCGCATACCGCTGTTGTAACCCAACATGCTCTACAGAGTGTCGACATGTTGCCACGTGACGCTGGAGATGTCGGCCAATGATGGAACATCATTGGCCTACAACTCCAGCGTCACCCCCAACCAGCATTAACCGTCCCTGTATTGACCGACCAAGTGCAACAGGCATGGAACTTCATCCCACAAACTGACATCCAGCACCTGTACGACACAACGCATGAACGTTTGCATGCTTGCATTCAACATTCTGGCGGTTACACCGGTTATTAATGTACCGGCATTTCACATTTAAAATGATTCTTCTGGCGTTTACATTAAGCTGTGATCTTGAAACCTTAATCGATTAAATATGTTACCTATACAAATGTATTACCGCCATTTCATTCCTCTACAACTATTTTTTCGTGGGGTTTGGAATTTTTTTTTCCGTCAGTGTATTTCCTTCACAATTAGTGTGTTCCCAAGGATGGAAATTTGAACATCGATTAAAATAACTTCATACTATAACTTGGAATACTTAACATTTTGTAAAACATAACCATAATTATATTTAAAAACAATAACGTTTCCTTTGGTTATGTTGAAACCAGAAAAAAGATGGCGCGACCTGTACTTTGATGACATAGTGGACAAATAAATGTTGAATTGCATAATTACGGTTATGGTTTAGAAAATATTATTACGGTTATGGTTTAGAAAATATTAAGTATTCCAAGTTATGAAATGAAGCTATTTTAGTCGATGTTCAAATTTTTATTTTTGGGAACGCATTAATTGTGAAGAAAATGTGTACAGAAGTTTTTCCATTGGAAGTATAAAAAGCAAAATTATTTGACGTCCACCTTAAACTAGCAATTCTTGTATGTATGTATGTACATTTTATTTTGAAAACGGCTCCAAGAATTTTGATGAAAGTCGTTAACCTACCGTTTTCTGGTACTAGAAATCGATTTAGCTTGATCTCGACTTTAGGAGAATTCGTTTAGTGGGTTAAATAACCACCCCGAATCATAACGTTTTTAGTGTCATTGCGTCGTTCGATTAATGTTACCAATGCTAAGAAATCTTATGACGTCACAATTTCGCATTTGAGAATGTTGGCGCGCGCTCGCGCCATCTGTCTCATTACGTCACACGTTGTGTGTGGATCCTATTAAAGTTTTATGTCGTCACACTCTTGCGAGCAGATGGTCGCTATTCCCATCTGCCTCATTACGTAACAATCGTTCGATTTCGATGAAATTTTAGTATCTGGTGGGGAATAACCTGAGAAATAACCCTATTGAAATTGAACGAAATGGGGTGAAAAGTCAGTACTTAGGAGCGGGATCCATTCCACTGCTGTTATGCGTCAAAACTAACGTAAAAAAGGTTCGATTTCGATGAAATTTTAGTATGTGGTAGGGGCCTGCCTGGGGACGAATTTTATTGAAAATGGGCGAAATGGGGTCAAAGGTTAGGACACAGGAGCGGGATCTGTTCCATAGCCCTTACGTGAAAATGCTTCGATTGCGACAAAACTTTATCATGTTATTTCGGAGGTATACCGAACCAGTTCTGTTGAATATCATCGATATGGGATCAAGGGTCAGGGCACAGGACCGAGATTTATTCCACAGCCATTATTCTCACAACTTGAGTGATAACTTGAGTAATGATTTCTGGTATGTTGGAAAGCGTATTATAATCAATGCATTGCATGATTTTACTAACTTGTTTTCTTTACGGCAGTTAAAATAAGCGGTGGATATTCCGTGGGTTTAAGAGAACACTGCCCCGAGAGAAGACAACGGCAGTGAAGAGCATTTCTACTGAACTGCTCGATATCAGCTTTAATGAAAGTTACCCACTGATATCACTCTCTGCTTCCTTATGGGCAACGTGAAAAACATATCGTGCATCCACCTTATAATCTTAGGAAAAACTGCGCATTAGTCACACTAAATCGATGTTACTGTGTTAGTTGCATTTCTTGAATGAAACTAATACGTATTATTCACATGAATATTTGAAATCATGTAGGCCGACACAGCAAGAAAGAATTTTACGTGGTAGCCATATACTAAGAATACTAAAAGTTTATTAACATTACACATTTTTAATGTAAATAAACATTTAGTATTCTTAGCATATGGCTACCACGTAACATTCTTTCTTTTATTTAAAATTGCTCAAATTGTGCAATTTTAATATAAATTGATAAAAATAATTTGTAATGAAAATTTAATTATGAATGCATTGATGCGTGATGCCAAGATGGACAACACTGGTTTATGTCTTGGCAATATCCGTGTGTGCAGATTCCTGTATGCTGATGACACTGTCCTGTTGGCAGAGAGCAAAAGTGAGTTGCAGAGTATGTTGTCCCGCATGTACGAAGTTTGCATGAAATTCAAACTGAGTATGAAACCAAATTTATGGGCTTCGAGCGAGGAGCCGTTAGCACTGAGTGTAATATAAGTCTAAATGGCACAGTGATTAGCCAGGTGAATGAGTTTGTGTATTTAAGAAACATGATTGACAGAGAGAACAAATTAGATGGTGAAATTAGTTGGCGAGTGAATGCTACTTTGAAAGTCCTTCTTGCGTTAGGAGGTTTTCAGAGAAATGATGGGTTCTCTAGAGAGTCCCGCATGGCTGTGTATGAAAGTGTAATTGATCCTACTCTGATGTATGGCAGTGAAACCTGGGTACTACAGATGAGACATAGGAGGCGTTTGTGTGCTGGAGAAATGCGTTATTTATGAGGGTTTGTGGCAAGACACGTTCTGATCATGTGAGGAATGAAGATGAGTTCCAGTTGTGTAAATTTGAAGCAAAATGTTGTTAGCAAGGTGGAGACTAATATGCTTCGGTGGTTTGACATGTTGAAAGTATGAGTGATGAGATGCTTGCTAGGAAAACGTTTTTGGCCCAAGTGGCAGAAAGAAAAGCAGAGGAAGGCCAAGGAAGTCATGGGAGGATCAGATTCAGGAATGTCTGCATGAGAAAAGGATTATAAGTATGAAGTACAGAAAGTCTTCTATACATCGAGTGATGGATGTCAGTGAAGCCCTAGTTGTGTGTCAAGATCGCTGTAAATGGAGAAGTTTCATACGGCAACAGAAAGTAAATAATACGTTAAAAATTCATCTAGTGGTTTGTATTTCTTTGTGGAGCTGACCTCTGAATCTCAGAGAACAGCTTAATGATATGTATGCTTGTACTACATAATTAAATTTAATCAGATTTCACAGTTTTTTTGAAAATATTTTAAGGGTATTCTGCCAGGTTTGAGGTTTCCTAATCCGTTCAACGCTAACGCACTTTTTTATTTAGAAGTGCATCACTGTTTGTCCTTTATTTCATGTAACATATTACAGTTGTTTGCAACAAAAAAAACATTAATTTACTTTGTTTTATCCGCACCCGCAGTGTCATATGTACGTACAATATATGTCTACATACACTATCTGATCAAACGTATCTGAACATTTCCCTATTAACATTGTAAGTGGCCGATGTACCCGAACCAAAATTGCCCAAATTTTCCTGCTCCCCTCAAACAGAAGTGTTCTCATAGTGACCGGGTTATACTGTACGAACGCTACGGCTAAACAAATCATTTCCCTCTTTCATCACAGGTGTATCGACTATAAATCTGTCGCTGGTTGTAAGTGCTCCCTCACAGCCCTTAGTCATACGGCATGTAGTCTGATTCACTTACAGTTCTTTATTCTCTGTTCCATCACCCAAGGAATACTTCGGAAGGAGTAGTCCTCCGGACATGGACATCATGTCACAGGGTAGAAATAAGTTACTCAAACACCTTTTCTCTTCTTTCGCAGGTTCGTCGCTCTTTTTATAGTATTCTTAGCGGAAAAGATAATCGGACAGGAAGGATTATTGCAAATCATACCCCCAAATGGCCACTTAGAATGACAGACCTAACGGAAAAGTAACGCTTTCTGATGCGCAGGTTCACTCGTTTCTGTCTTGTTCGGCCCACTTCTTAGGCAACGAATATATTCGTTCGAGCTGATTTCAGCTTATTTTGTTAACCCCGAGTTAATTCGCTCTAGCGGGTCAAAGTGTTAACAAGCTCCCTATAACAGGAAAGGAATTGATATAGAGTTGGTCCACCCTTTGATGTTCTAGTGTGAGTGCTTTCTACAAGATTTTGGCGCGTTTTCTTCCCAAGAATTGTAATTGTCTTCCACTCTGCCACAAGAGCACTTGTCATGTCGGTCACAGATGTCAGGCGGTTTGGCCTGGCTCATAGTCGGCGTTCCATTCATTCCAAACGTGCACTACGGAGTTGAGAATAGAGATCTGTATAGGACAATCAAATTCTTGCACACATATGTTATCAGACCATTCCTGCGCGGACTTGTAGACGGAAGCATTCTCCTATTGGTAAAGGAAAGGGTCTTTGTGGAATTTTTGCCATAATGTTGGAAGCACGGAATTGATGATAATTACAGTATGTCATAAGTCCCACAGCGTTAAGATTCCGGGGCACTTGGAGATAGGGGACCCGGTACAAACCATGGAAAACATCCCCGGAGCATGATGCCTCCTCCATCAAGCTTCACAGTTGGCACAAGACAATCAGGCAGGTAGCATTCACCTGGTACCCTCCACACTCAGACCCGTCCGTCGCACTGCAAGATGCAGGAGCGGGATTAATCACTCCAGACGACGCGTTTCTACTTTTCCAGAGTCCACTTGGCGCCGAGATTTACACCATTAAAACCGATGTTTGGCATTGATGTTGCTGATGTCAGGCATGTGTTCAGCTTTCACTGCCGTGGAAACCCCATTCTCTTCAGCTCTCAACGAACCGTTATAGTGCTGGCATTTTAAACTCGGTGATAAGTGTTACACCCGAAGAGAGGGGATTTTGTCGCACCACCCGCTTCAGCAATCAGTTGTCCCGCTCTGTCGTTTTTCGTGGTCTACCAGGTCGAGATTGAGTTGGTGTTTCTCCTAGGCGATTCCACTTTACAATATCATCGCTTATAGCGGCGCGAATTTTAGGAGGTTTTCTGTAATTTCTCAAATATCAAATATATCCGCGAATTTCAGATTTTTTTCCCTATTTTACGGAATTTCTATTATAATTTTTAGATCATTTTTCGTATTTAAATACTTTCATTACCGCCTTCATTAGAATTTTCGCGAAAAATATACCGCAAGGTAATCCTAATCCAAAGTCCAAACCAGAACTAGAAACCTTGAATTACCGCTCAAGATTGTTCGTTACGGAGAGACTTATTTATTTGCTATGTTACATACACCTAACTCCATAGCAACATAGCAGGGAACCAAGGAAACAGGTTGATAGCGTGATTAGGCCTTGGCCCCTAAAATAAAAAAAATGTCAAGTCAAGTAATTACATATTTTTCAACTTTTATACACACATTTGCAATACGATATAACTAAAATTAATCAAATTTAGCTATTAACACAATATTCCTTTGGTGCTTTTTTAAACGATACAAAGTGACATTATATGAATCAGCTCCCCGTTCTACAACCAGGGGCAATGAGCATTAATATTAAAATACTACGCATTAGTACGAGCCCTTGGAATTAAAAAGTTATCATACCCATGAGTTTGATAACTATGTGCAAGGTAGCATATCCTCTAATTTAGAGACGTGCCAACTCTCCGAATTTAGGCGGAAGTCTCCGGATTTTCAGCCCTTTCTACCGCCCTCCGGATGAATGTCAAATTCTCCTGATTTTTACGAAGAATTAGCAGTTAGGATGGTCGAAATTCTATCAATCACCATGATTTTTAACGGCGTGTGAAATCTTTATTTTTGCGTCGATGCAAGGCGGCATTACAGTCATCAGTTTCGTACTTTTTCTCTCCTCCTATCTGCAAAAAGAAAGCTTTCCGGTGGCGTTGTGATCATACGCGCTGGCTTCTGACCTATCTTCCGAGATGGGTCGGGAAAAATTTGCTTTAAAAAGGTTTCTCCCAGTCCGATTGTCCTACGACGCCTTCAACTCACCTACTCTGGCAAACAGAATGCCGGAAAGGATCAGTAATTGATTGACAGATGACAGCTGCCCTGCCTTCTGCTTGCAGTGTAGTCTTTCAACCCATCGCCTCAACAGAGCTTCGCGCATTCTAAGTGATGATAAACATCTGAGTTGTGAAGAATTCACTTAACGGCAAAATGGAGTAGTTACATTTGGCCTCGCCTTGTAACGAAAGGCGATGTTAGTACGATGCTTTTTGTCGTCTTCGTCTTCGCGCACAACCTAAAGAAGAAATAAACAAGTTAGTAAAATCATGCAATGCATTGATTATAATACGCTTTCCAACATACCAGAAATCATTACTCAAGTTATGAGGATAATGGCTGTGGAATAAATCTCGGTCCTGTTCCCTGACCTTAGATCTCATTTCAATGATATTCAACAGAACCGGTTCAGTATACCTCCGAAATAACATGATAAAGTTTTGTCGCAATCGAAGCATTTTTACGTAAGTTATGCTGCATAAGGGCTATGGAATATATCCCGCTCCTGTATCATAACTTTTGACCTCAGTTTGGCCATTTTCAATAGGGTTCGTCCCCAGGTGGTCCCCTATGACATACTAAAATTTCATCGAAATAGAACCATATTTACGCAAGTTATGGCGCATAAGAGCAATGGAATGCATCCCGCTCCTTTGTCCTGACCTTTAACCCCACTTCACCCATTTTAAATAGGGTTCCTTCCCAGGTGGTCCCCTACCACATATAAAAATTTCATCGACATCGAACCATATTTACGCACGTTATGACGCATAAGGGCAATGGAATGGATCGCGCACCTATGTCGTGACATTTGACCCCGTTTCGTCCATATTCAACAGGGTTCGTCCCCAGGTGGTCCCCTACCACATGCTAAAATTTCATCGAAATCTAACTATTTTTACGCGAGTTATCGTGCCGACATACAGACGGACGGACAGACAGACGGACAGACAGACAGACGGACGGACTAAGCTGAAGCACATACGCTTCTTCAACCTACGGTTGGAAAGCTTAAAAAACAGTTGGCTGCTATTTTATTCGTCAAAAACATGTGAGCCATTTTACGTTTTCATTATTTTGTGGAATCGACGTACCTGAAAAAGAATTTCATTAGGGGTAGGGATTGTTAATTTTTGAGCTATTTTTTTCTCCAGAACTTTTAATGGATCAATAATACTACTTCTGGAAAATAATTCATATGTCTGGAAAATGTCGATAAAAAACAGCGCTTCTGTGATTTTATGAGCTGCAAAATTTTCCTGCTTTTCAGATTTTTAAGGTTGGCATGTCTGAATTTAGCAATCTCATTTCGTGATTCATCAATGATACTCTCAGATTCCTTAAGCCTGACCAATAAGTCACCATGTTTGTAGGAAAAGAACTCGACGGATCTGAGGTCAGTTATCTCATCTTTCAACTCGGCACTCATATCGAGTTTCTTATTTATCAATAGCTTAGAACAATAAGTCGTGCGAGAAGTACCAATTTCAACATATAGCCGTAGTTGCACGATCTACAATGTGAATGATGAGTCCTAAAAATCGATGATATATTAAAAACTTTAATCCACCAAATTCTTAGTTAAAAACTTCAAATTTGCACTGAAAATAAAATAAAAATGTAAGTTTTTTAAATTTTAAGTGTAAATGTGAAGTTTTTAACTAAGAATCTGGTGGATTAAAGTTTTTTTTTATTTGTCATCGATTTTTAGGGCTAATCATTTAAATTTTAGATCGTGTAACTACGGCTATATGTTGAAATTGGTTCTTATTTATCTGTGCCATGAAATTTTCACAAGTACACACTACAGTCGGGGGAGAGTCCGTCGGGGGCTTGGTCCCCTCCAGAGCACCAGCAGCCGTGTCCATCTTGGAAGGCATAACAGTCACGCCCACCCGGAGGAGTCTTCAGTAGCAGGGGTCTTTCCTCGTCTGCAACTTCCACACTGCCAGCTCTCCTTCTCCCAGCTCATTTTTTTCTCTATACGATTCATTTAGTGAACAAGTGAAGTTGAATTTACCCCTGTGTTCACCGAAACACTGAACAAAATCAGTTTCAAATAATTTTCCTTGACAGTTGAAACAGGTACCTTGTGTCATGTCAATATGTATATAAATGCGCTAAAACTGAGGTTCCAGTAACCAGCAGCCTGAAGCAGACGAGCACCCGCAATAGCAGCAGACGAAAACGAACAAATCTGACAGGTAATTCCAGGTCACATGCACTCTGCTGAAGAATTCACGTGTGGTCTTTCGTGATCTCCACACCACACTACTGTTGGATGGCCTTGGCGACCTGCTGCACTAGTAAACGGTAAACCGGATGTCGTCAATTGTATTAGTAGTCTTAGCTGGGAAAAGCAGCTTACAGAGAAGAGTGTATGAGTTTCGCAGACGTTCAGCTTAGAAATTTTCTGTACCTTCGTGTGAATATTTAGTTTATAAAGTTTCTACATATTGTTTGCTAATTTTGAGAACGAGCGACGTGAGTAAAATGAATGCATCTGAAAGATGCAAGCAGTACAGCAAGGGAACGTTTCATGTGAACAAAAATCTATTGTCCTGTTCGTGTCGCAACATGCCAGTGGATTATTCAAGAAAGGACAGTTGTGAAAAGCATTTAGCAAGCAAGCTGCATTAAAAACAAGTTAGTAAAATCATGCAATGCATTGATTATGCTACGCTTTCCAACATACCAGAAATCATTACTCAAGTTATGAGGATAATGGCTGTGGAATAAATCTCGCTCCTGTGTCCTGACCTTTGACCCCATTATGATGATATTAAACAGAATTAGTTCAGTATACCTCCCGAACAACATACTAAAGTTTTGTCGCAATAGGAGTATTTTTTAATAAAGTTATGGCGCATAAGAGAAATGGAATGGATCCCGTTCCTATATCCTGACCTTTGACCCCGTTTCGCCCATTTCCAATTTGGTTCGTCCTCAAGTGGTCCCCTACCACATACTAAAATTTCATCGAAATCGAACCATTTTCAAGCGAGTTATCGGACGGACGGACGGACAGACAAAGCTGGAGCATATACGCTTCTTCAATCTACGGTTGGAAAGGTTAAAAATGGTGACGGGATACTTTTTATCATAAAGTGTATTTGCATATGTTTAATGCCTTAATAGCGCGGTAATCAGAATAGCCTGATTTATGTAGTTTACTGTTTAACATGTAACAACATTTAAACAAGAAAGATGACACCGAATTTTCGGGTGTAATAAGCACGACTTTTGAATCCGTTCTGACGCAAATTAAATTTATCAAAGCTATTCAAAGGTAATGGAACCGGTATGGAAAGCAATAGTATCTGACGGAAGAAAGAAGTTTTTCCATCGGGTCTTCTTTCCCTCAGATATTGGTGTAAACGGAATCTTGAGCTTAGGAACTCTTAGAAACAGAGTTATCGACAAAAATAAGATATGACTTTACGTCCCCTGGTGGGGAAACCATGCATTATTTTAGGAAGAAAATATTCTCAAATAGTTTATCCATAAGAGCAGTATCGCTCCAAGAAAAAAAAATTTAGTCGAGTTTTCAGGAGCTCAGATTTTGCTACAAATACATCAGAAGCAGAAATTAACACCTATGACCCCTGGTGGCCAAACCAATCTTTACAAAACATTAGAAATTATGTGAAAAATATTTTCCATCAGCTCTTGTATGCGATACAGGAAGAATTTTTCAAATCGGAGTTTTAGGAGCAGAAAACGCAATTTACCTTTATGCGCCCTAGCGGAAAGTCTTAAATGATTTACGTGAAAATTTTGAATTTATAGGAAAAACATTTCGCATCGGAAACACTATCCAACAAAGAAGGGATTTCTCAAATTGGACTTTTAGAAGTAGACATATTGACAAAAATAAGATATACATCTACGCCCCCTGGCGTAGAAACCATGCATTATTTCAAGAAGAAAGTGTTCCTAAAAGGTTTGTCGACATGAGTAGCATCGGTCAACAAAAGACTTTTTTTTCAGTCGAGATTTTAGAAGCTCATATTTTGCTGCAAATACATCAGAAGCGGAAATTAAGACTTACGGCACCTGGTGGCCATACCATTTTTTTACAAAAATTAGAAATTATGTGCAAACGATTTCGCATCAGGAGCTGTACCCGGTGCAGAAGGAATTTTTCAAATCGGAGGTTTAGAACCAGAGAAATAGTGGGAAACGCAATTTACCTTTACGCCCCCTAGCGAAAAGTCTATGAATTACTTGAAAATTTTGAATTTATAGGAAAAACATGTCACACTAGAAACACTATCCAACAAAGAAGGCATTTTTTAAATCGGACTCCTAGAAGTCGAGATATTGACAAAAAAGGGATATACGTCTACGCCCCCTGGCGTAGAAACCATGCACTATTTTAAGAAGAAAATGTTTCTAAAGGGTTTGTCGACACGAGTAGTATCGATCTACAAACGACGTTTTTTTCAATCAAGAATTTAGAAGCTCATATTTTGCTGCAAATACATCAGAAGCGGAAATTAAGGTTTACGCCCCCTGGTGCCCAAACCATTTTTGTTTACAAAAATTAGAAGTTATGTGCAAACGATTTCCCACCAGGAGATGTATCCGGTGCAGAAAGAATTTTTCAAATCGGAGATTTAGAAGCAGAGATATAGAGAGAAACGCAATTTAGCTTTACGCCCCCAAGCGGAAAGTCTGTGAATTACTTAAAAATTTTGAAATTATATGAAGCACATGTCATACTGGAAACACTATCCAACAAAAAAGGAATTTTTCAAATCGAACCCCTAGAAGTCGAGATATTGACAAAAATAAGATATACACATACGCCCCCTGACGTAGAAACCATGCACTATTTTAAAAAGAAAATGTTCCGGAAAGGTTTATCGACATGAGTAGTATCGGTCTACAAACGACGTTTTTTTTAATCGAAAATTTAGAAGCTCATATTTTGCTGCAAATACATCATAAGCGGAAACTAAGATTTACGCCACCTGGTGGTCAAACCATTTTTTTACAAAAATTAGAAATTATGTGCAAACGATTTCCCATCAGGAGCTGTATCCGGTGCAGAAAGAATTTTTTAAATCGGAGATTTAGAAGCGGAGATATGGGGAGAAACGCAATTTACCTTTACGCCCCTAGCAGGAACTCCATGAATTACTTCAAAATTTTGAAATTATATGAAAAACATGTCACACGAAAAACACTATCCAACAAAGAAGGAATTTTTCAAATCGGACTTCTAGAAGTAGAGATATTGACAAAAATAAGATATACATCTACGCACCTGGCGGAGAAACTGTGGGATATTTTAGAAAGAAAATATTCCGAAAAGGTTTATCGATGTGAGTGGCATCAGTCCACGAAATAATTTTTTCAATCGATGTTTTAGAAGCTCAGATATTATGGCAAATACATCAGAAGCAAACATTAACACTTACGCCCCCTGGTGGCCAAAGTATTCTTTACCAAAAATTCGAAATTCCATTAGGAGATGTATCCATTTCCGATTTTCTTCCATTAAACAACCATCCATTAAACAACTCCGATTTGAAAAATCTTTTTTTCAGCGGATACATCTCCTAATGGAAAATCTTTTGAAAAATCTTTTTTTCAGCGGATACATCTCCTAATGGAAAATCTTTTGCATATAATTTCGAATTTTTGGTAAAGAATACTTTGGCCACCAGGGGGCGTAAGTGTTAATGTTTGCTTCTGATGTATTTGCCATAATATTTAGAAGCGGATACATCTCCTAATGAAGATTTTCCATTAGGAGATGTATCCGCTGAAAAAAAGATTTTTCAAAAGATTTTCCATTAGGAGATGTATCCGCTGAAAAAAAGATTTTTCAAATCGGAGTTGTAGGAGAAGAGTTATCGGGAAAAATGTAATTTACCTTTACGCCCCATGGCGGAAAATCTATGCGTAATTTCAAAAGGAAACTGTATCTAAAACACTGTTCGACATAAATGGAATCGAAAGATAAAATATTTTTTTCAATTGCATGTCTAGAAGCAAATATGTGGATTAAAACGTAATTTTAAATTCGACATCATCTGCATTTACGCCCCCTGGCGGCAAAATTGTACATCGTAAAAAACAAACAAAATAAAGGATCATCATTCGCATATTTCAAGCTTCCGAATGCAAAAGAATTTTTCAAATCGGACTAATAGTTGCAGAGATATCGTGGGTACAAACGGACAGACAAACCGATAACAGAAGCACGATCTTTTTTTACAAAAGACGTGCTAAAAACCTGGAAAATTTCCTCTCGCAGGAGCGGGAGTGAAATCAAATTCTCGTTTCCCCGATTTCTTTCCGAACATGCTGCCCGTTACACCACCATAACGACAAAGTTTCAAGTATCGGGGGAGGGGGGGACTGATAGCATCGAATCAAAAGCGAGGACGAGAGCTCATTTCCCTCCCCAGGACGTTTCAGGCTTTCTGAGATCACAGACCTGTTGAGAACTGTCTGTAAAATAGACATTTCAGATTATTCTGATTGCCCTTTTAATAACCTTGTTCCATGTATTTGTGAAGAATATTTCATCCATATTTTTTAAGTTCAATTCTTTTTTTATCGCTGCAAATTTTGCATTAAATTTGCCATTTGGTAACTGGAATCTTCTCTATATTTACTTATACATTTGATAATATAATTTAGTGACATGCGTGTTGTGACGTGTCTGCCAGCAGAACGCACACGACATAAAGGCAGATAGCAGTCGGAACGAACGTCCGCGTAGCTCAGTTGGTAGAGTGACTTATTCCGGAATGAGGGGACCCGGGTTCGAGCCCCGGCGTGGACAAAAATGACGGAGAAATTTACTTCGTTATAGTGTCTTTATTTGCAAGGAATTTCTCTATATGAAGTTGATAATGTCATTGCGGTACACGTAAAATGAGAATCGTTAACAGAATACGTTATTCGTGTAAAATTCCCTTTTACGAAACTTACATCCAACACTAGAAATTTAAAATATTTTGCCTTTACTGAAAAGGTTAATATTTTTAAACGGCTATTGCAAAAGCACTACCCACGAAATATGAAAATTTTCCGCCTTCTAAAGCGCAGATACCGAACTTAGAAGTACTTGAAATACCCTACATAAAAGTATATATTTTGACAGCTTTTGTATTAGAGGCATAGTGTATTTGGAGAAGTAAACAGAAAAAAAAGTAGCATGGAGAATGTATTCATTCGGTTACTCTGAAATATGTTGGCTCACTGTCAAGGAAAAGTGATTTATGTGGTGACCCTTGGAACTTCTTCCTCTTCGTGCTCTGGATAGAAACGCATTTCTTCTTACACATAATGCTGAAGAACTGATAATATTTTTATCCAATATACTGAGTGATTCAAAAGGCACTTTTCCTGCATCATTGCTTAACACCATCGAACATTCATGTTAGCTTTTCCATTTGTCTCTTGGCTCAGTGACAAGGCTTTTGAGTTCTTCTTTTACATTATTTTCCTTGTGGATTTTGTGTCGAACAAAATGCACGGTACCAAAAAAAGAGATCAGATCTTTAATCATGATGAAAAGACCAAACTGAGTCAGTAAATATCACTACATGCTTTACCTTTAGCCGCCGCATGTATTATGTTTGAATTTTAATTCTAGTAAGATGGGGCACCAGCACAGGGTTCCCACCTCAGAGCAGGAAAATCTCGGTGAAGGAATCACCGTTTAACCATAGGGATCCTAAAATCGTGTGTCCTTCAGAATAAAGTAACTCCCGAAACTGTCTGTTGCTAAGTTTTTAATTTGTGTTTCCCCGTTTGCAGGTTAACAAAAGATTGATTAGTGCTGGGTTGAAACACAAGACTTCCAATCTGTAAGCTTGCTACGCTTTGACTTTCAGACGTCGTCAGCGGGGTAATCACCCCATTCTTCCACGGAGAAGAGATGCGATGTCTTGAGGGCCAACGATATCTCCCCGGGAGAAAAAACAATTCTTCTATCACTTATTTGTTTACTTACAACAATGGCAACTAAGGATGTCTTCTACTAATCCCGCTGAGGTGGTGCAAATACAAAGAACATTTGGGATAAAAGGTCCCACTCACTCTAAACAGGCGTTTCGGGCGGTCGTGGTCGTTTGTATGTACTGGCGTTTTGGGTCTTTCAAGGGCTAATAGTAAAAAAAATGCAACTTTACGATATTCTGCTATAGTCCACAATCTTCTAAAAGAGATTTAAGGATGTAGAGAGATTGTGTGTGTTTCCCCAAACAATATTGTGTAATTTTATTCGACAATGAAGAGAGAAAGAAAATTATGTCCCCAAAAACATTGGAAGATTTGATATTACATACCTTTAGCCTGTTGGGAAGATTATTTTGTTCCGTCTTCTAGAAGCCGAAATATTATGTCAATTAAAAAGAAATGTACTGAGTAACAATTTTATTTCGTACCACTCTCCCATTCCATTAAATCCGTATTCCAACTGTGACAGGCAGTAAAGTCAGTACACGATAACTGTTAACGACGCGTCCTCTTGCATATGAATGTCAAAATTAGTCTAAAATTTAAACCCATAATACATTGCGTTTGCAGCTCACGGAACAGGAAATACACTATCTACCAACAAGTAATTGGATACCTATGATAGCAAAGGAAAACGAAGTTTATTCACCTTCAATAGTTGGTGGAGCCTCCACGAGCGGCGATTACAGCTGCGATCCTCCGGGGCATACTCTCAACCATGCGTTGTACGACGGCTAGCGGTATTTTCTTCCACTCGGCTTGGAGAAGACAGGTCAGTTCCTTCGCCGATTTCGGAAGGTGGGGCACCCCTTAAGTCGACGCTCCAACTCGTCCCAGAGGTGCTCGATAGGGTTAAGGTCCGGGCTCTGCGCAGGCCAGTCCATTCGATTAACCCAATTGTCACCATACCAAGCCATGGTGCACCTCGCAACATGACAGGTGGCATTGTCATCCTGAAAGTAACATGGGTCCACCCCGTAAAACTGCCACAACGTAAGAAGCGCATGGTCATCCAAAATGGTGCACTAGGTCTCGGCGCTGAGTCTACCAGGAATTGCGACCAAGGGTCCCGTGCCATTCTAGGAGAAACACCCCCATAGCATAATTCCACCGCCGCCGAACTTCACAGTTGACACAATTGGCACAAGGCAGACGCCAAACCCAGATCCTGCCATCCGAACGGTAGTGGGCGAACCTTGATTCGTCGCTCAAGAGAAGCTATTTCCACTGTTCAACGGTCCACTGTCGACGTTCTTTGCGCCACCTTAGCCGAGCAGCGCTATTGGACTTGGTGATCAAAGGCTTGTGAGCGGCAGCACGTCCATGATAACCCAGCAGATGGGCTTTCTTACGGATGGTATTCATCGAAAGAACACTCCAGGATGCCTGTTTGAACTCCTCGCGGATGTGGTCCATCGATTTGGTGCGGTTCTTCCGAATTTCTCTGGCCAGCACCCGTCGGTCTCTAACTCCCAGTTTGGTGGGTCTGCCGGGTCGGGGCACATTCCGACAGTCACCTCTCATCTTCCACTTGCCAATCACGTAGGCCACTGTTGATTTTGGGTACTTCAACTGGCTGGATATGTCACGTATGGATCGGCCATTTCTGTGATACCTGACGATTACACCTTTCTCGAAATCAGAGAGCTCCGAACTGCGTGGCATCTTGCATGCGACTGGTTGCGTTGTTGTTTCCCACACGATATTTAACAGCGGCGGCCGTGACGTGTATCAGGACCGCATATATCGTCGATTGCAGGGGTGTCCAATTACTTGTTGGTAGATAGTGTGCATTTGATCTATTTTCGATCGCTTTAGTGCGTTTTTTGCTATAATATTTATATCTACGCGTATAAGTTTTGCTATATTTTTTACACATTAAAATTGAAAAGCAACCATTCTATAACTTGTGAATTAAAAGCAATATCCAAACCTATTTTCTCCTTCATCCAGTAATACCAGTGACAACATTTAGCAACAGTAGAAAAATATCGTTAACCGCATGACTGTACTGGTTCCGAAGAGTTGTAGAAACGTAAGGATTTTTTTTCATTACATGTTTAGCGCCTTCCTTTTGAGAAGAGAGAGAATACACATGAGCGCTAATCTTTCGCAGAACAGTAGCGACATTAAGTATCAATTTCACAGCCATTAAAGTTTGAGAATGTACCTCGCGAAATTTTGCAAACTTCAGCATTCACGAAAATGTAGCAAACGAAACCTACTAGCATGAAACAAGTCGTCTTTCTGTAGCAGCGCGAATACATTAAAAAGCGCATAAATAAGGAATATTTATGTAAACGTGAATGTAATAGCCAATCCATTTACAGCATTAAAAGGAAAACTAGCCCTGCTTGCTGTTTTCCCAGTAGTGCGACGATTAGTTCGCCATCCAGCTGCTGCAAGTGAAAGGCGTTGCGATTCTGTGGTATCCCCTTGGCGTTTGAGTGTCTGCGCTTATTCACATGTACTCTATTTGGTAGGCAGTTTTCTGGGTATGCTAATTGCTTGTAGTTTAGCGTGAAAAGGGGCAAGACGAAAGATTATTGATATTTTGAACACGGCAAGGGGGTTGGATGCCAGACGCTTTGATATAGGGATTTCGGAAACAACCACCGTGTTTGGGTGTTGTAACATTGCAGTACCTCTAACGTATTGACAATGTCTCGGCTCTGAGAAAACACTCAGCAAATAACAGTCGGAATTAACTCTCTGGGTGATGAAAAAATGCGTAGTACACTGACACGATTTGAACAAGCATAGCTACAATTGCCGATCCAAATCAGGAGTATGCGAGGGTTCAGGGCGCCTATAAATGATTATCCAGCTTTAAGCGTATTATAACTTCTAAACGAACACTGATAATCAAACACAGTTTTAAACAGAAGTAGGTAAACATACATATGCTTTGATACATAGTTAATGAACTCAATAAACTTCTACATGTGCACATTTCTAGTGGCACATGAAATGTCTAAACGATATTCACAATCACTCCACACATTTTTCTGCATATGTCGTGTAACTGTTCTTATTCCACCTGTAATGCGTTAAACCACATATTTAGTATAACCTCACAGAAAGAAATCTGTACGGGGTTATATTGGAGACCATGGGATCGGTCTGTCTACGTTAATCAGTCACTTTGAGAATGTTGTATTAAGAGTTTCACAAACAATATGGAACCAATGAGGCGCTACGCCCTCTTTCTGGAATATGACAGTCGGCTGCCTGTCCTGCAACTTTTCCTCCCCGTCTAAACTGCGCAAGGATTCTCGGCTTTCTCTGTCACACTCGCCATCTAAACTGCGCAAGGATTCTCGGCTTTCCCTGTCACACTCGCCATCTAAACTGCCTAAGGTTTCTCGGCTTTCCCTGTCACACTCGCCATCTAAACTGCGCAAGAAGTTTCGGCTTTCCCTGTCACACTCGCCATCTAAACTGCGCAAGAAGTTTCGGCTTTCCCTGTCACACTCGCCATCTAAACTGCGCAAGGATTCTCGGCTTTCCCTGTCACACTCGCCATCTAAACTGCGTAAGGATTCTTGGCTTTCCCTGTCACACTCGCCAACTAAACTGCGCAAGAAGTTTCGACTTTCCCTGTCACACTCGCCATCTAAACTGCGCAAGGATTCTCGGCTTTCCCTGTCACACTCGCCATCTAAACTGCGCAAAGATTCTTGGCTTTCCCTGTCACACTCGCCATCTAAACTGCGCAAGGATTCTCGGCTTTCCCTGTCACACTCGCCATCTAAACTGCGCAAGGATTCTTGGCTTTCCCTGTCACACTCGCCATCTAAACTGCGCAAGGATTCTCGGCTTTCCCTGTCACATTTGCCATCTAAACTGCGCAAGTATTCTCGGCTTTCCCTGTCACACTAGCCATCTTAACTGCGTAAGGATTCTCGGCTTTCCCTGTCACACTAGCCATCTTAACTGCGAAGCTGCTTACAGCGCTTCTAGTGGCAGACGTGGTTGACGAAAGACTAGTAGAGAAGCTATGCGTGTACGAGGTCCCCTGTAAAAGAATGGATGTAAGTCTTTTAATTGAAAAATTATGGCATGCTGGAATCTGGGCAGTCATTTTAGGATGTTCTTTATTCGCGAAAGAGGCATATCAGAAGGCACAGCTCGTCGAACTTTCTCACAGCAGGAGGTAACGTAATTAGCCTCGATTTTTGTATTAAAAAACAACAACAAGGAATTGTAGCTTCAGTGTGCTACAGAACACAAACATTTCACACTGGGGGAAATGTTACGCGATAAAAACACAGAACACAAAACATTTGACTTGAAAAAATGTTATCCGATACATCCTGGTTCCCGCTGTTTCACACTTGTTGCAATACCAATACCGGGATAAAGTACTTGTGGAACGAAATGGAAAGCTGTAATGGGAGTAGATATCTGCCACCAATCAGGTTACACAGTTCATCTAAAAGGTAAACGGACTTTGATTACACGCACGCATGCGCGCTCGCATGTCCTATAGAAGTTGTACCTGTTCAGTGTTCAACATACTCCCCTTCACTTTCAATGCAGGTTTTACTGCGCTATTACAAAGTCCGGATGCGTTTCAGGAAAGCCCCGGAATAGTCTGCTTTACTTTACTCCATCACATTAGACGGGATCTTCGGAATGTCTTGAAAGCGTTTTCCTCTAAGGAGAGATTTAATTTTTGGAAATAAAAAGGGTTGCTGGTGCCAAATCTGGAAAATATGTTGTGTCTTTTACGAGTAGTAGGTGAAACTATATTTTAGTCCTGTGAAATTCTGAACGAAGCCGTTAAGTTCGTTTAATACACGTTTCGTTTTGCCCTATAATACTGTTTGTCGATTGTTACTTTGTTTTTAGGGAGAGGGATAAATTCACTATGAATAACACCTTTTTCATCGAAAAACGATCGTCATGGTTCTACGCATTATTTTTCAGACGAACGTTGTTCAGCTTTAGTGTTTTGAGATTTAGCCACACAGACTTTGCTTTTCAGTCTCAGGCTTGTAAATGGAGGGCCTTGTTTCCTCTCCCGTGATAATTTTACGCAGCGCGGTAATCGTCTCCCTAAATCAATTCAATGAAATTGCTACAGAAATCAAAGAGCCCCATTCTTTGCTCCTTTATTAGGAAATGCGGAAGAAATTTCACATGTACTTTTTCCCAAATTGTCGTGCAAAATTGTTCGGAGAGTGTTTTTGCTAATGTTCACCTTGGCACTCACCAAATTGTCGTGCAAAATTGTTCACTCACCGTTTTTTAAACGATGTGGCGGTCCCTGCGTGATCAAGTACCGAAATTATTCAATTGTGTTGATGTTTCGATTGGTTGACGGGCGGCGTCTTGCAAGGAATCTCGGCTTTCCTGAAATATTTTGAACCTCTGAAATGTTGATGAAACCGGCATGTATGCATTGCCGTACGCGTTTTGCAACATTCCATGTTTTTTCTTAGCACTTTTCCCAATAAAAGCAACAATAAACCTTATTGCGGCTCACTGCTCCATCGGGAAATTCTGATACGCCGTTCCCTGCACAGTAACCGGATTGAACCAAGGCCGTCTAGAAAACACAAGGACTTAACATTACATCAGATCATCTATAGAGGATTTTAGGAAGAGAGTGTCTGACACTAGGTCTTAAACAACCCTTAGAAATAGGATGCTAGGAGATTTGCGCTAGAGTGTCCGATGGGAAAGTGACACTGAAGCGAACTAGAAAGGGGGAAGAAGACGCACTTATTTATTTCCGGGGGGCCAGTAGCCGGAGTCCGACGGCTTAACGTGCCCATCCGATGCACGGCGGATATTTAGTGGTTCGAGCGTTCGTACCTGCTCGGGATCGAACCTGAGGTTACCCCGTGGCAGTCACGAGCGGTTGACTACTAGGCCATTCGCGGCCCACATGACATTTCAGAGATGAGTATACACTGTTAAAACTTTTGTGGTAGGCTGCCCTAAAAGTAGTGCTACTTCAGCTGCACCACTTTCTCAGAAAAGATGCACCATTTTATTTTGCAAACAAACCCCAACAACGTTCTTCAACTTTTCACCACGTTATGGTACAAGTTAGCACTCAAGTTTGCACCATGTTTTGGGGTTTATTTTGCACCACAGAATGGTGTATCTTTTCTAAAACTGTTGTCCAGCTGGTGTAGCACCCCACTTTTTGGTGCAGCCTAGCACAAAATGTTTAACAGTGTACCCGTATTTCTATCTCGCTCGTTCCCTCCGTTTGTGACGTCACTCTTATATTACACGGACTGATTCGTCATTGTGTTTTACGTCATACATGAAAACCATCGGAAGCCTTGGTTTCCGTGCGGCGTTACTAAAACAGGAAAGTCATCTCTCTAATTTCATGGCCTTGCACTTTCTAGACGGCCTTATTTGAACTGGTACCTCAGCATCCGTCAAACGGATGCAAGCGAAACTTGCTCACGTAACGCACTGGCAAATAGTTTCAGCGTTGCCTAACAGATGGTAATACCACTACGCGCAGAAAATTATCCTGGGATCTTTTCGATTCACTGTGTAATCCCTCTCTTCAGATGCCGCTTTACTTATTGTGAAGAATCTGGGTTACGCAGATAATATATCCACTTTTCATCCCCAGTAATTATTCGTTTGATAAATTGAGTACCGCATGGATTCTTGAGCAATTCCTTGCGTACCTTGACACGTTGTTGAGCTTGAGCTGGGGTGAGCCGGGTGAGCTCATGAGGCACCTCACGGCATCGTCTGTAAACCTTTTCGATTTTGTGCAGGTGCTCAACGATGATAGATTTAGACACTCTCAGTTCTTCTGACAATTTGCAAGTGCTTGTTCGTGGATTTTTTTCTACATCTGCTTGCAGAGCGACCGAAACAACAGCGAAGGGTCTACCCGAACCGTCTTTCCTTTTCATGCTCAAGGCACCAGCTGCAAATTTCTTGAACCATTTTTACCTGGTCCAAGTAATCGGTAGGCCTTCTCCTTCAATTTCGTTCATTTTTCAGACTGCTTCAAGAGCTTTAAACTAGGCCTTCTCTTTCAACTTCGTTAATTTTTCGGAAAGCTTCAGCAGCTTTAAACTAGGCCTTTTCCTTCAACTTCCTTTATTTTTCGGACTGCTTCAGCAGCTTAAACTAGGCCTTCTCCTTCAACTTCGTTCATTTTTCGGACTGCTTTAGCAGTGATGCCGCAATAGAAGCAAAATTTCAAACTTTGTGGCTATTTGACCACTGCACTAGTTCGACACATGGGTCGTGACATGTGCTTCTCGCCTCTTTGATTTTCTCCTAGTACGGGCTTTTATTCGTCTGCCGCAAAGGAAAACTGTCCCGCAGAAAATGTGCATATTTACGTGGTGGAACTGTTCTAAGCAAAAACGCCTTTTTTTCTTTTTTTCGGACACTCCAGTATTTGTAAACTTATGGAAAACCTTTCCATATACTTACTGATTGAAGAAAATGTTTCCTGATCTGTCTGAAAAAGAAATGGCTTCACAAGTTCAGTTTCGAGTTACCTCACTATTGGCAGACAAAAATGTACCATGCAAGAAGAAAAATGCACATAAATTCATAGGTACATCTTCCACTGTACCATCAAAAAATAATGCCAGTACGATTTCGTGCCATAACACTTAACATGATGTAACCTATATTCTATTTCAACTTTCCTTTTGAGTTTATTTTTCTATGTAAATTTGAGTTCGTTTTCTTAGACATTTCCAAACCTTTAACGGTTATGTCATTTCCCTCAAACGAGAATAATGTTGGCAACAATCTGACGTCGGAACAAGAGTGACGTATGTATGTGATAAGAACGTTAGATAAAAAGACAATGCAACAGTTGCTTTGGTGTGTGGTGATGTCAGATCGTTACTGAGTTTTGACGGAAAACTTCTTGACTAAGATATGTGAAGTGGTGTGTTTTGGATTTCGTCTAACGTTGCTGGACCAATAAAAAGTTGACGTAAGTTGGACTTATTGACTAAGATATGTGAAGTGGTGTGTTTGGGACTTCGTTTAATGTTGCTGAACCAATAAAAAGTTGATGTAAGTTAGACTTGTGTATATATTTCGTTTGGCCTTTGTAAAAGCCTTACTCTAACGTGAGCTATCCGGCACAATGAGTTGCATCGCATTTACCCTTAGTTTGGCATCTATTCAGCCGGAAATCTTACATAACGTAAAAAGGGTTACATTATAATGATATCAGCACTTATAGTAAAATTTTCTTTCATGAATTTCTCTGAACTTCACTAGGCAGCAAAGCATTGACTTAAACTAGGCAGCAGTGCATCGACTTAAACTAATATCTAGATTAAGATCCAACAGATTTTTCAAAACTAATGAGAAGGGATATATATATACAAAAAATGGTACAAAACGGCCAAGTCAGGGATGGTTATATCCACGAATTTTAGATTAGGTGAAGGTTTACTGAAAAAAATATTTTTGAGGGGAATGGGGTGAAAATTTGGGCGGTGTCTGCTGAAAGCTAATTTTTCGAAGGTTGAAAAGTTTTATAGTGAAATATTTACTCTTTAAGCATAGGATTATAATTGGTAAAACTTCAGGACTGCTAAATTTTTATAGTTAAGAGTAGTTAAAATCGAGAATCTCTTTTCAAAACTGTACCAGGCTATTTTGGTTTTTTTTGTGTTGTATTTTATTTTTTATCTCTCATGTCTAAATGTTTCCTTAAAAAATTCAAAAGCAACTAAGTTATATATCGATATTTTCAGACATCCCGTGCGTGCCGAAATGATTCAGAACAATATATGCAAAACGTGTAGCAGATTAAAATGAAGAAATACGTATAAATGTTTTGTGGTTTCTATGATTAACTTTAAATGTGCTTTAAACAAGAAAATAAAAAAAAAGAGACATTAATCTGCTATATATTGGGAGTGTGCAAAAGTTCTACCCGTTTTTGAAATAGATGCAAATTGTGATCGGAGTAGTTACGTCACAGATGACGTAGCGATGCGGAATGTTCGGCCAATAAAGCGTGGAGCAGTAGAGCATATAGAGACACTAGGTTTGTCCGAGTAAGTCATTCGTAACGGAAATCGCGGACGGTGTAACATGGCCTGCGGTAAGGAGCACACTATACATTGTTTACTGTACGAGTTCAATAAAGGCAGTACTGCAGCGTCAGCTTGCCGCAACAACTGTCAAATGTATGGGGAGGATGCAATTGATGAAAGCACATGTCGCCCTTGGTTTCTCAAATTCCGGGACGGAGACAGGAGCTGTAAAGATCAACCACGTCCTGGACGTTCTTCCGTGGTTTCTGACAAGGATGTGGACCAAGACATAACAAATGAGGCACATTCAACTGTTCAGGAATTAGCGGTAACGTTGTCGGTACACAGAACGACAGTCGAAAGACTGATGCATGCGATTTAGTTCATCACCAAGTTTGATAACTGGTTTCCACAACCGCTTTCTGCAAAGCAACGGGAGGAGAGAGTCCGTACCTGTGTTTCTTCGCTTTCTCGTTACGGAAATGAACCGTTTTTGGGACGAATTGTAACGGATGATGAGAAATGGGTACTGTACCGTAATGTGAAGCATCGACGGATTGTGTGCTAAGCTACGGAGCCTGCTCCATTGACTTCAAAAGGAGGACTGCATCCCAAAAAGGTTCTATTGAGTTTTTCGTGTGATGTCCAGGGAATAATTCACTGGGAGGTGTCGGCACCTAATCGAACAATAAATGCTGATCTCTACTGCCAACAGTTGGACACATTGCGAGAACAACTGATATCGAAGCGGCCAGCACTCGTCAATCGCAAAGGAGTGATCTATCATGATAACACCAGACTTCACGCTGTTTAAATCACTCGGCAAAAATTACTGGCTATTGGTTGGGAAGTGTTACCTAACCCGGCATATTCCCCTGACCTGGCACCTACGGACTACCACCTTTTTCATTCGTTACAGAACGCTTTCGCTGTCCAAACCTTCGATGATGTGGACGATGTGAAAACAGCATTACATGACTTTTTTTACACTAAAACACAGGAGTTTTTCCGGCGTGGGATTCACCTAATATACAAACTTGAAATAAAAAAAGAATATGGTTGATGATTCTTCAAAGGAAATCTGAGCAGGGACGCCTCAAGCGGGATTATAAAGAATACGCACCACTCGGACACCTGATTTCGAGGGGCGGCAAGAAGCCCAATCCAATTTTACGGTTAATAAATTAATGTCAAATACAATGGAGGATTAAGAAAAAGTTTCACTGTGAAAAATCCTAATCTTACTAGGCACGTTCATTGTTTTAGTAAAAATAATTTATTATACACTCAGTATACAAAACGTTAGAGATAGGGTGGGACGGGGAGATGGACATCCCCACGCAGAATGGAAAAGACCCATGTCAGATCATATGTAGAGGATTTTAGGCAGGGAGTGTCTGATCCCAGGTCTTAAACAACCCTTAGAAATAGGAAGCTAGGAGATTTGGGCTAGAGTGCCCGATAGGAAAGTCACACGGAAGCGAGGTAGAAAGGGGGAGTAAGACACCCTTATTTATTACCGGGGCCCAGTACCCGGGGCCCGACGGCTTAACGTGCTCATCCGACACACGGCGGATATTTAGTGGTTCGAGCGTTCTTATCTGCCTGGGATCGAACTCGCAGGTCTTCTCCGTGGCAGTCACGAGCGTTGACCACTGGGCCATCCGCAGCCCATGGAAAATCCCCAAAACAAACACAGGCGATAAAGAGGCGGACAGTAGGGCTCCCCAACGGTGTATCGCAATCGACGAACATGGGTAAACGTGTTGATCTGAGCGACTTTGATCGTGGACGCATTGTCAGCGCAAGACAGATGGGTCATTCTATCGCCCAAGTGATAAGAACTCTAGGGTTCCCGAGGGCAACTGTACCAAGGGTGTACTTTGAGTACACCATCGACAGACGTGCCATCGCCCAGAGAGCAAACGGTGGCCGGCTGCACGTCATTGATGACTGGGGTCGACGTCCTGTCTGGTACAGACCGAAGGTTTGGCAGCGGTGGCGCAAATCACATCCAGGTTAAATGCCGGAAGCCGAAGAGGCGGCAGGGATCAAATGGTACGGCGAGGAGCCGACGTCCTACTCTTGTGACACTGCTGACTGCTCTTTATTGGACATACGAGGGGGACATCAAAACTGGACCATCGCAGAGTGCGCCACCTCATGTGGTCAGGTGAATCCCGTTTTCAGCTGTTCCAAGCTGACGGGAGGGAGCGGGTCACAGTTGGATTTGATTACTTGTTAAATTTTAGAGCCACTGTTTTGCGTAATCCAGAAGTAATGGCTGACTATGACCGTGACCATGGAGTATATATTACAAATGGGAATCATTATTTACTGTACGATTACACAAATGTATTTTTTTTAAATGTATTTAGAATGTTCACTCTTTCCACGCTTTGATGGAGGTGCACATACTTTCATATAATCCGTTAGATTTTTGGATCCATAATCTTTTATTACACCATCGACATCTTTGTAATTATACACTCTCCACATTTTGAACAGCAAGCAAGACCAAACAACACCGAATTATTCACCGGTTCCTTAATAAGACGAAACAATTTCCAGCATTCACTCTTGTGGTTTTCAACAAGCACTTATTTGTTGGCCTCAACGCCTTTCTCAACCTTCTTAATATTTAATCCACCCATATTAACAAATAAGGAGTTAATTTCGACATGACATGTCATGGGAACGGAATGTTAGCACATCAATCGAAAACCTCTGAAAGCTCAATGTAAAAGATGCGATGTGAAAAGTAACTCTTAGTCATACAGTGAACTTCGCACGAAGAGAGTGGAATCAGCTGAGAAGCAGGCGAATGGCGTTTGCCTGTACCTTGCCCTGGACAATCGCACTGCAATAGAACGCAAAGGAAGTATCTTTTTACGATATGGAGTTGGTGTGTTGTCTGACGTCGGTCGGTGGAAATCTTCGTTGCATTAAGAAAGAGACGACTGTATTTTTGCATGGCAAATCATTATTGACTCCGTGGGCACCAGTATCGACTACAGAATTCCACAACGCGCATTTTTCTTTGGAACATTTTTTTCCCTTTTTAAAAATAAAACAGGAATAAAACCGGATCAAATTCGGGTCTGGAACACCTTGACCCGACCCGTTGGACCCCCAAAATTGTCGACCCGTGACCCGTTTCCATCTCTGGTGAGTGTGTGGCGTCCACAGCATGAAGTCATGGCTCCATCGTTCTAGGTCGACTTTGTTCGTGGCGCAGATGGCTCTGTGATGGTTTGAGGATCCTTCTCATAGGATATATTAGGTCACTTAGTGTGTCTGGAGAAGTCTTTAATCACAGCGCGCTACCAGCATATGCTAGCTGATCAGGTACACACTTTCATGGCCTTCGTGCATCCTGCTGCCAAAGGTCCTTTTTAGCAGAAAAACGCGCCGCCCACCGGTCCGCAACCACCCAGGCATGCCCCGAGCAACACTCATCTGAGCTTGGAACCATCCAGTGACCTCCAGAGTCCCCGGATTTTAACTCCGTCGAAGCTCTCTTGCATGCCTTCGAGCCGAACATCAGATCCGTAGATTCTGGACCGACGCCTCCGGCGGATTTGTGAAGAATACTACATTAGTCATGGCTGGCATTACCTCCGGAAACCTTCCGTCATCTGGTGGAGTCGATGGCTTGGCGTGTATAGGATGTTATTCGCGGTAGAGGAGAACCAACACGCTCTTAAGTGTAGCTGTCTCAAATGTTTGCTCCATTGCGACAACTGTCCCCTTTCCGTGATAGAAACTGTAATATGGCCGCCCCGGTGACGCAGTGGTCTAAGCGATAGCTTCTGATCATTCGTCCATAAGGGGTCCGGGTTCGAATCCCGGTGAGGCATGGATGTTGTGTTTGTCTTACGGCACTGGCTCTCTCCCTTCTCTGGAACCAGTGACCCTAAATTAGGGACGGGCGACTGCTTATATCCCATTGAGTTGCTCATGGTGGTCGTTAAACCTCCAATAAAAAAAAACAAAAAAAAACTGCAATATGTTTATGATTGTACATGACGAAACTTTTTTTCGCTCGTAAAGTGTACTTTTGTGTACATTCACAGAGTAGAACCTGATTTCTTGGATTATTCTGCAGCGTCTTATGAACTAGCGTTTTACATATTTTCTTTTCTTCAGTTTCGCATGACACAATTGCGTTTTATAAAAACTCTTATTTTAAGAGAAATAGAAAATGATATTTCTGAAAATATTTATTTTATGTAAAAACGAATTGTTTTTAAATGTTCTCGTACAAGGAGGAGGGGGCAGTGCTCTTGGCGCGCCCCTGAATTTGAGGAATTATATAAATGGCAACTGCTACTGACAACTGTGCCATATGATAATAAAATAATTAATAGGTGTAAAAATTGTGTGTATGTTACCCACCCTCAAATGGAGGGGTATTTTGTTTTGTTTTTTATAAATTCCTCGACCAAGTGATCTTTGCTTTTATATATTTTAAGTTGCAGCCCAAACTATGAATAAGAATGATGTACTTGCTGCAATTCTTATTTGAACGAATAATTTACTGATTTCTTTGATATCTAACTACTACAGTAAACAAAAGTTGCCACTAGAAATAGGCTTACTACAAAGAGACTTTCTTAGGATCATTGCGTACTCAGCAAAATTCTCAGTGTAAGGAGAGAGAAATGAAACACACCCAGTTGCGAAAATGGTCACCTCGCAACGTCTTTCCGAGAAATAGAGATAAGCGAGAACCATAAATCAATCAATTTACCCAAAGCTGACTCTTAAAGCTATGAATAATTATCCAATTAGAACGGAGATGTACGCGAGTTCATCTAGCAATATGGTTAAATGTGCAAATGGATTATCTAAGAGCAATTAGGGTATGGCGCCTGTTTAAGGATAGCTGACCGCGATGTGGAAGCGTTTTAGCTGTCGTTAAATTCAATTGGAGTCTGCGTTTCCAGAGAGTTACGAAGGCTGCTGAAAATCGTGTCTAACCCCGCCTCCCTCTCCTTCCGTCACCAGCTACAATAGCCATAGGCACGGTATAACACCTATTTTTGAAGATCTGATTGTAGTTTGTCTGCGTTTGAATATTTTTATTTTTGATTGGAGGTTTAATGACCACCGTGAGCAACTCAGTGGACTATAAGCAATAGCCCGTCCCTTATTTAGGGTCACTGGTTATAGGGAAGGGAGAGCGCCAGTGCCGTAAGACAAGCGCAACATCCATGCCTCACCAGGATTCGAACCCGCTGACCCCTTTCGGACGAATGATCAGAGGCTATCACTTAGACCACCGTGCCACCGGGGCGTCGCGTTTGAATATAACCGATTTTCTCATTTTATGATCAAAAGTCTAACACTGAAGAGAGACAAAGGAAGCCACTTTTCAGAAATGTGAGTTTAAGATGAATCAGTTTTGAGTATGCGTTCGAGAAAAAAATTATTAAATCAAGCACAGTTTCTTCCCCTATGAATCAGCTTCACCTACATTTACTGTGTGTGTTTGTGTAATCACATGCCCCATCGAAAATAAAATCGATTTACATTTCAAAGCCGATATTATCTAACACTGAGTGGATTAAAAAATTTCTATTGAGTTTGCCATGCTTGTTTCCTCGAAAATCTGAACAGTTAAAATTTCGAACATTTCGATTATCTTGTGACGATTTTCAGGTCGACTGCCTTTTATTTTCAAGCTAAGTACGAATACATTGTTTCCATTGATACCACAATGTTAACCCCTCTGCCTAAAAGCATAATAATTCTACACCCATTTGTGAAAATCGGTTTCTCTTGAAGTATCTTGAACAACTACCAGGGTTCCGCCCCTGTGGCGCAGTGGTCTAAGCTCTGGCTTCTGAGCATGCGTCCGAGATGGGTCCGGGGTCCTGATGAAGCATGGATGTTGTGTTTGTCTTACGGCACTGGCTCCTTCCCTTCCCTGGAACGAGTGACCCAAAAATGGGATGGGCGACTGCTTATATAAAAACTTTCCACGGAAGAAGACATAGTTGTCCCGTCACGTGACTCTCTTCTTAGTCCCCGCCCATAACACTGTCTCCAAAATAGCTATTAACCAATCGCGTGGTAGGATTCTCCTCAATCGCGATTCAGATAGCAGACTTTCGTCGAAGCGTATTTCATAAGTGAATACACTTATAAACGGGACTCACTTATAAACGTTGAAAGAGCTATGACTTCTGTTTGATGTTCCTAGTCCACGTCAAATGTCTGTATCAATTATTCATTCGCC
This sequence comes from Macrothele yani, assembly GCA_039090855.1. Taxonomy (NCBI): domain Eukaryota; kingdom Metazoa; phylum Arthropoda; class Arachnida; order Araneae; family Macrothelidae; genus Macrothele; species Macrothele yani. The sequence goes on from CM077025.1 coordinate 112,216,684, forward strand.
TTCTAATTATTTGTTCAGTTGCTGCTTACCATCTTTGGTGAATCCCCAGCATTGTTCGGGTCTCCAAGAAGCAATCTACCGATTGACTTGGCAGTTTGTGTATATTAGTCTGGAGGAATTCGAGGCTGCTGTGGTGCAGTGAAAGCATATCCGGCGCGTAACTGGAAGAGCCTGAGTTCGATTCCCGGTTGCGGCCAATGAGAATGTTTCCGTGACTCACTTATAAACGTGGAAAGAGCGATGACTTCTGTTTGACACACACTTATGAAATACGCTTCCTGACAATATCCGTGGTTTTGAAATCCTCCCGTGGTCAGTCAGGTGTCCAGATCACTTGCCAATGGAACACGTATTGGATATGCTGGGACGTGCATTGTTGCTATTCCGAAGTGTCGACGAAGAAGTCCAGAATTTGAGCATGCTTTGTAGAATCTTCCACAAGACGACACCCATCTGTTGTTTGATTCAATGCCGTGATGCCGGATGAGAGGTGGTTGTATAGCGTTGTAACGTGTTACGCTTATAAAACCTCTGCTCTGCGATAAAGATCTCTGTTGCTGTGAAATTGCAATCACTTATTTTTATACTCTCATTGCACTTGCGGAGTTTCAGCACGATCTAACACTTTCTTCGGAGTTCTTCAATTGTTTTTCTCACAAAGTATATATACTCGAATAATTAAAATACGAGTTTTCTTCAGGAAGTTTTATAATGAAAATATTTCTTAGCACATTTTTTGTTTCTTGTGAATCTTTTTTTAGAATTTTCGAGTTAACCTGAAGTTCTTTCTTCTAGTGAACGCAAATGAGGCAAAGTCTGATTTTGTTGTTTGCCTCTAAATATCAGGGAACACCGAGCATCGCTCGGTTAAAGAGGTGATGAGGGCACACAAAAAAATTATATTTTGATATGTTATTTCCAAGTATTATAATGCTAAGTGTAAACCATAAAGATTAATAATGATAGACGAATTAGAGACAAATTAATTTAGAATAATTCTTCTTATTAAAGTTGAAACGCCCACGTTTCGTAGGGGTCGACCAGCCATATTTTTTTTTCATATTGCTTTACCATCCACGTGACATTATGTTAATAGTAATTAATAAAAATGAACTAATCATACTTTAGCACAGCGGATCCGCTCGTCATCAAGTGACTATTCAAAAACGTAAGCAAAAAAATGCTGTATTAAAAGTTTACTTTTTGAAGGGAAAAACACACGAAGTCAGCGTTCCGCTGCCTATACTGTATTGCATCAACTCCAAGCGTCTGGCATAACTCACTTTCCGTTCTAAAAGAAAATAGAAGTAATGCGTGACTTAATGAGGCAGATGGTCGCTAGAGGGTGACGTCATAAAACTTTAATAGGATCCACACACGTAATGAGGTAGATGGCGTGACGTAATGAGGTAGATGGCGTGCCCGCGCGACAACATCTCAATCGCGAGAGTGTGACGTCATAAGGTTTCTAACCATGGGAAACATTAATAGGACGACGCCATGACACTAAAAATGTGGTGACTCTGGGTGGTTATTTAATCCACTAAACGAATTTTTCCAATGTCGAGATCAAGCTAAATCGATTTCTAGTACCAGAAAACGGTAGGTTAACCACTTTCATCAAAATCCATAGAGCCGTTTTCAAAATAAAATTTACATAGATACAAGAATTGCTCCTTTAATAGTATGGGATTCAGAGCCACACGTCAGAGGCGCGGGCGTTTGGCCAATTGTCCGATTTGGTTCCAGGTTCAAATATCTAATACAGACGGGTAGTGTGTGTTTACTTTTCTCTGCTGGTTCTTTGCGGTCCCTCGAACCAGTTAGCGACAAGCGACTCCTTTTATACTTAGTTGTCGACGGGCGGTCGTTCAATCACTAAACAAAACAAAAAACCGAGAGAATACCCTGGTACTCTTTGTAGGTAATTTATGCTATGTATCTTTCGCATACCAAGATCTTTCTGTGTGTGGAATAAAAAAAGAAATTGGAGAGTATACTTTATTTACTGTATTTACGTACAACTTATTGCATTTATCACGACCACACAGAGCCATACTCCGGTATAAAGTGCAATTGAATCATAACAAAAATAATATTTCTGACATATATTTTGGAAGGTAAATTAATGAATGTTATTGCCATAAAACCAATGATAGATTATATGTGAGTCACAAAAGTAAATATTTATTAACTATGGCGGCGGTACAAGTAAGTCTATATTTGGACTGTTCATTTTTACAAAAACAGTATTTATTCTTATTATTATATTTTATTCATATTTACACGAACGTAAAATTCGACCCTGACACCTACGAAATATGATGTAGCTACGAAAGTCCATCTGCGCATGCGCGAGCAGAAATCTGATCTCAATATAGAAATAAAAGATGAATCGAGGTGTATTAATGGGTAATGTTTGGTCAAGGATATCTGCAGGTATTATATACAACACATCATTTTAAAGCTGTCATTAATAGCAAGTAACACCGGCGGAGAAGGGGAGTCGAAAGGAAGATAAATTTTGCAACGACACGCTGTTTTCATAAGCATTAAAAAAACCGTTTTGTAATGGCTTTTATCACATTTAGCATCTGGTTCTCGTAATTTACGTAAATTGCAATGATGTACTGTTAGGTTTATGTAAAACGGGATGAAATAATGTTCGGCGATAGTTTAGTTAAATATATCGTTGAGTGACAATGAAATTAGCTATTGTTGCGTCCCTACATGAGACATCATTCAAAAAATCTGATTTCAGCAATGGTTTTGACTACTTCCGTCACCCATTTCCGTGGCATCGAAATTTTAGCATGGAATTCTCTTCTCTGCTGTCGGGAAAGATGCATAGCTCCAAAAACTGTTACTTTCCGTAAGCACAGATGTAAAACGCTTTCGCAGCCGGATTTCGATCAAGCGTCAGCACTGCGTATTTGAGACAACCACGTTATTTGTCAGTTCCCTTGCCTGTCACGAGAAACTAATACTTCCGTTACATCGATTTTTTCTTTTTCTTTTTTGTTTTTGCATGGGATTTATTTTACTGCAGTCGATGCCGCCCCGGTGGGGCAGTGGTCTAAGCGATAGCTTCTGATCATTCGTCCGAAAGGGGTCCGCGTTCGAATCCCGGTGAGGCATGGATGTTGTGTTTGTCTTACGGCACTGGCTCTCTCTCCCTTCACTGGAACCAGTTACCCTAAATTAGGGACGGGCGACTGCTTATAGCCCGTTAAGTTGCTAACGGTGGTCGTTAAACCTCCAATAAAAAAAAAATTCCTGGGCGGCCAACGCTTGTCCACAGATGGCTATTAAAAACGGACTATTATGAAAAAGGTATGCTAAAACTGGTACCACGCTGGGATAAATGTCTCGAGCGTCTCGGTTCTTATGTTGAAAAATAGCTAAGAAATGTAGTTTCACTGTGTATATGTTTTGTTTCGCCTATCTATTAGACTGTTACCAAAAAAAAATAGTGTTCGTTACTTTTTGATCCACCCTTGGTTATTGTTGATAATGATATAATAAAACTAAGGATGCCGGAGTGACATGGAGGAGACTGGCAGAGGACAGACTGATGTGGAAAAACTTGGGAAGACGTTCATCCAGCACTGGATTGCTAACAGTTGATTATGATGCTGATAAAACTAATGGCTTCCAGTGAAAGGTGTTTCTTATTAAACGCAACATTTCTTATGCTTTTTTTAACAATGTCAGTGTTGCTATTAATCATTTTATCCTAACGGTGCAATGCTGACCACTCAAAGCTGATTCACTTCGGGTACGATGAGTCATGCCCTGCAAGTGAAAAAAGCTACGAAAACATTTGAACTCTTTACTTTCTGTGTACTTTCCGCACAAAGCGAAAAGTTTCAAAGACATCAGTGTTTTTCGGTATCTCCGTTAAAACTTTTAGCGAAGGTTGATACATTTTTCATCCAGGATTTCTTGGAAAAGTGTCTGAAACAAGGTAAGATAGGGAGTGGGAAATAAAATAAAATAAAAAAGGCCAACACTAAAACAACCTTCGTTCTTATCTTTTATTTTCTTGACTCCTCGTATGATGTGCTGTGACCTTAATAACCAGAGACGGAAGAATCGCGTGGGCACCGATAAGTTGAATGTCATCTCACATATCTCAATCCTCTTTTGTCCAAGAGCGGAGGTGAAAAGAAAAATACTGCCAGAACCTCCGCACTTCGCTGAAGCGGGAAAAGTTCCTGCCCGCCTCATCTCCCGCCCTATTAGAATTAAGTCAGCAGATGTTCTGGAGATGTTAGCGAAAAAAACTATTTTCTTTCATCCTATTACAGGTAATCCTTGTCCAGCATGAAAGCGAATGTCCCAGAAAAATTTCATTTAATCTCGATGAGCTCTTCACCCATAAATGACGACCTCCAATTTGTTCAGCACCTGATGGATTGTGGGTATGTAACAAAGCATATCCAGTTCAGAATAAATGTTGGTAGTTTAACAAGGGCGCAAGGTGACTGTACTAATTAGCTTTCACTACTTGGAGTATTATCATCTTCTAATTCCATAAAATCAGTTTTTGTCACTTTGGACTTATGTTCGGCGATCACAGTACGAGTTGTGATCTCCAGACATAAATCCTTATGTCAAGTGTACAAGTTGTGTCTATTTGATCTCCTCCATACGTGCTATGCATTATGCAATCGTTTGTGTTACGTACAAAAGATAGATAAAAATGCTGAAGTATGTATGTCTTTTCTGGTCTGTATTTTTTGCGGCATTTGTATTATAACTGTCTATTTCTTCTCCTCCGTACGTGCTATGCAATCGTCTGCGTTGTGTACATGGTGGCCCAAAACGTACCTACCAAGTTTGATGCTGCATTATTCTTGAACGAAAAGGAATACAAATCTCACCCAAAATGTATTAAAATATGTTAGATGATAGCGTCATTTAATTGTTTCTTTTATTTTCGTCGAACACTTGCTGCAAGTTTGTATTTGTGAGTTTCGGTTCGTGTTTGCGTGGATGCCGACCAGCCAGCAGCTCGTTGTAAAGAATTATGGGATCACGACCCTGGATTAGTTGGGATGGCGCCGCTGTGATGTGTGAGAACTCGCTGTTTCTTGTTCTTACAAAAACGCTCTAAATGAATATTATTATATCCTAAAAGGAGTCTCGATGGAATATAAACTGTTTTGTGTTGAGTGCCAAATGGACATAAATTCACGGTAAGACTGTTTAAAACAGACTAAATAGAAAGTGAAATTACGCAATAACTTAAATGCGGAGTCGTTGTTGTTTAATAACTCACTCATTCTATGTTCAGTATTATCAGTGAACTTACATTATATTTATAGTATTATCAGTGAACTTACATTATATTTATAGTATTATCAGTGAACTTACATTATATTTATAGTATTATCAGTGAACTTACATTATATTTATAGTATTATCAGTGAACTTACATTATATTTATAGTATTATCAGTGAACTTATATTATATTTATAGTATTATCAGTGAACTTACATTATATTTATAGTATTATTAGTGAACTTAATAGGCACATTTCCACAGAGGGCAGATCTAGTTACAGGAATTACTGTGCGTTAACATCATAGTGCATTAATTAAGTGATAATTACAGTTTTACAAAACATGCTCCACGAAAAAAAATATAACTTATATTAAACATAGCCACTGAACAACAAAAATAAACTTTGTTTGCTACACAGACTCATACAGTACTTGTCATGATGGTTAGAAATCTGCTTGCTAAATTGTGCTATCGGGCATAGTTCTAGAGTAACCTGTTGTTTCGGTGTACAAATAAGCCTTCATTTTGGCATATATATTTCGCTACAAGACATTAATTACACTTACCTTAAAAAGTAATTATTTTAGATTTTCTTCTGTACTTTGGTTGTGCTACATCCCTTCTTAGACTCCAACAGTAATCAGCTAGCATTTTAGGGCTCCATTTTCCTTTATAGCGTTTTTTTTATGGTACATATGTCCTGATAAAAACGTTTTCCGTGCTCATCGTTTACAGCTCTTAAGTTCTGTGGGGAAACGTCGAGATGCGAGTGAGGGAAATGTGTTTTAAGTGACATATTGCATCCCATGGCATTATAGTTTTCTAGAAGCTCAGTAACAAGTTATTTATACTTTTCTGCCTTCTGGTTATCTACAAAGTTCAGTACCACATCTTTAAAGGACTTCCATGCAGCAGCTTTAGTCTCATTCAAAGTGCCTTCATATGAAAGATCACGCATAAATTCCCTCATTTGTGGACCAATAAAAATGCCTTATTTAATTTTGGTTTTAGGTATTTTGGGGAACTTGTTCTTTAGAAACCGTAAGGCTTCTCCATCTTTTATTTCACACATTTGCAAAATTTTTTATCTAACCCAGATTGATGTGAAAAAGTTGTAAGTACACGTTCTGAGGACTTACTAAAGGCTTAGCAACAACATTTTTATTACTTGGAATTAAGGACTCTCATTTAGGCCAGGTCTTTTTAATGTAATAAGATATTCTATCCCTACTGTTCCATTCGCAGAAGAAGAAGCAGTATTTTGTGTATCCAAGTTGTAAATCAAGGAGTAAAGCTATCACTTTCAGATCGCCACAAATATTCCATGAGTGTTTTTTGTATACTATACCTTAAGTGAAGCAACAGTTTCGTATATTCATGTATGCAGCAGGTAATTAATACAGACATTTAACGTGGACCAGGAAATTCAAACAAAGGTCTTCGCTCTTTCCATGTTCATAAGTGAATCACGGAAAAATTCTCATTGGCCGCCACCAGGAGTCGAACTCAGGGTCTTCCAGTTACCCGCCGGATATGCTTCCGCTACACCACAGTGGCCTCGACTTCCTCCAGGCTCACACGCGCTATATGCCAAGCCAAGTTGGAAGGTTGCTTCTTAGAGCCCCGCACAAGTTACGCGCCGGATATGCTTCCGCTGTGGTGTAGCGGAAGCATATCCGGCGCGTAACTGGAAGACCCTGGGTTCGACTCCCGGTGGCGGCCAATGAGAATTTTTCCGTGACTCACTTATGAACGTGGAAAGAGTGAAGACCTTTGTTTGAATATTCAACAGGCACTGAAGGATATATGTTTCCGGTATGAAGGACAGCTTTTAAGCTTATTTTTGAGGAATCTCTAAAAAGTCTCCATTCTTCAGGTTTGTGTTGCTGTCCTAAGGCTTCAAAAACTAAGTCTATATCATTGCAGTACACAAGATCACCACTCTTCGAAAATAAGTGTTCAAACTCTTGCTGTCGTTGACAAAAACTACATATTTTGGTACTTGGTTGTAAAAGATTACATCCCTTCAATCTTGAAGCCAATATTTCGGCCTGACATTTTGCTAAATGAAAGTCACGAACCAGATCATTTAATTCTTCCTGACTTATAAGGTGAGGCACAGAATCTTCCGAGAAATCAGGATCTTGTACTTCAATATCTTCTTCTCTGTGAGGATTTATTTCATCAGTATCATTATCACCTAAAACCCATGACTGTGGAGGTACAGGAACAAGAAGATCTGGACCATGAGGAACAAGTCTTATGGCCGAAGGAATACTGTGATACTGAATCGTGTCTTTGGCCTTAGCTGTAATTCTAGACATCTTTGTGATGCAGAAGTAACAGTCTATTGAGTGCTCTTTCGGTTCTCTACAAACCATTAGTACCGCAAATGGCATTTGACGTGATCCCTTTAACCAGCCAGTCAACAGAGTTACACATGATTTACAGCAAATGTGAGGCGCCCAAGATTTATCTTCATCACCCACTTTGCACTGGAAATAAAGTCCATACGATTTTGTAATCAACGGTGTGGAATGTCGCCTTTGAGACTTTAAAGTAAATTGTCCACAAATGTAGCAGAAACTGTTTGGATGGTTCACACAAATACGCGGCATTATTTAATGTACACTTTGCACAATCCACGTTACTTTTTAAAACCACGAAAAAATACACGTCCTTCTATACCGATTAAATGCATTCGAATGACAAAAATTCGGCATTGTTCACTCTTCCTAGGAGGAATTGCACAACAGGAAGTAATGGCGCCAGTATGTCTACTCTCAGAGACACAGCTATCCTGACTGCAGACAGATATCTCCGTTGGGAAACATGGGAAAATTCCTTTAAGTAGCACAACATTCACCTCAATAAAGAGTTCCATTACAAAAAACTGGAGCCCAGTGGAGCAATTGTGACTTCATATTTGGTTTCAGCACCCGTAAATGTACACAAAACCATTAAAGTTTTCTTTGTAACAAAACCATTGTTGTTCAATATAACATAAATTCTTACATACATTTTTCATGGAGTTGTGAAGTCTATGCATTTTTCATGACGGAGACGTTTTCCCAGCATCAGTCCTGCAGAATGGCGCTGCAAGTACTTCACATTTTGTCTTTAGTGAACGTGACACATGGAAAATTAATTGGTTTACAAAGTGAATATCATGTATATCTACAATGATGATACCGTGCTGAAACTCAAGTTGGAGAGCCTCAATTCTCGATTGTAGAGAGGTCATCTTGAAGAATGACTGTCGCGATACCGCGATGTAAACACCAGTAAATTTGTGAAAAAGGTGTCGTAGAAAGTTTTTTTACGCTTTCCAACCATAGGTTGAAGAAGCGTATATGCTCCAGCTTTGTCCGTCTGTCTGTCCGATAACGCGCGTAAAAATGGTTCGATTTCGATGAAATTTTAGTATGTGGTAGGGGACAACTGGGGACGAACCCTATTAAAAATGGACGAAATGGGGTCAAAGGTCAGGATAATAGAAGCGGGATCCATTCCATCGCCCTTATGCGTCATAACTTACGTAAACATGCTTCGATTGCAACAAAACTTTAGTATGTTGTTCCGAAAGCATACTGAACTAGTTCTGTTGAATATCACAAAAATCGGGTTTAAAGGTCAGGGCATAGGAGAGAGATTTATTCCACAGCCATTATCCTCATAACTTGACTAAATATGCTTGTATTGCGACAAAACTTTAGTATGTTGTTCCAGAGATAGACTGAACCGGTTCTTTTTTACAATAATGGAACTTACACCTTAGTATTATACAACTTGAAATATACAGAACTTTCTAACCAGAGATGGTGAACAAACCCCGGATGCAGTGCAAGACATACGAAGGGTGTTGGACCTGGTTGTAAACAATAACTACTTCCAGTTACTAGGAACACACTACAAGCAGACAAAAGGTGCCCCCATGGGGTCTCCAATATCAGGAGTGCTTGCGGAAGCTGTCCTACGCCCGCTAGAGGAAAATATCTTCTCAAGCAGTGGCAAGAAACCGAAATTGTGGTTTAGATATGTGGACGATGTGTTCTTAATTTGGCAACATGACGACAGAGACCTCGAGGAATTCCGACAGCGAATCAACACCATACACCCTTCCATTAAATTCACTTATGAAAAGAAAAAAGACGGGAAGCTTCCGTTTCTTGACGTTGAGTTAAGCAGATCCCAAGATGGCAGCTTATGCTCCACCGTATATTACTAACCAACAACAGTGACGAATTTCATCCCTCCTAAGTCCGTATCCCCTAGCTCATATAAAATGGCGGCATTCCGTACCCACTTCAATAGAGCAATCACGATTTGCTCCACCAAAGACGAGGACAGAGAAATAACAAATATCATCAACAAAGGGGTCACTGCAGGATTCTCTGAAAGAACTCTGCAATCCATATCACACAAGATGATAACCAGGAGCCACAAGACACCACGCCCAGGAGTCGACAACTTGCAGTTTGCTGGATCTATTTCATACATCCCGAAATTTTTGTTTGTGTTTAAGAACCTTATGAAACACCATGGATTACGCATTGGAATTAAATCACCAATGTCCATCGCCACAACAACAAGAAAAACACCTAAGGAGCCTGACGTGAATTCTGGAGCTGGGGTGTATGAGATACCATTAGAATATCCAGATGGCTTGTCTCGATCATTCATCGGAATGACCAAAAGATCCCTGACAATTAGGGGAAAAGAACACATAAGGGACATTAAATCAGGAAAAACACAAACAGCGCTTTGCAAAGAAGTAGCCCAATATGACGCCGTACCGATGTGGAAAAACATGAAGAGGATCGCTCGGTACACTAACTATAGATGAACACTGACTAGAGAAAGCGTCGAAATATTCATGCACCCCAACCCTTGCAACGAGAGCCCTTCCCTCGAACTCTCGGCTGCGTGGAAGATTCTACTGAAATAGAACAGTAAGGGGAAAAGGAGAGAGAATGTCTGAAAGGTAGGTAGGTCACGAGACACCACCTTCCGCGTGACGCAATATCACCTAGACACGTAATAGATACGCGCTCAAAAATTTCAAATTATCGTTGTTCTTTAAATATTTTTGTGTTCACTGGATTTGAGAAAGCCTCCCGTTCGGAGTGTGAAAGCTCGGCACTTAGTCGTTGTATGTTTAATAAATTTTTACACCATTCAATACGGATTAAATATTTCAAGTTGAACCGGTTCTGTTGAATATAATCAAACTGGGGTCAAAGGGCACGGGAGCTAGATTTATTCCACAGCCATTATGCTCATAACTTGAGCAATGTTTTCTGGTATGTTGGAAAGCGTATCATAATGAACGCATTGCATGATTTTGCTAACTTTTTTGTACTTCCTGAGTTTCATGTATTAGTGTTACGACGCTATTTATTAGTGTTCATACTCTAGTGACGATCTGACCGTAGTCTCAAAAATGTTAATAAGTGTCTGAGGATTGGAAAATTACTTAAAAATGTCGCATGATGAATCCAAGATTTCTATAGACGCTGAATGTAAAATTCTTTGGATATCACTTTTATAAAGTTCAAATGTGACTTCCAAGTCCTGGAAATCGTTTGCCCAGCTAAGAGAATAGTCGTCAGCTTTGTAGACGAAGGGAATTTGGTTTCTTTTCTGTGAAAAGGAAATGACATGACACTTGGAGATGTTGAGACGGAGATGGTTTAACGTACACAACTGAAGGTTATTGATGTCAGTTTGAAGAGCAAGGCATTATACATATAAACAGCCAGATCTCTCTCTCTCTCTGTGTCGGGAACGCTTCACGTCACAGCAACATCTGCATTGTAGCGCCATCTCTTGATGCTGATAGAAAACGCAGTTAAATACACCTCACTATCGTACATTTTGCAAGGTATTTCGCAACGGGCTTACTTACAAGTTGAAGCTGAAATAATTCATGGAAGATCAGACAGTTCAGGGTTTTAAGAAAATCGACAGCTCATATCTACACGATTGAGTTTCGAACGCGAGGACCGCCACATGTTCACATTTTAGTTGCATTTCCTTTTAGTTTTTATTTTCCTTGTTCTTCTTCCTCTGTCCCCACAGCTCATTCCCATTCGGTTTGGGGCCTTCGTTATCTGCCGTTGAACAATTTGTCAAAATGCAAAATAGACAGTTGTATCAACCAATGTGAAGCTCGTTTCCTTTTGACAGTCAGTATCTGCTTCTAGTGTGCTTTATTTCAAAGATATTCTTCAGGTAAAAAATTATACGGCTACCTTTATTGTGCGTTTTTTGCCTGTTTTTCTTAGGGAGCGGTTGATGCAAAATAAACGTCTTTCTATTCCCTAAGTTTTATAGAAAAAACCGAATACGTAAGCAACAAAAGACCAGTCTCAAACCTGGGTCACTTAACATGGTCGTTAAGCATATGTAGATTAAACATACAAACTTATTACATATTTCAACACTTCTATTGCCGCCCGGTGGCGCAGTGGTCTAAGGCGCTGGCCTATGATCATTCGTCCGTAAGGGGTCCGGGTTCGAATCCCGGTCAGGCATGGATGTTGTGTTTGTCTTACGGCACTGGCTCTCTCCCTTCCTTGGAACCAGTGACCCTAAATTAGGGACGGGCGACTGCTTATAGCCCATTGAGTTGCTCACGGTGGTCGTTAAACCTCCAATCAAAAAAAAAAACAAAAAAAAAAAAAAAAAACACTTCTATTTTCCAAACAGACAAGATTTGTAGTGTTTCAAATCTCCAAAGCTGTTTTGTTGGCAGGTTTTATTATTTCGTTATGAAACTGTTAGAAATTGTTTACCCTTTCCAAACGAAAAAAAAAATGTAAATTTCAAAAATTTTCAAAATTGAGATTTAAAACAATACCATTATAGTAGTGATCCGAATTTATTGACGTAAAATAAAAATCACAGGTTCCAAGCTTTCGCACATTAACCAGATGTCTTTTTTAAGGAAAAGTAGACCCCCAAGGGTAAAGCTTTTTCGCCTGATAGTTTCAAAATCTTAATCATCTCCTATAACCATCCTATATGGAAAGCTAATGGCCTCAAAAAATTGATACAAAAAAGCATGGAGTTTCCTGAAGGGAGCCTGAATTCACTCAAAGAAACATCTCACTTGTTTCAATTTTGTTAGGTAAAAAAAAGGAATTAAGTGTTTTTTATTCCTCACCCCCCCCTTCCCCCTGGATTAAGCAGTAAAACTGTGTGCAAATTGTTCAAAGTACGGACTTAGCGTGGATAAATGCTTGAGTTAACTAATGCCTTGTGCCATCAAATTGCAGGAATAAAAACCTGTTCACGCAATATACTCAAAGACAAGACATATACTCTAAAAACTTTTAATAATAATTGAAGTTCTGCTGATTTTGATGTGGAATCCTATATTTTAATACAAAGTAACGGAAGAATAAAAAATACTCGCAGTATGGAATTCTGCTACAAATGGCGCATGTTTTTTTATTTTGTTTTTTTATCATGCCTACACATAACGTTAACGGCACGCCACTGCCGAAGAGACATAGAATAGACAAGTCCTATAGAAAGAGGGTTGTGGAAGAGACCTTGGAAGATCACCCAGCAATGGATTGTTGATGATGATGGTGATCATACGACTAGGTTCTTCTCGGCGATATCTAAGAGGCAGTCACACTGCTTTGTCCTACCAACAGTTTTAGTGGTGTCTAAGCGACAGCTATTAACCTGTACAGAATGTGAAGTAGTCTATAATATATACTGTGCTATAGATAACTATGTGAGTTGAGAAAAGTGCTGACAGCGTCTCTCTAGAAGAAGATTATATATCGGTAAAAGAATAAATATTGTGCGTACAGCAATGTATGTTTGCCCCCCCGCCCCCTAAAAAAGATTGGAATAAAAAAAAAGTAAGGGTGGGACATTTGAATCCTCGACTCCCGCGAATCTTGAAAAAGATTCGAGATTCAAAAACTCTAATCTTCGCGCTTTTTTTCGTCATTCGAATCTTTCGAATCTTAACCTAAAAACTTAGCATTAGGTGCTTGTTCTAAAGCGATATTTGTTCGAATTTTTGTCAGCATGACGAGTTCTGACATTAAAAAACAATCGAAGAAGATCGTCTACAGTGTGTACACAGACAGCTATTTGAAATAGCTCGTTACTTTTAAAATTTGAGGAAACTCTCTAAAAAGTTCTTAATCACACCACCATCGACAGTAATGTCAGAAAGACTTTTCAGCACACCAGGTGTCATAGCTGATAAAAAACCAAGTAGGCTAAACACAGAGCGAGTTCGAATGCTAGTGTTTTTAAATAAAAATCTCCATTAAAGGTTTCTATCTTGGACGCAATAAATATCTGTCTTAAGCACAATTAAAAAGGTACTCTACAACTGCACATACCCGTCTTTTTTCTAATTTTTTACATTACCCTGGAAGAGTTCAGTGTTTAGTGTTTTTATTAACTCTTAAAATAAATATGTTTTTGATTTTTCGTAATTTCCTGGAAAGAATTTACTCAATTTAGTGTTCCATGTTTAGTGTTTATCTACATTAACTCTTGAAATAATCCTCCCCACCTCTACACTTGCTTTGATTTAAAAAGGTTCTGGAACTTTTGTTATTAAAGAAAAATGTCAAAAAGTGTGAATTCTTACTCAAATATTATTTTGTCAGATTATGTTCAGAAAATGGAAATTAACCTCAGGACCCAAGAGTTATGCACTTCATTTAGTAAATGTAAATTATCAATTTCATTTATATCTTCTTAATAAATATGGGTATATTTTTTGAAAACTGTATTTAATTTTTCTTTCATTAAACACAAATTTCGAATTTGGTTCAATTAAAAACTTTTAATTTTAAGTAGAAGTCTTTTTTTCTCTTTTTATCTTATACAAGTAATTATTCTTATATGAAGGTTCGAGAGATTCGAGATTCGGGGGATTCGAGAACCTTTTAGGATTCGAATTCCAGAGAAATTTAGGATTCGTCCCACCTCTAGTAAATACATTGCTAGGATTCGAATTCGAGAAAAATTTAGAATCCGTCTCACCTCTAGTAAATACATTGTTGGGATTCGAGAAACTTTTAAGATTCGGATACAAGAGAAATTTAGGATTCGTCTCACCTCTAGGAAAAAAATGAAACCGATACAAATAGCTATGTTCACTTACATATCCTCCCTCCCGATGATTGCTCATCGATAAAAGAATAAATATCGATGCAAACAGCTGTATGCACTTAACCCCACGAAGATTATGCATCGGTAAAAGGATAAATATCGATGTAAATAGGCATGTGCGTTACTGCCCTCCCCTTAGAAGTAGACTTTGCATCGATAAAAAAAATATCAATGTAAATGGCCGTTTGCACTTATCTCCACCCAACCAGAAGAACACTGTGAATCGTTAACAGAAAAATATCGTGCAAATAGACATATGCATTACTGCCCTTTCCCTAGATTACTGTGCATCGACAAACGATTAAACATCGATGCAAATATTCGTGTGCATTTACTTCCAAGAAGGATGTCAGACTAAACATCGATGCAAGTAGCCATGTGCAGTTACCTCCAAGAAGATTGATAATCGGTAAAAGAATAGGTGTCGATGCAAATGGGCATTTGCATTACTGTCCTTCCCAACAAAAGAAGATTGTGCATCGATAAAAGAATAAATATTCACGTAAATGGTCATTTGCGCTTTTCCCCACCCAACCAAAAAGAAGATTGTGCATCAGTAAAAGATTAAACATCGATGCAAATATTCTTGTGCATTTACCTCCAAGAAGGATATGAATCGGTAGAAGACTAAACATCGATGCAAGTAGTCATGTGTGTTTACCTCCAAGAAGATTGTACATCGGTAAAAGAATAAATATAGTGCAAAGAACCATGTGCATTTAACCCCCTCTCCAAAGGAAATTTGTGCATCAATAAAACAATAAATATAGATGCAAATAACATTATACATTACCCTTCTAGATGAAGATCGTGTATCGTAAAAAGAATAAAAGGTATGTTGTTCTGATGGTGAAAGGTAAAAAAAATTTTTAATCCAACATTTACGTAAGGACACATGGTGCTCAAAGCACTGGGCAGACGTCTTTTAGATGTTTTGTATGTTAAAACGCATGTAAAAAACTTTTTCAGCTTTGAAGAGGTTACTTTAATGTATTTACAATAGATTAATTATTAACGAGAAAATGTGCACCAACCATACACAAAATAGTAAAACTATATTAGCAATTCGATTTCGCCGCCCCGGTGGCGCAGTGGTCTAAGCGATGGCCTCTGATCATTCGTCCAAAAGGGGTCCGGATTCGAGTCCCGGTGAGGCATGGATGTTGTGTTTGTCTTACGGCACTGTTTCTCTCCCTTCCCTGGAACCAGTGGCCCTAAATTAGGGACGGGCGACTGCTTATAGCCCATTGAGTTTCTCACGGTGGTCGTTAAACCTCCAATCAAAAAAAAAAAAAAAAATTCGATTTTATTTCTATTTTATTGTAATCTGATTTTATTTCTATTTTATTGTAATCTGATTTTATTTCTATTTTATTGTAATCTGATTTAATTTCTATTTTTGCGCCAATAAATCGTATTACTAACACAATTTTACTATTTTACGACAATAGACTGTTTAATGACGTCGCTTCGATAGACGTTTGGTTTTTTTCCAAAGAACAGACAAGTTAATCTTCACTAAAGAAGGGTATCCACACACTTTTGGCGGGTAGTGTACTAGCTATGCACAATTGGAAATAATTGAGATTTTTTTTTTTACTGACAAAGTATGCATTCAAAAATGGAAAGCAGAAAAACGGCAGGAAATCTTCATATGACATTTGAGAGTTTCTTTTTTTCTTCTTTAATTTCACCTTTGGTATAAGCTTGATATGATTGAACATTGTATTTAAGTTATTCGATTTGATAATGAAGGAATTGGTTAGAAAAATTACTCACGTCAGAATCTCCTATTCTTTCGGTCAAAATTACATACGCGCAACGAAAAACCCTTCCGGGATACTGACAATCGAGAAGTGTTTTCATAATTCAATAGCTTTTAAAATACCTTCATGAAAAATGCATTGAACAAGGTTCATAAAACTCGAATGTAAATATAACATTCACATCTGTGCATTGATTTTTTCTTTGAAAATCCTCTTAAGCAAACATTGTTGCATGTGAAATGAGGCTAAGGAATTGACATTTTAAAAGCTGAAGAGAGATCTCAAACGCTTTTTCATTGTAAATAAGGAGGTATATGTTGTCTTCACCGACTCTTTCCTTCCCTCGTGCTATTGAGGAGATAAAGTTATTAGCGAAATACATAATTAATATTGTATTCTCACTCTTGGGATGGCATTCGACCTAACGTGCATGGTAATCAGCTGAGAGACTTTACGGCACAATATTAAAGGTGCGCTAGGAATTATTCAAATGATGCTTAGGAAAGACGCAAATTTAGCATATTGTTTGATAAATGAAGAGAGTGTAGATAGTTCCGCACACGGTTTTGAACGTTTTACGTCATTTCTCTAAATTTACTCAAAACAGGAATGCGTTATCACAATAAAAATCTAAATAACAAATTCCTACGTACACAACGATTATTTGGGTTACAGAAAACAAATCCGTCTGTTCGTAAAAATTGGCGCCAAAATATTTTGCTCCAATGCAACAGTTTAGACATTTAAGGAACCGTTCTTTCATTTACAGTTTTCTACCTGCAGAGTCCATTTCATGAAACAAAAATAAAATAAAAATTAAGGTTATCAAACAAAAACTTTTATTCAAACAAAAAACTGTGCAACATAATTTTACGTTCAGTTGGTAGTGTTTTTATTTCTTGAACGATGTTTTTAGTTTAAGTTGCATGTGACGTAAATAGCAAAGTTGGGCAAAAATCTTAATTGAATTAATCGGTAATGCATTACAGCGTAATGGTAACGGGAACAAGAACTTAGCGTTACCTTTACATGGTAAAGGTGAACTGGTCATTATAATTGCATGGTAATTGTAATGACATGTAGCAGTTACCCATTATAAACGTAATGGTTAACTATGTAGGTAACTAACCAATAACTTATGGGTAACAATACAACGTAAATGAAGCAGCAACCAGTACACTCCGACGCGTTGTGTAGGCTATTTGACAATTGTTCCACCTATCGGACCTCAAATACGTGTATGTAGGTATTGCAGATCGTACGTGCATGATATGAGTAGTTGCCCCGTCTTCGCCGCAAATCTGAACGAAGTAATACCTACGAAGTAAGAACGAATGGCATGTTTATTTCGATTATAAATACTCATTTTGTCCATCTCCAGTACAGTATTCTCGTCCAATACATACGTTTCACTGTCCAAAATAATTACCCCACTATAGCCACAAGCACATACACTGACGGGAAAAAAATCCTAACACCAAGAAGGGGTTGTGTTAGATAAACGACAGTTTTTAGGCGGTGAGAGTACGTCTGTAAGATGACGTCTATGCAAATTTCGCGCTCGGCGCATACGTGTGGCGCTAGTAGCGCCCCTCAGAACATGCAAAGCCGGTTTGCTGTAAATACGCGCAGTAACGTTTGTGAGGTGAGGCATGGATGTTGTGTTTGTCTTACGGCACTGGCTCTCTCCCTTCCCTGGAACCAGTGACATTAAATTAGGGACGGGCGACTGCTTATAGCCCATTGAGTTGCTCACGGTGGTCGTTAAACCTCCAATCAAAAAAAAATAATAACGTTCGTGAGCGTTAGTTATCGTTGAGATTGTTGTTGTTTTGTTTGTTTGGAGGTTTAACGACCACCGTGAGCAACTCAATGGGCTATAAGCAGTCGCCCGTCCCTAATTTAGGGTCACTGGTTCCAGGGAAGGGAGAGAGCCAGTGCCGTAAGACAAACACAACATCCATGCCTGACCGGGATTCGAACCCGGACCCCTTACGGACGAATGATCAGAGGCCAGCGCCTTAGACCACTGCGCCACCGGGGCGGCTCGTTGAGATTCGACGTAGTGTGTTGATGTTAGTCAAGAATGCCTTTAAGAAGACGAAGAAGCCATTATCAACAGCTCACGGAGTTTGAACGAGGTCGTGTAATAGGGCTACGAGAAGGTGGATTTTCGTTCCGCAATATTGCAGAACGACTTGGCAGGAATGTAGCCACTGTGCATGATTGTTGGCAGCGGTGGTCAGGGAAAGGTACTGCCTCAAGAAGACCGGGTTCCGGCCGGCTTACGTGGCACTACTGAGAGGGAAGACCGCCGTGTACGGCGTATGGCCGTGGCGCATCGTACCGCGTCTGCGGCAGCAATTCGAGCTGCAGTTGCCACCACAGTGACACAACGAACTGTTACAAATCGGTTACTTGAAGGACAGCTCCGAGCCAGACGCCCTGTAGCGTGCATTCCACTTACTCCAAACCACTGCCGTTTGCGACGTCAGTGGTGTCAAGCTAGAGCTCATTAGAGGACGGAGTGGAGATCTGTTGTGTTTTCTGATGAAAGCCGGTTTTACTTGCGTGCCACTGATGGCCGTGTGTTGGTTAGAAGGAGGCCAGGTGAGCACCTGCAACCAACCTGTCTGCGGCCGAGACACACTGGACCTACACCTGGAGTTATGGTCTGGGGAGCAATTTCCTATGACAGCAGGAGCACTCTCGTGGTTATCCCACGCACCCTGACGGCACAGTTGTACGTCGGTCTGGTGATTCAGCCTGTTGTGCTGCCATTCATGAACAGCATTCCAGGGGGTGTTTTCCAACAGGATAACGCTCGCCCGCATACCGCTGTTGTAACCCAACATGCTCTACAGAGTGTCGACATGTTGCCATGGCCTGCTAGATCACCAGATCTTTCACCAGTCAAACACGTATGGAACATCATTGGAAGACAACTCCAGCGTCACCCCCAACCAGCATTAACCGTCCCTGTATTGACCGACCAAGTGCAACAGGCATGGAACTCCGTCCCACAAACTGACATCCAGCACCTGTACGACACAATGCATGAACGTTTGCGTGCTTGCATTCAGCATTCTAGCGGTTACACCGGTTATTAATGTACCAGCATTTCACATTTAAAATGGCTCTTCTCGCGCTTACAATAAGCTGTGATCTTGAAACCTTAATCGATTAAATATGTTACTTATACAAATGTATTGTCGCCATTTCATTCCTCTACAACTATTTTTTTGTGGTGTTGGGATTTTTTTCCGTCAGTGTATTAGCACTACACTCACAGTTCAGCAACTCGGGGTGCACTGCCGAATATTACAGAAATTTGCGAACTCTAGACATTTTTGCCGTACTTCTCAAGTGTTGTTGTCCATTACATGTCCGATTCGAATACTGGACTAGCGAGCGACTGACTCCTTTATATATATTTTACGACAGGACCTGAATCTTCTGGAATATTCTTGATCTACATAAAGCTCTCCAACTTCCCACTGCGCGATCATTCTGGAACATTCTACAAATATCTAACCCATTTTTGCCGCTTCTAGAACATTCTACACGACACTTCGGTCTCTGTCTGCTATGTTCCATGGCCGACTTTTCTAGACATAGCTTTTGGCACACGTACATTTCTATAAATTATTAGTATGTAATTATTATTTGCAAATTGTGTAATTTCATTACCAAATAATTCCATTGCGTTTGAATAGCATTATTAAATAATTTATTTATATCGTCTTCATTGTAATGCATTACAGATTAATTCCATTACCTTGTGCAAACCTTACTTGGGATTACCTTGTAATGCATTAACTGTTACTGCATTACCTTGAAATTCATCACACGTTAATTGTAATCTGTACTTTCATTATTTTTCCCAACTATGGTAACTGTAGTTAGCGTCGTTCTTATCTAATTCGTTAATGAGTGAATAAACTAATGCTCTTAATAAATTCGTTTAACATATACATCGAAGAGCAAAACCATTATGAACACCTGCGTATTATGATGTTAATCCTCCACGTCTTCGAAAAATCTCTTACCCGGCGAGGGATGGATCCTAAAAGATTTCTAAAGCTGTCTTGTGGTATCTTGTACCAACACGTTACCAGCAGGTCTTTTGAACTCTTGTAAGTTAAGTGGTTGAGCCGCCGCATATCGGATTTGCTGTTCCAACAGAAATCACAAATGTTCGATTGAATTGATGTCCGGAAAATTTGGAGGCCAGGGTAATACCTGAAGGTCTTCCTCATGTTCCGCGTAACATTCTCGAACAATCCGGGCAGTGTGGTATTGCGCATCATCCTTCTGAAAGAGGGTACTACTAATGAGGAATAACGTTATCATGAAAGGGTGTACCTGGTCTTCACTTATGTTTAGCTAGGTGGCAGACTTCATAGCTGTTGACTGAAAACAGGATTTCCCAGCAGAACATTGCTCAAAACTTTACACTTCATCCGCCGCCTTGTTTTTGTTCCAATGTGCATCATGGTGCTAACACTCCTTCAGGTAAACGACGTACGCGTACTCGGCTATCCACATGGTGCAACAGAAAACAAGTTAGTAAAATCATGCAATACATTGATTATGATACGCTTTCAAACATACCAGGAATCCTTACTCAACTTATTACTCAAGTTATGAGGACAATGGCTGTTGAGCCGCCCCGGTGGCGCAGTGGTCTAAGCGATGGCTTCTGATCATTCGTCCGAAAGGGGTCCGGGTTCGAATCCCGGTGAGGCATGGATGTTGTGTTTGTCTTACGGCACTGGCTCTCTCCCATCCCTGGAACCAGTGACCCTAAATTAGGGACGGGCGACTGCTTATAGCCCATTGAGTTGCTCACGGTGGTCGTTAAACCTTCAATCAAAAAAAAAAAAAAAATGGCTGTTGAATAAATCTCGCTCCTGTGCCCTGACCTTTGACCCCATTTCGATGATATTAAACAGAACTGGATCAGTATTCCTCCGGAACAACATACTAAAGTTTGTCGCAATAGAAGTATTTTTTGTCAAGTTATGAGGATAATGGCTGTGGAATAAATCTCGCTCTTGTGCCCTGATCTTTGACCCCATTTCGATGATGTTAAACAGAATTGGTTCAGTATTCCTCCGGAACAACATACAAAGTTTTGTCGCAATAGAAGCATTTTTTGTCAAGTTATGAGGATAATGCTGTGGAATAAATTTCGCTCTTGTGCCCTGATCTTTGGCCCCATTTCGATTATATTAAACAGAATTGGTTCAGTATTCCTCCGGAACAATATACTAAAGTGTGTCGCAATAGAAGCATTTTTTGTCAAGTTATGAGGATAATAGTTGTGGAATACATCTTGCTCTTCTGCTGCCCTGACCTTTGACCCCATTTCGATGATATTAAACAGAATTGGTTCAGTATTCCTCCGGAACAACATAGAAAGTTTTGTCGCGGTAGAAGCATTTTAGTCAAGTTATGAGGATAATGCTGTGAAATAAATCTCACTCTTGTGCCTTGACCTTCGACCCCATTTCGATGATATTAAACACAATTGGTTCAGTATTCCTCCGAAAATACATACTAAAGCTTTGTTGCAATCGAAGCATTTTTACCTACGTTCTGACGCATATGGGCGATGGAATGGATCTCGCTCCTATGTCCTGAGCTTTGACCCCATTTCGTCCATTTTCAATAGGATTCGTTCCTATATAGTTGTTCCCTAGCACATAGTAGATTTCATCGAAATCGAACGATTTTTACGCGAGTTATCGAGGGGACAGATAGACAGACGGACAAAGCTGGAGCATATACGCTTCTTCAACCTACGGTTGGAAAGCGTAAATGAGATTTATCGGAACAGATGACCTTCTTCCAATTATTCTTTTTGATGCTGCAGTCCTCATTGTTGATGTTTTCGACGGTGGACGAGGTTAGCATGGACATTCGAAGCGACTTGCGGCTACGCAGTTCCATTTTCAAGCAGGGTTCTGTATATTGCGTGTTGTAACACGTTACTCCCATCACGGGGGTTCAAATTGTCGTCGAGTTGCGCCACAGTATCCCTTCTGTTGGTTCGTAACACGCGGGATTGCCTTCGCTCACCTTAACATCAATGAGCCAACGTCGGCTAACACTTTGCCGGCGGTTCTTAGTTTTTCCTCCTCGTACCACTTTTTGAAGATACCAACCACGGCTTACGGCGAGCACCCCGCAAGCTTTGCCGTCTGGGAAATCCTCTGACCCAGTCGTCTCGCTTACGTCCGCTGCCTTTCCTATCTGAAAAGTAAGAATAAAACTGATTAACAGAGTTCAGTATCAGGTGTTATTTGTAACGGTCGAGGTGAAAGAATCGACACTTAGTTTAAAATAAATTTGTTCGTTAATTTCCATGCACTGCAAGATTCAGGTCACCAATACACTATACATCGATGAACCATTACATTATGGCCTCCTGCCTAATAAGCTAAAGGACCCCCTTTAGCCCACAAAATAGCGGTCACTCGGCAAGGCATCGATTTGACGAGGTGGCGATAGGTATCCTAGGGTATCTGGTGCCATTATGTGAACAGCAGATTCTCCAGTTCCTGTATATTCCGGGGTGGTGGTGCTTTAGCGCGGACCCGCTTTTTCGAGTCGAACCACAAATGTTCGATTGGGTTCTTGTCAGGTGAATTTGGAGGCCAGGGCATTAACAGGAACTCACCAGCATGTTCCTCGAGCCACTCCTTGACGACTCTGGCAGTGTTGCATGGCGCATTATCCTTTTGGTAATGGCCATCACCAGCAGGGAACACAGTGGCCATGAATGGGTGAACTTGGTCCGCAACGATGTTCAGATACCTGACAGCTGTCAGTGATTGTGCTATTCGGATAATGGGGCCTATAGAGTTCCAAGAAAACATCGCCCACAGCATAACAAAATTGTCTGGCCATTACATTCTTGTCGGAGAAGGCAATCCTGTGCCAATCAGCGTATGTCTCATTCCGATACTACCGTGCAAATGTAAGCCTTTTCTGCCGATGCACCTTCATTAGCATAGGTGCAGTGAACATCGGTCTGCATAGGAGCCCCATACGCAGCAGGGTTCGCTGAACTGTCGTTTTAAACACAGTTCCGGTAGCCCCCTGGTTCATTCGACCAGTGAGTTGCTCCATTGTAGCTTGTCGATACAGTGGTGCAACTCTCTGGCCGAATGACCACCACTGTAGCGTGTCGGCCGTCACGCGCCTTCGAAGCCGACGTTCACCTCTCACATCAATGACACGTGGTGCTCCGCAGTTTTCACGTCTCTTATTCGCAATGGTGCCATTTCTCCAATCAGGATACACTTTACCACAGCAGCACACGAACAGTTCACAAACTGCGCTGTTTCAGAAATACTGCCAAGGGTGGCAGTATTTCTGAAACAGCGCAGTTTGTATCATGAATTTTTTTAAAATCCAAATGGCGAATTAGTCTGTTATACAAATATTCTATCCATTATTTTGCTAAAATCCTAAGCATCACAGAAACGTCTATAGTTAGACACTTTAATTATTAATGATACTTTCTTGAGTTTGACAGCTGTTTTACGTATTATAAGAACATCGGGGTGTTGTTCAGTAAAAAATGTAAGTTTATAAACGCTTTTTTCGTGGAAGACAACAATTAATACCGATACAACTGTGATTATGTTAGGGCCAAATGTCATTATTACTGCATCATTAGTTTTAAAAAACTGATCGTGACTAGCACGTGTAAAAAAAGTGACACACATTCATATTAGTTTGAATTTGCATTAAGACATTGAACAAGAATGTGTGCAGTACTGATATTATTTGACATATCAATAGTTTTGAAAGTCCCTACTCATTACGTATGCGTACAAGTATACATTACATTTGACAGCTGGTACATCCTTCAAAAAAAAAAGAAAAAAAAAAAAAAAACTACTGATTTCTACTGATGTTTTTGCTCTGGTCTACTGATTTCAGGTAAAGATCTCTGGTAACACTGGTCAGGGGTGTAATTCAGCTAATCCCTGATCTCATTCTACTAGTATCTCTGAGTCCGTTCTTAGCATTCCTGTGAATGAACATACACGAGGGAATGTTGGAAGAGAGATTGTCAGTTGGCTAAATTCTGTCAAAGTAGAAGAAACAGGAGAGACACCCACATAGACACTTCATCATAACGAATAGGTCCCTGACAGCAAAGTAGAAGAAACAGGAGAGACACCCACATAGACACTTCATCATAACGAATGGGTCCCTGACAGCAAAGTAGAAGAAACAGGAGACACCCACATAGACACTTCATAACGAATGGGTCCCTGACAGCAAAGTAGAAGAAACAGGAGAGACACCCACATAGACACTTCATCATAACAAATAGGTCCCTGACAGCAAAGTAGAAGAAACAGGAGAGACACCCACATAGACACTTCATCATAACGAATGGGTCCCTGACAGCAAAGTAGAAGAAACAGGAGACACCCACATAGACACTTCATAACGAATGGGTCCCTGACAGCAAAGTAGAAGAAACAGGAGAGACACCCACATAGACACTTCATCATAACGAATAGGTCCCTGACAGCAAAGTAGAAGAAACAGGAGACACCCACATAGACACTTCATAACGAATGGGTCCCTGACAGCAAAGTAGAAGAAACAGGAGAGACACCCTCATAGACACTTCATCATAACGAATGGGTCCCTGACAGCATCTGAGTAGAGATTCAAGGAAACCGTCCCAGAAGACATCTAAGAGATCTGGGCATGACAGTTCTCAAAGATGTAAGTCTGGTACAGCGAGAGAAATAATTATGGCCCAAGTGTCATTTATTCAGCAAAAACAAAAATAATCAATACAATATAAAGAAAACACATGATACTGAACAAATTGTACTCTAAATTACGTACAAGAAAGATAAACAGTTCTTATGCTCAAAAACATATTTGTGCAGGCTTTGTATACGTTTAAGTCATAAAGAAAGCGAATTAATTATGGCCCTCTGGGCTTTTAATTCATATGTGTGACTTTTAGAAGCTGGAAAATTTTTAATACTTTGTCTACCCACCTTTAGCATTGTGGTAAGCTTACATTCGATAAAGAAGGTGAGTCGAAAGTTTTGCTATATTTGCATAAACTCGTGTGTTGGTGTGTCACGTGTTTAAACTAGTTCCAGTCGCACACTGCAGTCAGTCGAAAGAGATATAAAGTGGTAGTCGTTGCTATGAACAGCATTGCATGTCATCGTTCTGTCTGTGGTTGGGACGCCTAAGAGATGAACAGCCACAACCGACTAATTAGGAAACTTCTGCTTTACGAGTTTGAACTCGGCCATAACGCTGCTCAAGCAAAATATAGCATTTATCATACGAAAGGGGAAGGTTCTGTGGACCACAGCACCGCAAACAAATGGTTCAAACATTTTCGGTCAGGTGACAGAAACTTCGACGATTTGTCAAGGTCAGGTAGGCAACGAGCCGTGGATTTGTAGACCGTGCGCCAGGCCGTAGAGCTAAATCCGAAAACCAGCACTCGGAGATTATCAGGCGAGCTGGGCATATCACAGACCACCGTGGTTCGTCACCTTCAGCACCTCGGCAAGGTCTACAGGAACGGCCTCATTGTCCCTCACGAACTGACGCCAGCTCAAGCAAACCGCCGAGTGGAAGTGTGCACGAAACTCTTAGTAAACCCGCGCGATGTACATTTCATCACGAGAATTGTTACGTGCGACGAAAAGTGGGTCCATTTCCGTGTTCCTAACACACAACGGCTGTGGTGGAACCCGGGCCAGCTTTTGTACCTGTTGCCAAACGGAAGCGCTTCGAGCAGAAGGTGATGCTCTGCGTCTGGTGGACTTTCGAGTGGATATTCCATTACGAATTTGGTTCAGACGGTCGGACCATCAACGCCAGCCTCTACTCTGAACAGCTGGAGCGGATATATACCGTTTCGGAGAAGTACCTGGCACTGATGAACAGAAAGCACCCTCTGCTACAGCAAGACAACGCTCGCGCTCAGACCGAGCGAACGAACAAAACTCCAGGAGCTTGAGGGCATCGAACTGATGCCACACCGAGCATATAGTGCGGACCTAACCCCGTCGGAATATTACTTGTTCTGGTTCATGGCCCATCCTTCGCGGGTGGCAGTTCAACAACCAGGAGGACGACGCAGCTGGGTTGAAGGAGTTCTTCACTTCGAGGGACAAGAATTGGTACCGCCGCGGAATCGAAAAACTGGTAGACAGATGGCTGAAGACGGTGCAACAAGATGACCTCTACTTTGATTGCTAGTCAGCTTTCGTCGTAAAGGTTCGTATGAAGACTTAAAGTGATCCAAATATTGCAAAACTTTCGACTCACCTTTGTACTTCATATCAATAAAATTCCATGATTCAAGAATAGCTGTTTTCAAACTGTTCTTATTCATGAAATGATGTCCATTTTCATACACCTTCCGTGCCAGCACATACCACACATTCTTTTTTATATTTAGATCAGGTGATTATGCCGGCCAAGGTTGGAGACATTTTATTTTTTTTCGACTTAAATCAAATCTCGGACGTTTTCGACACACGAATTTTGCAGTTGTCCTTCTCAAACAACTAAATTCTACCGGCCATTTTAAGTCCATTTCGTAGAATTTGTTTGCTTAACATTTGTTCGAAACCAGAACTGTTAATTTTTCTATCTACGAATGCAATATCGGTTTTCTTTTTCCAGCCAAGTGCCCCCCATGTCACTGCCGAGCTACCTCCCTGATGTCAAGTGAAAAACACTAGCGGTTCTTGTTTGTCGTCCGTCCAAACACTGTGCATATCATCTGGGCCATCCAGATGAACTTTTTTCTCGTCGGAGAAAATAACTTTTCACCACTTAGAACTCCAACTCATATTACTGCGAGCGAATTCTTTTCGATTGGCTTTGTGGACTGAAGACTGCATTGGTTTCCTCTGGAGTTTTCTTGAACAAAGTCCTGATTTATTCACCAAGTGTTGTGTTTGTCCAACTGCAATTGGTAAATCTAATTCGTCACGTAGTTTTCGAGCTGTTACAATTCTGTTTGATTCTTTTCACCTCAGAAGACGAAGTTCTCTATTTGTTACTTTTGGGCGGTCTGTCGATGTTCTTCTATTTGCCATACCTAGCTGGAACTTTTAGGTAATTTCGGACGCCTTTTGATCTCCTTTTGATAGCTCGGGCAATATCTGTAGCATTCATATCAGTTTGTTCTCTTAAGACATCGATTTTCGCCCGTTTAATGCCACGTAGTCTAGAGCCGGACAGCATGCTCATTTTTTTAAACCTGACACTTTCAACAAGTAATTTCGTTAATTCTGTCTTCGGACTGTTGGTACAAATCGTTAACACCTCTTTCTCCGAAAAAGTACCAGTATCGCTAAACGTTCAACTGAGCAGGGCCATAATTAGTTCGCTTTAAAGGCTGATTTCACTGAGCAGATTTCCCCACGCACGCGCAGAATACCATTATGGACACCAATGAGTGCGTTTATAATTTACATATGACAGTGAGGTATATATCACAGGAATTGTCCTTCACGTCTATTTATATCTGTCAAAAATAAGAAGTCATAATTATTTTGTATACCGTACTTTCACCTCAACGGGTCGTCGAAATACCGATGCAAGTCCTAGAGAACTGCAAAAGGGCAGGGCACTAAGTTTTAAGTGTTACATTCTTGTATGTTGTGGCAATATTTTACCATTACTATTTTGATGTATTTTAAGGCAAGTTAAAGGCACTTAATACACCAGAGCTATGTTCTAAAAGTGTTATCTCTTTTCAAACATATAGTTTTTCTTTAAACGACTTCTCTAAAAAGTGTTCCTCGGTTGCAGATAGCTTCCAAGAAGACATAGGAGAGCCAATATAAGGATCGCCCAAATGAAACTGAGCCTTTCGGTTTTTTGCCGTAAGAGTTTATAGGTTGGATTATGTGAACATACAGAAAGTAAGAGTGATGCATGGGCTACATACCCGCTATACATTGTCGCCTTGTAGATTCAAGAAAGTGTCCCAGCGCGGCACGAGTTTGTGGATACCCTGAGCGAAGAACGTCCCTAGTTGGCTGTAGAATCAGTCTTCAACGACGCTCGGACCTCAGCGTCGTTAGCGGACCAGCGGCCCTTGAGAGCTTTTTTCAGTGGTCCGGCGATGTGGTAGTCGCAGGGCAACAGATTGGGACTATAGGGGGGGGGATGGTCGAGGACCTCCCAGTGGGAGCTCCGCAGCAAATCTTGGCACACTGTCGCCACATGAAGGCGTGCGTTGTCGTGCAGCAGAATCATCGCATTTGACAGCATACCGGGTCGCTTAGGCTTGATGGCTGTTTGGAGGTTGCGTAACGTATCGCAGTATGTACTTGCCTTCACCGTTCTTCCTGCGTCAAGCCAGGCCAACAGCAATGGGCCATTCTCATCGAAGAAAACCGTGAACTCTTAAGGAGGCCTGAGTTTTCTTCGTTCGTGGGGAGTTGGGATTCCGCCATTCCATATTCCCGATTTGTGGCCGGATCGAATTGGTGGCACCAAGTTTCATCTGCGGTGACAATCTTGGAAAGAAACTGTCCCCCCTCTGCGTGGCAACGATGCAGATGCTCCAGACAGACCTCCAATCGCCGAGTCTTCTGCTCCTCCTGGAGATGTTTGGGAACACATTGTACGCAGACCTAACTGTATCTCAATCGGCGATGGAGAATGGTGTTAATGTACCATTGTACCTTACTCACGGACAATGTTGCCGCAAGCTCGTGGGTGGTTATTCGGCGATTCTTCTTCTCAAGGTTGTCAACGGCAGCAATCGATTCCATGGTGATGGCCACGTGTGCTTGTCCAGGTCCCGCCATGGCCTACGTGCTCACACGTCCTTTACGCAATTCACTACAACAGCGGAACTCTGTACACCATGACTGACATTCACTTCCATACACATCCTTCATACGATGATAAATTTTGGCTCCACCAACACCTTCTGCCATCAAAAATTCCATAACTGCCCGCTGGGCCTGTTTGGGCGAATCCATGTCACGACCCTATGTAGTCAACTTGTTGCTGCACGTGCAGCCGATAACATGTCACGACCTACGTAGTCAACTTGTTGCAGCACGTGTAGCCGATAACATGTCACTACCATACGTAGTCAATTTGTCGCTGCACGTGCAGCCGATAACATGTCACGACCCTACGTAGTCAACTTGTTGCTTCACGTGCAGCCGATAACATGACACGATCCTACGTAGTCAACTTGTTGCTGCACGTGCAGCCGATAACATGTCACGACCCTACGTAGTCAACTTGTCGCTGCAAGTGCAGCCGATAACATGTCACGACCTTACGTAGTCAACTTGTTGCTGCACGTGCAGCCGATAACATGTGACGAACCTACGTAGTCAACTTGTTGCTGCACGTGCAACCGATAACATAGGACGAACCTACGTAGTGCCGCCCCGGTGGCGCAGTGGTCTAAGGCGCTGGCCTCTGATCATTCGTCCGTAAGGGGTCCGGGTTCGAATCCCGGTCAGGCATGGATGTTGTGTTTGTCTTACGGTACTGGCTCTCTCCCTTCCCTGGAACCAGTGACCCTAAATTAGGGACGGGCGACTGCTTATAGCCCATTGAGTTGCTCACGGTGGTCGTTAAACCTCCAATCAAAAAAAAAAAAAGAACCTACGTAGTCAACTTGTTGCTGCACGTGCAGCCGATAACATGTCACGACCCTACGTAGTCAACTTGTTGCTGCACGTGCAGCCGATAACATGTCACGACCCTACGTAATCAACTTGTTGCTGCACGTGCAGCCGATAACATGTCACGGCCCTACGTAGCCAACTTGTTGCTGCACGTGCAGCCTATAACATATAAACACTATAATGATTGTCCAAAGTAGCAATGTCTCCATCACTTTTAATTGTCAGAAGTATGTTACGTGTCCGTACACCAAAACCCATATTGTAACGATCGCAAACATTTTTCAGGACATTTGTAATGTTCGGAATATGTGGTATACCTCCGTAGAACAAATATAAAATTATTTTTATAAATTATTTTTGAGAAAATATCCTGAAAAGCGTTGGCCATCGTTACAATATGGGTTTTTGGCTTACGAACACGTAATACACTTTCGACAATTAAAAGTGATATAGACGTTGTTACTTTGGACAATCGCCATGGTGTTTATACTGTATGATCCCATTGAAGACATTAGACCTCGAATGTGCTGATCGTGTTTATGTTGGTTCTACACTTCGCGTCTTAAAGACTCGTTTAAAAGAACATCAATGCAGTGTTAAAATTGGCTCATCAAAGACATCCTTGTCGCGTTTATTACGTGACGGATCTCACTATCCATGTTGGGAGGAAGCCGTCATTCTCGCTACCCCTGCTCCAAAGCTTCAGTTCTACTAAAGGAAAGCATGTATGTTTATAAATATGGTGAGGTAACTTGTAATGATGATACTCCCAGTTGCATTCCTTTACTTTTGGAAAATGCTGCTTAACAAGAATTAACACGCAAAGAGTTAAAATCATCACATTTTCATATTATTACATAAGTGTACACTGAAAAGCAATCGAATTAGAGACAGCTGGCGTTATGCAAATATAGCGCTGTGGGCGCTCCTGTAAACGGAAACGACATGACGTATGCAGCGATCCGACAATATAAGGAGTGATGCGACGGGAATCAGTAAGAGTCGGACCCACTATGGGTAAGACGAAGGATCTCAGCGCATTTGATAGTAGGCGAATTGTCGGGGCCCGACGAATGGGTCACTCCATCTCGGAAGTCGTGCAGGCACTGGGATTTTCACGAGCCACTGTGTCCCGGGTGCACCGTGAGTACATCGAATCAGGTAAAACCATCCTTGCAAGGGTCAACTGCCGTGGATAACAGCGTGTGGATGAGCGGAGTCATCGTCGGGTAGCTCGCATTGTAACAGCGGATAGACGGGCATCAGTGCAAGAAATCACTCGGCAATTTAACGCTGGTGCACAAAAACGTGTAAGCAGCCACACCATCCAGGACCATCTCCTCGCTATGGGGTACAAAAGCCATTGTCCCATGAGGGAACCGCTGCTGACCGCACATCACAGGGTGCAAAGATTAGCATGGGCGCGGCAACATCGCCACTGGACCCTAGACATGTGGGAAAATGTTGCCTGGACTGATGAGTCGAGATTCACGTTGGTACATGCGGATGGCAGGATACGAGTACGGCGCAAACCATGTGAAGCGATGGATCCTTCTTGCCAGCAGGGTACTCTTCAAGCTGGTGGGGATGGCATTCTCGTTTAGGGACTGTTTACGTGGACTCAAATGGGTCCCCTGGTACGTGTGACATCGTCCCTCGCAGGTCAACGTTACCGGGATAACCTGGATGACCATTTGCTCCCGTTTGTGCGTCTTCAACATCCCGTTGGGGACCTCATCCTGCAACAAGACAATGTACCGTGCCATCGCTCCCGAATTGTATCCGAATGGTTGGATGAACACTCCACCGACGTGACCTCGCTTGCTTGGCCAGCTAGGTTACCTGACCTCAATCCCATCGAGCACATCTGGGATGCCGTCGATAGAGATGTTTGATGCTCTGACCCTCCTCCATGAAATCTTTGTGAACTGTGGGAGCTTGTTCAGGGGTCGTGGATCCGTATGGCTTCCCAACGCTTCCGGTGTCTTGTCGAGTCCATGCCGTGACGAATCGCCGCCGTCATCAGGGGAAAGGTGGTGCTACACGTTACTAGACAGGTATCTCTAATTGAATTGCTCTTCAGTGTAGATTAGCATACTTGCAATTGTTTACCGATTGTTGTCATATCATATCATATGTTAAAGG
Organism: Macrothele yani; assembly: GCA_039090855.1. Lineage (NCBI taxonomy): Eukaryota > Metazoa > Arthropoda > Arachnida > Araneae > Macrothelidae > Macrothele > Macrothele yani. The sequence continues at coordinate 112,248,729 of CM077025.1, forward strand.
CGGACCTTCCCACGCTTGCGGGTTATCACATGATCACGTCTCATTTTGATAATTGTACTTAACTGTCATCACCCTGTTCCAATTGCGCTTTTTACATCTGAGGATGGGTCCGTTGCGGACCTGAAAGGTCTAATGTGTGTGTGTTTATATATATTTTTTTTAATTGTGTTACATTACATTAAAGTGTTTTAACCTATCTGTGGGTTTAATTGGGCTCTACTATGATCGTGTACAGACGGCTGAAATTTATTTAGAGATACAACTTTAGCACAATTGGATCTTCACTATGTTCTGCGCTGTTTACTTTACCGTTGCCTGTAAAACAAGGGTGGAATTTTAGTGCTTAAATTCACCCAAGTAAAAAAAAGCCTAATTCGTTGACCCCAAAGGCACCCAAAATTATAATTTCGCTAAGTTTTTCAGATATCATATTTCATGCAGATGGCTTCCACAAATATGGATAAACGTGAGTTGGCAAATGATAGGGGGTAGACAGTAACAAAGCATTTCCTTCTGCAAGTCTGACCGAAAAAAAAAAAGCTGTTTCTTCGAAGTGTTGGAACAGAATTTTAAAATCCCAACGCAAAATTAAGTAATTACGAGGCAAGTGGAATATTGTATCGAGTGTATCTTCCAGTAGACTGCAAATTGGAATGCCAAGGAGGGGGGCGGGCTGGCTGTCCAGATCCCATTAAAGATTTCCGATCAGAAGCGAAATTGAGAACGACATTTCGCGGAAAATGAGCCGTGCGGTGATTAATGAGCTCTTTCCCGGTAGAGACCAGAAAAAAAAGAGGGAGGAGTGCAAAATACTACTCAGTATGTTCGCCAAACCCATCGAAGCCCACTGAGCAGAGTAGGATTACGGATGCATTATTTCTCTGAGGCCCGAGCAGTCACTCCTTCGCGCCGATTAAAACGGACTACAATGTAATCACCAGGAAGGAATCACCTGGAGCGCCTTCCTTGACGTTATTAATGATGTTCAATAGGTTATCAACACTAAAGTTACATGGACTTCGGAGATAGCAGGACTTTGCACCAATACTTTGCTCAAACAGCCAGCTTAGTTAACTCTCGAGATCCCGCTTATTTAAGACCTCTGATTGAAAAAAGAAAATAATAATCGCAATGATTCTGCATTGCCTCAGCACGGTTTTTACACAAATTGGAGATTAATTCCCTACTGATATAGTCTACGGCCTTTTATAGATGTATTTTCGATTAAGTGATAGTGCAAAAGCCAGTATTACATGTTATATCGGTAGGCAGTGTTACTTCTTGACTTAGTTTCGAATTTGGTTTCCACGTTGTTGGGTGACCTAGCGACGCACGACTTTGTACTGATAAGGGGAGAGGCATCACCGTTAGTGTCCCGTCGTTAAACTCATGCGATGGTTCTGAAGTCACGTTAAGCCGTTGGACTAATAAGGCTCCTAAATATTAACAAGTCAAACTTATTTCCCATAGGCCGGGGTTGGGAAACGTATAATCTCAAAAAAAGCTTTGTGGGCACACGCCATGAAATGCTCACTCTTGATTCTTTAAATCACACACATAATAAATAAATGGTTATCATGAATGCAAAATGAAGCAGCTGTTAGTTAGTAAGGATTATTTTCGAGTTTTGAATGTAAAGGATAGCTTAGAGAATTTTAGTAAAGGCTGGGGAAGGAGATTTGTTTCAGCTTAATGCGTCTTTGGAGGGAAGTGCCTTAACTGAAGCCTCCAGCTATACACCGAGAAGATAGCAGTTGGTCGCTGGATTCGTCTAAAGGCCCCCACTCACACAGACTTTTGCCGAGGTTTTTTCACCTCAAAACCGTCGTACGCGCTTAAACCTGTGTGTGTGGGCAGGGTTAGGAGCCTTGAGGCGACGCGCGGAGAAGGAGTGAAGACGTTTTTCAGATTCGTGGCGGTGTTCGAATTTTTGCCCTTGAGAGTGACGAAACCCGAGTTTTGAACGCGTGTGTGTGTGTGCAAATCCCTCCAAAGTGAAGTTTTTTTGTTTTTTTCTACACTCGCGGTACAGGTAAGAGATAGATGCTAGCAAAGGATTTTTGTTTGATTTTGTTTGTTAGATGAAGATGCAAGTGCCTATTTTTAGTTACATACGTTCCTTTTCTTAGAAAAAAAATCCTTTTTTGAAAAATTTAAATTGAATTAGGGAGAAATAAAAATAAATAACACAAAATAATATATATATAATTACGCTATTAAATATTTAAATTTATGGTTTTAAATATTTCAACTAATAATAAATTAATTGAAAAAATTTAATAAATCTATTAATTTATAGTATTAACTGTTATAATTTATATCTATATACTGTACATACCATCATTTTTGAACTTCGATACAACCCATACAAATTTGTCCTTGTTAAATTATCTTGTAAAAGAATAAGTAGCTCCAAAAATGAGAGCGTAATTTAATTTGAAGCAGAATTTTCTTGTGAAAATGTTTTCTCAGTATAGATTTCTGCTACGTTTGTAAACACATTCAAACATTTCTGTAATATCAAAAATAATAATTATTATAATAATTATAAAACTATATAAAATAATGAATATTCAAAATATTGCTATTAATTCATATAAGGCATAATTTTCCAAATTTTCATACTAACATATTTCTTTTTTTTTTTTTTTTTTTTTTGATTGGAGGTTTAACGACCACCGTGAGCAACTCAGTGGGCTATAAGCAGTCGCCCGTCCCTAATTTAGGGTCACTGGTTCCAGGGAAGGGACAGAGCCAGTGCCGTAAGACAAACACAACATCCATGCCTGACCGGGATTCGAACCCGGACCCCTTACGGACGAATGATCAGAGGCCAGCGCCTTAGACCACTGCGCCACCGGAGCTGCCTAACATATTTCGTATTCAAAGAATCACCAACAATAAGTTCTCTGACCACTCCATCATTGGACATTTCTAAATTGGGCATTTACCACCATTTGGTCTTGCCAAGGTACTTTGCCTCTGTTATTAAAATAATCCAAATGCATATTACGGTTTCGTTTAGCTGCGTCGGTAGAATTTTTAGTTTGTTTTTGCAAGTCACAAAGGTACTGTGGCTACGTTCTCCATTCTCCTTCCGTCAGTTCACAAGTTACTACGTTTTCGTGGTCAATCAGGCGAGGATACATATATGTATTTTTTGAGTGGGCAGTATGCATGCGCCAAGCACAATGTAATCTAAGTTTTTCAGAGAAACATTTATCTCTATGTGGAAAAGTCTGAACGTCAAAGCCAAAATTCCAAATGCGTTATCTGACACCCATCCCTCCCTCTCGACAACCTGTAGATGAAAATTCGTTTATATATACTTTTCTTTCTTTTTTTTTTTTTTTTTTTTCGTTTGCCAAATTTATTACTGCTAACGCTTTGCTCTTTTCTGCGGAAAGGAAAAACGACATTTGGTACAGTTCTGCTGGAAACGAAGTTTGACTGAGACACTTGAGAATGAAAAGCGCGAGGTTTTTTAAGTTTGTGTCAGGGGCCAAACCTAGTCAGGGGGGACGATCTCTGTAGGGACCATAGGTGATCAATCGTAATCCGCGCGTAGGTAAAAGTCTGTGTGTGGGAATGAGCCCTAAGAAGGGCGCAAAAGAATTCTCCCTGTCTGTAAATCGGAGGGACATTGATGGGCAAGCCAAGAGCAGAGCGTTCAATGACCATGATAGCATGTTCAATCACGTTTCTCCCAGAACCGCGAGGAAAGGCGACCTTCCGTGTTACCTCCGCTACTTGCTAGCGCCAAGCACAGTAGCGAGAACTATTTGCAGGAGACGTCTCACAATGATTTGGCGCCAGCTGGAATTTTGCGAGAACATGTGATGTCGTATTGTAAACTTTGGAATCCTCGTAGACTCAGTGGACAACATTACCGTGGTATTTAGGTAATAATAAAAGTAAATGGTTGGCATTGGCTTCATTCAAATTATATTTTTTTCCTTTTGTTTGTGAGTGAACAGTGGCTAAATACTGAAGGATAATCTGCCGTTCAAAATTCCCACACGCGAGAGACTTTTTTTCAAAGATTATTGCCAATTTCAGCACACACTCAAAAAAGTTCATCAAAAAAAGGATTATCGGAACAAGTTCGTAAAATCATGCAATGCATTGATTATGATACGCTTTCCAACATACCAGAAATCATTACTCAAGTTATGAGGATAATGCCTGTAGAATAAATCTAGCTCCTATGCCTTGGCCTTTTTTTTTTTTTTTTTTTGATTGTAGGTTTAACGACCACCGTGAGCAACTCAATGGGCTATAAGCAGTCGCCCGTTCCTAATTTAGGGTCACTGGTTCCAGGGAAGGGAGAGAGCCAGTGCCGTAAGACAAACACAACATCCATGCCTGACCGGGATTCGAACCCGGACCCACCTTGGCCTTTGACCCAGTTTCGATGATATTCAACAGAACCGGTTAAGTATGCTTCCGGAACAGCATAAAGTTTTGTCTCAATCGAAGCATTTTTACGTACGTTATGACGCATAAGGGCAATGAAATGGATCTCGCTCCTATGCCCTGAACTTTGACCCCAGTTCGCCCATTTTCAATAGGGTTCGAACCCAGGTGGTCCCCTACCACATATTAAAATTTCATCGAAATCGAACTACTTTCACGCGAGTTATCGTGCGGACGAACAAACAGACGGACACACCTGGAGCATATACGTTTCTTCAACGTACGGTTGGAAAGCGTAAAACGGATTATCCGTGTTTGTGTCTTAGCTTTGGCAGGCAATTTTTCTCTGTTGAAGCGGTATGAAGGTTTGGCGGAAATGGCCCAAAACAGCTCATACATTCTCCCAACATGCATGAAATGGAAGCTCGCAACTGGTTGCCATTTGAGGAGAATGTGGATTGACACGTGGTTGGTTTCACGAAGGGCTTCGTTAAAGGGCATTTGGCGCGTTATGTAGCGTAAGTTTTGCCCCATTCAGGGTTAAAAAAAAATAACCAACCATCTTCCTTTCCTAGGAGCAGTGCCTAAATTAGGGGGGCGCGTAATGTTTTGCTTTCAGATTATCACGTTAGTCATTTAGTCGGAAGCAAAATAAAAAAGGAAAGATGATACCGAATTTTCAGATGTAATGAGTCCGCCTTCTAAATCAGGTTTGCAACAAAAAGAACTTTTCAAAATGGCGTTTTATAGAAACGGAGAAAATCGACGGTAAAAAATTTATTTATACCCGCTAACGGAAAAAAATTCGCAGTATTTAATATATACAAACGTCCGTGGCGTTCTTCGTAGTGAACGGAACTGGTTACAAAAAGAGTTGCTGCCCCGGTAGCGCAGTGGTCTAAGCGCTGGCTTGAGACCATTCGTCCGAGATAAGTCTGGGTTCGAATGCCGCTGAGGCATGGATGTTGTCTTATGGCACCGGCTGTCTCCCTTCCTTCAAACCAGTGACCCTAAATTAGGGACGTGTGACTGCCCATTCATTCATCACGACGATCGTTGAACCAAAGAATATAAACGCTTCGCGTGAAGAAGCTCAACTCTCGTAGAGATAATGTAAAACAGGCGACAGCAGCGCCACCATGTAATGCGGCAGCAGATGCTCTGCGGGAAAGTTAACATTCAGGCGCAAAAAGCGTAGGAGACACGGGACGGGAAGCCTATTTCACGGAAAGGAAGCTAAGCTTTGATCTGCGACTGTTTCCTTCGGTCTCATTGGGTCTACTAAAGCATTTTTTTTTTGTTGTTCTTTTCTGAGTATCCCTCCTGTCCCTTCTTTTGGTGAAACAAATATATACATTAGCAATTAATATTATTTTAAGGAAATTTTAGCAGTTTTATTCTCACTTTAAACACCGTAGTAATACCAGGTTGCTTGGCATGAATTTCATATTTACAATATACCTTAAATGTCAAAAATGCTGAGGCTGGTTTCCCAGTAGCAGCCATAATAATAAAAAAAAAAAAAAAAAAAAAGCAAAGACAACCGCAGTTTCCCAAAGCTACAATTTTTTTTTCTACCCTTCCGAAGTTTATAAATTAAACGCACTGCGCTGGAGAAATTTTCTCAACAGATCGGAAAAACACCCGTTCGTATCTGAGTAGGTTCGAACCTGGGCCGCTGGCGTGATAGCTGAGCTCTCTACCGACCGGACTAACTCGCCACGATTGAGTGTATGCTTAAAGCTGTCTGTTTGGTATGCATTGTGTAATCGAATGCTTCCCTCTTTCATTTTACAATATTACGAGGTATTTTTCATAAAAGTCAGTTTCATATAATTGATAAATTAATTTTTTCAACGTAACGATAGCTTTTTTTTTCAGCAAACGTTGTTTTAATGGTTTTCCAGGATATTTGTTTCAAACGGTTTCAAATTTGTTCTTGTTATTCATCCACTCCATTCCATGAATTGTTATTCATCGGAATGGAGTGGGTGTATTTCATGGCTGTAATATAAACGCAGATCTAGATGAGAACAACAAAACCTTTGAACAAAACGCCAACACAAACAAGCGTTTATATTCTTTGAACACAAACACGCATGCTCAGTCTAACTCAGTCTGCTCGGCATCCTGCGGCATCAGCCTGTAATGTTGGCTTCTGTGTAGTAATTCTTTGCCGCATAATATAGTGGCGCTAGTTACGTCTCGCTGAGCCTTACCTTCTTATCAGTTAGATATTCTTTGGTTGAACTCTCAAACGAAAAAAATATATATATATTTTTTTTCAAATCAATTTCTGATAACGGTAAAACATTTGCAAGTAGAAACAGTTACTTACGCTCATTATTTGCAGAAATGTGCGAAACGAAAAATGACACTTTGTACGCAAAAGATTCCTCATAGCGGACGATATCCGAATCAAGGAAAATTTTTCAAATCGAACTTCTAGAAGATACGAAGTCAAGGAAATGTGGCATAACCGAAGTCAAGGAAATGTGGCATAACCGAAGTCAAGGAAATGGTTGCGCAGTGGTCTAAGCGATGGCCTCTGATCATTCGTCCGAAAGGGGGTCCGGGTTCGAATCCCGGTGAGGCATGGATGTTGTGTTTGTCTTACGGCACTGGCTCTCTCCCTTCCCTGGAACCAGTGACCCTAAATTAGGGACGGGCGACTGCTTATAATCCGTTTAGTTGCTCACTGTGCTCGTTAAACATCGAATAAAACAAACAAACAAATTGTACCTAAGACCATTCACAGCTCTTTTCAGACACTAGGTTTTCAACCCAACACCAACATGGAACTACAGGAGGCAGCTGTCATGAACACTAATTGTAGGATAGTAAGGAAGTTCCTGGATAACTAAAACATGCAGTAGCATTTCTGAGACTTGTTACACCATACCCGTCCCGGGAAAAAGAGAAAAAAATCCCCCTCGGAAAGGGGTAGAATCTTTTCTTTATATATTTTTTGAATAATAATTATAATAATAATAAATGAAACTACAATATTTATAATATAGAGAGGAGGAGGAGAGAGAATGTGTGTGTGTGTGTGTGTGTGTGTGTGTGTGTGTGTAATATAAAGAACACAGAAACATTCCTGAAACGGTTTAGATAGGAGAAAAAAAGGTAATGACGAAAGGTTAATACTTACTCTCGTTCCTATCGATACCTTGCATACCAGAAGGGCCAATCTTGATTAATAATTAGGATGAAATTAATTGGATGATGAGAAGAACGAACCTCCCACGAGCCTACAAACCGCTGTAATCGCACAATGCTTTAATGCGCGTCGCAGAACAGCGCCCGTTTGCTATTACAAACCATGGTATGTAACTCGAATTTTTAATATAATAGGCTGTACGGTGGTTCTTTCGTAACTACGGATTGTGCGTAAGTCGAATGTTCGTAACTCCGGGACAGCCTGTAAATGAAATAACCTAGGAACCATAGAAACCACTCGCACAACACGTTTGTGTGTCGCCTCAATTTTACATATTCGTTCTGTAAGTTAACACTTTTTTGAAATAGGTTTAATAATTAATAAAGAAAATGAGACTTATTTTATTAATAAAAAATATAAAGCTATCTTGAAAGTAATTCAGTTTTAAAGGTATTTTGTAAGATCTGAAGGTATAATACAGCAGCCACATTGATTTGCCTTTAATTTTCATAGGGGATATTTCAATTAAATTCACACTCGATGACTGTTTTTTTTTTATTGGAGGTTTAACAACCACCGTGAGCAACTCAAAGGGCTATAAGCAGTCGCCCGTCCCTAATTTAGGGTCACTGGTTCCAGGGAAGGGAGAGAGCCAGTGCCGTAAGACAAACACAACTTCCATACCTCACCGGAATTCGAACCTGGACTTTTTCTGGGAAGAATGGTCATAAGCAGCGCCTAGATCACTGCGCCACCGAGGAGGATGAAATTTTTTGTATAAAATAATAATAATTCAGATAACTAATAACAAACAAGACACTTTTTTGTATTTAAAAAATGAATCCTGCTGTATCCTTGTTCCTGCTGAGTTCCACTATAGTACATTGGCGTGCAAAAATGCAAAAATTAGTGACGAGACGGTTTTTCGAATGTAACGTAGTGCAGAAGTGCTCCACATCGACTCAACTCATACCATAAGATCCCCAAGATGTAAGAATGTGATACAAGTGAGCAAAACCGTCCAAACAAGGAATCCAAAGGATACAAAGGAACTTTATTGAAAAGGTAGCTTCGAGCATAACTGGACACAAGACAGAAGCGTCCATGTGACAGGCGGCTGCCAAGAAAAATCCAGTCTTTAGTAGGGGATATGATCACCCCTGACTGCGTTGCAGGATTTACAATGTCTTTCCATGCTGAGGACGAGGTTGTCAAGGAGCTGTTGAGGCATTGCGGCCCATTCCTCTTGTAGCACCAATCGCAGCTGCGGAATCGTTGCTGGCGGCTGGTGACCTGCTGCCAAGCGTCTCACGAGAAGGTCCCACTCATGTTCGATTGGATTTAGGTCTGGGGACCTTGCGGGTAATCCATGCGTTGGATATCTTCAAACTCAAACAGCTCTGCGACAGCCGCTGTACGATGAGGTGTAGCGTTGTCGTCCATGAAGAAGAACTCAGGATCCACAACACCTCTAAACAGACGCACGTGAGGCAGGAGATCCTCGGTACAATAGCGGACACCAGTGACTGAACCTCCTTGGAAGATGTGAAGGTCAGTACGGCTACCAAGCATGATACCGCCCCAAACGAGAACTCCGCCACCTCCAAACCGGTCCCTTTCGATGATGTTGGAGGTGTGATTGCGTGTTCCCTGCTCTCTCCAGATGTGTATACGTCCAGAATCTCTCGTCAGACTAAACCGGCTCTCATCCGTAAAGAGAACTCAACCCCATTGCTGATGTGTCCAGTTCTTGTGTTCCTGGCACCACAGAAACCGCCGTCTCCGATGAGCAGGCGTTAATGGCACACACCGTACTGGTCGTCCTGCAAACAGACCACCTTTGTGCAGCCTCCTAGCCAAGGTAAAACGCGATAACGGACGTCCAGTTGTCGGTTGAATGTGCCTTGCGATTTCTCCCGCTGTCTGCCATCTGTCTCTTCTCGCCTGTAGAAAAATATACCGGTCGTCCGCCGCCGTGGTTGCTCGTGGACGACCACTGCTAAACTCTCGGACAGCTGTTCCTGTCGTTTGAAATGCTCTCCAAGCTCGTGAAACAATGCTGTGAGCGATCCCGAACTCTTCGGCCACACTTCGACCTTCTTCCAACTTCCCAAAGACGCGACCTCTGGTAAAGTCATCCAGATATCATCTACTGGATTGCCTGTTGGCCATATCACACGGTGGCAGCAACTCGACGTCGTTCAAACTGATGTACACCGTGCAATAGCTTTCACCGAATTGCTGAGCGTACACTACCTGTGTGCTTTATACCCTTCCGACACCCCCCCCTCCCCGTCATGATGCATATATGCGAATGCCCTACCGTACCGGACCCTAGTCTATCTTCTGAGTGGTCTTTCGGTCCGTTCTGCCTGCTCGTTCCGCTGTTATGCTAATTTCTCCTCTTCGTCCTTACTTTTCGCACACCAGTGTATTTCGTAACTTTATACATTTTACTAAGACTTCTGAACGTGCAGACGGCTTTGATGTGGATTTAAAGCTCTTTTCACATATGAAAATATTTGCTCACAGGCATATGTGGAAAGCAATGCAAATGAAACTTTGAGTAAATAAATTTTTCAGGTAAGCTCCCCAGTAATTCAGGATATGAACTTATCTACGTGTATCTGGGCATTTCTCCTCAAGAGTTTTTCGAAGTTCGCCGAATTTCGTTCTCCATAACTCTGACGCCTTAAATTCAATATGCTCAATTTCAAAATCAACACCCATCGATTCAGAAGGAGTAAAGTCGAATGGGGTTTTACAAAAATCAATGTAGTAAAGTTTGAGTGGGAAATGAAAGCACTGCCCTGTGTGGATTACAAAATCTTGACATCGTTCTACAAACTCTTCTGTGAGTGTCACGTTGCTCTCCCGCAAATCGTCTGTGCTGACATGAAAGTGAGTTGAGTGTGGGTTTACGTTGGGAAAATACAGGACTATGCAAAATGGTTGTGGGGATTTCAAAAAATCGCCGTACGTACTACGCTTGAAATAGGAACCTTAATTTTTGGGAATTGTGCAAGTGAACTCAGCAAATTTTATTCTGTACTTTACAAATGCTCAATATGAGCGTCATTTCTCACTCTGCATACATCTTAGTCCATTTCTTTCCATACTCGACGTAGCATCTTAGCGTTAATGGTTAGAATGGCGTTGGTGATACGCATGGTCATGGGTAAAGGAGATACAAAAACTTGATCCTTCACGTAGCCCCACAGAACAAAATCATATGCCGTTAAGTCTGGGGAACGAGGCTGTCTGAACAGGAACTTCTGATCAACGTGGGCCCCACGTCTGATCCATCGCTACGGTAAGTGCTGGTTTAATAATGCCCTAACTTCCTGTTCGAAATGAGGTGGGGCTCCATCTTGTTGTAGTATGACGTGAGCACTGTCGTGCAGCTGGAGTAGTAGCCATAAACTGAGTATATCCACATAAATTACACCCGTTACATTCTTTTAGGCGAAGAAAAACGGGCTGAAGAACTCCGTTTTGTTAACTGCACAAAAGATATTCACTTTTCCGGAGTCGTGCTCATGTTGTACATAACAATGGGGATTGATTCCCAGTCCCCCAAATGAGAACGTGGCGTCTATCAACTTTTCCACACAAATGCACGGTTGCTTCGTCAGAAAAAAAAATAATCTATCGCAAAAGCCTTCTTCTGTATCCATATTAGGTCTTGCAGTGCGTTGCAGAAATTCCTCCTTAGACAGTAATCATCACGCTTCAAAGTTTGCACCAGGCGATGTCACTTCCTTTGGAGTCGCTTCCGCAACATACGCTAAACTGTCGGTTGTAGTATGCCGAGTTCCCTGCTACCGGTCGCAGTCGATTTTTTGAGGCTCCGTAGGTAGGTTTCCCTGATCCGTTCCACTTTTGGTTCTGGCAATGATGGACTCCCACTGCTTTTTCCTTTACACAGGCACCATGTCTCCTTAAATTGGGCATACCACCTGCGAATGTAATCGTCAAATGGCTGTTCCTTTCAAAGTTCGTACGGAAGAGCTGCTGGACAATGGAAACGGACTGACTTTGATGAAATAAGAGGACACAAAAAGTCTTCCTCCTTTTTGTCAGACGGCATCCTTTAAACACGTAAGCTACTGGCTGGCGAGACGCTCCCCTTACCATCAGACGCCATCTGGTGGGCTCCACTACTCCCAGCTACTGAATGGCGGGAGGCTCGAAAAAATAACTTGAACAGTTTTGCTAACCACCAGTGTGGCTATAAGTGTCGTGTGTTAAATGCACTACTCACTAACAAGTACAGGTTTCCCCCTATGTTCGGATGATCCCATGAAACCATTCGTAAATCGTAATGGCGTAAAAGAAAGAGGCAACTACTATTACTTTATCTGGAAAAAGTTTGTGAGCGTTCCCAAACCCAAAAAAACAACCTGCGAAGTAATACCAAATAGCCTAACACGTAAAACCTAAAATAACACAAAACGTATAGTGAATGACATGATACATACACAGCCTATATAAAGTAGAAATAACGTACAGACAGTGTCGTTTCATTTACCAAAATCGGGAAGACTGCGATCGCACTCGAAGGCTGAGAGGTGATGAGCGAAGTACTATTGGTTTCTGCAGTTGCTATTGGTTATGCTAGTAGCACAACCAATATTGGTTCGGCTAGTAGAAGAAGTTGCTATTGGTCCTGCTACTAGCAGAACCAATAACAACTTCTACTCTAGCCGAACCAATAGTAACTTCGGCAGCTTTCAAGATTATTTCTCTCTGCATGTAAATAGCATTAATGGCGGGTGTGGCAAGTTCAGATTATGTGTAGAGAATTTTAGGAAGGGAGTGTCTGACCCCAGGTCCTAAACTACTCTTAGAAACAGGAAGCTAGGAGATTTGGGCTAGAGTGCCCGATAGGAAAGGGGAGCGAGGTAGAAAGGAAGAGGAAGACGCCCTTATTTATTACAGGGGGGAGCAGTTGCCGCGGTCCGACGGCTTAACCTGCTCTTCCGACGCCCGGAAGTTATGTAATAGTTCGAGCGTTCGTCCCCGCCTGGGAATCGAACCCAATATTTCTCCGTGGCAGTCACGAACGTTGACCACTGGGCCATCTGCGGGACGCGAGGCAAGTTAAATTCAACGCACGCGCACTGCTTTGTTTCGTTCACTGCGATCGAAACTCCTAAGTCCAGTTTTACGCTCAGCGTAACAACCTTACGAACTCTCTTAGACTTTTCTGATATTTTAGGACACATCTTGCTAACGGATGCACAAAATAAATCGAGATAAAGCACAGATGCTCAAAGCTTTGGCGGCTTGATGTTGAGTGTAGTTCCTGAGGAAGGAGCTTGGCGGCGCCACTCTTGCTGCTCAGGGTGTGCGCTGCCTCTACAACGGCTTGCTGCAAGATAAACGCTAAACGCGATTTTCACTTTTTGCTATTTTTCGTAAAAGCGAAAATCCTCCTCAAATTTCTTTCGGTTAGCAAAACTCTGTACATGTAGGTCATTTGTACAAGCGAAGTGGCGAAAAGTGAAATTTCGAAAAGCGGGGCATGCATGTATTGAAACCCCTATAATTATTTTGAATAGCTTTGTACTTGTAGGTCAATCTAGTGTAATATCTCGAGAATAGACATACGGTTTTATCATGCATCCTTTCCAGTAGTCATAAAGATGAACAACTATTTGTGGTTGTCCCTGTAACTGCAAATTCAGACATTTAGATGTTCTGTAACATCGGCCTCCGTATGCTCCACCACCTTCACATTAGGCGGCGAAAGGGTGAAACAAATCTTTTTTATATGTAGTTTGTGCTAAAGAAACTACACTGGCGGAAAGTGAAAAAAGAACACCAAGAAGAAGACGTCTGTTACCAACGAAATTTATACAGAATAATAGCGGAATGCAGAGGATAACGTTATCAAAACATTATGGCAAAATACAGCTGTATTTGCTGGTAAACTGAAAATAACATTTCCATGTAACATGGTTGGTACGAGGTTGAACCGTCATGAACTGCGTCACACTTTGCAATTTTGGCATGGAGTCTGTCGTACAGATGTTGGATGTAAGTTTGGGGTATTGAGTTCCAAGCATCCTCAACCTGGACGCGTAAATCAGGAATGGTCGTGGCTGACCGTGGAGACCGGATAAGTCGCTGTCCCATAAATTCCCACACGTGCTCAATGGGGGACAAATCCGGTGAACGTGCAGGCCATGGAAGTTGTCTCACACCCTGAAGTGCATATTGCGTTGCACGTGCCGTGCGTGGGCATGCGTTATCTTGCTGGAAAACACCACGATGGACCGACCCCACAAATGGCACAAAAACGGGCTGAATGATGTTGTTGATGTAGGAGGCTGTTTAACGTACCCGGTACAAACACTAGTTGTGTGCGGGAATGATAGCTGATCGCTCCCCACACCAGGAGACCAGGTGTAGGCCCTGTGTGTCGCTGCCGGATGCAAGAAGGGTGGAGACACTCCCCCTGCGCGTCTGCGAACACGCATACGGCCATCGGAGGCTCCCAAGCAGAATCTGCTATCATCGCTGAACACGACAGATCGCCATTACGTTCTCCAGTGCAGACGTTGGCGACACCACTGCAGCCGTTCCTGACGGTGGGCTGGAGTCAGCGGTGCACATGCCAGAGGCACGCGTGCACGTAGTCCTGCATCCAGTAGACGGTTGCGGATTGTTCGCATAGTCAACTCAGGTGCAACGGCAGCTCGGATTTGCGTCGCAGTGGATGTTCTGCTTGACAACGCCGCTCTTCTTATGCGTCGATCGGTCCGCTCGTCAGTCCGTCTGTGACTCCCGGTTCCACGTCTTCTCGTGTGGGAATGTTCCTCGGATCATTTACGCCACCATCGTACCACCACCGATACTTCCCGTCCAATTCGCTCCGCAGTACGACGATACGACCACCCGGCCTCGTGGAGTCCGACTTGACGACCTCTCTCAAAGTCCGATAACTGCTGAAATCGTACACGTCTTCCATGTCCAGGCATTGCAACTTCTTCAGGGTCTTCGCACGTGTCCGTACGCCGACGACTGATTACATTCACTTTGCCGTACTCCTAAAATACCACTGACGATAATTTTCACATTATGGCGTGCTGTGGCGTAAGCGCTTGACCGGTTGGTCCCGAAATTAACATCACACCTACGTAAACTCGACCCCATTAACATATGTAAATTTCATGATCGTCCGCCAATTCCTTCTTGGTGTACTTTTTTTCACTTTCCGGCAGTGTATATGATTGAAAATATTAAATATTGCTTACGAAATGTTATGATTATTTACCATCTTTTTTTCTTTTGTATGTTTTGTTTTGTTCTTTGCTCTGTGCCTGGAACTTCCGTTTGGTTGCCGACCTCTGCTCTAACGGCTTCAAATAGAAGTATCCTTTTTCAGGCTTGAGGTCAATTCTGTAGTAATTATCGCTGGATCGTCTAGTTATTTTTCTGCAGTGTGACGTACTACAGAGGTTAAAACATGTGTGAAGACGACACATCTGCAGCTAGACATTCTGTCCGCGTAGCTCAGTTGGGAGAGTGACTTACTTCGGAGTAAGAGGGACACAGATTCGATGTCCGTCGCTGACAAACTTGTGTTTTCACAGCAGGCAAACGCAGCAAAATAGGGATTGATTGCAGATTACTCTCGGTGTGGGCCTTGAATGCACCGAATTCTCACTTTAGCACAGAAAAGTCCCTTTCAGTGATCTCAAAATTAAGGTAGTTAGACAAAAACTATCTGGTTGTGACGGGTTATCCAATGAAATTAAGCATTGCATACCAGCCCTAAACACTTAGACTCCTTTTCCTTTAATAGTGTAACTCAACTTATGATATTTTGCATTTCATTTCATTCATTAGACTCTCATCCTCCTTCCGCCAGTACACATATTGTCTCAATCACTAAGCTGATATGAACTACACTACTTGACATAAAAAAACAACAACAAAAAAACAGATAGGCTCAGTTCTGATTGAGCCGTCAGTTTGGAACGTAGGACTACAATCGCTGTGCTGGATTTTTGTTTAGTTGCGGTTGCTTTCAGTAGTTGTCGATACTCTCCAGTTCGTTGGTCTGCACTCTTCTTGGACTTCTTACATTCCTCATCACTTGCTCTTGCCTCTCGTTTTAATTTTCTCCACTTTTGCTTGTGTTCATTCTGCGAATTCCGCGGCATTCTCAAAAATGTTAACCCGTTTGCACGAAAGCAATTTTTTTTAATTTTAGTTTAAACCATTTTTTTTTAGTTGGAGGTTTAACGACGACCATGATCAACTCAATGGGTTATAAGCAGGGTCACTGGTTACAGGGAAGGGATAGAGCCAGCGCCGTAAGACAAACACAACATCCATGCTTCACCGGGATTCGAACCCGGACCCCTTTCGGACGAATGATCAGATGCCATCGCTTAGACCACTGCGCCACCGGGGCGGCTTTAAACCATTGCGATGTGTTCTTTATGTATTTTAATAGATATCATCGAGAGCTTTAAAACGTTAACACGCACAGTCGTTTTGCTGTCACGGCTATCCAGACAAACCGCGATATTGTGAAAAGTGTTCAACGGTTCACAAGAAAACCATTTTTTAAATGATCAGTTCAAATCACTGCGAAATGTTCTTCATATATTTGAATAGATCTCGTCGAGAGCTTTAAAGCGATACGACTCACAGTCTTGTTGCGCTCACGGTTGCCGAGATAGACTGAGTCAAACGCGGCGGCACACCCAAAAATATTGCATCATCTCCCCTGCAGACAGGGAGGAAGGGGAGCATCGCGCGCACTAAATATTGCGCAGTACGCAAATTGGACTCCATGCAAAGGGCCGCGGGTGGCCTAGTGGTCAGCGTTTGTGACTGCCATGGAGATAACCTCAGGTTCGATCCTGGGCAGGTACGACCGCTCGAACCACTAAACACCTGCCGTGCGCCAGATGGGCACGTTAAGCCGTTGGACCCCGGGTACTGGCACCCCCGTAATAAATAAGGGCGTCTTTCTCCCCCTTTCTACCTCGCTTCCGTGTGACTTTCCCATCGGGCACTCTAGCCCAAATCTCCTAGCTTCCTATTTCTAAGGGTTGTTTAAGACCTGGGGTCAGACACTCCCTTCCTAAAAACCTCTACATATGATCTGATCTGGACTCCATGCTGTTTACGAATATGCTAACACGATTAGTGTGCGGGACGTATTTTTAACGATGTAAGTATTTCAATTGGGACCTATTTTTTTTTACAGTCGGACGGCCGTATGTCGCTCCATACTATCCGCGTAGTTAGACGTAGTCGTACGTCAGAATATATTTTCTTTAAACAACTTATCAACTACGAAACTTATCACACATGTACGGTAGATAAGTAGGTGGAGAAAATGTGATTTAATATTTGACGGATTACATGATAGCAATGGGCGAGGAAACAGTGATATAACCTGAGTCAGTAGATCGTATAACCGTCATGCTGGGCTATACTTTCGGTGACACGGCTTAGGCAAGTGAAAAAGTCCCCTCATGATAATCTGTGGCTGACCCTGTATCGTTGACCTGAGCACATATTTACTTATTCAACATTGCGAGGGGATCTTGGAGAGGCGTTTAAGTCGTCTGTCAGTTACATTGCACACGTTCTCTTTTGGAAAGCAATCTGGGAATCGCGCTGGTTCAGAAAAGCTCCTGAACATCTGGTATAGGTGTCATTCAAATGAAAACATAGCAAACTGCGAATGTTGCTTTTTTTTACCGCGACAGATCGACACAAAACGTAGGTGGCGCCACTGCAGTTTATGATGTAGTGAAATGTGTGGTGCTGGGGCCGCGGTAGGCCTAGTGGGCAACGTTCGTGACTGCCACGGAAAGGACCTCAGGTTCGATCCCAGCAGCTACGAACGCCCGATCCACTAAATATCCGCCGTGCGTCGGATGGGCACGTTAAGCCGTCGGACCCCGGGTAGTAAATAAAGACGTCTTCTACCTCGCTTCCGTGTGACTTTCCTATCGGGCACTGTAGCCCAAATCTCCTAGCTTCCTATTTCTAAGGGTTGTTTAAGACCTGGGGTCAGACACTCCCTTCCTAAAATCCTCTACATATGATCATGATCATGCTACGAACACGCGACGACGGAAGCAGGTGGCTTTTGTACTGGACCTCGTGCAGCTGTTTGGTCCAACTAGACATGATTGTAGCAACGGACGTTGAAAAGAGAGCGGTTATCCGGTTTTTAACCGTGGAAGGTGTCGGGAGTACAGACATTCATCGCCGCATGAGGAACGTGTACGAAAACTGCATGTCTTTGTCACGTGTTCAAGACTGGAGTAAGCGGTTCCCAGAGGGGCGGTCGTCGTTGACTGACAATACGAGGCCAGGGCAAGCACACCTTGAGATCACCGATGTTTCCGTCGCTGAAGTGGATTAGTCTTATTGGGGAAGACAGAAGAGTCACTGTGGAAGCACTTGCCGACAAAGTTGGGATCAGTGTAGGGAGTGTTCACACCCTTATCCGGGATCGTCTGCAGTATCGGAAGATTTGCGCGCAGGTGGCTGCCGCGCAACTTGCAATCTGTGCAGAAAGACACTCGCGTGGGTGTGTCCTTGGAACATTTACTGAGGTATCATGAGGAAAGTCACCGTTTCATCGACAGAATCACTGCGGGAGATGAAACGTGGTGCTTTCATTATCAATCTAAGGACAAAGCAGCCAATGGAAGCACACGTCGTCACCACCGCCAAAGGCAAGCGGAATGCAGATAAATGCACGAAAGGTCACGTTGACCTCTTTTTGTAGACCCCAAGTGTCCTCTATTAATCCAGTTTCTCACCATCGAAAGTATTGTTAATGCTGCCCGGTATGTGTTCACCCTCAAATCTCTGCGAGCATCACTCAAGTCCAAATGACCAGGGCTGCTCAACGCAAGAATCATTCTTCTTCATGACAACGCGTGTCCCCATACTAATAAAATCGTCCAGGATTACCTTTCCAAATTCAGATGGGGAAACAATCCGACATAAAGTCCAGATTGGGAGCTGAATAAACACCTGCGGAGTCACGAATTTCACTCGGACGAAGAGGTGCAGGATGTTGCTCGAGAATTTTTCCGCCAGCAACCCACTGCCTTCTACGCACGAGAAATCGAACGTCTAGGCCACCGGGTTTATTTTTAAGGTAAGTCACAATATCTTTCTCATACGCCCTTTGTCTCGTTTTCATATGAATGAACCTTATACCTACGATAGGTATTTTCTGCTGGTGTTGGCTGTGGGCGGGAGGACGTTATCCAGTTGTAACTGGACTTGAGGGATACCATGGAGATACGGAAACAAAACAGGCGCTTCAGCACCACTTCGACGTATCGTCGTGCAGTCATTGAATCAACAATGCGCACGATTAGTGAACGGTTGTCGAAACTACAGTCGCTTGCAAAAGTTGAAGACCACCTGTCAATTTATTGAAACTTAAGATTTTCAAAGAAACAACTAATTACTAGTCAGAGATATTTGAAAAAATGACACCGCAGGTGAATAGTTACATTCTTTAGAACACAAAAAGACCAAAATCAGTATTTTGCGTGGCCACCTTTATTTTTTATAACGGGTGCAATACAATGTGGGATACTCTCAATGAGAGATATGCAGTAGTCACGTGAAATGTCTTTGCACCACGCGTACTTTATCGCGTCAATCAAAGCTTGGGAATTTGATGGCTGTTTTTCGACTGCCTTGTCTTTTAAAATGGTCCACAAATTTTCGATGGGGGTTAAGGTCGGGAGTATTACCGGGCCAGTCAAGCACAGTTATGTTTTTCCTCTGCAGGTAGTCCTTTACTGTATTTGATCTGTGGCGTGGAGTACCAGCATGCACAAAGATTGTGCACTTGCATATGAGTTGACAGTTTCTCACGTTACATTTCCACATAAAAAGAACCAGTCATGGTAGTGTCTGTCGGCAAAAAGGATAATGAAGCAGTACCGGATGCTGACATAGCACCGCATATCATCCGACTATAGGCGCATGTCTCACGGCGCTAACGGCGAATTTTTCATCAAACCTTTTGCCTTTTGGTCGTCGAACATGTGCTTCGCGTGATTCAAAATGACGCACAATTGATTCATCGGAAAAAGAACTTGGCTCCGATTTTCAGCAGTCCACGACTAATGACGCTTCGAAAATTGGAGTCTCTTCTTTTTAGAGGTTAGTCTAAGTTTATATGCAAGTATATAAAATTTTAATCCAAAATCTTTGCTAAGACTTCGGGAAACAGTGCTGTTACTAATATCTGACTCTTTTGAGTGTAAAAAGGTCTTGACTTTCTTGCACGAACTCCTCGGAGAACGCATAACTGTTCGCCTTACGGTATTGCCATCACGTCGGGTTGTTTTTGTTGGACGTCCATTTCTCTTTCGGTCGCTAAATTCACCTGTATCTCGATATTTTATGATCGTATTATGAATAAAAGTCTTGCACATATTCACCTTTCTGTTTATGTCGAGTTCGGAGTATCCTTCATGATATAAAGTCACTATTTGTGCCCTCTGAGTAACACATACTTACGCTTTTCTTTTTCCCATTTTTAGCTATGTAGAAAATACGTACAAAATCTCTCAGCATGAAAACCAGGAGCAACCTGACGCTCGCACGTTTCCCTCAACTCTATCAACATCTGACGCAATCGGCAGAAATGTCCTAATTCCAACAGGCGGTCTTACACTTTTGCAGATGACTGTAATTGTTCCCCAAAGGCTGAAGAACTGTATGACGCTCACAGATGGTAGTAAAATCAGACAAGTGACCACGTTTTTCCCAGACTCTCAATCAGCGATAGTAAGCACTGAGACAGAAGCGAGATCGTCGCTGAATGCGACATATGCTTCGGTGAGTGGCAGTCGTCGTAAAGGATGGCGAGAGCTTAATTCTGCCTCAGCCAATCTGCAATTCACTGACCGTGTCACTAAGGAAATGTCCAAAAGCTGCCTGCCTGTACACGTCGAATATTTTCCGCTTTGGCTTGAATTCGAATGCAGCGATCGAGGCTTTCGGACGTCCTCCTGCGTGCACCAATCGCGACGCACGTCATCTTCCTCCAACTACTGTCGTCACATTCGGACAGTTGTTGCATCGCGATGCAACAACTGTCGGCCGAATGATTTCAGATGACGTCACCCAGGCATTCCCAATCCTGTCGCCACCGAGATCACTCCGGTACAATGATCCAGACTCCCTGGTGAGAAAGATATTTAGCTACGCTGAGTCGTTTGACCTTTTACCTTCTTCCTCAGCTATCACGTGATTGGTTCGCAACTGCGATCATTTATATAACCAAACTGTAGACACATACCCACCATCTAGAAGTACTTCTTGGTGTGCCTTTTCTTGTATCAAACAGTATACATTCATATAGTTGCATTTGTGTCTTGCAGTATCTTACACACCCACGGAAAACCTGGAAAATATCAGTTGAGGCAATTTCATGTGATTTGACCTTAATTTTGGAATTCCTATGAGGGACGTTTTGATCAACTTAACCAATTCCATGCACTTAAACTTTTGAACCAGCTGGGACGAATTAACTTTGGGTCAGCAAAATGGGCTGAAATCACCCCCGACAATACATTCCCTGCGTAAGAAGTGGCGGAAAGCTGCTTGAACCAGTAAACTTGCGCATCAGAAAGATTTGTTTTTCCCCTTAGCTTTGTTATTCAAAGTAGTCATAAGTAGTATTATTGACACCAATCGTTTCTGACTTATTATTTGCTAATAGGGTTATAACAATGCCATAGAACCCGAAGAAGTAAGAGAAGATACTTGAGTAACTTATTCTTGCCCGGTGGTATGACGGTCTTTCAAGGGGACTAGCTCTTTCTCAAGTATTAGGTCACAGAGAAGAAAATAGAGGTCTAAAGACAACCTTGTCACCATTATAAGGTTTATGCTGAGACGAGAAGGGGAAAGGAAAACGGAATTGCTCTTCTTTAGCTTTCGTTAAACGTTGCCGCTATGTGAATATTTCTGTTCCTGGAGTGAAAAAGACTTTGAGCACCATTTTGTTCAAGTTCATCGGCCCCTTAGAGAGTTAATTATCCGTCTGGGGAATTCGGAAAGGATTAACTAAACTCTGCTCAGCGGAGTCCCTGTTTAAACGGCGTTTAACTGTATGCACGAGAAAGTAACTTAAGTTTAACTCTTCCGCGCAGGTCAATTTACATTATCATAAACGAAAAACAGGTACCTAAAAGTGCGTGTACAACTGATTTTAGTCGGAAAGTGTATGTCCTGTTCGTTTAAAAACAAAACGTAGAACGTCTAACGGAATGTCTGTTGGATATATTATGGTTAAACCGTTTTTGTAAAAATGTTAAGCATAAATTACTGTTTCTTTGACACGATTAACTGCCGGAATGAACTACTATTCAGTTTAAACATTTTATATTTAAAGTAGAGTTGTGCATCACACTTAGGTATGCTCATTAAAAAAATATGATTAAATTTGTAAAACGGATAAGAAGACGAAAATGTAGCAGCAAACACTTTTTCTAAGAGCCTTCGCATTACTAATAGATTAAGGAAGGCGAAAATGCTATAAACTCTCCATTTAAATGAAGGGGGGAAAACAGTCTTTTTTCCTCATTTTTTTTCTTCGCCGAAGAATGTGGATACCGTGGACAATGCACAGAACGTAATTTGTGTTCAGTGGCGTGATCATAAAAAGCTGTTTTCCTCTTCCGCGGTCTTCTCATCTTTTAAAAGTTGACGCGCAATTAAGCAATGAACCAAGGGCTGTTATTTTTCCAGCCCAGTGGTTGCGCTAACAAATCCCTGGAAGTTCCAGATAAACGCCTTTTGTGAAACGAAACATGAGTCTTATCTGTAAGGTTGCTTTATCTTCTTGTTTATACTACGCAGAAAGAGCAAGTTGCCTACCACAAGAAAAAGAGCAAATGACCGAACTAGGAGTTTTCTGTTAATTTGAAATATTCTTTCGCTTGCGACAAACCTAGCTGCTCAGTTTCCGTTAACAGAAAGGTCACCCTTCCGTATTACGCCAAAATTACTATCTGTAGTGTGTGTGTTCTCTTCAACGTGTACGTATACACTGGGTGGCCGCATTATGAGAATCACCTTTACATTACGCCTGTGCAAAACTCTACGTAACTGCAAGGAAGTTTAACTTGTCATAATCCGTACAAAATCGCGAAAACATGTCTTGTGTGCCTACGCAATGCTCCAGGGACGGTGAGCTTCAGTTCTACACAGAAAACTAAAACAAGCCATGTATGCCTACGCAATATTCAGTTAACAGCAGCAGCACGGCCTGACTCGATAGAGCGTGAGGCAAAGCTCTCTACAGCCTGTGCGATGAGAAAACAAAGAAAGATGACACCAAATTTTTGGGTGTAATAAGCACGTCTTTTAAATCCGTTCTGACGCAAATTAAATTTATCAAAGCTATTTAAATTCAATGGAACCGGTATGGAAAACAATAGTATCTGACGGAAGAAAGAAGTTTTTCAATCAGATTTTTAATCCCTCAGATATTGCTGTAAACGGAATCGTGAGCTTACGACCTCTGGTTGAAGACTTGTGCGTTAAGAAAAACATGAATTTATATGAGAAACATTTCGCACCGGAAACGCTCTCCAACACAGAAGTAATTTTTCAAATCGGACTCTTAGAAACAGAGATATCGACAAAAATAAGATGTGACTTTACATCCCCCGATGGGAAGATCACGCATTATTTTAGGAAGAAAGTATTCTCAAAAGGTTTTTCCATATAAGCGGTATCGGTCCAACAAAAAAAAAAAAAATTAGTTGAGTTTTCAGGAGCCCAGATTTTGCTACAAATACATCAGAAGCAGAAATGAACTCTTATGCCCCCTGGTGGCCAAACCATTCTTTACCAAACATTAGAAATTATGTGAAAAATATTTTCCATCAGGTCTTGTATGCGATACAGAAAGAATTTTAGAAGCAGAAATAACTCAGAAAACGCAATTTACCTTTGTGCACCCTAGCGGAAAGTCTATGATTTACTGCAAAATTTTGAATTTATAGGGAAAACGTTTGGCATCGGAAACACTATCCAACAATGAAGGAATTTTTCAAATCGAACTCCTAGAAGTAGAGATATTGACAAAAATAAGATATACATCTACGCCCTCTGGCGTAGAAACCATGCATTATTTTAAGAAGAAAATGTTTCTGAAAGGTTTGCTGACATGAGTAGTATCGGTCTACAAACGACGTTTTTTTCAATCGAGAATTTAAAAGCTCATATTTTGCTGCAATACATCAGAAGCGGAAATTAAGATTTACGACCCCTGGTGGCCAAACCATTTTTTTTTACAAGAATTAGAAATTATGTGCAAACGATTTCCCATCCGGAGCTGTATCCGGTGCAGAAAGAATTTTTCAAATCGAAGATTTAGAAGCAGAGATATGGAGTGAAACGCAATTTACCTCTACGCCCCCTAGCGGAAAGTCTATGAATTACATGAAAATTTTGAAATTATATGAAAAACATGTCTCACTAAAACCACTATTCAACAAAGAAGGAATTTTTCAAATCGAACTCCTAGAAGTAGAGATATTGACAACAATAAGATATATTTCTACGCCCCCTGGCGGAGAAACTGTGGAATATTTTAAGAAGAAAATATTCCGAAAAGGTTTATCAATTTAAGTGGCATCAATCCACGAAAGAATTTTTTCAATTGATATTTTAGAAACTCAGATTTTATGGCAAATACATCAGAAGCAAAAATTAACACTTAAACCCCCTGGTGGCCAAAGTATTCTTTACCAAAAATTTGAAATTATATGCAAAACATTTTCCATCAGGAGGTGCATCCGCTGAAGAAAAAATTTCAAATCGGAGTTTTAGAAAAAGAGTTATCGGGAAAAATGTAATTTGCTTTTACGACCCCTAGCGGAAAATCTATGCGTGATTTGAAAAAGTAACTATATATAAAATGCTCTTCGACATAAATGAAATTGAAAGATAAAAGAATTTTTTCAATTGGATCTTTAGAAGCAAATATGTGGATTAAAACGTATTTTTGAATTCGACATCATCTGCATTTATGCCCTCTAGCAGCGAATGTACATCGTAAAAAAGAACGAAATAAAGGATCACCATTCGCATATTTGAAGCTTCCCAATGCAAAAAGAATTTTTCAAATCGGACTAATAGTTGCAGAGATATCGTGGGTGCAGACGGACGGATGGACGGACGGACAAACCGGTAACATAAGCACTATCTTTTTTTACAAAAGACGTGCGAAAAGCGACGCTTATCCCAGGAATAACCACGTTTTGAGTTCTGGTTTTCTGCGTCTGGAGGCGGTGTTAGCCTACTGCTGTTATTCTGAGCAGGTGATGTGAATGTATCTTGCAATGGATTTCAAAGCTTTCTTCGACATTCCGAAGTAATCGTCTCTAATCGAGCAGCTTTATTTTTGGTATTCTTTGTTTAAATTTCGCATTTTGTGGGCTTCCTACTTATTTCTCTCAAGTAGATAATGTTTTTCATTTGCTAATTGTATAGAATAGTAGGCACGAAATTTCTTTCCTCCTACCAGACATTTAAGCACGCTGTTTTCATTTTTATTGTGCGGAACAGCGGTGGTTAATAAATAGTTCCTTTTTTCACAGTCGATTGTGTTTTTTAAGAAAAAAAAAAATAATAAACGAAATTTTTACCTATGCGTGTTTGCCAATGTTTCGTGCACGGCGCCATTTGCAATTTCGAAACGTAAACATCTTGCACTGCCAGAATTCTATATAGTGTTCTATACAAAACGTCAAGTTCCTGTGTAGTAAATTATGTAAACAGATATGTATGGATCATATATCACACGTTGGACGTTGCAATAATATTTTAACTCTGCCGGTGTAAGATGTTTACGTGTCGAAATCACAAATGACGCCGCGCATGAAACGTTGATAAAAAATATGCATAGGTAAAAATTTAGTTTATTTTTTTTATTTATTTTTTTTTTTTTTTTTTGTTTAGAAGTTTTAAAATAGGATGTGAAAATTATTTTTCCTTTTATGGAATGCAATGTTTTTTCCTTGTTTCATTGAAACTCATCTGGGGAAATGATTTGTTTTTGTTAATTCTGTATTTCAATATCTGTAGCTATTAGCATAATCACACCACCATCCCATATTGTTTCAATGACTAATGTAATGCCATACGCTTTATTCGGTAACTCATTCGGATTAATTCACCAGCTATAACTTCATTCCAATCCTTACTCTCTATTTTTTGTTGTTCGTTTGTTTTTGGTTTTAGTAAAAACACAAATCGTGATGGGACAGCGTGAGATTTAATTTGACTCGGAAATTACACAGATTGTTATTACTCTTTGGTTTTACTTTGTTTCAGTTCTTTGATTGTTCAGTATAGCGTTCCAGCCAAACGTTCCAGAAAAATAAAATAAGAATTGATATTATTAATAGTTATGTCTTTTGGCTTGCAACCGAGATAATAATCGCAAAGTGGGCAATCGGCGCCTTCCTGACGTTGGTGGAAATATTTAGAACTACTAATGATTTCTATTTTCAGCGATCACTGCACTGGCCGTAGAGAGCGTCGCCTTACGCTCGATGGAGTCAGGCCGTGACTGCAGGAACGGTGAAGTTCTATACGGAAAACCAAAACAAGCCATGTATGCTTACGCATTACTTAGTTAACTGCAGGGACGGTGAACTTAAGTTCTATATTGAAAACCAAAACAAGCCACATATGCCTATGCATTTTTCAGCTACATGCAGAAATGTTGAATTTTGTCATAATCCATGTAAAGCACCGAAACATGTCGTGCATGCCTATGCAATACTCAGTTTGTAACGTACCAGGAGATGATGTGACGTACCTGCCAGAAGGACGCACACGACATAAAGGCAGATAGGAATCAGAATAAAATGTCCGCGTAGCTCAATTGGTAGAGCAACTTATTCCGGAATGAGTGGACCCGGGTTCGAATCCTGGCGCGGATAAAAATGACGGAGAAATTCACTTCGTTATAAGTTAGCTGCAGAAAAGTTGAACTTGTCGTATTTTATACAAAACAGGAAAGCATGCTATGTATGCCTATCAAATTTTCATCTAACAGCGGGGAAATTGAATTAAGTTTAACTAGGCAATAGGCATATATGGCATGTTATGGATAGGCCTATTGCCTATCCATAACATGCCATATATACCTATTTCCTACGCATTTTCCAGCCAGATGCAGAAAAGTTGAACTTGGCATACAGTATGACATACTGTACGTAAAGCGCCGGAAGATTCAGTGCATTTCTATGCAATTCTCAGCTCACTGAAGAGAAGCTGAGCTTGTTCCATTATATATTTATAAAACACAGAAACATGCCTGTTAAATTTTCAGCTGATTACAAAAAAGTTCGAACTTGCCGTAGTCTTTGTAAAACACAGAAACATACCATGCATGCCTATGCAATACTTACCTAACTGCAAGAAAGTTGTGTAACGTACCATGGGAAGTGACGTACCTGCCAGAAGGACGCACACGACATAAAGGCAGATAGGAATCAGAATAAAATGTCTGCGTAGCTCAGTTGGTAGAGCAACTTGTTCCGGAATAAGCGGCCTAGGGTTCGAATCCCGGCGTAGACCAAAAATGACGGAGAAATTCACTTCGTTATAATGGCGACCGAACTATCCGGATGACCCGACCGTTCAAAATCTCGCAATGGTGTGATGTTATTTCCACACCGCGAGATAGGAAAAATAAGAGCAGCACTTCGAAAAACAATAAAAAAATAAGGGGGAGATGATGTAACGTACCTGCCAGAAGGACGCACACGACATAAAGGCAGATAGGAATCAGAATAAAATGTCCGCGTAGCTCAACTGGTAGAGTGACTTATTCCGGAATGAGGGGATCCGGGTTCGAATCCTGGCGTGGACAAAAATGACGGCGAAATTTACTTTGTTATAGTTGAACTTGTCATAATCTATACAAAGCACCGAAGTAGGCCATCAGGTATTCATTAAACTTCAAGAATATGAGAACTCAAACGTTTGGGAACCAATTCCTCTCTGATAGAAATCTATGAACTCATTCATAACTTCGAAGGTCCGTCACCAAAATAATGCCTCCTATTTTTTTTTTTTCTCAGAAAATTTAATTCCAATAACAATAACTTTTACCTGATTAATCTTGAATGTTTAACAAGCATATTTCCACGTGGTCTCCATAATTTTTTATGCGTTTTGTGCATCGCGAAGTGGCAGGCTGCATGACTGTCTCGTAAAACTCCTTGCTTAAGCGTCGGAGCTTTTCACGAACACTGTGCTTCAGCTTGTCATGGTTTGCCAAATTTTCATCCTTGAAGTGCATCTTTTAGAGGAGCAAACAGATGGTAGTCAGAGGGTACCTGATCCGATATATAAGGGAGATAAGAACGAGAAGTCCATTTCAGTTATGCGGTTGCTTCTTGTGTGCGCAAACTTGTGTGATAGTTGGCGTTGTTGTGAGTAAAAAGGAGGTCATTCATGTTTCTGGAGGGCAGAACCCTATGTACAAAGTTTTTCAATTTTTGTGCCAATTCCACGTACTACTCGGAATTGATCGTAGTGACTTTTGTCATGAAGTCCACAAACAAATATTCCATCTTTGTCCCAGAAGAAGGTTGATATAACTTCACCCACAGAAAGCTGTCTCTCGAATTTCTTTGGGGCGGTCATCCTTGACTGCGCCACTCAACGGACCGTTACTTTCGTTTCAGGGTCGTAATAGTGGATTCAAGACATGACTTGTTGTTTTGCGTGAGGGAAACGCGTCTTTTCCCTTCTCGTACCGCTTGAGAAGTTCCGTACAGATGACTTATCGTGATTCTTTTGTGTTTGTCTCTCAGCACCTGCAGGACCCGTCGATCGCACACCTTGTAGCGGAGATCTGTAATCATGGGCATCACTACTGATTTTACTATACCAGTTACGTCACACAATTAAAATGCAGCAACGCGACGGTTTTTATTAATTAGCCCATCCAATCCGTCTGTTCTTGCTGCCGTCTCTGGCCAGCCGCCTCGGGGATTGGTTTCACCACTCTTAAAGAGCCTGACCCAAGGTCTAACTGTGAGGACGCCAACAGTACCGTCACTCTATGCATTTTGGTGCTATGTATTTTTCCCCACAGTAGTAAAGTTAAACACAAGTAAAATATTTCGATGTAACGAAAATGGGCAACGGACGTAGTCGGATAGCCATCAAGGTTGTTTTTCTCAAATATCTCGACATCGGTGCATCGGCCGTCTCGGTGGCGCAGTGGTCTAAGTTGTGGCCTCTGATCATTCGTCTGAAAGGGGTCCGGGTTGGAATCCCGGTGAGGCATGGATGTTATGTTTGTCTTACGGCCCTGGCTCTCTCTTTTCCTGGAAACAGTGACCATAAATTAGGGACGGGCGTCTGCTTATAGCCCATTGAGTTGCTCACGGTAGGCGTTAACCCTTTAACGACCATAACGCCCAAAACGCCCTTACGTATAAACGGTCATAGCCGCCCGAAAACCCTGTCTAGAGTGAGTCAGATTTCCTACCCTTACTTGTTTTTAAAAGTTGTTCGACCTATGAGGGACCAGAAGGAGTGACCCTCAGTCACTATTGTTGTTATTAAACAAGGAAGTTAACCAACAGGCAGTTTCGGGCGTTATGATATTTAGAGTGATCCAAGATTTTTGGGTCATGGTTGTTAAAGGGTTAAACCTCTAGTAAAAAAAGAACAAAAAAAAAACGGTGCGTCGTACCGAAATTTGCCTTCCACTCGACTCTCCCAAAGGTGGCGAGGGTTACCTGTTCTTGATAAGAGCTTTAAAATTTTGTACAGCAGGATGAGGTATATATATATAACCTGAATGTATCCCAGACCAAACGTTTTGAATCCCTCTCACCAATACACTTGTGATTGAGCTTTTCTTTCTTACTTGAGGTCAGATTTCAGCTTGCATCATCACGAACCCCAACGACTGTTCGGCGTATATGTTTCCTTCCATAATCTGAACATTTAGCACAAGTTTCTAGAGCACAAACCCCTCACAATTTCACCCAGGCCCCGTGCTAGGGTGTTTGGCCCCCTAGGCAGGCCGTCAGCCGTGCGCCCCCCCCCAATTTATGCTTTACTTTGTGTGGCCCAACTTATTGCATTTATTCAATAATTATTTCTAGATCAAAAAATACAATGTAAACTATTAGGTGTACAAATAAGTTTTAAAGCGTTTTAAGACAACGCAACATGTAAATTGAGAGAAAACAACAATACCTTCACGAATTAAAATATGCGCGGTCATTATCTATCACCTTCCGCCATTAGTCGGGCAGCTGACGGATTCCAGCCATGAAGAATACTTCGTCTTGTGACGCGGTGAAGTCGTCAACTCATTTTTGCACTTCTTCACATGTCCGGCACCGTACGGCAGACAAACCATGTTGCATCGATCGTAACAAATGATAGTCTGAAGGGGCTATGTCGGGACAATACGCCGGGTGCTCCACAACTTCCCAGCCCAACGTCAATAACGTTTCCTTGACAGATTTCGCGACATACGGCCTAGCGTTGTCATGCAGTAATTTCACGGGACGCAATCCTTTGCCTGTGAACTGACATTTCCGAGAGATTTCCTGGTTCAATCGCAGTAATTGCTGATTGTAGCGATCAGCAGTAACAGTTTGACTTTGTTCCAATAGTTCATAATGAAGCACACTCTTCATATCCCACCAGAAGCACAGCAGAACTTTCTTGGAATGAATATTTTCGTTTCGGTATCAAAATCGTTGCTTCACCGGGATCTACCCAGTATTTTTTGCGTTTGGGATTGTCATATCCTATACACCTTTCATCACCCGTAACAATTTTCCACAGAAAAGACTTTATGTTGTTTATTCTACAGATTCAAACGCTTCATGTCATCCTCATCTTTGTTCCTCTGGCTCAGGTCATGTGGTACCCATTTTCCTTCCTTCTGAGTCTTTTCCATTGCGCGTAAACGATTGTAAATAGTTTGTTGTATTACCCCCAGTTGTTCAGCTAGTTTTCTTTTGCGTTTGGGACGAATCTTCTTCCGTCAATGCTTGCAGTTCCTCGTGTGCAACCTTCTGCGGGGCGTCTCTACGTTCTCGATCGCTAACGTCAAAATCACCTGCTTTAAACCGTGTAAACCAAACCTCACACGTGCTTTTCGACACAATATTCTCCCCCAGAACAGAATGGATTGATGCACATGCTTTTGCAACATTTTTTCCTCAATGAAATTCGTAACGAATGCAGTATCGCTTGCCATCTTTCACCTACCGATGTGTAAGTGCGTTTGATTGTTGGGCAAACTTCTGTGTCACATTTTATACTCTGGACCAGTTATGGTCACATGGCATTAACGCGGGGGAATGTCGGTTATGTAAATTAGCGGCATACGTCACACAAAAAACGCTTTAAAACTCTATTTGTACACTTAATAAATATAAAGAAACTAATGAAAACTACATCAGTTTACTTCCTGGTTCAACTTAAATTAAAATGAAACTAAAATTTCATTTTGCGTGCTTCATTTTTCGCAAAATTACCAAGTGTCTTCAAATTTATGCCACGGGTAATT
This sequence comes from Macrothele yani, assembly GCA_039090855.1. NCBI lineage: Eukaryota > Metazoa > Arthropoda > Arachnida > Araneae > Macrothelidae > Macrothele > Macrothele yani. Next base: position 112,279,910 of record CM077025.1, read on the forward strand.
TCTTGTTCGATGGGTAATGCACATGACCCAAGAAGGTTCTTTCCTGAACCATTCGGTGTCACCTGGAGGAGAAACCAAGCTGATGTTGATGACAAACGATGGTGGATGGGGAAGACCCCACTTCAGCTGCTAACTGTCGTGTATTGGTACAGGAGATTCCAGTCACTGCTTCTACCAGTGTGTGGTTGTTGGACGTCCGGACTTCGTCTTGCTTTCAAGACTGCTGGCCGCGACGTTAGGAGGTGTAGGGTCAGCGTCATTTTCTTGTAGGACTTCCGTCCACAGGTAGTAGAGTTTAGGTCCCAGCCACCTACAGCGAGATCGCCTTTTGGGTAGGACACAGAAACGGAAGGAATGAGAGCAAGTCTAGCGACTTTTTGACAGAACAGTTTGTAGTGAGATTAGAGTACAGTAGATGGCGCCACCGTACAAGTACGATATTGCACATAGATGGGTGAGAAAATTTCAGGGAGGACATAGGAAAGGATACCCATTTAACCAGTGGGTCCAGCCTGGGGGCCGTCACTTTACGTGCTCGTCCGATGCACGGCGGATATTCAGCGATTGTTAGTAAATCACACCATCTCTGAAAGATCAGCCCAGGCTTGAACCTGGGGACCCAGCATCGATAGCCTGAAACACTAACCACTAAGCCATCCGCTGCTCACTGGCCGCGACGTTGAAATTCGAGAACCATTTTAGGACAGTGCAGCTGTCCTAAAATGTTTCTTCGCCTTTAATTGCACAAATTTCTCTCGCTGCTGCTACCGTGTTTACACTTTTCGCCCAATAATTGCACGTTTATTAAGCCTTTTTCCTTCCAGAACAGCTTGTTTATCGACCTCTACCGTTTTCGAGTCAGATCACACAGTCTGGCTCCTTGTGAAATGCATGTCATCAGTCTCGCGTTCTCCACTTCATTGCGGTACTCGGCTCACGCTCATGATTTAAGACCAACATAATACACTGAAAGGACCAATTATTACAAAACACCCCGATGAAAATACGCAAAGTAGCAGGACAGCAGCAAATCTTGGTGTACAAGAAAACCGGCTGGGGCTATAAATAGAGTGGGTTAATATGCACAGGAATATATTCCGTCAAATGCCAGCATGGGTCGAGGACGAGATTTAGGTGAGTTTGATCGAGGTCAAGTCATGGGAGCCAGGAAGGCCGGATGTTCAATCACAGCAACGGCGAAACTGTTAGAAATTCCACGAAAACCCGTAGCAAGTGTGTACCAGAAGTACGTGAAATCCGGCAAAACCGGATAAAATGTGGGCGTAAAAGTGCATTGGATGATTGAGGGCGCCGACGAGTGGCCCACTTCGTACAGACTAATCGGAAGGCTAGTTTGCAAGCCTTACAATTAGTCTGTACGAACAACATCCAGTCTAACGAAGCGAGGGTACAATTTCCAGTCTAACGAAGCGGATCACAATTTAGTCTAATGAAGCGGCCCTCAGTGTAATGAAGGAGCATCGACAAGCCTGTGCTCAAAGACAATCCGTCGACACATGGCACAACTTGGCTGGGTTATTCCACGACCACAACATGTCCCGATGTTAACGGCACAGCATCGCATGATTCGGTTGCAGTTTGCGAAGGTCCATCGAAACTGGATGATTGTAAATTTGTCATATGGTCTGACGAATCCCATTTCACACTGTATCGCGCCGATGGCAGGCTGCGTGTGTGGCGAAGCTATGGACCTCGTATGCCAAATTTGGGTAATTCAGGCCAGTGGAGGCGGTGTAACTGTTTGGGCAGCTTTCACGTGGTCCGGCTTAGTTCCCCTGGCACCTCTTGAATTTTCCGTCACTGGTTCCAGCTATGTGCAGCTTCTTGACGACCATCTCTATACTTTTATTATATGCCTTTGTCCGAAGCAAGTTCTGATCTTTCAACAGGACAACGCTCCACCTCATCGGTAAAACGGTTAGCGACCGACTGGATCCAGGAGCACATTAGTGAGCTTACCACACTCGCATGACCCCCTAGCTCGTTTCAATATGTCCCAATAATTCTCTATGGACCCCATAGCGAATTTATGGGACATATTGGAACGAGCTGTTCGTGATCAACCATCCCCAACCTACATCTCTGCCTGCTCTACGCCAAGCACTCTTAGATTGTTGGTCAGCGATACCTGAGTCTGTGTTTTGGAACCTCATTTCGTCCTAACCACGACGTTTGGATGCTGCCCTGCATGCAAAACGTGTTGCCACACGCTATTAGGAGGGTGTACGTAATCACTTGTCCTTTCAGTGTATGTAGTTCAAAACGGGACGAACTTCTGGTTCACTGTGGTGTATAATGGTATTCCTAGGCATTTTTAGATTCAGCAAAGTTCAACTTATCTTCAGTGCGTTCCTTCATGTGTGATCATGTGAGTATTATTTAAAATAATATACGTACTATGAGTCCATATTTTCTTTTGCTTGGAGGTTTAATGACCACCGTTAGCAACTCAATGGGTTTTAAGCAGTCGCCCGTTCCCTAATTTAGAGCCACTGGTTTGTGGGAAGGGAGAGAGTTAGTGCTGTAAGTCAAACACAACATCCATGTCTCACCGGGATTCAAACCCGGACCCATCTTAGATGAAATGGTCAGAAGCCAGCGCTTAGACCACTGCGTCGCCGGGGCTGCCCATAAATTTCGTTCACGCAAAAGTTTGTCCGAATCATTTGATCTCTCATGTTCTGAGCACGAAGAACATCTGATGGCATATTTCTGGTTTCTTACAAGTTAGGACAAATCTGTTCAGGATTATCTTTATTCAGTTTTGATATTTTTGAGTATAACGGTGCGTACTGCAAAAAAGATAAATATTTGTTCAATTGTTTTGTAGCACATTAAATCAAAAGTAATAACTACAAATATTAACCGAGCCCAGAATTTTTATCGCTCTGCCATTCTTCAGAACTGGTGATATTTTTTCAAATAATTTTACTGACTTTCCTCCTTCACGAAAGGCGTACTTCGGAAATTCGCTGATGTTAGATGTCCCGTAATTAATACGGAAAAGCAAGCCGTAGAATTTAGCCTTAGATTCGTTTGAAATGACGTAGTTAGAGCAATACATGCCTTATTTCTGATTAGTTGGGTATGCTTAAATAATACACAGATTGTAATACTCTAATCTTCGTATTCGTGCAAAGGAGGAAAAGAGTACGTCTACTCAAGAATGAAGATGCTGAAATACTTTTCGTACAAAGCTTTATAGTGATGAAAGAAGTACGCCCTATGCGTAGAAAATAACGCTGAACACTTTACAGACACCAATTTAGAATACGTTGATAACCTCATATGTTGAATACAATCAAAGCACAGCTCTGTCACATATCACATCACGATCGGCAAACAAGTGTGGACAGACACAGACAGACGGACGAAGCTGGAGCACATTACTTCTTCAACCTATCTTTGGAAAGCGTAAACAAGTTAGTAAAATCATGCAATGCATTGATTATGATACGCTTTCCAGCATACCAGAAATCATTACTCAAGTTATGAGGATAACGGCTGTGGAATAAATCTCGCTCCTGTGCCCTGACCTTTGACCCCATTTCGACGATATTCAGCAGAACCGGTTCAGTATACATCCGGAACAACATGATAAAGTTTTGTCGCAATCGAAGCATTTTTACGCAAGTCATGACGCATAAGGGCGATGGAATGGATCCCGCTCCTATGTCCTGACCTTTGACCCCATTTCGCCCATTTACATAGTGTTCGTCCCCAGGTTGTCCCCTACCACATGCCGAAATTTTATCGAAATCAAACCATTTTTGCACGAGTTATCGTGCGGACAGACGGACAAAGCTGGAGCATATACACTTCTTCAACGTACAGTTGGAAAGCGTAAAAACCTACTATATATATAAGGCGATACAGTTAGATCAGGCAGTAGGGTGTCTGACGAATGATAAGGACTTCAGCACAAAAGGCGTTTTAACTTCCTTGTCTAAACGGCAGTCAAAATAAATTTATAGGGGATGGTTACTCCGTGGGATTAATATTGTACTTCTCGGAGAGAAAACAACGGTAGTTTAGGGCATTTCCACTAAACAACTCTCTACCGTTATGGGGCTCTACTAAAAGTCATCCCAAGAACCCATTCTCTGATTCCTTACTGGTAAAGCAAAAGAAAGCTCCTGCATCCGTCTCATAATCTTAGAAAATACAGCGCATTTAGTCAAATTGAATAGATATGACTATGTTAGGTGCATCTGTTTAATTCTTCTAAGCCTCCCCAGTGGAGTAGCACTGGCTTCTGATAAATCGTCCAAGATGGGTCCGGGTTCGAAACCCCATGTTGTGTTTATCTTAAGGCACTGACTCTCACCTTCCCTGGAACCAGTTGTCCTAAATTAGGGACGGGAGACTGCTTACTGCCCATCAAGTTGCTCTCGGTGGTCGTTAAACCGAAAAAGAAAAAGCTACTTACATGTGTTATTCACAATAAATATTTAGAATCATGTTGAACAATAAGCCGCCCCGCCCCGGTGGCGCCTGACCATTCACCTGAGATGGGTCCGAGTTCGAATCCCGAGGCAAGAAATGGATGTTGTGTTTGTCTTACGGCACTCTCTCCCTTTCTTCCCTGGAAACAGTGGCCCTAAATTAGGTACAAGTGTCTGCTTTATAGCCCACTGAGTTGCTCATGGTGGTCGTTAAACCTCCAACCAAAGAAACAAACGACAGAGCGGTATTTAAGTAAATATTTAACGTTTTTGGAATTTCTTCTACGTATTTAATAACATTCTTCTTTTTAATTAAATTTGCTTAAATTAAGCACTTTTAATATATGTTGTTAAAAGTAATTGTTAATGAAAATTTAATATAAAAAGTGTTAAATAATAAAAACAACAAATTAGATTTAACGGGTTTTTTTGAAAATTTTGAGGTATTTTTCCCGGGTTGTTTTTTCTCTAATATGTTCACCGCTAAGGCAGTTTTTATTTTTTTTAAGATCTGCATCGATGCTTTTAAAACACCCTCGCTTTCCAGGGGTCAGTTCCAGGCGGTCTGACATCTGTAAAAAAATGCACTGTAAAAGAGAAATAGTATCTGAACAATAAAAGGCTAAGAATTAAAATGTAAAGTCTAATCACCTCTGCTGCCATTTTATTACCCTGTCTGATTTTTTTTTTTTTAGACAGAAAAGAAAATAACGTCCATTATTTGGATGAAATCGATCCAAACCCCTCACGTCGAAGGGAGCAGAGTGTTTTAAAACTAGGGCGCTTCTACTGTCTTTTCCATATTTCTTATCGTTTTGCGAAAAGTTCGGCCGCATCAGTTAGATCACGTTTTATTGACTATAGCAAGAAGTCTCACTCAATGCTGAGAACACACGGAGCCAGAGAGAATCGTTTCGGAAGTTGGTTTTCACGTAACGAAGCATACACACGCATGCGCATCTGGGTTTTCACTCTTTTTATGGCTCCGTGCCTGCCTGTTTGTGCGCTTTCTTGTAAATTAGCGGCCCTCGTGTAGGGTGTTCTTCGCAGTCTGGTTCCTACGCCTAGGGCTATTATTACCTGGCTTCCAGCGTCGAAAAAGAAAAAGAAGCCCTCAGACAGAAGTAGACTTGTTTTAAAGCGAGGGCGTGAGAAAAGCTTCCGAACAACAAGATATTTAAAGAGCAAGAGTGAATTTAGACTGACTAGCCTGTACATTAAAGCGCAACAATCAGTGTGTGTTCGCAAAACCGAGGCCCATTATGCCCAAAACTTGTGATTATGACGAAAGATTTGCCAACAATTTGACGTTACACAAACACATCATAAAACATCTTTGCGCTACTCAAACTATCCCTAATAATTTTAAGACGAATATTTCTATTAGTCTGAAATGGCTGCAGTATTTCTTTCAGGAAACTTTCGTGTTGGTAAAAAACGTAGGTCTGATATTTCCATGAAAGTACTATTTTTGAAAATTATTGAAAAATATTTACATCTCTTCCAGAATAAAGATTTGCATCGTTTCAAAGCTAAACATCTAAAGTTTTGTTGTTTATCATTGCGTGTAGATGGCACTAGCTGTTCTTCCTGTTCGTAGCAACAAGCTACAATGAGGAATGTGAAGAAAAAGGCGATTTGTGTGGCATCATTTCTTGAAACAAAATTAGTAATTCAAGTGTAAAGAAATCCTCGTATACGTTTCGGTAGGAATCATCGTGATGTTAAAAGACTTAATTATTGGAAAGATAAATTTCTAGAAACTGGGAATGTGTTGGACAAACCAAGAAGTGGATGACCTATTGTTTTGGAAGACAACTTGGAACGAGTACGGAAAGCATTTTCCCGGACAGAGGAAAACAACCTTATATTCACAATTGGGATAGGATTTTTCATAAAGGACTGCGGTCTTACACATAAAAAGTCCAGATTGTTCAGTATTTGGAGGAGGACGGTAAGCTTCGTCGTTCCAAATTTGCCTATAACTTAATGAATGGCCTAGATCAGAGGTAAGAAACCTTTTCATGTTGTAAGATCGCTTTAAGGCTGCCTTTGAATTAGTGTTAGGGTTCATCTTCTGCGATAGATAACGCAAAAAATCCTACCTTGAACGTGGATTTTTCGTCTTGAGAGACTGTCCCAGAAGTTGGCGTCAGCGAATCACTGCAGACCTCACCATATTCAGAATGGAAGCGGTCTCTCGTTGGGTCCACAATGAAAAGAAAAAATAGGCGCTGTTACGCTTTAACCAATGACGTTACTTAAGGGTGCAGCTCAGTAAGTAGATGGAGTTTCTATATCTAATGAGTTTGTTGTGACTGCTTTTTGTTGGAAAGCATTTGAATATTTTATTGCAACACGGAGGTCCGCACTTTTCACTGATCCTCTGGATGGGTATCCATCATTTGTGACCTTAAAAGCTTCTTGATTTGGTTTAGGTAAGAGAATGTAGATTCGCAGCAATAAGTGGTTGAAAAGCACGGAAAGAATGAATTTTTTATGCATGTTGCCGAAGGCGTGGGTATCCTATTGCGTTTTTCCCTATTTCAACTGGATCTTTCTTAGCGTCAAATAAGGACTTTAAAATGTCTTCTTCTGAGAGCTCAATCAATTCAATCTGTAGTTCTTTAGGAGTCATAGAACGAAATCGGGAGCGCAGCAGGTATCAAAATAGCTCTTATGACTTACAAATGTTTCAATTGTGGCCGCCAGTCGGGAAGCATTATTTCGTTGAATCTTCTTTTACTCTTTGGTATTTTAAATATAGTCATTTTAAGATTAAAATAAAAATAATAGAAGACGAAAAAAAAAAACATTTTAATAAAAATAAAAGGATTTGTTCTGCAAAATTTGGATTCATTCAAAAGGCTGATGAACTTAATGGCCTAGATGGCCGCATGCGGCCTTAAGGCCGTAGATTTCCCACCCCTGGTCTAGATAATGACTAATACTTTCTTGAACGTGTGCTTTTTAGTAATAAGCAGACATTTCCTTTATGAGGAGCAGTTAATAGACATAAGGTGTGCATATAGGGTTCGAAAAACTCACATGTCTCCCAAATAAATATTCGCTGTAGCTCTGAAGTTAATGTTTAGTGTGGACTTATGCATAACGCATTCTTTGTCCTTCTTTCTACGTGGAAAAATTCTATCAACGCCAGAGGTCTGGATAGACAAAGAACATTGAGACAGGGAGCTGCACAGGGCTTAAATTTGTTCATCATTCCGTAGTCATCCCAGCACATTGGCGCACCCTCGGAGGGAGCTTTGGGGGCTTAAGCCCCTTCCAAGGAGGTAAGAACGACGCACGTCACAAATTAAAGATCAAAAATATTATTTTACATGCTCAAGTACAATGCCTAGTGTCTGACATAGTGTCTTCTTCCCAAAGCCCCAAAGAGATTAAGAGCGACGTACGTCACAAATTAAACATTCAAAAATATTTCAAACGGAAGTCATTGTTCTTTCTACATTTATAATTGAGTCACGAAACATTTTCTCATTGGCCGCCACCGGGAATTGATCCCAGGGTCTTCCATTACGCTCCAGATATGCTTCCATTGCACCACACGGCTTCTAAATTCTACAGACTCACAAACGGCAAACTTCCAAACCACATGGCAGGGTTGCTTCTTTGGAGCCCCGCACAATGCTGGGGATTCACCACTGATGAACACCAGCAACTGAACAAATAACTAGATGGCGAATGAATGATTTATCATTCATTCGCCTTCTAGTTATTTGTTCTTGTAACGATTTATCATTCATTCTCATGATTGAAATCCTTCATTCAAGCGAATGAAGGATTTATCATTTGCATAAATGAAATCGTTCATTCAGGCGAATGAATGATTTATCATTCATTCGCCTTCTAGTTATTCGTTCTTATAATGATTTATCATTCATTCGCTTGCATGAAATCATTCATTCAGGCGAATGAATGATTTATCATTTGCTTTATCATTTGCATAAAGGAAATCATTCATTTGCCTTCTAGTTATTTGTTTTTATAATGATTTATCATTCATTCGCCTTCTAGTTGTTTGTTCAGTTGCTGCTGTTCATCTGTGGTGAATCCCCAGCATTTTTGCAGGGCTCCAAAGAAGCAATCCTGCTATGTGGTTTGGAAATTTGCCGTTTGTGAGTCTGGAGACTTTCGAGGCCGCTGTGGTGCAGTGGAAGCATATCCGGCGCCTAACTGGCAGACCCCGGGTTCAATTCCCGGTGTTTTTCCGTGACTCACTTATAAACGTGGAAAGAGCGATGACTTCTGTTTGATGTTCCTGGTCTACGTCAACTGTGTATTTATTCAAAAATACTATTTTACATGTTCAAAAGATTACATAGTGTTTTCTATTACATGGTGTCTTCTTCCCAAAGAGATTAAGAGCGACGTACGTCACAAATTAAGCATTAAAAATATTATTTTACATGTTTAAAAAATTGGATAGTGTCTGGCATAGTGTCTTCTATTACACGGTGTCTTCTTCCCTAAGCCCCAAAGAGAGTAAAAGCGACGTACGTCAGAACCGTATATAAACTGCAGGCGTACACTATATATATATATATATATATATATATATGGGATGTAAGGTCAGGTGATGCGTAACATCACAGCCTCTCCTTGACAAATGTCAACCCCGCCTTCTCGTGGTGCATCCTGTTCCTACTAAAGGGGCTCTGACGACCGCCAATAGCGGTATAACTATACCATCGGGATTAGAGGAAATTCTATCCCACACTCACCAACCCGCTTGGCCAGCGTGGTGTGTTATGGCCAAACCCTTCCAAAATGACTCCACAACTTAAATCTTGGCCCTCAGTCTCCGGCAGCTGGAATGCACCTGGCCAAGGCAGCGGCCAGTGCGACATGAAGGCAGAGGGTGCTAAGAATCCCCGGAGGACCGGACTAGGCTGCCATCTGATGCTGACCTTGGCAACGTACAAGGGACGCTCCCTATCTTCTGATTCAAGGCTTCTTGAATTGGAAGAGGAACTACAAAGGATCAAGTGGAACATCGTCGGACTAAGTGAGGTAAGGAGAAAAGGAGAAGATCTCATTGAACTGAAAAGTGGACATCTCTTCTACTATCGTAGAACAGATACTGGAAGAACTAGTGGAGTTGGATTTATAATAAACAAGAAACTGAAGGATAAAGTTGTAGAAGTTGAAAGTTCCTCTGACAGAGCTGCACGACTTGTTATCCAACTCTTAAAAAGATACCAGGCTCAGATTATTCAAATTTATGCACCCACCACAAGTCATCCTGAAGAAGAAATTGAAGAATTTTATGAGGAAATTTGTCATCTAAATAATAAAGGTAAGCAGCACTTGAAGATAATTATGGGAGATTTCAATGCAAAAATAGGGCAACGGCAACAGAATGAAACTTCAGTAGGTAAATTCGGTCACGGCAACAGAATGAAACTTCAGTAGGTAAATTCGGTCACGGCAACAGGAACCAGCGTGGAAATACTCTCGTTGAGTTTGCAGAGGCAGAAGGGTTTTTCATCTTGAACTCCTTCTTCAAGAAAAAGCCACACAGGAAATGGACATGGAGACATCCAAATGGGACGACAAGTGAAATTGATTTTATTATGTGTAACAAAAAATTCGTCATAGAAGACTGCAGTGTGCTAAACAAGTTCAACACAGGTAGTGACCATAGATTGGTCAGATGTAAGATGCACCTCAACACTAAACTGGAACGTGGCAAGCTCATAAGACAAACAAAATCTATTGACATAACCAACCTTAAAAAACACCATAATACCTTCAAGTTAGAACTGAAGAACAGGTTCTCTGCTTTAGAAGGCCTAACATCGGAAGAAGTGGACATCTCTGAAGTTAACAGAAAAGTAACCAAAGCTCTTATGGAAACAGCAACAAAATTAGCTGGGTCTAAGAACAAGCTGCATGTGCACAAATTATCAGGAAAAACCAAAATGTTGATGCAAAAAAGAAGAGAGATGAGGACAACTAAAGAAGATGTGACTTCCAAAGTGGAATATATAGAGCTATGCAAGACAGTACGAAAAAGTATCACTGAAGACGTAAGAAAATTCAACTGTGAACTAGTGAGGAAAGCAATTGAAAACAACCAAAGCCTAAAGATAGCAAAGGGACATCTCAGTAAGGGAAGAAAACAGATTATGGCACTGAGAAAAGAAGATGGTTCTGTAACAAGAAATAGAGGCGAAATTTTGACAAGAGTGAAAGATTTCTACTCCAAATTATATGAAAGGGATGATACATGCACTCCAGACATCATGAAAGATACCAGTACCAGAGTTCCTCCAGTCCTTAGAGCAGAAGTTGCACATGCAATCAAGAACATGAAGCGGGGAAAATCTCCAGGAGAAGATGGAATTACTGTAGACATCATACAAGAAGCAAGTGGAGAAATCGAAACAGTACTCGCCCAAATTTTCACTCGATGCCTTAATGAAGGAAAGATTCCTGAGGATTGGAACACCGCTACAATGATCCTGCTACATAAGAAAGGTGACATTGAGGATCTCGGAAACTACAGACCTATCAGCCTCCTATCAGTAGTTTATAAAATCTTCACTAAAATTCTTTCACACCGCTTGAAGGTAACACTGGACATGGCTCAACCGAGAGAACAAGCTGGATTCAGGAGTGGCTACAGCACAATAGATCATATCCATGTGCTGAGAGAACTAATTGAAAGAGCGAAGGAATATGAACTTCCATTGTGCATGGCTTTTATCGATTATGAAAAAGCCTTTGATTCGGTGAAACCATCAGCAGTTACAATGGCTCTGAAAACCTGCGATATTGAAGATGCATACATTAATATTATTAATAACATCTATGAAAATGCAAATGCAAAGATTAGGCTGTTTGAAAATACAACACACATAAAAATTGGAAAGGGAGTGAGAAAAGGGGACACCATATCTCCGAAGCTCTTCAATGCCACATTGGAGGTTGTTTTTCAGTCACTGAGCTGGGAAAACAAGGGGATAAATATTAATGGAGATTATCTAACCCACCTTCGTTTTGCTGATGACGTAGTCATTTTTGCAACTAGCCCCTATCAGAGCTGCAGAGTATGATCCAGGAACTTGCTGACAAGAGTAAAGAAGTTGGATTAAATATGAACTTTCAGAAGACAAAAGTGATGTTCAATGCTTTTACAAGAAATGAAGATTTATCGATTGATGGAGAAAAGCTGGAGATAACAGACACGTACGTTTATCTTGGACAGCAGATATCAAGTGAGGGTCACATTGATGAAGAAATTAATCGGCGTATAAAACTTGCCTGGAGTGCTTTTGGAAGAAACAGCATAATTTTCAAGAGCAATATGCCATTATGTCTTAAAAGAAAAGTGTTTGATCAATGCATCCTTCCAGTGCTTACGTATGGTGCAGAGACGTGGACCTTAACTAAAAGAGACATACAAAGGCTGCAGACAACTCAAAGTAGCATGGAGAGGTGCATGCTTGGTGTAACCAGGAAAGATAAGAAGAGGAACTCGTGGATCCGAAAAATGACAAGAGTGGAAGACATCATGATCAGAGTTAAATCCCTGAAATGGCAATGGGCTGGACATACTGCCAGAAGGACAGATCATCGATGGACAGCCGAAATTTTAGATTGGATTCCAAGGGACAGGAAAAGACCCAGAAGAAGACCACATGGGAGATGCGTGGATGAAATTCGAAAGTATGCAGGGGTGACATGGAGGAGACTGGCACAAGACAGACCGTTGTGGAGGAAACTTGGGGAAACCTTCGTCCAGCAGTGGATTGATAATGGTTGACAATGATGATGATGATGATATATATATATATATATACATATATACACTCACACGAGAGTATTTCCGCGTTCTCGTTGAGTTTGCAGAGGCAGAAGGATTTTTCATCTTGAACTCCTTTTTCAAGAAAAAAGCCACACAGGAAATGGACATGGAGACATCTAATTGGGACGACAAGTGAACTTGATTTTATTATGTGTAACAAAAAATTTGTCGTAGAAGACTGCAGTGTGCTAAACAAGTTCAACACAGGTAGTGACCATAGATTGGTGAGATGTAAGATGCACCTCAACACTAAACTGGAACGTGGCAAGCTCATAAGACAAACAAAATCTATTGACATAACCAACCTTAAAAAACACCATAATACCTTCAAGTTGGAACTGAAGAACAGGTTCTCTGCTTTAGAAGGCCTAACATCGGAAGAAGTGGAAATCTCTGAAGTTAACAGAAAAGTAACCAAAGCTCTTATGGAAACAGCAACAAAATTAGCTGGGTCTAAGAACAAGTTGCATGTAAATAAATTATCAGGAAAAACGAAAATGTTGATGCAAAAAAGAAGAGAGATGAGGACAACTAAAGAAGATGTGACTTCCAAAGTGGAATATATAGAGCTATGCAAGACAGTACGAAAAAGTATCACTGAAGACGTAAGAAAATTCAACTGTGAACTAGTGAGGAAAGCAATTGAAAACAACCAAAGCCTAAAGATAGCAAAGGGACATCTCAGTAAGGGAAGAAAACAGATTATGGCACTGAGAAAAGAAGATGGTTCTGTAACAAGAAATAGAGGCGAAATTTTGACAAGAGTGAAAGATTTCTACTCCAAATTATATGAAAGGGATGATACATGCACTCCAGACATCATGAAAGATACCAGTACCAGAGTTCCTCCAGTCCTTAGAGCAGAAGTTGCACATGCAATCAAGAACATGAAGCGGGGAAAATCTCCAGGAGAAGATGGAATTACTGTAGACATCATACAAGAAGCAAGTGGAGAAATCGAAACAGTACTCGCCCAAATTTTCACTCGATGCCTTAATGAAGGAAAGATTCCTGAGGATTGGAACACCGCTACAATGATCCTGCTACATAAGAAAGGTGACATTGAGGATCTCGGAAACTACAGACCTATCAGCCTCCTATCAGTAGTTTATAAAATCTTCACTAAAATTCTTTCACACCGCTTGAAGGTAACACTGGACATGGCTCAACCGAGAGAACAAGCTGGATTCAGGAGTGGCTACAGCACAATAGATCATGTCCATGTGCTGAGAGAACTAATTGAAAGAGCGAAGGAATATGAACTTCCATTGTGCATGGCTTTTATCGATTATGAAAAAGCCTTTGATTCGGTGAAACCATCAGCAGGTATAATGGCTCTGAAAACCTGCGGTATTGAAGATGCATACATTAATATTATTAATAACATCTATGAAAATGCAAGTGCAAAGATTAGGCTGTTTGAAAATACAACACACATAAAAATTGGAAAGGGAGTGAGACAAGGTGACACCATATCTCCCAAGCTCTTCAATGCCACATTGGAGGGTGTTTTTCAGTCACTGAGCTGGGAAAACAAGGGGATAAATATTAATGGAGATTATCTAACCCACCTTCGTTTTGCTGATGAGGTAGTCATTTTTGCAACTAGCCCATCAGAGCTGCAGAGTATGATCCAGGAACTTGCTGACAAGAGTAAAGAAGTTGGATTAAAAATGAACTTTCAGAAAACAAAAGTGATGTTCAATGCTTTTACAAGAAATGAAGATTTATCGATTGATGGAGAAAAGCTGGAGATAACAGACACGTACGTTTATCTTGGACAGCAGATATCAAGTGAGGGTCACATTGATGAAGAAATTAATCGGCGTATAAAACTTGCCTGGAGAGCTTTTGGAAGAAACAGCATAATTTTCAAGAGCAATATGCCATTATGTTTTAAAAGAAAAGTGTTTGATCAATGCATCCTTCCAGTGCTTACGTATGGTGCAGAGACGTGGACCTTAACTAAAAGAGACATACAAAGGCTGCAGACAACTCAAAAAGCAGGGGGAGGTGCATGCTTGGTGTAACCAAGAGAGATAAGAAGAGGAACTCGTGGATCCGAAAAATGACAAGAGTGGAAGACATCATGATCAGAGTTAAATCCCTGAAATGGCAAATGGGCTGGACATACTGCCAGAAGGACAGATCATCGATGGACAGCCGAAATTTTAGATTGGATTCCAAGGGACAGAAAAAGACCCAGAAGAAGACCACATGGGAGATGGGTGGATGAAATTCGAAAGTATGCAGGGGTGACATGGAGGAGACTGGCACAAGACAGACCGTTGTGGAGGAAACTTGGGGAGACCTTCGTCCAGCAGTGTATTGATAATGGTTGACAATGATGATGATGATGATATATATATATATATATATATATATATACATATATACACTCACACGAGAGTATTTCTGCGTTCTCTTTGAGTTTGCAGAGGCAGAAGGATTTTTCATCTTGAACTCCTTTTTCAAGAAAAAGCCACACAGGAAATGGACATGGAGACATCCAATTGGGACGACAAGTGAACTTGATTTTATTATGTGTAACAAAAAATTTGTCGTAGAAGACTGCAGTGTGCTAAACAAGTTCAACACAGGTAGTGACCATAGATTGGTGAGATGTAAGATGCACCTCAACACTAAACTCGAACGTGGCAAGCTCATAAGACAAACAAAATATATTGACATAACCAACCTTAAAAAATACCATAATACCTTTAAGTTGGAACTGAAGAACAGATTCTCTGCTTTAGAAGGCCTAACATCGGAAGAAGTAGATATTTCTGAAGTTAATAGAAAAGTAACCAAAGCTCTTATGGAAACAGCAACAAAATTAGCTGGGTCTAAGAACAAGTTGCATATGAACAAATTATCAGGAAAAACCAAAATCTTGATGCAAAAAAGAAGAGAGATGAGGACAACTAAAGAAGATGTGACTTCCAAAGTGGAATATATAGAGCTATGCACGACAGTACGAAAAAGTATCACTGAAGACGTAAGGAAATTCGACTGTGAGCTAGTGAGGAAAGCAATTGAAAGGGACATCTGAGTAAGGGAAGAAAACAGATTATGGCTCTGAGAAAAGAAGATGGTTCTGTAGCAAGAAAAAGAGGAGAAATTTTGACAAGAGTGAAAGATTTCTACTCTAAATTATATGAAAGGGATGATACATGTACTCCAGACATCATGAAAGGTACCAGAGTTCTTCCAGTCCTCCCAGCAGAAGTTGCTCATGCAATCAAGAACATGAAGCGGGGGAAAGCTCCAGGAGAAGATGGAATTACTGTAGACATCGTACAAGAAGCAAGTGGAGAAATTGAAACAGTACTCGCCCAAATTTTCACTCGATGCCTTAATGAAGGGAAGATTCCTGAGGATTGGAACAATGCTACAATGATCTTGCTACATAAAAAAGGTAACATTGTGGATCTCAGGAACTACAGACCTATCAGCCTCCTCTCAGTGGTTTATAAAATCTTCACTAAAGTTATTTCACACCGCTTGAAGGTAACACTGGACATGGCTCAACCGAGAGAACAAGCTGGATTCAGGAGTGGCTACAGCACAATAGATCATATCCACGTACTGAGAGAACTAATTGAAAGAGCGAGGGAATATGAACTTCCATTGTGCATGGCTTTTATCGATTATGAAGAAGCTTTTGATTCGGTGAAACCATCAGCAGTTACAATGGCTCTGAAATCCTGCGGTATTGAAGATGCATACATTAATATTATTAATAACATCTATGAAAATGCAAGTGCAAAGATTCGGCTGTTTGAAAATACAACACACATAAAAATTGGAAAGGGAGTGAGACAAGGTGACACCATATCTCCGAAGCTCTTTAATGCGACATTGAAAAATGTCTTTCAATCACTGAACTGGGAAAACAATGGGATAAAGATTAATGGAGATTATCTAACCCACCTTCGTTTTGCAGATGGCGTAGTCATTGTTGCAACTACCCCATCAGAGCTGCAGAGTATGATCCAGGAACTTGCTGACAAGAGTAAAGAAGTGGGATTAAAAATGAACTTTCAGAAGACAAAAGCGATGTTCAATGCTTTTACAAGAAATGAAAATTTTTCGATTGATGGAGAAAAACTGGAAATAACAGATGCGTATGTTTTTCTTGGACAGCAGACATCAAGTGAGGGTCACATTGATGAAGAAATTAATCGGCGTAGAAAACTTGCCTGGAGAGCTTTTCGAAGAAACAGCATAATTTTCAAGATCAATATCCCATTATGTCTTAAAAGAAAAGTGTTTGATCAATGCATCCTTCCAGTGCTTACGTATGGTGCAGAGACGTGGACCTTAACTAAAAGAGACATACAAAGGCTGCAGACAACTCAAAGCAGCATGGAGAGGTGCATGCTTGGTGTAACTAGGAGATATAAGAAGAAGAACTCGTGGATCCGAAAAATGACAAGAGTGGAAGACATCATGATCAGAGGTAAATCCCTGAAATGGCAATGGGCTGGACATACTGCCAGAAGAACAGACCATCGATGGACAGCCGAAATTTTAGATTGGATTCCAAGGGACAGGAAAAGACCCAGAAGAAGACCACATTAGAGATGGGTGGATGAAATTCGAAAATATACGGGAGTGACGTGGAGGAGACTGGCACAAGGCGGACCGTTGTGGAGGAAACTTGGGGAGACCTTCGTCCAGCAGTGGATTGATAATGGTTGACAATGATGATGATGATGATGATACACTCACACATTCTGTACGTATAATATATATATATATATATATATACAGCCCCCTCCAACAAGAATTTGTGGGTGCGCTACTGTGACCCGGTCCCTCTTTCCCCTTTCATAATGAAAAACACAACGGAAATTTAAAATCGATAGTTATCTCTTTTAGTTTAATTGCGCGTTAAATTTAAAATCATGTCATTTACAGCTAATGGAACCCCGAAATCTTCAGTTTCAGAATAAATTTTTGCGCTGTATTAATATCATTTAAATGCTGATCTTTTCTTTTCTGCATCTTCGGTGAATTTTTGAGAATATGGAAATGGCCCATCAGTTGCATTCCTGCGGTGATGAGTATTGAGCAGTGCTGTAATGGACTTGACTTTCTTCTGTTTAAAAGGATTTTTATTTGTAGCTATTGTTAGAACTATCAGCAGATTCCGCATCCTGCAGTACTCACCATAACGGTGCATCGTGAGCTGAAACGAAAGGATGTCCATGTCCGAACAGCTGCACTCAAGCCGAACATCAGCAAAATGAATGTCAAGCGTCGGTCGGAACGCTCGGTGCCAGTGGACTCTAGAGCAGTGGAAACGCGTTCTCTGGAGTAGTGAATCACGCTTTACCATCTGGCAGTCCAACAGATGAGTCTGGGTGTGGAGGATGTCAAGGGGAACGCTGCGTTCCCAGCAGTGTTGTGCAAACTGTGAAGTTTGGTGGAGGAGACATCATGATCTGGGGCTGTTTCTCATTCATTATTTTGGCTGGGACTCCCAGTTCCAGAGTCAGGGAACCTTGATGCTGCGGCTTATATTGACATTCTTGAAAATTCTGTGCTCTGAACATTATGTCAGCAATTCGGTGAAGGCTCTTTCCTTTACGTAAAGGGTAATGCCCCAGTCCACAAAGCGAGTTCGGTGCAGAAATGCTTTGAAGAGATGGGTGTGGAACAACTTGACTGGCCTTCACAGAACCTCGATCTCAGCCCCATAGAACACTATGGGATGAATTGGAACGCGGACTACGAGCCAGGCTGAACCGTTCGACATCAATTATCAACCTGACTAATGTCCTTGTAGCTGCATGGAAGGCAATTCCCGCAGCAAGTTACCAAACTTTAGTGGAAAGCCTTCCAGAAGAGTGGAGGCCGTGATAGCAGCAAAGGCTGTACCAAGTACGTATTCGTTACTTACTATTGAAATATGGTTGATTTAGCGTCTGATCATGTTTATACTCCTAAACATAAATACATTTTATTAGCCAAATCATTCCATTTAGGTTTTAAATTGCTCTAAATGAAGTGTAACAAAAAAGAAATACACGGTCGACTCACATTATTGTAACCACCAGCTAATATCCATAGTAACCGCCGTGTGCAGCGCGGACAGCAGCTAGACGGGCTGGGAGTTACTCAGTAAGGTGCTGGAAGATGCTCACAGGTTGGTGGAGCCATGCTGACTGCAGTGTATCTGACAACTGCTGGAGGGTGCGTGGTGGAAGATCCATAGACAGAACATCACGATCGAGGTGGTCCCACAAATGCTCAATTGGATTTAAGTCTGAGGAATCAGGCGACCAGGGAAGTACTTTGAAGTCTTCATCATGCTCTTCCAACCACTCTCGGACATTTCTAGCTGTGTGACACGTCTCACTATCGTGCTGGAAGACCCCGTCCGCCCTACGGAAGACAATTAGCATGTATGGGTGTACGTAGTCTGCAAGGATGGATTCACAACGAAATCGGTCCATAGTGCCTTCCACAGCTATGAGTGGATACAGAGAATGCCACGAAAACATTCCCCAGACCATAACGCTGTCCCCACCAGCTTGTGTTCTTTCGACAATGGTTGAAGAGTGTTTGTTCTCCGATGTTTCTCGCCTTATACGCCAATGTTCATCCGTACGATGAAGCATAAAACGTGACTCATCGGAGAAGGCAATCCTTTGCCAATCAGCGGAGGTCCAATTCCGATACTGCCGGACAAATGTAAACCGTTTTTTGCCGATGCACCTTCGTTAGCATAGGTGCTGTGACCATCCAGTCTGCATTGGAGCCTCATACGCAGCAGGTTTCGTTGAACTGTCTGTTTAGACACACTTCTGGTAGCCCCCTGGTTCATTCGGCCAGTGAGTTTCTCCCCTCTAGCGTGTCGATCGTCCCTCACGCACCTTCGAAGCCGACGTTTGCCTCTCACATCAATGACACATGATGCTCCGTAGTTCCCACGTCCCTTATTCGCAATGGTGCTATTTCTCCAATCACGATACACTTTAACCACAGCAGCACGCGAACAGTTTACAAGCTGCGCTCTTTCCGAAATACTGC
The DNA here is from genome assembly GCA_039090855.1 of Macrothele yani. Taxonomy (NCBI): domain Eukaryota; kingdom Metazoa; phylum Arthropoda; class Arachnida; order Araneae; family Macrothelidae; genus Macrothele; species Macrothele yani. The sequence continues at coordinate 112,299,251 of CM077025.1, forward strand.
CACCCTTGTTCCAAAATCCGATAATCAACCCTTTTTACAAATCTGATCAATCGTTCCTTTTATCCATAACAGCAACGAGTGATATGTTTTCAGAAATGCCTACAGCACGCCTTATATACCCTCCAAGCCATCTCATGGCACGTACCTTCTTTCATTGGCTACGCGCTGTTGACGTCAAAAGTAGGAGGTGGTCACAATAATGTGACTCGACTGTGTATAACTGAAGGGCGATGCAAAACTTTGCAATACTTGCGTCAGCCACCCACCGCTACTTTCAAGGTCAGGCTTAAAACTTATTGAACACCCCTGGTATCTTACAGATACGAGATACGGGAACCACGGAGTGTTGTCATCAGCAGGTAATGGTCGAATGCCTCTTATTTTCTTTACTGATAACCGTGCCCAACTTCGATATATGGGGTTTCTCCGATAATTATTATTATTCGTAATATGCGGTTAAAATAAGAAGGGGTAATATTACGAAGCTCAAGGGATCTATGAAAAACTTCAGTTTATGTAGAACTTTGTATTATACAAGCTCGTTATACGTGTGTTCCACTGTATTGCTTTTCTTACTATCTATGTATGCGTATTTATGTCAAGAAACATCTTAGGAGCCTATGGCACATGCAGAACTTCCACGTCTTGAATCAAAAGCTGTTTGGGATAATGTCTCACAGGGTTGCGTCCGCCATCGGTATCCAAGCGCAGATGTATTGGAAAAGTTATGACGCCGCCTTAAAGATATCCCCTATCATCTCCTTTCATGCATAGAGAGAATTTCTTTCCAAAATTTTGAAACACGTTTCCAATCCACAGAAAAATCCTAAAAAATCGATGAAATAAAACATGAATTTCGTGCACGCTCCTTTTACACCCGCATCTCACTCGATATTTTGCGAGGATGCGTAGCAACTATTTCCATTTGTTCAACGCGCACCCTTCCTAAGGAACAGAGTTCTGGCTGTAAAATGGGGGTAAACTCCTTTCGTCTTGTCCTCGAAGGGAGAATATTTGCATTTCTGTCAATGGAGGTCAGCGATATCACGGCAGGATTGCTCGAGGGAAACAGGAGAGAAAACAAATTCTCACCAGGAAGATGCACGATTTGTAGAAAAAAAAACGTCGAGAATTTTTAATTGTCTCAATACTGTACACCAAAAAGTATGGGAGAAAACAAATTCTCACCAAGAAGATACACGATATGTAGAAAAAAAAACATGTCGAGAATTTTTAATTGTCTCTATACTGTACACCAGGAAGGATGGGATAAAACAAATTCTCACCAAGAAGATGCACGATTTGTAGGGGAAAAAAACGTCGAGAATTTTTAATTGTCTCAATACTGTACACCAGGAAGGATGGGATAAAACAAATTCTCACCAAGAAGATGCACGATTTGTAGGGGAAAAAAACGTCGAGAATTTTTAATTGTCTCAATACTGTACACCAAAAAGTATGGGAGAAAACAAATTCTCACCAAGAAGATACACGATATGTAGAAAAAAAAACATGTCGAGAATTTTTAATTGTCTCTATACTGTACACCAGGAAGGATGGGATAAAACAAATTCTCACCAAGAAGATGCACGATTTGTAGGGGAAAAAACGTCGAGAATTTTTAATTGTCTCAATACTGTACACCAAAAAGTATGGGAGAAAACAAATTCTCACCAAGAAGATACACGATATGTAGAAAAAAAAACATGTCGAGAATTTTTAATTGTCTCTATACTGTACACCAGGAAGGATGGGATAAAACAAATTCTCACCAAGAAGATGCACGATTTGTAGGGGAAAAAACGTCGAGAATTTTTAATTGTCTCAATACTGTACACCAAAAAGTATGGGAGAAAACAAATTCTCACCAAGAAGATACACGATATGTAGAAAAAAAAACATGTCGAGAATTTTTAATTGTCTCTATACTGTACACCAGGAAGGATGGGATAAAACAAATTCTCACCAAGAAGATGCACGATTTGTAGGGGAAAAAAACGTCGAGAATTTTTAATTGTCTCAATACTGTACACCAAAAAGTATGGGAGAAAACAAATTCTCACCAAGAAGATACACGATATGTAGAAAAAAAAACATGTCGAGAATTTTTAATTGTCTCTATACTGTACACCAGGAAGGATGGGATAAAACAAATTCTCACCAAGAAGATGCACGATTTGTAGGGGAAAAAAACGTCGAGAATTTTTAATTGTCTCAATACTGTACACCAGGAAGGATGGGATAAAACAAATTCTCACCAAGAAGATGCACGATTTGTAGGGGAAAAAACGTCGAGAATTTTTAATTGTCTCAATACTGTACACCAGGAAGGATGGGATAAAACAAATTCTCACCAAGAAGATGCACGATTTGTAGGGGAAAAAAACGTCGAGAATTTTTAATTGTCTCAATACTGTACACCAAAAAGTATGGGAGAAAACAAATTCTCACCAAGAAGATACACGATATGTAGAAAAAAAAACATGTCGAGAATTTTTAATTGTCTCTATACTGTACACCAGGAAGGATGGGATAAAACAAATTCTCACCAAGAAGATGCACGATTTGTAGGGGAAAAAAACGTCGAGAATTTTTAATTGTCTCAATACTGTACACCAAAAAGTATGGGAGAAAACAAATTCTCACCAAGAAGATACACGATATGTAGAAAAAAAAACATGTCGAGAATTTTTAATTGTCTCTATACTGTACACCAGGAAGGATGGGATAAAACAAATTCTCACCAAGAAGATGCACGATTTGTAGGGGAAAAAAACGTCGAGAATTTTTAATTGTCTCAATACTGTACACCAAAAAGTATGGGAGAAAACATATTCTTACCAAGAAGACGCACGATATGAAGAAAAAAAAACATGTCGAGAATTTTTAATTGTCTTCATACTGTACACCAAAATGTATGGGAGAAAACAAATTCTCACCAAGAAGATGCACGATTTGTAGAAAATAAAAGAACATGTCGAGAATTTTTAATTGTCTTCATACTGTACACCAAAATGTATGGGAGAAAGCAAATTCTCACCAAGAAGATGCACGATTTGTAGAAAATAAAAGAACATGTCGAGAATTTTTAATTGTCTTCATACTGTACACCAAAATGTATGGGAGAAAACAAATTCTCACCAAGAATATGCACGATTTGTAGAAAAGAAAAGAACATGTCGAGAATTTTTAATTGTCTTCATACTGTACACCAAAATGTATGAGAGAAAGCAAATTCTCACCAAGAAGATGCACGATTTGTAGAAAATAAAAGAACATGTCGAGAATTTTTAATTGTCTTCATACTGTACACCAAAATGTATGCGAGAAAGCAAATTCTCACCAAGAAGATGCACGATTTGTAGAAAATAAAAGAACATGTCGAGAATTTTTAATTGTCTTCATACTGTACACCAAAATGTATGGGAGAAAGCAAATTCTCACCAAGAAGATGCACGATTTGTAGAAAATAAAAGAACATGTCGAGAATTTTTAATTGTCTTCATACTGTACACCAAAATGTATGGGAGGAAGCAAATTCTCACCAAGAAGATGCACGATTTGTAGAAAATAAAAAAAACATGTCGAGAATTTTTAATTGTCTTCATACTGTACACCAAAATGTATGGGAGAAAACAAATTCTCACCAAGAAGATGCACGATTTGTAGAAAATAAAAAAAACATGTCGAGAATTTTTAATTGTCTTCATACTGTACACCAAAATGTATGGGAGAAAACAAATTCTCACCAAGAAGATGCACGATTTGTAGAAAATAAAAAAACATGTCGAGAATTTTTAATTGTCTTCATACTGTACACCAAAATGTATGAGAGAAAACAAATTCTCACCAAAAAGATGCACAATTTGTAGAAAAAAAAGCATGTTGGGAAATTTTAATTGTCTCCATACTTTACAATAGATGTGTTCAACACACACACACACACACACATAGTCTGAGTCGTAAAAACCAACACTTCCGAATGGCGGCGGCCATTCGGCGATTAGATATTTTGCAGAGGCGTGTATACTTTGGAACGCGGCTCCGGTAGCTGAGTGGTCTGAGGCGGTGGCTTCTGACCATTTGACCTTCCTCCCCCCCCCCCCCAAATGAAAAACAAATTGAAACCAAAGGTTGCTACTCGTTGTTGTCACTGCACTGGAAATAGACTGAAAGCAATCAATTTTATAGAGAATGGACACTATGTGGAAAAAAGTCTCGAGCACCAGTGCTTTTTATGCAACACTGCATTTATGGCAAAAATCAATAAAAGTTGACTCACCTTTGGCCACTCTTCTTTGCACACTTTCAACGAGATTCTGGTAAGTAGTTGCAGACATGTTGTTCCAGTCCTCCTTGAAAGCAGTGGTCAGTTCGGACACAGAAGTTGGACGTGTCGTTCTAGCCAGAATCCGATGTTCCAGTTCATTCCAAATGAACTCTATGGGATTGAAGTCGGGGCTTTGAGTTAGCCATTCCAAATTATGAGCATGCATATACTCAAATGTCGAAATGGAGGATGATTTAGGGTACGGCCCGTTGTCCTGTTGAAACAAGAATGACCCGTCTCCATAAAACTGGTAACCTATACCAAACAGAAATCATCGCTCTTTCCACGTTAATAAGTGAGTCTCGGAAGAATTCTCATTGACCGCCACCGGGAATTGAACCCAGTGTCTTCCAGTTACGCGCCAGATAGGCTTTACGTACAAAATGGAAGCGCATACCAATAGCTGTGTTCCAAAACCTTGTCGAAAGCATATCTCGAAGGATCAGTGCATGCATTAAGGCCAAAGGTGGACCGTCACCGTTTTAATGTATGTAAATAAGTGCTATGTTGCGTTTCTTTTCTAGGTGTCCGGTGACTTTTGTCAATATAGTGTATAATGTTGAGTAACGATGAAATTATTATTGATGTGTGACTTCATATGACAGTATATTCAAAAATCAGATTTCAACAATGCTTTTGACTACTTCCGTTACTCATTTTCGTTACATTAAAATTTTGTTAGTGGGATTTACTTTACGACTGTCGGAAAAGATGCATCGCATCAAAAAAAAAAGCTGTCTATTACCACTTGCACCATTTATTTCAGACAAAATCTATCCGATTAATTATGTTTGTACAAACTACATGAAAAGATATGTAAGAGTGATCTTAACATGTTTCACATTAGATATTTTATTAAGACGCGAGTTTTCTTTCCGGCTGACAGACTGCACTCAACAGAAGTGATCGAAAATTGACTATTTTGCCTTTTACCAAGGAAGGTCCTTAATTTGTTTGTGCGCAGCAGTCATTTTTTCCAATATTTTTCATCTCCGCGAGAAAGAAAATCAATGGATAATTAAGAGCTATTTCTCTTTTTCTTTCGCATTTGATGTTTGCGAAGACCAAGGAACAAATTAATCATCGCACTTTGTTACTAGCTTCGGGCTTCCCTTCTACTAACTTAACATCAGTCACGCGAATGATACAATACGTCTTTCCAGCAATTTCAAAGAACTGATTTCTTTTCCCTCCCATTAACTATTGGAAAAACTTAGATACTCCGGAAAATCTGTAACGAACAGAAAATGTGTTCATTTTATAAGAGTGACTGAAATCAAAGCGTAAAAATTAAGCAACTATTGTTCAGCGTAAAATAAAATAAACCCTGTTCCATTCGAAATATTCTCCCAGTCTGTCAGCAGAAAAATGTATTCTCAAAAATGTTGTCTGATATCCATTCGAGAGTAATATCTTCATATTGCTGCGCCATCTTGATTCAAATCTTCCAAATTCTTTCATTGTTTATATCCTAGCTTTTCTAAGTTTTAATGCTGTTTATGTAGTGGTACAAAATTAAATATATAAAGGTGAAAATCCTCGAAATACGTGGCGACAGTAAATAAATAAATACATCGCTCTTTCCACGTTCCAGAAACACACAGCAAACGAAAAATTGTTTTCCAGCCGCCGCTGTGGAATTGAACCACAGAACTCTCGATATCTAGCCGAGTGAGTTACATTTACAAAATGTTTACAAAATGTAACGCACTCGGCTAGATATCGAGAGTTCTGTGGTTCAATTCCACAGCGGCTGAAAAAACAATTTTCGTTTGCTGTGTGTTTCTGGAACGTGGAGAACGATGTATTTTTATTTACTGTCGCCACACATATTTGGATTTTTACCCTGGATCTCGCCCTTTGGATTTACCTGCTATAATATATATATAGCCAGTGCCGTTAATGCCCACCAGATGGAGACGTCTTAGTAGCTGGGCCCATCTTACGGATTTATGATATCAGAATCTGACTTAAAAATACCATAGCACCGTGGATTGTTGGCCACCGTAGTGTAAATGTAACGCCCTCGGTTAGATATCAAGAGTTCTGTGGTTCAATTCCACAGCGGCGGCTGGAAAAACAATTTTTCGGTTGCTGTGTGTTTCTGGAACGTGGAAAGAGCGATGTATTTATTTATTTAAATATATAAACACAAATAAAAGGCACATACATTGTTTATCTAAGAGACAGTGAAGTTATTGAAGCTAATATCTATATCGAATGTACATAGAAGTAGGAATGTTTAAATACTTGAGTTCAGCTTTACCAAGGGATACAGACACGAAAGAGCACTAAGGGAAACGAATGAGAGGACGGAATGTAAAGAGATATCAGGGTAATGTGTAAGAAGAGATCTCCGTATGAAAGTGAAATCAAAAATAAGCAGCAGTACACGACTGTTGCTGGTTCTAATCCCGCTGCCGATTATCCAGTTTGGTTTTCCAGGGTTTCCGCTAATGCAACATGAATGCGCGGCTGGTTCTTTAAAATCGATCCTCGAGCTCGCCAGCCATTTCTTGTGGTTTTCTCCTTGACACTTGATGAGAAAGGCAACGGAAACCCTGTCATCCCGGTGGTGCAGTGGTCTAAGCGCTGGCTTCTGACCACGCGCGCGAGATGGGACCGGGTTCGAATCTCGTTGAGGCATGGATATTATGCTTGTCTTACAGCACTGGCTGTCTCCCTTCCCTGGAATCAGTGGCCCTAAATTAGAGACGGGCAACTGCTTATAACTCATCGAGTTGTTCACGTTGGTCTTTAAACCCACAAACAAAAGAAAAAAAAGGGGGCAAAGTGCATCATAATCCACAATACTACAGGTGTATTCGTCACAATGACTGTGAGCAGCTAGCTTATTGTGATAAATCTCCTACATCCTTGTTTGGCCATGGCACATGAAGAAGAAGAAGAAGAATATACACTATATTGACAACAGTCACCGGACATCTAGAAGAAAAACACAACATATCATTTATTGACATACATTAGTATGGTGTCGGTCCACCTTCGGCCTTAATGCATGCACTGATCCTTCGAGACATGCTTTCGACAAGGTTTTGGAACACAGCGATAGGTATGCGCTTCCATTCAGTACATAATGCTTCTGCTAACGATTGCTTAGTAGTAGGCCTTGGTTCCAAACTTCTTATACGGCGCTCTAATTCTCCCCATATGTGTTCTATGGGATTAAGATCAGGCTCTGGGCTGATCAGTCCACACACGATACGGAATTATAGTCAAACCACGCCGTAACAGTCCTTGCTTTATGGCTCCGTGCATTATCCTGCTGGTACCAACAAGGCTTGGTTTCACAGTATTGTCACAGAGTCGGTAGGGTATAATTGTCCAGTATATCGAGGTAGACGTGCTGATTAACACGTTTGTCCACAATAACCAACTTTGGCAGTGACCGTACCACCAAAAACACCCCCACACGAGTACACTGCCAACTCCAAACTTGACCGTAGGAACACGGTACACTGTGGTAAATAGCGTTTCCCCGGCTTCCGCCGTACCCACACACGGCCATCAGACTGATGGATCGTGTATCTGGATTCATCATTCCATGGGACCCGTTTCCATTGACCCGTTTCCACGATAAATGTTCTTCACACCATGCTAAACGACGAGTAGCATTCCGAGTATAGATGAAAGACTTGTGAGCAGCCACACGACCAAGGTAACCAATGGAATGAAGTTCTGTGCGAATGGTACGCGCACATACTGAGGTTCCAGCGTTTTTAGAGGACCTTGGTTGATTGGAGAAGAGATTCCTCATGGCCCTAATAACTTTCTGCCTTTTTGCCCCTCATAAGAAGTTCATCGCGCTGCAGGAATAATGGACTAAACCTTGTCAGTGATCATCGTCGTGGTAGCTCATATGATTTTGAATGCCAGACCAGGAAAAACAAACGATAAATTCGCTGCACTCCCTACTCACGGAAAGGAAATCACATTTAAATATTGTTCGATCGCTTACATTTATATTTGTAAGTTCAACAAAAGGCAACAAAAATGCTAAATATGTATATAATGAACAAAATTAAATTATTTTTCTGTTCTTTAAATACAAGGTGTCACAACTAAAAAAAATTAAATTATTTTTCTGTTCTTTAAATACAGGGTGTCCCAACTAAATAAAAATTTAAATTATTTTTCTGTTCTTTAAATACAGGGTGCCCCAACTAAAAAAAATTACATTGTTTTTCTGTTCTTTAAATACAGGGTGTCCCAACTAAAAGTAGCACGGGCTGGAACGGTGAAGTATGAATGAATAGAACACTATGTAATAACATTGCTATTCATATATTGCAAGGAATGTCCACACCAGAGTTGCAAACAGGTCAAAAATTTCGGATCCGGATCCGACCCGGACGTCCCATAACTAGACCCGACCCAGACCCGACCCGATCCGGACCCGTAACTGACCCGAACAAATCTGCTTTAAACTATAAATTCGAAACTCAATTTATACATATAAACGTAATATATATATATTCATCCCAATAACTTCTTGACATTTAATAACTGAAATCCTTTTTTAATAATAAAATTTGGTTACTTGCTAAATGTTAGTGTCACTATTTTTCGTAATCCAGAAGTAATGGCTGATTATGACCGTGACCATGGAGTATATTACAAATGGGAATCATTATTTACGATTGCACAAATGAATTTTTTTAATGTATTTAGATTGTTCACTCTTTCCACGCTTTGATGGAGGTGCGCATACTTTCATGTGGTCCGTTGGATTTTTGGTTCCGTAATCTTTTATTACACCGTCAACATCTTTCTTTGTAATTATACGCTTTCCACATTTTGAACAAAAAGCAAGACCAAATAACACAGAATTACTCACCTGTTCCTTAATGAGACGAAACAATTTCCAGCACTCACTCTTCCCCTTGTGGTTTTCAACAAGCACGTATTTGTTGGCCTCGGTGCCTTTCTCAACCTTCTTAATATTAAATCCATCCATATTAACAAATAAGGAGTTTAATTTCAACATGACATGTCATGGGAACGGGATGTTAGCACATCAATCAAAAGCCTCTGAATGCTCAATGTAAAAGATGCGATGTGAAAAGTAACTCTTAGTCATACAGTGAACTTCGCACGGAGAGAGTGAATCAGCTGAGAAGCAGGCGAATGGCGTTTGCCTGTACCTTGCCCTGTACAATTACACCGTAAAAGAACACACAGGAAGTATCATTTTACGATATAGTGTCGGTGTGGCTGACGTCGGTCGGTGGAAATCTTCGTTGCTATAAGAAACAGACGACAATACTTTTGCATGGCAAATCATTATTGACTCCGTGGTCGCCAGTATCGACTACAGAATTCCACAACGCGCATTTTTTTGGGGGAATATATTTTTCTCTTTTCAAAAGTAAAACCGCAATAAAGACGGTTCAAAATCGGGTCTGGAACACCTTAACCCGAACCGTTGGACCCGCAAGAAATTGTTGACCCGTTGACCCGTAGACCCGTGACCTCTTTCCATCTCTGGAGTGGATTAGTTTCATACACTATGCCTTTAAGGTTTCCCCCTCAAATAAGTCACGCGTACTGAGGTCAGGCGAACGAAGGAGCCACCACCCTTTGGTCATTGTTCGTTGAGCACTGAATACCGAATGCACTTGATGAAAATGCTCGTGCAGTATGTGCTGTGGCTCCGTCTTGTTGAAAGTATGCGTACAGTTTCTCTTCTGTCAACTGCTGAACGAAATACACTGGCGCAAAGTGAAAAAAGAACGCCAAGAAGGAGACGTCTGATACCAACGAAATTTATTAAGCATAATAACGGAATACAGAAGATAACGTGATCAAAACATTATGGCAAAATACAGCTGTATTTGCTGCTAAACTGAAAAATAACATTTCCATGTAACATGGTTAGTACGAGGTTGAACCGCCGTGAACTGCGTCACACTGTGCAATTCTGGCATGGAGTCTGTCGTACAGATGTTGGATGTAAGTTTGGGGTATTGAGTTCCAAGCATCCTCAACCTGGACGCGTAAATCGGGGATGGTCGTGGCTGGCCGTGGAGACCGGATAAGTCGGTGTCCCATAAAATCCCACACGTGTTCAATGGGGGACAAACCCTGGTGAACGTGCAGGTAATGGAAGTTGTCTTACACCCTGAAGTGCATGTTGCGTTGCACGTGCCGTGTTTGGGCGTGCGTTATCTTGCTGGAAAACACCACGATGGACCGACCTTACAAATGGCACAACATCGGGCTGAATGATGTTGTTGATGTAGGAGGTGCTGTTTAACGTACCCAGTACAAACACTAGTTGTGTACGGGAGTGATAGCTGATCGCTCCCCACACCAGGAGATCAGGTGTAGGCCCTGTGTGTCGCTGGCGGATGCAAGAAGGGTGGAGACGCTCCCCCTGTGCGTCTGCGAACACGCATACGGCCATCGGAGGTTCCCAAGCAGAATCTGCTTTCATCGCTGAACACGACAGATCGCCATTGCGTTCTCCAGTGCAGACGTTGGCGACACCACTGCAGCCGTTCCTGACGGTGGGCTGGTGTCAGAGGTACACATTCCAGAGGCACACGTGCACGTAGTCCTGCATCCAGTAGACGGATTACATTGACTTCGCCGTACTCCTTAAATACCACCGTCGATAATTTTCATATTATGCCATGCTGTGGCGTAAGCGCTCACCGGTTGGTCCCGAAACTAACATCACACCTACGTAAACTCGACCCCATTAACATATGTAAAGTTCATGATTGTCCGCCAATTCCTTCTTGGTGTTCTTTTTTCACTTTCCGCCAGTGTAGTTGAATATGTCGTTTTTGTATCGCTGTGAGTTAATGGTGTTGATAAATAATATCGGTCCAGTGGTTCTGTATCTGGACAGTGCGCACCATACCCCAATCTTTTAATCGTAAAGTGGAGTTTGCAACATTTCTCTGGGAGTCACGACCAATATCGTGTATTTTGGCTATTCACATAACCGGAGAGGTTGGAACCAAGCCTCGTCCGACATGAAATAAAGGTGAGAATCCAAAAGACCGTGTGCAGTTTCGGTATGTATCCACTGAGAGCATCCCAGTCATTTAGCGGTATCTACTAGGAGTAGCCCTTGAACACTCATTACTTTGGTATCTACTGGGAGTATCCCTTGAACACTCATTACTTTGGTATCTACTGGGATTAGCCCTTGAACACTCATTACTTTGGTATCTACTGGGAGTAGCCCTTGAACACTCATTACTTTGGTATCTACTGGGAGTAGCCCTTGAACACTCATTACTTTGGTATCTACTGGGAGTAGCCCTTGTACTCTCATTACTTTGGTATCTACTGGGAGTAGCCCTTGAACACTCAATACTTTGGTATCTACTGGGAGTAGCCCTTGAACACTCAATACTTTGGTATCTACTAGGAGTAGCCCTTGAACACTCATTACTTTAGTATCTACTGGGATTAGCCCTTGAACTCTCATTACTTTGGTATCTACTGGGAGTAGCCCTTGAACTCTCATTACTTTGGTATCTACTGGGAGTAGCCCTTGAACACTCATTACTTTAGTATCTACTTGGAGTAGCCCTTGAACACTCATTATTTTGGTATCTACTGGGAGTAGCCCTTGAACACTCATTGCTTTGGTATCCACTGGGAGTAGCCCTTGAACACTCATTACTTTGGTATCTACTGGGAGTAGCCCTTGAACTCTCAATACTTTGGTATCTACTGGGAGTAGCCCTTGAACACTCATTACTTTAGTATCTACTGGGAGTATCCCTTGAACACTCATTATTTTAGTATCTACTGGGAGTAGCCCTTGAACACTCATTACTTTGGTATCTACTGGGAGTAGCCCTTGAACTCTCATTACTTTGGTATCTACTGGGAGTAGCCCTTGAACACTCATTACTTTGTGCAGTTTCAACTGTAACGGACGAATTACTCGATGACAAGACGGAGCGCGATATACCACTTTATTGCGACAGCCAGCGTATAGACTTCCGTTGACTCACACTTATTCTTCTGGAAGTATCGTCCACAGCTTCATGTGTGCACACAGAGCCCTGTTCTCATATGTGTCTGATTTAGCGCACTTCCTGTAGCCCGAAATTTCTTAACCGACTGTTGAATAGTCCTTACCGCCGGTACCGACGTTGTTGGGAATTTCTCAGCAAACGATATCGAGCCGAGCGCTAAAACTAGGGACTTGAAATTAATTATTATTGTCTTAAAATTAATTATTTGCATCAAACAAAGATTTTCGCTCTTTCCACGTTTATAAGTGGGTCACGGGAAAATGCTCATTGGCCGCTACCGGGAGTCGAACCCAGGGTCTTCCAGTTACGCGCCGGGCATGCTACCACCGCACCACAGTGGCCTCGAATTCTCCAGACTCACATGTGATTGACTGCCAAGCTACATGGCAGGTTGCTTCATGGAACCCCCGCACAATGAACTGACACCACGCTTCAATAGATCCCATAATGAAATCTAAAGTTTTCGATAAACTGACCCTTTGGTAAAATGATCTTTCGATGTAAAGAACTTTTAGTTAAAGAGAGTTTCGATGAAACGAACTTTTCGAACAAGTGACCCTTCGGTAAAATGTACTTTTCGATCAAGTAATCTTTCGGTGAAACAATATTTTCGGTCAAGTGACCCTTCGGTGAAATAATCGTCGGGCGAATGAACGAGACCCGATAAAGAAGCACTGACTTAAGCTAAGGTTGGATGAATCGATAAAGAAGCATTGACTTGATCTAAGTTTTGATGAATCGATAGAGAAGCACTGACTTGATCTAAGTTTTGATGAATCGATAAACAGGCGCCAGTTCGTTAGAGTATGGTGTAATCCGAAAGATTGGAACAAATTGTCTACATTGGTGCAATAAACAGTATTATTACTTGAAGAAAAATATTTTCGTCTTTGTCTATAAGAAGTTATTTTGACATTTTCGTTGCTATGCATCTTTCCTAAGAGTAGTAAAATAAATCCCAAATAAAATATTTCGATGCAACGAAAATGGGTAATGGAAATAGTCAAATCCATTGTCGAAATCTGGTTTTTGAATGTTTTCCCATGAAGTGAAGCAACAATAGTTAATTTCATTGTTACTCAACAACTTGTATTTTACAAAGCTATCGCCAAACATTATTTCATCACGTTTCACATGTGATAAAAGTCATTTTAAAAAATGCATTTTGATGCTATGCATTTTTCCCGACAGTAGTAAAGTATGCATCATAGCGAAATTTGGCTTCCTGTCGACCCTGACTACCTGCTATTGACGAGAACTTTAAAGGGACGATGAGGTGTAACATGTCGATGTCCTAGACCAAAAGTTACCAATCCCCATCACCAACACACCTGCGATTCAGCTTTTCTTTCTATCTTGAGGTCAGATTTTAACTTGCGCATGCCCAGACGGACTTTCATAGCTACATCACATTTCATCGGTGTCAGGATCGTTTCTTACGTTCGTCTGAATCATAATAATAATAAAAATAATGAATATTGTTATTGAAAAAATTAAACGGTCGAAATACTTACTATTGCTGCTATCATAGTTTAGTAAATGTTTACTTTTATGACTCACATATCTTTTTTCATTGGTTTTACAACAATAAATTCATTAATCCGTCTACCTAAGTACTGCTTAAAGTCAGGCATTATTAAACCTTTTTATTTGTTCTTATGATTTAGTTCCACTTATATGTATGTACCGGACTGTGGCTTGGTGTGGTCGAGAGTGACGCGAATAAATGCAACGTATTGTATGTAAATAAATGTATACTGTCGAATTACTCGTTTTATTTCACACCCACAAAGATCTTGGCATGAGAAAGATGCATGGCATTACCAAGTCTACCATGGTATTTTCTCGATTTTTTCTCCACAGTTTCCGTTCTTTCAACCTTAGAACCCAACAACTCTGCCTGCATCTTTGACAGGCTTAGGTCTTTTAGAAGATCACATAAATCATCTTCCGTTATAAGGTGCGTTGTAGAAGATATTGTGGACAAAATAAAATGGATCATCAATCACTGCACTAGCTGTAGTTGTGTGCTTCTTCTCTAGGGTGGTGTCATCGGCATCATTGAGAGTCCAAGTTACTGGAAGGGTCGAAATAGGAAGACTCGCGTCATAAATTTGAGGCCAAATTTAGGAATCTGTTCGAATGAATATGGTCCTTCTGCCCTCTCTTTATCATAGATATTGTGAAACGACATAGATTGTCGTAAACGTTGAAGCCAGTTTCTTAAAGTCCTTGAACATGAACTACAACATATGTGAGATCCCATGGCTTGTTCTGATCCCCCGCTTTACAATCAAAGTACACTGGTGTGCAAAAATTAAGGACGAAGAGGAGAAATTAGCATAACAGCGGAACGAGCAGGCAGAACGGACCGAAAGGCCACTCAGGGGATAAACTATGGTCCGGTACGGTAGAGCATGCGCATATATGCAGCATGACGTAGGGGGGGAGTTTCGGAACGGTATAAAGCACACGGGCGGTGAACGCTGAGCAATTCGGTGAAAGATATTGCACGGTGTACATCGGTTTGAACGACGTCAAGTTTCTGCTACCGTGTGACATGGCCAACAGGCAATGCAGTAGACGACATCTGGATGACTTTACCCGAGATCGCGTCATTGGGAAGTTAAAAGAAGGTCGAAGTGTGACTGGTTTGGCCGAGGAGTTCGGGATCGCTCGCAGCATCGTTTCACGAGCTTGGAGAGCATTTCAAACGGCATGAACAGCTGTCCGAGAGTGTAGCAGTGTTCGTCCACGAGCAACCACGGCGGCGAACGACCGGTTTATTGTCCTACAGGAGAGAAGAGACAGACGGCAGATAGCGGGAGAAATGGCAAGGCACATGCAACAGACAACTGGACGTCCGTTAACGCGTTTTACCGTGGCCAGGAGGCCGTACAAAGGTGGTCTATTTGCACGACGACCAGTACGGTGTGTGCCATTAACGTCTGCTCATTAGAGACTGCGCTTTCTCTGGTGCCAGGAACTGGACACATCAGCAATAATGGGGTCGAGTTCTCTTTACGGATGAGAGCCGATTTAGTCTGACGAGCGATTCTGGACGTATACATATCTGGAGAGAGCAGGGAACACGCAATCACACCTCCAACATCAACGAAAGAGATCGGTTTGGAGGTGGCGGAGTTCTCGTTTGGGGCGGTATCATGCTTGGTAGCCGTTCTGACCTCCACATCTTCCAAGGAGGTTCAGTCAGTGGTGTCCGCTTATTGTACCGAGGTTCTCCTGCCTCACGTGCGTCTGTTTAGAGGTCTTGTCGGTCCTGAGTTTCTTTTCATGGACGACAACGCTACACCTCGTCGTACAGTGGCTGTCTCAGAGCTGTTGGAGTTTGAAGATATTCAACGCATGGATTGGCCCGCAAGGTCCCCGGACCTAAATCCAAACGAACAAGTGTGGGACCTTCTCGGGAGACGCTGGGCAGCACGTCACCAGCCGCCAGTAACGATTCCGAAGCTGCGATTGACGCTACAAGAGGAATGGGCCGCGATGCCTCAACAGCTCCTTGACAACCTCGTCCTCAGCATGGACAGACGTTGTAAATCCTGCAACGTAGTCAGGGGTTATCATATCCTCTACTAAAGACTGGATTTTTCTTGGCAGCCGCCTGTCATATGGACGTTTCTGTCTTCTGTCCAGTTGTGCTCGAAGCTGCTTTTTCAATAAAGTGCCTTTGTATCCTTCGGATTCCTTGTTTGGATGGTTTTGCTCACTTGTATCATATTCTTACATCTTGGGGATCTTATGGTATGAATTGAGTCGATGTGGAGCACTTCTGCACGACGTTACATTCAAAAAACCGTCTCGTCCTTAATTTTTGCACGCCAGTGTATAACACATACACGTTTTAAACTAAAGGTGCGAAGCTATGCTTTTGAGATTTCAGCGTAAGTTCTCCACATACGTGGCAAAATACTATGTATATCGGGACTGTTAATATACACGTGAGACATTTCAGCTATTAAAATTATTTAAAAATATTTAAAGCTTTACAGAAAACAAATAGCATGTTTTTATCTAAAACAATATAATTTCCTTCGTGTGAACGTCTGAACGTTTGCCCCACTGTTGTGGCGCTGCGGAAAGTCGTTACCATAGCAACAACCGAGAAAGAAATATTTGTGACGTGACGCTTAGCTTTTCGTGTTGTCGTGCAGGAGACGTCATCGCCTACACGCACACAGCGCACGAGTGTGCCACTTTGTTTTGTTGGCATAGCAATGATTTTTCACAGCTGCTGGTGTGATTTTTCACAGCTCCTTCGCGATTTTTCACAGTCACTCGCGTGACATCATCTCATCCAAATCATTCTGACATGACATCAGAGATGCGTTACGTCACACGAGCAACTCTTTAGAAACAAGAAAACCTTACGTCAGGAATTTTGGTTCTACTTTGTCGTTCATAAACGACATACAGAATTTTTCATCTACAATCCTATCGTGTGATGTTTAATTTTCAGATTTCCCTTGCGAAATAAAATGACTATTTTAGGTTTTCAAAACAGTTTCTTTTCTCATTTAAGTCTAAAAATTGAGAGTTCCGATATAGCAGGAAATAATTTTATGCGTATGCCCTGAAGAAATATGATTTGAGAACTTACTTTTTACATAAACTACGAAATTCTAAAAATATAACTAATTTTTTTCCGCAGAATATAACCAGGTATTCTTTTATTTATACTGAAGAGCAACTGAATTAGAGACAGCTGGCGTTATGCAAATGTGGCGCTGTGGGCGGCACTGTAAACGGAAACGACATGACGTATGCAGCGATCCGAAAATATAAGGAGTGATGCGACGGGAAATCAGTAAGAGTCGGACTCAGTATGGGTAAGACGAGGGATCTAAGCGCATTTGATCGTGGGCAAATTGTCAGGGTCCGACGAATGGGTCACTCCATCTCGGAAGTCGTGCAGGCACTGGGATTTTCACGAGCCACTGTGTCACGGGTGCACCGTGAGTACATCGAATCCGGTAAAACCATCCCTGCAAGGGCCAACTGCCGTGGACAACAGCGTGTGGATGAGCGGGCTCATCGTCGGCTAGCTCGCATTGTAACAGCGGATAGACGGGCCACAGTGCAAGAAATCACTCGGCAATTCAACGCTGGTGCACAAAAACGTGTAAGCAGCCACACCATCCAGAACCATCTCCTCGCTATGGGGTACAGAAGTCATTGTCCCACGAGGGTACCGCTGCTGACCGCACATCACAGGGTGCAAAGATTAGCATGGGCGCGGGAACATCGCCACTGGACTCCAGACATTGTTGCCTGGACTGATGAGTCGAGATTCACGTTGGTACATGCGGATGGCAGGATACGAGTACGGCGCAAACCACATGAAGGGATGGATTCTTCTTGCCAGCAGGGTATTCTGCAAGCTGGTGGGGGTGGCATTCTTGTCTGGGGACTGTTTACGTGGACTGAAATGGGACCCCTGGTACGTGTGACATCGTCTCTCACAGGTGAACGTTACCGGAATATCCTGGATTACCATTTTCTCCCGTTTGTGCGTCTTCAACATCCCACTGAGGACCTCATCCTGCAACAAGACAATGCAGCTCCCGAATTGTATCCGAATGGTTGGATGAACACTCCACCGACTTGACCTCGCTTCCTTGGCTAGCTAGGTCACCTGACCTCAATCCCATCGAGCACATCTGGGATGCCGTCGAGAGAGATGTTCGAGGCTCTGACCCCCCCCCCCCCTTCCCTCCTACATCAAATGTTCGTGAACTGTGGGAGCTTGTTCAGGGGTCGTGGATCCGTATGGCTTACCAACGCTTCCGGTGTCTTGTCGAGTCAATGCCGAGACGAATCGCCGCCGTCATGAGCGCGAAAGGTGGTGCTACACGTAACTAGACAGGTATCTCTAATTCAATTGCTCTTCAGTGTATATCTGTAAAAGAAATTAAAAAGGAAGAAAAAAATAAAACTGCTTGTGCTTCTGCGTAGGAACTACCATAGCATTTTAACATTTGCAACCGCAATTCTAAGTTCACAAACGAAAAGAAAATACCTGGTTGTTAAAAATTACTCTGCGTATCTTATTTTTCCTCGTCATTGTTGATGGACTTTCACGTAGTTATTTAATAATACCCTCAAATCACTGATACTCTAACACAGAAAATATAAAACTATATAAGCTATGTATGAAGTAAATGTTATTTATTCATAAAAACAAATAATATATTCTATTTTTAAGCGGTTGTGGTCGAAAAATCTACTTGTAAATTTATTGATTTCGAGTAACAATATACTAGAATTTTTTTTTATTAAAAGGTCCAAATTTGCGTTGAACAGTGTAATGAGATTAATAATTGCTCCGAACATTCTCTTGCAGTACTGAGACTGGTTTTCCAGTCAGCCGCTACGTGGGAATGGCGCTGTAACTCAGCGTCGATTCTTATCGTCGAGTGACAAAGATTATGGCAGAAACTTTTACCGTGTTGTGTATGTGGCTCTTCCACGGTTAAAATTGAGTTTTACTCTGATCTCTTTTGAAGTGCGGTGTGCCACCTTGGTGGCGCAGTGGTCTAAGCGATGGCCTCTGATCATTCGTCCGAACGGGGTCTGGGTTCGAATCCCGGTGAGGCATGGATGTTGTGTTTGTCTTACGGCGCTGGCTCCCTCCCTTCTCTGGAACCAGTGACCCTAAATTAGGGACGGGCGACTGCTTATAGCCCATTGCGTTGCTCACGGTGGTCGTTAAACCTCCAATCAAAAAAAAAAAAAAAAAAAAGAAGTGCGGTGTTTGTTGAATCCCCAAAATATCGACCAGCAATTTGTTTCCACTGTAATATTAAAACCTTCTCAGTGTAATACCGAAAATCATCATTTTCAGGGGGGTGGGAAATTTCGACAACATGTGACGTTTTGCATTTTTTTTTTTTTAGTTTTGACGTTTTTGAATGATGGTAAATTATTGATATGAAACTTTAGTGGTTGTCTAGAACGTTCCTTGTGATTTACGATTTAAAATATGACTAAAATAAATTAGTACGCACTCTATAAAATCGAGAACACCATGTGTAGATCTGTGTTTTAAGAAAGCGACTTTGTCACATATTTGTAAATATATCATATGTTTTTGAATTAGTTTTGTCTAGCATGAAACAAATTTGTTTACCATTTGCATAACTCATTCGGATAGTAATTTCCGTCGATGCACTTTCGTGAGGAAAAGGTTGCCGGCTGCTTCACGGACATTTTTTGTTGCAGTTGGAGTATTATGGTTTGTAGTACTTAAACAAGACCATGAGTTGCTGTTTTTTTTTTTTTTTTGTATTTTTTTTAAATTTACATATGCCTTTGAAACATCTTGTGATTTCATTTTCGGAGGAACGCGACGCTCCCATTATGTTCACGTAAACGCACAAGGCATGCCATGATACTTCCGTGAGTTATAGTCATCAGAACTTTTGCATCCAGTTTAATGCATTTGATTTGTTATCATAAACATATCTGTTTGGCCTCATTTTCGTATCTCATCAACTGGGAGAAATTTTTTATCGTATGAAGGTATACGATCTCCGAAATGAATGAACTTTTGAAATGAAAGACTGATTCGTGTGCATTTGTTTTCCCTATTTTAGAAAACCTGACAGCAACTCCACGCATTGATATTTTACTCACGTGAATGAAAAGTTTATCGGACATTAAATGCTTAACTTACAGTTTTTTGGCTACTTATAATTCTCAAGGAATTATTTGAGAAGGACTTTGTTAAAGGACGAGAAAGGAAGCTTCAATGTAATTTGGTCTCGGAATCAAATTTTAAACTAACTTCTTATTGATGAAAAGTGTGAAGAACTTATTGTGACAGCTGTTTAATGTTTCTTAGGTTATAAAAAAGCTCTGGTTGCGTACGGTATCAGAACTATGGCGGGCCGCCTCAGTGGCGCAGTGGTCTAAGGCGTTGGCCTCTGATCATTCGTCCGAAGGGGTCCGGGTTCGAATCCCGGTGAGGCATGGATGTTGTGTTTGTCTTACGGCTCTGGCTCTCTCCCTTCCCTGGAACCAGTGACCCTAAATTAGGGACGGGCGACTGCTTATAGCCCATTTGAGTTGCTCACGGTGGTCGTTAAACTTCCAATCAAAAAAAAAAAAAAAAAAAAGAACTATGGCGGACCTTTATGAGAAAGTATAGAATGGTGCCGCATCGGAGAAAGATCGGAACGTTGTAAAATTTCTCCACAACTGGTTTCTAGAAACTACAGTGCTGCAGTGAAAACTTTGTTATACGCTTCTTTAGAAGATGGCCTTAAAACGTATAAATGTAAACAAGTTAGTAAAATCATGCAATGCATTGATTCTGATGATACGCTTTCCAACATACCAGAAATCATTACTCAAGTTATTTTTTTTTTTTTTTTTTTTTTTTGTGATTGGAATTTTAACGACCACCGTGAGCAACTCAATGGGCTACAAGCAGTCGCCCGTCCCTAATTTAGGGTCACTGGTCCAGGGAAGGGAGAGAGCCAATGCCGTAAGACAAACACAACATCCATGCCTCACCGGGATTTGAACCTGACCCCTTGCGGACGAATGATCAGAGGCCAGCGCCTTAGACCACTGCGCCACCGAGGCGTCACTCAAGTTATGAGGATAATGGCTGTGGAACAAATCTTGCTCCTGTGCCCTGACCTTTGACCCCATTTCGATGATATTCAGAAGAACAGGTTCAGTATACCTCCGGAACAACATACTAAAGTTTTGTCGAAATAGAAGCATTTTTAGTCAAGTTATGAGATAATGGCTGTGGAATAAACATCGCTCCTGTGCCCTGACCTTCGATCCCATTTCGATGATATTCAACAGAACTGGTTCACTACACCTCCGGAATAACATGAGAAAGTTTTTATCCGGTTCACTACACCTCCGGAATAACATGATAAAGTTTTAATTCGCAATCGAACCATTTTTACGCAAGTTATGACGCATAAGGACAATGGAATGGATCACGCTCCTATGTCCTGACCTCTGACCCCATTTCACCCATTTTCAAAAGGATTCGTCCTCAGGTTGTCCCCCTACCATATACTAAAATTTAATCGAAATCGAACCATTTTTACGCGAGTTATCGTTCGGACGGGCGGACAGACAAACAGTCGGACCAAGCTGGAGCATATTGGTTTCTTCAACCTACGCCTGGAAAGCGTACAATTTCAAAGTGTCAATATTTTTTTGTAAAATTCAGTACGAGGTTGAACCGCCATGAACTGCGTCACACTGTGCCATTCTGGCATGGAGTCTGTCGTACAGATGTTGGATGGAAGTTTGGGGTATTGAGTTCCAAGCATCCTCAACCTGGACGCGTAAATCGGGGATGGTCGTGGCTGGCCTTGGAGACCGGATAAGTCGTTGTCCCATAAAATCCCACACGTGCTCAATGGGGGACAAATCCGGTGAACCTGCAGGTCATGGAAGTTGTCTCACACCCTGAAGTGCATGTTGCGTTGCACGTGCCGTGTGTGGGCGTGCGTTATCTTGCTGGAAAACACCACGATGGACCGACCTTACAAATGGCACAACAACGGGCTGAATGATGTTGTTGATGTAGGAGGTGCTGTTTAACGTACACAGTACAAACACTAGTTGTGTTCGGGAGTGATAGCTGATCGCTCCCCAAACCAGGAGACCAGGTGTACGCCCTGTGTGTCGCTGGCGGATGCGAGAAGGGTGGAGACGCTCCTCCTGTGCGTCTGCGAACACGCATACGGCCATCGGAGGCTCCCAAGCAGAATCTGCTTTCATCGCTGAACACGACAGATCGCTTTTGCGTTCTCCAGTGCAGACGTTGGCGACACCACTGCAGCCGTTCCTGACGGTGGGCTGGAGTCAGAGATACACATGCCAGAGGCACACGTGCACGTAGTCCTGCATCCAGTAGACGGTTGCGGATTGTTTGCACAGTTACCTCAGGTGCAACGGCAGCTCGGATTTGCGTCGCAGTGGATGTTCTGCTTGACAACGCCGCTCTTCTTACGCGTCGATCGGTCCGTTCATCAGTCCGTCTGTGACTCCCGGTTCCACGTCTTCTCGTGTGGGAATGTTCCTCGGACCATCTACGTCACCATCGTACCACCACCGATACTTCCCGTCCAATTCGCTCCGCAATACGACGATACGACCACCCGGCCTCGATTAGTCCGACTAAACGACCTCGCTCAAAGTCCGATAACTTCTTTAATCGTACACGTCTTCCATGTCCAGGCATTGCAGCTTCTTCACGGTCTTCGCACTTGTCCGTACGCCGACGGCTGATTACACGATAATTTGCATATTATGCCGTACTGTGGCGTAAGCGCTCACCGGTTGTTACGAAATTAACATCACACCTACGTAAACTCGACCCCATTAACATATGTAAATTTCATGATCGTCCGCCAATTCCTTCTTGGTGTTCTTTTTTAACTTTCCGGCAGTGTATTTTATCGCATTGCAAATGCTATGAAAAACAAACTTCACTTTTGACGACTCATTTTGTCTATAAAACTCCTGATTCTACATTAAATGAAGTACTCAAAACTAAGAAACTGCGATTAGTACTTCAGTATGGAGCTCATGAAAAAACAGCTTTTTTTTTTCTTCAGCAGATCCTGAGTGCATCCATTTGAAACTAAAATATTGACGATACTTTTAGGATTCTATTCTGATACGTCACGAAACAGCGCGTCCAGAAAGTTACGTCCCAGAGATTTATCCATTTTTAAATAGTGCATATGTGTATGTGAATCATGAAATGCGAAACCAACTTTTCATCCAAACCGAAAGTAGACAATCATCCCTTCTATGATGGGATGAAAGTTCAACTTTGGCTGCACCAAGAAAGAACACAACAACGCTATCTCAGTTCAATCAAAGTTATAACATGCCGGATGACATATTAAACAATCAAAGAACCATGTGTTTCTGATTATCTGGAATTTAAATTTTAGCGTATAATCACAAAAAGCATATAAATAGCGTATAAAGCGATAGAAATTACAGTAAAATATCGGAACTTATGCAGAACTACTTATAAGAGTGAAAATCTTATAACTGAGAAACGTATAACTCGTGTTCCACTGTATGGAGAACATACGCTGAGATGCCACTTTATTAGATACACTTGTCCTCGATACATTAATGCATCATTGGAACATGATGCAAGTCGTCGTGTAAGCACGATATGCAGTATACATCAAGCAGACAAACTCGTCAATATCATTTAGAGTTCGACTGAATGTCCGAATGGGCAAAATGAGTGATCTGAGCGACTTGGAGCATAGCAGTTGATATTAGGCATGCCGGTTCGAGAATTTGCCAAACGGCTGTCCTCTTGGGATTTTACTCGTACAACCGTAGCAAGGGTTTCCTGTGAATCGTTCAACATAAAAAAAAAAACTTTCAGCAATCGGAGACCCTGTGAACATAAACAGTTGATGCATCAGAGGGAGTCAATGGAGATTGTTGAGAATCGTGTAAGATAACAGACGGGCCACAGCCCGGCCAATTAATGCAGAATTGAACTTTTGAACGCGCTACGTGTCAGACCATGTCGCGAATGGGTTACAACGAACGGGTCACAACCATCATGCCGTGGCCCAATGCTGTCCAGGCAGAATGCAAAAACGCGTGAGCGTAGACGCAGGGCCGTTGAAGACTGGAGAAATGTCTCTTGAACAGACGAATCTAGGTTCCTTCGCATCATGAGGAAGGCGGGATATGAATTTGGCGCTAGCAACATGGACATATAGCCATTTTGTCGGATGTCAACAGTATCGACGTCGGCTGATCTGGAATAAGTTTTTCTGGCACGTATTAAGCCCCCTGATACCAATCGAAGAATATCTTAACGCGTATCCAAACATCGTTAGCAACCGAATTCATTCCTTGCTATGGTTCATCAAATCAGTTTTTTGCTTATAAATGATACAGAACAAGCCGTAGCAAGAATTTCTCAATTCTTTGCTGCAGAAGTGTCCTCAAGCAAATGGACACGTGCAGTAAGATAACGCCTCAGGTCACAAAGCCCACATCTTTACCGAATGGTTCCACGATGATCCAGGCGAGTTTTCCTTATTTCATTGTCCTGAAAGGTCCCCGAATCTAAATCTCATCGAACATCTTTGGGCTGTTAACCGCAATACTGTGCCACCGTCCAATATGCAGTAACTGCGTGACCTAGTCATTTCCACATGCCATAATACTCTTGCACGACACCCAGTATCTGGTGTTTTTTATGTTCCAACGAATTCGGGCTTTTCTGCAGACCCAGGGCAGCACTATGCGATACTTGGTAGGTGTAACTAATAAACTGTCATCTTAGTGTATACTGAAAGGCCAGTTAATTACGAGCACTTACCTAATAGTGTGTTGGACCTCATTTGGCCTTCCGAAAGGCTTCAGTTCGCCTCAGTACTAATACGTAAGTTGTGGTAATGTTCTGATGAAATGCTTGCTGGTCCACTGCATGTTGAATAGCATTTTCCAGTTCACACGGACTGGATGAAGTAGGTCCTAACATCTGATGTCCTGTTCGACTTCATCCCATGAACGCTTCATGGGGCTCAATTCTGTGATATTGACTGGCCTATAAAGCAGGGAATTCTCCCCATTATTGTCCTCAAACCACTGAGAAATAGCTGCTCAAAGTATCCATCAGGAGTAGAGAGTGATCATTGTTGAATGAACTAGTACAGCAACGACCAGAACCGTAGCAAGCTTTTCTTATCTGAGAGGGCGAGACAAAATCACGCCCCTTCGAGTTCAAAATCACGCTCCTTCGAGTTCAAAAGTATGCTCCGTCGAGTTCCACTCAAATAATACGCGGTTTGCACTTTCTCGCAGACCGCCGTTATAGGAAAGTACTATGATTATTCAAAAATCTCACTTCAGGTTTTTGACATAATCTTATTAAAAACGCAAAACTATTTAAAACCACAGGTTATAAGTAACGCGTAAACGTTATGGTACACCGACAACACAACACTCCACAGAAATGCCGAACAAAAAACAAACCAGCGCAGAATGAATGAGTATCCGATAGTGAACGTAACAACAGGAGTCTACTTTAGGAGTAGAGCTTGGAAAAATTCCGTTCAAGGTTAAACGCTCAGAGAACTTTCTGCGACAGGGCACAAATGATTAATTATCTCTTCATCCCAAAGACATGTTTGGAAAGATCATGGAGGTTAGAAGTATCAGCCTATTGTTTTCTATGCCTCCATTCACTGTTTTGGAAAATTCCCTTCATATTTATGAGATGTTAACACTAGGGTGGGCCGAAAATACACTTTTTCACCGATTTTCGAAATCAGTAACAGCCGAGTGTGAAAATGTCGCTTGGGTTGTTTCATTTCCGTGTAGAATTTTTTTTGAAATTGGGCAATATCTTTCGGTGCCGCTGATGCCTTTAAATTCGGGACTTTGGGCCACAAGATGCATTTTTCCCGAAAATACAATTTTTCCGGATTTTCGAAATCTTTATCAGCCGGGTATGGCAAAGTTGCCCCTTTGGGTTGATTAGTAAACGTATAATTTTTTTTTTGAAATCGGACAATATCTTTCGGTGTCGCTGGCGCATTTCAATTTCGGTTATTCAGCAGGAAAGTCAGTTTTTCTTGAATTGACTATTTAATGCTTCGCTGAGTGCCAAGCAGGCACGTAAGCAAGCACAACGCAGCTCTTTACTTATTTCAGATTAAATTCACTGAAATAACCATGAACTCACCACGAGGAGGTGGCTGCATATCGAGTTCCACCCTTGTCCACCCCAAATTTATGGACACGTTATGGTTTTCAATTCATTCGCTTACTTGTATGCCTGGCTGGTCTGCTCATGCTTTTCTGTACTTCGATTTGCTTTCGAAGGATGGGATTACTTTTCGGGATTCAATTTTGGCTCTGATCAGGCCTTCCGTTGCAACTTGTCCAACCACAGAAGCTGTCGCTTCTGTCACTGCTTTAACTGCTTTTTCCACTGCCTGATTGTGGCATGAAAACTTCTTTATTTCCTTTCTCTTTTATCATATTGTTTAGGTCTTCGCTGCTGACTTCTCGAAGTATAGGCGGCTGAGTTACTACACAGGCGTTCCAGTTGATTAGTTTCATAAAATGCCTTACACCGAAATTCAGCAAAGGAACTGTAAATCGCCGCATTCCCCGCTGCCCGCGTCCATTCTCCTTAGCCTTCAAAATCATTCAGATAGCAAGCTCTCTGATGTGAATTGTTTCCTCAGTAAGCTTGAGAGAAGAATGTTCTCAGCATGAGCATAAAACGCGTTCCAGCTTATTACAGGATCCACAAGATTCTTCAAGTAGTCTGGGAGATAACGGTATCATCTTCCTCAAGTGTCTAGCACCACCTTTACAGTGCGGCTTTGATTTGATCGGAAACCACACCGGCACATACACTTTAATGATGAATTCAACCATCGTTTTTTAAATTTGCCGACACATTTGTACTTGCAATGTATAAACGTAGAACTCGACGTGTTGCTGTCAACCAACGGGAATGAAACAGCTTTCCTGGCTTTTTTCTGCCAACGCAGATGAGCAATAACCTGTTGTGACAGCTTCGTAAATCTCCCGCATGTACAGCTGATCGGTACTCAGATCTTTGCGAAGTTCTTTTGATATTGCAAAGGCTTCATCCACTTCAACCTTTTCGAAATCGACGACCGGTTTAAGTTCACAGCTTTCGAGCTCTTTTCTAATTGGACCAGAGAAGGTTCCGGGGCCACTTGTTCGGCCATCCAATTTCTTTAGGAGGTGCCGCAAAGATATCTCATTGGCGTGCAGCAAAGATACGAGCCATTGCAGAGGCTTCCCAGTTTCTTCTTCTAGTAAGCGTAAAACTCCATTTCTGTATCCAGTGTTAACTGCTGTCCCGTCGCTTCCAACAGCCATAAGAGCTCCTGTGTCAATGTCCTTCTGCGAAAGGTACTCGATAATGCTGGTCATAATGGATTCTGCTGAACCACTTGCTGGTGAAACATGGCCAAGATATTGAGATCCTGGCTCTTTTATTAAAACCACATGCTGTTCGGTTACGGTTATGTGCTTGTTCTCTCCTCTAATTTAATCTGTCAAGGTTATGTCTGTGCGTCCATCAAAAAAGAGGGCTTGAAGCTCTACTTTTTCCTCCCGTCCTTGCAATTCAATGCATTCTTATCTTATTATTATCTGTAACTTTGGAAACATCAGCAGCAGTTATCATTCAGACATCTTACAGGACTGCGTACATCATTTTCTCTGCAGGCCTGTCTCCAATCACTACACTATCACTTGCAAGCGCTGTATTTGGCAGTTTTATTCTCATCTGGCTGACTTTCTTGGGCATTTTGTTTTCTTCCAAGGATTTTTAGGATGGTATACTCTCTAGATCTAGGAGGTACGTAATCCTTGTCATTGGCCGTTTCAGTGTCAAATTCTGCTTGGTTGCCACAATCCTCGAGGCCAGGTGACTCGAACATAAACTTGGGGTCTTCGCATTCCTGTTCACTAGTGAAAGAACATAAAGCAGCTGTTTCTAAAGCGCTTAACATTATCTTGGATTGCTCATTTTATTTGCGTGGGAAGTTTTCCCCTTGTTTTTGAATCGACGCCAGCAATAATCATTTGCCTGACTGTTCGCTGATCAACCAAAAACGGTTGTTCCATTTGTGGAATCTTTCGGCTCTTTTCACAGGAGCATGATGAAAATAAGTGACACTTACATGTGACACTGCCGAAAAGTGTTTTTCTCGGCATCTGTATAATAAGACGGAAGAATCTGGAGAATTCTTTATTGAGAAATTGTGGGAATTGAAGCTTTCTTCCATAAATCGGCCACCTTTTCCGCCACAACATTGGCAACATCAGTAAATGCCGGATCACTGCCGTGCATTTAGGATTTCAGCTGTTACCTAACAAATAGGCAAAATTTCATAACTTGACTGTAAGTCGGTCAAACGTTAGTCTTCAGCTCTTCAGGCGATCCAAAAACGAAACAATCAGTCGCTTTTATAGTTAATTGATATCGTGGGGCATTGTGATTGAATAACTCTAACTAATGACTCTAACGAATGAGTATTGAGCATATTTTGAGACCTTATTTGAAATGAACATGACAACAAACGACACTAAGTGCGCCCGCCTAGTAGATTGCCTCCGCGCTAGACCACCTCTGCGCGTTGACTGATAAATACAACCTTTGTCCTAAAATTTCCCGGACTGATTTTTTATCTCAGCCAAGAAACGAGACGCATGCGCGAATTCATGGCGACTGGCGCATAATCTGTTCCGAGAGGGGAGAGTGGAAGACGAGGACGACGTTCGATCAGGACGAATTTCAACCTCTGATACGGATGCTGCTGTTTTATTCTCATTTGACATCACGTAAAGAAGATAGAGAGGGGGGATCCCTAATTTAAAGGCTTCAGCGGCACCAGAAGACATTGTCCAATTTCAGAAAACAAAGTACACATTTACTAACCAACCCGAGGGTCTACTTTACCATTCGGCCGATAACGATTTAGAAAATCAGGAAAAATTGTATTTTCGGAGGGAAATGACTCTTGCGGCCCAAATTCCCGAGTTTAAATGTGTCAGTGGCACCAGAAGATATTGTTCGACTTTCAATTGCGACCTGTCCAATCAGCATACTAATCCAAGAAACTCGACACATTACATCTTGGTATGCTGATTGGACAAGTCGCAATTTAACTTTGAAAGAATAGTATTAGCGTTCTTGGATATTTGGTCCGTAAGAATGCAATTGTATGTTTTTTCTTCTTGAGAAACCGTCCTTTGTTTGAATTACGTTTTCGTTTAACCCTTGGATCGGACATCGCCGTTTCGTTGTGCGACTTTGCATTTGAGTGGTTCACGTCAACTTATGCACTTCTACAGAAAGAGGTGATGAATACAACAGAGAATTATTAAAGCAGGACAGCTTTTAATTTTATATGCAGGAGAACCTGCCCCACCCTATTTTAAAAAAGTTTGTCAATTTATGAATTTAGGCCTACGCAATTCATTTTTAGAAACTCATTTACTAACAGGCATATATATATACAAACAAGCATATGAAGCGAATTGAATACGTGATGTCAACCTTCGAGCGCAGTTGTGACAACAGATCGAATTGAATTGAAAGAATGGTGACGCACACGATGTGTGAACTTCATTGCTGAGAAGTAACAGGGTAAGCCTTATTGTCGGTTTTATTTTTATATCTGAGGTATGCTATCAAAATTGAAAATCTGACCTAGAAGTTGGACCACATGGCATACGTCTGAAGTGTAAATAACGTGTAGAACAGAAAATTTAGGTACCAACGCGAGTACTACAATTCGAAGTACAGACCCACGTATATTCTTGCTCTCATATTGAGATTGAGTAAATGTATTATACTATTCTTCAGCTGTTCTCCTCTACTTCTCCAGCATATTCTCCGCCACATTTAGCTATTCTTCTACTGTTCTCAGTTATAATGAATAAAATTCTCCGGCTGGACGTGTAGTGCAGGAAAGCTTACGTTAAGTCGCGTTAGGGTTATTGAAAGGTTACTTGACGTAGCTAAAGTGTGCTTAAACTTCAAAGTGCTAGAGTTTGTTTAGGTAAGACACGCACGTGCAATAAATTCCAAGAATATGGAATTTATTTTTACTCAGCGTTCCTCATTATCTTGAATATCAGTAATATAACTTTGGTTTTAGTACATTAGTACCTTGAAGGCTCCTTATTAAAGCGGTAAACACAATATACCCTGAACTTAACGTAAACACTCAATGAAATAGACTTAACGGCCAGACAGAGGTCTGACAATAAAATGAACTAAGTAAACGTACTCACTTTTAACCTTTTATTGGGGAGCTCCTGGTATTACTCAAATACACACTCCAAAATAACACAACTACTGATAGCCCGAACTTTCGTACTATCGTAGAAACGTAGGTAAATCGCATATCAATAATCAGGAAGAACCTATCACATATAAAACGAAGCTCTTCGGTATACTTGAGCGTGCCTATATATATATACTGCACACCACCACGTCATGACTTACACTCGTTGCCACATATAATTCAGCGGGAGAAACAACATCTCGTTAAGTGAGAAGATAATTTGCATAGGAAAATAAAATAACAAGAGATAGTAAAATCAAAAAGAAACTGAATCTAGAGTATACGTTAAACAGTTCCGCTACTTCTAGCTATTCTTCGGCTGTTCTCCGTTATTTCTGGTTATTCTTCAGAAATGGCTAGAATTAGCGCAAGAAATGGCAGTAAATGAAGGTTTGTCGAATTGTAGCTTTAATTTTCTTAAATATTCCCGTTGAATTTATGAGGCATCTCACGTACATTTATTTATTTATTTTAAATCGGTCTCTTAGGAAGCATTTTATACTTACGTTATTTTTAGCGATTGTGTGAAGCGGAGATATTGTGTCAAGAGACAGATAGACAGAGGGGGAAAGTGGTAATATATGACTATCATTACATGGAAAAGGTGCAAAAATAATTGGGAAAAGTGGTAATATATGACTATCATTACATGGAAAAGGTGCAAAAATAATTGAGAAAAGTGGTAATATATGACTATCATTACATGGAAAAGGTGCAAAACTAATTGGGAAAAGTGGTAATATATGACTATCATTACATGGAAAAGGTGCAAAAATAATTGGGAAAAGTGGTAATATATGACTATCATTACATGGAAAAGGTGCAAAAATAATTGAGAAAAGTGGTAATATATGACTATCATTACATGGAAAAGGTGCAAAACTAATTGGGAAAAGTGGTAATATATGACTATCATTACATGGAAAAGGTGCAAAAATAATTGGGAAAAGTGGTAATATATGACTATCATTACATGGAAAAGGTGCAAAAATAATTGAGAAAAGTGGTAATATATGACTATCATTACATGGAAAAGGTGCAAAACTAATTGGGAAAAGTGGTAATATATGACTATCATTACATGGAAAAGGTGCAAAACTAATTGGGAAAAGTGGTAATATATGACTATCATTACATGGAAAAGGTGCAAAAATAATTGAGAAAAGTGGTAATATATGACTATCATTACATGGAAAAGGTGCAAAACTAATTGGGAAAAGTGGTAATATATGACTATCATTACATGGAAAAGGTGCAAAACTAATTGGGAAAAGTGGTAATATATGACTATCATTACATGGAAAAGGTGCAAAAATAATTGAGAAAAGTGGTAATATATGACTATCATTACATGGAAAAGGTGCAAAAATAATTGGGAAAAGTGGTAATATATGACTATCATTACATGGAAAAGGTGCAAAAATAATTGGGAAAAGTGGTAATATATGACTATCATTACATGGAAAAGGTGCAAAAATAATTGAGAAAAGTGGTAATATATGACTATCATTACATGGAAAAGGTGCAAAAATAATTGGGAAAAGTGGTAATATATGACTATCATTACATGGAAAAGGTGCAAAACTAATTGGGAAAAGTGGTAATATATGACTATTATTACATGGAAAAGGTGCAAAAATAATTGATAGCAAAACAAGAACTAACAGCATTTCTTAGACATGGTGACGACACTAATTTTTCAACAAAATCATTTAGTATTAAATTTTCTGTAGAAATAAACCCAATTAATTAGGAGCCACAATAGCCCAATGGAAAGAGCAGTTGGCTACCGTTCCGTTGGTCGAGGGTTCGATTCCGGCCTGACCACTAAAGTCTTGGAGGACACGTAAGGCCCGTGGTCACCCCGTTAAAAATACGGTCATTTGTTCCTTTCCACTCGAAGTACACACTCTGCTCTAGTGTCGTCTGGCATTCTGCCCTGATGTCAGTTCGTTCTTCTCTACCTGATACTCTTGTTAGTTCTTCTCTGCCTGGTACTCTTGTTCGTTCTTCTCTGCCTGGTACTCTTAACCATTTCTACCTACCTACTCACTTTCCTACCAGAGCTTCTTAACCTGCCCTCCTCACTTCCGCTTCTAGTACTCGGCGTGTAGCTCCCGTCACCAACGTAGCTGCCTCTAAACCTTCCACCCAGAGGCAGCTACCTTGATATCAAGGGGACTATACGTCGCGTACTAGAATCGAACATGAGTGAGAAATAGTTGGCAAACCAATTAACCAGAAACTTTACCATCAGGTCATAGTGAATTATTATAATGCAAAACAGAGCAGATGCCGGTATTGCATCTACTCTGTTCTGCATTACAATAATTCAGTATGACCTGATGGTAAAGTTTTTAAAATAAATAAGAACAGAATATTGCAAATATTCCGTTCTTGGCCGAAGAGAAACCTCTTGTATGTTTTTACGAACTAATTTTCGTTTTTGAGAAATGGAATTCACTCTGAGATCATTACCTCCTCGATACTGTTCGTAGTTCTGGCAATTTTTCGGTTGAACTACCATACTTAAGCTATTGCTTCACGGCCACTAAGAGCGTCTGAAGACTCTGACGGAAGTACGCGGGACATGAAAAAATTTACAGCGTTAAGAGTAAAGAACTGCGAACGTGAATTGAGTTATTCTTGCGTATAATGTAAACTCTAGAAAACTTCATAAAATACTTTATATTAATAGTTAAGAACCACCTTTCTCAGCAGATGCAGAAAAAAAAAATAGCTTCTGACAGCGCAGACACTTCAGTTCCATAACTTCAATCTGCTTTAATAAAGCCTTTATAGGGAGGCTTTTCTTTGTGAGGGCCATAGGAAACAGCAGGGGAACGATGAAAGAAAGAATTCTGTTAGCAGTCTGGAGAAGAGACACCGGAAAAAGAATAGTTTATGCGAATCTGAATAAAAAGAAAAAGCTTCAATTTGAAAAATGTGACTCGGTGTTTGGTCGTAATTAAGAAATGGGAGACAAGTGATATTAACGGAGCACTAGAGTTTCAAAAGACAAGGGATGGAAGGAGGGAGAAAAATATCTGCGAATGTACCTGGGAAAAAGTATGAACCGATGTGCGCATAAATATTATTAAAACTGGTTAAGACGTCCTAGGGGTTTTTTAACAGCCAACACCACTTTCGAATGCATAATTTAAAGACAATAATGCCGCCCCGATGGCGCAGTGGTCTAAGGCGCTGGCCTATGATCATTCGTCCGTAAGGGGTCCGGGTTCGAATCCCGGTCAGGCATGGATGTTGTGTTGGTCTTACGGCACTGGCTCTCTCCCTTCCCTGGAACCAGTGACCCTAAATTAGGGAAGGGCGACTGCTTATAGTCCATTGAGTTGCTCACGGTGGTCGTTAAACCTCCAATCAAAAAAAAAAAAAGACAATAATATTACGTCATGCAGGATTTTCACAAATTTTCATGTTCTTCATCCTGCAGCTCTCTAACGACCGAGAAAAACAGTAAGGTTTCATCAGTCCCCAGAATGGCAAAAAAGTTATTGATTACAATATTTTACTATACCGTGCAAATGAATTGGGACAAGCTATTTTATTCTCAGAATTGTAATGTGATCGCCAGTTGATGTCGGAAACCCACGTAAACCGGTTTTATCAGCTGTCAGGTGGTGTGACTGTTAGAACTTGATAGTAAAAATGTGTTTTGACCGGTTTTGAACAGGAAATAAAAACTTCTAGGATCACACTTCTAGCTTCAGTTGTGAGCTTTCGTGTGTGACAGGTGGATGTTAGTTTTCGCTCTCTGTGAGTACGTGTTGCTTTCGTGTATTGAAAAATGGATATTTCCCCAAGAAAGCGTGCAAAAATAATTGCTCCGAAGGATCACACTTCTATGACAGGGAGAGATATCGCTTCTGCAGTTGGTGTAGGCAAATCAAGTGTATCAAGACTGCTTACGCGATGCAATGCATCTGGATCATCGTCTCCAAAAAGGAGAGGTAAATGTGGAAGAAAACGAAAAACGACTCCACGAACCGGTAAATATCTAATCAGAAATAGTAAAATGAATTAAAAAAAAACAAGCACCGACCTTCAAAGAGATTTATTGGCTAGTGGTTGTGATGTTAGTGATTTAACTGTACGCCCTAAGATTCTGGAAGTTGGCCGGAAGGCAAGAGGATCAACGAAAAAACAATATTTGAATGCGAAAATGAAGATAAAACGTTTAGCATGGGCCAAAAAATATAAATCATGGACTGCTGACGACTGGAAAAAGGTAATTTCCAGTGATGAAACTCATTTATTTATGCAGGGTTACCAAGCAAATGTCGTTAGACGAAGCAACTGTGAACCCTTAAGACCTAAGCATGTCAAACAAACTGTAAAACACCCTCTGAAACAGATATTTTGGGGTTTTTTCATATCAAATGGCACTGGTAGCTTAGTTCCTGTACAAGGTATGATGAGTTCCGCCAAATAAGTAGAAATATTACAACGTAGGATTGTTCCATTTTTGCAAACTTTTGACGGGACATTTCAACATGACTTGGCCCCATGTCACAATTCGAAATTGGTCAAGAATTTCATGCTGGAAAATCTAATTCATTTGCTTGATTGGCCTGGAAATTCACCAGACTTAAATCCCATAGAAAACTTGTGGAATATTTTGAAGAGACGTTTAGGTAAAATGGACTTTACAACCAAAGAACGCATGATAACGAATTCTATAAAAGTGTGGATCCACGATTGTGAAGTCAAAAATATGTGCACTCAATTAGTGGAGTCAATGCCAAAACGAATTCAAGAGGACATACTTCATACTAATACAGATATTTATCAGTGTATATCAAGGCTTTGACCTAAAGATAGCAAAGGGACATCTCAGTAAGGGAAGAAAACAGATTATGGCTCTGAGAAAAGAAGATGGTTCTATAACAAGAAATAGAGGCGAAATTTTGACAAGAGTGAAAGATTTCTGCTCCAAATTATATGAAAGGGATGATACATGTACTCCAGACATCATGAAAGGTACCAGAGTTCTTCCAGTCCTCCCAGCAGAAGTTGCTCATGCAATCAAGAACATGAAGCGGGGGAAAGCTCCAGGAGAAGATGGAATTACTATAGACATCATACAAGAAGCAAGTGGAGAAATTGAAACAGTACTCGCCCAAATTTTCACTCGATGCCTTAATGAAGGGAAGATTCCTGAGGATTGGAACAATGCTACAATGATCCTGCTACATAAAAAAGGTGACATTGAGGATCTCAGGAACTACAGACCTATCAGCCTCCTATCAGTGGTTTATAAAATCTTCACCAAAGTTCTTTCACACCGCTTGAAGGTAACACTGGACATGGCTCAACCGAGAGAACAAGCTGGATTCAGGAGTGGCTACAGCACAATAGATCATATCCACGTGCTGAGAGAACTAATTGAAAGAGCGAGGGAATATGAACTTCCATTGTGCATGGCTTTTATCGATTATGAAAAAGCCTTTGATTCGGTGAAACCATCAGCAGTTACCACGGCTCTGAAATCCTGCGGTATTGAAGATGCATACATTAATACACTGCTGGACAATTGCTAAGGACGGATCCTAAACGGCTATATAGCGCATAAAAAAGTAAGTGTGGTTGTATGCCAAGTGAAATAAAATAATGTCAGAATGCCAGGACATTACAAGAAAGACAATTTATTGTGCTCTGAAATCCAGAAGGCTTTGGAACGTGTTCAAGGGACAAACAGGCCATTTTGTGCAGAATACGTAAACGTGAAAAAATGCAATTACCGTCAGCAGGCGTTCCGGCGTAAGATGTCAATACGGGATATGGCCACCATGGAGGGCAATGCAAGATTCCACACGTCGTGTCATGTTTTGCACAACATAATCAAGCAGCTGTTGGGGTAATTTATCCCATTCCTCTGTCAGTGCACGGATGAGGGTGTCCTTGTTTATTGGAAGACATTGGCGACCAGCAAGACTCTCCCCAAAGCATCCCACACATTTTCAATGGGATTCAGATCTGGAGAACATGCTGCCCATACGAGGCGTTGAATATCCTTGCTCTCAAGACACTCCTGGACAGCGACTGTTCGATGACATGTTGCGTTGTCGTCCATGAAAATGAATCTATCACCGACATCACCACGGAACATGCGAACATGAGGTAGCAGAACATCATTAATGTATCGTTGGCCAGTCATAGTCCCAGTTGGAAGCACATAGAGGGACGTACGGCCATTGATCATGATGCCAGCCTATACCATGACACTACATGTCGGATATCGGCCCCTTTCCTGTATGTTTGCTGGACAATATGCAGTACCACTATCACGCCAGATCAGTTGTCGTCGAAAATCAGACGATAGACTGTATCTACTCTCATCTGAGAAGTCGACAGCAGACCAGTCGTTATCAGTCCAATTGCAATGTTGATGGCACCATTGCAAACTGGCGGTACGGTGACGTCTGGACAATGGGATGCACACAACAGGACGGCGGGCTTATAGTCCTCCTTCATGCAAACGTCTGGCGACAGTTTTTCGGGAGATCCGCTTGCCAGTAGCAGCCATAAACTGATTTGCTACCTCACTAGATGTGCTGCGCCGGTGTCTTTTTGTTGATAGCACTATGTACCGATCTTCTGCAGGTGTCCTACTGCGAACACGACCTCCCCCGTGACCTTTGCTACACTCTCCATTTGTTTGAAATGATTTCCAAAGCCTTGAAACAACACTGTGGCTAACGTCGAACTCCCTGGCAATATCTTTTATTTTTCGCCTTTCTTCAATCTTGCCAATAATACGGCCACGCGTAAAATCATCTAGGTGATGTCGGGAAAACATACTGAAAATTGCAAGTTCGTCAATTGATTCTTTCCCTTTCAACTTTGCGTTTGAACAACAACGGTCAATACGTGTCAAATCCTTTATATCTCTTATCAGCGCTATGACGTCACGAACAAGTTCGGCAATCCAAAATTTGCATACGCACAACACGTCTTACTGTATCCCGCACTTATGCTAATTTCCACATATTCCTGCCTTCCATTTTGTGGTTGCTATCGTTGCTATTGTCATCCGTCCTTAGCAATTGTCCGGCAGTGTATTATTAATAACATCTATGAAAATGCAAGTGCAAAGATTCGGCTGTTTGAAAATACAACACACATAAAAATTGGAAAGGGAGTGAGACAAGGTGACACCATATCTCCGAAGCTCTTTAATGCCACATTGGAAAATGTCTTTCAATCACTGAACTGGGAAAACAAAGGGATAAAGATTAATGGAGATTATCTAACCCACCTTCGTTTTGCTGATGACGTAGTCATTTTTGCAACTACCCCATCAGAGCTGCAGAGTATGATCCAGGAACTTGCTGACAAGAGTAAAGAAGTGGGATTAAAAATGAACTTTCAGAAGACAAAAGTGATGTTCAATGCTTTTACAAGAAATGAAGATTTATCGATTGATGGAGAACAACTGGAGATAACAGATACGTATGTTTATCTTGGACAGCAGATATCAAGTGAGGGTCACATTGATGAAGAAATTAATCGGCGTACAAAACTTGCCTGGAGAGCTTTTGGAAGAAACAGCATAATTTTCAAGAGCAATATGCCATTATGTCTTAAAAGAAAAGTGTTTGATCAATGCATCCTTCCAGTGCTTACGTATGGTGCAGAGACGTGGACCTTAACTAAAAGAGACATACAAAGGCTGCAGACAACTCAAAGCAGCATGGAGAGGTGCATGCTTGGTATAACCAGGAGAGATAAGAAGAGGAACTCGTGGATCCGAAAAATGACGAGAGTGGAAGACATCATGATCAGAGTTAAATCCCTGAAATGGCAATGGGCTGGACATACTGCCAGAAGGACAGGCCATAGATGGACAGCCGAAATTTTAGATTGGATTCCAAGGGACAGGAAAAGACCCAGAAAAAGACCACATGGGAGATGGGTGGATGAAATTCGTAAATATGCGGGAGTGACATGGAGGAGACTGGCACAAGACAGACCGTTGTGGAGGAAACTTGGGGAGACCTTCGTCCAGCAGTGGATTGATAATGGTTGACAATGATGATGATGATGATCAAGGCTTAGAATGATATAAAGACATAGTTTTGGAAATAAGAGTGATTTTTTACTTTGTCCCAATTAATTTTCACAGTATAGTACTTATATATTGTCATCACATGTTAATGAAGAACGTGTTTATTTCGCGCGTAACATAAAGTAGGAAGTAAAAATATCAGGCAGCTGTCTTCTTTGCGCGATACATTACGAACCTTAAAAACCCAAAGGAGTTAAAACCTTCTCAAGTCCAAAAGGATTTTATTTTATTACAAAAACCTTAAAACATGAGATCTTTCGGGTTTCCACTAAGCCCATCCTCAGATGAATGAAACAGTAGCACAAATGGGAAAGACTTAAGTATACATTTGTCAGTGTAACTCATGACGTAGAAAAGCGGGCAGGTTTTGAGTGCGCCGTGAACACAGAAGCAAGCATGCACATCCAATGAATCGTTGTTTATTAATAAAAAAAGATATTTGATGGAAATTAAATAAAAGTTATAGTAATACCAGTCCTGTACACAAACAGAAGAGGAATACTTTAATTAATACAAAACAGAATACTTCAAATTGTATGGTATTCGAAGTCCAAAATATTAAAGCACGAGAGAAATAAAGCAGTTTAAATTGTAAAGTAATTACAGTTCATATAATATATTAAGGACAAAAAATAGTTCATTTTTATGTTTTGGAAATAAGAGTGATTTTTATGCCCCTGTGGGACTAAAATTTTCGAAATGTTGTAATTCATGCGGAAGCACGGTGTCCAGTACACTTCATAGCTGCCATCAGTCTAAATTATTTAAGATTTCAAAGTCCATGTAAAATCAATGTACAAGGAAAGTTCATAGTTACCACCACAAAAGAGTCCAAACACCCGGGCCCCTCCAAATTTCCAAAGTGTTGCGAATCCATGTAGAGGACACGATGTCGAATGAATACACTTAACAGTTGTTCCCATCATGCTTCTCGGTGGGAGGAGGTATAATCAATTGTCGCCCCGGCGTCGGGACGAAAATAGGTGTATTACCATTGCAACAAGTGAAACCTTTGCTGATTATAACCAGACTCTCTGTAAACAGCAGCGAATATTAACTTCTTCCCAAATGTTCCTAACCCCCCCCCCTTTACGTGCTAATGAGGTCCTGGTTAATCTATTTTTGACATCGTATTTATGTTCCTTTAATCTCGACCCCAAAGAACGTTGTGTTGATCCTATGTATAAACTATTGGGTACATCTTCATCTAGACTTTGAAGCGAAATGCAGTATACACCATATTTACTATCCTTTAATACCTCATCACGGTCCTTTTTGACCATTGTGGAAATATTGTTAGTTTTAATGCCAAAATCAAATTCATAGTGTCTACAGGTATTTTTAAGGACTGGGGTGACTATTGGATGATATTGCATTGAACCGACGTACCTCCTGTTACAGCTGTTTCTTTGAAGAGTAGTCGATCTTTCTCTGTGTATTTTCTGCAAAATTTTGTTCACTGTGAATTTTGAGAAGCCGTGATCAACTGCAATCTGGAATATCTTGGATATTTCAATTCGTCATTTATGAACGATTGATGAGTGAGTGAAGAGTGGATTACTGTATCTTAATTACACAGTTCGGCAGGAATAATTTTAACGTAACGCCACAGGGAGACTATGGCCTCTATATACGCTAAGAATCTGAAGATTCACAGAAGATTTCAGTGTCTTGCAGGCACGTCTCAACATAAAAGTAATGGAGGACAGTTTATAGCTTCTTGGGTGAGCAGATGCAGCTGGTATAATGATTGTTAAGGCTGTAGGTTTTCTATAAACAGAATACTGGAGTTTGTTAGTAACCAAGTCCCTTTCAATTAAAAAATCAAAGAATGGCAAAGTGCCTTTTTTCTCAAGTTCTACGGTAAACCGTAAAGTCGGAAACTGAGAAGAGAGATGTTCCGCAAATTTCGTTAGTTCAGCGAGGTCGTGATTCTAGAATAATTGTATATCGTCCACATATCTTATGTGAAAAACATGTTCGTGTGTTATATTCATTAAAAACCTTGTCCTCAATATGCTGTAAGACTATTTCAGCAAGTACTGGTGAGAGGGGTGATCCGATTGGGGCCCCTTCTGTTTGTCTATAGATTGCACCCTGGAACTTAAAAAGAGAAATACAACATTTCGAAAATTTAAGTCCATGAATTACAACATTTAAGTTCATGAATTACAACATTTCGAAAATTTAAGTACATGAATTACAACATTTCGAAAATTTAAGTCCCATAGGGGCATAAAAAACCCTTATGTGAAGTGGCTATGAACTATTCTTTCTCCTTAATACATTATATGAACTGTAATTACTTTACAATTTAAACTGCTTTATTTCTCTCGTGCTTTAATATTTTGGACTTTGAATACCATACAATTTGAAGTGTTGTATTCTGTTTTGCATTAATTGAAGTATTCCTCTTCGGTTTCTGTACAGGACTGGTGTTACTATAGCTTTTATTTAATTTCCATCAAATATTTTTTTATTAACAACGATTCATTGGATGTGCATGCTTGCTAGTGTGTTCACGGCGCACTCAGAACCTGCCCGTTTTTCTGCGTCATGAGTTACACTGACAAATGTATACTTAAGTCTTCCCCATTTGTGCTACTGTTTCATTCATCTGAGGATGGGTTTAGTGGAAGCCCGAAAGATCTCATGTTTTAAGGTTTTAAGGTTTTCGTAATCAAATGAAATCCTTTTGGACTTGTGAAGGTTTTAACTCCTTTGGGTTTTTAAGGTTTTTAATTTATCGTGCAAAGAAGACAGCTGCCTGATATTTTTACTTCCTATCACATGTTAAGAAAATAAAGATTACAACACAGCGTAATATATATAATAAGCTTACAATACCATTATTTATTTTAAACTGTTGTTATTAACCCTTTATCCGATTGCAACGAATTAATTTACGCGGTCATCATTAACGCTCTAACAGGCTGGAACGGTTTATCTCGGGGATAACAAAAGGGGACTATAATCGGCGCGAACAAATTCAGCCCATTGGACCGAACGCAACTGGAACAAGTAAAATTGCGCATAAGAATGGTTTGTTATCCCCTTAACTTTGTTTTTCGAACTGATCATTTAGACGGATGATTAACACTAATCATTTGTCTGCTAAAGGTTATTTTCTTTATCATTTTCCTCACTATTTTTTATTTCACTGGAAAATTTCCTCTCTTCAAAAGAAATATTAATACATTGTACGAGTACCTTTAGTATCAGTGTTATTCAAACTACCCCCTTTACTTTAGACCCTCCCGAAAGGTAGTGATCTAATTTTTTTCCTGGGTTGTCGCCCAACCCCAAGTACCGCAGTAGTCTAAGCGATGACTTCTGACCATTCGTCCAAGATGGGGCCGGGTTCGAATCCCGGTGAGGTATGGATGTTGATTTTGTCTTAGGCACTGGCTCTCTCACTTCCCTGGAACTTGTGGCCCTAAATTAAGGACGGGCGACAGCTTATAGCCCGTTGAGTTGCTCACGGTGGTGGTTAACTCTCCAATAAAGAAAAATTAAAATTAGATGCGACATGCTTTTCACATTATCTGATATGTGGTTGGAACAAAAAGTATAATTACTGCAATAAGTTAAGGGACAATCGCGACGATCCTAAGAAAGGAGA
This sequence comes from Macrothele yani, assembly GCA_039090855.1. Lineage (NCBI taxonomy): Eukaryota > Metazoa > Arthropoda > Arachnida > Araneae > Macrothelidae > Macrothele > Macrothele yani. The sequence continues at coordinate 112,341,213 of CM077025.1, forward strand.
GAGAAGTTTACACACAATTGAAGTGGATTAGGAACATCAAACAGAAGTCATCGCTCTTTCCACGTTTTCATAAGTGAGTCATGGAAAACTTCTCATCGGCCGCCACCAGGAATTGAACCCAGGGTATTTCAGTTACGCGCTGGACATGCTTCCACTGCACCACAGCGGCCTCGAATTCCTCCAGACTCACATACGACTAAATGCCAAGTCACTTGGCAGGTTGCGTCTTAGAGCCCCGCACAACGCTGGGGATTCACCAAAGATGGTAAGCAGCAACTGAACAAATAACTAATAGACGAATGAATAATTACACACAATTGACGTGGATTAGGAATATCAAACAGAAGTCGTCGCTCTTTCCACGTTTATAAGCGAGTCGCGGAAAAATTATCATCGGCCGCCACCGGTGGCGGCCGATGATAATTTTTCCGTGACTCACTTATAAACGTGGAAAGAGCGATAACTTTTGTTTGATGAGAGAGAAGATGTTTGAGCACCTGTTTCTACCTAATAGCATGATCTCGGTGTTAGGGTCACTTGCCCTTACCCTTTATGCTTTGGTTCATGGAGCAAAGAATAAAGAATTGTAAGGGAGTGATTATTACCAGTGTCAGGATTATGGTCGGTTTTGCTGAAATAATAGGAAGAGAGGAATTATTTTGCTGTAGCTTCCCTAAACCCCGGCCACTATATGAGCATTTGTGTTTGAGGAGACCAGAAAATTTTGGGCATCATACGGCTCAGGTATGTCCGCCGCTTTAAAGCTCTAAGAAGATAAAAGGAAAACGCAGTTGTTGTAAATTTCTTACTAGATCTTTATCTAAGAATATTTAATTTTTATCTCAATGTAAACAAAATCTAAAAACTAAACGTGTAAATTGCTCCTCTTTCACATAAATTTATTATAATGAATAGCGAATGGCCTGTCCTAGGACGGTTTTTTTTCAGCTGTAAATAAATACACTGGCGTGCAAAAATTAAGGACGAGACGGTTTTCGAATGTAACGTCGTGCAGAAGTGCTCCACAACGACTCAAATCATATCATCAGATCCCCAAGATGTAAGAATATGGGACAAGTGAGCAAAACCGTCCAAACAAGGAATCCAAAGGATACAAAGGCACTTTATTAAAAAAGGTAGCTTCGAATACAACTGGACAGAAGACAGAAACGTCCATGTGACAGGCGGCTGCCAAGAAAAATCCAGTCTTTAGTAGGGGATATGATCATTCCTGACGGCGTTGCAGGATTTACAACGTCTGTCCATGCTGAGGACGAGGTTGTCAAGGAGCTGTTGAGGCATCACGGCCCATTCTTCTTGTAGCGCCAATCGCAGCTGCGGAATTTTTGCTGGTGGCTGGTGACGTGCTGCCAAGCGTCTCCCGAGAAGGTCCCACACGTGTTGGATTGGATTTACGTCCGGGGACCTTGCGGGCCAATCCATACGTTGAATACCTTCACTCTCCAACAGCTCTGCGACAGCCACTGTACGATGAGATGTAGCGTTGTTGTCCATGAAGAGGAATTCAGGACCCACAGCACTTCTAAACAGACGCACGTGAGGCAAGAGAACCTCGGTACATTAACGGTCACCAGTGACTGAACTTCCTTGGAAGATGTGGAGGTCAGTACAACTACCAAGCATGATACCGCCCCAAACGAGAACTCCGCCACCTCCAAACCGGTTCCTTTCGATTATGTTAGAGGTGTGATTGCCTCGGTACAATAGCGGACACCAGTGACTGAACTTCCTTGGAAGATGTGGAGGTCAGTACAACTACCAAGCATGATACCGGCCCAAACGAGAACTCCGCCACCTCCAAACCGGACCCTTTTGATGGTGTTAGAGGTGTGATTGCGTGTTCCCTGATCTCTCTAGATGTGTATACGTCCACAATCGCTCGTCAGACTAAATCGGCTCTCATCCGTAAAGAGAACTCGACCTCATTGCTGATGTGTCCAGTTCTTGTGTTCCTGGCACCACAGAAACCACCGCCTCCGATGAGCAGGCGTTAATGGCACACACCGTACTTGTCGTCCTACAAATAGGCCACCTTTGTGCGGCCTCCTGGCCACGGTAAAACGCGATAACGGACGTCCAGTTGTCTGTTGCATGTGCCTTGCGATTTCTCCCGCTGTCTGCAGTCTGTCTCTTCTCGCTTGTGGGACAATATATACCGGTCGTCCGCCGCCGTGGTTGCTCGTAGACGACCACTGCTAAACTCTCGGACAGCTGTTCCTGTCGTTTGAAATGATCTCCAAGCTCGTGAAACGATGCTGTGAGCGATCCCGAACTCCTCGGCCACACTAGTCACACTTCGACCTACTTCCGACTTCCCAATGACGCGACCTCGGGTAAAGTCCTCCAGATGTCATCTACTGGATTGCCTGTTGGCCATATCACACGGTGGCAGCAACTCGACGTCGTTCAAACCGATGTACACCGTGCAATAACTTTTACCGAATTGCTGAGCGTACACCGTCCGTGTGCTTTATACTCTTCCGACACCCCCTCCCCACGTCATGCTGCATATATGCGCATGCCCTACCGTACCGGACCCTAGTCTATCTCCTGAGTGGTCTTTCGGTCCGTTCTGCCTGCTCGTCCCGCTGTTATGTTAATTTCTCCTCTTCGTCCTTAATGTTTGCACACCAGTGTATGTGTCGATGCCGAGGGGGATAATTTCGCCTAGGTAAGTTGTCTGACTTTTCCGTTCTTGCTGTCCACGTGTGACCCTTTGCCGGACATTTCATTCGTACCAATCCAATATCTTCTTTTATTGGTTTTTCGACAATAGCATTCATTTATCCACATAGCTACGTACCACTTAATATCAGGAATTAGTAAACCTTATTGTTTATTGTTATGATTTATTTATACTTAGTATTTACCTGGGGATGTAAGGTCAGGTGATGCGTAACATCACAGCCTCTCCTTGACAAATGTCAACCCCGCCTTCTCGTGGTGCATCCTGTTCCCACTAAAGGGGCTCTGACGACCGCCCATAGCGGTATAACTATACCATCGGGATTAGAGGAAATTCTATCCCACACTCACCAACCCGCTTGGCCAGCGTGGTGAGTTATGGCCAAACCCCCTCCCAAAATGATTCCACAACTTAAATCTTGGCCCTCAGTCTCCGGCAGCTGGAATGTACCTGGCCAAGGCAGCGGCCAGTGCGACATGAAGGCAGAGGGTGCTAAGAATCCCCGGAGGATCGGACTAGGCTGCCATCTGATGCTGACCTTGGCTACTTACAATGGACGCTCCCTATCTTCTGATTCAAGGCTTCTTGAATTGGAAGAGGAACTACAAAGGATCAAGTGGGACATCGTGGGGCTAAATGAGGTAAGGAGAAAAGGAGAAGATCTCATCGAACTGAAAAGTGGACATCTCTTCTACTATCGTGGGACAGATACTGGCAGAACTAGTGGTGTTGGATTTATAATAAACAAGAAACTGAAGGATAAAGTTGTAGAAGTTGAAAGTTCCTCTGACAGAGCTGCACGACTTGTTATCCAACTCTCGAAAAGATACCAGGCTCAGATTATTCAAACTTATGCACCCACCACAAGTCATCCTGAAGAAGAAATTGAAGAATTTTATGAGGAAATTTGTCATCTAAATAATAAAGGTAAGCAGCACTTGAAAATAATTATGGGAGATTTCAATGCAAAAATAGGGCAACGGCAACAGAATGAAACTTCAGTAGGTAAATTCGGTCATGGCAACAGAAACCAGCGTGGAAATACTCTCGTTGAGTTTGCAGAGGCAGAAGGGTTTTTCATCTTGAACTCCTTCTTCAAGAAAAAGCCACACAGGAAATGGACATGGAGACATCCAAATGGGACGACAAGTGAAATTGATTTTATTATGTGTAACAAAAAATTCATCATAGAAGACTGCAGTGTGCTAAACAAGTTCAACACAGGTAGTGACCATAGATTGGTGAGATGTAAGATGCACCTCAACACCAAATTTGAACGTGGCAAGCTCATAAGACAAACAAAATCTATTGACATAACCAACCTTAAAAACACCATAATACCTTTAAGTTAGAACTGAAGAACAGGTTCTCTGCTTTAGAAGGCCTAACATCGGAAGAAGTGGACATCTCTGAAGTTAACAGAAAAGTAACCAAAGCTCTTATGGAAACAGCAACAAAATTAGCTGGGTCTAAGAACAAGTTGCATGTGAACAAACTATCAGGAAAAACCAAAATGTTGATGCAAAAAAGAAGAGAGATGAGGACAACTAAAGAAGATGTGACTTCCAAAGTGGAATATATAGAGCTATGCAAGACAGTAAGAAAAAGTATCACGGAAGACGTAAGGAAATTCAACTGTGAACTAGTGAGGAAAGCAATTGAAAACAACCAAAAGCCTAAAGATAGCAAAGGGACATCTCAGTAAGGGAAGAAAACAGATTATGGCACTGAGAAAAGAAGATGGTTCTGTAACAAGAAATAGAGGCGAAATTTTGACAAGAGTGAAAGATTTCTACTCCAAATTATATGAAAGGGATGATATATGCACTCCAGATATCATGAAAGATACCAGTACCAGAGTTCCTCCAGTCCTTCCAGCAGAAGTTGCACATGCAATCAAGAACATGAAGCGAGGAAAAGCTCCAGGAGAAGATGGAATTACTGTAGACATCATACAAGAAGCAAGTGGAGAAATCGAAACAGTACTCGCCCAAATTTTCACTCGATGCCTTAATGAAGGAAAGATTCCTGAGGATTGGAACACCGCTACAATGATCCTGCTACATAAGAAAGGTGACATTGAGGATCTCGGAAACTACAGACCTATCAGCCTCCTATCAGTAGTTTATAAAATCTTCACTAAAGTTCTTTCACACCGCTTGAAGGTAACACTGGACATGGCTCAACCGAGAGAACAAGCTGGATTCAGGAGTGGCTACAGCACAATAGATCATATCCACGTGCTGAGAGAACTAATTGAAAGAGCGAGGAATATGAACTTCCATTGTGCATGGCTTTTATCGATTATGAAAAAGCCTTTGATTCGGTGAAACCATCAGCAGTTACAATGGCTCTGAAAACCTGCGGTATTGAAGATGCATACATTAATATTATTAATAACATCTATGAAAATGCAAGTGCAAAGATTAGGCTGTTTGAAAATACAACACACGTAAAAATTGGAAAGGGAGTGAGACAAGGTGACACCATATCTCCGAAGCTCTTTAATGCCACATTGGAGGGTGTTTTTCAGTCGCTGAGCTGGGAAAACAAGGGGATAAAGATTAATGGAGATTATCTAACCCACCTTCGTTTTGCTGATGACGTAGTCATTTTTGCAACTACCCCATCAGAGCTGCAGAGTATGATCCAGGAACTTGCTGACAAGAGTAAAGAAGTGGGATTAAAAATGAACTTTCAGAAGACAAAAGTGATGTTCAATGCTTTTACAAGAAATGAAGATTTATCGATTGATGGAGAAAAGCTGGAGATAACAGACACGTACGTTTATCTTGGACAGCAGATATCAAGTGAGGGTCACATTGATAAAGAAATTAATCGGCGTACAAAACTTGCCTGGAGAGCTTTTGGAAGAAACAGCCTAATTTTCAAGAGCAATATGCCATTATGTCTTAAAAGAAAAGTGTTTGATCAATGCATCCTTCCAGTGCTTACGTATGGTGCAGAGACGTGGACCTTAACTAAAAGAGACATACAAAGGCTGCAGACAACTCAAAGCAGCATGGAGAGGTGCATGCTTGGTGTAACCAGGAGAGATAAGAAGAGGAACTCGTGGATCCGAAAAATGACAAGAGTGGAAGACATCATGATCAGAGTTAAATCCCTGAAATGGCAATGGGCTGGACATACTGCCAGAAGGACAGACCATAGATGGACAGCCGAAATTTTAGATTGGATTCCAAGGGACAGGAAAAGACCCAGAAAAAGACCACATGGGAGATGGGTGGATGAAATTCGTAAATATGCGGGAGTGACATGGAGGAGACTGGCACAAGACAGACCGTTGTGGAGGAAACTTGGGGAGACCTTCGTCCAGCAGTGGATTGATAATGGTTGACAATGATGATGATTTACCTGACTGTGGTTCGGCGTATTCGTGAGTGACGCCAATAAAGGAAATGTGTTGTCCGTACGTAAATATATACTCTGGAATTGCTCGTTTTATTTCCCACCCACAAAAATCAATATCATGCGAAAGATGCATAGCATAAATTATCTACAAAGAGTACTTTCGGCTCTTTTAATTCATGCTGCGGTCTCTAATTGTACGCCCGTTCGACTGATGTTACGCTTGTAACACTGACGTATAATGTCTGTCACATTGATATTACACCACGTATGTTGTGCAACAGACCTATCAGCCTCCTATCAGTGGTTTATAAAATCTTCACTAAAGTTCTTTCACACCGCTTGAAGGTGACACTGGGTATGGCTCAACCGAGAGAACACGCTGGATTCAGGAGTGTCTACAGCACTATAGATCATATCCACGTACTGCGAGAACTAATTGAAAGAGCGAGGAAATATGAACTTCCATTATGCATGGCTTTTATCGATTATGATAAGGCCTTTGATTCGGTGAAACCAACAGCAGTTACAATGGCTTTGAAGTCCTGTGGTATTGAAGACGCATACATTAATATTATTAATAACATCTATGAAAATGTAAGTGCAAAATTGGAAAGGGAGTAAGACAAGGTGACACCATATCTCCGAAGCTCTTTAATGCCACATTGGAAAATGTCTTTCAATCACTGAACTGAGAAAACAGAGGGATAAAGATTAATGGAGATTATCTGACTCACCTACGTTTTGCTAATGACGTAGTCGTTTTTGCAACTACCCCATCAGAGCTGCAGAGTATGATCCAGGAACTTGCTCACAATAGTAAAGAAGTGGGGTTAAAAATGAACTTTCAGAAGACAAAAGTGATGTACAATGCTTTTACAGGAAATGAAGATTTATCGATTGAAGGAGAAAAGCTGGAGATAACAAATACGTACGTTCATCTTCGACAGCAGATATCAAGTGAGGGTCACATTGATGAAGAAATTAATCGGCGTATAAAACTTGCCTGGAGAGTTTTTGGAAGAAACAGTGTTATTTTCAAGAGCAATAGGCCATTATGACTTAAAAGAAAAGTGTTTGATCAATGCATCCTTCCAGTGCTTACGAATGGTGCAGAGACGTGGACCTTAACTAAAAGAGACATACAAAGGCTGCAGACAACTCAAAGGATCATGGAGAGGTGCATGCTTGGTGTAACCAGGAGATATAAGAAGAGGAACTCGTGGATCCGAAAAATGACAAGAGTGGAAGACATCATGATCAGAGTTAAATCCCTGAAATGGCAATGGGCTGGACATAATGCCAAAAGGACAGATCATCGATGGACAGCCGACATTTTAGATTGGATTCCAAGCGACCGGAAAAGACCCAGAAGAAGACCAAATGGGAGATGGGTGGATGAAAGTCTAAAGTATGCGGGAGTAACATGGAGGAGACTGGCACAAGACAGACCGTTGTGGAAGAGGCTTGGAGAGACCTTCGTCCAGCAGTGGATTGATTGGCAATGGTCGACAATGATGATGGAATAAAGTCCGTCACATCCGCTGTTATACTTTTTCACCATTCCATTCACTTATTTAACTGGTGTTACAATGATCTTTCATTGATAAAGTGACTGTTACTTCTATGTTACGCACGTCACACCGTGTGAGATTGTAACCTCGATACTGAATTCCGAGAAAAACTAGAGTATTACCAGATAAACACGATTACCGATCGATATCTTAACCAATATCAGTTCTGGATGAAAAAAATTATGCGGCGTTTTGCGCTGCTCACTCAACGAAATGCGACAAATTATTTATTTAAATCCTCAATGAAATCCCGTACCACTATGCTGTTGGAGAGTCTGTTGAAAGGCAGCGTTTGATGCATTTCCTAAACATTCGCAAATCTGCGACACTTTTTTGTTAGACTAATCCCTTTTCGAAAACCCGTGCGGATGTTGTTATATGTTCGTATTTTTGCTTACGGTTTGATTCATTTGCGATTAAAAAAAAAAAGCATTCAATTTTCAGAACTGAGGTAATTAGAGTGAGGCATGTGAGATTCTTCTCCCCCTCCCCTCCCCTCTCGTCAGAGTTCCTTCGTCCCTCACCAAGGACCATTTTTATCGATAGCACTTTACTGCGGCGCAGCCACTTAAAATCGAGAAATAATCCTATTAGTGTCGAGGCAGATTCGCAGTTGCAGTAGCAGCAATGGAATTCGAACTCTTATGCGTTCCTCAGCTGTGCTTTTGAATGCTTCAGTAATTTTAGAGAATACGGATTAAATAAGCTCTTCTTTCTTCTTTTTTTTCTCTTAGGAAAGGATGTCGAAGGTTTCCAAGGCGCAGAGCTCAACAAAGCTGAACAAGAGAAGGTGTGCTTTAATTTTACCGATGGCAACGAAGAGAAAAAGGAATTCTACTCCCCAAATTTCCCCAACAATTATCCCAACAACACCAAATGTGAATTTCAACTCAAAGGTAAATAATACTATATGTTAGTCCTTTAGTAATTGCCAGTAAACAAAACCGGTGATCCATTTAAGAGAGTAACCAATTTAAAATATACACAACCTGGTCATTTTATCTGTACTACCTTCATATGACATCTAAATAAAATAAAATAAATTTAAAAAATTGTTTTACGGAAAAGAACGCACAGAACAAGCTGAGGTTTGTGTTACCTATCAAAGTCACGCAAGGATAGTGGCCCCCAAATTTTTGATGAAAATTTTAAAAATTTGTTTCTCACACATACGGAATTTATAAGAGAAACAACTTTAAAAATTTAGGGACAGAAGTTTCCATAGAGAGTACTGATTAGCATATTTTAGTTCTTAGGTTCATGAAATGCGATAAAATATATCATCTAAATTTTTTTATTTCATGTAGATTTTGTTTGGTGCAATCTTCCTAAATCCATCCCTTTTTTCGTTACATAGGATCATATGGACCCCCAAATATTTTTAATTTGTTAATAAATGGATTAATAGTTTTAGGTATGCGTTTATGTGGTGGTTCACGTGTGGGTGTTTGCTTCCATGAGGAAAATTGATGTTTTCTCTTTACATTTGGCTAAAATTCCTTCCAAAGCCCAGCCCGAATAAATGCCACTGCTGTCTGGATAATGATACGATTGCATTTCAAAATGAAACCATCACGTTATAATGCAAAGATCTGTTCCAAGAATAAGGCATGTTAGAGTTTACACACAGTTTGAGCACACATGGCTCATATATAAGGGTTATTCATGGTCATTTTTGGTAGCCCTTTACCATAACAAACGTGAACACTTGGATCCTGTATGTGACAAGAGATAACTAATCCAGAATTGTAGTTACGAAAACAAATTACAAAGTATTTTTCATGCCTTTCACTGAAGAAATAACAGTAATAAAATATCATTGTATGGATACTATTGCGGGAAAGGTTATCAGGAGGAAATACGTCACGGAATCTGCAAGGTGTATCTCTAAATTTACTTTCCTGTTTGAATTGCTCTTCGTACGTAGATTATGTTACTACGTTAAACACTGTCTGACAGAGAAAATGCCACACCATGAAAGAATGCTCGAAAACAATCAAAGTGCACACACAGACAGCCAGGTAAGTCCTGAACAAATTATTATTTAATTGTCATATCTAGGCTCCAGTGGACGAATATACAGGATGACCAATGACGAGAGTGGCCCCCATTTTGGGCGATACAGCGTTGAATCCGACGTGGCAATGAGAGTACGAATAGAGTCCTGGGGTATCGTGGACCATGTGGTGTTGATCCGAGTCCACAGTTCATCTTCATTTTAAGGGGTGGGAGGGTACTCAGACGACGTCCAATCGTGTCACACAGATACTCGATGGGCGAGAGGTCGGGGGTACGTGCTGGCCATGGAAGCATCCGCACACCGTGTAAAGCATTCAGGCTGATCCGAGCGGTTTGCGGCGTTTGGGATGTCCAGCAGATACGGTAGTGCCACGAGCCTCAGCACCTCGTCAACATAGCTGCGCGCCGTCAGTGTGCCCGTAATGCGTACCAGCGATGAGCGGCTGATAGCACCCCACACCATGATTCCACGTTGCTGGGCCGTGTGGCGCTCCACAATGGGGGGAGGGATTCACCCGTTGGCCACGTCGCCTTCAGACTCTCGCACGGCGATCATCCGTGAGGAGACAGAACCGCGATTCGTCGCTGAACACCACGCTGTTCTATTCGGCACCTCCCCCCCCCCCGCGGCTCTGGAGCGACACCACGCCAAGTGGTGGTCGACGACGGCTCGCTGTTAAGGGGTAGCCTTTGCAACGGACGGCTGGACAGAACACCAGAAGCAGCCAATCGGCCCGACACTGTCCGCGTCAACATCGGAGCATCCACGCCTCCCTGTACACTCCGCAAAAATGTGACGTCAAATTCGACAATAGGTACACTCGGACGTCTGTCTCCGTGCTCCGGTCTCCCTATGACGTTGCGCAGTTCCTTCCTGGGATCACCGTCTCCAAATGCGACTGACAGTTGTGGCATCACATTGCGTTTCTTCCGCAATACGACGCAAGGACCATCCGGCGGTACGAAGGCCTACGGTGACGCCTCTCGTGACCTCATCCGTTTGGCAAAATCGCGTACGACGGCATTGGAACCCCTTGTAAAAATGGGCGCCGTGCGACAAGTCCCTGCTCCTGCAGACGACGTCAAACGGTACTTGCTGACACAGGTTGTTGCGCAAAACACCCTAATTACTGCGCTAACGTTCGTGATGTGTCGGTGCGATCCGTCAATACCCACCGCACAACATGCCGGTCCTCTCGATCGGTGGTGTGCCGCGGCTGCGGCAATCGCTCACGTCGGTCCGTCCGTCCCTCCTGCACCCACCGAATCCATACTGGCCTCACTGTGGCTGGATGTCGTCCCACACGGGCGCCGATGTCTCGGTACGATAAACCGCTGTCGCGATAAGCTACTATTCGTCCTCCGTCGAACTCCGAAACGTGCTGGAATGACTGTCGTATTCTGCGACGAGGCATCAGGAAGCTTCGCACTCACAGGTCCGGCAGCACAACACACTTCCACTACTTGCATCCCGCCTTCTGTGCACTCTCTTATAGTGCTTCTCGGTGGCGTGCCGGGCGCACATGATTTGCCTATGCCCTGCAATGCTAATTGTTTGCATGTCCTCTCGCGGCGTGGCATGCTGCGAATTTCAGGCCAATCGGATGCTTCCTTCTTGGTGTTGCATTTTTGGTGGCCGGCAGTGAATTTACCGCATGGGTGTGGTGGCATATAATGGGAATGGTAGCACCCTTCTCAGTTTTTTTTTTTTTTTGGTTTTTTTGGTACCTTAATGTATGAGGGAATGCCAAATGAGGTGTGTATTCAGTTGTAACCTGGGCATCGATATTTATCAGAAGTGAAATTCAGTAGCCATTTTGGAGATAGTGAATTGTAATCATTTTCCTCCAATTCCCGCCATTTTGTTGAGCAGCGCGACTGTTGTTAAAGTATTTTTTTCGCACGCGTCGCAACAGAAGGGGGGGGGTATATTTATGGTTACGTGAACACTTTCCTGCAAGGGAGTAAGAAAAGGGGACAGCAGCGAAGCCAATTAAATAACTTTGCGTTTTCAGAAAGAAGGCATTTTTAAGGAGTGTCCGCGCTATCTTGGAAAGCGTTGGACTTCACTCTTCGGCAGGGAAGACTTTTTTTTTGGGGGGGGGAGGTCTCAGCAAGAAGACTTGGCACTCGGTTGAAAAGGAGATTATTTCTGTGTTAAGGAGGCCAGAGGGGAGGTGTGAAATTTTGCCTGACAGTGGGAATTATGAAAAATCCTGAGAATCGAAGGAGAATGAGTAGGTAGGAAGCGAACACGGGCCAATAGAAAAAGGGCGATCAGCTTTTTGATGATAATAGAGGATAGGAGATCAGAACAATTCTTTGAGACATTCCCCATAACATCTGAATAAAAGTCTTCCTCGCTGCAAGAGCAAAGCTTGACTTTAGTCGTGTTTATTAACATTTTATTTATCTGCTCTAGTCGGAAGAAATACGGGTTAAACCCCTGATACAGAACTTAATGCAAACGAAGCATCAAACAAACCCTTCACACAGGGCAGTGTAATATCACTTAGCACCAAGCCCTGCAGCACAGTGTTTGTTTATTACTTCAGGGTGTCTACTGGTCATGAAAGTCATGAAAAAGTAATGAAATTGAGCAAGTGGTCATGAAGTAATGAAAAAGTAATGAAATTGAGTGGATTGTCATGAAATTGTCTTTTTTATCGACACCTAAATGAAGACAGCTTTGCCCATATAGAAGAAAATACGAACCGGCACACTTATAAACCGGCATGGCCGCCTCGGTGGCGCAGTGGTCCAAGCGATGGCCTCTGATCATTCGTCCGAACGGGGTCCGGGTTCGAATCCCGGTGAGGCATGGATGTTGTGTTTGCCTTACGGCACTGGCTCTCTCCCTTCCCTGGAACCAGTGACCCTAAATTAAGGACGGGCGACTGCTTATGGCCCATTGAGTTGCTCACGGTGGTCGTTAAACCTCCACCCAAAAAAAAAAAAATAAATAAATAAATAAACCGGCTTGTAGTCGATTTCCGATGAAAGCGAAAAGCATCGGCCGACACAAGCAAGAGTACAGAGTGGCAAAGAATGCTTGGTAGAAGCCAGCAACGTCTATTTACGCAACTTACGGACTTCGAGAGAGGCCTGATCATCGGGCTGAAAACCGCAGGATGGTCGGCGCGCCATGTAGGCCGCCACGTCGATCGTTCTGACCATACCGTCCGTCTGTGTTGGGAGCAGTGGACACGTGACGGCACTGCCACACGACGGAGCGGCTCTGGATGGACAAGAACTAAAAGAACTGAAGGATAAGAAAAGAAAGCTTACAGAAAAGGCAAAAGAAGAAGCTGAAGTTCAAGATTCTGAGATAAAAAGTTTAGTTAAGATATTTAAACACTGAGTCTTTCACTGTGAAGTTTCAGTCTCCATAATTTTTTTTACATTCATAGTTTTTATATTGCCTTAATAAAAACTTGTAAGTTTTTACAAAATTACGTTGTTAAAAAAATTTGTGTATTAATAGATGTAATGATAAATATTTCTGAAAATAGCCATACCCCACCCTAGATGAGAGTTGAATGTTTTTATTTCTTTAAACACATAGAATTTGGTGAATGGCATGGTGCAAGTCATACATAATTACGTTATTCATGTTAACTAGCAACTTTCATCTCAACTGGCTTGCAGGTAGGAGTTCATTAACCCCCCCCCCCCCATCGTACAGCCATTTCAGCAGCAATGATATTATACACGCACCAGTTTTACCTAAACTATTGTTGCATGGAATTAATTTCAGTTTCAGTGTTTGTAAAAATAAAAAATAACCTGGGATCTCAAGCCATGGGTACTAGATTACGAGTCTAGAATGGTTGTCATTGTGCCACGCATTGTCAAGAAGTCATGAATTTAACTGAAGATGTCATGGAAAATTCATGAATTCGGTTCATTGGAAATCAGTAGACACCCTATACTTCAGTAATTGCGAAGGGAACATATTTTTACCGAAGAGTGCAATGTGACAAAAAGTTCGTATGAAAAATTTGCATTACCCATCTTAGCCTTTTTAGTGTATTTTCTATATAACTGAATGTGTAGAACGTAGATGCGTTGTTGGGTCCACGAAAATCGGCTATTGACGTCCAAGTCCCAGCTGCTGCCAGTGTGTAACCCCCCTCCCCTCCCCCAACCCCCGCGCCCGCTATTCAAAGCAATTTTGTAAGCAAATTGCAGAAATACTTAATTAACCCTTTAACGACCATAAAGCCCAAAACGCCAGAATGTAAAAACGGCCATAGACGCCCGAAACGCCTGTCTAGAGTTAGTCAAATTTCTTATCCTTACTGAATCTTCAAATTTTCTCGACCTATGAGGAATCAGCAGGGGTCACCCTCAGTCACTATTGTTGTCATTGAAAAAAGAAGTGAAACAACAGAGAGTTTCGGGCGTTATGTTATTTAGATTGATGCAAGATTTTGGGGTCATGGTCGTTAAAGGGTTAAACGTTTATGGGACATATTCCTTTTCGTATTGAGAAAAAACTTATGCGCCATGTTTCCAATCATCCTGAGCTGAACAGAACGTAAAGCACGGGGTATACATAATTAAAAAAGGGGGCTACAGGCAGACCTACTGCTCAGAATGTCTGCAAATTGATATGACTCCTGTGGCGATGGAATTTTGTTTGACGGAAAAACAAAAATTAGTTCCAAAACTCGCCTCTAAGGGATAAATGGCGTTGTAATCACGTGTAACGCTGAGGAGCTGCAGTCACACATTCTGCTAACGTCCAAATATGCAAATTACAAGCACACGCAATGCGGCATGCTTGGAAAGAAACTTGTATAAAAGCAGGCATCTGCGGAATGCGTCATTTCACTGCAAGTGAATAGTCAACGTGTTTTAGATAGCAACGACAGATCGTGTACGTCTTGTAAAGTTGTTTTAACAGAAAAAAACGCTGTTCCATAACGCCACTGCGTTATAAGTCTTAAAAACTGGGCCAAGGATTGCAAATGGTTTACGTAAAATGATTCGGAAGTATAAAGAGACAGGTTTTTTTGGACGTCAAACCTAGCAGAAGACGGAAGCCAGTCGACTAGACGACTGTGTAGGATGTTACTACAGCTTTAGAGAAAGACAGGCTGTCAAATGTCGTGGAAAAGCAGTAAAGCACGGAATATTGCCCAGTCTTTTTAGGCAAGGTCTCGAGCATGGTCCACAAACTTCTGAGTTGAATATTGCGCTATTATCCTTAGAAGATATCCCATGTTTGGCATTTGCATTCCCCTAACCGGGGTGCACGAGAACACTGAGATTTCTTGTTCTGGGTGAACTGGACAATAAATGGCCGCGGAACATTTTGTGGACAAACGAAGCCTATTCGTAGCTCCGTACATGTAACTGCAGAATTCGGGAAACAGAAAATCTACCCAACTTGAGCGGGATTCACTCGATTCTCTAAACGTCACCGTTTGGTGTGGTGTTTGTCCCGCGGGTCTCGCTACATGCTCTGTCAATGGCGAGTGAATTTCGAACATCTCCGCCGCTTTTATGCTGAAACGAGCGAACCGTCGCTTGAATTATGCTGTCTGCAGCTGTCTCTTCAATTTTACTTGAAACTTCGATCTCTTCCAGACCATCCTTTGTACGATGCAGTTTTTCATCCCCAGCATGCTCGTTTATTTGAGAACCGGCCCTCGTGCATTTCAGCCTTCGGTCTTCGTATGGGGCCCGTAGCTAGTGATGCAGGGCTCGACTTATCTCTTGTTGGAGAGATCAGGGTCGTTGGGGACACGCCGTGACAGCCTTTTGAGGTCGTCACTGATCTCAGCTTTACTTCTCTTGATAAGTTCTCAACCCCCGCTTCGCTCTTCGCTGAGCACCGTTCCCTCAATTCTGATTATGTTCCAGTTTTCACCGACGGATCTAAGATGGGTGGTGATGTCGGATCCGCCGCCGTCTGCGTAGACGATGTTTCTCTTGCGCGGATCCCAGCTGAGACCACGGTGTTTTCAGCGGACATGCATGTTGTGTATCTCGCCCTTCTCCATGTTCAGTCGAGTTTTCATCATCGTGCTATGGTCTATATGGATTCCTTAAGTGTCTTGTAGTCTTTGTCATCTGCGGATTGCCGTGACCATCCTTTTCTCTTGGACGTGAGACGGTTGCTTCGTTGTTTGCTTGAGACCAGTTTTCAGGTTCACTTTTGCTGAATTCCTGGACATGTTGGAATCTCTGGTAACGAGTGTGCTGATGCGTTTGCTAGATCTACTTTCTCTTTGGTCGTCACACCTTTACCACTGTTTCACCGGGAGTTCCGCTTTCCTATTCAGGATTATATCAAGCAAACGTGGCAGTGTCTGGTGGACCAACAGGTGGAAAATAAACTGCATCGTATTAAACCCATTCTTGGAATCTGGAAGTCATCATATCGCCGGAACCGTAGGGAGGAAGTTGTGCTCGCACGTCTCCGCATTTAGGCATTGCCGTTTCCCTCACCACTTTTTGCTGTGTGGCGACACTGTGCCCATGTGTGAGGCATGCAATTGCCGACTCACTGTCACTCATCTTCTATGTAATTGTGTTCGTTTTCGTGCTGTTCATTTTCACTTCTTTCATTCTCATTTGTTGAACGACGACGCAGCTACGCTGCAGAGGCTCCTAGATGACCACTGCGATACATTCCCTATCTTTTCATTTTTAAATCAGACTTTTTTAAACGTATCTAGTTTTTACACTTTTCTTCATTCTCATTTTTCACTTTTACCGAATCAGCCTGATTTTAAGCATTATACCACGTTTTTAACACTGTTTGTTTGATTGTCTTGTGTTTGGCGCTCTTTGGCAACACATGACCCTTGCGCCATAAAAATTCACCAACCAACCAACCAATGGCGAGCGATATGTAGCTCTTTTAGCAAACCAGGTGAATCCTACACTTCAACAGCGTCATTCCGTCGATTCAACAGCATTTTTACAGAATGGTGCGCTTTCTCACGCAGCAACTACTGTCAAGCTGTTTCCGAAGGCACGTTTTGCAAACGAAAGAATAATCATCCGCCAGTTTCCTGCAGCTAAATCGGCACACGAACGGGATCTAAACCCATGCGACTTTTAGATTTGGGGAATCTAAAGAGCATCGTCTGTTGTGGTAACGGGATCTAAACGCATGCGACTTTCAGATTTGGAAAATTTAAAGAGCATTGTCTATTCTGCTAAAGAAATCTAAACCCATGGGGCTTTTAGATTTGGGGAATCTAAAGAGCATCGTCTATTGTGCTAACGGTATCTAAACCCATGTGACTTTTAGATTTGAGGAATCTAAAGAGCATCGTCTGTTGTGGTAACGGGATCTAAACGCATGCGACTTTCAGATTTGGAAAATTTAAAGAGCATTTTCTATTCTGCTAAAGAAATCTAAACCCATGGGACTTTTAGATTTGGGGAATCTAAAGAGCATTGTCTGTTGTGCTAACGAGACATAAACCCATGCGACTTTCAGATTTGGGGAATCTAAAGAGCATCGTCTATTGTGGTGACACAGCAAACTAGGAGGACCTCAAAGCAAGCATTACTTGCCGTATACGCAACATTTCTTGTGAAACACTCGATCTGTGGTTGAGCATTGCATTTTGTGATTTCACCATGTTGCACAAAACAGAGGAGAACATACAGAACTTGTTGTTGCGTAATCACAAAATGTGCCTTCCGTAGCGTTTTTTTTTTTTTTTGTTTGTTTGTTTTTTTGTACTAAGGCCATCTGAAAACTAAGTACCGTTCGCGCATCTCTTCCGCGCGAGTACTCACTTCAGAGTCGCGCAAGCGCAGTTGTGTTGCCTCATCGATTAGCCACGCCCTGACGCAATTTTCTGAGGTTGTGCTTCTGTTGAAGGTTTCTGTTGTGCGTTAATAACGTTTAAATTAATAAAACAGGCCGTCAATTGCGAAGTCTGAACTGTGATACGGTTTCTGATGCGAGAAATGTCAAATCCAGTGAGATTCATCATCACATTTTCGAAATTTACGTACAAAATGCAATAAGCGTAGGAATTGTGTGGAATGGGTTCGAGTGTTTAATGAAGGACGGCAGAGCGTCCATGACGAATTACGCAGTGGTTGGTCTTTCTCTGGTCCGAAAGACTTGGTGAAGAGAGTGACTGAAAACATTAGGGAAAATCGAAGCTTCGCAATTGCTGATCTTTCAAACATTTCCCTGAATTTTCGAAATCATTACAGAAAAAACATCAGTACCGTAAAGTGTCTGCACGATCGGTGCCAAAGATGTTGCGGAACAGCACAAAGCGGTATGATTTGGAATTTTTGGGGCGGTACGGCGAGGAAGCTGATGATTTTTTAAGCCGTATAGAATCAAGAGATGAAACTTGGGTTTCTCACATCACGCCTCAATCGAAACAGCAGTCCCTGCAATGGGAAAAATTCCAACAGACGAAGTCAACGAAAATGGTTATGTGCCCTATCTTTTGGGGCAGGAAAGGAATTTTGTTGGTGGAATTCCTGCCCGAAATCACGACAGTAACCGCGGCTGTTTATTGCGAGACACTGAGCAAGTTGCGTCGTGCAATTTAAAACAAACGGGCGGCATACTGAGTTGTTCGTCTCCATGACAACCCAAGGCCTCGTGACGCGAACATCACGCAAAACCTTGTCACCAAATTTGGATGGGAGTACCTGGTCCACCCTCTCTACAGCCCAAACTTGGCGCCCATTGACTATCGTTTTTTTCTTCACTTGAAACGATTTCGTGCGGGTCAGCGGCTCAATGGCGACGATGACCTGAAGACGACGGTTGAGCGGTTGCTTAAGACCCAGGCAGCAGACTTCTGTGATGAGGGTATCCAGAAACTTGTGCCACGGTATGAGAAATGCCTTAACATCCACGGGCATTATGTTGAAAAGTAGATTAAGGTACGTAGAATTCATCGCACATTAAATATTAGTTATCAGTATTTCTTGTTTGTCTTATCTTCAAACGATACTTACTTTCCAAATGACTCTCGTGTTTTTCCCTGCTGTAATAAATCGCCACTTATCCCCTGGAAGCGAGTTCTGGAATTAATTTTGTTTTTCCGTCAAACAAAATGCCATTGCTTCTGGGTTCCTCATATACAATATATTGACAAAAGTCACCGGACATCCCTTCAAAAGCAAATGAACAGATACGCTGCGTTGTTAAGATGCGCGGTACAGCTGCGAACGGTATAAAAACAAGCGTGCAGCTGACTGCAATCATATCGCACTGTGAGGGTGAGTCAAAATGACTAGGAGGGAGAAAACTGACTTTGAGAAAGGAAAGACTGTCTGGTGTTATATTAGTGGGTTGTCCATAAGAGAAACCGAGAGGCGTTTAAACATACTAAAGTCAACTGTTTTGAATATGTGGAAGACACATGGCGTGCCTGAAGCAGCAAAACGTACCGGCAGACCAAAGAAAATCAGTGATAGAGGACGTCGAAACCTCAGGAGAGTCGTTTTAGCTAATGGATGAAGTATTGCACAAGACCACAGTGAACAGGTGAGTAAAAATGCTGGAACCTCGGTATGTAGACGTACCATTCGCAGAGAACTTCATTCCATGAGTTACCGTGGTCGTGTGGCTGCTCATAAGACTTTCATCTCCACTCGGAATGCTACTCGTCGTTTAGCATGGTGTAAAGAACATTTATCGTGGACCGTAGATCAATGGAAACGGGTCCTATGGACTGATGAATCCAGATACACGATCCATCAGTCTGATGGCCGTGTGTGGCTATGGCGGCAGCCGGGTAAACGCTATTTACCACAGTGTGCTGTTCCTACGATCAAGTTTGGAGCTGACAGTGTAGTCCGGTGGGGGAGTTTTTCGTGGTATGGCCCCGGCCCATTGATTATCGTGGAAAAACATGTTAGCCAGCACGTCTATCTCGATATTTTGGACAATTAAGCCCTACCAACTCTCTGGCAATACTATGGAACCTAGCCTTGTTGATACCAGCAGGATAATGTACCGAGCCATAAAGCAAGGACCGTTACGGCGTGGTTTGACGATAATTTCGTATCGCGTTTGGGCTGGCCAACACAGATCCCTGATCTTAATCCCATAGAGCACCTATGGGATGAATTGGAGCGCTGCATAAGAAGTTTGGAACCAAGGCCTACTGCTAAGCAACAATTAGCGGCAGCATTATGTACTGAATGGAAGCGCATACCTCTCGCTGTGATCCAAAACTTTGTCTAAAGCATGTCTCGAAGTGTCAGTGCATGCATTAAGGTTAAAGGTGAACCGACACCGTTCTAATGTATGTCAATAAATGCGGTCTCGGACGATATGTCCAACGACAATTGGTCCAATGCCGATTCGTCCAAAGGGATAATTTGGTCCAATACCGTTTGGGCCAATGGACTATTTGTCCATGCCGATTCGTCCAGTGGTACGATTAGTCCAGTGCCGATTCGCCCAATGGTGCGATTGGTCCAACGCCGATTCGTCCAATGGTACGATTGGTCCAACGCCGATTCGTCCAATGGTATAATCCTACCAACGGTAAGCTTTTTTATTTTCCAGAAAGGAATAATAATTTAAATAATTCTCCTCTTTTTATCCTTTTGAAAGATAATTTCTGTATATTTGGTAATTGTAAACATTTTACATAAACCTGGTAAAAGGCACTCAATGGAGCATTTCTCAGCTGTTTGCAAAGAACCTAGCTCCCATGCCTTTTTAGAAGATATAAACTTACAACCTAGATATTTGGTTTTTCGAAACATGTTTTAAAACCTAATAAAAGGCACTCATCGAATCATTTCTCAGGTTTTTACAAGGCACCTAGGCCGCGGGCCCTTTTAGAAGATTTTAAGTTACAACCTAGATTTTTGGTATTTGTAAACATTTTATAAAACATTATAAAAGGCATCCAACGGATCATTTCTCAGCTCTTTACAAGACACTTAGGCCGCGGGCCTTTTCAGAAGATTTTAAGTTACAACCTAGATGATTGGTATTTCTAAACATGTTATAAAACCTAATAAAAGGCACTCATCGGATCAATTCTCAGCTCTTTACAAGGCACGTAGGCCGCGGGCCTTTTTAGAAGATTTTAAATTACAACCTAGATAATTGGTATTTGTAAACATGTTATAAAACCTAATAAAAGACACTCATCGGATCAATTCTCTGCTCTTTACAAGGCACCTAGGCTGCGGGCCTTTTTACATGATTTTAAGTTACAACCTAGATAGCTGATATTTATAAACATGTTATAAAACCTAATAAAAAGCACTCATCGGATCATTTCTCAGCTCTTTACAAGGCACCTGAGCCGTGGCCTTTTTAGAAGATTTTAAGTTACAACCCAGATATTTAGTATTTGTAAATATGTTATATTTGAATTAATATTTCGGCTTAAGTAAAATCGCAATATTATTAACTTGATTTGATAGGTAAACGTAATGAATATGACATCGGTAGAATAAAAAGTATTTAAATGTCCTAGGCCTACCGCCTATGAATTAATATTTCGTGCTTAAGTAAAAGCTAAATATTATTCACTTGATTTGATATGTAAACGTTACGAATCTGACATCAGTTGAATAAAAAATGTTAAAAAGGCATAGGCCTAGAGCCTATGAATTAATATTTCGTGCTTAAGTAAAAGCGCAATATTATTAACTTGATTTAATATATAAACGTTATGAATATGACATCGGTAGAATATAAACTGTTAAAAAGGTCTAGGCCTATAGCCTATGAATTAATATTTCGTGATTAAATAAAAGCATAATATTATTAACTTGATTTGATATGTAAACATTATGAATCTGACATCGGTAGAATAAAAACTGTTTAAAAGGCCTAGTCCTAGGCCTTATGAATTAATATTTCGTGCTTAAGTAAAAGCGCAATATTATTAACTTGTTGTGATAGGTAATTGTTAAAAATATGACATCGGTAGAATAAAAACTGTTAAAAGGCCTTGGCATTATGAATTAGTTTTTCGTGCTTAAGTAAAAGCGCAATATTATTAACTTGATTTAATATGTAAACATTATGAATATGACATCGGTAGAATAAAAACTGTTGAAAAAGCCTCGGTTCGAACCCCGACCAGTTGTTTCCATTGGCCAGTTGGCGGAACCCCACTGCATGCTACAAACAGAAACGGAAAACTAGTATTTTATATTATTTAATGCAAAAGGAAACATTTGAGTTGATTGAACGGCTCGTACATCAGTAACTTCAACGGCAGCAAGGACAGTGTAACAAAAAAAAACACGATTCAGAAAAAAAAATCTTTAACCACAATATTACGCATGAAATGTAACATTATTTTACATTCTTTGGACTACCGGTACTTTCATATCACATCGGAGATAGAATCAGAATAGATGAGATTTTTATAGCACGAGTAGCACTTCGGACAGATCGGACGGAATTGGACCAATCGTCCCATTGAACGAATCGGCATTGGACCAATCGCCCCATTGGACTAATCGTACAATTGGACGAATCGTACCTCTGGACCAATTGTCCATTGGATGAATCGGCATTGGACCAATCATCGTTGGACGAATCGTACCAGACCCCAATAAATGCCATGTTGTGTTTCTCTTCTAGGCGTTCGGTGACTTTTGTCAATATAGTGTATAGAAAAACTCAAATCATTCCGAGCAAGAGTTCCACTCTTGGAAATAAGAACTTTAATTATGGGCACCCTGAGCAAATGAAATCACAAACATGAGATTCCACTCTTGGAAATGAGAACTTTAATTATGAGCACCCTGAGCAAATGAAACCACAAACATGTTAGATTCCACTCTTGGAAATGAGAACTTTAATTATGGGTACCCTGAGCAAATGAAACCACAAACATGTTAGATTCCACTCTTGGAAATGAGAACTTTAATTATGAGCACCCTGAGCAAATGAAACCACAAACATGTTAGATTCCACTCTTGGAAATGAGAACTTTAATTATGGGCACCCTGAGCAAATGAAACCACAAACATGTTAGATTCCACTCTTGGAAATGAGAACTTTAATTATGGGCACCCTGAGCAAATGAAACCACAAACATGTTAGATTCCATTCTTGGAAATGAGAACTTTAATTATGGGTACCCTGAGCAAATGAAACCACACGAACATGTTAGATTCCACTCTTGGAAGTGAGAACTTTAATTATGGGTACCCTGAGCAAATGAAACCACAAACATGTTAGATTCCACTCTTGGAAGTGAGAACTTTAATTATGGGCACCCTGAGCAAATGAAACCACAAACATGTTAGATTCCACTCTTGGAAATGAGAACTTTAATTATGGGTACCCTGAGCAAATGAAACCACAAACATGGGATTCCACTCTTGGAAATGAGAACTTTAATTATGAGCACCCTGAGCAAATGAAACCACAAACATGTTAGATTCCACTCTTGGAAATGAGAACTTTAATTATGGGCACCCTGAGCAAATGAAACCACAAACATGTTAGAATCCACTCTTGGAAATGAGAACTTTAATTATGGGTACCCTGAGCAAATGAAACCACAAACATGTTAGATTCCACTCTTGGAAGTGAGAACTTTAATTATGGGCACCCTGAGCAAATGAAACCACAAACATGTTAGATTCCACTCTTGAAAATGAGAACTTTAATTATGGGCACCCTGAGCAAATGAAACCACAAACATGATAGATTCCACTCTTGGAAATGAGAACTTTAATTATGGGTACCCTGAGCAAATGAAACCACAAACATGTTAGATCCCACTCTTGGAAATGAGAACTTTAATTATGGGCACCCTGAGCAAATGAAACCACAAACATGTTAGATTCCACTCTTGGAAATGAGAACTTTAATTATGGGTACCCTGAGCAAATGAAACCACAAACATGTTAGATTCCACTCTTGAAAATGAGAACTTTAATTATGGCTACCCTGAGCAAATGAAATTACAAACATTTTAGATTCCACTCTTGGAAATGAGAACTTTCATTATGGGCACCCTGAGCAAATGAAACCACAAACATGTTAGATTCCACTCTTGGAAATGAGAACTTTAATTATGGGTACCCTGAGCAAATGAAACCACAAACATGTTAGATTCCACTCTTGAAAATGAGAACTTTAATTATGGGTACCCTGAGCAAATGAAATTACAAACATTTTAGATTCCACTCTTGGAAATGAGAACTTTAATTATGGGCACCCTGAGCAAATGAAACCACAAACATGTTAGATTCCACTCTTGGAAGTGAGAACTTTAATTATGGGTACCCTGAGCAAGTGAAACCACAAACATGTTAGATTCCACTCTTGGAAGTGAGAACTTTAATTATGGGTACCCTGAGCAAATGAAACCACAAACATGTTAGATTCCACTCTTGGAAGTGAGAACTTTAATTATGGCTACCCTGAGCAAATGAAATTACAAACATTTTAGATTCCACTCTTGGAAATGAGAACTTTAATTATGGGCACCCTGAGCAAATGAAACCACAAACATGTTAGATTCCACTCTTGGAAGTGAAAACTTTAATTATGGGTACCCTGAGCAAGTGAAACCACAAACATGTTAGATTCCACTCTTGGAAGTGAGAACTTTAATTATGGGTACCCTGAGCAAGTGAAACCACAAACATGTTAGATTCCACTCTTGGAAGTGAGAACTTTAATTATGGGTACCCTGAGCAAATGAAACCACAAACATGTTAGATTCCACTCTTGGAAGTCAGAACTTTAATTATGGGCAGCCTGAGCAAATGAAACCACAAACATATCAGATTACTTACTTACGCCCATCAGGTCGGTTACAGAATATGAATCACAAATAAATTACTAGCCACATTTGGAAAGCCTAGCTGAAACCAATGAGAATTTTTGATCTGAAAGATTTAGTGAGCAGAATGTTATGCATCCTGGAGCCGAATAAAACTCCGAGTGCCTCGATCGACATGAGATTACGCACTTATTGTTGAACATTATTCCATTGCAAAACCGTCTTTTCCACCAGTAAGGTGGAGTGTTCAGAATAGCGGACTGACTGAGTTAAGACCGGGCTCTATCTAGTCCTGAATAAGGCAGAGGTGGTAAATACATTTGTCCTGCCTCTGTGTCATTCAAGACTAAGAGGTGG
This sequence comes from Macrothele yani, assembly GCA_039090855.1. Lineage (NCBI taxonomy): Eukaryota > Metazoa > Arthropoda > Arachnida > Araneae > Macrothelidae > Macrothele > Macrothele yani. The sequence goes on from CM077025.1 coordinate 112,365,971, forward strand.
TACAAATGTAGAGACGAATGGACAGGTTAAAAAACAGATCCAGGAGCAAAATCCTGTCCCGTCAAATCTGAGCTTGTTAAAGTAGTGTCTGGTGAACGCCTAGTGTACTGTGGACGTAGATGCACTCCAACATCTTCTGAAACATATGCCAAATCGCATACATGCTGTAATTTTGGCTAAAGGAGATCCAACCTGGTACTCTATAAAAGTTCCTAATTCAATGGCAGGTATGTGTATAATGTTTGACGTAAATCGGTTGATTACATTTTGAACTATACTCATCTCCTTGTTTTGTGATGAATTTGACGGGCAGTAAAGTACAACAATGTGTTTAAAAATGCATCTGTACAATTGCCTCTATTTGTTGGCATGGAAACGTGACTAGGATCTTCCAATAACGACATACAGATTAAGGAACTTATAATACAGGAGATCTGCTAAAGTCCATTGATATCTTTGAAATAACTGCCGAAAGAATAGTAAGCAAAAAACAGCAGTAATACGTCATATCGCCCTCCAGCTTAGATAAATAAAACAAAAGACTACAAAGAAGGAGAGAGCCAAGGGAGGATTTTACCCTTCCTACTCCCTCCCCCTTTCTCATGAGTTAGTGTACAAGAGTCCTGCTTTTGATCTCCCACATAAATCTGCTCCGACACAAAGTAGTAAATAAACTTCCGAACCTTATATTTTTAGCCGTAAATTTCAGTTCCCCCAGCGACACTGCAAGTGATAAATTCTTATCCCGCCATCAGCTTCTATTCTTAACGTGAATGAATTATATTTTTCGATTGCTGCTTTTAAATCTGGTCACAAACGAGGTAACTCACTGAAATTTTGAAGACTTGCCACTGCAATAAGTGGCTGTTAAAAACGTCATGAGGGCAAAATCACCTCTGTCTACCTTAGTGGAAAGAAAAAATTTGCAACGGCTTGTGTCATCGTTTATAATAAATGCAAAGAAATGTCGGTGATTACTGGGAGCGGAAATGGAGCTTAGTAATAAGTTAGAGTTGCTTATTAGTGTGATATAAAAAAAAAGGGATGTTTATGTATCTACACTTGTTGCGTTCGGTAAGCCAAAGGACGGACAATTATTGTATGCAGATAAATAACTCCCCTTAAAAAAGGTTATCTAATAAAAAAGATGAAGATGAGAAGGCAATATATTTAATATAGGAGCACACACACAATGAATCGAAAATAAATGGAGTTTCTAACACTTAAGAAATAAATAAACTTGGAGTTGCATGTACAGCATTTGAAGAATAAACATGGAGTATCAGAGCACAGCACGCATTAACTGCTTGCAAGAAAGCATCGCAGCATAACGAAACTACCATCAGAAATAGTGGAGTCGCCACATAGCGTGTGAAAGCTTGTTAACAGAAGCGAATTTAATTTTTCTCAGCCATGTGTTTTCCACTAGGGGATCACGTAACACCTTTAGCACTTAACACAGGGAGAAATCATAAACAACTTTTTCTCCTCTCGTGGTAACAATATTCGGCTACTGCTGTGAGATGTGTTTCCAACAAGAGTGTATACCCCATATGAGTATAGAGGGTGCTTACGATAACAAGGAGCGTGGAAATGATTGAATTTTTAAGGTTGTCGTGAGACCTAAGTGAAACTATAAAAAATATATAGAAGTACTGTGAAAGGTGCATATTTGTTTCGGGGTTTAACGACCGTCGTAAGTATCTAAGGCTATGATAAGCAGCTCATCCTTAATTTAGAGCCGTTGGTACCGAGAAAGAAACAGAAATAGCTCCGAGGTCTAGAACACCACCCACATCTCAACCGAGTCACGAGCGGGGACCCATCTCGGACTACTAGCCAGAAGCCCAAGCTCTGCCTACTCGCCCTCCGGGGAGTCGAAAAGTATAATCCTGGATTTCGAACATGCTGAATGCACAGCATTGTCATGAAGTGTGCCTTGTACAAAGTGAGCAGTATTAATATTATTCCATATGTGAACAAAAGAACAATGCAGTGTTATTAGGTGTGTGAACGAAAGATTTGGTTGATTCTTGCCTAATGATGCAGAGGCCTCAAAGGACCAAAGAGAGCCAAGTGAATAAAAGAACATGGAAGTATTAGGTGTATGAACAAAACACAGTGTCGTTAATTAGTAGTTGTATGAACAAAAGAACAGTGCAGTGCTATCAGGTGTGTGAACCAAGAGACACAGGCGAGCAGTATTATTCATTGAGTGAATAAAAGTCTTCAGCGCTAGAAAAATATTCTATGAAAAATATAGTTTACGAAAAAAATAATCTAAGCCCAAGTTTTCAGTATAAAAAAAATATAGTGGCCACAGCGATTTTTGAGTATTTGCGTGCGATTTGGCTTGAAGAAGCTGGGACTAAAGACGGCGAAACTGCGGTTGGCAATAAAATAAAATTAATTGTCATTAAACGTTGATTTTTCAATCATACAACAGTATAGTATTTTTATGTATGCGAACAAAGGCCGAATGTAAGTGAATAATTAGTTGTATGAACACTG